>JAWNPC010000896.1:1407612-2815225 GCA_035045365.1 Drosophila leonis
GCAAATTTACATTTCCATTTGCGGTTTTGGCCAGGTCGGTAGACGTGGAACGGGGCAGGCAATGCCTTTGATTTGCCTGGCACGTAGCATAAAGGCAAATGGGCAAAAGGGATTTTTGCTAGCTGTCGACTTTCTGCGGCGGTTACTAATTCAATTTGCAATAACCACCGCTCTTGTGGCCGAGCACGGGAATAAACAACAGCAGCAACAACAACGGCGAGAGAAAGTTGCCAATGCTCTAATTATGTTGCGTGGAGCGTTTGGTCAGTAAAGCAGCTTAGAACATGAACTTTATTAAAAATATTTGTTCATTCGCCCCGTGCACAGGACATTTACATACTTTTTTTAAGTTGCGTTGCGAGTAAAATTTTTATGAGACCTAGGTACGGTTCAGGGCCTGTTTTGGGGCTCAGAGCACGCGCTGCGCCTATAAACTTCAGCTCGAGTTTTGTATTTTTTGCTTGGCTCGTTTTTTTTACTGTTCAATTAGCATAATAGGCACACAATGAGTCAGAGCGCGGAGAAGAGACTGATCCTTTTGCCAAATAAATAAATGCATAAATACTTTGTAGAGCATTTGGGGTTACATGAAAATACAGAAAGAGGAATGGGGAGGGGAGGGGGTGTATAGCCACCCCACTTCATTCCCTATAGCATTCATTTTGAAAATGGACAGTAGGCAAGACCATCATTTCCGGTTTGTTTACGCAAATCGAGCACATTTCGCATAATTTCCCATTGCCAATGTGAAAGCTGTGCCTCGCATGCCAAACTTTCTTGCATATCAGCCAAGCGTAGGAATATAAGTATCCTACATATACATATATAAGTATAAATATATATATACATTTATATATGCGCAATGTTTTTCTTGAGGGAAATTTTATGAAAATGCTTTGCAAATTGAATGAAAACATATTGACTATGCGATGGCGATGACGATGACGATGACGCCGACGATGAGGTTGAGGATGAGGATGAGGATGTCAACGATGGCGGCAGCAAAGAAAACAACGTCGTTGACGAAAGAACATAGAGGAGGAGGCGTTAGGACAACCAGAAGCTGTGAGCATCGAGAGCAAAACGTTTGATGTTAGTACTGCAAATACATGTATATTTGTGCGTTTATGTATGTATATAAATACCACACTCACACACACACACACATACGCTAACGTACATATATTCGTTGCTATTTGTGTTTGTTTGTGTGCGGTGTTCGGCTTGGGGAATTTCGGTTTCAACTTGTGCGCTCTTTTCTTTTCCGTTTTTTTCCTTTTTTTCTTTTTTTGAATATGTCTCATTTGAAATGGTTCCTTTGCAATTTGCATGGTTGTTTTTCGTAAAGCACGCAACACAATGGGGTCCCATCAGCATCATGTTTACGCATACACCATAATGTGTTCGTGCCTTATTTGGAATTTGATTTTTAAAGCGGCTTCCCGAAGATCGCCACATGAGAACACGAATGTGAACGTGCGAGGCGGTGACAGTGGCAGTGGCAGTAGCAAAAACATTGACCTCAATGGCTAATAGACAACATGCGCATAAATTCCTTGTGCTGGCTGCCTACGCCACGGCCAATTGGTTGCAATATAACAAAGTGCAACGGAGCGAATGTTGAAAGTAAAAAACAAAACTGAAAAGAACAAAAAGTATGCCAACAGTGGTAGGACAGAGGAGCTGGCTAGACCAGACCAGAGCCACAGCCAACCAGTCCAGTTGCCGGCGACAAGGGTAAGGACGCAAAAAGCATGCAGGCATAAAAAGAACTATAACAACAACAACAACAAAAAAGAGCTTCTTCCCTGCTTATGCAAAAGGAACAGTCACTTTTATGGAATTGTAAAGGAATTTATAGTTTATATCCATGAAAAAGAAACAGCATCAAGCCCAATGCTAATACGAGAACAAATATGCATTTGCATATTTAAATGCTTGTTTGACTTAAGTATTCTTGCTGTAATGTGAAGATGGCAGAGCAGAAGGAAATGGAAATATGAAAATAATACCATGAGTCATATAAAATCGAGTAGGAAAGTTAAAAAAATTTGAGATTTACCCACTTTTCACTTGTAAAATTTTTCACTTTGTAAAATGTAAATGCTGTTACTAAACATATTGGTATACTAACAGCTATAAATTGGCTGGTTGCTCGGAATTAAATTAACCAATGGGTTGTAACTGAGAAGTGCGAATCTGAATCTGAAATCCGAAATACGACTGAATCGTATAGGTTTAGATGCGGCAACTATATTTGACAGCAACAAAATTGGTGTTAATATTAGAGGGCCTCTAATGTGACTGAACATTAATTTTCCACTTTTAGGTAAGAAAATAGTCTATGATTTGATTTAACTAATTGTATTTTTTATAATACACAAATTTTATTTGCTTTTGTACATTGAGGTACTGGAGACTAATCACAAACTGTTCTCGATTATTTAAAGGGATGTCAAATGACAAAAAGAAAATGAAAATAATTAAGGGTGTTCACATTAAACCAATCAATTTTAATTGGAATAGCCAATCATAGTGTAGGAACATCAGGAGATATGATAACTAATCCAGTTAAGTGTGTACTGATTCTTCTATTCTCTTATGTAGCCCGAATGTTACAAACCAATACAAATTCAATTATCTGGGAGTTTATTCGTTAGTTTATTTTGCATGATTCCGCAATGAGCAGCTTCCAATAACGTTGCCTTCTACTTCGCTAGCTCTTTAACAGCTGCTACAAGCTTCCGACTAACAAATGATCAGCTATGGCGCCAAACTCCTGTTTTCGACGCGTGGTTTGCCTTCATTTCTTCTTTGTTATTATTTTTTTTTTTTCGCTGACACAAATAGATGGCATACAACAAAGTAAAGCAGAGGAAAGCAAATAATGTGCTGCTTCCTGGCGACCAGCAGGACCTTGATGTTGCCTACACTACATTTCGGACAGGCTTGCATAATTAAATCAGATCACATTTTAAAATTCCATTTATATTTACCTCTGGTCTGTCTGTCGCAGCGCCTCGTAAATCATGATTAAAAGCTTCGGGCGACACACAGACCAGCCCGGCCACACAATCCAATCCTTGACTAACAATTCCTGCCTTGCCTAACACGTAGCTAAAAAAAGGACAACAGGCAGCAGAAACCTCAAATAAAAAGCGTTGCGGCCATCGGGACGACAAAGCAAGCGTTTGTTGTTGTTGTTGCTGGCTTTTTTGCAGGCGCTGCTGCTGGTGACTGACTGACGAGGATGCTGCCTGGGCAAGATTCAATTCTAGAGATACAAGTGGCAAACAAGCAGAAGCACAATGCTGAAGCAGTCGCGGCCGCTAAAGTCGAGCAGTCGAGCCAACAACTGCGGTGACTCACTTCACACATACGCGCACATACACAAACATACACACACATGGGCGACAAGAAGCAATGGATAGAGATAGAGGCGAGACGCGAAAACTTGATACGGCACAATTTTGTACATATAGTACTCGTGCTTATATGTTGTTTGGGTTGTATATAAGGCAAGATAAATCAAATGTGGCGAGAAATTGCAACAACAACAAGCTGAATCACAACGAGCAGCTGAGCAACGAAGAACCACAACAATAACAAAATAGACGCCGTCGCAGCGATGCAAAAAAAAAAATGAAAATAGCAAAGCGAAAATGCGAAAAATTTATCCAATTTGGTAAAAATTTAGGTCACAGCCGGGGACTCTGACTTCGTAGCGCCTGGAAGCGCCACCAAAAACGTCTGCAAAAGCGCAGCTGCCTTTGTCTGTGTAACTATGTCAGTATGTGTGCCTGCAAGTGTGTATGTGTGTGATTGGAGAGGCCACAGGAAGTGCTCAAGTGCAACAACGGACAAGCGGCAACAGCAAGTGCTAAAGCCATTGTCCTGCCTGCACTCCTTTTCTAACTGTTGTGCTTGCTCGAGTTGACGTTGTTGTTGTGTGGAATGATAAAGTTTTTTAGATACAGCGCAGATATGCAATGTCCAAAATGGGTCACAGGCTGGAAAGCTCGGAGAATGATTCAGCTGAAGAGCCGGTCACCATAAAAGTGAGCCATGATAAATATGTGCCGCGAGAGCGTACGAGTGAACGAACACTAAGTAACTAAAATATTAAACATAAATATAAACTGACAAGAACTTTGAAGCTGGAGCTGAGAGCCTTGCGCAGCTCGACCCTTGCCACATATAGATTTATAAAGACATTCATATATATATATATATATATATATATATGGTATATGTGGATGTATCTATGTAGATATGTGTATGTGTTTATGTAGAGAGACAGACATAAACATTAATGGCAGCACGGCGCCTCTTGACAGCTAATGGCACATGAAATGAGTAAATTATCACATACCATAAGAAGCCCTCAGCCATCCCGTCCCCTTTATAAGTTGGCTCTGTTACGCGGCTAATTTGCAGTGTGCTAGCATGCTCCCCAAAGAAAACCAACAAGCCACAACATTGCGTATACGTGATATGAGCATTTTCTGCTCCGCTGTCTGATATTCGTGCACTCCCCTTGCTGTTGGCGCTGTTTGGGACTGCAGTTGCTGCCAGTTGCCAGTTGGCAGATAAGCGAAAAATGCAGCGTAAAAAATTGAACGCATATTTCACAAACACAAATGACAAGCCGTGGTGCTGGCAGTAGCTGCACTCCAAAGACATGCCAGCCATGCTAGCCGTGCCAGCCATACCATTCAGGTAGCCAGGTAACCAGGTTGAAAGCCAGCAGCCAGTTGGCCACCTTTGGCTGTGAGCACGCCAGTAGTCTGTGGCATTTTCTGAATTATTTCGCACGATATGAACTTTTGCAACAAGTCTCAATAATTCTCCGGCTGCCAAGATGGGTAATGAAAGTAAAGCAGCCACTTTTCAACATCCCGTTTACCGACTATCCTGCCTAGCTGCCCCGGAAGAAACTGCAACTGTATTTGCTGCTGTAGCTGAATCCTTCTTCCTCGCATGTAGCCCGTATTTACTGTGTTATTCTGCATTAAATCAATGAATCGAATGCGCCAGGCGGATGTCAGCAAGTTGCCATTTTGAGAAATTAAAAGTGTCCGTTGCCGTTTTCATTTCCGCTGCCTCTTCCGCTTCCTGTGGTCGCTCGAGAGTCCCTTACACACACCCACTCTCTCTCTCTCTCTTTCTCTCTATCTGTCTCACTCGCTAGACTTGGCTTTAAGCTCAGGTAATTCCCCAAAACGCAATCCTATTAAAAAAGAACGCAGGGCGTTCAAATTGCTTTTGCTAGGGGGTAGGCGGCACTGCCAAGCACTCGATAATGATGCCCTGGCTAGCTATATCATGGGCTTGTGCTCTCGGTCACGATAATAAGCTACCCTAATAACCCAAGGCGACCTGCTGTGGCAAATATGGCTGACTGGATGTTGACGCTACCACTGGTCCATTGGGACGCCTCCAAATAGAAATGTGGGCGTGCCAGCTCTTTTACAGTTCGTCAATTTTAATATGCGGGACTCTCGGGCCGTACTCGGAAATCGCCGCTAAAAGTAATTCAGTTTTATATTAAAAAGATTGCGCTTTGCCTGACTCTCTTTCTTTCTTACACTCGCCCTTTTCCCCTTTCCCGTTTCGCTCATTTTCATTGCGCGGCGTTGAAAAGTAATAAAATAAACAAGTGTCCTGGAAAAAAGGACGACGACAGCGTAACAAGGGGCGCGCTGAGAGGACTTTGTCGACGGAGACCGACAAAATGGTGTGAAAGTGATTTATATTTTAATTCAAAAATGAATTATTTAGTATACTTTTTAATTCCTTTTGGCGCTGCTAGCCCGTGTGTTTATTTTTCTTTATGGCCAAATCTGAAATTCTGATTACTTTTTATTTGCTTTTATTTTGGAGTTTATTGCATTTGCCACTCCAAACGAAATGCAAATTTTTCGTCTCATTATTGCGCTACATTTAACATGAGTACAGTACCTGCGATCAAGAGACTTAAAAGCAGCTTGTTGACAGTTGGACACCTCCCAGGCATTAACTGCACTTTGACTTCATAAACAATTTGCCAAGAACGACATTCAAGAGGGGGAGGTGGCAACTTAAGTAAAATACCATATGTCATATGAAAGTGTTTTATAAGAGATGCTTAACTGTCTCTGTCTCTCGCGATTATCGACTTCTCTGATCAAACATTTGAGCCAGTGATAGTAAAAACTTCTATGAAATTCGTAAAGTATGCGTTATCCAATATACCTAAAATGTTCTGTACCTACAGAATATCTAGTGAAAAAGTTTTTAAGTTCAGAGAGACTATCAAGAATAGTTTTAATTCGCAAATTCTGCACAAAATAATTTATATGTCTCAACTAACTTAGATATAAGCAATGTTTTCAAATTCCTTGAAAATATGAGAAAAGAATAGACTTTATTCCAAGTGCTGTGTTTGCTTGGCCCCTCAGCTGCATTTAGACTGAAGACTGTCGCCATGTTAGTCTGCTACATACATATATATATTTATATAATATATGTAAATGGAATCTGAAGCTGCTTGCTTTTAGCCTGGCTGTTCCATGAATTTGCACAGATCTCGTATATGCCCTTTGTCATACAGAAACATATTATAGTTGGGCGAACGGTCGGGTTGGGTGTGCGTGTGTGTAAGTGCCAGTAAAATTGACACTAAATTTAAGCGGGGGCGGCAACTGCAACTGATTATTATGAGTACATAAGCAGCCAGTGGAGTTCTGGAGGAGGAGTCAAGGGAGCTGACGTTATACAACAGGCCGCAAGCAAAAGTCAAGTGCAGAAAACAAAAAGAAGCCAAACTGTTGGCAGAATTTGCAATGACTGCCAGGCAACAGTGAAAAAATTTGAATATAAAATGCGTTATGTGGTAAGGGACAGGCGAAGCTCGCTGCAACAAGCTGCGGCACCGGAACGACAACGGCGACTGAGGCGGACAACCAGCAGCCCGACAATGGCCAGATCCTGCGGCAACAATGAAATTGCGTATGTAAATTTGATGTCGTTACCAACGGCTTCGGCAGCATTGCTGAAATAATTAAAGTGGAATGCGCATGAAAAAAAAAAAAAAACTGAAAAAAGTAAAGCAAAAATAGTAGAAAATTCACAGAGGGGGCCCAGTATAAGTTACAGTTGCCCCCGTTCACATCTTTGGTCTGTCTGCTTGGTTTATCTATAGTCTGCTGGCCTGGCTTGGTAGCTTTTTGCTTCTGCTACCCACTTGTCCGACCGTATGCAAAGCAGCTGCAACAGCTGCTCTGACTCCTATTCGCATTGCAAATGCAACAACGACTCGACTGCGACACTGACGCTGACTCTGAGTGCAACTTGTCAAAAAATGTCGCAACAACCGTGGCAGTGGCAGGCAACACAGCATAAAGAATGAAAACGCTTTGCTTTGGCATAAATATGAGTGCCATCAAATTAATATGCGCCGCATATGGCTGACGATTTTGTGGTACAACATGTTAAGTGCATGCTACGGCATATACTGCTGCTGCTGCAACAGCTGCTGCTGCTTTGGGACACTTGCATAATGCTAGCAGCAACGCCTCAGGATGACTCTTGAACATCTTGGCTGGTTTTTCACACTCCTTGAGTGACAGGGACAGTCGCCAGGCACTGACTTGAGTTATGATACTTAGCTGCATCAGTGCAACTGCAACGATAGCACTTTCAAAGCAACGTATCTGGGGGAGTGTCCACGTTTCATTATGGTTGGGTCTCAGCCAACACCCGCAACTGTCCGCGAAGCAAAGCTTTTACTGAAATTGTCTGTGACATATTTTCTGCTGACACTCGGCACCCGTACTCGCACATGTTGCACTGTCACCTCAAGTGTTGGAAGTTGCTGCAGCAACCATCAGTAGGCAACTTTAACTCCCGCCATTTAGCCACCGCTGTCTTTGTCACCTGTGCCCTTTGTCAATTTCCCAAATGGGTCTCCCGCAATCCCAGTTGCCAGTGCTTTGACGGCTTCTGTTGATCATCCCAAAGTTATTTCATAGCCGATGCTCTTTCTTACAACTTTTTATTCCTTAAATATTCTGAATAAAGTTTAATATTATATCTTTATATAGGTATATCTACTGTTCTATATGATTTAGAAATCATAAGAACAATTCGGAAATAAACTGTTTGTCACATTTTTCAAATACCTTTTTTTATTTACAGGATTATTTTGAAACAATAAAAATCCAAATATCTGCAGCGTCCATTTAGTCTTTAAAAGAAAGGGCATTTAATTTTCGCCAATCCGCAGTACGTTTTCTTCTTTTGATTTTTTGTCATTTACACCGCCAGGCAACCTTCACGGAAAAACAAACGCCCAGCTGTCAAATGTGTCAGGCAGATACATAGATAGATGTGAAATGAGAAGCTTACAATAACAGAAACCTTAAAAGGTGATGCCGAGATCAAACCACTTGTAAGTTATGAGTTTCAGTTTTGGATTTAGCTTGAATCAAATCGACTTCTTCAATTAATGCCGCAAAGCAATGGTCTATCGTTGCCACAAGTTGCGCCAGGTTAATGGAATGTGAAATTTGTTGACAAAAACGCGTGAAAACTGTGCTCGATAATATAAATTTGCGTGGCAAGCGTTTGGCAGCTGTTGATTCGGCCGTCCAATGGTTCAGTGGCTTGGTTATTGGCAGGGCAACGGGCCATAAGCAGCGATCAGCCTCCTGCCAGACACGCATTTATCCGGTCAAAGGGGCGTGTCTATGGCCAAAAGCATATTAGCCACGCATCAATGAGCAGCAGTCTCGAATGCTGCCCGGAAAAAGCAGCTGCTGTCCCATTTGATTAGACTCTAGCTCGGATTTAAAAGGATATATTGATAAAGGCATTGCTAGAGCACTTGTCAGTTTGATTGTGCGTGTATATATTCTTTATGCGTGTGTGTGTAGGTGAGTGTATGTGTGTGCCTGATTATGTGTGTAAAGGTGCGTTGTGTTCATGGAGTCAAAGGTTCGCTTTGACTTGCAATTAATTTGCTCTGTTTTTTCCACTTGACTGCGCTTGGACAGACTTACAAGCTGGCAGGCAGATATATAGAAAGCGAATAAACAGAGAGAACGAGACAGACAGAGAGAGAGAGAGAGAGAGAGAGAGTGAGAGAGGAAAAATGTTGGTTGGGGACTATGTAGCGGCAATTGGGCATTTTGCCGAACCATAAATTATTTTACTAAGCCACTTTGGCTTGCCCTTCGGCACGCCCCAAGTTATGTGAATTATTTTGTGAAAGTTAATTTCAGGCAATAAATTCAAAATCGCGTTGCCAACAATTCATGTTTCATCTGAATTTCTCCACTCGACGAGTTGAGGGGTTTTGTTTTATGGGGCAGTTGTTATAATGCTGTCCGTATAATTAGTTGTGCACAGAAGTATATGTGTACGTGCGTACAGTGGCTACCAAAAAGTATGCAACACAATTACAATTTCAGCAGGTGATTAAATGCGCTATAATTGTTTTCGCTGTGTTGGTGTTGTTGTTGTTGTTGTTTCCTCGCTTCACTAATGGTCGTAATTAGTTGGCCAACCTGTGAGGGACTGACTACTGTGGACTGGGGCGTGCCTCTAATTTATGCTTTCGTGTCTTACAGCAATTTGTTGCTGCCATCGTCAGTGGCAACATTTAAATAAAATCAACTTTCCGCTTGCCAATAAAACTTTACACTCAAAACGATAATTGGCCGCATTTGTCGTTCCTGCCACTTGACTTTGTCTCCAGTCGGCTGCGGCGCCCCGTCGTGTGTGTTTGTGTTGGCGTCTGTGTTTACTCTGGCCGGCACTTGGGGCATCAATAAAAATCTCTTGATAAATGTCCAATTTAATTTTGGTCTTTTACTTATCTTTCGCCTGGCGTGGCCTAGCTTGCCTCAGCTCGCTTTGGCAAAGACGGCTGCTGCCATTGCTGCTGATTCCAGCCACCGCCCCCACATGGATTTCATTTCTTTTATGTGTACATTCAGTTTTTTGCTTTCGCCTCTTTGTTGCCTAGATTCTATTCCCCTTTGCAGCTTCCATTTCTCCCATTGCTGGCTTCTTATGCTCTGTAATCATGATATGGCCCAAAATGGGCATATTTGTGTAAACTAATGTTCTAGGACAACTCAAGTACAATATAATCTGAAATATTTATTAAATATAATATATTATATATTTGGCTTATACTCCAGAAAATCATCGAAGTAAGTGATCAAACTAGCGAGAGAGAGAGAACAGATTCACTTAATTGTTAAATAACTTGCCATCTAGATGGAGTTTCTTTATAAAATGTTCAGAGCATGATATCTGATAAATTCTGGATAGATGGTAGTATTTCCCAAAGTTCAACTTTCCAGTATTTTGAATGAGTTCAGGGTACGAAAAGGGGAAAGAAGAAAAGAGAAGATAAGACAAGAGCTGACAAAATAAGAAACCTAAATGATATAAACTAATGTTTGTGTTTCTTGTTTACATACCCGGATTTACAATTGACATTCTTTAGATCGTTTATATTCTACTGTTAGTCATCTTTAATGTTAAGATATTATCATGAATAGCATGTTAAAGGTTAAAAACATTTCTTATACTTTTCATTTTAATCGTATATGATACAACTTTGAAAGCAAATTAAGAAAAGTGTAAAAATGATGTAGACAGTTTTTCGAAATTTTGTATTGCTGTGAATGGAGTTTATCAGTACATTAAGAAAAACTTCGACTTACTTTTAAGTATTTACTTATCATTAATAGATAATTAGTAAATGAGGATATCTTAAAGTTGGGGTTGGAATTGTATTCGGAGCATCACTATGTGTAATATACATTTTTTACCTTCTATACCAAAGCCAAGCATTTTATTTTTTCTTTTTAAATTCACTTGCACTTTAAGCTTAATTTAATTTGTCTTTCCATCTTTACTTACAGACTTTGCCGCCAGCAGCCGGCGTCTGGCATCGGAACTGTCAATCGGGTAAGAAATATGCTCCGGCTTTGATTTAATTGAACTTGCGCCATTTGCTGCAGAGAGAAAAAAGAAGAGAAAATGGCATAGACGTGGCCAGCAGCTGCATTCCACTTTCTATTTTTCTGGAATATTTTAAGTGCGGCGGCTTATTAAATATCAGTTGACACAGGATACTGTGCTCCTCTAACTTGGCTAATGGCGGCCATATGTGACCTGCACGGAGACTGGCAAATATTGTCTCATTTTGTATGCTGTGTCACCAAGGCTAAAATCAATAAATCAAAGCCATGCTGGCGGGCAAGCCTGGCACTCAAGCAGGTTCTTCGAGGCAATGTCTCGCAAATATCGCACGCCGGCGCGTGCCACGGCCACAGCTGAGGCAGGCGACATATTTGCGTGCTGCAATGCAAACAATGCCCAACCACCCTTTCCCCTGCTTCTCTAGCGTAAGCAACCAGGTCTGGCCACGCTCACTCACGCCAAGGTCATGTGCTGACACGTTTGTTACGCTATCGCAGCGCACTTTTGATAGTAAGCCCAGAGGATGCCTTCGCCTGGCAACAGGTTGGAAAAGCCCCATGGACTAGCAAAACAGTGCACATTGGCCAATACGATCTAAATGATGCATGTATGCATGCTTGTATGTGTATTGTGCATGTATGCTTGGGCCAGCACACCACAGTGGCAAATACGCACAGGCCCTAACTTTAAGCAGCTCAAAAGTTTTGCGTTTTAAGGGCTTAGCCCTCAACTCAGTCCCAGTGCCCGCACAGAGCAATCCAACTCAATCCCAGAGACCCTAGAGTACGGGTCTGCTGCTTTTTATGCTACGCGCTGTGGGCTTAAAAAGCAATTCCGCAACTGTTTTTGCAATGGCGCACACCATGACGACATGTGTGCTTGTGCCTGTGCCAATGCCAGTTTCATGTTTGGGTGTGTGTGTGTGAGCGAATGTGTAAGTGTGTGTTAAGGCCCCCTCCCTTGTGAAGTCCTCATACCGAGCCCCTTGGGCTGGCAACAAAGCTAGAGCAATGCCAACAATGCTGTCGTTATCGTCGTTTTCACTTCAATTAAAAGTTGGCAACTTTTCTTGCCTGGTTTACCTAGACGGCACTTTTACTGCTTCTGCTACTGCTGTTGCTGTTGCTGCTAGTACAATTGCCGCTGCTGCTGCTCCAATTGCTATTATGCAGATTCGTATGGCTGATTACCAAATTACAAACTGTAATGGCAGCAATTGTTTTGTGCACGGCTGGCATATGGCATGCCAACGACAAGTAGGCCGCCAATTGTCACAGCAAACAAAAAGCAAAAAATTACAGGAAAATGCCGCTAAATGCAGTCAGGGGACGACATGAAGCCATGCTAAGCCAAGTGCACTTTGCCAAGCATATGCCACATGCAACATGCAACATGCAACATTCAACATGCAACATGCAGCACAAGTAGTTGACACACTCCCACAGAGAAGGTCACTTTGTTCACTAAAGTCTCTCTTGTTTAAAGCACGTATGCGACGCGTGGGCCCAACGACTTCCGTGCTATTTACGCACCAGCGCGTTGCTTGGCTCGCTGCCCACCGCCTGCTGCTGTCGTTGTCGTTGCTGTTGGCTGTTGGCTGCTGGTTGTTGGCTGTTGCCTGCTTGACTGTCAGGAATTTCCGCGAACGTTAATTGCGACAAGACAACACTGGCTTCTGCGCCAAAACGACAAAGGAATACCTTTTTCTGTCTGCTCCTTCATTACACCTTTTATGCGATGCTCCACAAGCAACGGGGAGTACAATACCCTTTATATTGAGCTGCACTGCAAAGGCAGTCCATAGTTTAATTTACACGACTCCCTAAAAAATGGTCCACTCTCTGTTTAAACTTAGACAGCAATACACATGAATTTATTTATTTTTAATTTTTTTGAAAATTGTTTTTTAAATAACAAAAAGAGTATTTGGAATTTGGTATATCTCTGAATAATTTCTTGAGCTTCATAGAGCTTTGCCGTGTTGTTAGTAGTCAAAACCACAACAGCAGCAATGACTGCCAGTATACATCGGCCCCGCTCAGCAAATGCATCGATCTAAGAGTTTGGGGACCCATTTTATCGGTATGCCATTGAAGTTTGTCGCCTTCTCATGAGCTCTTTCCTATTCAAGCGATTTTCAATATATATATATATATATGTATATATATATATATATATATATATTGTATATATATATATATATATATTGTATATATGTATATATTTAGCGCTTTGCTTTTTTCCATCGTGTCATTAAAATTGATTTTGCAGCAGACAGTAAAAGGAGTTGTGGTGGGCAAAGAAACCATTCGCTGTTAGCTTTTCTATTTGCCAAACGACAAAGAATTTGCTAAATTGCTTTTCCGCTTGCGGCACACACCTTGCCACAGCCACAATTGTTGGCAGTGCGTTTGGCTTTGCAATTAGTTTTTGCCTTTGGCCGCAACTAAATGTTGCATTGACTATTTACCACAAAAGGAAAAGCAAGAGCTAGATTGAAAGAAAAGGCTAGAAGAAGCAAGAGAATTGAGGATATTCACACGCAACATTCTTTTCGATTTCATTGTGTGAGTCAAGTTATAGTTGCAACTTTGGCAACTATAGCAAAAGCGATTAAAAGTCCCATAAAAGCCTGAGCCCATTAATAGCGCAATAATATTATCAGCTTATGTTCGATGCCATGCACACAATCACATAATCGCACAGGAAGAGGAAACAGGAACTCCTACATGGCGTCTGTGGTGGAGTAGGCTCACACATAGTGAACAGGGTGGCAGAAGGGAGGAAGCAGGAAAGGTGGCTGTGCGGGGCTGGCAAAAACTAAACTTTGTCTCTTGTATTTTCATTAACATTTATTGGTTTTTTACTTATACTTCCGAGAATCATAACTTGACGGAGGATAGGGACCTTGGTGGTCCATACTAAGTCAGTGCAAGTCCCTGGGCTAAGGGAAGCTGCGCCACAATATTTTGAGGTCGTATCAACGTAATCATAAAATAACGTTAATGACGGCAACAAGGTCGTAAAATCAAAATTTCTGCTATTTCAATGCTGAAACCCGCTGCGGTCGACGCTGGCTGTGGCGTCGCTTGTGCTGGAAACTTTGTTACATTGTTGATGCGAATTTTGATGGGTTGGGTTGATGCCGGCATCAGTGTTGGCAGCGTGATTGTTAGCCCTGATCTACCCAGCACACTTATCGACTACAATGTGATATATGCATACAATTAAACATATTTAATTACTTTAAAGCCAAGCTGTGGTCATTATACATAAAATATATTACACATTCCACTCCATATAATTTCTTCAAACAAAGATACCATTCAACTGAATGAGATTCAGATATTCAGATATAAGTATTGAATAGACGCTGTGCTTACCTAGAATAAAATCCGCACTTAAATTGGATTTATTTAAGCACCAGCGATTTTGGGTTATTTAAATAAATTTTACATTCAATATACTTGTAAATTTTATATTATGCGCTGTCAGAGCCAGTATGAGAGTTCTTTCTTTGTCCATGTGTGTGTATATGTGTATGCGTGTATATGCGCTGTGGGCCGTGCAGGATTTTAAATATTCATTAGACAAGCGGCAGCTGGCTGGCTGGCTGGCTGACTGCCTGGCTAACGTAGCGCAAAAGACAATCTGACAAACCCTTTGCTTCTGACTTCAACGTCATCCTGGCAGTTGTGGCCAAGTGAGAAACGGTTTTTGAAATTAATTTCAATCACCAAAATTTGAGCCTCAACGACTCGATTCATTGGCTATCGAAAATTGTAAATTGAATAGCACAAGCATCAAAGATATGTCGAAGGCCCAAGGTTTGACAAAGCGAAATTCAATGAATTCCCACAAAGAGTTTTGGCTATTTTGTGGTCCTTTGTGATCTTGGTTTACTGCCTGACTAAGGGTTTATATTGTATATCACGCGCTCAGATTTTATCACTCAAGCGTTAAAATGTCGTAAATGCCTGTCATTTCGTATGTGGCCTAAGTAAATCAGCATAAAACTTAACTAAATGAAGACAATCAAAATGCGAGCAAGCCCCGAATTGCATATGTCAATTTTGACATCAGCATGGCCAATAGAGAAATAGAGAATTGAGTTACATAGTTGGTAGCACTTGTTTGTCCTGTCGTCAAGGCCCCTCAGTCGGGCTGCGGTTGCCTTCCAAATTATGCCATGCTTAGAGTTTGCCTTTTGCCCTCATTCCCCCAAAAAGTATTTGCAGCAAAAGGCAACAGCAATAGCAATAGCAGCAACAGCAACAACAATGGCAAAGCAATATGGTAAACTATATAAAAATTTGCCAGGGCACCGCCCCAGTGGCCTAGCGGCCAAGCTGATGGACAAAAGGTCAGAACAACAACAACAGCAACAAAAGTAAAAAGAGCCACAGTAACGCCATAGTCATTCTCGTCATTGTCCTGGGCCTGGTCAAGTGGCTGCCTGTCTGACTGGCCAAGCGACTGGCGGACAGGCCGGACAACATTTTCAGCCACGAGCAGCAGCAGGCACAGCAACAATAAAGTCTTTTACTATCCTAATAAAAGACAAACAAAGGACTCGTGGCGATGATTCCGTTGCTGCCTCTGTTGTTGCTGCTTAGACCATTCTCGTATCGCAATTTTCATTATTTTATTTGCCTATAAACGAAGCCATATTTTTGCAAGTGTATGTACCCAACATGGCTAAAACTGTTTCTATAAATCTATAGAGAGCGCCTCCCTCACACCCTAACATACACACAGACTAAAACGTACAGAGCTTGCGACAGAATTTGTTTATTCGCCTACCCTCCACACACAGTTTCAAGCAAAATAAGTAATTAAAAATGTCATAAAATGGGCGTGTGTATGCTGGTTAAGGAATGAGAGAATGCAGAGCTCCATAAGAATCAATGCCGACAGAGCGGGGCCAAAAACGATGTCCATTGTCAGTCGGTTAGTCTGTCGGTCTGTCGGATGGTCAATCGGCCGGTTGCTGGGTCAGTTGAGGTCAGGCTTTCCACTTTAAACGATAAACATGTCCGTTGACAACAACAAAAACAGCTTGTAAGCAATTAAGACAGCGTATTGACTCGCCTGCTGCCGCTTTCTGTCTGCGTGTGTCGAAGATAGCACATGTAACAGCAAGTAATATCTCTATAAATATATAAATATGTACACATATGTATATATATTTATGTAGTTGTTCTTTTGTAAACAAGTTTCCTCACAGTCTGACCAAAGCCTGGCCACTTGTTCGGCCAACGGCAATAATGTTTGTACCCCTGACGACGTCATTACAGCATTCCACATTCCTTCCCCAAAATAAGTCTTCTTACTTAGAGTATATGAATAAAGTTTTTAGTATGCAAGTAGAAAATACTAAATATTTATTAAAATATTCACTGAATTGGAAAACTAAATTCCCTGTGCTTCTACGCAACAAAATGCATATAACAAGTCATAAATAAAGGACGTATGCTTTTTAAGCTTTAACTGTCTAAAATACATTGAATATAAAAAGTCAGCTTAAGCTATGTCAGGTTATTACATAAGAAGCTACAAAATACGGCTGAAGTCACGAATAGAACTGGCAGTATCTTAAGAAAACCTTTATAAATTCTAGCTTAATTTAATTCAAAAGAAAACACAGTTTAGGCATTGAGTGCGCTTCATCTTGTCGCAGGTCCACAGTCTGCGAAATAAGTTATTTTATCATTTCGCTATATATTTTCATATTTTCATATATTTGGAATTTTTATAATAAAACTATGGCAACCAAGATTTTGCATGCACCAGAGCTCGGGGCATTAATTGTAATAAGATGAAATGACTCTGGTATGCAACAAGTGAAATATTAAACAAGTAAGAACGTTACAGTCGGGCGCAACCGACTGCGTGATACCGGGGCTTCTGGCATATTGCATTTTAAAGTTTATCTTAATTTGTTAAAGTCGCCGCTCGAATTAGATTCTGATTCAAAATAAAAATATATTTTATTAAAATTTTCAAAAATATATATATACTATGTAAATGAGTAAAATTTTTATAAATTATGATGATTTTATGAGCTAGACAGAAAAATATAACGTCACCATGCAAGTGTGTCCACACCTAATTATTATGCAAACCAGTCTGTTAACTTAAAAGTTGTCTGCTAATTTGCAAGTATATGCACACGATTGAGAGTCTTTTAACAGTGGTATATGCATAACCTACTGAGTCTTTTAACAGCACGATTGAGGAATACGGAGTCTTTTAACAGTGTTTTAACAGTGCCACTTGGGAATCGTCTGAAGTATTGCCAGCATACGAAAAACACGAAATAACTAACCTAGGCTATGCGAAAACTATATTAATATTAGGTGGTCAATTATTTCAAGCATTTAAACATTAAATCGAAATACATATATTTATTTGTCTCTTACAATTTTTTCTCCCGACTTAACAAGGAATTAAGCTTATTTGTGTAGGCGGTACACGCTTATGACTAATGCCGATACGTAAGAATATTACAGTTTTACTGTATTATTCTTGTGATGGTGATTCTGCAGCAATTTTAACTCAAGAGCTCTGCAAAATATAATTTTATCCAATTTGTCACGCCCTCAGAGGTCATAGACATGTAATTTGTGGCCAATCCTTAGAAGCAGTCTAAAATTACATGGTATTTTTCGGTGCGCCACGCCCTAAAGGGGCTTAACAAATGTTTTTGGATCATCGATAGAGAAGGTTACCAATTTTTCTAGCTCTATATATTATATTCAGATTCTATTTGCCAAGCCCACAGCTGGCGGAGACTTGTTATTTTTGGCCAATCTTTAGAAGTAGTCGAAGGTAACACAAAAGCAAAATTTGAAAGATTACGTTCCAAAAATGAGGAAATTACAGGGTATTTTTCGGTGTGCCACACGCAAAAGGGGCGTAACAAATTTTTTTTGGGTCATCGATAGAGGAAGTCACCAGTAACTCAACTAGCCTCAATGCCTCAATGGAACAGAGTATAAAAACTATGTAGATTCTGCGAATCCCTATTATAAATTTGATGCATCTAGCTCTTATAATGATGATAACATTTATTTTAGGATTTAAGTCAAATCAATAAAATATCAGAATAAAAACATTCTCACAGACACAGTGGTATATTAAGCCGGTTTCAATGTTCAATGTTCAATGAGTACATATATTTGAATCTCTAACAGACTTACTAATGTAACCATTTATTGACCTTTCAAATAACCTTGTAAATTAAACTACAAAACTATTTGGTTTTCCAATTAGGAGCTTTTTAAATCATGCACAAACTACATTATTTTCTGAACTCGATTTTAGTTATTGTGAAGCTCAACTGCTTTTTGTTTATATTTGCATATTTTAATTAAACAAATTTGCTTAACATTACTAAAAAAAAAAGTAAAAGAAAAGAAAATCGGTCAATGCGTTCCACAATATAAACCGATTTTTTGGGTCTTTTCACATTTTTTCTGTTCTGCGCACAAATGTTTATGGGCTGCAAATTGAGGTCGTCAGCAATGTGTGTGTGTGACTATTTTATATGTGTACACACTTATATATATATATATATATATATATATATATATATATATATATATATATATATATATATATATATATATATATATACTTGTATGTGTGCAACATTTGCCTTACGGGTGAAGTGCTTGCCCAGATGCCGGGCTGTTGCCTGAATCGCTAAATGTTTGGCGACAAGCGGAGAAAGGCAAAAAATAAATTTCTCTGCAGCTATGCACAGCATGTGTGTATGCGAGTGTGAGTGTATTTGTCTTGCGATTGTTTTGCTGAAGTTGCGCTGTGTTAATGAAATGCGTTGCGCTTGAGTTTTTGGCTGGCACAAAGCAATATGCAACTGGCGGCGGCCGAGGCCGAGTGCCATATTTTTCGTATGTCCCATCCTCCTTCGAGTCCCACCCATTTGGCGAATGTAATTAAATGCAGCACAAAACTACTGCTAGCTGTTGCAGCATTTATGTATAAGTGTTCTCACGCACACATATACACACATACAAACATACACACACACACGCATACACAGAATTTTTAAAGTATTATGTAGTTTCCATATTTTTGTTTTTTTTTTTCTGAGCATTTTGACCTAAAATTTCCGTAGTCGCAGCCGCAGCCGCAGTTGTCGTAGCCGCAGTCGCAGTCGCAGTCGCAGTAATGTCAAGTATGTTAAAAGCAGCGCCAAGTTAAAAATCAGGGTTTTTATGTCGCATATGCGGCAATTAGGCGCTCTGTGGAAAAGTTAGCGTATGTGTGCGTTGTATGTACCACAAAATACCTACAACAAAAGCAATTGCGGGTAATCAAGTAATGCTCATTTGGCAATCAAGAAAAAATGGCGCACAACAGAGACACCCAGAATCAGTGAAAGGAAGACGGTTAGAGAGAGAGAGAGAGAGAGAGAGAGAAAGAGGGAGAGAGAAGAGAGAGAGAGAGAGAGAGAGAGAACGCAAATCAGAGAAGGCGAGAGAAAGCATGGGTAGCACACGTCAAATGTGACATGTTAATTCTGTAAAAGCAAACAGTGAACAGAATCGTTGCTCCTTTGGCCACGCTCCCGACCCTTCAAGTTGACTGATTGAAGTGCGACGCCCCAGCGATAAGCACATTTAACTGTGCAAACGTGACGCAGCGGCGTTGCCTTTTATTTTCGCTTCCACAAATCCTATTAAAAATCGTAAATGCGTAAAAGGTGCGACACTTGAGAGTCATCCGCATGTAACTGAGTGTATGTGTGAGCGTGTGTATCTGTGGCTGCCAAATTGTGGCTTTACTGCACTCAAAAGTGAAACAGGACTCAAATTTGAAAAAAAAAACAAAAAACAAGTATGTGCTTTCTCCCGTAAGCTTTACTGCCAGATACCCTCTATGTGGGTCTTAAGAAGTAGAAGTAGACGAATATGTAGTCTTTTTGGTGGTGTAAGAGAGAGTGTAAAATAGACTTGATAATCGAAATGCTCCTTATGTACTAAAAACTAAAATTTAAATATATCATAATGCAGTTTTACTGTCTAAAGTAAAACATCATAATTATTATACATACGCCAAGATTTTAGATTATCAATTTACCAAATTATAATTAAAAGTCTGATATATGAGATCTTTTTATCTATTCTGAGTATGTTCAGATTTTTGATTGTAGTTCACAAATCAGACTTCTCTTAGATGATTACACTTTCTGATTGTAGGGTATACCGAAATAAAACGGTCGATGAGTCTATATTTGAATTCAGAAATGATAAAGCCTCACATAAGGGTAAGCCAGCTCGTAAAAAAATTAATGAAGGGAATTGTTAAATAATTTAAAATGATTGGCGAGACATGCGAAAGCGGAAAGTTGAATTTAAATATGAAAATTATATAAAGAAAGCAATGATAATATTTTGCTGGCGGCTAAGAATTGCATAGTCTTATACAGCAGATAGGAATGTATTTCGAACTGGGCATGGCCCTATAAACAGCGTCTAAAAGTAAAGCAAAGTTTAAAGTCCTTCGAAATAATTGATCATCTATGAATACATTGTACTTCATCAGATCTGAAAAGACTTATTGTGCTGCCCTCTTGTATTTATTTTAATTTATTTGCCATTCGGGTGCCCTACAAAAGGCTAAGTGAGTTGCCCTGTTCAAAATATAAACTTTGTGCTATGCTTTGCTTTGTGAAAAGAGCAAGACGAAGTGAAAAAGAAGAAGAACAACAACAACAACAACAATAACAAAATCAACAATAATAGCAACAACAACAAAAAGAAAACATTTAGGCTGCCAGTTTAGCTCGTGTGAGTTTTGAGCAACAGCAGCAGCAGCAACAGCGGCGACGGCGGCAGCAGCCTGTCAAAAAGTTACTTATTTTCTTTTAACAACTTGCATGAGACTTTTGGCTGCTTGCAGCACGCATCCTTGTCGGCGCTGTCCTGATTGCTGGGTCTGTGCGATGTTTACATTGCTTTTGCTTTTGATAAGGTTAATCAAAAGTTTTTTAATCCATTCTGCATACAGGCAAACATAGACCAACACACACATATATGTATACACTTATAAATATATATACATACAGGCAGCGAGAAAGGGATCATCAGCCTCGTGTGTGCTCATTATCCTGCCCAGTCCTGCTTGGTCCTGGGCGGTTCATGTTCTCAGTCACTTTGAGTTCGCGGAAAAGCTTTGGCGCTCCAAAGTGAATTTCATTAATTTAAAATTATTTATATATATGCTTGTGTGTACGCATGCTGTTAAAGCTTTTGGGCATCGAATGCTGCGCATGTTATATCCAGCGAGTGCCTCAACCACTAAGTCATAGCTGTTTAAAAATCGCATAATTTATGCACCAAAGTTCAACAAAATCAATTTGGCCACATTCAGCACAAAACTTTGCAATTAAGCTCCGAAAGACATTTGGCAAAGTGAGCAGCCAGTACGGCGCAAAAGGCTGCTGGCCCACCTGCCAGGTGCAAGCATCGCAACTTTCACGATAACTTTAAATCATCTAATTATGAGTCCGCCATCGGGCAAGGAAGCAAAACCAACAACAACAACAACAGAGGCTACTGCTAGCACCATTTAATTTCCTCTGTTGGCGGGCCGAATGCCCACTTCTTTCCCTCAGTCTGCTCAGTTTACGAACTGACACTTTACTTCATTTCTGCTGACTGGAATTAATGGTTTTTGTTGGCATAGTTTTAGCGCTTGAAGTTCGACTGCGACGCTGTGTACAAAAATTTATGCTTGAATTTATTGCAAAGTTTATTAGACAATTCCTTTTTTTGCGAGTAATTTTCGCCAAAGAAGGCAACGAAGAAATTTTTGTGAAATTTATGAGCTTCATAAATGACCAAAACATAAAGCCAGCCAACCCAAAGTCATGCCCAGAGTGCTCCATCCCCCAGCCTCAGTCGCCAGCCTTTGGGCGAACGCTGCGTATGAGCAAAATGCCAATTGCCTTGATTTCAGTTAGTCTACTGGCCAAAAAGGGGAAGGGGAAGGTAGAAGTGGAAATGGAAGTGGAATGGGGTAGAAAATTTCGCTGAAGCTGGAGGGGATAGCACTCTGTAACTGGTCTTCACATTACATTACGAAATGATGTCGGCTGAATGCAAAAATGCCATAAATATGAATGAGCTGACGAGTAGCAGCAGTGGACTGTAACCCCCACCCTTACACTACTAAGCCGATCCCTTTTGGCCAACTGCTGTACTTTATTTGTTACAACATATTTAACTGTAGTTGCTGCTGGCGTATACAGCCTGCACCTGCCGTAGCCGCAGTCGCAGTCGCTGCCGCTGCCGTTGGTAGCCAGTCAGCTTGGCTGCTGCTCTACTGCCCGTGGCTGCCTGTGGCTGCCTTTTAGTTTCTGCTTTGATTTATGTAGGCAGCGGCTACAGCATTTTGAAAAGCAACGGCAAACAGCACAAACGGCCAAAAGTGTGTCAGTGTGTGTGCGAGTGTGTGAGTCAGAAGTTTGCTCATAACTTGCCCTGCCCCATTGCCCTGCCCGCTGGCCTGGCCTGGCCAAGTGTTTGCCACTTGTTGTGTCTCATCAAAAATGTATTAACGAGCTTGCAACGCAAACGATTTTTATCTGCCAGCGTTGATTTCATTTTGAGCTGCCCTACATGCCACAAGCCGTCTCGCCTGCCTCACCATCTTCCACAGTCAGCTGCCACCGGCCCCCGCCACAAGTTTGACTTAGATTTGTATCGCTGGCATTTTCAACACGTGCATGCAAACTTGAGTTGAGGCAGCTGCGACTTCTCCCATCTTTGCCCAGACGATACTTGGAGCTTCCTCCAGTCAGGCATCTTTTTGCTTTCCGCTTTCCGCTTTCCGCTTGCCATTGGCTTGCAAAGTTTTAATGGCGCATTATTTCTTGCTATAAATTATAACAAAGACGGCGCATAAAAAGCGTTAACATTAAGCCAAGTTAAGAGCCTCCACTGCCTCGACCATTTTAATCACCTGATATGCCAAATGAGTCGGCAACAACAAAAAAAAACAACGACAATTAGCGCATAGCACTGCAAACTTTTTCCAATAAGTTGATTGGGTAGAAACTGAGCGTAGTTGCATTTCAGCCCATTAATGAGGCTCAAGCCATTCGTGTCAGTGTCTCAACCCATAGCCAAATAAGGAGATTTGCGGGGCCACTAAACTTTAAAAATGCGCATGGCCTTAGCTTGAAAAAACAAAAAACAAACCCAAAAATTACAATAATAAAAAAAAAAACAAAGATGGGAAAATGACAACCACAAGTTTCAAATGGCACTTTATCTTGTGGTTGATGCTGCGCCTGCGAGGCTGCTGCACTTTATTTACTGCACCGCTTGGAACAGCCACAACTACAACAACACCAGTGAAAGTAAGAAGAAGAATTGCAATGACGGCAACGATGCCAGCGACTTGTCAGTGAATTTATGTGGCAAACTATGAGCAAAATAAGCAGCGCCCAAAAGTTATGAGTTTCGTGTCATAAAATGCCATAGCTACAGCAACAGCAGAGCAAAAGAACTGCCACCTGCAAGGGCACGCGAGTGTGTGAGTGTGAGTGTGTACCATGCTGTTTATGCAAAAAGCTCATTTCACGCTTCCGCTTCCGTTTTCTATTATGCCCGAGCACAAACAGCGGCAGAAAAACAAAATCATAAATTCGTAATAAAATAAATATGTATAATTTTATCCTTGTTAAAATGTATGCTTGTTTCCTTGGTCATGTAGCCGCCGCAAAAGTTTTGCTTTAATAAATATGCCAAGTGCACAAACATAACTTCGGTTTAAGACGGCAAAATAAAACCAGCAGCGACGCCCTACTCCTCAACCAACTCATCTCAGTTCACAAAAAAAATTCCATTTCCCACATGTATTTCTTAACTCAACGATAAATTAGAGAAAATGAAATTAAGAAACGCGCTAATTAGTGAGAATATCGTCGGCAAATTAAATTAAATGCAGCCAGTTGATGAGAGCCAGCAGCAATGGAGATGGTGAATTTCAAAAGAACAGAGATTCTGAAAGCGAGCTTGGAATTATCTGGCAGAGTGTAGTTAGCTAAGGGGAAGCTAGCTGTCGTAGTTGCAGTTGCTGCTAACTATTCAGGAGCTTTGCATGTCACGCAAGCGACAGCAAAGACAAACATTAACCCCAAAATGGCAAGGGCACGCTTCAATCTCAGTCAGCATTGTTGTTATTGTTGGCATCGCCTTTGTTTTCGTTGTGGCTGTTACCACGCATCGTGTCGCCAACAATGTGGCAACATAAAACTATTACCACGACGACATGAACACAACTCCTAATTACCCAGGGATTTGCATTTGTCTTGCGACATGCAGAAATACTCGCGGAACATACACATACACCCACACACCGTGCCTATGTGTGTGTGCGATTGTGCCTTAAGAATGTACGATGGCTTCGAAAGCGTCGTATGGCACGTTGGCATCATAAACGACTCTTATCTGTTGTGCCCTTTTCTAGGCCAGGCTCATATATTTGGCCACGCCCAACGCTTGTCTGCCTCCTGCCATTCCCGTTTTTCTTTCTTTGCACTCTCTCCTTCTCTGTCTCTCTCATTATCTGGCTTAGTAAGGCTTCTTTCATTTTATGGTTTGTCTTGGCGACGCGCCGCCATTTTCTTTTCAGTTCATTGCCGCCATCGCATTTCATCACTTGCCTATTCTACGCGCTACCCCAAGCTCCTCAGCTCTTACTATTAAGCCCAAATGTCATTAGCTTGTCTCGTTTATCTTTTAATGAGTGTAAAATAAAAATCGTTCAAGTGTATCTTGGGCGGGGAAACATAGGCCTGTTAAGGCAGCAGCAAATTATCAGTTTTTTAGGCAGTTTCTGCTCTTGTTTCTCTATCCACATGGGAGCTATGGCATGTTAAATAGCTGAAAGTATATTGCTCAGTACTGTTGCCTAACTGCCAATAGAAGGAGATGACTGTCTCAGTTTTAAAAACATATTGTATCCCAGTTACAAATTGATCCTTTGGAATAAATGAGTGAAGCTATTCAACTAAGTCATACTATGCAGGATTAAATATTCCTCTGTCTGAGATTTAGAATTATACATACTCTTCTAACTTTTTTATTTAACTATTGAGATTTGTGAATTTCATAAGTCTGATGAAATAAAATATTTTTCTCTTTAATTAATTGATTGAATTCATTTTTCTAAAGTACCTAAGACTTACATAAACAATAATTGCATTCTTTATAATATTTTAAATATTCCTTATTCAATTTAATTGACATTTTCTTGCGTCATCTGTAATGTGTAGCTTATCATTCATTCAGCACTGCCTACTACTACTTATCAATCATTCGCTACATCTTTTAATTCATGAGCTACTCATTACATAGTTGGCCTTTATCAATCTGCTGCTTCGCACTCATACTATTCCACGTTTCTTTATATTGCGTGCGTATCTGTAGAAACCAAGTATACGCACCGTCCGACGCCGACTGTTTAGCAATAATTCAGTCACTTATTCCCTGGCGAACTTTGGATGCCTTTTCAGCCAGCCTGAACCCCTGAAGTTATATTTTTTTTTTTTACTTAAGCTGCTGCTTAATCCAGTCGCCTCGCATCGAGACACCCACTCAGCACAGCAGCATATCCTCTTGTGTGTTTGCGTGCACACCAGGACACGCGTTTTATTTTGTTGCCCCTCTTAGACTACTGTTGTTGCTGGGTTGCTGTAAGCCCTTAATTAAATATTAAACACGCCTAATTGCGCATTTCATAACTCAGGCAATGGCAAATAATTAATTATTTAAGTTAAACTAAATTGAGCCAGTCACGACACACGCACAAAGTTTCGGACCTGCGGGCGATGTAAACAAATATCTGCAAGAGTAAAAAAAACTGAAACTTTTCCGGTTGGTTAAATGCTTTGAGGTTTGGTAATTGTCTACGAAAATAAAAAGCCGCATATTAATAAATATAAAGCTATAAAGCAATGTAGCCAGGTAAAAGAAAGTTCCAAGGATTTTAAATGTTAATTTAAGTTAAGCTGCATTTGACATGAAAGTATAATTATGCAATTTCCTAATACTGGTTGATTCTTGCAGAAGTCGCTGTGCTCGTTTAATTCGATATTCAATTTTCACTGATAATCTGAAAAAGGTAATGATTAGCTTGATGTGCCACACGCCAGCAACACAGTTTAAATCATTGAAATTAGAGCCGAAAAATCACAACACCGCCGTCCATTGTTCAGCCACAATTTGCACAACTTTTCAGTGGTTAGAAAACTTTCACAAAACACACAAGCACACTGATAGAAGAGGAGGACCTGGACATGACAGCAGGGTGAGGAAGCAACTTGCTCCAAAAACTATTTTCATAAATAGCAGTGGACAGCGCCAAATGCAAACAGTTCCCCGGCGTCGTCTGGGCTTCGTCATTGCCTTTCGGTCCGGCAGTCGTCGCGACGGACTGTTAGCTTGAATCCTTTAAGTTTCTTTTGTTCAAAACGTACTAATGCCCGTTTTTCACTGTGTGATTTATCGGTTTCGAGGTTCACAGTTCGAGTTGCAAATGCATTTTCCGTGTTTGCTTCAGCCAAGCCTCAAGCCGTGCGGACAGCGGACGGCGGGCGGTGGACGTTGGACTTTGGCATTGCCAGCCACTAACTAATACAAACTTCAAATGGCTTACATCCCATTCTCCGCTCTTTCTTCTTTGTCGTCTATCTTTTTCTCTCTCATTTCTACTGTCCTCCCATTCGTATCTCTGCGTGGGTTTGCAAACTTTTTGGCTTTCAAAATGTCAACTCATTTGAGCCCCTTTTTTTCTACCCTTCTTCTGTAATAATAACTTTGTGGTAAAGTTTGCAATACAATGAGCAGCATTTTTCTTTATCTACTTGAGTATACAACATTCTATACTTCACGATTCATTGCATTAACTATCTCAATCATTTACCATAATGCACTTTCCCTCGCTGCTGCGAATGTTGAGTACGCGACAAATTTTAAGAAGTATTCGGTACGTCTTACGCAGTTTCAATAAACTCAATATGTATAGTTTAACAGCTAATATGTTTTTGGCAAAGGATATATAAATATTGTATTATTTTTGTATAATTCACTTTTTTCCAGGACCCAACAAATCTTTTAACATATTACTGTGTAAGCGAGTATAAAGATATTCCTTGTAAAATTCAATAGAATTCATTTTAGAATAGAAAATCTGATTAATTTTTTTAAGACTAAGCTGATTAAGAAAATATATACCTTATGGACTCGGAGAGACTCCGTTTAAGCTGATAGAAAATGATAGTAAAATGTAAGCTCAAAATAAATTCAGTTTGCAAATTGAATGCAACGATGATATTTCAGATATCTATGTACATACATCGGAGCATTAGGTACCAGCAGAATAATAATCATCAAGGCACACCAAATTTGGACCACTTCCGGCCGTTTCGACCACATGCACTCAGAGCAATAATTTGACGGTACAGAAGTGAGTTGCAAGTGCAAATGGCAAACCGCGGTTAGTACTTGATTAAATATTGAACAAGTGGCATCGGCTCATGAGAAGTGCTCTAACATTCGTGATGGATGGCAAATAACTTATTAGTCTGTCATGCATAAATAACCCCACATTTTAAGATCCGATTGCGGTTATGCTTGTTGACCAAGTCAACCGGCTGTGGTTATGACCTCCACTCAAAACTGACGCTACTTTCAATCACAAAAAAAAGAAGGAACCAAAATCAATGTCCTACCAGGAAGTGCCTTGGCAATTTGCAATCCTTTGTGTCATTACACAATGCTTCCGCAGGGCCCCGGTGACTGTCGCCTGCAGCGTCACGCTGCTGCAATCAAAGCGTTCTGAATCACCAGCAGCACCAGCAACAGGGGCAATCGACGCATTAATCCTTCATTGGCAATCAGGCATCTTGCCTTTGCCTCGCTTGGAACCTGTGATGAACTCTGTCCCACAAACGGAAGTTGTAAAAATGCCAACGCCGCACAACGCAAACTTAGACGAAAAATTTTCGGTGGCTGCTGCTGGTTGCCTTTGTTTCTCAGCACTCTTGATGCTTGGCTAACCAGCGGCATGGAACCGATTATAGTATTCTGTATTTGGAATGGAATTTGCCTGGGGACATTCGTCAAACGACGCAGTAACCGAAGCAATTGTTTCGCCAAGTTTCCCTTTTCGCTTTGTTCATTATGCGTCGTGTTCATTCGTTTTTCTCATTCTTTGCAAAGCCATTGTGCTGAGGCAAAGCATAAACACTGATTGATTGATTAGAGGCCCAGCTTCAAAGTCTTAGGCGATATCGTGTGTGTGGCAGGCACTGGGCAATAAACCTAATGAGAGGCCCTTGAGCAAGTGTCGCATCAATCAAATGCGTATTTAGCGCTTAATATAAATAAGTATTTGTTTTCTATATATGTTTCTCAATATGTATATACATATATGCTTGTATATATAGTATGTTTATATGATGGCAACGATTTTTCTTGACTTGCGATGATTGTTTTCGTGTAGATGTGTGCGCTCATCCGCCAGCTGGCGATTAACAAATGAATCATATATGTAAGTGAATGATGGCCCGCCTACCACTCAAGGCAGGCCTCCCTGAACACTTTAAGTGGAGCTGAGCCTAGGGATCAAGTTGCCGTTATTAAAGTTCACCTGAAGCGTCTAAGCAAGCCAATTTCTGTTGATATCGGCGATACCTATCTGCAAATTGGCTACGTGGCAGGCTCAAATGGCGTAGATTGGCATTAAATAAACTGGAACTGAAATCAATAGTGTTCGCAATCGAGAGCAACGGGAATAGTGCTGCAGCATCTCTGCTGGGTCAGCATTGTTGCACGTCATGGCTTCCGTCATGGACACCGGTCAATGTACACTTTACTCCGCTAGTGCCATCTGTGAATTGACACTCGTTCTCTTTTTTCCTGTCTCCCGCCCCCTCTTACTGTATATCTCTGTCTCCCTCTCTTTCTGCACCTTTGTCATTCTATGCCACAAAAGAAAATAATTTCATCAAGTGACTTTGCAGCTGTCCACGTAGATGTACAGGCACCATATCATATATAGCCATGCTGATGGCAGTGCTGACACATCCTGTTGTATCTCATTCTCATCTCACTTATCTCAAACTCTGTTTCTCTCACTCTCTGTCTATTCATTTGACCTTGTTGCAAAGTGCTCATTATCTGTTGAAATGTTGTCAATCACGGGATTTCGTTTGTTTTGTTTTGATTTGACTTTCAATTGAATTTCGAATTTGAATACCCGAAAGTAGGCAACGCCCTCTTAATGCCTACTCCTATGGCATACCCTTAGCGTCGTCTGCTCTAGCGTTAAGCTTCACGCAGCTCCCAAGGCTAAGCGTTTATGATGAGCTCGCGCTTATTGGTAAAATGCAAACTTTATACATAAAAAATTAATTTGATTATTTTTTCAGGGCATTTCGCTAGCATGCTTAGACTTGCGTTAATGACGCCATAATCAACTGTTTTATTACAGTTTAAAAAAAGTTAAGCTCACACACACAACAGGCGCGTAGCTTTTATTGGGCTTAGCTGTAACTTTTTAATTATATCTCCAGCATTTTCCCATTAGAATTCATTTCGGCTTTGTGAGTATGTGTGCAGAAAATGATATTTAAATGGAATAAAATCAAGATTTATTGCAAAATTAAGTGTTGAAATGTTTTTTTATGTCCCGTAACCATAATATTCAAGAAAAACGATAATAAAGTTGTATGCAGTCAGTGGATATATTACATCAATTAAATAGATTCGTAAGGCGCATAACAAAGATTGATCCTGAAGTCTATCGTAAAGTCCAATCATTGAAAAGTTTATGCTCAAATGATGAGTACTGCGTTTATATAATATTTAATTTTGAATGAATAAGTCAAGTTTAAATACATTTGGAAAGTAACTTTCCATTAGTGGTAAAGAGTTTATATTGACTTACAATTTTAAAAATTTATAAAACAAATATTTTCAATTAATTTTAAACGATATGAGCAAATTCCTCGGCCCAAAATGAACACAGCCATTAAATGGTTCGCAGAGTTATAGCTTACATAAAACGCTCGAGGGCGCTTCACTCTGCTGGTCATCAAATTGCAATGGCGAAGTTTATGATTGCGATCGAAAATTTTAATTAAAATCATAATGAAATAATTGAGAATTTGTTGTTATAAAATTTATGCGTAATGAAAATTTTGGAAATTCCCATGGCATGAGCAATAACAATAGCAGCAGCAGCAACAGCAGAATCAACCAACAATAACAATCAGGCTTCCATACACTGTGTTAGTTGAGTGGAAAGAGGTCACGGTCGTGGAAACCACAAGGAATTTGCATCTGTAGTGGTCCATCAAAAACGAAGACTGCCTACCAGAATCCGACTACGCAGAGCGGCGTGCCAGGGATTCACTGCCCTAAAACAAAGACATTAAAGTTTAAATGATGACCCGGACTTAATCGACTTGCCAACAATAATATTTAAATTTAATTTAAATGCTCACATGAGAGCAGACAAGCAGACGAGCACGCCTGCAAACAAATCGAAGGATACGCATCCCAATCTGCTGGACAATTTGCAAAACGATATGGTTGAAACCGAAAATGTCTGAAAGGTTTCTCGGTCGCCCGGCCCAAAGCAACTCGAAGGGTTTGCGACATACAGAGCTCAGAGCTCAGCTAGTTGGGCAAACGGCATTATTGTTGTATTGTGTTTTTGTATTTTTTGTGACAAAGGGACAATAACTTGAAGTCTTTCGCTTAAAAGCACAAAGTGATTGTAGAGTTAGTTGGCGAACGACTCGACCCGATTCCAGTCTAATGACAATTTACGCAAAACTCTGTATGTATCAGGGTGTTGCTGTGTATATTTGAATTTTTTTTAAGCTGCTCAGAACTTTATGTTTATGTGTTGCTTAGTCAAATTGCTTGGTAAATAACAGAAAGCCCTAAAGCCGTGCTGAAGTACTTTACTCGCCCTGAGTTAATGCTTTAACGTTATTATCAATTTTTGTTCCTTGCCGATTTGCCACATTTGTAACTTTCGACCATTAGCTATTGTTTTTGTGGCCACGATAGCATAACAAAGTTGCTTGAATTCTTGTTGTTCTGTTTGTTGCTATTGCGGTTTAATTGATACAAGAAAACACCAGCAACAAGAGCTACAAAGGCAACAACAACAAAAACCAAGTCATCAGCAAAGTTCCAACTGCAGCCAGCAGCTGACAATTGTTTTCAATGCTGTGGTCAGCTTTCTGCATGTCCATCAGTCTGTCTATTCGCCTGCCAATCGCATACACACCCAGAGGAAAAGCGTATAAGCAAGCACACACAACACACTCACTTTCAATCTATTTCAAATGTCAGAGACCGTTCGCTGCTTGTCGTCAATCACATAGTATATCGAGCTGCTACTGGTGCACGCTGCGTATGGGCAATGCCAAGCATATTGTGTATGTGAGTTTCGGTTGCATGGCTGGTTGCACAGGCTTTTTTGCCTTGCTTTTAAGTTTCAAGCACGTCGACGCTGCTGAAACTTGTGCACGCGAGTCATTTAAATTCCTTACAAAGTTGTCAAACTAACAAAGGATGGGCGTTATACTGGGACTACTGCAGCGAAGACAGCTACAATTTATACGCTGTTGCAACTTTAACAAGCAACGTAGCCAGTTATCAATAAGCATGAGGGCATCAATTCAAATATGATTACATCCGACTTGCCACTTTTACTCATACATGCTCCTTTACTCTCTAACTCTTTGCAGCACAGCTCTAAAAATGCATTGCCACGTAAGAGTAGGAGGAAGATCTAGAATGCTCAGGCCGAAGCAGGGTTTGCCCGCTTTTCATTCAATTTTCAATATGCTAGCTCTGAGCTGCATTATAATCTCCGATTTATTACTGAACGGTAAGTATGATTACATCAGTAAGTACAGCTTATTTGCTATATAAGCGTAAACGGGTTAAGCAGCATTTGTATATATTTATCTGTCTGCCACTGTCTGTCGCTCTTTATATGCTTACGCTTTCCATTAAACATTTATTATGCCAACTGCGTGCACAAATGTGGTTAAAATTGATTATTTAATTTAACGAATGACTGTTAATATTATGCATTGCAGTCAACCGACACAGACACATACTCACATGCACACTCAACTGTACGCAATCTCGTTAAGCAGTCAATTTATTAAATATTACGTAAAATTCTTCCAACCCACATAATGAATATTGTTCAATTAAAGTTTTCATAATTCGGCCTACCACAAGCCAACCATTGAATTGACCAGCATCACATATAACGTGATAGGCTAAGCTAGTTTTCCAGAGTTATATTTTAAATTTACAATTAGTCTAATGCTGTCAAAGAAAGATGTTCATTAATATCATTATTGATTTATCAGTACTGCAGAATAAATTTGTATTTTGATAAATATTGTTTATGTAAGACATATCACAGGATTTCACAGTTGATTAAATTAAAGTTAAAGTTTCATGTCTTTCACTGTTTGCCAATAAAGTTTTAACTATTATTATTATTTTGTTTTACCATTTCTTACGTTTACAATCATGTTTAGTTTTGTATCTCTCTTTGACAGCTAGGGCTTGTTTGTGAAAAGTATGTTAATGCCAACCAGTTTATTTTATTAGGTTACATTATTCATACGCCACGTGATTCATGTTTGTGTACTGTTAATTATTTAACCGAGGCCGCGCTACATTTTTCAATTAAAGCAAAACGCGAAAGTAAATGACAATAAAAAGAAAATAAATCACATTAAATTCAAGCCAAACGGCTGTTCTCGATACATTGTCATAAATTAACATGTAAATGGATCCGACTGCAGACACCCACAATTCCAGCAGCACACACATCTGATCCTTGAAAGTACGTAATTAAGTTTTTACACCATGACGTAATCGAATTTAAAGTGAAGGCCGTGGACTCCATATACGAGTCCAAGGGACTACACTGACCGTAGGCTCCTTAATGGGTTGCACTTCAACACAGAAATGTATCGCAATGCGAGTAGGAATGCCTTATAAGCTGATTACATCGCCCAACTGAACTTTCTGTATATCTCTCCTTCTTTATTCACTTGCGCAGTTCATGGACTGAAGGATCTGAAGATATTTGTGCCGGAAGCAGTCATCATGGGCAACGCAGCGACATTGTCTTGCCAATACGATTTGGAGAAGGTAAGTGAGACTGCTACGGGGAATCGAATTGACAATTGACACAGGAACTTTAACATGAGCAGGGAAACAGAAATGGGAACTCGAACGGGAACGGGAATGGGAACGAGACAGTATTGTCGACGGCAATTGCTTGCTTAATTATTATAATTATTAGCACTTTGTCTTCACAGTCGTAGTCCTCGTTCTGGTTCTTATTCTACCGCTCGTTGTCCTTGTCGGGGACATATTCTACTTCATTTGTTAGCTGCTGATATCTATTCACACTTTTCATTAACGCTGCTTATTCTTTGCAGGCGGCGCTCTACTCAGTGCGCTGGTACTTCGGCCAGGAGGAGTTCTATCGCTATGTGCCCCGCGAGGCGACGCCCACATTTGTCTTTCCCGTTGCTGGCATTAATGTTGATGTAAGTGAAACTCACTACCCAATCACAGCAGCGCCTATATCAGGGATATAATCCACTTTATAGCTGACAAGACAATACAGCAATTGTCACTAAATTTATTCTTGCTGCTATTTGAATTTTATTCTATTTTTAACAATTTGTCAATTAAGCGAAGAAATCAGACCAAATGTCTAGCTGTAGAAGCTGTACATGTGTGTCGTTTGTTCTAGCAAAGCATGCATTTTAACAAATGGAAATGCGAAAACATTCAAATATTGTGTAAATATTTATTTAAATGTGGACAATGGCGACTGGGCGCCAAATGCAGCCAGTGGCAACAACAATACCAATAACAGCAGCCAGCAGCTTCTAAATCTGCGCCACGCTGTCGCTTTTTTATTTGCTTTCCCTCTCCCTCGCTCTATCTCACACACACACACCTCTCTCTCTCTCTCTCTCTCTCTCTCTCTCTCTCTCTCTCTCTCTCTCTCTCTCTCTCTCTCTCTCTCTCTCTCTCTCTCTCTCCTTCCATCTATCTCTTTCACTCTCGCTCCCTCTTTTGACCATACTAACTGGCAGTTATGCACAGTTTTTATTTAAAATTTATTTTGCTGTGTCGCGTTTCAGTTTGTGTATTTTAGTGTGTGTTTGTGTGTGTGTGTCGTACACAATTTGAAAAGTGCGAATACAACTAACTGAAATATTGCGCAATGTGCAAAATAGTTTATGGTGCGAATAGAAACAACTAAAGCAGCGCCACCTCGCGCTGAATACGTTTCGCATTCATGTTTGTATTTATACCCTGTACTTTAAACTCAGAAAAGGTATATTAATTCTTATTAACATTTTCCAATAATTCAAATACTGATATTACTTAAAACTAGATAAATAAATATATGTATGCAAGAAAATGTATTGCATTAATAATTGTTAATGTTCAAAATAAGGTAATTCATCGTCGATCATATCAGCAGACCAAGAGTCTGCATCCTTGTCGGCGGTAGCTTTCTATGCTGCGCTCATTAATAAAAACAACAGCCGCAAAGTACGCAATAAATTGCTCGTAGAGTGCAAAGCGACAAAAATTTTTCGGGCAGCATTTAAAATGCTTCTCTAACCAAAAAACATTTTCTAAAGAACACGTTTGTTTGTTCAGTTCAAGTTGAACAGGATGGAAGCTAAAATAAAATAGAAATGCTTGACTTAGCTCGACCAGTTTAATTCCACCTCTATGATTAACCGTTTATTTAGACTTTTAATATTTATAGTGATTTGTCTGAACAGACATACCTCAGAGTACCCTATGGTATGATACACTTGCATGACAAACAAATCGTTTTTCGTATAATCATAAATAAATAAAATTGAATTCGCCTTAAACAATAAATAAATTTTTCTTTTTTCTCAATTTTTTTATACACGAAATATAAATAAGAAATATAAAACTCATTCGCCCGCATATAAAATTTCCAAACTCATTTACCAACACACCATGAAACATTTTTCAAATTCGCAAGTGCCCAAACTTTAATAATAATAAATAATGGAATCGTGAGAAGGGCGATCGATGGAGTACTGTTTGCTGTTGCTTCCATATTGTATAACGAAACAAAGCGAAATGTGCGCTTATAAAAATAATATGCATTCCAACCATCATATTCTATCTCTGACAGCTATTTCCTCCCTCTGTATATGTGTATATATCTTTCCGTCTGGCTTTAAGCCCCGAAAAGGGGGAGGCAGGCCACATCAATCAGCGGTAGTAGCAATCGGACTTGATTAATTTGTCCTGATTGTGTCTTTAATTTGCACTTTATGTTGTAGTTGGGAGGGCAAAAAAGGCGAAGTGGAGAATTGAAAAAAGAGGAAAAAGGAAAAGCTCGATGAATGCGAGAGAACTCTGTTGAAACGTTAATTTGCCACTAATTGGCATTCAAAAGCATTTTCGCACTAATTAAATATTTCGATTACAGTTGTCTATAACTGGTATGGAGGGTTTGGCATGTTAATTATTTTTTTCAATACTTTTTATGGCATGGCTTATTTAAGCAGTGAATTGGAAACTATTCAAAAACCCTCCTACATTGGCATTGGAATCAATTCACAAATTGTACTGCCTACTTAGGGTGGCCGCAATACAAGTGGCATTAAGTACGAAACTAAATTTTATTCATGCAAATTCGCCTCTCTCTCTCTCTCTCTCTTTCTGTTTGTTAAAACAAGCAAACTACTTGAGTGCAGTTAGTTATGAACCGCAAAAGGTGAAAAGCATACAACCAACCACAGAGAGAGAGGCGCCCAGATGCTTCAATGACGGGTGGCGTGTCCATTGGTTAATGCAACTGATTTAGCAAGCGTACCCGCTTTGCAATTAAGTTTGAAGGCTATTTGCAGTTTTGCACCAACAGATGTTGGTCATACTGAAAGCTAGCTTTTGAGAGTGAGCGGGAAAAAAATAAATAGAGAACAGAGAAAAGAAAATGTTCCACATCCCAAGGCAACGAATCGAAATGAAGCGCCACGTTTTCTAATTTACATTGATAGCTGCTGCTGCGGCGGAGGCGGCTGCTGCTAACGAAGGCAAAATTCAAAGGCCATCTAGAGCCAAATGCAAATTGAAATGGAATTTTTAAGTTATGCCAAGGCAAACACCGAACACACACAAAATCCCACACTTGCTGTGTGGGGTTACGAATGATGTTGGCTAAGACAAGTCGAGATGAGTAGAGAGCTGCAGGCGAAATTATGGAAAGCACCATAATTGAGATTAAAACATTATAACTTGACTTGTTTTACTTTTCCTAAATCATTTCAAGCAGCTAAACACGCTTAATGAGAAAAGTTCAGGACGCGCCTATTATGATTATGCACATGCATAAATATTTGTGAGTGTGTGATATATCTATGTGTGTCTGCGTGTACATGTGTTGATGGGCGAATCATATAAAAAGATGGGCGTGCATTCAGACTCTCGGCCGCACTCAGGACAGCACTTCAATTGCAGCTGCTTCAGCTACTGCAATTGCTGCTGTGACTGACATGTCATACACTTGTGGGCGTGAGCGTGGGAGCGGGTGTTTGTATGGGTATGGATGTCATATGGCTAGCCGACCGACCGACCGACACGACATACCAAGTGCACTCCTGTCGCCCACTTGAGCGTTATTGGAATGTAAATGTATGCAGATCAGGAACAGCGCTTTAGGTTAGCTCTAAGGCACCCCGCGATTTCACCCTCCGCAAAGCGTCACGAAACTTCAAAAGTCATTCAACATAGAAATATACCTTGCAACAGCCCACCCGCATACTCAGCTGCACACGGCACACGTCACATGTCAGTCGCGATGAAAACAACAACGATGTTAACAGCTCTGCGACTATACAAAAACAGAAATAATAATCATCATGTTAAATGTAATTAAATTTTTAATTTAGAGACAGCGTCAGGCACGTTGACAATCTTCAATTAAAAGCCACAATTACCATGGCCACCAGCTGAGCCGAACTGAAGACCGCGTAGGGTAGGGAAGGGGTGTCAGTAACAGGAATAGGATATGCCAAGTGCTCAAACTTTTGCGGCTTATTCATTGTCCGCAACAATAAAAAATCCAAACCGCGCAACCAAACGACCGGGGTCTGTGTTAGAGCTTGAGCTTGGTCCATGCACTCATCCTTGTCGTTGGTCTGCCCAAAAATGTGTGCCCTGAAAAGTTTTTGCTCACTGTCAACACGGAAGGAATTATTCCGCATTAAGTTTGCGGTAATGGCAGCGACGGTCACACACCGAGTGTCCTCTCAGCAGCGACCTAGTGCCTAGGCATTGTTGTTATTGCTGGCATTTGCTTTTAACATTGTTAATAACCCGACACGCCTCCGCCGCGCATTTATGCACAGCAATGTGCCCTTAAAATTAATGCACTCTCCACTCGGCGCTTGCCGCTTGCAAGAAGACTCAGACGACAACAGAAGTGGCCAAAAACTTTGCGCCTGGCAGCACCCAGACCAGACCTCCTGCTGTCGCAGGATCTATTTGACTTGCTGCGGGCTCAGGCTCCATCCCTGTCTCTGTCTCTGTCTCTGTCTATGTCTCTGTGTTCTCGTGGGCAGCCATACAGCTCTGGCTGTTGTTAATTAGATGCACGCCGTGTGGGGAGGCAATAGCCATGGTAGTTGTTGTTGGCCTCCTAAGTCGCGAAAGTTTAATTGAGCACTGCATGGGATGTGATATATGTTTCTAATTATAATTTTTTATCATGCTCGACAAGGCATCTTCAGAATTGCAAATTAATTGCAAGTCCTTAATGTGAAGATGTCAAATATGAAATACCTGTAGTTTTGCTATATTTATATTTATAAAAGTACATTTCCAAAATATGAGCAGTAAATCTTTAAGTACAAGTTCAATCATATATTTTGTCTTAAACGAATAATCCGCTTTGAGAAACAACATTTTGGTTATCTACAAAACAATTTAATATGCAATAGCCAAAACTATAAGTGCTTTATTAAAAATAACTACTAAGCTCTTCCAAGCAATTAAGTAGCCTATATATTGTATATAAACAATAATTGCATAATTTAGTTAAAGCCATAAAAGCATTTTGATGGATTTCAAATTAATTTTGTTTATGTATAGTTTGCATATAAGTTTTCATTAGTAGTAAATCGACTGCCAAACTCCATTCAAAATTCAAAATAAATCATTATAATGCAGGTGATGATGTTATCGTAGTATTCGCTTTATTTCAAGTAAAATTTACGTTGGAATTTCTTAAAGTTAATAATTTATTTTACGAACTCTTAGATAACTAAAAAATATAATATCTTATGAGTTTGTTGCAATTTGATTAGCATATTTTTAGTGCTAAGTTCTCATTATTAAATGGTGACGCTTGGCTGGCCATTTACCATAAGGAATGCTAGTTGCATGCCACATACTTTATGTTGCAGATAAATTTGTTGTAGTGACTGCTACTCTGTCGTTGGTGGCCTTGGCCAAAATGTTTGACAAATGGCCCCAAATGAAGATAATAAATAAAAATGGAAACTGTGAAATACAAAACGTACTCAAGACAAGCCCAGACCATTGCTATATGCATGAATATATAGATATGTATATGCTGGTAACTAGCTATCCATGTGACGTTGTCCATATCCCAGATCCCCGCAATTCTCTGGCACGGCTTTCACATGGCGTGTGCCTGCGTCCTCAACAATGAGCACAATAAAAAGCAATGCATTTTCCAAACACCAAAAATTGTTTACAGCAGCGACAACAACAACAACAAAATCAACAACAAATGGCAACAACAACCGCAACAAATAGAAGAAGAACAACCGCACCGGAAACATCTCATTCACTAAATTTGTGGTCGGTTTTTGCCTGGCGCACTGCGTACTGCGCTCAGCGTGTTAGGCAGTCGAACTTCTGAAATGCCAACGGGCAACTGTAAGCATGAACGGGAAAAGAGTGGGGAAATGAGGAGGGAATACGGGAGGTTGAATGGAAGCGGGAATGGAAACGGGAACGAGCCGCCAACGCTAGCGCCGTTAGTTCCAACAAAGCTGGAGGCAACGGAAATTCGGAATGACATAATACGTGCCCATGTGTGTGCAACTGTGAGGAAGTGTGTGTGTGTGCTCGTGTATTTGTGTGTGTGTGCAGAGTGTGTGGCTGGCTGACTACCGCGACTTGAGTTGATACAGCAATAATTCATAAAGTGTTGCATGCAAACGAGGCTGCAGCTGAGCCACACACACACAAAATGTCTATGTATGCATATGAGTGTATGTGTGTGTGTTATGCATGCGACAGAGTTGGCAAAAATTAAAATTGCTGCACAACAAACAGCGGAAACTCAGCGAGGGGCCAACAAAAGCAATGAGAAGCGCGGCTACAGCTGCAAAAGTGTGGGCCACACACACACACAAGCCCAGGGCTAGATGGCCGGGAGGACATGGCAACGGGGGCATTGCAATGCATTGTATTCTTACAACTCGACGTTGGCTGCTCAGCCGGCGAAGCGGTTTTGCAGTAAAGTTATTATTTCATAAAGCCAGAATTATTGAAACAATACTTTACTCTCACACTCGCTTGCACACGCACACACACACACACACACACACACATACACACTCGTGTGCTTGTCATGTGAAATTGTGCTTTAGCAGCATAATTTTTTATGCAACAGAGTTGCAGCTGCGACAACTAAGGCAATAAAAAATATAAATAGAAATTAAAAGCCAACAAATAAAAAATAAAAGTAGGAAAAAATGCAACCAGAAAAACTTTTTCAACGCGACAAAAGCAACTTGAGTTGAGTTGAGTTTAGTTGAGGAGAGTCGAGTCGAGTCGAGTCGAGTTGAGCTAAGTTGCGATTCAATTTCCTAGCCTACGGCCAGGCAGAGCAGCTAAAAATGTCGCAACCTTTTCATATAAGTAACTAAAATGTGAATGTGTGTGTGTGTGTGTGATTCAACTGGGTATATAATTCTTCAAAATAGCAGACATTTGTGTTTGTTGGCGCGCTTCCTGGCACTGCCACTTCCGTTTCCGCCAGCCACGAAGCACAACAACAACAGAAACAAAGTCGCATGCAATTAAATAAATATGATAACAACGCGACGCAACCATCATTCCAGTTAACCGCTGAGAACAACAACACGGATGACGTCAACGACAAACAGTTAAATAAATAAAAAGTAGAGAGAAAGACAATATTTAAATATTAATATATTATTAATAATATATATATATATATATATGTGCGTGTGTGTGTGTGTGTGTAAATGTATAAGCATATATATATATATATATATACATATATATATATATATATATATATATATATATACATATATATATATTATATGATAACATAATTAACATCATTTAATGGTTTGAAAAAGTTAAGCAGTCGTAAAAGTGGTAAATTGAAACGTATTTATATAAATATACGACAGGATAAACTACGACCATTTTGCAACTCTCATAGAGGAAACCGAAATGAAAGGAAAACATTTCTCATGGAGTTATATAATGTTTTGATGTTATTTATGCTTTATACTATGCCAACAGATAACGCCATGAATAATGTATAATTATTCAAAGCGGCTAATCCTGTCCACGTTGAACATTGTAATCACTAGCCATCCAGCTGTGCAACAGGCATTCGTGACCCTCTCCAACTGCGACTACAGCTATCCAACTGTGCAGACGAACTAAATTGTTGCACTCATAACTCGTATGCCCGGATGCCAAATGCTGCCATTACTAAGCTACATTCTGTGGCATATCGCACATTTATTCATAGCTCACACATAGTAGCGAGTAAGCCAACAAATGCACATGCGTGCACACATGTGTAAAGCACCACAGTAAAAGAATACACAAGCACAGACACATATAGCAACCTTATCAATACGTTTCACATTTGTTTTCATTTTACGATTGCGTAACGAGATCAACGTCGACAAATCGAAAAGCCACTAAAACCACAGACCACATGGGAGGGCACAGCACCAGTACACAGTACCCAGTGCCAAGAGCCCAGCGCTGAGAGCCAGTAGCCATGGGCCAATCCCAATTTGCAGAGTAGAAGCCGCGAGCGACTAACCAGCTGAACTCTTGGCTCGATGGCAATGACAATGGGTGCAACAATGGTTCTGTTACAGCAGCGCCATCGATGGTAATATATGAATGAACTAACGAAACGAGTCGGGTTTGCTTGACTAGGAGCCGCAAAAAAACTAAAGGGCAAGGGCTTTGTAGAGTGTATAGAGAGTATATTGTTCGCTCTCTTTTTTTTTAAATGATCAGCTCAAAAGTATGCGATCCAAACTTTTGGAAAACCATGGGTATCATAAATTTAAAAAAAATAAAAAAATAAATATATATATAAATATATGTATATATATATATATATATATATATATATATATATATATATATATATATATATATATATATATATATATATATCTGAGCATTCTCCTCCTGCTTGTGCCATACATTTGTTTATAGCCATTATACTTTCTTTTACCATTTCCAATAGCTTCAGAGTGTAAACAAGACAATGAAATGGGATAACAACACATGACCATAGAGCAGAGGCAACGGCAACTTAATAAAAATCTGGGAGCGCAATGCGCTAAAATGTTGAAACAATCGTAAAAAGCTGTTGAGCGCGTAAAGCAGCAGCACAATGGCGAACTGACTCAATCTCCGAAGCTGCCAACTAAAAGTGCCAATCGCAGGGCACGCCGGCTACCGAGAGGATTAGTGTAGATGCAAATGAACAAAAAACATCTGCAGCAGTGGGCGTATGCAAAACGTAAAAGGCTTTTCTGCACTTAAATGCAGGCTCCTCAAATCTGCAACACAACGAACAACACACACGTTAATCGCGGCTGCTGTTGGTGTTGTGTGCTTAAAGTGGATTTTGAGCAGCGTACTCTGCTCGAGTTGAGCCAAGTGGCCCAGTGGTAGATGCCAATTATCTGTGCAAATTCACAATTTGCTATCCGTATTGCAGAAATCTAACGAAGATTGTACCTCTCTCTCTCTTTCCGTTCCTTCTTTATTTGCAATACGAATAAATGGAGCAAGAGGATTGGTTTTGTAGCTTTTGAACTTTTTAATCTATAATTGAATGCAATCAAGCAATAAACAAGAAATTTGATTGATTTAAGCCAAACCACGTATGAAAACGAATTTCTTTTTTAAACTTTATTGAGATTTAAAAGCTAAATTAAGTAGATTACTTATTCAAAGCAGCAAGCTCAACATTCATTGATAAAGCCAAATCACTACAAATTTTTAATTGAAATTCTTTATTTTTCTGTCCTTGGATGCAGTTTAAGCGCAGTGCGCCTGCAGCAAGGGTATAATAAACAAAATGGCCCTGCCACATGACGTTCTCAATTACGGGCTCTTAAACCCAATTTTGCATTTTAATTTAATAAAATCAAGAAATGCAAGCGTTATGCAAGGGTTGAAATTGAATTTTTAAATAAAATTCGGATTCTCGTTGCAGCTAACCAATTCAGATGCAACGTCGGTCACCCTGAAGGGAGTCACACGGGATCTGACTGGTGGCTATCAGTGTGAGGTGTCGGAGGATGCGCCGCTCTTTCATACGGATATACGTTCAGCGCATATGCAGGTAATTGAGCTACCCAAAGACGATCCGGCGATGCAGGTGGACAAGAAGGTGATTGGCGTCAATGACAACTTCAAGGCTGTATGCACTGTAGGGCCGTCTTATCCGCCGGCCAACATCACTTGGTATATAAACGGACGCAAGGTGGGTAGCAATTTATACTTATTTATCGCCAGGTGTTGATCACTTAATGCCATGCTGCAGGTATACAAAACACCACTACAGCGCATAACGCAGGACGCATTTGAGGGCTCGACCACGTACTCTTCTCTAGAAATCTATCCACATAGCCAGGTACTCCAAGGCTTTTTCCAGGCGATGCCCAAGTACCATGCCAGCATACTGCTTCTTTGCGAGGTCTCCATACTGCATGTGTTCCACAAGAATGTCCAGCAACGCATTGGGCTCAGCATGGCGCCACCCACAACCATTTCACCAAATTTACTGGGCCTCGAGGGCTCCAAGCGCTACGTCAATGGCGATCCGGACAATTCAGCACTCACTGGCGCTGCACAGTGCAGTTGCAGTGCCATTGGCGTGTTGGCTCTTGCTGTGGCAACCCTACTGGCGGCTCAGCTGTGACCGGAACACAATGAATATGCCACATAAGCAAATGGTCGAACAGACACAATAATACCAGCAGCAGCAACAACAACAGGCACAGGCTTTGAGTGGGCAGCCCGCAAAGTATAATTAAAAAATAACAAATGCAAACAATGCACAAAAGTGCATCAAAATTATAAAAAAAAAAAGAAAAAAAAAAGAAAAAAAGAAAAAATAAAAAGGAAATGTTTTCAAAACGTTAAAGGGCTCCCGTTGTGAACGCGGCGCTGCATGTCCTTGTGGGAAACACAATTTCAGTTGTTGTAAGTTACCAAAATAAAATCATGGTCATCCGTTTTAAATTAATGTATTTCATGCTTTCGCAGCAGAAATATTATGATTATGATTAAAGCCCACTCATTTTAAAGTAACTATTAAAAATTAATAAAATCTGAGCTGAAAAAAAAGAGATTACAAAATACCCGCGGTTAATTACACACACAACAAATCAGCGAATAGCTATGAAATGTTTAAATAATTACTAAAATACGAGAAAAAAAATATAAATAAATATACTTAATGCATACAGAGCTAGCGGCATGTTGTGGGCGTGCTGTGATGCAAAAATCTGCAGAGAGAGAATACAAACATAAATATAAAAATCAATAAACTAAATAAACAAATTCATGAATTTGCAAAAAAAAAAATATAAAAAAAACACACCCGCACTTTTGCAAATTAATTTACATTAAAAGTAACGGAGAAAAAAATAAAACAAAAACAATTAATAACATAAGTCAAAAATAATTTAACATTAAGTACACCCTACCCTCCAACTACCGCAGCCTAGATACGTAAGCTATGTAAATATAATTTGTAAAAAATTAAAAACAAACAAAACAATGGGAAAGTAAAAAACAAAAACGAGATGAACGCAACAACAATACATAGATACATGCGAAATTGGATGCCACGATAAATAAAAAACTAAAGTAAACAAATATTAATTAATGTTCGAATGGGAGTTTAATTATAACATAATAATAATAAAACAATAGCTATATATGAAATTCCCAATGCGTAATGTGGATGTAAGTAAAGCTATATTAATTGAATTTTCGCGTTGTGGTTAATTTGCGGGCTTCTTTATTTTAGATTTTTTATTTTGTATTTCAATTTGTTTGCCTTGTTCATGTTTGTTGTGAAGCATTCTTCTTAGCTGCAAAATATGAACTCTATTTTACGCTACATTTAAATATACTTACATAAAACATGTTTAGAATAATTGTAAAACCTTGAAAAGAAACAGTATGTTAAGTGTTAGTCGAATAACAATTAAAAATAAAATGAAAAACAGATAAAAGTAATTTAAACAAAAAAAGAGCGAAATCTATAAATAGGATACACTACAGGGGCTTATGCGCGTAGCCGAATCCTAAAAAGATTCTACCTATAAAAAAAGAGAGTTTATGCATTACATGGAAATTCCTTAAAGCTCAGCAACTACTTTTCTAAGTAGTTTCGAACTTTGCCATGCATAAGCCTCTTCTAAACTAAGCAGAATATTTAAATTAAATAACTATACTTAATGAACAAAATCAAAACCAAGCTAAGCACATCTGTGTAGGCTTAACCAGCAAAATCAAATGTCAAATAAAAATTTTGAAAATGAAAAAAAAAGTAATTAATTGTAAAGTCAAACTAAATTACAGGAAAAAAAAACAAACAAATATTAAAAAGTAAAGTTAAACAAAATAAGTAATACAAACCTTAACAATGGCATAAAAAAAGTAAATCCAACAAAAAAAAAACAAAGGATATATTAATGCATAACTGTAATAACTTTATGAGTGGTAAAGATAAAAAAAAAGAGAGAGAACAAATTTGAAGCAAAATCAAAGCACGCCATAGAAGACAAAAACAAAAACGCCAAAGCGTAAAGAACTTAGCTCAAAATTATTAATGATAATGTCAAAAAAAAATTATATGATGAAATAAAGAAATAAAATAAAAATATTAAAACGGACTTTTATTAAAATTAATTTAAGTTCTTGAAATTTTAACGGAAAATTAAAATAAAGCATTTTTTCAGGCTTACATCTAAAAATCTATTCGCGAATAATCCAACAGTTGTTTGAATATTGTATTATACAATATACACAAGTGCAACACAATCTGCCCTTCAGCGTATTTTGGAAATACATAAGAGTTGAAGGCAAGCCCAAATAACTACGAACCTTTCGAATCTAGTCAATTAATTCTTGTTGTACTTTAAGTGTCGGGGCAATTATGCCATAAGTTCAGTGCTGGGCTTAGAACCATTTATGTATCTTATTGCATAATTTGGGCTGCGACCTATCTGCAAACACACACACGCATAGCATACACGGCACCTACGCAGCCAGCCTTGTAGCAGATAGGCAGAGATTGCCGTGTTGCCGTAGCCAACACTTGCTTTTAAGTATGTGTAGGGCATCCTTGCAAGGCAAGTGGCGAGTGCTTGGCAAACAGGCACAAGATAGCCTTTGTTCAAATCAGCCCAAGCCGTTGCTAGATCTTACATATGCTGGCGTGGTTCTGAGTGGGGCACTGCTACGACATCCAGCATGTTTTGTAAATTAAGCAAACAAATTAAGTGCACTTGGCTCACGGGTCTCACATGCGGCGTTTTCTGTTGTGCTTCTTGTAAACACATTGTGATTGTAGCAAAGCCGTATATCAAAACACTCGCGCACCGTAGTGGCGCTTTGTGTCGCCCTTGAGCAGCACTGCCACCCGCAGCGACCAAGGACACTGGCAAAGGTCCCAAAGCCCCGCCCAAACCAGACCACACCACACGCACACGTTAGGGTTAGTTTGTCTTAATTAGCTGGTGTTCCAGATTAAGCAGACGCAAAAGCCGTACATAGTGCAACCCAAGTATACACGCGCATGTGTTATAGACACGCCAGCTGCACCAACAGCAAAACAACAGCCTGGCCCCTATCGCTTACCTGCCCATAATATTTACGATCCATTGGTTGCAGCTAAGACGCAGCCACTTTACCCATTACCCATTTCCTATTTCCCACTCCCAGCTCCCTCATAATTGTGCAGTCATTCTCATCGTGCTGCTTAAAGTTCATCTTGTACGCATATAGTCGAGCTTTCGACACACACACACACACACACTCATACCTGGCGTATGCGTAACGCAAAATGAAAAGGCAAAATGTTGGCGCCTGCCGGAGCTATATAAAGGGATTAAAGAACGAGTGCCACAAGAATGCCTTCCGAACTTAAGCTCTAAACGACACACTGTGAATTCTGTAAAAACTTTTCTGACACAGCGAAAATTTGAGTCTACGGTCGCTCCTAGCAACCGAGCAGCAGCTATTCAGCGTATTCATACGCCTTTAAAAGATGCCTTTAAGGAAAAACAAAATATTATTTCGGCAACTCAATTGCTTTTTATCAGATATGGAATTGCGTTTTTTAAACTTTTTTTTTGTATTTCAATACACTTTTAAGATTATAAACATACTCGAAATATATATGTTCTATATACAAATGATAATCCATTTAAACCTATAATGGGAATTGATTAAAGCAGCAAGAATTGAAAAAAAAATATATATTTAATTTTATTGTTTGTTCTTTTCTATTCACTCTAAAGTTTTTTTTTTTTTATTATATTATACTTTGCAATTAGCTTGAATAGATATTTAATTACATTGTTTTTTATATTTAATATTTTGAAGATATTTCACAAGCTCATTATAAACTATATTAAAATAAAGTAAGTATATTTATATTTGGGGAAAAGAAATAGTAGTCTCTCTACACAAATATATTTCAAAATTGAAATCTTAAGTACTCGTATTGTTCAAAATGTAACAGAATATGCACAAAACAATATTTAGTCAGTCCCGATTGCCACGCCCCTATTGTGCACATCGAAAAACCCGTAACAATCTATAATACGAGAATATGTTCTACGTCTCTCAGTTCAATAGCGCCGAAATGACGTACGGACGGACGGACAGCAAAGCGTTCACTTCGTGAACGAGTATGTTCAACATTAATTCACGAGAAAATTCAAAAGCTATGAAACAGCTTAAATCAAATCTTCTCTTTCTATTGAGATGTTTTAAAACTTTCCTCAGGCAAAGCACATAAATGTACGGAATTAAAAAAGTAAACTTTCTAAACAATCTAACAACACCTTAACAAGTATTGCAAAAGCGACATATTTATAAGTTTATAATTTTTTTTGGGTATTACCCAGCATGTAGCATTTCACCTCTATAAAGAATAATGTATCATATGCAGACTAACTGGACGCATAGTTGGATGCCATTCTAGACCAAGTCTACCAATTTCCTTATTAATAGTCTTATTATTACAGCATGTCTTCTATCTGCTGAGCTACGCCGCTTCTCTCCAATTTTCTCTGCACCCCTCAGATACATATATATATATATATATATATATATATATATATATATATATATATATATATATATATATATATATATATATATATATATATATAGATACGAAATCCAGCTACTTTATTATAAATCACATACTGATATACCATTTATCTAAGAGGATAATTGAGATCTGAAAAAGTAAGACTTTCTATCTTACTGTGCGTTTTTGTTGAATTTTGTTATTGTTGATTACTATGGGTGGGTGGAATTCACAAAAGGGTTATAAGTTAGCATCAGCGTATATCAGGACAAATCCGAGAGTTGGTCTTATAATTAAATGCGTATCGGGCAACAAATAATGCAAATGCGTGTGGGGCTATTCGAGCTCTGGCAAAATGAGTTGCATATTTTGGAGCATTTTGATCGGCGCTGGGAACGTTTATATTTGCTTTACGGCCCTCAATGGGGCGTGGCTACGCTGAATGATTTGGTTTATGGTCGCTGCATGCATTTAACAGCACTGGCAGCAACAACAGTCAGAGAAACGGACAATATTGGCTGGCAGCGCAAACCTAAAAACATTGTTAAAATTTAGCGAAATTTGTAGATTTATAGCGCGCTAATCGCGGCCAAACAGCAACGGAGTGGAGGCGTGGCAATTTAGGTGGGCGTCTATCGCAATGTTGGTGCTACGAATTGTATATTGTAATGGAAATTGAAATGCAAATGCCTGGCCTGACATTTACGAGTACAGCAGCCAGTGACAGCATCCACAACAGCGCCAGCAGCAGCATCCACAACAGCGCCAGCAGTAGCAACAACAACACCAACAGCAAATGGCAAACTCTGCCAAAAAGTCACCAATAAAATGTTGCAACTAAATGCGGCGCCATTGTCATAGACGTAACTTGGCAGGCGGCACTCGGGCTTTTGGCCAACATATTTTCAATTTGTAAATGCAAAACAAGACGCTGGCCACGCCCACAACAGCCAAGACAGCCTATAAATTTTGAAGCTCTCCCGCATGCGGGTTGCAAGCGAAGCGTAATTAGTAAACGAAACCATTTCAAATTATTCGTTGCAATGAATTCAGCTCAGCCTTAGCTTGGCCGATACTCAGCTTTCTTCTGCAGGCCGTAAGCGTTTTACTACCCCGCTATTTGACAACTTGTGTCAAAGCTGTTGATGACCATCTTTTATGGCAGCCAACGGACGCCTAGGACATGCAACTGACGGCCACGTGATGAATGCAGCTCACAGCGATAGCGCTGACAGCGTCTCATAAATTCAGCAAGCGATGCTAAGCAATAGCAGAAAAGAGAGGATACCGCTGTTCTCATGTTGCAGCTACGTGAAATTGGTTAGCCTTCGCCCAATGCTTTATTTCAATACACACATTCATCTATCGTGACTTTCAAACCCAAAAAATTCGCGGAAATTGCGATGAACGGTTTATTGCTATTATACTATAACTTTGTAAGCTTATGACATCGTTAAAGGTTTATAAGACACAAACGTTGCTGACGATTGAAATAACTTTAAAGTTTTTGAGTGAAGAAAATGTCTACGCATTCGAGCTTGTCTTGACTTCATAATCAGACTGCTCCACTAGGCGCTCAGTTTCTTACTCTCGGTAGTTAGTTGTCTGTTTTGCAGGTAAAGTTGCTGGCAACACAACGAAAGTCATTTTAATAAATTGACTTTTCGTGTTGTCTCAGCCGCTGTGAAAATTTGTTAATTTTGCATTGAATTAAGACAAAATCTTCTTCACTGGCTTATAAAACTAAATAGCTCAACGTATACAACCCTTTCACAGCTCAACAAATTGCTGTTGCTTCCCTTGGGTCTGATGTTTGGGCGCATCGACAAGTATGTTTTCACATCAGTTACTGCCAGCAGCATTAACAGCAACAACATCAACAATAACAACAGCAACAACTGTTTTCAATGTTTCACCACAGTTTATTATTTTTGTTCATCAGCTGAGCCTTGTTCATATTTACCCCATGGACTGCTGTAGACACTTTTTTGGCCCACCCACTTGGAAACAGCCAAGCAGCTAGTGATTGGGCCAGTTGAAAATCCTTTTGTAGCAACAATTTGCCGCGCAAAGATTAAAACTTTTAATTTGCTTTTAATTAATTAAGTTGAAAATCGCGGCTAGAAGTCACTGGAACCGAACTACACCGACTTTCATGCGGTTCAACATGCTCCTCCCGTCTTCCCAACGCTTCATCAAGCTAAATGTGCCGCGCTTTTATTGTTTTACATGCTTCACACAGCTCTGCGGAAACTTCCAGCGATGGTTTCTCGGAAATTAGTGTAGAATTCTGTTTGTGAGGTCGCTTAACTTAATTTGCCTGCGGCTTAGATGCTGCCATTAAAATTCAACTTGATTCAATATGCTTTTAGGCCATCAAAGGAGACTATTAATTGCCACTGACATCAGTCTATGAAACTAAAGTAATTCTAAGCAATTAGGATTGTTGTTTGATATGCGATATCTATATTTTTTATATCATATTTTCTATTTCTACTAAGATTAAACTTACGGGCTTAATTAGGCGGAATGTGTTCTGTCTATTCTCAATATACAACTCTAAACAAAAATGATTTAAGTTATAAATACGCTTGCAACTATTTTTTTTGCTTAAGCAAATATTTGAAATTTCACTACACTTAAAATTGTTTTGATTTCTGTGGTTTTATTTTTATTTGATAGCAAAGCAAAGGAAACTATTAATCTACTGTCTATTTAAAATTGAATAGCACCAAAAACTTTGGAATTTTCCTTCTAAAAATTCGATTTAGCTTAGTTATAAAAACTGTGGTTAGAACAGAGAAAAAATATGCATTGTTTTAATCTATATAATAATAAAACACTTGTCTACTACCACCAGCCAAACATATCTGCGCTATTTAACCAATTCCTATATTCTTTTAAACATTTCGTATTTCCCAACTCCCAATCAGTTATGAAAAGTTAGTCCAAGCAAATACCAATACAGCAAATCAATACTTGTTATTTTTCCGCTTAATATAAAAGTTCATCCAATGCTATTCAGGCGTCCAAATCGAAAGATTGAAAAAAGGCGTAAAAACAAATGCTTTTAGCCAAGAATGCTGGGGGTAATGCATTCTTCACCTAGATCACAATATTTACATTAACTTTATATATTTGATAATATCAAAAATATCAGTAAGCCGTTAAAGATCAAATGAACAAACATTGACGAAAATATCCATTTAGAAAAATGTAATATTACATATATATATATACTACACGAAATTATTTTCAAAAGCAAAGAAAATTCCAGAATATTCCATGAGACATGCATCATAATTTAAGGAGCATTCGATTCTTTTGGTTGTTGTTCTTGGTGTTGCTACATTTCCCGCTGCCTTTTACGCCCCACTTCCAATCGGTGTTCCGCTGTTTCCTTACATTGTAAAATGCTGCAACTTTTTTGCTTCGAAGATGACTTTCGCTTACACACACTCACGCACACACACACTCACGCACACACACACTCACGCACACACACACATACACACACACACACAAATGTACAGACAGGCGTGTTCGGTTTTTTGACTCTGCCTCACGTGCCCTGCCGCTTCTTTGTGTGCCCAACGTGACGGAAATTAGCGTGGTGTGTGATGTGTGAGTGTGTGTGCGCCAGTGTGTGTGTAATCGCGACTTGGCTCCATATTTATTTTTCCACTGTACTGCAGTTATGATTGTGCAAACAGACACACTCACTCACATATATTGGCACATGCCTATGTTCAGTGCGCATCTTTTCAATTTCAGAATTGTTGCTATGTACACACTTATTTCATGCTTTCTGTATAAACAGACTTTCTACTCTTTGGACCCTAGGCCCTGGGACCATGCCGCGGGTCCTCTGGCGATGTGATTGATGTTTGCACGAAACCTAACCAGGCCGAAGGGGTGGCTCTGCTTCTCTCCCTCCTTTCACGCGTTGCCAGCCGCAAACAAACATTTTACATTTGAGTTCGAGCCACTTTTGGTTCGCTGCTTCATTTTATTCAGCAGCCAAAACACGAAATTGCGCATATTTGCTTAGCTCACACACCAGCACACACACAGTACACTGCCACATACACAATCGCACATACATAGACGTCATTCTTTTATCATAATTTTGGCATAGCACGCGTCATAAAATTTGTTTGCCAAAAACATTTTCACTTCATTTATTAGAGAACAAGAAAAACCAAAAGCCGTCGCTTTCCCGGAGAGCTGCCATTTAACAAATTGCATTTCGCCTTAAATTGTGTGGATTGCGTCTTTAACAGCAGGTGCCGTCACTCATCTTGGCCAATTAAAGTGCGAAGGAAATGGGAAAGGGGTAGTCAAGCGGAGGATGAGGCGGTGAGAAAGCTTTGTGCGTTAATTGCTTGAAAATGAAAACATGAAATTAAATGAAAACATTGTTGGACACAAGTGTCTTGCGTACATTACTCATACGCCTCACAAAACCGACAACCACCGCATGCAGGTAATTATTAAAACTTTCTGCCGTTGCCCTGGCGAAAACCGCAGCTTCTCTCACATATATCCATATTTGCTCAGGTTTCTGTATGCCTGTATGCCTGTGTGTGTGTATGTATGAACGCATGTCGCAGACAATCAAGTAAATTTCTTCAATGGCTTCCAGCCCAGTGTTGCGCAGTGTGTGCATGAATATGGAAATTATATAGTACCCATCGGGCTGGCAGCAGCAGCCGCTGGCCGTGTGATAAGTGACAAATAAATGCGCTTTCCATGTGCTCGTTGTCTACGTGGTGCTTGTCCTTGTCTGTTTATTCCTCGAACCTGACCGACCTGACAGATGCAGCAACTGGCCGCTGACACTGCCCCCTGCTTGCTCCGCCATTGCCTGTTAAATATTGCAAAATATTTCACTCTACCAAACGATGCAATTATGAAAAATTCGCGTGAGCTTCATGTGTGGGCGGCATCGAATGTGCGACTGTTCGTCAGTGCGTCGCTTGTGTATAATTTCGAGTGTTTTTCTACCGCAAAATTGCTTGCATATTTTAATGAAACTACCACATGACGGCTGCCATCGGGCAGGACATGCCCCTGGTGAATGGGCAGTGAGGACTGTGGCCAATATTTGTTGATCTCGAGTCGTCGTCCTCACATTGCAACCGTTGACACAACATCCTGACAGTCAGGCTGTCAAAAAAAAAACATACAAAACAAACGTCAAAGGCATATTTAATTAAGAAAATGTTATTCATTTTTTATTAAACTGAAGAGACAAACTGCACTGCTCGTTCAATAGTATTCGCAGCCATTGTGACCTATTTTAAACAATTTATGTTAATCATAAATTAATAGCTCTGAGAAGCAGGCAGACTCTAGAGTGAAGGCAAGAAGTACTCGCTAAGCACTCATAAGGAGCAATTTTCCTGTGGAATAATTTCTGTTCAGTATGAACATCGCTTGTTGTTGATTGCATTCAGCTTAAAATCTGGTTTAAAACCAAAATATGCATAATAGTAGAGGTTACTTTCGACGTTTAACCACGAAAAATTATCTTATTGCTTGCCACAAATTAAATAATATTTCATATAATTATGTCTTCCACAGCCGTTAAACAGCCAAACAATAATATTTGTGGCAGCAGCGATAAACGATAAAATTGTAGATAATAATAATGATTTTCTTTGATTTATTTTAAACAAGGTGGAATTGTCTATACCTATTTTCTAGTTTTCAAGCCATGAGCTACATATTATACGAATAACTGTCGCTTTATGATTTCTGCTTTATTAATTAACCTAAAGACCACGAGCTATATTAATTAAAGAAAACACTAATAGTATTCTTTGAGGAGTAATATACTGTGACTCAATATGCCTAAAGCAATTACATTGACTGCAATTAGCTTTGGCCTGCTTAAAGCGCATCTTTAAAAAGTACAGAAACTATATCAATGGTAGGGATTCTCATCCGCTTCAATAGCTTTTCATGAGGCAATGATATTACCAGCTATTTTCTATGACGTCCACGTGACAACTTCTGTGAGCACTTGCCACGGAAGCGAAAAAGCCAAATGAAAACACGTGACGCGATGCCAGCAATTGGTAAGCAACAAAGCTCCAGCTTTGAGTTATGACCAACTGGGTCGCATACACAAGCAGCTGAAGCTCAAGTTGAAGCAGGGGTAGCAGCACGAGCAAACGAAAGAACGGAAGCAACAGGAGTAAGTGCAGGTCCAGCCATGCCAGTGAAGCCAATGGCCACGTTTGCATTTCAATTTTGGGTTTTCTGCGCGTTTTTTTTCTTACTGAGATTTTTCACTAAGATAAAATCATAAATCAACGCTGAATCAGGTAAATAAAAATAAAGCTCTGAGTGCGTATGCAAATTGAACAGAAACTGAGCGACTGTGAATCGTTGGTTGAGATTCGCTGGCGCAAAAATATGATAAAACTTAAGACAGTCGAAAAGTTTTTGACTTTTCAAAAAACTTTTTTTGCATAATATTGTTGCAACCAACTTTGCTTTTAAGTAAGTAGCCGACTTTGTGTTTCCACGGCATTATTCAGTATGTGTATATGCTTGTGTGTTTGGAGTCGTTAAACGAATGGAAATATAAATCTAAGCAATTACTGTGTCATTAATTAGCTTGAGCGCTAAACAGCATGGCTAATTTAAAAACAAGGGCCAAAACAGGTTGTTGCCATGGCACATGGATGGGGTCAATAACTAGCACTGTGAAACACAATGTGGGCTTTAATCGCTTTTCAATTTGGACTCGCTGTAAATAAGCTTTTTATACCCTGAACCCATTGAAAATAGAAATTTAGGGTATCATGTTTTTGTGAAAATGACTGTAACAGGCAGAACGTGGCGTGAGACATGTGTAATGAACACAGAGATTTTGTATATTCTGATTGCTGGATATCCCCCTCCAAAATTTGCAAGAAACGTACTTCAAATACTACAGAATTTTGCTCTGCCATTATTACGACTAGTTAGTTTCATTAATAAAATGCGTTTAGAACAAAAGTTATTCAATTATTAACTTCCTAATTTATTTTAGTTTTCACTAAGGAATTGTGCTACTAATTGGAACTTTAATATATACTTATTTTATTTTTGGAAACAAATACAGAACAGACATTAGTACACTATTTCACTTTTTTTTCCATTTGACTCACTTTGAACACAGTAGTAAAGTTGATTTTGAAATAGATACGCTTAATAAATATATTATGATTGCATAAATAAAGTTAAGTGATGGCAGTCCACAATTACAGCATTCATAAATTGGTAATTTAGACTCATTCTAATTGATTTTGTAATTGTATGATTTGTGATAATTGAAAAAGAGTAAAAGGTTTAACATATCCAAATGGGAAAGTTCAGCAACGTTGATTTCGGACCAATTTCGTTTTTGGTTTGAGCTTCGATTGGTTGGTTAGTCTTCTCTAAGGCGTAAATTCATTAGATAACCGGAAAACTCACAATGCCGTTTTCGGAGGCATTGGCGTAGTAGAACGCAAGCTAAAGCTAGTGATGTGTGTTATGTGAATTGCACTGAACTGAATGCGGTTTGAATGTCTATCCAGTTGAATTTTGCGACTTCAGCCGTTGCTTACGAGTATACAATATTTTTTCATGGCCCTCATGAAGAAGGACTTCAGACAGACAAAATTGGAAACTCTGTGCACAGTAATGAACACATATGCTTGCTTATTTGGACATTTGACCGGATTCAAGGGCAGCGGGAAGTCGAATAAAAACGATTTATTGAAGTCGCACCGGAAAACACTCCGCATCAGAGCATATCACAATACTACGAACATATTATGGACCATATTAAAGACTCATGCATAGCCTACCATTCAAAGCTGCAACAGTGTGAAAGTTTCTGCATTACGGAAGCGGATATACATACATCATATCGCTGCAAACTACAGTTCTTGCATGCCGCCTTATAGGCAGCTTGACCACTACCATATGCATGGAGTACCACGTATGAAACGCAGCCCTAACAGTTGATTTCCAAGCGTATTCTGATCATTAACAGACTGATCAGATCATTGTAAAAGTCTCTTATTCTATAAATAAAAATGAAATTCAGTCTTATGAAAAATAGTTAATCATTTAATACTTACTTCATAAAACGGATCGGATCGGAAATATACTACCCGTATAAAAATAAATAACTTCATTTATTTTTCATGTGTGATATGTCCTAGTCAAACATTCTTGACCAAAGTACCTTGTTCTTGTACTAGAACTATGAGTATGTAGGATTTTTCTCACTTAATGAACATAAGCATATTGAAGGATATTGATAACTGTATTGAACTGTTACTTTTGTTACACAGGCCAATCATAGCGTATGTATGCATATTAAGTTGAGTTTGTCTGTTAATAACACCCAGTTCATTTGCATATTCATTCCAAGAATTAATTCAAATTATAATTCACGTTGGGACTAAACTGAAACTGGAACATGATTACATTCAGATAGTTGAGAGTGATTCCAATTAAATCAACGGTACTTCAAGTAAATATGATATGTTTTCACTACGTCAATATCACACCTGGGTCACAGGACATTTTCAAGCTCCTGGCACTTGCAATTAAGCACATTGACACACATGTGCATATTTAATGCTTGCGGCTAATTATGCATGTGCGTGTAGGTATATGTGTGCGCGTGTGTGTTGATATAACGCTTGGCATCGCTCCAGAGTTATTAAACGTATATGCAAACAAGGCGCGAGCATCCTTCAAGTTGTCTCAAAGCTATTTGGTGTGACTGTTTATCCAACTTATGTCTTGCAGGTAGACGACGCAAACGGAAATAGCAGAACGCAAACATACCTGCTTATAGAATACGACACATATATAGAAAACACACTCACATATACACAAAGACAAACACACATACAAACAGAAGTCAATAAATTCTCATTTCGCGTGCTGCGTAAAGCATTTCACCTGTAAATAAAACGTACCTTTTGGCGCAAAGGCAAGCAACGCAATAATAAATACAAATAAAATCATGACAGATAAAAATTACAGCCACAATGTGTGGTATGGGTAGCCCAGCATTTCCAAACAATCTATATTAACTATACGCACAGTTTGATCCATGCATTTTAATGATGCTGAAGAGCCTGTGGCACTTCACCAGACATCCAGCCATAGCCATAGATACCAACCTGATTTCCTGTCTGCCTGCATCGATGACAAAACCTTCATTTATTTCAATTAGTATTGAACTCAGCTGTCGTTGCGCCTCCCGGCTAGAATGGATCAAGGCGTAGCTCATCGCCTTGAGCTGGTGTCAACAGCAAACAACTGACTGTGGATTATTGAGAGCTAAGCAACGCAGCTAATTCTGTGGATTTTACCATGCTCGGCACTCAAAGTGAGCGAAAAGAAGGAAATCGATTGCTATTTAAAATTGCAACAACTTTAAATTAGTTTACTCAAGCGTTCGCTAACAAGTACTATATGAAGTGCATAATATATATGTATTTATATAGATAGATATATTTCCTTTTCTGTGGCGTATCTAAGCAAAGGCAGTCAACTTTGATTGAATGCAAACAGACCGCGTTGCCATCACCCCAAGCATTGCCATCTCAATCAAAGCAGCTGACGCGGCGTCTTCAATTGATTTGAGTGGCAGCTGTTAAGGGGCGAGGGCGACGACAAGGATGGGGGCTGTGGTGCAATTGCTATACTCAAAATGTACTCAACAATAAGCTTTATAAGGCTGTTGCTTAGAAGTTTCTAATGTCGAAATGCAGCCCTCAGCAATTGCTTTGTAAATATTTATATTTCTATATTTCACTTAAATTGTTATTAAGCCAATGGCGACTATCCAGCTTGATGGAACCACTTGACCTGGACGGAAGTGGGCGAACTGCAGCAAAAGCTGGGTCTGTGGTGTTTGCCTGGCAACGTCCCAGGCACGTTGCTAATGTGCATAGCCATTAAGTGAGAGCTGCGTGTTTTGTTTACGCAACGCGCACGCCCCAAAGGAAGTAAACACTTTTACCCCAGCACTGTTGCATGTTGCAAGTGCAGCTGACAGGTGGTAAAAGGGCAAAGCAATGGGAAAATCATATGAAGACTTTGTTGCTTAGCTAACATCAACAATGGCAACAGCCAGCCAAGGCAACGCCTAAATATTAACAATAACAACATCGGCCACAACAACAACTTCAATAATAATAACAAAAACATTAATGGAAACGAGGATAAGTTTAACTTCAGTTGGGAACTCTAAACACAAGATCAAGGCAGCGTCGGCTTTACATATATAAATATGAACATCTGTATGTTATGAAAGAAAATGAAATATTTTCGACATAACGGTGCTACAAATTGAGCGACGCGTTCAACGTTTCAAGCGTTTGTATTTGGCTTGCAGCATTTGGCAACGACCGCGGCCACAGACGTTGTCCCAAGTTACACAAAAGGATTTGCAGACGCTAGCGCACCAGAACGAGTCAACACGGCACAGCACCGCAGACAACAAACAAGCGCAAAAACGAACTGCGCAACGGTAACTGAAATTGAAATTGATTGAAAAAACAACAACCACAAGGAAATAGAGGCAGGTGCCGGCAGCAGCAGGAAGAACTCAAGCAGCTATCCAGCACACGCGGTAACGTTTCAGCGTTTGATGTGCAAACCTGTACAGGAACCAGTAAGCAAATAAATACACACTCACACACATACACACACCAGCACACACGTGCGTTGAAGTAGCCAGAGTTAACCAAGTCAACCAGAAGGCGCCCTGTGGCGGAGGGCTGCCTTGGGAACGCCGCCATCATCATGTCTCTTACAACGGGCTCGTTCAGGTCCACCAATGCATCGCTCCTGGACAATGGAAGCTTCGCTGAAGGCCCCATCATCAACGAGGACCCTCGTGTCGTTTGGCTAAAGACTATCATTGCCAACCAGCTGGGTGTGTTCGAACCGGTTTACGTTAACACTTTGATTGCCAAAAATCAGATCGCTGTGGATCACTTTCTTAACAAGCGCTATGAGCGACAGGCACATCTGGATCGTGTTATCTTGTACGTGTGGCGGACATTCTTCGACAGGCTCGTGGAGGAGGAGATCACTGTGTTGGAGGAATTGCCACGGCCTTCGTTACCGGACAAAAAAGATAAGAAAAAGAAGGGTAAGGGACGCAAGAAAGGCGGACAGGAGCCAGAGCAAGCAGCAGAACACGTGGATGCCGAGCCAGCCGAAGGTACTGATCTAGAGACGGAGGCCGAGGGCGAGGCCGAAGGTGAGGAGGATGCCACCGTTGTCAGCAGCAACAAGAGCTCTGCTCGATCCAAACGCACACGTAAGTAATCGTTGTCCTTAATGGACTCTGTTTTGGATCTACACAAGCTAAATCAAACCGACATACTAACATTTTTATCTGCTCCCGTCCCATTCATGCAGTCAGCTCTGATATGGACAACGGTAAATATATCGTATCCTTATTCAATTTTTCTTTGTTCCTTACGCTAGTTTTAATTTGGAAACTTTTCTCAGCACCTTTTCCCTTGAAAACTCGAATGCAATGCATAAATTTAATACCCGTCCAACTTAATATCAAACTGAAATCTTTGTCCTTCCTTTGATTCACGCTGCCCACAGCACATCATAAATATTTAGGAGCCTCATTTCTCTCCTCATTTCGTCTGCCTAATATTCATTTCTTTTGCAACTTTTAATTTGAATTCGCGCCATGCCCACCATTTTCGTCGTTCGCAAATGCAGCTCATTTGATTTGCTTTGCCCGGCACAAAGATAAGACCAAAGTTTCATTCCGTTCATTGCATTTAAATAGAACCAAAAACTTCCGGAACAATGGCAATGCAAATAGCCCTTCTTCGCATCTTCATCATGTCAGTCACACGCTCACAGTCACATTCATTTAACTACTCCGTAATGCACTTGCCACGTCCATTCACCATGCTAATGCACTTAAACTAATCCTCCCTCTACAATAGGTCGGAAAACCAAAAAGAAAAGCTACGTTCCAGAATACATTGAAGTTAAGGTAGGTACCAACATCTAATATGAAAACTTATTAAATAGAAAATTCGGTTAACAAATATGCATATAATGATTATAAGACAGACAACAAGACTACATTTATGATAAACTATGTGTAATTCTAGATCTTAGCTTGTGTTGATATCCTGAATTCAGGGTATATTTGTTTTGCGAAAGGGGTTTATTTGTTCTGTATGTTTAAAAGAAGCGTAGAATTATTGGAATGTCAGCTCGGCACAGGGTTCAGGGTATCTCCTAGTCGAACACTACACTTTTGCATTCTTTTTTGTTTTAATAATAGAACTTGTATTTTTATTTTGAGATTGTATAATGACTGATATCTCCGTTGATCCCAGAAATAATATACTTTGTCTGAAACGCACCGTATATGTAAATATTAGTTGCCATAATATAAGGGTTTTTAAAACTTATTTTAAGCCTAATCACAAAATGTTTTTTTTATTTATTTTAACGCAATATAATTTACTTCCATTAACAGAAAATTGTTCCCGCTTATGTTAAAACGCCAATTCTTCATTGCCACTTTGGCGAAATGGAATCTAACAACTTTGATCCTAAAGTCAGATATGTTTACATAATGCGCAAAAATGCCAGAGAAATTCGTAAGTTATAAACCATATTAAATCTGAAACCTGCTATCTAATATATGGATTAAAATTGTTTCCCCTATTTCTCTCTAATGAATCCTTACATTTAATATACAAAAAAAAATTCATTTATAGTTATTTGATTTCAATTACTATCTTTATAAATTATATACCAAAAATAAACTAATCCCAAGAGTTGATTTAATTATATTGATAATTATGATATGTAGTTTAACGCATTCGACTTTTAAAATGGTCATTAATTTTATTTATTCTTGCAGCCTGGTTCAAAGAGATATCACAGTGCTTTGCCGAAATGCCATTATTATTTCTATTGGGCTCCATTCGAGGCAACCTCATCGACGCGCTGCGACACGAATTAAAGATGGTAAGCCTCACTAGTAAGCCGGTCATCAAAATGCGCCACTTATTGCCGCAACACAAGCCGCAAACCAAAATCACTCAAATTTGCGCCCTTTCGCTCATTTCACACCCCATAAAACGTTGTTCAATCAATCAATAGCTTCGAAGCAGTTGCCATTGTTTCCAATGTGGACTTCTATGTGAGTTCCACTCGATGCCCTTTGTCTTTCTTTCGTCCATCTTCGTTTATCCGTCCAAGCTTAACCGCAAAACAAAATGTGACGAATTGTAATTAATTCCTAAAACAAGGCAGTCATCTATCAAAATGGACGCTGTGGCGAAAGATTTTTGCGCTTCGGTGCACAACAGGCGGCTGACTTAGGGTGTGGGAGCTATGAGGCTACGGCAACTGGCTCACGCCCACAATGCCTTAAGCGGGCAGCTCCAGCACAAATTGCTTCATCATAGCCTCAAAATGTGCTGCGGTTTCCATTAGGCTGGATGGCTGGCAAATCCAGCCCCTAAGCTTCACCCCTCCGCCCCTAAAACTTGGCAGCTTGCAAATTTTGCGGTCGGTGAGAGACCAACAGGCCCCAACTGCCATAATATTTGCTTTTTGCATGAAAATAAATTGGGAATTTGTCGAAAATTGTGAAAATTGGTTTTGCCAAATCAACGCGGCAAATCAATTAGATTGCCTGCATATAGCAGAGTCTGCCTATTAGAACAACATATGAAATTTTCCATTTTTTTTTTTAATTTTCATTCTATTGCAGGTTTACAATAGCGCCTTTCGATTTCAATTTCGCGAACCGGACACCACGGATACCCAGCAAAAGGAGAGTAATGAAGCCCAGAGGGAGGGTGGAGGCGCAGGCGGAGGTGGTGGCAGCGGCGGAGGTGGTAGCAGCGGCGGCGGCGCTGGTGATGCTGGCGAAAATGTTTCCAGTGAGGCCAAGGAATCGGGGCCGGGTCTATTGGAGCTTTCCAAACCATCGGAATTTCGTTTGAAAGCGCTTAAACAACAAAAGTATTTAACTTTTAACAAAGGCAGCGCGGCAACGCGTTCGCTTTGCGAGGGGTTTACTTTTTTTTTTGTTTTTGGGGCAGGGGTAATAGGAGGGCGTAGCGCCCGCGCTTTATTGGTTTTGTGCTGACTGAAGTGCTTTCTCTGACTGGCTTTTTGTTTTTCTGGTTTTTTTACTCATACTTTTTTTCTCGTGCGCATTTTTGTTTGCCCTTTGTTTTGCATTTATCACTGTTTACCATCGATGTGGCTACAGTTTCTTTTCTTTGCTTTTTTTATTTTGTGAATCCTGCATAACCCTTTTCGCACATAAATTACAGCGCATCCGATAAGAATTTTTATTTTTAATCGGATTTCATGCTACCATCAACGGCGCCAGCTTTAGCGTAGACGTTGTTGTTGTTGCTGCTGTCGCTTCTGTTGTCTTCTGTCCCCCTCGCCATTGGTATGGAAGTCAACATTTATGGCATATCCTGGCGGGAACCTCACTCACCCATGCATTGGGTTTTCATTGCTCTTATTGTGGCCCCTGCTCAAACTGCCACTTGACCAGTGAACGCTGTTCAGATCGTCCTTTTTAGGCATACACTCGTTCATTAAAAATTCTTTGGTCGCATGGCAGCCAGCGCAATCGGAGAGGATTCCTTTTCGTCCGCTTTGCCTTCTTTGTTGTCCTTTGTTGGTATTTGCTGCTCATTTCGCTTATCAGCGGCTTTTCATTACGCATTGTGTTAATTTTACATGTTAAGCGCCTTTAATTGTGTTCATTTATTTATTTATTTTTCTCTTATATGACAGAAAGCAAAAGGCACTAGAAGCACAAGCCAAGAAGCTGGCGCAGGCCAAGTTAGCTGCAGGCAAGGGTGATGGAGAAGATGAAGAAGATGATCATCAAGTAATCATAGATCTACCATCATCGTCTGAGGAGGAGGGTAAGCTGATTGTCAGAAATTTGGTAATAATAAAAATTTATTGATGTCAATTTATAGTGGAACAGAAACCTGAAAAACTGACTATTGCTGAGCGCTGGGAAAAGCTATTAAATGAGACTAAGGCGAAAGTGGTAGCAGAGCGTATGGCTGAAGAGGCAACACCTCCACGCATAAATCCAATACTGCGTCGATTGCTCAAGGAGGTCGAGGAGTTTGATAGTGAAATCGTTTGGACGATTAATCACATTGTATGGGCCTTCAACTTACCATCGTCCTATGTGTTGGCTGGCCAGGAAGAAACCGAATTCGAAGAAGCGCTTATACGTGTTCCTGTGGACACTAAGAAATTAGATTTAATTCCTACTTATACACAAGTCCAGCTCGAAGATGTAGTTGATGGATGGATGAAGTATCTAAATAAAACAATGAAGTCCTTGAAGGATGCCAAGCTGGACGAGTTCACCCCCATGGCAGAATATCGCTACTGGCATAAAATGGAAATAGATCTGTATGGCACACTGGAGCAATTGAAAACTGAATTTGTGATGGCCGTACTCAACCGTCTAGCTAATGATGGATCTAAAGTGCTTACCGACTGGAATAAAGTACTTGCCAAAACAGAGGAACGATTCAAATTGGCAAAGGAGAATTCGGATTATCTGGGGACTGTAACGGACTACTTGGAGGTATGTTGAGATCCGCATTGTTCTATATCGGCTCAATCTTATTATCTTTTTAGAAAATACAAAACTATGACAGCATGAAAATGGCCATAATGCAGATACCGAATGTTATGGTCGGCTTACGCCACATCTGGACTATGTCCAGTTACTATTGCCGCGATCCCGAAATGCAAGTGCTACTCTGTGAAATATCTAATGTGTTTGTGCAGAAGGTTAAGAAAATAATTAACTTTGATAATATATTTCGGTGAGTAGACGACAACAACGTAAGCAGTTGCTGAAACCGAATCATTAATGCCCCCAAACGTTCAGCTATTCTGCATCCTATACATATGAGACAGCGAACAACTGTGCAAACATTTTGCGCTGCTGGAAGCAAGCGTACAATGTAAGCCGACAGCACATTGAGGAATCTGGTGCCGGCTCCCGTTGGGAATTCGATCGTGTAGCACTCTTCAATGAGGTCAATCACATATATCAAGTGGCCGTGGATATTGCATACGTGGGTCGGGTATTTATACAGTATGAAAATTTGTTTGGACGGAACCTTAAAGCACTGATCACCGATCCCGCAATTGTGGATAACCTAATGCGGAAAATCTATCGCTTGCTGGATGATCTGATTCGGACTGTCGATTATGATATGTTCCTGCCCAGCAATTGGGAGAACTGGGAGTACTCGCTGGAGCAGTTCAATAAACGCCTTGAGAGTCTTGAAATTGACGCCAAAGCGGTCATTGATCAGAGCATTAACTCGTTACTATCTGCACAGAAAGGTATCAAGCTTTTAGTGAATGCAAACTCGATTGACACACGGCAGGTTCTGCAGGAATTCGTGTCCACGAAACATGAGAACCTACTACGATTCTTTGTGAGCGAGATTAATAACGTAGAAACCGTGTTCATGGTGCGTAATATTGATACATTTATGTATGTTCTTGAGTATGAAAAATTCCAATTTTTTTTTATAGAAACATAAGAAAACTCCACCAATGCCCAAATTGCAGCCGGCTAAAATTAGCGCCATCTGTTGGGCGCGATTGTTGGGCAGAAAACTTAAGAACTCTGTCTTGGCATTCAAAACAGTCGAAGACGATCCGGCAATGCAAAATAGTTTTCTAAAGCGTAGTGCATTTAAGCAATACTTTGAGCTGATGACAGTTATGTTCCAGTTCGAAAAGATACTATTTGAGAAATACATGCAGAACGCCACTTTTATGATTAATCATACCAACCGCTCCAATATACTGAGTATACAAATCTGCGTTAATGAAACTCGTAAGTACTCATTACTTTGGCCATTAAGCATTCAACTGATGAAATTGTATTCCTACTCTAGTCAGCTATATATCGGAAGCGTCGCAAACACTTAGAGCCAAGAGCCGAGTGAATTCTGTATTACAAATGCATTCACAATATGGCATGAGCCTAATGGATGTCACCTCCGAAGGCAGTCTGTTTGGAGATCAATCAATGAGTTTCTTTGAGGAAGACGAAGATGAGGATGCGCAGGCCGCTGTAGATGCAGCTCAAATAGGTGTCATGTGTAAAATTAATCGGTTCACGGTACTCACAGCGATGATCATGTGGATGGTGGGCAAGACGCGACATGCGAATATGCAGCTGGGTAAGGCAAATGCCTTTTTAGCTGCCATGAAGGAGCGAAAGCCAAAGGATATCACAGCTCGTGATCGAGAGTGCATGCAGACATGTGATTGTGAGTATTTTAAAGAATCTGCTTGTATACTACCACCACGGCCGGTGTAAGCTCGCGTAAGAATCAAAGAATCTTTTTTGCCCATAGAATTATTTTTCTGGCCCTTTTACCCAGAAAACTATTTCATTAAAAAGTCTTGCATTCTTTAATAACTTGAATTTTTTTAAATATAATTATTTTTTCAAGGAACACAATCAAATAAAAATATAAATATATATATTTAGATAATATTTTGTTCTAATAACATTTGTTTAATAAAAGTATAATAATTTTTGTCCTATTTCAGTACTGATCCATGCGGAATCGCAACGGATGTTGCCTATCTGGCGGGAGCTAGTTGGCGAAAAGGTTCTAATCGAGTATGATACGCAATTTGTTGTGAACTTAAATCGTGAGGTGTTTGATACAATGTTCGAAGGACAGCTTTTTGAACAATTGGGCTTTACGCTACCTGCAGTACTACGTACTGCGATCATGAGAAAAGACATACTCTTCAAGGACTTTGAAAAGCTATCTGAGGTTATTAACCGGTACAATTCGATTATTAGCAACTTGTCAATGTCTGAGGTGGTATTTTTGCGAGAGCACATCTACGACACGGAGCTGTTTATACAAATGGGTGTGGGACGCTTCACCTGGATATCATTCAATATTGTAAAGTTTTGTGACCAGATCAACTCACAGTTGCGCAAACTGACCTCGATAGTGTCGCAAATAAATTTTATTCGCCGGGACCTACGTAACCGAATCGATCAAATCAAAAAATTTAATCTGTTTAACCTGGATGAAGAAATGTCTCGAATGAATGAATCAATTGTAAGCGTAGGCACGCAAAGCTTTATAGGATCCGCAAAAAGTACAATGGCACGCACATTCAAGTCAATGACAGGGGAGACAGTTACAATGCTGCAAGCCGATGATGATCATGATGAGCAGAAAGTTATTCAAGAACTGGCTTGTGGCACGGGAGTTTACGGCTGTCAAGGATATTTTGAGCTTTTGGAGGCGTCTCGTAATCAGAAAGCGGCACAAATGAAAAAGCTATACGATTCCCTGGGACCAGTGCTAATAAAACTAGAGAGTTTAGTCCTAGGCACATTCACCGGCCGGTCGGAAAAAATGCGCAATTACTACGAGTTTTGGGAGGAGGAGACGTACAAGTGTATTGTTGAGTAAGATCTTAAATTGTTCCATCCAAATATGCGTATATATGTATATGAAAACGTATTCCACAGCATGACATTTGAAAATTTAAAATGTTATATTAATCGTTTGCTATCGAATGAGCCCATGTTTGAGGTGAATGCTGTCCTACTTATGTCGGAAATTGTATTGGAGCCGTCCGCCAATGAACTACAAAGCATTATTATAACAGCAGCCAAGGATTATCTGACGCGGTAAGTCCCTGATTCAACCCAAACCTTTTACTAACCTCGGCCAATCCACAGCATAAAAATATTTACACGCTGGATGTGCGGCACGTGTATCAACTGCCCGCTACTCGATGCTGGCACCCAGTGGAAATATAACTATACATTCTTCGAGGATGTAATGAACATCAAGGATGTGGTGAACCTTATTATAAATATACACGAGTTAGCCGCAAAAGTTGTGAACGAAGCAAAGAGCTTTGTGTCGCAGTGAGTATAAAATAATTTTAGGTCAGAGTATGTCCAAGATTATATGTGTTAATGATTCCATTTGGTTCTGGCAGATTTCGCAAGTATTTCAATCTGTGGGCCTTTGAGAAGGATATTATATGCCAAAAGTTTGTGGAACGCCAGGTTACACTTGTCGAAATCGATGAGAAATTTACATTTTACTCGACCATCCTAGAAACCTTGGATCAAATGCGCAAGTACCATGACGTCAGATGTGTGCGCATAAATTTGAACCCATTACTGGAAAGCATCAAGCAACATGCCCAGCAATGGTGCACCATATTGGGAGAGGAGTTGTTGCAGCATGTCATCCACAATATGAGGGCCATGCGAAACGAAATCAAAGTGAGCAGTCTAATACCACATGGCATCAATCTCACCACAAACTCAAACTGTTTCTCGAATCCCTTATAGTTGCTGAGCTTGAATCTTAACAAGACCACACGCGAGCTGGAGGACTTTAAGCTGGTCATGCAAACAATCGCCACCGTTCAGTCTACAACGTTGACAAATGAACAGAAAATACATGAGATGCAGGAGACCTTTACAGTGCTCAGTGAGCACCAAATCACGGTAAGCCTCCAAGCTCTAACCAACTATCAAACAATTAATGTAAATTATTCTGAAGCTTAAGCTCTTTAAATACAAATTTTGTTTTCCAAATAATTATTCTTGACGGAGGCATATTCTGCAAACGGCAAGATATAATCGTTTTGGCAAAATTCTGTACATTTCAGAAGCTAGAAGCTATTAAGTTTTTGGTTTATAATCGCCTAACAACTACAGGAACATTAGGGTCAACCTTGGTGCATCATATTTTTCGAGCCCTTTACTTATATAAAAGTTTCAAAAATTTGAAAGAAGATATACATATTACTTGCATTAATCTAATTCTTTGACTGTTTCGATATGTAATAGAATGATATCGTTAAATCTTTTATACTCTATTTAAACAGAATTTGCTACTAGTTTAGTGGAATTCGCTAATGTCGAGTAAGTTGTTCGAGGCACATATTTGTGTATTCAAATGAGCTGTTTTGGAAATCCTTTTAGAAATCTTTTAAAGCCTTTGTGGTCGACAGCAGCTACACACTGTTTACATATGCATATTTCGTGGCCAGAAAGCGGAGCATGATTTGAAAATGGCTTTCCGCATGCTGCCATTATACAGACTCACACACACATAATGGTTACATAAGCTCGACATTCGAACTAGACACAGACAGCGGGTGGCAGCAGTTAGTTGCTAACGGTACTCTGCTGGCCCAGTCATTTCCGTCCGTTCTGCATTTTTCGTTTGTGGGCTCTGTATGTCCACCATTTGGTCTCGTTCATTTATTGATTGCATTTCGTTGCGGCAACGGCGCTTAGCTCTGGCTCAGACAACGACGGAATTAACTTGCATTTTATATAAATTAATGAATGAATGAACAAATCTTCATTCCCACACACACACACACAACAACGCAAGTACTGCAAAGGCCATATGAAAATTTATGCAATGACGACCAATTGCGGTGGCGGCACTGAAAGCTTTGCAATTTTTTCAATACCCAGTAGCCGCATGAAACACGTCAATAGGGCTTTTGAGTGCACGTGTAACAGGTAGTTGGTTTGTTGTATATCAAGTAGGAAGATATCAAAGAATATATTGTACGAAATTTTAACGTTTTTGGAAGCCATATATTTTAGAAGGTTTCAAATACAGGGTATGGCCTGGTCGACTAGTTACGCTAGCTGACCACTTTTTTATTCAGAGTTTCCTGCGTGTTGCAGTTGCGGTTGCGGAAACGACACTTGGTTGCTCGTTAGTGAAATTCGGCACTATTCATGATTATTATTTGCACTCAGCAATAATTGAAGGCCACTGCCTAATTTGAATGTGGGTGTGATTTTTATTGTTTCTTATTTTTCGATTTTTCTGCTATTTTGCAGTTCTTGTACGAAGACATGCTGATGGCCCATCATCTGGAGAAACGCTGGAAGCGTCTATTTCTATCGGCATTGTATCGCTCGGAGAAGCTGCAACCAATTAAGCAAAAATTCGCAGAGATGACTACCGGAGAAATTGAAATTTTCTGGGACGATGTAAGTTGTCAAGTCAATGCCAGACGCCACTCCTCGACGAGTGAGAAAAGTGTGTTTCGGGGTGTGGTGTGGGGCTGCGCTTTGCTTTGGCATCCCTGCATTTCCGCAATTTTGCGTTTTCTGCAATTCCGTTTTGTTTCCCTCTATTATTATTTCCTTTCGATGGCATTTTAATTGGATTTTTCCGCCCTCCCAGCCATTATTGTCAATTGTTAGCGGTAACGGTGCCGTCAGCGTAAAATGAATTAACTTGAAGTGTTTATTATTTGAATTAAGGCGTGAGCAAAGCATCGAGGGATATGGCAGTGGGAGTCATGCACAAAGCGCAACAATCAAATGTTGCTATTCGACAAGTTGCCTGGAATAATATTGCGTTTTTCCTTTTCCTTTCTCAACAGCTGGAAGAATTTATCAAGGATTGGGATGAGAACGGTCCCGGCTCCTGCGGAGCTGAACTGGAGCGCGGCGTACGGTTGATGGATCCATATAGCCAGAAATTAAACGAACGAGAGCTAAGACGCCAAGAGCTGGCCAATGCAGAGCGTCTATTCGACATGCCCATGGTGGACTACCACGAATTTTCGCGCGTGCAATCTGAATTCGAGGGATTACAAATAGTTAAGACCGAATCCATTTAATAGTATTCAACAATATTTTATACATTTTTATCTTTTCAGATCTTCAAGCTGTACAGATCCCAAAAGAACGGTCGTGAGATCTGGGGCAAGACTTTGTGGGTCGATTTGGATCCAAATTTTCTGACCGAGGGCGTTGAAAGCTATCTGAAGGAATTCCGTAAAATGCCTAAGGCGGTAAGTCACGCCCCCGAAACGTTTCGAATAAAAAGTTTGACTAATTGGTAAAGTTTTCGGCAGTCCTGGAGTTTTTCATAAAATTGCAGAGGCGTTAATACAATAACAAGCAAATGCTTTTGAGCTAAGCGTTCAGATTACTTTGATACCCTGTTTCGGCATGACATTTCGACGGGTGTTTCTTTCTATTGTTTAACAAAAACTTGTTGAGTCCTGGAAAGGAAACATAATACTCGTATTGAAACTTTCAGTTGTTAGCAATTTATGAGTTTTGTACATTTATTAAAGAATTCAAAGCCATTCAACTTTATAAAGCATGTCTAATAGTCGAGCTCCATTCACTTGTTGACTTTTCCTTTGCAGACAACAAGTAAAGTGAAATTTGGCCTAGCAGCGTCGAAATTTTGCACCTAAACTGATTATGACAAATTGATTTATTTACTTCACTAACAAGTTTCTGAGGAATTTCCCTTCGTCCAGGCCAAAAGTTTGTCGCGCCAAAAAGTTTTGCTCATTCAAATGAACCGAGCTGTTGTTGAAAAGTGGCTGCAACTGGGCCTGCAGAGGGTCGAGTGGAGCTGGATGACTGTGGAACGGCATTCGTATCTCTAAACAGTGATTACATGCATAGATTAGCATGCAAACTATTTCATTAGTTTATCATTAATATAAATAGCGCAGTGAACACAAATTTGAATATAATCAGTTGGCATGCACTCATTTTAATGCAGTTTTTATAATGCATAATTCAGGATGGCCCTCGCAGCCACATGTCGTTGTCAGCAGCTATGGCATAATCAGTGTCCCAAAATGCAAATCAATTTGTTCAATATTGAAAATAATTAAAATGCCAACGGGGTGTCGACCGATATGGCCTGCCCCGGACTGCACAGCGAACTACCCAACATACTCTCTCCTCGACTTGTTGACGATCTTCCACTCCCTGCTGTTTCGCTGTGCTGGATTTTAATTTATGCCCGCACTGTTTCGCTCAAGCCATGCATTGAATGTGCATGTGCAAACATTCATAGAGACACGAGAACAGCGCGGGCAAATGTAAACAAAATGCGCGTTTTGGCAAACTTAACAAGCCCGCTGCCATTGACCAAAACCAAACCAAGCCACCAAAGCCACAGGCGCTGCGCTTGTGTCATAATTCAATTCAGCTGTAACCGCAACTGACAGCAGCCAGCCACCGCACTATTGTTTCAACTGATTTGACGTAGCTAACTAACCGTTTATCGTCTACATCACACTCTCCCCTTCATTTACGTTATAGGTTCGTCAATTGCCCACTGGCCAGCAACTGGAGCTGCACATGAAGCAGTTCAAGGCCACAGTTCCCTTAATGGTCAGCCTCAAACATGAGGCGCTGCGAGAACGTCATTGGCTCCAGCTGATGGAAAAGACGGGTCAGTTTTTTGATATGTCGCCCAACCGCTTCACATTGGACAATATGTTCGCAATGCAGTTACACAAGTATCAGGAAATCGCCGAGCAGATTCTCACCAATGCTGTCAAGGAATTGCAAATTGAGCGTGGCGTACGCGCAGTGGAAGAAACCTGGGGCTCAATGTCGTTTAAGGTAAACAAGCATTTCAAGGCCTCAGAAGACCGCGGCTGGATATTGGGACCAGTCGATGAGATAATGCAAGTTCTTGAGGATAACGCCATGAACTTGCAATCAATGGGAGCCAGTCAGTAAGTTTCAGATATAACATCATTAAGAATTGCTATAACTATTTCGAATTTGCGGACCCTCTACATATAAAGTCACAAAAGAATTAAAACAGAATGGCCTAAATTAATATACTACATGAGCTAACAAGCTAACAATTGATATTTATGCTTCCGTTGCCCTAAAACTACTATAAAAACTGCTCTGTATGTTCTATGAAAGCGATACCTTCTGACTTTTAAGCCAGTTTATGTATTTGCCCTAGCTCACATATTTAGTTAGATTATAGTTAGACATGAGGGTATCTGCTACATTAATATAATATAATTGTTGTTGTCATGCAGATTTATTGGCCCATTTCTGGAAACTGTCAACCGCTGGGAACGGGCACTCGCTCATGTTTCAGAAATCATCGAAGAGTGGCTGATCGTACAGCGAAAGTGGTTGTACTTGGAGGGCATTTTTATTGGTGGCGACATACGCACACAGCTGCCGGAGGAGGCGCGCAAATTCGACGAGATTGACAAGTCGTATCGCAGGGTAAGTATTTGCTCTTTGGTATGTATTTGTTTATCCTGGTTGTTTGTCTGTGTGCCACTGCCATGGCCAAAATATCTACTCAATTTATTTGAGTTGATTTAATGTGCGCCGACAATATGGCGACGCCTTACTTAACGGTAAACATAATACGCATGCAAACGACCACTTTGCGTATTCGTAATTGTATTGCCATACGACTACTACTACACACACACATACACACACACACACACACACACACACACACACACACACACACACACACACACACACACACACACACACATGACTACATACTTACATTCCCAACGTCCTCCAACCATACATCACGCAAACGCACCGTCAGCCGGCACCGTGTTTGCCAAAGCCAAAGGCTTTCACCTTACTATACGATACACACACGTTATAGTCCATGTGTTTTCCGTAGGTTTGTATGTGTGGGTGGGTGATTTGTGTTTGTGTTAGACGCTTAACTTCAGTTAACCTTGCTCGCCACTTGCTTCGTTTGCTTTACGTTTCATTTGCAACATTTGCCGACATATTTGATGCCATTTATGAAATGATTTATTATTTTGATTTGCTTTCGACATTCGTATTATAGTAATACCCTTCCAAACGAATGTGCTCTTCAATAATTTTATGGAGTTGACAAGCCAAATCGAATCAGTTTTCTCCGTTTAAGTCTTGAGATCTTGAAATGAGTATACAAACAAATAAATTAAATTTAAAATTGCAAAAGCATATCAAATTCAATTTTACAACAGAGTTTTTGGATTTCGATATAACTTAAACAAAAATGATTGGCATACCCATGCCCAGATCCTAACAAACGAGTTCTACTTCTTTTCTTCAAATAATGTAAAATTTATATATTCAATTTTATCTTTCATCTGAGATTTAAAATATTATTCAAGGGTATTCAAGGAAGTGTTTGACCAGATGTTATGTTTTGTTTTCATGTTGTGCATGATAAGGTTCATTGTTGTTGTTTTTGCTGTTATTGTTACTGATGTGCTCATTGCTTTTCAAAATAATTTACTGCTCTAACTGCTGCTTCCTCTTCCACTGCAGACCATGGTCGATTGTGCCAAAAATCCGTTAGTGGTGCCATTTTGTGCAGTGCCCGGACGTTTATTGGATATACAAAGTCTAGGAATTGGCTTGGAAAATTGTCAGAAGTCGTTAAACGAATATTTGGACTCAAAGCGTCGCATTTTCCCGCGTTTCTATTTCATATCCACCGATGAGCTGCTCTCGATTTTGGGCAGCAGCGAGCCATCTGCAGTGCAGAACCACATCATTAAGGTGGGTTGAAGTTCCTGGCCATGTGTGAATTCGTGGCTGTGGGTGTGTATATGTGTGTGGGTAGCTGGTAGGGAGGAGTCTGACAACAACAGATTTGCTAAACTGCCAGCAACATTATTTTTATGTACGACTGAGTGAGTGTGTGTGTGTGAGTGTAAGAGAATCTTGCCATAAAAGTTAATGTCACTGTTTATGCGTTCTGGCCAATGTCCAAGGCGGAAATTACGCCATTTGTGCAGCACATGCACTGATCCCTGCCCACAGGCCAGAACCGTGGTAAATTTTTATGAATTTATTTGGCTTATAAATAAAAATGTATTCCTGCGCATTGATTTCACAATTTTCATTCCGCTTCCGCAGATGTACGACAATATCAAGTCGCTGCGCCTGGTCAAGGAGGGCGGTCACACAATTGTTACCGCCATGATATCCAGTGAGGGCGAGGTGCTGGAGTTTCGCAATTTCAGTAAGTACACGCGACTCCCCATCACTTCCGCTCCAGCTCTTTAGCTCTCCAGGCAAGCGGCAGGCAGAGTCCCTACGCACTGATTGCCAATTTTAAAATTGAACTTTTTTATGGCTCTGCTCTCCGACTGGATGACTGGCTGGATGGCTGGATGGCTGCGTGGAACGCTGGCCAATTTCTTTTAATTAATTTGAAGCCAGTCGGCGTTGCCGTTATCCCCTGCTGGAGATGATTGCGCATTCGATTGTTGTTGTTGTTGTTGTAATTTGGGTACTTTGATTTTTATTGTTTTTGTATACACTTATTGATATTGGCGACTGGGGTTTATTTATGTGGTTATGGCATTTGTTGTTATTGTTTTTGTTTTACAGCACGAGCCCAGGGTCGAGTGGAGCATTGGATGAATGATGTGCTGGATGAAATGCGTCTCGCGAATCGATATGTAACCAAGACGTGCGTCTACGACTTTGGCACCGATCTGGTTATTTCAAGGTAAGTGGACAACATTAAATATATATATATAAAGAATGTTTATATATATGTTATGATGGTTAAAGCCCGTCGCCAGGGTGATACTGATTCCGCTTTCAACTTTAACTCCCACTTATTTCGGGGGCGGCTTTTATGGCCAGCGATTTACATTGAGACAGTAAGCCTGCGGCTGTATAATTTTGTCATTTGGCGCGATTTATTATTTTATTTTGTATGAGCTGGCCGGAAAGCATGTCTCGGCATATTTATGGCCAATTGCATTAAATTGACAGTCATTTGGCACTTTCGATTTCCACAGGCCGGACTGGTTAATGAACTACCAGGGCATGGTGGGCTTGGCTGCCAGCCAAGTCTGGTGGACGGCAGAAGTGGAGGAGGCATTCGATCAGGCCCAAAACCATGGCAACATGCGCGCCATGAAGGACTTCCTCATGAAGAGTAACTATCAAATTGAGGAACTGGTACTGAAAGTGCGCTCCAATCTGTCGCGCAACGATCGCCTAAAGTTTAAGGCGATATGCACTATTGATGTGCATGCTCGGGATATTATAGATAACTTTGTACGCGATAATGTGCTAGATGCCAGTGAGTTCAGCTGGGAAAGCCAGCTACGTTTCTACTGGGTTAAATTCTATGACAACTTGCATGTGCTGCAATGCTCGGGCAGTTTCGACTTCGGCTATGAGTACATGGGTCTGAATGGACGTCTGGTGATCACGCCGTTGACAGATCGCATCTATCTAACCATTACCCAAGCACTTCTAATGAATCTCGGCGGCGCACCTGCCGGTCCCGCTGGCACAGGTAAAACGGAGACCGTCAAGGATCTTGCCAAGGCCATGGGATTGCTCTGTGTGGTCACCAATTGCGGCGAGGGAATGGATTTCAGGGCTGTGGGCACCATCCTATCTGGCCTAGTGCAATGCGGTGCCTGGGGCTGTTTCGATGAGTTCAATCGCATTGACATATCGGTGCTCAGTGTAATCTCTACACAGTTGCAGACTATACGCAACGGATTGATACGCAAGCTGAAGCGTTTTGTGGTGCGTAAAGTTAAAATTTAAAACTTGATAATCGTTTCTAATTTTTATCCTCACAGTTTGAAGGTGTTGAAATAAGCTTAGATCCGAAGTGCGGCGTATTTGTAACCATGAATCCAGGTTATGCGGGCCGCACGGAATTACCCGAATCGGTGAAAGCTTTGTTCCGGCCTGTTACCTGCATTAAGCCTGATTTGGAGCTCATTTGCCTGATTTCACTGTTCTCGGATGGCTTCCTCACGGCCAAAGTGTTGGCCAAAAAGATGACAGTACTGTATTCGTTGGCTCAGGAACAGCTATCCAAGCAGTGTCATTACGATTGGGGCTTGCGTTCTCTGAACTCTGTGCTGCGCATGGCAGGCGTCATGAAGCGTCAATCGGAGGATCTACCCGAGGCCGTTGTGCTGATGCGTGTGCTGCGGGACATGAACTTTCCAAAGTTCATATTCGAAGATGTGCCTCTCTTTTTGGGCCTTATCAAAGATCTGTTTCCTGGTATCGATTGTCCACGTATTGGCTATCCAGACTTCAATGCGGCTACTCGAACTGTCCTTGTCAATGATGGCTACATACTGTTGCCTGATCAGGTGAGCTCTTTTGCCATTGGCTCTGTGCGTGTGCACCTTTTGCCAAGTCATGACATGGCTGACAAACATAAACCAACCGGTCAGGGCTGATAGCAATGGCAATAGAACTAGTTGCTCAAGTTGTCCTGCTACAGTCCTGTTGTCGTCGTTGACACTTTGACACTTTGTAAATTGCCCTTTCTCGCATAATCGCAAATGGCGGAAATGTTACAAAGCATTTTGCTGGACAGGGTTGAACAAAACTTGCCATGCCCTCATGCAGCTGCCTACATCTAATTTTAACTTTTGTCCTCTTTGCTATTTCCTATCTATCTATCTGCTTTCTGCTGACAATTTTCCCTAACACAATTTTCTGTACTTTCGTCTCCACCTGGCTATTTTTGTCATTTTCATCAAACAAAACGTTGCACAAATGTCACACACAATGTCAACTGATGGCCAACTGATGTCATGACGACCTCCTCTTTTACCGCCCGCTGGCGACATCATTTATGACAACCAAATCCCAACAACGCCAACAACAACGGCATGGAACGCCTTCACCTTTACCTTTTGCCCTCGCACTCTACAACGACAGGAAGACAAAGTGGTGCAAATGTACGAAACCATGATGACCCGCCACTCGACCATGCTTGTGGGCCCAACAGGTGGCGGCAAAACTGTCGTCATAAATGCTCTGGTCAAAGCGCAAATCCACATGGGCCTTCCCACCAAGTGCCTTGTGCTCAACCCTAAGGTAAGTGGTCTGCCACTTTAATATCTCCCACTCACACACAGCACTTTAACTTGCGCACATTTTGTATACTCTTCGTGGTGCTGGAATAATAACTTCCAATTACAATAGCTGCAATATTGAAAATCAAATTGCTCATATAAAGTTATTATATATATAATTTAAAAAGTTATATATAATGTTCTGCACATAAAATTAATTGTAACAGGAAAATTGTTCGTAAGTGGAAATAGAAAAAGCTAAGGGCAGTCAATTTTCGTTGGTGAGATTTTTTTTTTGCGTCCACTATGACCTCCCTTGTTTAGCAGCAGGACGTCCATCTGATTTCGTTTCCCTTTGATTTTACAGCTCTCTTTGTTATTCACAATTTGCTTTTACAGAAGGTAATATGACTGCATTTGGAAAATTGTCATGTTTCAATAAAAACGTATGCAGTATGTAATTTTTGTTAAAAACACAAGATATAAATAAATAAAAGGCAGACGTGCTTTTGATGAGGACATAAACGATTTAGATACTTGAGTAATTTTATAGGAATAGGGGCTAACAATAAAAAGAATTTTCACCGAAATATAAATAAATATTAATATATTTTGAGAAATTTTACTATCCACTTTTTTACAGGCATGCTCAGTAATTGAATTATATGGTTATTTGGATATGGAAACCAGAGATTGGATTGATGGATTATTTTCAAATATATTCCGTGAAATGAATAAGCCAATAGAGCGTGAGGTAAGTAAAGTAAAGTAAAGTAAATAGCTTATATATCCCCGATATTTTTGTATGATGCTGGCTGCCATCCAGCCTTCGAGAGGTCGCTCTCTCTCTCCGCGCCATGGTAGCCATAGTAATCCCATTCGAATTGAAGTGTAACAGCAGTTAATCCCTACACACACGCTCACACACACCTATAGGATACGCACATTCTAGTTAGAGTCGAGAGCACTCGGTGTCAATTCAGACGCCAGTATGTAACAGACACAAGCTTCCAGACCTTATATTTGAATGAGCTGAGTGGTATGTGAGGTGTAGTGGCAGGCCATGTGCATCATTCATACGAAAATCGCGCCATTCGCTAATAAATCCCATTGCACAACCAGCCTGCTGTCGAGCCATTGCCTAGCGGCAACGGCTAAACAAACTATGTCGCCTGACAATCCATTCGGTTACTCAGCCTTTTGACTTTCAGGAGGTAGTCTTTCGTTCGTAGCTCTAGCAATGTTTGTGCCGAGAGACATAGCTTTTGCAGGCGCCAGTCAGTAACCGCTGGCATTGAATAACACACTCTGACTAATGCAATCCAACACCGCCCAATACGTACAGGAGCGCCGGTATGCTTGCTTTGATGGTGACGTGGATGCACTTTGGATTGAGAACATGAACTCTGTTATGGATGATAACAAGCTGTTGACATTAGCGAACGGCGAGCGTATACGCCTGGAGAACTATTGTGCGCTGCTCTTTGAAGTGGGTAATTTGTTTTATGCTTCCCCAGCCACCGTCTCCCGGGCTGGCATGGTATATGTGGATCCGAAGAATCTTCGCTACAGTCCATTCTGGCAGCGTTGGGTATTGACCCGACCGGAGCCGCAACGCGAGTTGCTTAACGACTTCTTCGAGAAGATAATTGTGAATGCAATAGCCTTCATATTGGAAGGTCTGGACGGAACCACACAAGGCAATCCGCTCAAGCTAGTTATCATGCAAACCGACCTCAATATGGTCACACAGTTTTGCAACTTATATGACGCACTGCTGCCGGTATACGGACCATCTGATAATAAGAATTCGGATGAGCCTGTACTTAAAGTGTACAATGCGGATACCTTGGAGTGCTGCTTCCTGCAGGCTGTTTATGGATCTCTTGGCGCCTGTCTACTTGAAAAGCATCAGCTCATTTTCGATGAGTATATGAAACGCATTGCCGGATTTCCACTTGTGGAAGATACACAGGCTACACCTGCCGGCGGCGGACAATTCCCACAGGGCAGGCCGACGCTTTATGATTACTTCTGGGATCAGAAGGAAAACTGCTGGATAGCTTGGGAATGGGTTGTTAGGCCATACGAGCATGACCCATCCGTCAAGTTCAGTGAAATTCTCGTACCGACTGTCGATAATACACGTACTGATCGGCTACTGTCCCTCATGAGCGATGTAAGTGGAAAACTATGACAGGTCCATAGATTTGCCGATAAAACTAATTATGATTGGCTTTACAGATCAAGCGACCCGTTTTGTTGGTAGGCGAAGCTGGCACATCAAAGACGGCTACTATCATGCAATATTTGCGCAATTTGAATCCTACTGTTAATGTAATTGAAATACGTTGCTCCCAAGCAAGATGCTTGCTAATATAGGTTTTGCTTAAGCCTTTGCTTATTTTCAGGTCATACTCAATATTAATTTTTCATCGCGAACTTCATCTCTAGACGTACAGCGTACGTTAGAGGCAGCTGTCGAGAAACGTACTAAGGATACATATGGCCCACCGATGGGCAAGAAAATTGCCTGCTTTATTGATGACATGAACATGCCTCAGGTGGATGAGTAAGTACATAGAGATACTTAGCTCATGAATGAAAAATTATACTTTTTTCACAGTTACGGCACTCAGCAACCGATTGCGTTGCTGAAGTTGTTCTTCGAGAGAGGTGGCATGTATGATCGGGACAAAGATCTCAACTGGAAGAAGTTTAAGGATATGACATTCTATGCTGCTATGGGCACCGCTGGGGGCGGGCGAAACGAAGTGGATCCGCGCTTTATTAGCATGTTTTCGACATACAACATCTTATTCCCTAATGATGAGTCCCTCATACAAATCTATTCATCTATATTTAAAGGACATTTAACCTTTACCAAATTTCAAAAACGCTTTTTTATGATTGCCGATATTATTGTTATTATGACGCTCAAGTTATTTAAGGTAAGTATTCCTATCATTAAAGTTATTGTTTTTACTTTGCCTATGAGTATGAACGAGTACTAACTAAAGCTGCCATTTGCCAGAATTCTTACCTTCGATTTATTTTTGCTATGAAATTCGGCAATATATTGTTGAAAATCTCTACGAGCTCTTGTGAAGGGTACAAAAAGCTATCGCATTCTGAAGAGCGCTTTAAAATCTTTCACAAATTTTATGAAATTCGATTTACATATGCAAATAACGGCAATTTTTCATAATCTGCTTTGCTGCCTCGCCACCATACAATGGAAATTATTCAATGGTCTGTAATGCTCCACGACGAGCGTTGCCCTCCATAGCTGCTCCATTGGTTCTTCGAGTACAGCTCGATGCTGGTGGCAGTCGAAGCCAGAGCACCAGTTACAGCTACGGCTGGCGCTGTGGTTGTTTCCATAGCCTTTTGCTGTTTGGCCTTCCACACAATGGTCACCCGTCTCGACTGCTGCCTAGTTGACTGTGTCTAGGTCGGTCTTGGTGATTCGCCTATCTTCGCCAGCGCATCTTGGCTGAAGCAAAATTTGATTATGTTCAAGTATTGAACTGTAGATGGCTCTTTTTCTATCTCCCTGCCCCATCCACAAGCTGAAGCATTAGTTTATGGTGCTTTTAACAATTGTTGACACTAAAATATTATCACATTTCATTGCGTGCAGATAAAAATGCATTTGTCGCCACAATTGCCACAAGCAGCATGAGCAGAGGCAGCACCAGTTCCTGCCCAACAAATATATATATATATATATATATATATATATATATATATATATATATATATATATATATATATATATATATATATATATATATATATGATTTACTCACACCTGCAGTTTCAGTTAAGAAGTAGTTGTAGTACCTACCCAAGCCTGTCTAGTTCGTATGTCTTCTTTACACACTCGACGCGCCAGCCCAAAAGATATTAATGTTCCACGAAATGGAATAAAATGAATTATTTGAATAGAATTGCCCAGGCTATAGAGGGCTGGTGGCGGCTGCAACTTGATAATGGCTGTAAATTCCAGTGAATGTAAGTTGTCCAACTCTCTACCTCATTTTTAGTTCTCGCAGAGGATACTCAGCATTCGAGTGCATATTGCTAGTAGTCAAGATAAAATTGATTTGTGTAGTGCTTCGTAGTATGGCGCCGGCATAGCTCGTTGCCTTTGCCACTTGCAACTTCTTACTCTAATTACTGCTGTTGTTACTCATTTCCTTAGATGGTCATCGTGGATCTGCCGCCGACGCCCTCAAAGTTCCATTACATATTTAATTTAAAAGATCTGTCGCGTATCTTTGCGGGCATGCTTTTAATTCGGCCTGATTATTTTAAAGATCTTCGAGAGCTTTTACGAGTCTGGCGAAATGAATTCACCAGAATAATATGCGATCGACTTATTTCGCAAACGGTAACTATCATTACCCAAAAATGTGTAAAAGTACTCTCCGCAATTTCAACTCGCAGGATATAACTAATGTGCGTCGCAATCTGGTCGTCGAGGTGGAGGAACGCTTTCCACCCGAGTTCGAGGAAATTCATGGTTTCATAGACGTGGAAGCCGCAGCTGCAGAAGCACAGGCACGACTACTCTACGAAGCCGAGACCCCTGCCGCAGCAGCGGGAGGTGAAGAGGAAGGAGAAGAAGAAGATGAAGGTGATGAGGGTCCCGATGCAATTCTATCGCTCAAGGATTATGTGCTCCGTGATCCGCTGGTCTTCGGCGATTTCCGCAATTTCACCAATGAATCTGAGCCGCGCAACTATGAGGATCTCGTAGATTATAAAGCAGTCTTCAGTTTATTTACTGAGATCTTACAAGAGTATTGCGAACGTAAACAAAAAATGACGCTAGTCTTATTCGAGGATTGCTTGGAGCATTTAACGCGAGTGCATCGCACCCTGCGCATGAATCGCGGTCATGTTCTGCTCATTGGAGTAGGCGGCTGTGGCAAGAAGTGTGTTACTCGTCTTGCCTCCTTTGCGGCCGAATGTGAGGTATTTGAAATTACTATTTCCCGTGGCTACAACGAAACATCATTCCGCGAGGACCTCAAAGTATTGTACAACATAGCTGGAGTTAAGCGCAAGAAAGTTGTGTTCCTGTTTACAGCTGCACAGGTCTACATTACAATAGCTTTCAAGGATTTCAAGATTGAATTAATCATAATTTTGTATACCACAGATAGCGGAGGAGGGATTCTTGGAACTTATCAACAACATTCTAACTGTTGGCCAAGTACCTGCCTTGTTTGCAGATGAGGATAAAGATGGAATTGTCAATCAAGTACGCAAATTTGCAGAAGAGGAAGGCTTATCTGCATCCAAGTAAGAGTTGGGTCCATTTCTGTATATTTTAAGTACTAGCCGTATATTTCATAGGGATTCAGTTTGGGCATACTTTCTGCGCTGCTGTGGCGAAAATCTACATGTGGTGCTTTGCATGTCGCCAGCTGGTGATGCCCTACGTAATCGCTGCCGCAGCTTCCCAGGTCTAATTGGCAGCACATATATAGATTGGGTATTTCCGTGGCCCAAGCAAGCGCTCTATGCGGTTGCGAAGCTCTTCCTCACCGAGCACGCTCTGATTCCGGTACTTCATCGAGAAGCGATCATTGAGCACGTAGTTCATGTTCACATGACCATTCAAGACTATTCCAAGGACTATCAAACAAAGCTGAGGCGCAGCAATTTTGTGACTCCCAAACATTACTTGGACTACATCAACACTTATCTTGGACTACTCGGTAAGAAGATGATGTAATTATTGTATAAATTCACATGTATGATATTTTGTTGTAGAGGAGAAATATAAGCACATCATGCAGCAACGCGAGCGACTCGGGGAAGGTATCAAGAAAATCGAAGAGGCTTCCGTGCAAATCGACGAGCTGCGCATCATAGTAACAGAACAAAAGAAAAATGTAGCCGTTGCAGCAGAGGAGTGCGAGGCCATGTTGGTAACCATAGAGTCCTCCACGCAGAAAGCAAACACAAAAAAAGGCGAAGCATCTGAAAAGTCTGTCGAAGTTGAAATTAAAGGAAAGCAAATTGCCATTGAAAAAGATGAAGCCGAGCTGATTTTGGCGGAAGCAATGCCAGCAGTAGAGGAAGCACGCCGGGCACTTTCTGAACTCGAAAAATCCCAGATCACTGAGATTCGATCCTTTGCTACGCCTCCGGCAGCCGTGCAAGTTGTATGCGAGTGTGTGGCTATATTAAAGGGCATTAAAGAGATCAGCTGGAAGAGCGCTAAGGGTATGATGAGTGATGTGAACTTCCTCAAGAGCTTAATGGAAATGGACTGCGAGGCATTAACCCAGAAGCAAATTTCCTCCTGTCGCACCCACATGAAAACGCAAAATTTAGATGATATGGGCAAGATTTCTGTAGCCGGTGCTGGATTGTTGAAGTTCGTGAAAGCTGTGCTCGGGTTCTTTGACGTCTATCGCGAAGTGAAACCGAAAAAAGAGAGACTTGAATTTTTGGTTGAAGAACAGGAAGTGCAAATAAAACTTTTGAATCATTTGAATGCTGAAATACAAAAGCTGGAAGAGAAATTGGATGAGCTGAATCAAAACTATGCCACCTCCATGAGGCAAATGCGAGCTTTGACTGAAATGATGCAGCAGGCCGAGCGTCGGTTGCTTGCATCTGATAAACTGATCAGCGGCCTTTCTTCGGAGTTAATACGCTGGAGCGCTGAAATGGCCAGTCTGGGACAGCAGTTGATCGACAGCGTTGGCGCTTGCCTTATCAGCTCTTCGTTTTTGGCATACACGGGTGCATTCACCTGGGAATTCCGAAAGAACATGGTGTTTGATGACTGGCTTGAAGATATAGTTGCGTTGGGTATACCAGTAAAACTTCCATTAAAAATTGATGGTTACCTTACCACCGATGTGGAAATCGCGCAATGGTCTAACGAGGGCCTCCCGCCCGACGAGCTTTCTATTCAAAACGGCATCCTCACCATGCGCGCTTCACGTTTCCCACTATGTATAGATCCTCAGTTGCAGGCGCTTCAATGGATAAGAAAGAAGGAAGCGCGTAATAATCTCAAAATACTGTCTTTTAGCGATTTCGATTTTCTGAAACAGCTGGAAATGGCTATAATGTATGGGATACCAGTCTTATTCGAAGATGTAGATGACTATATTGATCCCGTCATTGATGATGTTCTGCAGAAGAACGTTCGCGTACAGGGTGGTCGCAAGTTTACAATGTTGGGTGATAAGGAGGTTGACTGGGATCACAAATTCCGACTTTATTTGACCACAAAGTTTTCTAATCCCAAGTTTGATCCTGCTGTATACGCCAAGGCCTTAGTTATAAACTACACCGTCACACAAACGGGTCTGGAAGATCAGCTGCTAAGCGTTGTAGTCGGCACTGAGCGCCCTGATCTGGAGCAGCAGCGCTCTGATTTGATTGCACAAACAAGCGAAAATAAACAGCTACTTCAGCAGCTCGAAGACTCACTTTTGCGCGAGCTGGCCACATCAACGGGCAACATGTTGGACAACGTCGAATTGGTCGAGACTCTGGAAAACACCAAATCCAAGGCTGGCCTTGTCATGGAGCAACTAAAGTTAGCCAACGACACTGCTGCCGATATTGAAATCCTACGCAACGGTTATCGAGCGGCAGCCAAGCGCGGGGCGGTACTATTCTTTGCCCTCGCAGACATGGCCACAGTAAACAGCATGTATCAGTATGCGTTGGCTGCATATCTAGACGTGTTCGTCTACTCCTTGCGTAAGGCTGTGCCGGACACAGTGCTGGCCAAGCGTCTAAACAATATCATTAAAACCTTGACCGAAAATGTATATTGCTATGGCTGCACGGGCATCTTTGAGCGGCACAAGCTACTCTTCTCATTCCAGATCGCCACAAAACTAGCGCAACGTGATGGAATCCTGTCGCAACAGGAAATCGATTTCTTTATCAAGGGTAGCATCGCGTTGACAAAAAGCGAACGTAGTAATCCTACCAAATGGCTGCCCGAAAAATCCTGGGAAGATGTCCTTAAATTGGCCTTTGATTTTCCATCAATGTTTGCCACCTTACCTGATCATTTCAGTGTGAATTTAGATGATTGGAAGCACGTAAGTCCCTAACTGTATTCCTGCCCAAATATTTTGTTTAGTTACTTAGCTTAAACGAAAATAGCCGGCTCTCGTATCAACATTTCTTTGCTATAGAGTACATGTGTAAAATGGTCCCACTTACTTATATTATTGACCTTAGTTTCATAAATGCTTTCGTGAATTTGCAGCTGAATAGGTTAAGCCGCATTAGTCATGATTTTTAATTTTTCTTATTTATTTATTTATTTAATGGTTTTTTTTTTTTTTTTTTTTTTTTTTTTTTTTTTTTTTTTTTTTTTTTTTTTTTTTTTTTTTTTTTTTTTTTTTTTTTTTTTATATATTTTTGATTTGTTGCTGCACCATCTTTATGTCAACATCAAATTCAATATACCCTTATTAACTGCTGCTTCTGTGACTTTGCCATGAAAATGGACAACAACAACGACGACAATTTTGGACTTTGGATGGTCGCTAAAACTGTTCTTGACTGGCATGCGGCATTCACTGGCTTCCGTTGCCGATGCTCATTCTGTTTGCACTTATCGGCAAATGCCCATGGCCCCTGGTGGTTCAGTGGTACGACTTGGAGAACCCAGAGGAGGTGGCATGCCCTGGCGGTTACAACATCAAATGCAATGCATTCCAGGCAAGTGCCGTTGCTGCTGTGTGCTTTCGCTTTGCATGCTTTCAGCTTCAAGTGGCTCCCGCTCGGTCGTAGTCCGAGTAGGTCCTTGCCAGGAGCTGCCGTTGCCATCGAGCGTTATTGGATTTTGTACTTTATGCTCGTTTCTAGTGGATTATTATGTACAAGCCGCACACACATCCCCACTCGCACACATTCTCCCACGCACACACAGAGAAAGTCTGGGCTTTCAGTTTTACTCGACTTTTGCTACGTCCTGCAACTTTGGCGCACATTTTCTGCTCAAGTTATTAGCAGCCTGTTTTTGTCAGCCAGCATAGCTGTATCTTGCTTAGTGTGTGTGTGTGTGTGTGTGTTTGTATATGTACGGGTGTGTGCATTACCATATTTTATCAATTTTCCAAGCCATTAGATGAGCGGCAATTTACGCCGGCAGTTGTACTTGAATCCAGCGGCGAGCCCAATTTGCACTCGAGTCGAGCTAGAAACCACAAGGACGATGGCAACAACACCAGCAACAAAATAAGTGCTGGCAAGGAGTAACTCTATAGATGCGCGCTGTCAGTCAGCGCTGTTGACATTGTGCTATTAGAATGTCGCATTGTCTAATGTCGATGCATTTCTTATGGTTCCCACAGAAATTGCTGTTTCTGCGCTGCTTCCGTGTGGATCGTATTTTCCGTTGCATAAATCAATATATTGTGGAGACTATGGATGAATTCTATATTATGCCCCCCGTTGTGAGCTTTTCTGCCATCTATGAGCAAACGACATGCTCTATTCCTGTTTGCTTTGTACTCAGTGCCGGCTCAGATCCCACGAACGATCTAATAAAGCTAGCAGACATCGTTCTTGGCGGTATGGGCAATTTCTGTCACATTTCGCTTGGTCAGGGACAGGAGAAAGCTGCACTGAGCTTATTGGATGCGGCGCTTAGACAGGGTCAATGGCTGATGCTGCAAAATGGTCATTTGTTGGTAAAATTTGTGCGCGAATTAGAAAAGTTCTTGGATAAAGTTGAAAATCCGCATCCCGACTTTAGACTATGGATTACCACAGATCCAACACCGACATTCCCAATAGGCATATTGCAAAAGTCTCTAAAGGGTAAATATCACTTATACTTATACCATATATTCAACTCTTCATATATCTTTTAACTTATGTTTAGTGGTTACTGAGCCGCCTAATGGCTTGAAACTTAACTTGCGCTCAACATTCTTTAAAGTGCGACAGGATCGTCTGGAGGCGTGCTTCCATCGTGCTTATCGTCCATTAATCTATGTTCTGGCCTTCTTCCATGGCGTTGTGCAAGTAAGTTTTCAATACTTTTAAGGAACAGAAAAAGCCAATTTTGGTAAATGTAGCTGCATTGGAAGAGTTGGCGCAGCTGCGTTGACTGTATCATGCACTTCGTTATTTATTAATTTGTTCATTTTTATCTGCTTGTTAAAAGCATTTTCGACACAACTGCGCCAAAGTTACCCAATTGATGGAGCAGCCATTGTGCTTTTTGCACAACAAACTGTTATTGATACGCGCAGAACTGTTGTCTCAATTAATAAGTTCAGCACGCTCCACATTCCCATTCCCATTCTTATTTCCCATTCACTAGGAACGCCGCAAATACGATAAGCTTGGGTGGAACATAGCATATGATTTCAACGATACCGATTTCGAGGTTTGTACGGAGATCCTCCGTAACTATTTGACTCGGTGCTCCGAAGAAAAGATGCCGTGGAATAGCCTTAAGTATCTAATCGGTGAGGTCATGTACGGTGGCCGCGTCATTGATGATTTCGATAGACGCATTACTAACTGCTACATGAATGAATATATGGGTGATTTTCTGTTTGATGTATTCCAATCGTTCCACTTCTACGAGGACGAGAACGTAGACTATTGCCTGCCCGACGAGGAAACCGTGCTCAAAGAAGACTTCATTGGTGAGTAGTCGCCATCTGTTAGTGGGTCACATGATGCGACATCCCCTATTTAAATACATAATGCATTGATCACACAGCCCACATTGACAAACTGCCTCTGGTCAATAAGCCGGATGTATTTGGTTTGCATCCAAACGCGGAAATCGGTTATTACACAATGGCCGCGCGCAACATTTGGAACAGCCTGATTGAGTTGCAGCCACAAACTGGTGAGTGACTTGCGAATGGGCTACACTATAAAATGCTGGGTACATTGATATTATAGCACTGTAGAAATATTTTTATGTGCTTTCATAGCTTATTTCATATGCCTATGTCATTTGTTGTTTTATTTTAATTTAATGATACGGAATTTTTTATTAACAATGTTTTTTTTTAACTCACAACCCATAACAAATTTTGAGTACGAATTTCAAATATATAATATAGTATATTATATTTAAAAGAAAAAAATTCAAAATTTATATAATCTTTATAATACTTTAAAAGCCATTCGAAATACCCGAGTTCCTAGTTTGAAAGAGGTTCGATTATTTTATTTTACAGCTCGAAACGTTTTTCGATTTTTAAGCACATTTTCAAAGTAACCTTTAGTTGTCGATGAAAACGTATCCATGGTATCTATATCCGATAAAGTGTTTGACAGTTCGGTTAAAAAGCGGAAGCCATTTACCAGTAAATGGTTTAATTTACATGCAGCGTGTGCCAATTGTCAGCCGTTTATTACATTTTATCTTGTTGATTTTCATTGCTGTTGCATTTTTGGCATGTTAAATTTTTAATTTAATTTAATTAATTAGTTGCGGTTTTGCAATTAACTTTATTGCATGCGCCATTATAGCTTGCGAACAATAACAGGGCATACATTAAAAATTAAAATAGAAGCATACTCGCGCCCACACTTGCACACTGAAACAAACATACGTAGGTTCACACATTTATAGCCTCCCGCACGCCGCAAATCGCCACAAAAAAAATTACGATTCAGTATAAGCCTCACCACAGTCACCCTGATCCGCATCCGCATTTGCATCCGCATATGCAGTAACAACAATTTTTGAAAACGTCACCCGAAAGTCGATAATTTTGCATTGCCAGCTTAACCGTGTTAAAACCGCCATCAGAGAGCACTTTTCCACTTTCCGCACTCGCACTCAATGCTGTAATATATGCACATACACACACACATATAAACTAGTATCCATGTGCATTGCCGTATATATATATATATATATATATATATATATATATATATATATATATATATATATATATATATATATATATATATAATATAATTTAAACAAATTTGCCGTTTTATTTTTTGTAACACCTTTGCGCAAGCATAGCTACCAGGTGGACACCAAACAATGTGAAATCTGGTAAAGTATTTCGTGTAAGCCTGTAAAGTATTTAATCAAATAATGAGCAGAAGGATGAAAGAGCAGAGTATTAACCAGGTGTATTCATATGTTTATATATGTACATTTTATAATTATAAAGCTATAATTATAAAGCTCATCCCAGAATTATTAGGGTCAACTACTGAACACCATCTATAAAGGTTATACTTCTGGCTGGGTAAACAAAAATAGCTTATTAAACTTGTCTGTTTTTCAATAGTGAAAGGGTATTAGGAAGTCGGCTACTTTCAATTACAGTTTTAGTAACTTTTCAGTAAGTAAAACTGGAAGCGACTTGCATGAGCTACTCAACAACGGAAACACTTGTAACCAGTATATGTACACTGAAATCGACGTATATAGGCATGCTTTAGATAATAATTACATATGTCAAAATGTTATTAACCATATATATATATATATATATATATATATATATATATATATATATATATATATATATATATATATATATATATATATATATATATATATATATCCAATCTGTCTTCCCAACTAATATACTCTACTTTGATAGTGTAAGCTCTGAAAAGCTGCCCACAATTTGCATATTCATGAGCTGCAGTATTTGCTAATTGACAATTAAGAAAAAAAAGAAAATCTATAACACAATATATGTCATGTGAAAAAGTTGCATTGAAACAGTAAAGGCAGTATAAAAACCGAAATTAGTTAAATTTTGCAATGTAAAAACAAAAAGTGGTAAAAAACCAAATACTGGTGATGACCACTGACTGCTGACTGCTACAAAGATAACATTGGTGATTTTCTCTGCCATTGCCAAGCCTAATTTATTTTTTCAATTTCACCATTCAGGTGAGGGCACTGGTGGTATCAGCCGGGACGACTTCATCGACTTTGTGGCTGCCGGAATACTGAAAAAACTTCCGCCCGCCTTCGAGACGTGGCGCATACGAAAACAAATTCAAATGAGTCTGTCACCCACCGGCGTAGTGCTGCTGCAGGAGCTGGATCGGTTTAATATTCTAGTAGTGCGCATCAAAAAGACACTGGAGCTGCTGCGGAAGGTAACTTCGACTTCACCATTTCTCTTGCCTCGCTTTGCTATGCTCTGCCTGTCAATAGGAAGCTCACATAAATCCTTCAGCTTTGTTTTGCATTTTGTTTATACATTTGCCAACTTGGCTGTCGACCAATGCTCGTGGTCGTGGTCGCCCACGTTCAACATATAAGCAAATGCGAATGCGATCCTTCGCTGGACTGCAGCATTTTGTTGCCAAAATAAATTTACAAATGCAAATGAACTCTGCCGCTGCTGCTGGCGCTGGCGCTGGCGCGTTCTTTGCCATTGTCTTGATAAAGATGTCGCCGCGCCCACAAAAATACTGTTACCTCTCTCCTACAGATGCATGCATATGTGCTGTCATTGTGCCTTTTAATTTAATTGCATGCTCTCCACAGGCCATCGCCGGTGAAATCGGCATGGACAATATCCTGGACAACATTGCCAACTCGTTATTCAATGGCCTGCTGCCAGCCTCATGGAGCAAACTGGCGCCGGCCACATGCAAGCAGTTAGCCAGCTGGCTGGAGCATTTAAAGGTGAGTCGCAGCGCTGCCACAGTAGCAGCTCATTAATCAGCTCGACGAAAAAATCAGTCAGCCGCGGGTCGAGTACAGTCCACTAATCAGCGATTCGCTTTCTCCTGGTATTTTAGAAACGTGCCGTACAGTACAAGTATTGGTCGATTTCAGGCGAGCCGCTGGTCATGTGGCTGTCTGGACTGCATATACCACAGAGCTACCTCACGGCCCTTGTTCAGGTGAAAAATAACCTTCTCCATAATGTGAGTTTGTTAAACATGGTGCTGCCACCCCCTTACAGATTGCCTGCCGCAGAAACAACTGGCCCCTGGATCGTTCGACGCTATTTACCTATGTGACCACATACTCAGAGCCCGATGACGTCGAAGAGCGTCCAGCGACGGTGAGTAGACTGCCCGGCGCTAAACGCAAAACTATGACCCCCATGTGACTAGAGCTGAAGTATCACCGCCCCACCGTCCCACTTTCCCCTCGCTTGGCACTAATTTTGTAATTAAGAATTCTGTTTGCATTTTAATCGTTGAACTTTTTGCAGGGCTGCTATATACACGGTCTATATATAGAGGGAGCTCGCTTTGACACGCAGGCTGGTCAGCTGAAGCGCTCGCATCCAAAAGTTCTGGTCGAGGAGCTGGCCATTCTGGCCGTGGTGCCCATTGAAGCGCACCGACTCAAGCTACAGGTTTGTATTTATGCTGCTTCCAGCTTTCTGCATGGGTCCAACACCGTCTGCAAATGACAAGTACTAATGTCCTGTTGTATCTACATATACGCTGGATAGAGCGTGCAATGGGGCAAGCACATTGTGGGGGGTGGTTATAGTGCCCATTCTTGCTGATATTTGTTTAAATGCTGTGCACTAAATTACCTACATCTTCCGCACTTTCCGCAGCTAATGGGCAGCTGTTGTGCTAATTGTTTCTGATTTTAAATACTGGGTGTTTTAACTTTTCACTCTAGTTTGAATAGCGAGTACCAACGGGATAGGGCTTAAGTATGAGGGTGATCTTTTGGACTTGAATTTCCTTTATTCTCTTACCTTATTTACTTAAATCTTAAATGATGGCAATAGCAATTGGCTTAAAAAGATTGCTTAATTTTCAATAGTATATCTACAAAGTCCGCTTTTGTTATTCCAGAAATTTAGTCGTCAATATATAGTACTATACCTAATATGAATACTTCAATAGCACTGGAAATTCTTCAATCACATAACTTTGACTCTTACAGAACACTTTCCTGGCGCCCGTATATACCACATCACTGCGACGCAATGCCATGGGCGTCGGTCTGGTATTCGAAGCAAATTTAGCCACTTCTGAAGATCTGAGCCATTGGATACTGCAGGGCGTGTGTCTAACTCTGAATACGGATACATAGAAACGACGAAGAAATGTATTTTATGCGATTTTCTTTAACGTTTTGCCAAATGAAATAGCAAATAAATGAATATTCGCAAGTCTGAATTGGCAATTATTTATGTTATGTACGTTATGGATATTGTGACTATAAATGAATTTCTAGTGTCTTTCAATAGCGTGCTTTGTGCCTGGACTTTTTTCCGCTGTGCAGTGTCTCCTGGCATTACCTTCGCCGCCAGCACCCAAAGCAACTCTTTAACTTATCCAAAATAGTTGATTTCATGGAGGGCAATAGTAGTTCGAGATTCTGAGTGCCGCCACTGTCGTCAGAATCCAGATCAGACTCAATAGTCATTTCTTGTATGCTAAAAGTATCGGTTAGCTCGTGATTCTGATGGCGTCGTTTGGCACGCTTCAGCTGTGCGGGAAAAAATGATATCTCCTCCGCCTCATCACTGCTCTCAGACTTATAATCGACCAGTGGCTTCTGTTCCAGTTCACCCGGTATGGGCAACCGATTAATAGGTATGAGGGTGGCCGCTTGTGTTTTAGTTGCCTAAAATGGATCTCTGTATTAACTCAAAATGTTTTTAATTTGGATTAGCTGCACCCACCTGCTCCTCTTGGTATTGCGTATAATTGCGCCTGGCACGCTCGACCTTTAGTTCCAGTTTACGTTGCAGTATGCGGCAGGTGTTTGGCGGTTCGTTGCGCTCTGTCCCTCGTGCAGCCCTATCTTCATCGATTTCAATAGTTGTGGGCGCATATACCTTGCTGGCACCCCTAAATGCCACCTCAAACTCCAGATCCGACATATGCTTGGGAGCTCCACTAGCCGTTTTCTGTATTGGGTTTAGCCATGAGCTGTTTTCGTATCGAGCTGCTTAAGCACTTACCAGCAAACTTGCCGCACCATCCTCATATATATTCGATTGTCTGTCTTCACTATCTATGCCGCTGTCCTCCATTATTCTAAAATTTATTTTTTAATTAATCTACCCCCAAAATTTTGTTATAAGAATTTAAACGCGATGACAAAGACAAACCAATTTTATTATCTCTTTGTGTACTACTCCAAACTTCAATCCACCCCAAAGCTGTACAGCGCAGAATCCAACAAACAGCTGCAGCATAACAGTCGGCGGAAAATCAATAACCCCTTACTGCATGGCGTTGCCAGACGGTTTGAACTTTCAAATAATTTTTGCGATTTAATGAATTTGAATGGATATATGTACTACATATGGTTATATTGTAGTCAAAGAAAATATTTGTAATATTTATACATATGCACTCTTTATTATATCATTTTAATTTATTTACAAATATTTTTAGGCTTAAATTGCTTTATTCGTTGCACAAATATCGTAGAAAAACACTAAATAATAGATATCAAATGAAAATAAGATTTAGCCACTTTCTTGTATGGATTGAATTTAAATCAAGAATAAATAGGAACAAAAAACATAAAGTACTAATACTATTTTCTTTTGTGCTGGAAGAAATCATCGTTTATAAGATATATATATGCATATTTATTTACTTAGCAAAACGTTCGTTATATATTTGATCTGTGGGCTATGCAATTGTCGGTATTTTTGGTCTATCTATGGTTTGTGACGTTGCTCATTCTCTGAATATTTTCTGGTTTAAACTCAATTCAATGCAAAAGACTAACAAAAATGTTAGTCTTGAAAGTTTGGTAATTTTAGTATGGAATTAAAGAGCATTGGGATGATGCTGCGGAATCTGGCCAGCCAATGTACAGGATCTGCAGCAGAACTTCGCATAGTACTTATTCACACAGTAGTGGCCCTGAGTAATCAGCTTGCAGTTGGCAAAGTAGGGATTGTCAATGCACTCCGGCGATAGTGGTATGACAGCTGCAAAATCAAATAAAACCTTGATCGAATTTTCATTTTTCACATTTTCTAAATACTTACACTCGATTGTGACTGTCTCCTGACTTGTGCTGTAGCTGTAGGCATTTCGCGCTGTGCAACCATAGACACCGCTATCCTCGGTGGTAACATCACTGATAACCATATGATGCGGATTAGCTGGGAGACGGAAAATTACAATTAATGACAATATTTTAAAGCTATAGGAACATTGTCGGCTTACAAGTTATTTGAACGCGTTCGTTGTTGTATAATGGCGTGTTATCCTTAGTCCAGGTCACATTCGGTGCCGGATTTCCCTGCACGGAGCAGTCAATCGCAATTGTGGAGCCGGGCGTGTATCTATTTTGCGGATTCAGGCCAATAACAGCTCGGGCATCGACTATAGCGATAATGGAATTGATTTTAGATTAGCGTCAATTCTATACTAATCGAAAACCCCAAAACAAACCATAATGTAAAAATATCATGCCAATTTTACTTACTTCTCGGATCGTGCACAACAGGGGGTGGCACATAGGCCGGACGCGAAGGTCTGTAGGGATAGGTGGGCCTTTCAGTGACCGGTGCCTTTGGTGGGTTTATAATATATTGCAAGTATTTTTCATCGCCAACACTTTGTGCTGGACCAAAAGCCTTAAGCGTTACGTGCAGCGAGACAGGGCGTCCGGTGTTGTACGCATCGCATGTATACAGGCCCAAATCGGACAGCTGTATAGATCTGAAGTAAAGCGAGTAATCGCGGTTCATTACGGCGCGACTTGTTTCGGGATCCATACCGAAGTGTTGATTATTGCGCCACCAGCTGACATGGGGAGTAGGATATCCTCCAGCCGGACAACGAACCAAGGCAGGTTGATTCAATTGCACAATTTGGGTGGCGTTCTTATGTCCTAAGATATAGGCCGGTACATCTCTATACTCTACCAACACCAACACAAAGTCAAAAAGCATGCAAAGGGTTAAAAGCACGCAACATGCATTAAGAAAAGTTAGTTATAAAGCCAAACCCAAATCAAACAAAAAATCACTATCTAATCTTCGAAAATCCGAAGTATGAATGCCAATGAAATTTCTTTATGTAATTAAATATGATTAAAATGTATAGTTTAGTTTGTATAACTTTCCCGGGATTTGTGATTTTATTGAAAATTGAAATTTCAGACTAAATTCAAGTCTGCAGGCTACAAGTATTAATACTTTTCATATGAGTTCTATAAAAAAAACGTACCGCATTTAAGTGTTCACCGCCTGATCAACTTCATCTAAATATATAAGTTGACTTGTATAAGAAGTTTATAGTGTTCTTAGCGAGGAGGTCTGGTCTGTACCTAGCTATAATACAAATGTTCTTACCCAGCATCTATATTGATTACCATTAGCTTTTTTTAGGAATACATTTTCTAGTTGTTTAAGCTTTAAAAATAACCCTCATTTTGTTATTTTATTAAGTACAAGTAAACGAATTTGCAAAGGCTTTGACATAATATATATTGAAAGATTGCCACGTACCTGTCACTTGCAATGCGACCTCGCGACGCACTGGCTCGCCCAGGCCGTTGCTGGCCACGCAAACATAGGTGCCGTCATCGGTTTGTCGCACCTGGACAATAGTTAGATCACCGTTCGAAGTCAGCACATAACGGCCTTGGTTTGTGTCAATCTAAAAATGATCCGAATGATTTTGGTTCAGCGTGTATGGAGTTATGGAGTACTTACAACAACATTCTTCAGCGACCACGTAATATTCGGTGCTGGATTGCCAGTTGCGAAGCAACGCAGTACTGCAATACCACCGATTGATGTTTGCACATCCACTTCCTGTGAAGGCTTAGACTCAAGTGTGGCTTTCACTTCGCCTGGGTAAATAACTATAGGAGGTGGAGTATTGGGTCGCCGTGTGGGACGCGCCGGAGCAATGCACAGATGGCCACAACCATCGCTGCAGCATTTGTTGTCACCGCGACAATCAGCATCGGTATAGCATTCGCGAGCGCATTCGCTAGCATTGGCCATCAGCTGTGGACAGACACCTGCTTTGTTGATATCTCGGCAGACAGGCACAAACTGATGATCACGGTCACCAGAATTGGACACATCGATGGCACACTGTTGAGTGGCAGGACATGGATAACCTTCGCAAGGATTCAGGCAAATACACTGTTCACATTCCGGCTGCGATTCAGCTGGCACGCGACGCACGCCGTAAGGACAGCGCAAGTCACGGCATTCATTATCATACGTTTCGCAACGGCTGGGTGAGATTTCGTTGACAATCTCCGTGTCGATCGGTTCTGTGAAAAAATAACAAACTCAGATTTGTTCGATACAGAGACTACCCAGCTAGTCTACCAAGCTGCGTGCAATCTTATATCTAGTGAGGGTGCACTAATTAAAAAATTCTACCAAAGAAAACTACTTCTACGCTTAACTAAACAAGCATTCCCATATTGGAAAGTGAGGCAAAGTGCAGAATTGTGTGGGGTGGAAATAAATTGAGTGCAGAGTGCTTTGGTGCAGTTGGTATAAAGTGTAATTTATGAAGCAAGCTTACTTCCGCATTGATTTGTGCATGCTTCAAAGGAACGGAAGTTGTTCTGGTTACCAGAGCAACCTGAGTAAATAAAGGATATGCAAGTGCCGCGCTCATCATCATAGTACCAACGACGCTCCTGCACCGAAGGGCCGTTACACACACCTGGAATCACCGGTAATCGGCAGATATCTACTTACGTCCAGACAAAATAAGAAACAAAATCCAATTTAACAATGGCTCTTATTGCTGAGCTTCAATAGGTGTTACCTTTAGTCGCACTCGAAGGCAATGGCTCGCGGCCACCGAGACAAACTGATTCACACTCATAGAGATCATTGAAACGATTGCCCGTGCCATCGCAGCCACCATAGGTGAAAGGTTGGCAGCTCTGACTATCAGGATTGTAGAAGTAGCGGGTCTGCCACTGTGTGCAGGGTCCCGTAGTCACCGGTTCATTGCAAACATCTGACACAGCACGTTAATAAAACTAACTTATAATAATTATTATAAATAAATCATTTGACTTACCGACACCCTTGAACTCGCCACATTGGCGTTCGCACTGATCACGGGTCTCAAACCGATTACCATTACCACCACAGCCGCTATAGCTGAAGGCTGTGCAGAGCATTTTCTCGTTGTCGTAGAACCAGGCGGTGGTATGGTTGTCGCATTCACCGGCCTCAGGATGCTGTGTGCACACCGAATATGCCTAAAAACAGCAATATTTTAAGTAGCAAGAGAAATAATTTAGATCATTAGTATGCTTACCGGTGCTGGAGGTTCTGGTTCCGGTTCTGGATGTGGTTGATCTCGTCGGCAGTAATCCAAGCAAGATTGCTCTGACACAAAGTTATTGCGATTGCCGCGGCAACCTGTAAACTCGAACTGATCACAGGTTCCTGTGCGTCCATTAAAGTACCAGCGATTTGAAGTATCACTGCAGCGTCCTGGTATTGGGGGAAGGGAGCAGGTGTCCTGTGCAGGGTGGCAATCATTCTGGCACTCCTCCTCGGTGGCAAAGTTGTTGCCGTTACCACCACATCCACTGTAAACGAACTCATCGCATAGTCCCTCCTGGCTATTGTAATACCACCGCGTTGTATTTTCATAACAGTTTCCTGGCTCTGGCCCCCTGAAGCACTTTTCCGTTTCAGATTCAGGACGTGGTTCTTCATCGACGCCTGCAATGCAACGCGTAGAGCAATCCTGTTCGGTATCGAATCGATTTTCGTTGCCTCCACAGCCGCCATAGTAGAACTGATGGCAGCTACCCAAAGTTGAATTATAGTTCCACTTCAACACATATTCTGCGCAATCGCCCACAGAAGCTGGTTGCTCGCAAATATTTCCAGACGGTTGGGGCTGGGGTTGTGGTTCTGGCTGAGGCTGTGGTTGTGGTTCTGGCTGCTGTGTACCACAACGCTGCATACACTCGGATTCGCTCTCAAAGCGATTACCATTGCCTCCGCAACCACCATAATAGAATTGGCGACAAGCACCACTCGATCTATCAAAGTTCCATTTGAGTGCATAATTGTCACAGTCGCCACGTTCCTCCGGCTGATCGCAGACATGCACTGCGCTCTGTGGTGGAGGAGGTGTTGGTGGCTCAGGTTTCTTTTCGCATCGAGCCACGCATGCCTCTTCGCTGTTAAAACGATTATCATTACCACCGCAACCACCATAGTAGAACTGACGACAAGCAGCATCCTTAGTATCGTAGTACCATGCAAACACATAGTTTGCGCACTCGCCAACCTCAGCGGGAATATCACAAATATCCTTGGCTAAGATAATAAAATAGTGTTAATAATGTTTTATCCTTAGGGGATCAGCTTTTCGCACATCAAAAGCTATTGCAACAACATTGAAAGCTTACCAACTTGTCGAGGACAATGATCCTCGCATGATTCCAGTGTGGGGAAATTGTTTTTATTTCCTCCACAGCCCGTGTAGTAGAAGGGCAAGCAACGTTTTTCAGTTTCCGAGAATTGCCATCTGGCATGTTTCTCACTGCAATCACCGGTTTGCTTAGGCAATGAGCATTGCTCTATGATAGTGTAAATATGTGGGACAACATGACGTGCAGGAGATCAGGATATAGATAGCAAGCAACAAGCATTCATGCATTAGCAAAAACCAAGCAAAGGAAAGCAAATAATAGAAAAACATACCGTTAACCAGGATAAAATAAAAAAGGTCATACTTAAATCCTAACCAAGGCAAACATTGATAACATAAATATCGTCCCCAAGCCATGAAATATAAATATATTAAGTCTCAAACCTTTCAGCACTCCGGGCTGTCGACAGTTGTAGCTGCATGCGTGTTCGGTAGGATAGTTGTTTTTGTTGCCCTTGCAGCCACCATAGCTGAAGGGACGGCACACGTCGGTCTGGTTATCATAGTACCAACGCTCATAGTTGCCGGCACAGGGCCCACTTTCGACTGGCTGCTCACAGGCGGCTATAATAGAATATAAATAATTCAACTCGAATTTAATATTATACATTTCATCTTCTACTTACGCATGCTCTCACTTATGGCACAAGTGGCCTGGCACTTTTCTAGACTGTCAAAGCGATTGTTAGTGCCATAGCATCCACCATATTGGAACTCCTCGCAACGATTGCGGTCTGTATCGAAGTACCATTTCTTAGAGTAGGTTTGACAGGGACCGGAGCTCTTGGGCAACAAGCAAACATGCTGTCCAGTGTACTCCTGGCATGTATCCTTACAATCAGCTTCGGTCTCAAAACGATTACCATTACCCTCACAGCCGCCATACCAGAATCGAGCGCAGCCACCATAGGATGTATCAAAGTAATATTTGATGCTGTAATTGCCGCAAGTACCCTGTTCCTTGGGCAAACCACAAGCCTTCTGTGGTGGCTGTTGCACATTTTCACAACCGCCAAACTTGTCATCCTGAGCCTTTGTAACGCCATCTGGACAACAGCCGTACTCGGTCTCCACACAGGTGCAGCCTTCAAAGTTTGGTCCTTTAGCTGGTGTCTTGCCATCTTCACAGCATTTGAATTCTGACTGAGCACAGTGACATCCCTGGTGATGCGGTCCCTTGGCAAAGGAAAGGCCATCTGGACAACAACCAAACTGCATTGATTCGCACGGACAGCCTTCAAATTTGGGTCCTCTGGAAGCGGTGATTTTGTCGGGACAACAACCATGTTGAGTAGTCTCGCATGGACATCCCTCCTGTTGTGGTCCTCGTGCGGAAGTCTTCTGATCAGCACAGCAGCCATATGGAGAGGCTCCACATTCGCAGCCCTCAAAGTTAGGCCCATATGCAGGCCGAATGTTGTCGCGGCAGCAACCAAACGATGTATTAAGGCAGCAGCCTTCGCCCTGTGGGCCGTGAGCAGGAGTCTCATTATCTGGACAACATCCGAAAGGTTCGCTAGTGCACGCAGCACAGCCCTGGCCATTGGGACCGGCAGCGGGAGTACGCCGATCTGGGCAACAACCGTGCACAGATTTTTCACAGCCCGGAGAGCCAGATTGTGTGGGGCAGCCAGCAAAGTTCTCGCCCTTAGCAGGAGTCTCTCCGTCGGGACAGCAGTAGAATTCAGTGAAGGAGCAAGAGGTAACAGCGGTGTCTGACTCCGTTGACAAAGTGGAATCACCAGATCCCTCAACGTCTGTCGATATGGAAACAGTCGATTCTTCTGTGGTTGTTGGCGCCAAAGTTGTTGGCTCAGGGCAGCCCTCATTATCTTCACCCTCGGCAGCTGTATATTTATCTGGGCAACAGCCGAAGAGTGTCTCTGCGCAATCTGATTTCGGACAACCCTTGTTTCTTTTGCCCTCAGCAGGTGAAACTCCATCTGAACAACAGCCAAATTCTGTCTCAGCACATGTTTTCGCAATGGGACATCCCTCGTCAAATGGTCCCTTAGCTGTTGACTTGCCATCAGGACAACAACCGAATTCAGACTTATTACAAATCTTCTTCTTGGACTTACATTTGCGTAGTTTGTCTTTGGTTGGGGTAAGAGTTGTCTCCCAGGTGTGGGGTGTACTAGATTCATTATCAGAATCAGATGTGCTCCAAATATCGCTGGTAGTGCCTGTTTCTGTGGATAATGAGCTACCTGTTGAGTCGGTAGAGCTCTCAGATGTAGCATCTGTAGTGCCTGCACTTTCAGTAGTACCTCCACTCTCCGTTGTTTCTGTTGAGCCAGAAGATTCGGAAGAATTCATATCAGTGGAAGAAACATCGGTAGAGCTGTCGGTAGTTGCAGAAGCGCTAGTGGACTCTGAAGATTCAGTAGTAACTTCTGTCATATTAGAGACATCTGTAGAGCTATCAGTGGAACTAGAATTGTCCGTGGAAGCTGAACTATCGGTGGAGCTTGAGCTCTCAGTCGAAATGGAACTACCTTCAATAGTGGAACCAGCGCTAGAACCCTCCGAAGTACTTTCTGTTGAGCCAGTGCTCTGTGATCCTGTAGACTCAGAAGTGTTAGGTGTGTCAGTGGAGCCATTAGATGAGCTATCGGTAGAACTATCGGTCGTAACATCCGTCGAGCCATCGGTCGAACCCCCAGGTGAGCCATCAGTAGAGCCACTACTTGAACCATCAGTCGAACCATTACTGACGCCCTCTGTGGAGCTATCGGTTGAACTATCTGTCGATGTATCCTCAGAACTGCTACTTGCATTTGTTGTAGACCCATCAGTAGAACCTTGATTGGTTGATGCTGAGCTCGAAGACTCAGTAGATTCAGTGGTACCCGAAGTAATTTCAGATGATTCGCTAGATGAATTACCGGATTCAGAAGATGCCGATGAGCTGCCTTCCGTTGTACTTTCAGTTGAGCCCGGTGAACTAGTCGACTCGGTTGATTCCGTCGAAAGCTCTGGTGTAATCTCCGTTGATGACGAGACAGTCGTATCTGTAGATACAGATGATTCTGTCGAAGAAGAAGTATCCGTAGAAGACGATACATCTGTCGTATCTTTAGATGCATCGCTAGTTGATTCTGATGTAGACGATTCACCTTCTGTTGAACTTCTATATTCAGTGGTCCCCGAAGACGAAGAAACTTCAGATGAAGCATCCGTAGAGCTTGACGCATCCGTCGAGCTCGAGGCCTCTGACGAGCTTGATATATCTGTAGACCCTGATGCATCTGTAGAGATCGGAGCATCTGTTGAGCCTGAATTGTCTGTTGTGCTCGAAACATCTGTCGAACTTGAGGTATCTGTTGTATCAGAGACTTCCGTTGAGCTTGAGATATCCGTTGAACTTGAAACCTCTGTTGAGCTCGATGCATCACTTGAACTTGAGTCCGATGACCCTGAGTCCGTTGTGCCTAAGCTTGAACCGTCCGACGAACTAGAGCTTGAGGCATCAGTTGAGCTACTTAAATCTGATTCACTTGATCCACTTGTCGAGGAATCTGAGGTAGATCCAGATACCGATGACGATGAAGCCTCTGACGTCGATTCACTGATGGCAGAAGAACCACTAGATTCAGTAGACAAATCAGTTGCTCCAGTGGAAGATTCATCCGAAGAAGTTGATACTGCACTTGTAGATTCACTTCCACTGCCCTCAATAGAAATACCACTATCAGAAGTGCTATCTGAGCCAGATCCTTCCACTGTGCTATCGGTAGATGCCGATGCGTCTCCTGAAGCTGTGTAAGTACTGTCGCTCATCATCAAATCGTCGGTTGTTGACATTGCATCTGAGTCCTCATCAGTGACATCAGTTACGTCCGAGTCGACCAAAACGAACTCATCATCATCTTCACATTCGTCTTCATCATCCTCAATCGGCTTATCAGTGCTCGTAAGAGGCAGGACTTGGTCCTTGGTGCAGGGTTGAGTATTACACTTTTCAGAAATTGATTCAACCTTGGATTCATTGCAGTTGAGAGACTTGGTGCCATTGGATAAACACAAAACCTCACGAACACGCTCACCTCCGCCGCAAGGCTTGCTGCATTGACCAAAAGGTCCAGTAAACCATTGACCAGGGCATTCTTTTTCTTCCCCTTCACATTCTTGATCAGATTTTGGTTTCGTTGCTGCATCACACTTGGAGTCGTCAGTAGTTTTTATTTGTTTGCCATCAAAAATGCCACATAAGACAATACGAGATTGAGCGCCTTTTCCACATGCAGCTGAGCACTTGCTCCACTCCGATGAAAACCATTGAGACTCACACTTTGACGAAGTGCACGATCTGGTTAGTTCAGGGGCTTTATCTCCACAAAACTTCTCTGGGTATACTTTACCATCCTTTGAGCCGCATACGGCACTACGAGTTTCAGTATTCCGACCGCAGGCATCACACTAAAAAAAAATCAAATGAGTCTTTTAGCTTGAACTTAAATTCATTTGCCTTACACCACTCCACTGGGATATGATCCAGTCTACGCCCTCGCATGGTGCTAGGAGACAAGCCCTTTCCACTTCAGGCTTGTCCTCCACGCAATCTTCCTCAGGCAAAACACGCTTGTGACCATTCTCTTCAATGAAGCAAGTGACTTTGCGGGTTTCTTTGCCCTCACCGCACAGCTTGTCACACGGTTTCCATGGGCCAAGGTGATATTTCGGACAATTCTTGACATCACGATTGCACTCCTGAGTTGTTGCTGGTTTATTTCCTACTTCTTTAAGGCAAACTGCATCATCCTCCGCCGTATGAACACTATGAAATTCGATATCTTCAATGTTTTTTTTGGTTCTTCGAGCTGTACTTACAACTTACCCATCAGACGAAATACGTTCGCAATTAACTGTGCGATTTTGGAACCCATCGGATCCACAACCTTTGGAACACTTAGTCCATACGCCCTCAACCCAATGTGGAGCACATGGCTCTGTACCACAGACCTGACTTTCGGCTGGCTTGGTCTGAGGCTCGCATAAAGCTTCATCGACTTCTTGTAGGTTAATGCGATTATTGCAAGTAACTTGTCGCGACTGAATTCCACCACCGCATGATGCGCTGCAAGGGCCAAACTCACGATGCGTCCAGGTATGTGCATCTGGCTGGCTATGGCTCAGAGATTCCGGAATACTGTATTCGTAGTCCACGCTTACATTCTTATCCTGTACCAACATTATTATGTAGATACTTTCGCTTATGGGACCACTGCATGTCAGTTGATCGGGTGCGGCAAATCCCAATGGCTTACGCTCATAGTTCCACCAGGCACCCGCATAAAACATGGGACGTGGAAAATCAATACGCCAATTACCATTTAAGTAATAGTGGCCTGATTGGTTGCGGCAAGCTAGATAATTATTCGATGGCGCTGATTCCTGAATGTGAATATTGGTTGCTCCTTGGGGTACGAGCAGCAGGTCGTTGTAACCAGCAGACAAATCACTAGATGTATAAGTATTCTTAATTGTTTTACATGTACTGCCATCGCCACCACACTTGCGGCACTTGTCCTCCTTGGCCTCACTGCCCAGCATCATGTCACATCCAACGGGCATGCACTGGCCATTGACACAGACGTCCAGATCCTTGTCATTGCACCGTGTACCATCCACCACCATTTCTTTTTGGCGATAGTAGAAGCGCTCACCTTTTGGCATGCAGTTCAGCTCACATGGATTCGCCGCATTGGAGTAGGGCACCCAAGTATATAGAACACCATCGAATTTGGTGTAATCGAATCTCGAACACTGCATTGCTCTAAAATCTGGATCCTCCTCAGGACAGTCCTGCGTGTTACATGAATAGTAACGACGACTGCCGCCACTGCACATATCATCACCATTCGCACTTAGTAGAAAAGAATTAAAGGTCAGTATAAAAGCTTAAAGATTTATTACAATATAAGGTCAGCTCACTCTCTACGGCGGCATTCACGGGTCTGATAGGAAACGCCGCCTCCACAGGTGCGCGAGCAGTCCGAGGGTGAGCTCCAGTCAGTCCACTCGTTAGGATCGTTGCCCTCGCCGCCAGGGGTTACGTAACTAGCGGGTAAATAAAGATTGGCACCATATTGTCTTTTTGCGCGTAGTCCAGGCTAAGCAAGAAAATATGGGTTGAATAACTCAATCGGCAATGATTAGAAAGGGTTACACTTACGAATCTACTCTGTGAGTCTTGTATGCCTAATAGTACTATAAATGCTACCAAGGCAGTTATTCTGTAAGCAGAGAAAACAAAACAAAACAATTTAATACAAATTTTGTACATTCTTATAATCTCTGCTCATAACATAATTCACACAAACATTAATGAAAAGCATGAAACACATCGTCACCTGTTGACTTGTTGCAAATATTTGATGACTTTGCCTCTTGCTTGATTACAAAGGCGGATGTGAAAAAAGGAAAAGAGACGGGAAATGCGAAAGAGAGAGTGTGTGTGAGAAAGAGTAAAGGCAGACGGTAGTCAGTTACTTGTCAGAGACTTTCTCAAAAAAAAAGCAAGCCACGTCCAGCAAAGGTGTACAAATAAACTTTTGTAGGGCTTCAGGCGAGTAAAAACAACAACAGCACGAACTTGTTTTTGTCCACTGAGCAGAGCAAACAAACATTGAACTTGTTTTTGCATTATACAGCGGTGGGGTATATTTTGTGGAGTGGGTGACTTAGTCGAACTTGGTCAAGTCAAATTTTGCAATATTATTCTTTTGGTAACAATTTTTTTATAGTGCGCCGAAACGCTGGCCATAAATATGCAATGCCACATAAACAAGACATAATTTAGCAGCGCTTCCTGCCGATTTGCCAAAAAAAAAGAACAAGCAAATAATAAGTACCCGCTAGCAGAGAATATATGATTATGCCACAGACAAGGCGACGCCGCAGCCGCAGTCGCACTACCATTCGCAGTCGAAAGAGCAGAACCGAGGACGAGAACATGGACGAGGAAGGGGGCCGAGGACATTTTGCGTGAATATGTCAAAAGCGTTCAATGTTACAGGCAATGGGGCTTAGTGGCCCCAGGCCCCGCTCGTTGTTGGTGGCTTGCCAATTTAATTTTTGACGCTGCGTGCAAGAAGCCTGCGTTTTGTTACACTTGGACGCCTCCGACTGGCTGCGATTGCGACTGCGACCGTGGGGCACAGCAGGCGTGCTGCTTATGACAGAGCCAGGACTTGGTAGCAGTGTGGCACGCCAAGTGTGGGGCCATAATTTTTATGCTTCTGTGTTGGTATTTTAATGCAATTTGAGCGCATTTCCCTTTTGAAACCAATGCCAGGACACCTATTGCTTTGGCAGAGCACCGACAATGACATCGACTATGACTACGACAACGACAACGCCACGGCACACATTTCACAGTCCATTGAGCTGCGCTGGCTCTAGCCTGAAAGCGGCGTCGCCTAGACGCCTCCAATGCTATTGCGTCATACAAACAGGATACACTTCCAGTACCCTGTGTCAAAATCGGACCAGGCTAGAACAGCGACGCGCTATTAATTGGATAGTTCTGCGAAATCTGCTGAGACCGCAAAAGCCATGACCAGTTTCTGATTCCATTTTTATGCTTAGCTGCTTGCTGATAATGCACAAATTTTCAACACGTAAAATATAACTAAATTTTATCCAATGTTGTTTGTATATCGTAGACATTCGACGTATGCTTTCTAACATTCTTGTTGCCACATATGTCGGCAACCACGTGACACAAACATAAACAGTTGCCACAATCGTGAAATACATATGTCCAGGCATTGCTCGTACACAACAAATAAAACCACCGGCATTCAAACACACACAGCCTCAACGTAAATGTCAAACAGAAAAAGGAAATGTCAAAATTCTGACGGAAGCCTTTCAACATAGCATTGGTCCCAAGTCCAGGCAAATATATATATATATATATATATATATATATATATATTTTACCAATATATATATATATTATATATATATATATATATATATACATATATATATATTTGGTAAAATTTGTACTGCCTTCGTTCTGACCTCATAATACTATGCCTGCCAATGGCTAAGATGAAGGTAGCGCTTTGCCAAAGCTTTCCACATTATGGGTTCGTCCAATTTACAGGCCCAGCTAAGTTAAAATGAAAGGATTCCACTTAAGCAATCAAACAATGGACTGTATTGTTTGCTGCTCAAGGCAGAGAAATCACTAAACAACAATGGAAGACAATAAGTGCTTGTAAGACAAGTAGAAATAGTTATTGGTAAGTATTTACAAGAAATGATGGTCTGGCTGAATTGTTCACAAGTACTGAATTTTACTTTTACCTGTGGAGCTAATTACTTAACAGGGAGAGAACAGTGAAATATATTTTTGAGAAAACAAATTATGAAAATATGCTTTATAGAATTTATTAATTGATATTTGTTGTCAAACAAACATTTCATAATCCAAAACATAATCCTAACTAAAAGACCTTACGGATCTAAGACCTCATTTGTGTTATACTCAAACCCATTAAGTATGTTCAATGTTTCTTAACTCCCAAACATACAATATCCTTCCTCAAACTATAGTGTTAAAATAATGTGTGTGAAAATTGAGTTGATTATTTGGTTCACACCCTTTTGTGTGCAATGTTTGTTCACATTCCCTTCACATCCAACATGTGTGTTTGTATTGAGAAATCTGTGGCAAGCAACAAGTGCATTTGTAGCCTAAAATGTTGCAATGGCCATCATAAATAACGGCTCTGCTTATTAGCCGCAACAACATTAACAACAGCACTTAGTATACAAGTGCGTGCACTCAGCCGCTAAACTCAAGAACGCCAACAAATTATACAATACTTAAATTCGATGCTAAACAATAGCCAAAGATTAACTAAAATATGTGGCAAGACGGAACTAATCTAAACAACGCGTCAGTAACAAAAATAAATTGAAAGCAGCAGCCACACCTGAAGACAGAAAGCAGCGTTTGATTTGTTTATGTTAACATGACTCATCGATGAGGCCGTGGCAAGCAAACGCCCCCACTTAGGCAAGCGTACGAAGTAAGAGTCTTTGAGCAGTTTCCCATGCCACTTGATTAACCCACAGTGACTGGTAGTTGGCTCGGGCACTTGCGGCACTTGCAGCACTTGCAGCACTTGCAGCAGCTGGGGCAGCAGTGCGTTCTATTTAAAAGTCCAAGAATGTAAATGAAAGAGTGTAGCATGCAACATTTGTGCGTACCATGCAGATGCCACAGAGGCCTCCGGGCCTTTGATGAAGATGGAATGCGTATGCCCCGGTTCTCCCCCTTTTACCAGCTGCAATCATTTGACTTTAGCTGCCCCACGTTTTAAATGCTGATTGTAAAATATGTTGGCATTTTTTTCTTTTTTTTTATACATGCCTCAATGGAATTGTAACTGATTTCATTGCAGCAAATTAAAATGCAGATAAAAAACAAGTTAACGCTGAACTCAGAGTCAAAATGATGCCAATCATTGGATGTAGAAAATATTTAGCAAAGCGTGAATTCAATCAAATATAGGTAAACATTCGAATAAAACTCAATGAATTCATAAATTAAATGCCTACTTGTTCCACTGGACATCCAAGGTTATCATAATATAAGCAATCATCTATGTTCCTAATCCAGCTAATCCTATGAAGTAAACATTTTGCCAAGTCTTGTGAGACTGCATTTAGGAACGTGTGGTTAATTTGGCCTTGTCTCAACAGCCGGCAATTAAGTGCAGCCTCGCAGGCTTGGCCTCATTAGTTGAAAGGATACACGGGCATTGCCATTTTAAATGTCACGCCCACAGTTGGGGGTGTGCAAATACAATTACATAGTCATACAATTATCGCAAGACAAACACAGGCTAATGCAAAACGCCAAATTGTGGCTGAACGGCGGCCAGGTAAATGTTGCATATGCACCACCAGGTGAATGTTGTTGCTGCACAACTGCACAGTTGATGACTGCGGGGATGACTCCATGAAGATGCTGGCACAACGCGTCGACATTTGTGGCAACGGAAGTAAATGTTTGCATTGTTGAAATTTTAATTGCATTTGCATAAAGCACTGCACACACGACTTTGACAGCTCAGCTCGGCTTTCGCTTGGGCTTGGGCTCGTGCTTGGGCTTGGGCTCGGGCTCCTGCTGTCTGCTGTTTTGCCTGGCAGCAAAAACCCTTGCACCGCTTGGGCATGCAATTATCAATTTCAAAATTAATTAAGCTTAATTGAGTAGTGAAAATAATAAACAGTAAAGAGCACACACGCACTGCGTTGGAATTGTTTACCAAATGAGGCACCTAGCGGGCAGGGTTATGCAACAGTTGAGCTTTGGCTGGGCATGTGTGTGCGCACCAACAAAGTTGCAGCTCTTTGAGGCTAAAAGGCACTTCAACAGCATCAGCATCAGCAGCAGCAACAAAGTTTGCATAAATGCCTAATGAAATATTTGTCACGCGTTTGAGCAAACGAGCAGAGCAAATGAGAAAACAGAATTCACAGTAAAGCTCAGATAGACAGAGACGAGAAGACGAAAAGGGAAAGGCAGACAGAAAGAGAGAGAGAGAGAGAGAGAGAGGACAACATTTGCTGCATTTCACTTTAGTGCAAACAGCAACAATTTACTGACCCATAAATTTCACTGGCTGTTGGCGGCAGGCGAGCAAAATGTTTGACTGGCCAATAGCAACAAACACTTGTAAACAAATTTGTATGGCAAATGTTGCATCGGCCACTTGAAGTGCAATATGCGAGGCGCAACAACAACAATACCAACACCAACAACAACAAAGATGCCAGGCAGCTAATTAGAGGCATCATAATGCCCCTCTACCACACGTAAACATTGGCAATTTTCTATTTGCCCAACTCATTTGGGACGAGATTGCAACAAGCTGCTTCGAGTGCCCCAAAGTTGTACAATTACAAATACGTATACAAGCCCGAGTACTACTCAAAGTACTCATTGCTAATAGCACTGCGAAAATAAAGCACAAAATCATAAAGTCTTTGCTTTCAAAGTTTCGAACTTTGTACCCATCAGATGCGCCCAACTGGCCCGATTTATCAAGTCTTAATATAAACAGCTTGCTAGCTGGTAAATTCTGAAAATAGATTCTCCAGGATGCGCAAAGCATATAATAAGCACATAATTACCTGCAGAATTTTTATAGATATTTACTTAACTGAGTATATATGTAGCTAATAAATTAGAAAATAAACATTAATAATAAAAAAAACATGAGTACATTTGTTTGAAAAATGTTCTAATTGTACCTATATTTATAAAAATACCAAAGTACATTAGTTAGTTAACGATATTTACTCTTAGAAGAAATATGTGAACAAGAATTATTCAAATACATTTATAAATTGCAATTCACTTGAAGTCCTTATTTAACAGTTATAACAACAATAACAATTTGGACCTATTGGGTACTTAAACACATATAAAGTATTATTAAATATATACATATAATACATATAAATAAGACAAAGACTCTTTATTTTGTAAAAAAATGCATCACGAAGAACTTAAAATATTATTGGTCTGGCTACTACAGTTAGTGCACCGCATACATTCATATTGAATTCTTGGTATTATTATACTTCATCAAGACCTCTAATTACGCTTACTTCCTCTGATATCTTCGATATCTATTGTAAATTAAGTTTCCTTTCTTCGATTTTTGATTTAGTGACGCACAACAAGCAATCGCCCGCGAATAATACTAAACATTAAGTAACTAACTCTCTGACAGCCAAAATGTAGAACACAGACGTTGATTTATTACGCAATTATAAACTGGAATTGTTATGCTTAGCACTGAAGGGCAATATTTCTTGCGAATTCTTATTAACTGATGGATGACTTGCTACCATTGCTTTGAACGTGTACAGCTACATTTATAAGATGTAATTTATTATGTAAATGCTAAATGATGCAACAAGCTGCAATGACAAAAATCAAACAAAAACCTATCCAGTGCTTTTCTCTCAATGTCCCTATGTTTCTTTAACTTTGGGTTTATTCTGTTCCTTTTCTGTCATCGGAATTTGAATCACGTCTGCAACAACCCACAGCAACAACAACTAAAACAACAAGTAAACAGCTCGCGTCTTTAGCCAGCAGTCAAAATATTTGTATGGCTTTTTGCTCTGTCTGTGCTCTGCTTCACTTGTTGCTGTTGCTGCTGATGCGACTGTTGCTGGCAGCGCAGCTTTTTAGGCACATTTACTGCTGTTGCTGCCCCTGCATGTGACGCATCTCATTGAGGCCGCTATGCTGCCTGCTAATGCCCACTGTCACCCGGTTCCCTTGCAGAAATTTTGGATACTTTTTGCATCTTGCGAATTTTTTTCTTAAGTTTTATTTTCGTGTTTTTTTTTTTGGCTTTTGTGGTTTGTTGCGGCCTCTGCAATTTTGCGACGGCATATTTTGTGTGTCTTGTTTTGGGGCATCCTTTTTATCTTCCGCGTTGCAGCGTGCGTCGACCCCATGAAAATACTCGGCCCGTAGGAGAGGCAATCGATTTAATTATGTATGTACATACATATCCATATACGTATAGCATATATGTATGTATGTATGTGTATGTGCGTTTGTTGCTTTCGGGTTAAAAATTAACATATTTTGGACTGGTAGCTGGCATTTGATTAAACGCTAGGCTATGGAATAATTAAGCACAGTGTCGCCACGTCGCGTCGTCGGCAGCCTTTGCTAATTAAGCATAATGCATAAAGTCATGGGAACAAGATCTGCAGATCTGCGCGGGCTCATGATCATTAACTGCCACTGGGGGGGCAGTTTGCAGTCGGTTGGGACCCAAAGCACACATGTTGCAAATGCAGCGTGCAACATGGCCGCCATGAACTTGGACTGTAATTGAGCCATAGAAGGACCGCAGTTGCAACAGCAGTAGCAAAAAGACGAATCTTTTGTTTAAGCCTGCGAACGACTTGTGTTTAATTTGTTGCTCATTTGCCGCATCATTCGGTATTCTCGTTAATTTCATTTTCCACAAAACTACATGCGAATCATCGAATTTCAAGCACATTGAATTTCCGGCGTATTTTTCACACCAGCAGCCAAGTCACTGGGCACCCCTTTGAGCAGCTGGAGCCAAATAAGATCGGCATTCACTTAAACAATTTATTAATAGTAACTATTCAATTCAATTATGCAGTCGAAGTATGTTTGTTTGCCTCGTGCCACGATATTCATATTATGTACATGATTCTGTTCGAAATCTTTGATACAGTAAATCGTATGTGCGTGTATCATTTTCATTTTCAAAGCATCCATTTCTGGAATTTATTGTTTATACTTAGTTAAAAGCACACAAACACTTAATAAACAATTTGGCTAAGTTGTTGTTGTTTCTTTCTGGTTGAAATTTAGTGATTTTCAATGAAAAAAATATAGTTAAAAACATAACAAACAATACCAGAAGCAGCCATTAATATGCAGCAGATTTAAGATATTTACATAATCAGTAAGAATTTATTTTTGGCTTTCTCCATTAACTTGATCTACATTTCAATTAAATATCACACATCTTTGTACGAGCATCTTATACACCTTTCTAATAATATTTCTTATTCCGCATGCCGTTTTCCAACACTAATTACCATTAACAACAACTAAGTCAAGTTCAAAGACGTCACGAGTCACAAAATGTTGCTTTGTGTAATGACAATGAGTTACTTATGTACTATATGACCAGTTAATGGCCCCACACATAGACGTAGTGTTTATGTTGTACCATAAAACTACAGAGTGTCTATTGACCCGGCCCAAGTTGATGTTGGTTACAAGTCATAGGCATAGGCCAGCTAAATAATCGAATGCCTTAGAAATACAAAAATGAAAAATTTGTATAAACAAAAAAAGCACAACTATCGAATATTTTCAAATGGAAAATTAATTTTTTATCAATATGTGAATTGATTGATTATCAATATATAATATAACCTAATGGGGAAAATCAATTTGTATCGCATTCCAAAGATTTTCTCGTACTTGACACTGTATTAAAATCTATTTAAATGATTTTTCCAATTAGGTAATTTTACCTTCATTTTGCATTTAATTTAAGTCAAAAATTGATTATTCTTTTATACATTTTCTCGAGTAAATATGTAATTAGATTCAAAGAATATTTTGTATAATATGTCAGATGCTGCAAAGTTTGATTCAATCTATAGCTGAACACGTGTCGTTATCGCATCCGCCAAGGTCAACGCTAAAGAGGTCATGTGTTGGCCACATTCTGACGCAATTTCGCGGAACAAAGCGGGCCAGAAAAACAAAAGAGCCACAAAAACCAAAATTGAATTGAAAACAAGTAAGAGTGCTCTAGTCGAGACTGCTCGACTAAGAGATACCCTGAACCCTGTGAAGATGCGATATTCAAATCATTTTACGCTTCTTTTATATATATGTATGCACATATAACAACACATACACACACACGCACATGCACACGCACGCACAAGCACTTTCTCTGCTACTGCGCAGTTTACGCAGCGACTGCGCGCGGGCAGCGCTTGGGCTGCAGTATGGGCTATATTTTGGAAACTTATTTGTTGAATAGGTTTGCTTCTAGATGGACTTTCGTAATCAAACTTATACAGCGTAATAATGACATTCATATGTATGTATTTGCCAAAGCACAAGTCTCTAGTATTTGAAATACGTTTTTTTCAAATTTGGGGGGAAGGGGGCGTGGTATTCAAAATCCAAAAATTGCAAAATGTGTGTATTCATTACACGGATACACACAGTAAATCTGAAATCTATAGCTATAACGGTATTCAAAAACGAAGAAAAGTTATCGATTTTTATCGATAATAAGGAAATGGGATGAGTTATCGAAAAAAAAAGATAAACTCGTACTGCGTAGGATATACACGAGTATACATTTCAAATTTCAGATCTCTAGCTTTTGTGGTTTGCGAGATCACTGCGTTCACACGGACGGACGGACGGACGGACGGACGGACGGACGGACGGACGGACAGACGGACATGGCTATATCGACTCGGTTTGTCGAGCTGATCAAGAATATATATACTTTATGGGGTCTGCCATGTCTCCTTCTGCCTGTTACATACATTTTCACAAAAACATTATACCCTGATTTCCCATTTTCAATGGGTTCAGGGTATAAAAAGCGGCCTCGCCGTTGACAACGTGCAACATTTTCCTTTTTTCAAGTGGCAAGCCCAATGTTTTTCGCGAAAAACTTTAAAATACTTGACGAATGGATGCGCTAACTACCAGCTGGCCAGAGACGACGTCGAGCTAGAGAGTCTGGCATGGGGGAACAAGTTCTGGGCATTTATGTGTGCTGGCCACCACGTCGGCAACTTTATGACTTTAGCCAAAAATAAAACGCAGACAGTGCTGCAGATCACACGCAAAAGATAGATGTCCAGCATCGTGTGCGTGAGAGCAACTGCTTCAGGTTCATCAAGATCTATCAGCGTCAGCAGCAGCAGCCACAATGGCTGGCAGAGCATCGGAGTCGTAGTCAACTTTGAACTGACTGGTTGCCTGTTTCACTTCAGTTCAAAGTTTTTCTTGTTCTTTTTCGTCTTCATTATTTTTTTCCTTGCCGAGGCTTTTTTGGGAGCACTTCAAAGCGCACGTACTTCACCTACACACACTGGGCACACACATAAATATTTACATTTCAATATGAAATTTTGATTTGATTTCTGTGTTCGCACACAAATTTGAAAAACTAACAAAGCCAGAGGTAAAAACAAAACTGCTGTCCGCACAGGTAATAGGCAAAGCATGTGGATTCAAATTCAGCATTGAGCTAAAAAAGCTTTTGAGAAATCAACCTTAGCCGGAAATATCGATAGAGCATTTGTAGAGCAGAAGAACTTTGATCATTTTATACAGAACTTTTACAGTTTTCTTCGCATAATGAAATCCTTAGTATTTCATGACTTCATATAATATGGTCTATAATTAATCTTTGGGGTCAAAATATTTCTCATTTCCATTTTAACATAAATATTTAGATGACAGCACTTTCCCCGAAACAATAAACATAAACTCACATCAGACTGCAAAGAAATTCACGAAAATAATTTGTCAAATAGCAGATTGCATCTTCGCATTTAAGCGGAATATTTACTCATTTAAGACAATGGTAAAACACTAATTACGCAGAGCTCGATGTGACAGCGAACAGGGCCAAGGATGCTTTTCAAATTGCTAGCAAAATGTTGCAATTTTCATTAACAAACTTCAATTAAACGGGCAATGTAATTTGGCATGCAAACAAAATGTTGGCCAGGATAATGGCAGTCGCGTACTGTCAATAACGCAACGCCTGTTGCACAGGAAGCACGTTCGTAACACAAACGCCCGCCCACCAGCACACACACACACAGATACAGAAACGCACACATGTGCAGGACAATCAGTGGCAGCCAGTCAGGCAGGATGCCTGGCAGCCAGTCAGGAGCCAAGTCAAGTGTTTGCACATGTAGTTCAAATGAAATTAAAATTCGCATTGACACTGTAATTTGTGGGCGAACACAAAAGGAATCAATTTCGTGCCAAACACGCTTCAACTGCTGCTTCTGCTGCTGATGCTGCCGCTGGCAATTGTATCTGTGAGATACATATTTGTCAGATGCTTACCGCAACCGCCTCGATAAATCCATTTCGCTGCTGATGCTATCTATATATTAATCGACAGCGTTTGCCGCTGCTCCTCATGAATTGCTTGCACAGATATTTAGAAGTTTGCTTTTGATGCCCAAGCACTTGAAATGTTTATCACTTGAGTTTTAATTATTTTTTTTGCACACTTGTCACTCGAACATTTGTTTGCACTTTGCGCTTGCGCATTGCCAAAAGGAATTGTGCGATGCTTTCAAACAGGCGCCGTCGTCCTTGCTAACACGTCCTTCCAACACGATCACGATCACCAGCACACCCGCAAGCCTAGAGCGTACGCCACAAACTGAACGAGACGAGATCGCTCTAATTCTGTTGCAGCACCACAAGGCGTCGTCGTCTCGTTCTGCGTATGCTTCGCCGTCGCAGTCGCCGCCAGCGTCAGCGCCGTTGTCGACGTCGACGTTAAAACAACTATAGCGATAGCGCCATGATCAGCGGTTTGTGCTTCCGTTGCTTTTGGTGTTCTTTCTAATCAGCCAGAAACTGGATAAAGGGCTTAGGTTAGTTACTGAGCAGCGTTTCTTATTATTTCTTTTTTTAAAACATCTATGGTATATACTTTTCTAATAATTACTAAGCGTTGAATGTAAGCTATTGATCGTTCGATTGATGGAGTTTTATTGCGAGTGATCCTTTTTTTTTTTGAACCGGCTGATCGGAGGCCCCACAAGCGACTGGGTTCAGTTCCATATTTTTTGCCAGCATTCGAACGAGCAGTTCGCTCTCCATTTCCAACTGGTTCTCTCTTTTTCTTAACAACTTTGCAACTTTGATCTTCATGCGTTGCACGTGTGGATGCATGTATGTGTGCATGAGTGTGTCTGCGTGTGTGTGTTTTAATGTTGAATGTATCCAGCAGACCCGTGATTTACTGCTTCGTTGTTGTTGTCTCACATGTTGAAATTGAAATTGAAGTAGGAGTCAAGATCATTTGACGCCCCTAATGAGCGTGGCTGATGAACACATGTCGTCGGCATTTAGGAAGTAAAGGTCGATCCTTGCAGGGTGCCGATCCTTGTCATAAATATACATCCACAGCAATGTATATACATACATACATACATATGGTATATACAGTAGTAATTTCGTTTTAATTGCAGCTAAAAACACATGAGCATGTTTATGCTCTGATTTGTCCTTTTATAACTATTCAGACTAATTAATGTATATATAGATTTGGAGGGTAAATGATCTGCAGTGCGATCGTCGCAGTCTGTCAAATTCATTCAGCGCATTCACCAACGACATTGCATGGACATATCGAATGTCTTTGGTATCTATTACTAGGTTGTTTTAATTATACGAGCTCATTCATAAATTATTCATTCTGGAACATTTTTGGTCGTTTTGTCTGCTGATTATTTCCGCATTCCACTCTTTTTTCCGACTTCCGTATAGAATCTCAGTCTCCAAAAATAGCTTAATCCAAGTCCCGGTTTCCGGTGTTTTATTTTGGAGCCGTATATGATTAGCTTATCATAGGTTGCTTTTACGCCACAGCTTGAAAACGTTTGCTGTTTTTTTTTTTTTTAAATATTTTATGAATCGATTCTTTGAAAATATTTGTTTTCGCAAGCATTTTTATATTACGATTACGAATAAATGCCAAAGTGTTTCCGAGATAAGCTCCATTAACAGTAAATCAAATTTAACCGACCTTCGTACTATCCAAAATAGCAAAATGCAATAAATTTTAAAATTTGATTTGAATGGGAGATATCCAAAAAATATAATTCTATAGCAGTAGTTATCATCTATAATTGTAGTTATCATGAGTACGGTTAAACCTATTAAAAAATTCTCCAATTCAAAATTTAGATATTATAGTAAATGTATTGCAAATATGCTATATAGCTATATAATTAAGCCTTGATATCTTGTAAAAATATTGTAAAGTTGGAATTTCGTTTTCTGCGTATTCCTAGCACATAATGCAGTGCCTAAAGATATTTCATTGCTATCAGTGGCATGCTGAGGGAAAGTTTCTTTCCATTAGCTAATAAGAAACTTTGTCGCAGCGCAAAAAGCATTCCGCAAATTTCAAGGGAAGAATTAAAGCGCGATTAAATAAAATTAAACATGTGTATAATATTTAATATGCGATGTGTATTAAATAAGAAGAGCTCATTCATAACTAAATGCGGAGCTAAGCGCTAATTGGCCACCCCCAACGGAAATCGTTTATCAGAGCAGAGTGAGAAGAATACGCTTAGGTCTGAGGCAGTTTCTATGCTGTTTCTTTCTGCCTTGGTGTGGGTTAACTCCAATTAGCATTGCTTTGACCCATTTAGACAGCATCCGTCATGGCATGCACATGGACAGCCAGGGGCGTACACAGCTGCAGCAGTTGCTTCTGACACAGCCTCAGTCGCTGTCGCTGTCGCCGTTGCCGTTGCCGTTGCCGCTGTCAGACGCTTATCGGCGGCAGTTCCGCTGCGGCAGCGGCGTTATCCTAAGCGCACGGCATGTGGGTGAAGGGTGGCAGTAGCAGCGCCCGAGCAGCAGTAAGATCAACAGGAAGTCGTATAGTGGATTTGTTTTATATACACAATATATAATACAAAACTATAGATATATGTATGAAATGGCGATAACAAAAGCAGTGGCAACAATATAAATCAGTTATTCAACAGCAATTAACTAAAAACCAGGATCCCAATCCGTTTTCTGCGCCTCCATATGCGTGGTATAGCATTGTATTATGTCTCCCGGCTGCGGCAGTACCTTGGCATCCTTAAAGCGCAAACCACACTCTACATCCTTTTTAATGGAATCCACTTCGTTTTTCAAATGACGCATAGACTCCAAGGCACCGTCGTAAATAACCTCGTCGTCTCTAATCAAGCGAAACCTTTGTGCCTTCTTAAGAACGCCCTTAGTGCAGCGGCAGCCAGCCACTGGAATCTCTTTGCGCCCCTCATTGATGAAGAAGTGTTGCAGCACATTGGCTTCGCCGAGCTGCTCCTCCACCTCCACAGCTGGCAATTGACTGCTCAGCTGCTCCTTGAGATCATCAATCAGACGATATATAACATTGTAGCTCTTGACATTTACATCTTTGGCCTGTGGTGTTTCCACGGCAAAAGCATAAATTATAGCATTAAAGGCTTTGGCCAGCTCCAGATCACCTTCGGTAACATTGCCCACACCGTAGTGTACGATGTCGAGGCGGCAGCGATCGTTGCTATTATAGGTATCTAGTACATCCAGTATGGCTTCTACAGATCCATGCACATCACCCTTGACGATGACGCTTACGCGTGGAATGCCGTCATTTATATCGACCTGCTTCACCCGCTGGCCGCCTCGCATTCTAAAGTGACCAGCCAGGCGGCGAGCCTCACGCTCGGCACGATACTTTGCTTGATGTTCCTCTTCTTTTTTACGAATTTCATCGGTGCTTGATTCCACTTTCGCCAGTTGCGCCTGGTGCTCGCGATATTTCAGAGCCGCATGCGCTTTTTTCTGTAGAATTGAGTTGAAAGTTAACACAGGCACATCGAACATGGTTTCAGAGTATAGCTCACCTCTGTTTCCACTTCAAGTATCAGATCACCAGCCAGCGGCAACTCGCGCCAACCCAATATTTCCACAGGCGTGCCAGGCGCAGCTTCTGCTAGCGGCGTGCCGTTGTGATCGAAGAGGCCACGTACTTTGGCATGCGCTAGCCCACTCAGCAGCACTGATCCCTTGCGCAACGTACCGCGCGTAACAATGGCCGTGGACAATTTGCCACGGCGTGGATCAGTTTTGGACTCAACTACAATGCCCTCGACTAGACCCGTGGGATCTGCCTTTAGACCCATTAACGTAGCCTGCGTACTAACTGCTTCCGCCAGAAGTTCCAAGTTGGTTCCTTTCAGTGCCGATATGGGTATAACTTGAACATCTCCACCATGGTCCTCCAGCGCCAAGCCCATTTGTGCCAGCTCAGTTTTGCTCTTCTCCTGAAACATAAAATACATTAGTGGACTTAGATTCGTTGTAGCCATTGCAATGGCAAAACTTTACAATATTCGCTTCGGGCTTGTCAATCTTGTTCAACGCCACGATTATGGGCACCTGTGCCTCTTTGGCCAGCTGAATGACCTCACGTGTTTGTGCCATCACACCATCTTCGGCGGCTACAACAAGCACAATAATATCTGTGGCAACGGCACCACGAGCTCGCATAGCACTGAATGCTGCATGGCCAGGTGTATCCAAGAACGTGACCTTTTCGCCGTTCTCCAGGGTAACAGTGAAGGCGCCAATATGCTGTGTAATACCACCAGCCTCGCCAGCAGCGACATCTGCACCACGCAGCGAATCCAACAGCGTGGTTTTGCCATGATCCACATGACCCATCACCGTGACCACTGGTGAACGATGCTTTAGCAGCTCTGGTGGAGCTGGTGGTCGGGGTAAAACATCACGCGCCTTGTGCTCGTCCTCAGTGCTTACTTCAGGTGCGGCCACAACACGTGTTTTAGCGCCCAACTTCTTAGCAATATTCTGAATGATCTTAAGATCCTCCAGCTTGGCGCCGGCCTCGATGTTGTCCGCGCCCGGCACATACAACATGGCCTCCTGCACATCGTCTGTATTTAGATGAAACCATATTAGAACCGGATTTGCATTGAATTTTCGACTTACCCAAAGGCCGTTCCAATGTTTTGGCCAGCTCAGCTACGCTCATGTATCGCCAAATGTCGGTGATGCCGTGTGCGGCTGTTGCATTGGTAGATTGCAACTTCTTCGGCGAGTACTCTATAATTCGAGGGGATTTCTATACAATTAGTCAGCATGTTCTTTTCATAGAGTTTCGAGCATAGCATGAATAGAAAATTAAAGGATAACGCTAGAAATAGCATTAACTTCACAGTAAATTTGACGTCAGGATTTTTCAATTTATCATTGAACATTTCTCTCTCAGATGATCATTTGTGACGTCAATCGTACTCTGCTACCATTACTCTCTGCGTCACCTTTCTTTTACTATGCCTTTCGTACCTTCTCTTCAGCTGTCTTGCGGCGCTTGAGTCTTGTAACGCCGGTGTGAAGTTGGCGCTGCCGCATCGAGCTGCCAATTCGGAAAATATTGCTTACTCTAAGCATTTTACGTTTTTTTATTCACTTGTGTTTTCTCATTGATTTCTTTTAAAATATTATAGTTATTGTGTAATTAAAAGCACTGTTTCTCCAAAGCAAGGTGCTCTCTATCAGTGTGACCGTAAGCATTAAAGCCAACAATACTGAAATTAATAATTGCAGCCCTGGTTTTTTATATCAGCTGAGCTGGTCAGCTGCATCGGTAAAGTTATTCTTTAATAATAATAATAAGTAAGAAATTGTTTAAAAGGAAGGATTTTAATAGCGGATGCACATTTTTTGGTTGAGTTTGTTCAATATGAAAAATTCTTTGAGATCCTCTTATATATAGATTCCTAATACCTACTACTAATACTATCTATAAATGTGTCTCAAGTAAATATTGTTTTTGAAAATAAATAACTGTAATAACATAGCTAAGAAAATACAATGAAAATTTTCTACTGATTGCGGCTTTTGGATATGTTTTCGTTAGAAAGCGATTGGTGGCGACCTTAGCCGGGGCACCTACCCTAAACAGCAATGATTTATAGCTGAGACTACAACTCGGGGAATTTTTAGTCAGCTCACCAGCCAAAAAGTTTGGTGCTGTTCTTGGCTCTACAAAGCAAGCTTAAAGCTTTTTAGCTGAGCTTCAAACCGACTGGCGTAGCACCCAAATGTCTTATACATATTGTCTTATACTTATCGAAATTGATATTTAAATTTCAAAATTAAACTTTGACCAAGATGTCCAAAAGATTAATAATATTTTTGGTTCAATCATAGGTAGCTGTATAGTTCTGAAACATTTATAAAATCTCATGGAATAATACTTCATACATTTTAATATTGTAATTGTTTTAATATTTTTAATTGCCTTCTTTTAGCAGCTGCGTGCGCGTCAATCAGTGGCAATTGAGGCCGCGCGCTTTGGTTTGGGTTAGGCTTGGGGCACTGCGGCACATGGTCGAGCTGCTAGTCCTGCTGGCTGACACTGAATGCCACTTAATTCGGTTTTGAAGCGAGTTGCATGTCAAAATGATTGCTCTTCTACAAACAGCGCATCTGTGTTTGAATTATGATGGAGCGCGCAAATATTCCAGATGCAAATATTTGCGCAAAACTACACACACTCTCACACACACACACACACACACTAGCACACGCATGCCAACTTGAAGTGCAACAGAGTTGCCGACCAGGCGCAGGAGCCCCAAGCCCTCCCTGCCAACGCCCCACACTTGACGCCCGACTAATGGCAGTGAGCTGCAGCTGCAGCTGTAGCCATAGCCAAGCACTTTTGAAAATGTGTAACCGGCACTGACTGACTTTCTGCTCGTATCTGGCTGAGGACGATCCGGGCCAGGAGCAGAGGCAGGACCAGGGCCAGGTTTGACTGCAGCTCGTTTGGCCGGAGCCAACATTTGCCGCCTCTGCTGCCGCTGCTGCCGCTGCCACCATTCCTGCTGTTGCTGCAGACATCCGTTGCCGGAAATATGCTTACAAACGTAGCACGTTCGGCTCGACAGGGTATACAGGGTATACAGGGTATACAGGGTGCTTTGGCAGGATGAGCCACTCCTCTGCCCATCTGGTCGACTGTGCGTTTGTTTGCTTAGCAGCGTCAGAAGACGAAAGCGACGCCAGCGACAGCAGCGACGTTGACTGTGACAGCGACGGCGACGGAGGCGGCGACGCCAACGCAGCGAACTCAAACAAAATATAACAGTTGGAAGAAGCTGCTGCTGCTGCAACGGCAGCAACGCGCACAGAAAAAGTTTACAATTTATCTAGTAAAATGTAATTAGGATCCTGGTGCAGGCACACTCAAGCCCACCCCCGCCCCACCCTTTCCCAACAACCCCCCCTAACAAGAGAGGCGGAGACAGAGATGGGGACCTTTCTTTGCTTAAAGTTGCAGCTGGTTTGCTTTAAGTTAGTCGATTGAGAGTCACAATCAAATTACCAGACTATAATCACGCCTTACGTTGCTTTACGCACCTATATACATATACATACATATATGTACATACATACATACATATGTATACATATATATATATATAGCAAATATAAATAAAAATGTATTAATAATTAGCTCAAATCATAAATCTTTATCTTTTATATATATATATATTGTATATATATCTGACAATTGCAGAGTCTAAAGTAACTTTACCTGGACTGGACTAGTTGCAAGCTAGTTAAACAGTTGTAAAGCTACCTCTAGCTCTGTTTAAAGTTGTAGGAACACGATTCAAAGATTATAATAAAATATTTAAATGCATTTATGACAATAACAATCTGTATTTAGTTTGAATGCTCTTTAAAGCTTCTTTTGCTATATATTCTTATCATTTTGATGCTTGGGTATATTAAGATAGGAACGACTACAAAAGAGATAAGAAGAGCTAAGGAAATACCAGCGAGAATGTCTCTGATATTCCGCTCTTCAAATAATCTAAATATGTTTTTAATTTCAAAGTCAGCCTTTGAGAAAACGAATATTAAATATATATAATATAATATAATATATATAATTATAATATAATATATAAATTTTAAATGAATAACTTACATTATATACATAAATATACAATACATATGTACATAAATATATATAAATTTTATTTTATAGCATTATGACTTGCCAATAAGTTAACTGTCAAGTGAACTGCGATCTGCGAGAGAAGACTTATAATACTTATATGTATTGAATATATTTTAGCTTAGAGTTTTCAACAATTTACAAATTTAGTTTTACGGTTTCATTGTCACATATGAATTTGAGTTTTTTTTTTTATTTTGTATTTATGATTAAAGCGTTTTGCATTCGGTCAGCCTATTTTAAGCTGCAACAAATTGATTTTCGTTCATTTGTTGAGAGCTTGTTAAAATGGCGTTTGCGAGGGCCGCTTGAAAAGTTAGCAGACGCGCTTGCTGGAGACGCATGCAAACTGCTCGAACAGCCACCGCAGAAGACATGCGCAAGAGCGACTTTTGATGCGCCTGAGATACACACTTATGTAGGTAGGTACACACACACTTAAACAGAGATAGATGCGGGCACAGACAACACAGACGCTCGCTCACGCTCTCGCACACAGGCCGAGGCAGAGGCATACATACACACATACACAGGCAGACAGCTACACGCACACACACTCACACACACACAGAGACAGCCGAACGCACATTATGTAGCCGACGAGGCGGAGCTAAGTAAACAAACATGGCCGAAAATGTTTGTGGCTCATAATCTGATACAAATGCAAATGCGTACACACACACACACATACTCACACACACACACACTCACACACGCATTGCTAAAAACTCTGGCACTTTCTCAGTTGGCTGCTTTGCTAATTTTTGAGCATCTGCAGTCAAACTTGAAATGTGGAGCCCATTCGCAAGGTGCTAATCAGGGGAGATGGCCACGTAATCAATTTGGCCAATTTATCTACCTGGTTATTTCTCTGGCTAAGCATGCGATTTGTGATTAGCAATACGCTCATGACTTTTACTGCTGACATGGCACATTGCTCTTCGAATTGATAAAAATTGAATTGACGTGTGTGTGGTCCTGCAAAAATCCAATATTAAATATTTTTCACATACTGCACAAAATTAAATGAATATTTCGATATACATATTTTTTTCATACATATATATCAAATCAATTTACATCACAATTGTTTGCCAAAAGGTTATGAAAGGTTTTTATTGTTCATATTATTCAACTGAAATATATTGTCAAAGGCGAATATTTCAAACCAAATATGAATTAAAATATTCTTTTGACATACTTTTTTTTATTACAAACACATATTTTAATAACATACAATGCAGGTAAACATTACGAAAATGTAATAAACTTTATTCATTCAGAATCCAGAAAAATATATGAAATGTTGGCCTGTAAATGCTGAACTTGTGACTAAGGCTATCAATTGAGCTCCAGGGTATTCTCTCTTTGACGGGGGAACTGGTGGATTTCTCTCAAACACGACTGCTCATTAAGTCCTTGAGGCAAAAAGTAGAAAAAAGTTAGGTAAGAGTGGAAAATGATGTGTCGTATCAGTGCTCAATACTTCAACTAGAACGAGAAACCATTCAATCTGTGTAGCACTTTCTAATTTCTAATTGGAAAACATTTACAGTTAATTGGCACCTAAATTACGACTTCAATGCTGACCCTGTCACCTGTGAGTGCTCGTTCGAGTACTCAAGGCAAAAAGTTTTGAATGTCGCTGCACTTCAAAGCTGTTGTCCAGCTGGCACTTGAGGGGAAAATTGTCTCCCAGACTTGGCACTTGAGCGCACCTACCACAGCGCTTGGCCCGCTATAAAGGTTTATTTTTTGGCATTGGACAGGTAATGGGAGTCATCGTTATGGTCGGGCCGGGCTTCGAACATAAGCAAAATATTGACAGAGCGGCAAGTCTAAGGCCAAAGGCACCGACCGAACTTGGCCCATAGACAGACATTATACATATTCATATGCGATATGACGTTGCCGATTCGTTGATCAGCATCGGCAGGTAAAGGTAAATCACTTGCCCATCCGATCTATGCCGATCCGATTCGACCGGTGCCGACTGGTCCGGTTGGACTGAGTCCGAGCCGATCCCTCGTTTTGCTGTTTACACACACACACGTCAACATCCGTTCAACATCGTGTTGGCCGTCTTCGAATGTCGCATTCAAATGTTGTTTTTAACCATCGAAGTGGTAAATTTCACCTGTGTACGCGGAGAGACGGCGGCGGCGGCGGCAGCGGCCTCCGCATAGACACAGCCACTTACAACAAATGCATTTGGGCGGCGGTCCCGCTCTTTGATAGTGGACCACACACACAGACACGTCCACCACATCTATATCCAAACACAGCACCACTGACACTTGAGTTGATTGATTCGGAGATGCAGCGTCCGCGAGATGCAAAAAAAAGGAAAAAAATCATCGCTGGTGGTCGGTCTTCATCTTCTCCATCTCTCCAGCGCTGGCCGTTAATTTGCTGCAGGAAGTTTCCATTTAGCACTTGGGCAAACAGTTTTTGCAGTTGTCACCAGCAGCAGTTCAACATCTCTAGTGGGCACTACATCAAGTCTCAACCCGTGTCCGAGCTTTCAACTTGGGCTGAGGCTGCCATAAATACAAAATATCAAAAAACAAGTAAGAGTGCTCTAGTCGAGACTGCTCGACTAAGAGATACCCTGAACCCTGCGAAGATGCGATATTCAAATCATGTTACGCTTCTTATATATATACTTATACACAAACAACACATACACACACACACACATGCACACGCACGCACAAGCACTTTCTCTGCTACTGCGCAGTTTACGCAGCGACTGCGCGCGGGCAGCGCTTGGGCTGCAGTATGGGCTATATTTTGCAAACTTATTTGTTGAATAGTTTTGCTTCTAGCTGGACTTTCGTAACCAAACTTTTACAGCGTAATAATGACATTCATATGTATGTATTTGCCAAAGCACAAGTCTCTAGTATTTGAAATACGTTTTTTTCAAATTTGGGAAGGGGGCGTGGTATCCAAAATCCAAAAATTGCAAAATGTGTGTATTCATTACACGGATACACACAGTAAATCTGAAATCTATAGCTATAACGGTATTCAAAAACGAAGAAAAGTTATCGATTTTTATCGATAATAAGGAAATGGGATGAGTTATCGAAAAAAAAAGATAAACTCGTACTGCGTAGGATATACACGAGTATACATTTCAAATTTCAGATCTCTAGCTTTTGTGGTTTGCGAGATCACTGCGTTCACACGGACGGACGGACGGACGGACGGACGGACGGACGGACGGACGGACGGACGGACAGACGGACATGGCTATATCGACTCAGTTTGTCGAGCTGATCAAGAATATATATACTTTATGGGGTCTGCCATGTCTCCTTCTGCCTGTTACATACATTTTCACAAAAACATTATACCCTGATTTCCCATTTTCAATGGGTTCAGGGTATAAAAAAAAAACAAAAAAAATATTACTGCGGTCAGGGGGTGGTTTCATTGTTGCGGTTCTAGCTGCCTTAAGTGCCATTCAGCTAAATTGTTTGTATGTCAATCAAAGATGAAAACGCGCAACGGAAAATGCGAAAATTAAACAGTGGGCGGAAGGCGGCAGGAGCTGGGGTGCTGCTTGGCTCTCGGCTCTGGCCATGCCACTTTGCGCTCATTGAGGTGACGCGTGTGGTTCACAAAGCGGGCAGCAACCATAAAAATAATAATAACAATAGCAACAACGACAACAAAACCAACAGCAACAACAACAACAACAGGCACTACAACAAATTGTTTTGCTACATGAAAATGTCAAAGTGCGCGACTTGAATTGCACCAAGGAGGGCGGTTAATAAACATTGAACGCAATGCCAACATAGAAAGCAACAACAACAACAAGAGCACCACTTAATCAAGCAGAGACTCCTTGAACAGCACTGTGACAATGGGTTGAATGAATGAGAATAATGAATGAAATTTTACATCGATAAAATATTCAACGTTTCATATCATTAAAAAACTAAAATGTTCATAGAAAAATTACCAATCAAAAATTATTTCAAAATATAAAATCGAATGCGTTGCCACAAATTGGTATTTTTTTAGCCATATTATGTGTATAATATCAAAATAACTTTTTATTTTATATTCAAAGAAAACTAAATCAATACTTAGTTTTACTTTAATATATATATATATTTTTATATTATATTATATTATATTATAGATGTGCGCATTGTGCCTAGGTGCTGTTACCTAGACTGCAGCTTCTTATATTCGATATTTATAAAACAATTCGATGTGTATATACGATAGATAATACCCAATATAAAAATTAAAAGTCCATATTATAAATTATTTAAACTTTAAATATTTATACCATACGCAGTATAAGTTTATCCTTTTTTTCGGCAAATCATCCCATTCCCCTTATATTGCTAACAGTTGAGACTTTCACTTTGTTTGTTTGTCATTAGTTTATGTCCATTCGTAAAAATGTTAATTATAAAGAAAAATTCTTTAAAATAAAGAAAATCATTTCAATTTCCACTTCTTCGGAGCTGATACTTTTGACTACAAATCTTTGAGAACATTAAAAAAATGTATGTAGTTGGTCAGTTTAGTAAGTGGAAGTTGGACATAAGCTAATTTATTTTGAAATTGTTGCCTATTTTAACTTATTTGAGTGTTGCCACATGCCAATGCCATAATTTATACAGCTAATATATTGGCCAACAGCAGCGTCGTCAACAGCACTTGAGGGCTAACGCTCTTGCCAGTAGCGGATGCCTCTTTGGCTGATGGCTGCCTGCCCCTTTGTTGTCGCTTGAATTTACATTGAAATGCGAGACTCGAAGTAATTCGAAAGTTTGATTTTAATTTGTTTTCATTTCGCATTAGGTTAGCTGCCGAGCAGATCCAAGCATCGCCCCAGTCCCTGGCAGCGACACAGCTCTCGGCTCGGTTGGGTCGGTTGTGTCTCACTCTGTTTGCACGCCCAGTTTACATCACAAGCTGCGACGAGGAGCTCGAGAGCTGCTCCATTTGCGCGTCTGGGTATCTCCAGCTGGGGCCTCTCTCTCTCTCTCTCTCTCTCTCTCTATCTCTCCCTTGCGCTCTCTCTCTCTCTCACTCGATTGCTGACTAGCTTGCAGGGTGTTGGTAAACTTTTGCCTGATTTTGTGTGCTTTTAACAGTTTTAATCAAATAATTGCACATGTGCTAAATGTAAACATATTTGTTCGATTCCACTAACCAGACACGCCCCAAACAGCAACAACAGTATGTTTCGACCTCAGTCGCTGTAAATTGTGCAAAAATTGCTGAGCAGCAACAACAAAAACAACAACAACTAGAAAACAGTAAACAACTCCTGCCAAAGTACCAGCTCCAAGTCGATGCTCCAGTTGCCAGGGATATTTGCAAATGCAAACGAAACAGGAGAAAGTCCAAACATACAAACAAATAAGCGAGCAAACAGCACAAAAGACATTCCCAATGAAGGCCAGCCAGCCACGTCTGCCCAACCAACACAATTCCAATTCCAGCACCAGCACCAGCCCTGTTAAGCCACCCACACCCTCCCACTTCCGTCAATCCCCGCCAGACTTGGAGCGTGCGCGAGTTTGGTTCACTGTTGTTTTAGCACAGCGAAATTTTTAATTTCGCATTAGGTTTTGGATTAACAATTGTAGCTAGCGGATTCAGCTGCAGATCTGCGGCTGCCCAGGAGCTGAAGGACACAGACACGGTCACAGGATAATCAGTTGCAGACGGGGAATAAAAAGTCTAGCGCGTGCCTCTGTTTACACGATTCACGTGGCTGAACGCTCGGCCGGGGATTAAATGCAACTTGAAAATATTAAAACATTTTGCGACAAGTTGGCAAATGAAAGCCCGCCCAATCATGTCAACAGCAAAGTGCCGACAACGATGCCAACAACAACAAGAGCAGCAGGACGAGAAGCAACGCACATGGGTGAGAGGGGGATGGGGTTAGAGACAGGCACGACACCAACACCAACAACAGGAAGGAATGATTTCTTGTGCCAATATTTTTCCAGAGCACACAATTTCGATTTGTCGAGTGCAACTTTGGCGCTCATCGTACTCATCATGGCTGCCGCTTTGGGCTCTGGCTCCTGCCTCGTCCTTGACACCCAACAGCAGTCGGTGTCGCCGTCGCCGTCGCCGTCGCTGTCTCCTACACGAATGTCAACGCCACTGCTGGCTGGGCCAATGTTAAAAAATACGTTGGATGAAACATGCACACACACACACACCCAGACAAAATATACAAACAGAGAAAAAGAGAGTGCCAGAGAGGGAGAGAGTGAGAGAGAAAGCACACACAGAGCCCTCACAGTGCCAGGATACGACTCTCAGTGGGCTGACTGTGCAGCCTCTGCTACTCGCTTGCAAATCAAGTGAAATGTTTGCAAATAGAATTTGTCTGTGCTTGCTCGAGTGTTTGACTGAAATCTATATACATACATGCGAGTACATACGACTACATTCACATAGTGCGAGGGAGTGGGTGTGTATGTGTGTGTGTACATTATGATCAGTACAAATGTGAACATAACTGCACAAATATGTACACAGCAAGTCGCTCGCTGAGCGCCCACCCGGCCAGGAGTAAAGCCAAAGGTGGAGGCTGTAGCAACCGTGGTCCGTAGTCCGTGGCATACATGCGAATTGTCGAGTCGTCAGCCTTTTATGTGCATTAAGCCAAATAATCAATGGCTTCGTAATACAGCCTGAAATGCATATTTCAATGCTAAAGACATTATCTGGACTATTGGTTCAAACCGATGACATTTTTAAAAGATAACTTAAATTATTCTTTGGCTTTCAAAATCATTGTTCAGAAGTATTAAATAAGAAAAATAAATATTATAATTTAATAATGAAATGAAAAATTAATTTCTATCTGTATTTTATTTATTTTGTAGATACTTTTTCTTACATTTATTTTAGCTTAGTCGATTTAGTCAGAGTATTTCATAGTCTAATATTTTTATCTCATGCAATATTTGTGCACACTTGACTCTGCAGCCAATCCCAATGCTTCTCTGTCTCTCTTCCTTTCATTTGCTCTCCTTCTCTCCCGCTCGCTTGTTTGCGCTGATGTTTGTTTTCGACGGCGTAAGGATTAATTAGCGTGCAAGTGTCGCGCGAAAAAAAGAGAAAAATAATAAAATCATGCATCAATTGCATCATTTGCCAAATGAAACTCAATTATCAGACAGCTTCGTGAGCAGGTTCTTTGGCCTCGTTTTAATTTGGCACTGAGTGGAGATTATGTCTCTACAAATTAGTCAATGCCACCAATTGGATGAGTCACACTGAAAAGGTAAACTTTATTATCGCCAGAGATATTCGAGATAAGTAATTAACTGATTACGCGTCTGCATACATCTCTCTCAGGCTTCTATCTATGAGAATAGCCAGCCTTATCTCCAGGTTAATGTTAGTCAATGAGTATCATGCATTTCAGAACGGTGTAAATTACTTTTATGTTTATTAGTTTAATTTGTAAATGAGATACATTGCAATCCAAGCTATTGGTGAGCTCTTTGGCTACTTTTAATCTACGTTCTCTTGAGATGACACATTTAAGAAAGCTTTCTTAGTAGTACTTTTTGGTAAAGGAAAGATTACATTATGTATTTTACATTGGTTGAAGATTTTGCGATGTATGAATAAAATACTAAATATAAGCAGTTATAATGAAAAGGAAGGAACCAATATTGATTTTAAATTAGTTTGAATAGCACACAACTTGCTAAAGTGCTTAACAAATTAATTAATCTTAAATCAAACAACATTCAAGAATATTTCTTTTTCGATTTAAGAATATATTAAATCTAAACAAACTAAAATTTTTATTGTATGTTCAGTATAAGTAAGTACAGTGTAAGTTGCTTACAATAGAAGTACAAACTTTTTTATCATAGCATGAAATGCATAAAACTTATATTCCTTATGCATATGCCCCATATTTTTGAGCTATTTGCCCCCATTTGCACCTAGGCCCATGTCCCTAACAGGCGACCCATTATTACAGCAAATTATATTTTTTTCTGTTGGCGTTGCTGCTGCTTTTGCTGTTGTTACTGCTGCAGTTGCTGCTGGTGCTGATGTTGGTTAATTGTGCCTGACAATCTTGCAAAATATGCAAATGCTTGAATTTGACATGCACACACGAAACGCTTGGTAAATAGCAGTAACAGCAACTGCCAGCAGACACACACACACACACACACACACACATTAACGGTTACACGATGTAAGCACACACACACATAGGCGAATGCAAATTGATGCAACGCGGCAACGAGCCAAGTGCACCTGCATGCTTCTGCAAACAGAAACGCAGTCTGCGACAATCCACATTCGCATCTCTCTCTCTCTCTCTCTCTATTTCTGTTTCTGTCTCTCTCTCTCTCTGGCTGTTTCTGTCTCACTGCGGTACTTTGGCCGCCTGGAAAACTGAGTGGAAAACTTCATATCACAGCAACTGCTGCTATTCGGCGAGCAGCCGCTGCCACGGCCTCAAGATGATGCTGCCTGGCGAATGACTTTGAAGTGGCTGCCGTTGCTGCTGCTGCTGTATCTGCAGCCGTTGCAGTTGCTGTTGCCTCAGCCGAGGCAAGTAGGGCAGGGCATTCTTAAAAATTCATTTCATTGTCCTGCATTGTCTGGAGGGGCGCGGCAGAGGTGCGGGCAAACACAGCTTTCTGCAGCGGCCGCTATGCAGCCGCCATCATTTCCGTTTAGAGCTGACTGCGTCCTGCAAAAAGATGCAAAGACAGCTAAGCAAACATCATCAGCACAAAGATGGCAGGCTACGGTGACAGGAGGCAGCTCCTGCTCAGATCTGCTCGGCTCGGCTTTGTTTGCACAACGTACGACGGATATTGTGCTACTGTTTAGCAGCCAGGAGGAAGGATACCGAGAGCGACGAGACGTTCCAGCAGTCAAGCATTTGGACAAACAGCGAGAATCGCCGGCAAAAGAGCGCAGCCCGCGGGCATAATAAGCGTGACCAGCATCAGGACCAACACCCGAAGCACCAGGGGCAGCGGCAGCCAAAGCAGAGTCAGCTTAAAGCGCCTGCAGCTCAAATGCAGGCCTAACCCTAACACAATTTGAGGCAGCCCAAAGATGTCAAACGGCCAAGCAGTCTGAGCCAAGTGCAGCAGCAAATAGCCAAAGGCACGAGCAGGCCACAACGGAAGAACAGCGTCAGCTGCGCAAATCACATACACACACCGGCAATAACTGTCACAATTACCAGAAGACTATGTAGTAGAGAAGAAGAAGACAACAGAACTGAAGAATTTATAAATATTTAGCCAGCAGAAGGGCGACAAAAAGAAGGGACATCAAAACCAAAACGAATTTGTCATTGTTGCGCCTTTTTATGCCCATAAATTGTTATTTTTGGCAAATGCATCGCTCCCCTCTCTCCGCCCTCCCGCTCACTCTGCTAATGAGCCATGCAATGTGTCTTTATGCAATACATATGACCTCCTGTTGGGCCTCTCCCGCTGTGCCATACAAATCGCATTACACGACTTTTCGACTCAGGCATTCAACTCTAATTACCCGGTAGTTGATTGTTGCCTGTTCTATGGGCGGCTTTGTCTGTGGCTGCAGCAGGACCCTAGCGTGCGGGGCGTTATCTGTTTGTTGTCCTGTTTTGGCGTGTTGGACAGTTGTTCGGCTATATAGTCAATTTGTCTGCACGTTCATGGTGGATTGGCAGACGCAAAGGATCTACAAGGCAAGGGCAAACAACTTTCACACGCCTCTTGCCTATACGTCGAAAGAAAAAGCAAATCTAGTTAATGGCAAAGCCGAGGCATGGGCAAAGGCGAAGGTCATTTGGGGTCGTTTTAGGTCGTTTGCTGACTCCACTGGGCGTATGATTAAAACAAAAGATGTAAGCGGCATTATCAACGGCGCGTTGGCTGATAATGTTCAAATTGAATCTATTGTTCGACGAAACAACTGTGCGACTTGTTCAAATATTATATTTAAAGCATGCCAAATGAAAATATGTGTGCTTCAGCTAAGCAAATAGCAATAGAATAGGAACACCTCAAGCAAAAAACCCACTGACTAAAGCAGAACTTCATATGCTCTTCTTGAACCCTTTGTCTAATGATCCATAAAATATCAACATATATTTTGGACAGATTGTTTGCTGCCTAAAACAAATGTCTTTAGGCAGTCTATGAACAATTTATAAATATGCAAAGCTCTCTTAGAAGATTAGTTAAGGCAACAATCTAAGTTCTATTATAACTATTTAAGCTGCTAAAATATAAATAAAAGAAACCACAAAATTAAGCAAGTTCTCGTTTTCAGTAAGATAAACAGATAGAATCTTAACTAAATATAAAATGAAATTATAAATTATAATGAAAGTGAAAATGAAACTCAGGCAAATTGGTGATAATTTGTTGTCTATGCTTTCAAATCTTTATATAAAATTATTTCTTTTAATAAACAAGACTAAATGTCATTCTAGTGGTAAATGCTAAATAAAATGCAATTAATGCCATTAAGACGTAATGCCACAATCCAAAACGATAATCTTAATACTCTTAATTAGAGTATGAACAAGTAAGAGTGCTCTAGTCGAGACTGCTCGACTAAGAGATACCCTGAACCCTGTGAAGATGCGATATTCAAATCATTTTACGCTTCTTTTATATATATGTATGCACATATAACAACACATACACACACACGCACATGCACACGCACGCACAAGCACTTTCTCTGCTACTGCGCAGTTTACGCAGCGACTGCGCGCGGGCAGCGCTTGGGCTGCAGTATGGGCTATATTTTGGAAACTTATTTGTTGAATAGGTTTGCTTCTAGATGGACTTTCGTAATCAAACTTTTACAGCGTAATAATGACATTCATATGTATGTATTTGCCAAAGCACAAGTCTCTAGTATTTGAAATACGTTTTTTTCAAATTTGGGGGGAAGGGGGCGTGGTATCCAAAATCCAAAAATTGCAAAATGTGTGTATTCATTACACGGATACACACAGTAAATCTGAAATCTATAGCTATAACGGTATTCAAAAACGAAGAAAAGTTATCGATTTTTATCGATAATAAGGAAATGGGATGAGTTATCGAAAAAAAAAGATAAACTCGTACTGCGTAGGATATACACGAGTATACATTTCAAATTTCAGATCTCTAGCTTTTGTGGTTTGCGAGATCACTGCGTTCACACGGACGGACGGACGGACGGACGGACGGACGGACGGACGGACGGACAGACGGACATGGCTATATCGACTCAGTTTGTCGAGCTGATCAAGAATATATATACTTTATGGGGTCTGCCATGTCTCCTACATTTTCACAAAAACATTATACCCTGATTTCCCATTTTCAATGGGTTCAGGGTATAAAAACGACAAGTTTTATTAGTATACGAGACAGATATTGCTCTCTGGTGTTTTGGTGTCGATAATGACTGGAGTTCCGACATGTTTCTAACTTTCCAACAGCTTTCGATGTTGTTGTTGCTTTTGTTGTTGCCGTTGTCAACGATGTCGCCTGCTATTTGCACAGTTGTTGCATTATAAGGCCCAGCAGTATTCCAAATAAATAGGAAAAAAGACAAAAATAAAAGCGAGCAGAAATAACAATGCCGCATTAGGTAAACATGATCTGGCATTCGTTCCAATTTCTATCCTATCTATTATAGAATACACAACTTCAATTGTGTTTACATAGGCCAAGCATCAAACAATTAGTATAGATCTTCGACAGCTAGCTCCTTGTATTTATGTATATATGTATATCGTATATCGACATATACCTATATGACGGCAGATATCTTGACTCGCGTCAAAACACACGTCAAATGTTTGCACACCCGTCCCGCCCGCTCACAATTCCTTTATAAAACAGAAAGTAACCCAAAAAGGCCAACAAGAAGAAGAAATACATTAAATGAAACTTCTGCTTCCGCACATTCATGCCACACAATAGTCTCTTTTGGCCCTTGGGCAATACCAGTACCTGTCAGCCAGAAGCGATGGGCATGACATTGTCATACTACACACAAAACACATCCGGCCAAGTGACAAATTTCTACAGCTACGCGCCCCGGGCACCTTATGAGTTTTTCGCCGACAAAATACTGCGAGATAAATTCCCCAATTTACTTGTCATTATTACGAAATACATGGCCAATACTTGTGCTCCGTACTCAGTTTCCGTTCGCACGCAGCATGAATGTGGCTCAATGGAGGCATTACGGCGCTCACGTTTCTTCCAAAACAGTAGCGGATGCTGTATGCAAATTTCCCATTGTCGGCCAAGTGCCGCCAAAGCTGTGTCGGAGACGGAGACGTCTCTTTGGCATGCAGCTGGTCCGGGGCTTGGCCAAGTGCTTGTTGGCATGGCTAATGAGCCACCGGCACCTATCAAGTCTGGCCACTCAATTGGGGCCAAGTGGCGAGAGAGCGTTGGCGGCTGAGCAGTGAGCTTGAATATACATCATTTTGAACTTGAAACTAATGCAGCGAATAAATCTTTCAGTGTAGTATAATAAAAGGAGAATCCATATTACTGATGAGTTCTTTTCAACAAGTAAATTTTAAATAATATAAATCTTGTCTAGAAATACTAATTGACTTGATCGAGTCCGCTTTTAATACTGCTCCCACTTAGATTTCAATTGTAATAAGATTATAGAAAGACATAGTCAAACAGAGAAGAACAATGTTGTAAAGCATTTTTGTATATGTGAGATCGTTATTTCTGATTAAATCTAAATGATAATCGCACAATATAGAGATTTTTATACTACTTTATCACTTGAATCTTAAGCTTTCATTCAATACCTAAATGATGAGACGAAAGAGATTAACCATCATGAAGAAAAAAATCGTATTGAGATCTACAAAGTAAATACAAAATTTCGGTGATAAATTTTACATTATTATTATCCATATTTGTCGTGCGCAATTCGTCGGTCCTTTTAATTTTATTGGTGTTGCATTATTGTTTTAGCGCTTTGTTGCAATGTTGATTAATTTTATTTTCACAACTCATTGAGGCAATTAACTGTTGTTATAACAGTTGACAGCGCGTAATGAGTGCTACACGTTGCATGCTACCGCGAGCTGCATGCCTCGAGGCCCTTCACGCGTACCAATTGAATTTGCAGTCGGGTATGTGGACTGCGGCTGGGTTTCAACTTGATATTTGTGTTTGGAATAATTTTTAAAATTAATTACAGAAATATGGATAAAATCTGTAAAATAAATTTTATAATAATTTATTTATTGAAACCAGTTTAAAGCGAGAATATGCTCATACGCACGCACAAACACACATTCGCTGGCAAAAATTAAACAGTAAATGGCCATTGCCAACAACATTAACGTCCATTATTTGCATGGCCGTTGGGTGCGGTAGGAGTGGGCAGAGAGGGGCGCGTCTGCTGCGGCCGCATGAGCCTCCAATTAGCAATAACTGTAAATGTGAAATTTACACAAGTATAAAAAGCCTTTAACCGCCATTTTTCATTTGTCAATTGTCAACAAATAGAGGGACAGTAACTACTTTTGCCAAAGCCATTTTCGTTTCAATTCGTATTCGAATTCGTTTTCGGATTTTCAATTTCATTTCCATTTTCAATAAACACATAATTTACGCAACTTTAAGATCACATAGAAAATAACTAACGAATTTTCAACCTGCGGCCACATGTAAAATTCCATCAAAAATCATCGCAGTTTTGAGCAAATGAAAAAACACTCACTGAAAATTAAGTTTGCGTTGGTCAGTTTAGCAACACCACCGGAAAAACATCAGAGAATCAAACCGATATTGCAATACCCTTTAGGTGAATAGAAAATCTAAAAAGCTAAAACAAATTTTAAGATGCTAAGGCTAGAACTTAAATTGAACACTGAAAATTATGTCTAACTTGAAAAGTGACAAATTACAATTTTGGCTAGAAACTGAATTAATCATCAAAAAAGCTTTAAGTGACGAATGGAATAAAGAAAAATAATTTATATTTTATTGAGTTTTGATATACACAATACGGCGCTGGCTTTCCGATCCTGTTTTTCATAACCAGATACATACATTCATATATAAATTGATCATAGCATAGGTGTTTTTGTGAAGTTTTCAGATGTTCACTTGAACTGTAGGACTTTTCTTTCTTTTGTAGAGCATTGTAAAACGGAGTATTTGGCTTTTTGCAATGAGCAACGCGTTTCCAACATCTGCAACACTTTTTTCTTCGTACCCCTTCAGCCAAGTTGTATTGTAGTTTGTGTGCAAATATTGTGCCGCCTTCCACGTCGCTTTTGACGGCGCTTTGTGGCACCACAACGCGGCTCAACGTCAGGCTTTGAAAATCAAATTGCGATTGCAACGCTGCGTATACGCAACGCAGTTACACCAGGCTTTTTGCAGCGTTGAGCTCCAGTTGCAGCTGGTCTGCAATTCGCGTTATTTGCGTACACAATCTGGACTATTTGTTGTTGCCTGTGCCGAAACAGCTTATTGTTTTCATGGGGTGGCATTGCAATGCTACCCACCATACTCAGTTAACATGCAGACCGAGTAGACATGGATACATACGTTCGTTCTTATTAAAGACGGCACCTTGACTGCATTGTCGGCTAGCGATTAGTCACTGTCGCCCGGTTCCGCCCCACCATTTATTTGTCCTGTTGCAGTAATCAGCCAACTGCCAACTGGCAATGGGCAATGGGAAACGGGCAACGGGAAACGGGCAACGGAAAACGGGAAACGGGCAATGGGCAACGAGTGAGTGCAAACGGTTTTATTTGCCTTGGCACAAATCCTGGCCAGCCATTTGACTTTGCCTGCTGGGGAAATATTTGTTTAATTTGCCAGCGCTTCGTTGAGTTAATAAAAATGACAATGAAGCCATTCCGTCAGATAGCCAGATGAGACCCGTCATCGCAGCTGCAACTGTGAAATTCTATTTGAAATCTGCAATTTGAAGCTTGCACTTGCAATTTGCAATTTGCAATTTGCATGTCATCAATTTTGGTCTCTGAATTTTTTAAAACTCTAAATTGCCTCGGTCATTGTTGTGTTTAGTGAGCGATAACCGACGACGATTGCCTGAAGGCTATGCGAAATGATGGCAGCCAATAATAATAATAAAAAAAACAATTGCAGCCACACTACATTCAGGCAAGTCGAGTGTGAGTTTTTGGTTAAATATTTTATAATTAAAAACCTAACACCGACTAACACCGCGCGAGGTGTGTGTGCAAACAATAAACAAACAAAATCCTTTTCAAATATTTACCTTTGGCATATAGCGGAGCTGACTGCGACGTTGATGTGACGCTGACGTTGACGCTAACGCTAACGTTGCCGTTGACGTTTACCTTGCCGTTGACGTTAACGCTGACGTTGACGTTGACGTTGACGGTGACGTTGACGTTGATGTTGACGTTGCAGCCAATGTTGCACGCTCGCGTAATGTCAACTATGTATTTAAAATTTTTGATTTGACTTTATTGTGTCGAAAAATCATAACAGTTTTTACATTTGAACATTGCTTGTGCGTATTTGCATGCCTTTGGGTCATTTAATTTTGCATAATAATTTATTTGCAATGGCTGAAAAAATTGTTGATTGTATTTTATGTTTCAATTTTTTAACAAGCTACCGCAATAACAATAACCACGCCCCTAGTCTATTGGCATTTAATTTCCAATTGCCTTTTTGTCTGCTTTTTACACACGCACACATCTTTTATTTATAACTTTTGCATATGCCAGTGAATGTAGGAATGCGTATGTTTGTTTATATGTTTGTACATTCGCAGAGCAGGGACACAGATAGGGGAAAGGGGTAGGCTCCAGTGGGTTGCCAACGCGGCGAAATCCTGCGCATGTGTCACATTTTATCATGGAGCAAAACAAAAAAGGAGGCCTAGTGATGAATATTAAAAAAGAAGTTTTGGAAAAGGAAGCCAAAAAAACAAATCCAACAAAATTAAGCCAAAACACAAAAAAAAACTGTATTTCAAGAGTCCCTTGAGCGAAGGCGTAACTCCGTTCCCCTACATGTAAATAATAAATTTGAAATTGCTTTTGTAAATGGGAAAAGTATAGCATTAACAAAATTTTGGTAACGCTCATATGCGTTGCCTTTTCCAGTTTTTGTTGCCATTCCAGTTTGTTTTCGGCCGCAACAACTCTTCACATTTTACGTAGCGCACAAGAGCCTGGCAAATTCTAATTTTTGCGCACTCCAGGCACAAACCGAATCCATCATAAATCTCGGCCCTGCTCGATGACAATGCATCATCCGTGTGCAAACAAAATGCTAAATCTCTTTTAATATCCTTTATGTCCAGGATGCGCCATATGCGTGTGTGTAGGCTAAGGCTAAGGCACATATACAAACGCACACACTGAACCATCAGCATATATCATGTATGTAGTACATATGTATGTGTGTGCTCATATTTGATTCTTCAAATTGCTTTAAATTTTAAATTAAATTGTAGCAGCTTTCGAAAGTTTCGTTTAAAGCGCTTTTGGTAAAAACCCAGAGCAAGGCAATAATAAACTAAATGAGAAAAAATAGAAACGGAAAAAGGAAGAGAAACTGGCAACGTTTGACGTTGTATCTACAAGATACAATAACTTGCGCCACTAGTGCCTACTGCCCGAAAGTGGCCGAAAAGTACCGACAAAGTATCAGCAAACAAACGGCCGAAAGGAGAGCGCATAAAACAAATGAAACTCTTGTCGAAGCCGAGAAAAGCCCAAGAAAATTTCAAGAAAAAATATTAAGACAACAACAACAAGAGCAACAATAACAAAAAACTTGATGTACGAGTATGTGGGGTTGGGGCTTTATGTGAAACGACCCCAAAATGCTCAAGTGCCTGCTCTAGCTGCAGCTCGAGCAGCCTGCCGCTTGCTGCCAGCTGCCATTTGTAATAGTTGCCAGACTCCCGGCAGGAAGCGGAGGCTGGTATCCTGCTCTACGAGCAGACCCCACAGTAAGACGAAATAAAATATAAAAAAGTAAAAATCTAAAGTAAAATAAAGTGCTAAAGGGGCAAACCTCTGCTGAAAAGGGAGCCAGTTCGGTTGAGTTCAGTTCGTTTCGTCCTGTGTGATCTGACTCTAGCTCCTTCCGCTCTTCCTCTTGCTGATTTTGCTGCTGCTGCTGCTGCGGGCAATTTCACGTAGTCGAATCAATTCAAAACAACTACGAATGCAATTTAATAAAATCCGTGAGCGATGCGAACATTTTTTTGAAGACGATGTCTGGTGGTGGATTCCGTACACATAGGTATCATTGGGTGGCTGTTACTGGCCTGAGTCCTCTGAGCCTGTGCCTTTGCCTTTGCCTTTGCCTTTGCTTTTGCCTTTGCCTCAGCCTTTACCAGTTCCCGGGCAAAGAGTGAAGGCAGCCCAGCGCAAAACAATAAAGCGCGTTTGTGTACATAAGGGATATGCGCCTGTCTTTCATCGCTCATATACACACACACAAAAACACACACACAGCTCTTACATATACTATTTGTATATGTATGTGTGTGTGTGTGTGTGCCGCCATATTGCCAGTCGTCGCTTTCTTTGTTTGCCGAGCGTTGTTAATTTGGCAATACCCGCTTTCAATTATCTTATAAATATGAAAATGCAGCAGCAAACGCTGCAGGCAGCGCTTCACAGATGGAGCGCCGTCTCAAGCGTACTGCTGTGTCCATACGTATGTACACACATGAGAGTAATGAAAAACGTTTCACTTTTATTAAAAAATACAAAAGCCAACTGCACTGTGTGCCTTACAGATCAATCAAAAAATCATGACGTGCCCCCACACATGTCCAGATCCACTTGCAAGACGTATGAAAGTGGCAAGAGCAGAAGGAGTTGCTATTCGGACTCGTGTACGTGACTGCAACAATATGTGTAACTGCAACTGCAACTTCAACTGCAGCTGCAGATGCAGATGCAGCTACGGCAAACGCGTCTGTGATGCAATTGTGCGCTTTAGTTGCCACCGCCTTTCTCAATCCGCACGCACCCACCTTCTTTCTAGTCAGGGATAGGCGAGGTCGGCACTTCGTTGCGCATCTCTGGCATTGGCAAATATGTGCACATTGACGATCACTGATCATTGAGCTCCCGCTTCTCAATATGCCCCGCTCAGCCACAGTATTTCAATTAGCAACTGCAATGCACGCGCTAAAATATGCAAAGTGCCTGCCACTTGCGTCGCGTCCGCGTCATGCCAATGATCCACTCGCAGTCGCAGCCGCAGCCGTAGCCCCAGCCTCAGCACTTGACCCCGCCATCGCTGGCGTCGTCTCCGTTCCCGTCTCCATCTCCGTCAACGTCGTCGTAGTGGCAGCTGCTGGCACACTTTGCGCAGCGCACTGCTTATTGGGCGTGTATCTGTGTGTGTAAATATTTAACGCGAAATGCCATAGCCGCTGCGACCGCGACAGCATTGAGAGGAGCCTCAAGTCGCAAGCCCCAAGCCCCGAGAAGCCATAAGAAGGCGCGACGTGTCGGCGCTCCTGTAAGGTATTTAGCAACATTTTGCGTATGTACTTAGCAAGCAGTCCGGCCCGCGACCTCGATCAGCCACCCCTACAACTCTTAACCCTGATTCGCCTATGCAATTCTGAATATCAAATACTATGTTGTTAACAAAGCTTATATTGCCATTAATAAACAACGTTCTAAGCTATTCTTATAGTATCCTAAAAGCTCCTCAGATGTAGAGAAACTACATTTGAGATATAGGAAATACAAGATTTTGTTGAAACACCATATTTACTTTTATGAGATGCATACCAAAGCTTAAAATAATATATGAAGCCTTATCTACGTATGAGAGGCAAATTATCAGATCTGCTAATACGTCACTTGCTATTTTTAGGCAGCTGCTACACCTTATTATCTTTCGCGATTCTATTGTTTGTTTTGATCTGACCGAAAGTAGTTTGTAATCTTTGCATTCCCACAAGTTGATATACTTTACTAACTAAACTTACTCCGTTGAACCTGTTAAATTAAAATGTTCTTAGAGTCACAGACCCAACCAAATTTGATAAAACATAGTAAGCTTAAATCTAAACTACCACTTTCCAAAGGACTTATGCGTGCTAAGTCCTAATTCGAATAGAGAATATATCTTCCACGCATACAAGATATTCTCACCATAATGTTAAGCAATCGAGTATATTTGAGAGCCTTTGGCATGAACACAATTATGTTCAATAGTACACTTTCGATAACTATAAATACTTCAACTACCTTTATGAAGCTTTAAGCTTTTTGTCATTATTCTTCTTATCTGTTTCGATTGGCAAATTATAATTTGTTTCTTGGTTACTAAAATCTGACGGCCTATAATACTTAAATAAAAATGATTACGTTGACGAGAAATTCAGAGATCAAAGCATTAAGCATAAAATCGGGTATAGGCAGTCTTTGCCGAACATCTTTTATATTCATTTTAACTACTTAAGTCAATCAGGACAAAAAATAAAAATTCTATAGATAAATTCTATAGCATACTTAAGGGCTCTGAAACTGTTATCTTAATCTGTTGTCATAAGATAATAATATTGTAGATGGATCTTATAAATGTCTATAACATTAACAGCATTGCATTCCCATTTAATGTGTTCGCGTCAATTAAAACTTATGCAATCACTCTTCAACATATGCTTCTTATTTGCTTTGGTCAAATGCATCAACTCGTCTTATTTTCAAGTACAAGACTCAAACCAAATCCCAGAGAGAGCCGGCGACTACATCCACCATTAAAAGTCAACCGAGCGCGGCATTTTTGTAGTACAATGCTGCTCCTCGTACTTCGGGCGCGTTTCAAAATCTTGGCTCGAAATTATGTTGTTGTTGTTTATGTTGATGTTGTTGTTGGTGCTGCTTGTTTGCGGTGATAATGACGCTCGAGCAGAGCCAATTCAACGTTAATCACGACTTTTACTTGTCTTTAATTTTTTTGGCAAATAAGACAAAAAAAACACGTTGAAGTCGCGCACAACTGGGCGCGGACGGCGTCAGACAGCCAGCAGGTTAAACCGACCCATAAGTATTCAGATGTACGAGTGTATATATATATAAATGTATATATATACATATGTATGTATATGTATATGTGGGTACTTACGGTCGAGTGTGTGTGTAAATTTTCACTGTCGTTATGTGTGAGTTCTTCTCGTTGTAGTTGTAGTTGTAGTTGTTGTTCGAATTCAATTTAAAATGCACGTAGTTATGTCTGTTTGCTTAAGTTTTTGACGGATATTTTAACGATGTGAGCTCAACACAAATTCACTTTAAATGTTTTCGAGCGACAACTCGGCCTGGCAGAGACATCGGAGTGAGGCGGGGACTCACTTATATATATATATATATATATATATATATATATATATATATATATATATATATATATATATATATATATATATATATATATATATATATTCATATATATGTTAGTGTGTGTATGTAAATGGGCGACAGCGTCGGTGACAACGTTCGCATCCCACGTCTCATGTTCCCTGCCGTTGAGGAACGACAACGGCAAACATGTCGAGATATTCACGTCCGAGTGATAATGAGATGCGCGCCTTTTTCTCGAGTCGCTTATTTTTGTCTTCTTGCTTCTTCTTCTTTTTGTATTTTCACTGATAAACAAGATGGAGTTACATTTTTAGGTTAATTATGTGCTAAAGTGTGGGGCCGTGCACGAAGTCTCCTTGTCGACCGAAAACATGAAGGCTGTCTGTTATATAAAGCGTTCCATATTATGCCATTGGATGAGCTCTTAACTATACCCAGCAATATTGAAACAAAAAGCATATAGTAGCCAACATAAGATATATCATCAGCTTTACTGAGGAAGAATTTGATCTTCTAAAACAGGATCTCCCCATATACTCCATTACGGAACCTATTTAAAAAAACCTCGATCACTTTGAAATAGTTTGTAACTTTAACATCTAATTATTTGAAATAGAGTTTAAAAACAAATTTAAAGAGAATAAGCAAAACAGAGTTTATTTATTTTACTTTAGCTATCATTAAACAACGAAAGCCCTGCATATAACGAGCACATTTCTCATTTCGATTCAATAAAATAAGTGGCCTGTCCAAGCAAGTCATATCATATAGGCAACTGAATAACTAAAATTCCCGCTCAATTCAAATCACATGATAGTATATTAATGTTGATTGTAGACCAGGCTTACATTCATAATCTATACTTTCCTCGAATACACTAATCACGAACCGTCATCAATTTACACTACTCATGTGTTTGTAACATATTCACACAGTACTTTAAAACCTTAATATCAATGTCATCCGATGTGTGTTTAAAGTTATGAATGAACGCTATTAATACATATCTACTTAGTCAAACCAAAAAAAACAAAATGATTTATTTATAAATTATTTAAATAATAAAATTGTATACCTATATATTTTATGTTTTAAGTGAAATTTGTTGATATTTGCCTTATCATACCATATCATTGTGCACATAAGTATATGGTCAGTCGTCTTCTTAACATTTCTTAAAGCAGACAGTTTCCAGTTAACTCAGAGTTCAATCTTTATGAAATATTTATGACATCAGTACTACCCTGACCAATGTGTCACAGACTTGCCTAGTTTGGGCAACTGAAGTTTCGTTATGCTCACATTATGTGCAGTGGTAGGGGCAACGGATTTGTGCTAATTTATCAAAACCAAGCGAACCAGACATTGGGTAACATGCAAAGTTACAAGACGTTTGCTGATGCGGCAGGTTGTTGTCGGCGCATGGGGTCTCGTCCTGAATCGTCTCCTTGCCTACTGATTCATTAAATCAGGGCCCAAAATGCTTGTTGTCTAGTTTATGGGCACGGGCTCTCAAAGCAAAGGCAACCAGCAGCCGCAACGCTGCACTACACGAAGGCTGTGCAAATATTTTATGCAAATGGCCGCCCTCGTCATTGCACGGGCTCGCTTAGCCATGCCTACTACGGTTTGCGCCACTGAAACGAAATTAATTTGTGTTTATACATAATATGCCTGGTACAGGCCAACTCTATACATATACATAATACATATATATATATATATACATATATTTCCGCTCAGTTATCGTGCTCTGTGTATGCATGCACTTAAATACATACACCAGTATGTGTGTGAGTGTGTGTGAGTATGTGTGTGGTTGCTACAATGAAATTTCATTATGAATATGCTGGCCAGCATCATTATCTGGGCAGCAAAACACGCAATGCTACACGCTGCAAAGGATATGCACACACACACACACACACACACACATACACACAGAGCATATAAGTATATGCGAGCGGTTTTATATGAGCTGCTGCAGCTGCAGCCCCGCACTGGAAATGCAGGCAGGCAGCACACCTAGTGGAGGAGGAGCCGTATCCGGAGCCTGACCGAGAGCCAGATCCCCGAGAATTTCCACTGCTGCTATTGCTGTGGTTTTGGCTTCGGCTGTTTGATGTTGGCGCTGTTGTTGCGGTCGGATAGACAGCGTCCACCAGATAGACAACAATAATGCACATGTGTCTAAAATTGAGTTTAAATATACATAAACGAGGGTGGTTTAATGCATTTTGAATTGGAGCCATCTAAAAATGCGCACTAAATATAATTCAATATATGTATATTCACATTTAAAGTTATTTATTTTAAATGCAGTGAAATACAAAGGAATACAGTAAGTCGGGAGTGCCCTAATGAACCTGCGGCCGGGGTGCTTTTGCTACACATCCTATTGTCTAGCTAAAAAACAACAGCGTTGAAAAACACTTTCTGATGTTAGCTGCATCCCTTTGAGTACGAGAAAGCGTTTGATATAAACGTACTATATTGAGGGGCGTCAGTATATCGAGAGTCACACTCGTCAAAGGCGTTGTTTGTTCTATTTCATCCAAACAACTACTCCACCTACATTTTACCGAGTTTTCTTTGCAGGAGCAAAAAATTGATGGATAGTTATCCTGAATATCGCACCTAGCTGTTGCTCTAACTTTTTCCTGTTATAAGCGTAACTGAAAACAAGTAAAAGTGATTTAATGGTCAAGAAAGGACAAATAGCAAATGCCCTGAACCCATTTTACTATCCCAAACACTTTAGCTTAGATCTGTATGTTTGTTCAATTATTATTCAATTTGTAAAACAATCATGTCACCAGCCAATTTCCACTTTTAATGAGGAAATTTTGTTTTATGCAGTGAAACACAATCAAGTAAGTCGTGACGGCCCAATTAACCTTTAGCCGGGGTGTTTTTGCTCCTCAGCTAATTCTCAAGCTAAAAAACATAGTTCAACTAGCAGTTGAAATTTTACTAACAATGCAGCAGCGTTGGAAAAACTATTTTGATGATAGCTGCATCCCTTTGAGCCCGAGAAAGCGCTTGATATAACGCACATATTAAAGGCGTTGTTTGTGCTATTTCATGCAAACAACTACTCCACCTACATTTTACCTCGTTTTTTTGCATCACAAAAAGCAGGAGTAATTCAATTTTCAAAGACCGGTTTCACTTACTGCAATGTTAGTGTGGCAAATGGATTTACCGATTGACTGTGTCTTTTGCTACAATCAAAAGTTTTCTAGTCATATGACCTGGATAGATAGTTATTCTGAATATCGCACCTAGCTGTTGCGCTAACTTTGTCCTACAACTATATGATAAAATATGTATATATATGTTCTATTATATATATTTAATTTGTAGAAAAATCATGTCATCAACTAATTTCCACTTTTAATGTGCTCAGTTGATATTTTGCTTGAAAAACTGAATGGTGTATAAAATATATAATAACAGTATAGCTACAGTTATGAACTACCAACATAACATAATGTTATGTAAAATGAAACTTGAACATAAACCAACTAACTCATCAAACTACCTTTGGTAATTTGTAACGGCTCCATGAAGATAAATATATGTAGTGTTACTACTATGGGAAACCCATGCGGGTGCCAGATCCTAGCACCAACAACACATACTCCCATTGTAAATATATTGTTTGTTGATTTTAGGACTTGGGGTGCGTGGCAATAATAGATGTTCCTTCAAGTAACTAGTGGGCCTACAATAACGATGCCAAGTTTGTGTACCCTGTTTTTTTTTTTGGAAATTATGCCACCATCGCAGAAAATCATTGATTCATACGGTCGACTCCGCTGTGCAAACTTAAGTGGCTGTAAATCGGGTAAACTGTTGATACATGCGTTGCTATTGGTACGGACCCACTTCAGTCCTGTCAGTTGCCCCAGGAGCTGACCGAGTCATCAGCCCTAGGCCGTATGCATATGAAAGCCCCTTGTATTGGACTCCGATTCCTGGTTGCTGCTGGCTGCAGCCTGCAGCCTACTGGATGTGGGTTGTTGGCGCTGGCTGCTGCAGACTGCAGTTGCTGTTGAGCAATCAATCAGCGAGCAAAAGTCAAACATTGACTTACAATCCAATCCACGGATTTAAATTGACGTATTTACCTGTGCAACGTTACGTAGACGTAGACAATGGAGACGGCTGCTGGCCGGACGGTGTGCCTGGTCGGCGGGAGACTTGCGCCCCATACCTGTGCTGGCATTAAATTGGGCGACTCGCCAAATTATTGAGTTGACGTCGTTGTCGCCTGCAGTCGACCCAATACCCAATGGCCTGTAGCTGCAGTAAACGGAAGCAGTGCCCTTATAGAGAGTAGTAGGCAGTGGCTATAGACCCATAGGTGTGGGTATATGAGTTCAACTACGGGCACGCTGTTTGGCCATTAAAGCTTCATATTTGTCTTCTGAATAATTCAAATTACTAATATTGGTTCAAGCCACGAGTAAAAAATTTGAACGCATTGTGTGTGTATATATATATATATGTGTGTGTGTGTGTGTGTGTGTGTGTGTGTGTGTGTGTAGCTGTTGATGTTGTTCGCATTGCCATGCAACAATAACAGCAACAACTACAGAAACGGCTACAAGCCGCTAACGCTGACGCTGACGTTTGGCTGATTGGCGCCCCAGTCGTATACGTAATCAACGAATGTTGACCACGTCCACCACGCACCACCCACACAGAGCTCAATATACGTACAGACGACACACATCGGCAGCCATACATAGCAACAAACGATATATGCTTGATTGGATACGCGCATATACGGAAAAATACCAAACGACCATCGGCCAACGGCCATCAAAATGGGCGCTTGTCATGCAAGCTCCAAGCGCTCGGCTCTTTGGGACTCGAGCTTTTTCCCCTTTTTTTCATTTCTGTTTTTTTTTTTCATTTCTGGGTGTCCGGGAGTTGTGTTATTTTTGTTTTTATTGACAACAGCGTCGAGCTGGAGCTTGGCGGCGGGGCGGAGCTTTTAACTAGTGTAAATAAGGTCCTCATCAAATTGTCATAAGGACACACAGTCACAATCGCACACACGCAAGGCGCAATAGACAGTTAGTACCGTAATATGCATGCCTAGCAATTGTAACCAGGCACGCCAAGCGCTAGCTCCCCAGCTCTATTCTACACTATGAAATCGGTGAATCCGCCTTTTTAATGCTGTATACGACTCAAACTATTTAATTACAAATTTTTTCGTATCTATTCATATTTTGTATACATATTCAAGATTTGGAATACATATATACTTAGGTATATTAATATGACTAGGCTATAAATATATATATATATTTCATTCGCCATTAAAAAAATAAGTCAGACTTACACTATTTTAATACTTTATGTTTTATATAGTTAATTTATTTGAAGAGCTAAATTTTGGTCTACTTTCAGACCCTCAATAAGTTCTACTGCATAAAACGTATCAAATAGCTATAATTAAATAAATAACAATTAGAAAGAAGAGCATTTAGTGTTCACCTATAAAACTGATTGTAGTTTGACGTTTGGAGCTCATAGTTTTATTCGGGTCGCCAAACCGATTCGTCGGCCGTTGTCCTGCGGGAAAGTGCCTGATTGATGTCGCGCGATAAACAAGGCCAACTATTTTCATTGACTTTAATATTTACCGACTTGTTCTTAATTAAGCCAGATGGTTAGTGAACAGCCCCGCCCGACTTGCACTTACCGTGTAGTTGGCTCAATAATTTGATGTAAGTACAGCACTCCAGGTGCCATTTTGTTTCTGGCCTTAATCAGCAGATATATTTGCCGTTTGGAAGGACCGATAAGAGCATAAACAGATTCAGTCTGCCCTGGCTATATGTACATACAAATATATACAAAACATACAAATATATAGATACTTACACACAGCCACAACTCGACCTTTTCGCTGCTCTTATCTCGAGCCGAAAGAAAGAATTTGCTCTGTTCTTGTCACTGTTTGCATTCTGTGCGTTGACGCCTCAGCGGCGGATGCATTCTTCTGTCAGCTTATCGCTAAACCCGACGACTGTCAGTGTCTTATTATATGACTCGTAAGCTGGCCCTTAACCATGCCCAGTCCCAGCCCCAGTCGCTGTCTCTGTCTGTGGACGGATCCCAGTTCTTATTCAGGCACGATCTTTCGTTATTTGCATTTATGCAGCGTCTGATTAGATAAGCGGCTGATACGCGTCTCTTCCTGTTCCCAGGTATCGCAGATAATGAGGTAGATTCTACGTAGAGCGCGACTTTATCATATACCAGAGATAAACGGCGGGGGTCTTAGCGTTTCTTTCTTGTTCACAATGTTTACAAAGTGCAATTTACAGCTTTTCCGAGAAATGTACAAAATGTGCCGCTCCGACGACATTTAATAAGCCCTCTAAAACCACATACTCCGACATACTCCCATATAAGTGTATGCATGCAAGTACTTTATATACATGCGACTGTCGAGCACACCTTGCTAGCGATCAGCTCCACCCCAGTTGCTAATGCGCACTGATTCTCACACGAACAGTCTCGGTGGTTGCGTCTGTGATTGTAAAAGGGGCCTCATCCAGGGCATTCCCCTTGGCTTAATGCTTTCGCAAATAGTCTTCAAATATCCGGCCAGACGTACAATTTTAGACTCGCTCAAAATCAAAATATTGGCTGCAAACAAATAATTACCAAAAATTTTCGCGTCTCCGTCTTTCGTGCTTGGTCCCGCATAAAATTCAAATCATATTTCTGTTGCCCGAATACGTTTTATCTCTAGCAATGCGTCAAAGTAACCCATAGCACTCAAATTGGCAAATATTGCCAGCCAAGACTAAGAAAGCGAACAGCAACAACCACAGCAACTACACGAAAAAGGCTTGACCAGAGCTTGGTGTGAAAAGCAAAAGCAAATTTAAAAGCAAAAGCAAAACAAAAATTCCTAGAAACACTTTCGTATGTATAAGCTTGGGGCAACCATTAACTGGGCTTCCAGTAATGGATACTTAAGCCACACACATTGGCCTAGTCAAATGCGCTCATAGTGCTTGGACCACTTACAGATAAGCGGAGAAAAACTCAAAGACCAATAGATCTAATGGCCCCTGTAATGCAAGAAAAGTGCAGACCAGAGCTCACTAAGCTCCATTCGCTCTTAGCAAAAATGTATGTAGTACATCTGTTGAGTTGTTGCAGTTGAGTACAATAAACAATAAAAGCTGCACTCCATTTGCCAATGAAAAGGGGGAAACTAAAATATTTTTCCTAACTTAATATTACATAGAATATAATACAATACATCAAGTATAAATAGTATAGTAAAAATATACAATAGTATAAATCAAGCTATTTATTAAAAGCTATGTTCTTAATCTACAACAAAAAAATAAAGCCAATTAAGCCTTTCTGCTAAAGATGTAGTAAGTGCAACCAAATCCTTTATATTATTTCAATTCTACGCTTCTTAATTGCTGTAAATCTATACCTTAAAGAAAATATATACCTTAAAAAATATAAAATACTATCATTGCCTATAACCAGCTAATTTGAGGCTCCATTAATGCGTGTAGCTTCTGTGTGTGATCCCCCTTAGCAAACTTCAAGGTCCAAGTGGACCCACTTCGATTGGCAGTCGTAGTCGTGCTTCGATTGTTTATTATTATCACCTACAGGTGTCGCTTCATAAACATTTTCAAACAAAACAACGACTTCGACTGCGTCGACTGCCAACTCGAGCGAGGCTCGTCTGTATGGAATTGAACAATTGCGGCGTTCGTTTGTGCAGAGCAAATATTTTACAAATCAAGCGCTTTTCTGATTTTGTAAATGTGGGCTACCAATTTCCCTTAGCACACACACACACACACACACACACACACACACACTCTTACACACACTGGCATGAGCATATATTGACACACAACGAAAGCGCAAGTCATTGGCAATGTGGCGTGAACGCAGCAGAGACGCCTCCTCAAAAGATCTACATACATAAGTAAGTATAAAAAATAATAACGCAGGAGGCGCCCCGTGGCCCCGTGGTCTATGGGGCCATGGTCTCTGGCCCGTGCTGTGCATTGGCTCTGCAAGTCCAAAAATGGCATGCTACTAACAATATTTAACTGGAAAATATTTATTATTTACCAATTTGTTTGCTAGGCTAATAACAATAATCACAACAACATTCAGAGTCAGACAGAGACAGCGTCAGCGACCGAGTACGGGACAACAATGACAACTTGATATAAATATACGAGAATATACAACAAAAAAAAACTCATTCATAGTCAAAGAGGGCGCCCTTATTTGGCGCTCTTTGTTATATGTCTGTCTGATTGTCTGGCTGACTGGAAGTCGTTCTCTCTCACTTTGTGACAGCCAAGGACGTTGCAACGCTTTGAAAATCGAAGTCGAAATAAAAATAAAGACAACAAATATTCTGTGGAAGCGACTGCATGCCACTGCCAACAGGAGATTGGCCCCCATTTTGCACTTGGCAGACATGCGCTAGACGGCGCCTTGTGTACACTCGGCTCGGATTTGCCTGCGACTGGGACTACGCCTGCGACTGAGACCGGGCTCCAACTGAGTGTGGTATTGGATACAGCTAGCAGACGGCAGTCGCAGCCGGTTGTTCTGGCATCCTTAGCACTGCTGCCTGCCAGTGAGCATTGTTTTTATTTGCCTTTTTGTATTTCTATTTACTCGCAGTTTAGTTTGAGTTTAAATTTATTCCCACTGACATCCTGGCCATGACCAAGGAATACGTGGGCGAAGCAATTCACAATTTCAATCCAAGCCCAACTTTTCACATTCAGTTCGCAACGCTCAGCGTTCGATTTCTTGTTGATTCCGTTTTCAATTTGGTGGCACGGCCTTGCCACCGCCATCATGATCGTCATCATCGTCATCATCGTCATCCTCATTGGTCGCGTCTCCGTCTGTGGCAGTGCCTAACCCCACTTCGAAGTGGCAGTCGTCGTGCATTAGAGCTGAAGTTGTTAAGCAGCGCTAGATAAGTGCTCGAATAAACATAAATAATAAATGACATTTACTAAATAAAAATATTTGCGTTCGCATAATATTTGAGCAGCAAACTCAAACTCGACAGCTCCAGCGATTGCTCTATGTGCGCCTCTTTTGCTCGCTCTCGCCCTTTCTCGCTTTCTCTCGCATTCTATGTGAGTTAGTTGTGGCACCCGGTAGCCCAACATGGCCGACACACACAGACACACATACACTCATTCACTCCAACGATGTCTGTGTGACCGTTTTGCTTTGGGTTTTTTGCTGATTTCGGAAGCAATTTTGGCACCGAAACGAACGAAAAGCATCACGATTTAAGTCTCCCTCAATTTTCTATGTTACGTATATATGTATGTGTGTGCGTGTGTGCTTGAATAAAAAAAAAGCATCGCGAAATTTGTGCTTTCACTTTCATTTGTTTGCTATGATAACACGGAGCTAGGTAGAGTATTTGAAGAATGTATTGTAGCTCGAACATAAATGTTCATTTAAAATAAAATGAGATAAGAACACATGGCCTGACATTGACTACTTGGAAGGGTCTAATACGTATTGATTATCAAGTTTAATTTCCATAGTAACTACATACATTTATTAACTAATATTAATTTTTAATAATATTATGTATTCATATACTTTTATTATATATTCCAGCTTCATTATTTTGATTTTCTCATTTCTAATTATTTGAATATATTCCAATATATTTTATAAAATATTTCATTTGTTTAGCTGGTTGGATGACAGCAATACGATATAATTATGATGGCTTCTCTTTCGTATTGCTTTTATTATTTGAAGATTAATTACTTCTGCTCTCTAATAGATTAAGTCTCAGAAGCGTGCTGTAGATTTACGGTTATTGTCTCGTGCCAGATGAGACAAGACTTTAATTACAAATATGTATATTTATTCAATCGGGCGTAATTCGCCTTCTCTGATAGCTCCCAAGCCCAAGTCATGCATTTCATCGTCTTGACCAAACGCCAATGATAATTTGAAAAGCTACCAATGCTCTGTAGTCAATGATAATTTTCTTGTCTAATTATGCAAACTCAATTAAAAGAATTTCCATTTACTGTGTTTCCTTAGATGGAAAACTTAAACGAAAGTGAATAAAAAAATAAAAGTTTAACAATCTTACTTGAACATTCACCCGGTGTTTGCGCAGCCAATTCAAATTATTTCAAGCAATTGCGTTTTCTCCAGATTTTCTTTCACAGCCATTTCTTTTAACAATTGAAAAGCCAACCCAAACGTGCAATTAACCAAGGCAGCAATTAAGCCGCAGCTAAATGGACCAAAGCAATTGATAAAAAATATATTCTGTGTCTTACAGATTAATCGTATTATTCTAGAATTAAATAAAATGCTTACTATTTTATGAACTGATGTATTGGCTTAAGCTAATCTTGCAAATATTTGTCTTGACAGGTTTCGACATACACAATTGTCATAATTTAACGCGCCTTCTCGAGGGCCATCGAAATAAAAAGAGCCATCAACAACTGCAACAATTTTCCTAAGCCGCGACAACAAACCATTTCTAACTACAATAGAAGAGAATAATAATGAAAAAACTGCTTTTGTATTAGCTGCTTCGAATATCAATTGTATTAGCGCCGCAATAATCAAATCAAGATCATCGGGCGGGTGTTTGACACCTCCCTTGCCCTGCCTACACACACACACAGAGAGAGAGAGAGAGAGAGGACACCCCTGTCAGCTCAGGGGTCATTCATGGAAATCAAAGCACAGCCGCTGTGGCAAACTATTAACTGTTAAAACGGCACAAGCCCCTGAAATCCACGAAACCCAAGGCACAGTTGGATTAACATCAGAAACCTGACGGGCACCACCCCAGCAATCAGTGCTACCCCCACCCTCCATTCCCCCATCCCATATATTATGACCTGCTCACAAATTGCTCGCCCCTTGCAGTCACACAAATGAATAATGAAACGCTTATTGTCGCAATTATTTTATTGCCCTGATATCTGTAGCCTCAGAACATACACCAAAAACGTCGACAGCGACGTAGTAAATTGAAGCTGACTGCGACGGCAACGCGGACGACGACGTCGACGTCAACTGTGCATACGAATGCGACATCCCTTGTCCTTGCTCTTGCCCTAGCAAACGCTTGGCAAAAGATTTTTGACGTTGATTTCAAACACACTCTGCCAGAATAAAGCTGTATTGGCAGGGTGCTTTAACTTTCTGATCATGTTTGTAAGGAAAATTTGATAAATCATAATATGAGAGTGGAAAAGTCAGGATACCATAAATAAAATATATATGCGTTAAAATGCACTTAAAAAACACAAACAAGTTCTATTCTAAAAGATATCTTTGTTAATAAAAATCCAAAAAATAAGTAAAATCCAAAAAAGGGTATTTAAAATTTGTAATGCCTGACTTTGCTCAATATACTGTTTTGTTTTTATGTGTGTGTGTCTAGGACAATGCACTTCGTTCATATTCGGGCAGCAGCAACGGCAGCGAGGACTCTGCACTGTATATTGTAATCCTTGCTATTATTTGGGGTTGATTGTTCGTGAGTCGGGCTCATTCTTAGCGTTAGGGGTTGCATGGGGTTGAGAGACGCAGAGACTGCGACCGTTGCTCTGTCTGAGCGCTGGGCCTGAATTGCCGGAAGAGCCAAAAACAACAACAATGCATTAGCACTTTAATGCGGCTAGTGAGCATGAAAATGCAGAAACAAATGCGCGCCCATTTCAATTAAATGCTACATGGGGGCTAGCACAACACAACACAACACAACACAACATAATACACAGCATCAGCAACAATAACAGCAACAACTTCGTGAACAACTCAACGCCCCCTTCAGCCGTGCCGTGCCGCTTGCCCGTTTGCGTTGCGTTTGCGTTTGCATGTGATAGCAATTTATTTCGAGGGTGTTGATGGGCGGTTTTGTTTTCATTGGATTTGTGTTGTTGTTATTCTAATACCCCATGCCAAGTGCCCAGCAAAACAACCACGCAAATTGTGTTTCCAATCAAAAGGCAGCAGTCACCACCGAGCCAGGTCCAGATCCATCTGGATTTGAGGCAAACCTGCGTGTTAAATGCCAGCATATGTGAAAATAAGCTGTGACAAATGGCTTAATTTACTTGTCAAAATGCAACCAACGACGGCAACAATTGTTTAACATGTTTTAACATAGTAAAAATATTGGCACATTAGCCAAAGATAACAACACGGCAACGCGGGTTGGGTGGGTGGTTTGAAGAGTGGCAGAAAGGGGGATCTAGTGGACTAAGTTTAGTTCAAGTTTTGGCAGTTGACCTGCTGTTAGCATTTGGCATACATGCACAAACAAACTAAACAGATACTTGACTTGAGGCCAGATCCTTAGGCTTTGCACCTGCCGTGCTGCATGTCAGTTCGCCTTTCCATTTGCATGTCAAATAAAAAATCTTACGACCCATAGAACATCTGCTATCATTTGGTGCTGGGGTTACTTTCAATCGGCGCCGTTTCTCTCCCTATCTCTCTTTCTCTCTAGTCATGATTGACATTCGTTTTGCGCCTTATGAATGGGCGTCCATTGTGAAGTTCGATGCGGAAAAACCTTTCAATTGGCGGCCGCTACGGGGCAGGTACTTAAGCTGGCTGGGCGACAATGCAGCCGGCTTCTTTCTGGCTTCTAGCTGACGAGCTGCTTTTATTGGTATTGCACCCGCGGCGACAGTCACTAAGCTTCGCTCCGTGCATCGATCAATTACACCGGATTTGTGTGGCTTGACATTTACATGTGTTGTGGTAAGCTTTAGCGCGGGGGTGCCCACAACTCTGCCGGAGTAAAGTCGTAGTCGTAGTCCATCACATTGTCCACGCATTAGTTGCTGTTGGCTGTCGGCCGTGCTCAATTGGCCAGAAAAACTGTTTGAGTACGCACTCGAACACATGACTACAAAAGTGCATTTGCCATTTTCCTGTTTGTCTGATGCTCTTTTTGAGCTCTTTTGCTTTTGTTGTTGTCGGGAATTCCGCCTACTTAAGTCTTTTTTGACTTGCAATTCGGAAATTCTGGCTTATCCTATTTTCTTTATTGGTTAAAGATCCTGTTGTTGCTTAATGTACGCTTTGTTTTCATGGCTTAGCTGTCCAAACAATCGCTTCAAGTCGGCACAGAATTTAGCTCCTATGCTCGGCTGTTCCCAAGAACAGGCAAATGCCCATACCCATGCCCATTGATGAATGCACGAATATCTAAGCCTAGAGGGAAAGAAAGCGCGAACAAAATTATCCCTGAGCCTACCAATTAATATAAATATCTTTTACAATTGCGAATAACCGAAATGCGGGAAGAATGTATTATTTGCGCAGAGTACTGATTGGCTTTCCTCTTATTATTATTATTCCTCTTATTATATTTCAATATTATTGTAGCTATTCTCTGGAGTTTTTCCATTAAACATTGTGTTGAATTGTTACAAAATTAAGTTCCATACATGCGGCGTCATTGTACATATTTAATAGTTTTAGAATACTTACTTATATATACTAATATATGTCCATTTAATACATAGGATATTTTAAACAACATTTACAAATTTCGATCTTAAAAAAAATAAAGATAGAGAAGGTTAAATATAGAGTTTAGAAATTTAAAATATTATATACAAATATTTAGTTTTAATGTCATATGACTTAATTTTGAAATTAAAAATTTGGAGTTTTAATTTGGAAATTAAAAATAAACACAATATTGAATAAAACTGAAGAACTTACTATATAAAGCTAGTGTACCTAATAATAATATAATAGAAATTACTTAAACATTCTAATCTGCAAAGTATTTCGTTTAAATGATATGATGGCCTTTTCTGTTGAGAGTTTGTGGCATAGTTTATTCAACAACAACTGGATTGTCCAGTACGCAATAGATGTCTGTCCATGAAGTCAAATAATGGGCACAACACAGAAATTTGTATAAAAACGTTGAAATTAGGGCAGGCGGTCTGTGTGTCAGAGAGAGCGCTATCTGCAGACTATGAGCAAAACGGATGGCTCGCCTGGATGTGGCTGCTCCTCTAGAGCTCTTGAGCGATTTGAAGTACCAGAAAGGCAACACATGGATCCTATCCCTACGGTCAAACGTGAGCACTGTTTGGAACGGCACTGCTGCTCCGGGTGCTATTCTGTTTTTGCCTTTCCAGCGATTGTTGCTGCTGAGCTATGCAAATCCAAAAGCCCAACAGACCGACAGACCGAGAGACGGCGAACTGGGTTGAGGTTGGTACGGGGTTGCTGGGGTGCTAGGATGCTGGGGTGCGGGAGTGCGCCCACTTGACAAATACCATTTTCGAAATTGAAAGACAAACTTTTGAGCAGTCGACATTGTCTGTTGGAAATGGAAATGAGACACAATGTGCAGCAGTCAGCGTGAAGGCATCCGCATCCTGCTGACGAATGTGCTGAGTGTGTTGATTTGTTGATTCGTTTCGCCTAATCGCACCACCACCATCAGAGTCAGCTAGCAGCCAAGTAGCCCACCAGCCAGCACCCAGCATCCAGCACTCAGCAGCCAGCAGCTGGCTGACGGGCTGCAGACAAACTTGTCCAGTTTGCGTATTATCCCTGCCATAGACCGTCCCGAGCCGTGCCTGGACCATACCGGACCGGTCCGTACGCAAATGTGTTTGTCCTGTGCAAGGACATGTGTCTGAAAGTTTGGCTCTACATATATATCAGTCTGTCTCTGTTTCACTCAGTGCACAAATGGAAATGTGTTGAAAATTTATTGACATTATTCAATTAATTATTGTGCAAATATTTTAACACACACACAGACGCACGCAGAGGCTCGTAAGTGGCAGGGAATTTGCCATTAATTGTGAATTAGATTGCATGAATTTGCAGCGTCTGTTCAACTTGTTGTCGAGTGTGTGACATCAAAACTCAGAGCATCAATCAGTCAGTCACCCAGTCAGTCATTTAGTCGCTCAGTCAGTCAGTCCATCAGTCAGCCAGACTGTTGCCTATTCATTCACTTATGCAGTGAAGCGTTTGCGCAAACATTGAGCGCCAATTCCTAGCTCTTCGAACAGAATGAGCATGAGGATGCGCCAACTGCCCCATTGACCATGTCCGTTTCCGTTGCCGTTGCCCCACCGGAAACGGCGGCCAGCCCAGCCACTCCCTGTCTCTGACTGGCAGTTGCCTCTGCTAACCGGATGTTGCAGCCATAGCTTTTTCTGATATTCAGCTACCATTGTATTTGTTGTTGATTATTTCACATTAATTTCGGCTGCGTGTGCAAATACATTTTCAAATAAATTGAATTCATTTAATTTAACGAACACGCATCGACTTCCATTTGACTTATGCCAAATACTAAATATTCATTTTGATGCGCTGCAACATTTAGCAGATGCTAAATTAGCTAAATTGCTTTTTAATTGCAAATAGTTAAATTTGCTTTTAGATAAGTGCAATTTATTTTACGTATTTTCAAACTGTGTAATATTTTTTCATATAACCCGCGTAAATTAATCGAATTATTAAATTACACTTTGTATATGTATTTTTAAATTAAAGTATAAAAACATATTGTATGATTATTTTGTATTCTTATAAAATTCAATTAATTATTGTAAAATATAGTTGACTAATCATATAAAATTTCAGATATTGAGATAAAAAGGTTTGTATTTATTTTTTAGCTATATTTCTTTACAAAGTTACAAAAGCTGTATAACTAGTTTGAAATGCTAAATTTATTGCTCTACTATTATAGTAAGATCGAACCTTTATTGGAATATTAAATAATCGATTATTTGCAGTGTTATTTATTACTGTAATTTCTTTGCTATTCTGTCAGCTCTACCAATTTGCGAATACTTATATAATTATGCATGAATGATCGTAAAATACTGTTGATGGTTCTTGGGGGCCATTGTCAAGCAAACATGATTCGGAACATTTATCATATTCCAATGATTTTAGCCACACACCCTGAGGGCTTCTCGCCCGCCACTGTCAAAACACAATTTGGTTATTAGCCGCGTTGCTGGCGACGTCTCGCATTTCATCCAATCCAGTAGGGCTGCTGGTGTTGGTTTCTTGATAAAGGTGTGTTGCGGCTACCAATCGATAAGCGGCTGTTGCCGTTGCTGCCAGCACATCAGTCATTGTCACAGCGTAGAGCCCGAGCCACGGGTACGAGCCATCAGCCAGCCAACCACAAATCGCCACCCACTCACCCACAACTGCCGAATATGATTAATGCGCTGCCGCTGCAACTAAGCTTGCCTTTGCTGGCCATAGTACTAGAGATAGAGATACAGATTCCCAGATATGAGATATGAGTGTACTCTACTACATGCCGAAACTTATGGCACCGACTTCTGAGATAATGCCCAGTAAACTTCACACTCGTGCCGATGGGCCGATTTGTTATGTTTTGATTGCCAAACACAAAACTGGCAAAAGGACGACACGTGGCCTTGCCTAGCGTGGTCCAGCAGTGATTTTGAGGACACGTGCCCGCATTTTCGGAACGTAAGGTTTCACGGATTAATTTCAATTTGCTTGCAACAGCCGGGCGTTCAGTCGGCGAGGGGGAGGCACTGTTAACGGTACGGCTTTGCTGCTAATTATGTGTGGAATGTTTAAGATAAACAAAACACAATGCAGTGACGGCGACGTCGGCGATTGCTGCAGCCGCAGCATCAGCAAAAGGACAACCAGCCAAAGACGGGCACTTGTCAGCCTGAGCCAGGCTTGTTGTTGTTGTTGTTGTTGTTTTAGTTGATGTTGTTGCTATTGGCCTAATCCGTAAGTGTCGCTCAAAAGCACGCAGCGGCGGCAGCCGCTGATAGAGCACATTTACTCACACACACACCCATTTCTCTCTCTCTCTCTCTCTCTCTCTCTCTCTCTCTCTCTCTCTCTCTCTCTCTCTCTCTTTCTCTGAGCAACAGACAGCGCGTGTGGCGAAAACCTGAGCCGCTGCTAGAACCAGAGTTGAGATGGGGCATAATGATGTGGCGACTGTTGACATCGACATCGACGCGTCATCGACAGACAGCGCAGCCCACACGGGATGGGAGTGGGTCTGGGGCTGTGTATGAGCTCGGAGCCAGCCTGTTGGTCAAAGATAACAGCAATTTATTTTCAAGTCATCATTTTAATTATCCCGTTTGCAATGTTGGCCAACCTTGCGAATGGGCGCGGCGCGCATTAAACGTGACAACAGCAGCAACAACAACCAAGAGAAAGGCATACGCTAACGCTGGTAGCAGCAACCATTTTGCTCATTAAAATATAATATGTATTTTTTAATTTAACAGAAATGTTTGCACAAAAATTTCCACGAAACAAAGTTGAGCTCCGTGCGTTGAATCTCCACAATTCAAGCTCCAACTCATTGCCAGAATTTGTGTCTGTCTGTGGCTGCAGCTGAACGGCGAGCGGATGGACGGGGTGGCGACAAAATATCCTTTTTCGGTTTTTATTCTCCATACAGCTAACAAGGACCACAACGAGTCGCAGACCCACTTCTTGCAACAGATCCGGTATGTGGTTCTGGCCCCAATACCAGTTGGCAGTTGGCACTGTTGCTGTGGCCCCGCCTTCATGCGTTTTTCATTTAACCGTTACCGGAAGCGTTCATGAGAAAGTTTCCGCTTTCATAACCGAATTTTAATTAACTTTCGAAAACCTAATTACAAAGTATTATTATAATGAAAAAGCAGTGCACAAAGCGAATGAAAGGGGCGGCCCATGACACGGGCACGGGCATTGGCACGGGATACCCAACAAACTGAGCGAGTTCTGCCCCTGCAGCTAAAAAAAAGTGCTGTGACTACAACGATGTCGACGACGACGACAACGATGGCTACGACGACGACGTTGTTGCCTCCGCCATTGCTACGTGCGCTGTCTTTGCCCTTTCTATGCAATGGGGAATGGGAAAGGGACCGGAGACGGGGATCGGTGGCACTACTTCCTGTGTATCCATCCGGTATAAGCTGGCGCTGCTGCTGCTGTTACGGGTGCGCCGCATTGGGGAGTAAAAGAGTTGGCATTGCCTGCCATTTTTATGGCACAGACTCTTTTATGCCCCAGCTTTCGCTTCAGCTACAGCCCCCTTGCCAGCTGGACTGACTGCCGGCTCTGTTTAGCTCTCTGTGTCTCGTTTCAAAATTAAATATTCCATTAGAAAATTACTACAAGATTGTGGCTTTTAACATGCGCTGGAAAAGCTTACCAACTAATTGGATGCTACCCAACCTCTCGCTCACTCTCAGCTAAGTCAGGTAGAGACTAAACTAAAATTCGCTTTTGTGGTTCAAGATAAGTGGAACAAATCTGTTCTTCACTTGGGTATTTTGAATTACGTTTAAAATTCCGTTTTATTTTGACAATAAGAAGTTTTTTATTTAAAAATACAAATATGTAAATAAATAAATCTAATTTAAATGTTCACCTAATAAAACAATAGAAAATTTGATTTAAAAAAACTCTATTCCACAGCTTTTGACCTAAAATCAACAAAATTCAAAACTAAAATTTGTAAGCCTCATTTGAAGATTGACACACAATATTAATTTAATATTTTTCGCTGATAGCGCTAGGTAAATTCCTGATATGCAAAATATATATTTTCCATATAAAAGATAAACAGAAATGAAAATATTTATTATCAAACTTCTATCGATATTCATATGAATTCGAAGCCAAAAACTTGCAGCTTTATTTATTGAAGTAATATTTATTTTTCAATAAAAGAACTGGTAGGGGTAAAATTTTGGTTTAGGACTCATATGTATATATATATGAATTAATATAGGTATATATACATATATGTTTATAAATTGTATAGACATATATATATATATATATATATATATATATATATATATATATATATATATATATATATATATATATATATTTCAATAAATATTAAAATATAGGCAACATTTTAGTCTACAGTTGTCCTCAGTAGAATCACATGCATTTTTAATGCTCAACAAAATGTCATGTCAATTTTGTAATTGTATTGTGACAGCAGCAGTTTTTTGTTACGATGGTGCTGTTTGGGCCCACTCTAAGCCAAAAGTTCAAACTTTTTAATAGAATTTTATATGCAAAGCAGAAACCAGGGACCAGTCCGTCACATGCGAAAATAATTACATATTGATCGCGTGCCCAGGCGAAACAGCTTTGGCTTTGGCTTTGGCATTTATGAATAGATAGCTCCAGTCTGACAGTGTGAAGGACCAGAGCTCAACAAACCCTTGCTCCTGCCCAGAAGCTATCGAATATGAACGTCTTTGCAGCGCGCATGTCTGACATGAAGGGGCTTAAATATAGAATGTGAGCAAAATGATTGTGGGTGGTGGTGGTGGTGCGAATGGGGTCTGGTTTGGTGGTTGCAGCAACCCCAAAGCACAGATTTTAGAAAACCAGTTCAATCCAACTGGGGTTGCTTGCCGCCAAAATGAAGAAACTCTAACGTTGCCAGTCACAATGTCAAGGAAAGAAAATCGAAATCGAAGTCGAAGCGGCAACAAACCAACGCCATTTTCTTGGTTCTGACTGTCCCCCCAAACAAAGCGCGCTCTTTTACGCAGAGCCATAAAAAGTATTAAAGCAACGGTCTTACGAATTGATATACATATAAAATGGTGACCTTCCAAGCTGCTTAATTAAAAAGACAACAGCTTGTTAAACATGACCGGATACCTCACAGCACACACCGCACTGGACAGATAAGTGTGTGTGGTAGAGCGCTAGAAAGGTATTTTATTCGAGAATTATAAATGAGAGCCCAGCCAGGCAACCAGTCAGCCAGTCAGTCAGTCAGTCAGATAGACATGGGACAAATTGTAGATTCTTGAAATGAATCACAAAGATAACTAACCATGGGCCCAGTAGTTATAGTGTAAATACATGTGAAACTTTACGTAGGTATACCACGTACTAGATGTTTGTGTAAAGGGTAACTGCGTCGGATCAGGCGCGGTTGTTATTTATATTGGACAGATAAGAAGCAGATATGAAGGCAACCAGTCCTAGGTGTCATATGAATATTACGAGCCAGCAAATAGGGACTCTGAGCAGAGGCCTCCATTGCTGCATTTGGGATAGGTAACTATCACGCTGGCTAGGCTGGGCAACTCAGGACTGTTGTTGTTGTTTCGATTGTTTACCTTGTTGTTCGTTGCAATTTACGAGTGCACTCTGATAAGTTTATCATAAAAAGGAGAGAAAACTGCACTCTACATCCGAGTTGCGATAAGATAGGAAAGAGCTCTTGGAAACGCTCGATGAGTTGGGTGCAGGCCACAGGCGCTATCGGTCGTTCATGTTGCTGCATTGATAGTTCGATCCAATCAATACAGAAATGCTTGTTGGAGGTCAGTTGTTTAAATAAACAAAGGCAACGCTTTGATTACCTTCTGCCCATGGAAAGTTCAAACAAAGCGTGGATATTTTTTCAATTCTTTTTTTTATATTTCAAACATTAAAATTGTCTTTTTTAAATTTTTGCACGATTTATAATATTAATTTTAACTAGCTTTAGATTTCGGATGTTTATTATTTCGTTTTCTGCTGACATTTATGAATTTCAATGCGTATATTTTACATTGCATATTATTTGTTTTGTTTTTTTATTTTTATTTTTTGCATTTTCATATTTAAACTATTTCTGTATATTAATTTTAATCAATTAGCTTAGCTTGATGTAAAAATGCGCGTTTGTGTGTGTGATTTTGTTAACGCACAATAATAAAAATTAATATTAAAAATTATTGAATAATAATTGCAGTTTTTCGTTCATTGTTGTTTTTTGTTTCGTATTTCCTCTTGCTCTTTTATTATTTATGCTAATTAAATGTTAAATGCTATACAATATTTGTTAATCTTGTGTAGCATACAATTTGATTAATTCTCAAGTTAGATTAAATTGTTTTTTTTTTGTTTTGTTTATTTTTTTTGGGCGTTGAGTTTAATTTTAGCTCTCTTAAAGACGATATAGTACATACACATATATTTATAGACTATTTACAAATGGCTTAGGCCTAAACGAATTCGTACAAGAACAGAAAACATACAATGCAAATAAAAATTGATGTATATGTATGTATGTATAATTATTGTATACACATAATAAAAATGGAAATAATTTATAAATTATATGATAAAAACGTGACGTTTCCAATGCATGGCCAATTTTTGTTGCTTAGTTCGATAAATTTGAGGATTCTTAAGGGGATCTTGAATTGTTGGATACATCTTTTTTTGGTTTTTGATCATTTGCGATTCGAATTCGATTGCCTTTGGATAAAGGAGTTGGTTTTTTTTTTTTTGTAATGAACATTACACACAATACCGCTTTTCTTTTGCTTTCTCTCTTTTTCTCTCTCTGTCTCTCTTTCTCTCTTTTTTCGCGGTGTGTCTCTCTCTCACTATCTTTGTGTAGCTATATCAGTTGCTTTCACACACATTTAAAATGTTGAATTTAAACCGATTTGATTGTTATTGCTTATATAGAGAATAAACAAATGGCACGGAAGTTCTTGTTTTTAGCAGACATAAATGTTAACAAAGTTCTATTGTTGAACGGCCAATAGAATTAACTATATATGTATATGTGGCCGTTACTGCGCTTACAACTACATCACTTTTTTCTTGAATTCCTCAACAGAATGACTTTGAAAAACAAAACAAAAACATAAAGGCAAAGACTAAGCATGTGCTTCCAGAAGATTGGGTTGAACTATTTACAAGTGTAGGAGCCTTACTCACGTGCTCGCGAGCTCAAAGGATGCGCCCAGGTGCTAAAAGCCATTGAACAGTCGCTCGCTAATTAGGCCCGGCTGCCCGAACCCAACTGTGATTGCAACCAGGTCCGGGCAGTGAGTCGACGATGTGAGTTCCTACACAAAGCCGCGCCTTGTGCAGGGCTACAGCAGATTCTGTAATGCGGCGGCGCTGTTGAATGTCAAGCTGTGATTCCAGTTACGATAACTGGCCGCAGCCGCATATTGTTGATAGTTGTTGTAGAGCTGCTGCTGCGCCGCTTGATGCTGCTGCAGTTGCTCCTCGCTAAGGTCGCTGGTAATGTTGGAGGAGTCTTCCTGCAGCTCGGCTGATATTTGGCTATGCAGCAGCTGTTGCTGCTGTTGCTGTTGCTGGTGTTGCTGTTGCTGCTGCTGCTGTTGCTGTTGCTGCTGCTGCTGCTGTTGCTGCTGTTGTTGCACTGAGGCGGCCAACTTCTGTGAAAAATTGGCGGCCACCGCTGGCTTGGTGCTGGCCTTTGTTGTGGTATTTGAAGCGGATGTCAGTTGCTGCGCCGCCTGCTGCTGTTGCTGTTGTTGCTGCTGGTGGTGCTGCTGTTGCTGTTGCTGCAAGTGTTGCTGCTGGTGCTGCTGCTGCTGATGCGAGCCGCCGCCGCCGCCAAAGCGCAGCATCTGCTCCGCGCGCCCTTAAGCCAGCGGATACTGATGATGTCACAAGCTCGTGGTGCCGGCAGGCGCATGGTAGCCGAGACTCTGGTAGTACGAATCCTGGCCTAAGGCAGCATGTGAGTTGGTCAGCGGACTGAGTGTATTATACCCGGCATACTGGCTCATATCGTACATCTTAATGTCCGCCTTGGACTCTGTGGGCAGCAGGCGATTGATGGAAAATGGATGGCTGGAGGGCGTATAGCCGGAGGGCTCCTGTTTCAGTGGATGCATCGATGAGTGGTAATCACTGATCAGCGACGGATGGCACCGATTGGCCATCATCGCGGACAGTTCTTCCTGCTGCAACTGGTGGTGCTGGTGATGGTGATGCGTGGGCACATGTTGCGGCTGCTGGCCGAGGCAAAGCTCTGCGTTGGCATGCAGCATGGCCAGCGCTTCGGCATCCTTGCTGTGTGCTGCGCTTAGCACGTTGACGCCCGCCAATGCCACGCCGCCACCGCCCGCCTCTTTGTGGTGCTGGTGGTGCTCCAGGCGACTCGTATGATGGTGATGGTGCATGTGATGCGACTCCTCGTGGTCCTTTTTGCCCGGACTGGTCGCTTCCAAGCTACTGTGTGACGGACTCTTATGCAGCTGACGTATGGCCTCCTTCTTCTCATCCTTGAAACGCTTCTGGCGACGCAGGTAGCAACCATTCTCAAACATATTGCCCGAGTCCGGATGCAGCGTCCAGAAGGAGCCTTTGCCCGGCTTATCCGGAGTACGTGGTATCTTCACAAAGCAATCGTTGAAGCTGAGTGAATGGCGTATGGAGTTCTGCCAGCGCTGCTGATTCTGCCGATAGAACGGAAACAGATCCATGATGAACTGATAAATCTCCGACAATGTGAGCATGCGTGTTGGATTGTTCTGTATGGCCATCGTTATGAGCGAGATGTAGCTGTAAGGCGGCTTCGCGTGCGTGTAGCTGCGTCTGTACGTAGTTGGCTTGTCAACGCCTCGTCGTCCAAGGGAATTGGGTGAACCAGGCTCCATGTCACGAGTACCTGGTGGCATCGAGCCATAGCTGCCGCCCAAACCAGCCGCCGACATACTCGCCGCCGACATAGCCATGCAACCGCCCATGTTGCCCAATGGTGAGCCCATGCTAGCGTAGCTCATCGAGCTGGGGGTCATGCAGTTGCCGCCCATTGAGTTCATAGCCGCTGCCGCGCCCATGCTGCCGCTCATGCTGGCCACAGCTGCAGCAGAGTCTAGGACGCTGGCGCCAAAGGTAGCTGCCGCTTGTGGCGAAACGGAGGACATGCCACCCACTGTAAGGCCCATGCTATTCATGGTATAAGCGGAACGCGCCAATGGACTCATGCTGCCGCCATTGGAGGTGGGATTGGGATTATTGTTGCTAGTTGGGATCGTACCGCCACCGCCGCCGCCGCCTGTAGATGGAGCACCGCCAGCACTAGACATGCTAACTGGCGCGCTGCTGGGCGGCGGCTCAGCATAGAGTTTTTGCATTATATCTATGGTGGTCTGGTGGGGACTACCCTTGAGAAAGCTGTTCAATAATTGCGCCGTTATGTTGCCGACTTTTTTAACGCGATGCGTTTAAAATTGATGAAGGAAATTGTTGACGCGCCTAATCCACGCGCTCGATTTATAAAAATGATAAAGATAACAAAATTTACTTTTGTTTCGATTTGAATTTAGTTGTTATTGTTGCTGTTGTTCAATGCACTGTCACTACATTAATTAAATTAAATATTTCTTGCATTTTTGTGCACTGTACTTGTCACTTATTGTTGTTGAAAGTTCTATTCTAGCAGCAATTGTTGCTGTTATTTCTGGTGTTGCTGTTGTGATTGGTGCTGCTACCGTTGGTGCTGGTTTGGCTTTGGCATTTGTTTGTGCACTTGTCGCTCCTCTTGAGCTAAACACTTTGATTAATTTATTTGTGTGCGCCGCTGATGCCTTGTGCAAATTTGGAAATAAAATAACGTGGCAAATATGACTCTATTTTAATGCGCGCCGCGCCGCAACGAACCGACGCACGAACGTGAATTGTTAGCTTGCTTTTGGCCACTGAGTCTGAGTCTGAGGTTGCTGAGCTGCTGCTGCTGAGCCAACTGGAGGCTGCTGCTGTTGCCGTTGCCGGTGCTGTTGCTGTTGCTGGTCCGCTCGAGTGTCTCTTTGGCTTGAGCTCTTGAATGTGACTGTTTGCAGAGGGGAACGCTTGTCTACTATTTGGCTTGCGCTTGCTGCCAACAAATATTGTTCGAGCCGCGCTCAAGTGCCGCCGACGATGACGATGACAGCGACTGCGACGCCAGCAGCGACTGCATCAGTTGCTAGAGACAGCGCCGACTCGCTCTCACACACAGCCTTGTACCGTGTTTCCGTCTCACACTCGCACGCATACTCTCGCACACACACACAGCGACACGCAGCGGCAGCTGGCACAACGATTCACCACCGGTTCCGAGGTCTTGCCAATGACAGGCTCCGGTTCTCTTACGTACACAGCGTTGGCAGCGCACGCGCATTGGCCAGCGGCCTCTTGTATTCACAGAGCAGCGCCTGGTTGCCAAGACAACAAATGGGCGGAGCCAAAACGTGCGGCGAGCGAGCAACGCCCTCGATGTCGGTTGCCTGTGGAGCACGGTCAGCTGCCGCGTACACGCCACAAACGAGCACAAACACAATCACAATTACACACACACACACATACACAAGCAGCATTAAGCGCTCTAATGCCGCGTGTTGTCGTTGTGTGAGCGACGCCATGTTACAGTTAACGATTTTCTCTAATACGATCAATAATCGCGCGCTCCCGCTTACACGCCAACAGGGCCCCAGCCCTGCCGGCTGAGACGCTATGTTTAGCCAGAGAATGTCGACGGCATTTGTGACAAAAACAAAAAGAATGTGTGCATGGCTCCAAAGAAGCAAGACATTAATAATAACACTTTGTGTGTGTGTGTGTGTGTGTGCATTTGTATGTGTGTTGAGTGTGTTTTTTCTTCCTTTTTTAAAGCTTGCACATTTGAGGTTAAGGTACGCCAATGTCACTCTCATTCATTCACATTCGTAGCGAAGCGTCGCGCGCAACAGCAGCAGCAGCAGCAGTAGCAGCAACAGCAGTAGTAACCGTCAGCAGCAACCATCAGCAACAGCAGCAACCGCATCTTTCTTTTTTGGCAAGTCATTGCGAAAGTGACCCAATTCTGGATGCGTCGTCATCTTACTTCTACCTGAATGCAGTTCATTGATGCTAAACTGCACGCGTGCAATGTGGAATACTTCCTGGACCACCGACTATCGACCGCCGACCATTTATGGCCGTGGATAAAACGCATTTTAATTTCGGTTGTAAAAACTTTAAGCAATTTCTGCTTGACGCCTTCCATTGTGCATTCCATTTAACCCTTTCACTGTTAACGTATCTTTCTGTGTGTCTGTGTGTGTTTGTACATATGCACCTCTGTGTGTGCAAGTATGTGTCTGTGTGCTATATTTGTACTCACTCATCATCATCACGGCCCTAACTGCTTTATGGGTAGGGCAATTTGCGATTTGTATCCGCGTCCCCGCTCCCGTTCCCGTATCCGTGCTCATTCTTGAGCCGGTGCGCAAAGTTTTTCAATGAACATTTTTACTCAATTATGTGTTACCTGAGATATAAAAATACGCGGAAATTCCTCATTGAAACCGCTATTACTGTTGTGCAGTTTCACACATAGTCTCTGCTATATTTCCCATATCAAAGCACTCATATTATGTTGGCATTTGTCTAATCATATGGATATACCACAAAAAGTGTAGTGTCAGCCGTGTCGTATCGCATTGGTCGAAAGTCCTATATTAAGTCGAAATTAACTTTATCTGGCTATAATATATAAAATGCTGTATATTTTGTACTTTTTTTTTCTTTATGGTTCTTATTTTTCAAGTCCGTACAGAATAATTGTCATTTAAACAATTTTTTTTTAAAAACACTCCGTTGAATTTAACTGAAATTAAATATTAAACGAGATTAGAGCAATCTGAGCGTTATTTCTAAAATATTTAGTTTCAATAAACATATAATTGAACCTCATTATAGAGAAGAGTTTGAGAATAATATAAATTTGTTTATTGATAAAGACTGGATATTCCAGTCTAGTTGAAATTTTCTCTATTTAAAATTTTTTGGTATGAGAACTACTATAAATACTCAAATTTTAATTTAAATTCATTTTATTATTAAAAGAATAATTAAAAATACAATTTGAAAGCATGCGTATACTCGTACATTTAATTATATTTGATGTACATACTGCTTTGTTTATGTGCAGAGCCAACAGAGCAGAGTACACACACACACACACAGAGAGAGAAAAAGAGAGATATGTACATATGTATTCATGTACTTACAGATACACACATCCAACTCAATATGGGCTATTTATATCATGATATAAGCACACAAAGATACTCATTCTTTGATGCAGACTCATATGTTCAAATGTTCCTCGTGCCGTTGTGTGCAGTTCTAATAATGTGCTTAAATATTTAATATTTTTATTGTACTATTTCCCAGGCGATCCCCAGTTCCCCTGTCCCCTGGTCTCTGGCCCATCATTGTTTGTCCGGGGGCAACACTTTCCGATGACGTAGAGCAAATACTCGCAGTAGTCCAAAAATATACATACGAGTACATGAATGTATTCGGGTATTTATTTACCTTTTAGTAATTTATCTATTTATTTATTTACTTTTAAAGCGCGCCACTTTCAGGCCTGGTCAATTCGGTCGGCATGGGCTTGGATCTGAATCGAAATCAGTTTCGGCTGGATTCGGCTCGGAACGAGTGCGAGTGTAAGCCCTGCTCAAACTTTTTAATTAGTTTCAATTGTCGACGCGTGTACGCCGTGTGGGCGGCCAATAAATAGACGTATAGTGAGACATATATAAATATTTATGAAAAATATTTGCTTTATTTCTAGTTTTGTTTCTGTTTTTGTTTTCTATTTCATTGACTGTTTATATAGCTTTAACATGCAGCGCTTTTTGTTCGATTTAAGCATTCATATGACGCATGCGTCGTGTGGCTGTGACTTTACAAAAATGTCCGCTTTGACCAACTTTTCACAGACATATTTAGTTGAGCAGCCGCTTGGATCCATCTACCCATGTGAGTGTGTTTGACTGAGCGTGTGTGTACATATCAATATAAAATGTATACTATTTATTTTTATTGTTATTGTTGATTTATTTGTTTATACAATATTTTCACACAAATTAAAATACTTTGTCGACTCGTTGGCTTCTCCCCGTAAAAATCAGCCACGACGCCAACGCCGACGCCGACGCCGACATCGAGATGTCAGTGTTGCACATGTTATTTATCCCCATTTTTATTTTTATTTTTTTTTGTAACTTAACCCAATTATCGATGCTCATTAGTATGTATTTAATTGTTTGCCAAATTTCATAAAATAAAATACGAATCCCATGTTCTAATGAGTTTAAAGCTTCTGATGTTTGCTTTGCATTAAGGCTATTCTTAATCCCCAGACACGTGTCTTTGCTTTACTCATATTAATATATTTCTTTAGGGCTGAGGTAGTCCTATATATTGGAATATATATGTATATTCTTAAACATTATTATAGTAGTTCTAAGCAAACTAATTTTATTGTATTCTCTTCTTTCAGTTCTCTTTCTTTATATCTCTGTTTTATTTTCAGATGTTATTATACTTTGATAATTAGCTACATTTGTTTTACGTCATTCAATTTTTCCACACTTAAAAGATGCAATTAGCTCTAGCAGGTTTTAGTTTTCTTATTATAGCCCCATATAAATAAAATGGTTGATAAAAGTTTTATACATAAATAAAAGGTTAAATGTATAAATATATATACAGGTTTGCTCTCTATTAGCAATATTACTACTCTACTCTTTCCATATAAGGCAAGCAAGATGAATTATTGATTTTAATTTCGGTACAAATACTTCTGTTTCCTGAATTATATTTAAGATTTTTCGAATCCCTTAGGAAAACAATCTAAATATAACACTGTATTGACAATATAAATATCTACACTCATTAAAAAAAAAGAAGGAAAACTGAGTAGAGCCGGGTACGACAATTACATATAAAGCCATTTATCTATGCTTTGCTAAATTTGTTGATTTCAGAGGCTGTGGATTACGATTAATGAAGTTAAGATTGAATTAAGACTCTTATATTACTTCTTTAGCACGTATGAAATTTGCATCACTTATATCTAAATATAATATGTGTTATTCTTTTACGAATCATAATAAAGTATGTATTGACATTAGTTCATTGAAGTATCTTTATGATGGTTTATATTGTAATATTGTTAAGTTGTTATTTTCAATAACTTTGCACACAGTATTGTCTTTCTATCTTTTCATGTCTTGGGATTTAAGTATACTCGTTTTAGTATCTGCATTTCTACTGTCAGGATTTTAGGATTTTCGTTGTTGTTGTTCATTCGTCAGTGAGCTGGTGTCTCTTGTTGGGTATTTGTTGCGTGTGTCGTAATGAGCACAACCATAAAAGCGTCTTTTGTTTTACGACCGCACTACGCGCGTGTTTGCTAAACACAACAATGCCAATTTTATGGCCAACCGAGCCGCATAGACAACGACAGTGCCGTGGGTCCAGCAGGCACAGCATCCCAGCCTGGCAGCGACCAATGGGCAACGGGCAGCGCAGTCGACATCGAGGTGACACCAAAAGTAGAGCACCGCCATGCCAGAGGTAGAGGTTTAATCATTTGCAAGTCTAGAACAACGGCGATGTTTGCAGTCTGCTACGGGTTGATTTCGCACTCGGGAACGGGGTCGCCATCGCGCATTAATTAGAGCACACAATGGTCAACGGGCAGCAAGCAGCAGGCGGAGGGCAATGGTTACTTTCTTTAGCCATAAAACGTTGCTGATGCTGATGCTAGGGGTACGGCTGCTGCTTTGCCGGCTCTTATCTAAATTAGGATGTTGTTTGTGTGCGCCTGTGTCTACGCGTCGCCTGCATTATTTGCGTAGGTGTTTCATTTCCGTTTCACAATTTATCTGGCGAGTGTTTGCACCGAAGCAGTGGCGCGTACTCGTCTCACCTTTACCTTTACCTTTAGCTTTGCCATAACATATCGCTTTCGGCCGTCTCTGGGCTGTAGCGTCTGCTGAATCCACAGTTTTTCTCTTTCCACTTTCACATGTGATTTTCTTTGTTGTCTTATCAGGCTTGTCGCTGATATTGTGCCTGTCACTTTCATGATTCACATTTCTACTCGAAACTGCATTTACAAGAGCCCGAGGCAAATACTTGCACTCGTAGAACTGCAATGCAGACGCCATCAGTCGCCTTTGATAAGCGCCTGTTCGAAATGTAGCGCATTTCGGGTGCGTGACTTATCAGAAAGCCGCCCGACTACGACATTCAAATCGCATAAATCACAGCCTAGTCGCAGTTTTCGCCTTAATATCTTCCCCTTTTATCTATTTGCTGCGGTTGGCCATAAAGTTTTTATCTTTGTGCAAACACTAAAGGCAACGCTTTAAGACCCAGCCGACCTTATTATTTCTTGTTTTAATAAAAAATCACGAGAACCGAGAACTGATATTCTTTTAATTAAAACTACACTCCCCAGGCAGGTCAGGGACGTGGGTGTACGTTGTTCCAAAAAAAAAAAAAAAACAAATTATAGTACTGGAATTAATTCGAAATTAAATAACAATATCATAAATGTATATATTATAAATTACATATTTCTTAAAATATATCTAGGTTTCACTTAGCTAGACTGAATTGTTCGTGAACTGACTGCCGGAAATTTGATTCTGTCATATATGAAAATAATTGTTTTTTTTATTTTAAAACAGTTTTATACATAAGCCTTTCCGATCTCACCAATTACACACACAATGCAACAACAATAGCTAGAAAGAAACAACATTCAACGTCCGAGAGTTAGCTACCCAAAAATCATCATGCGAAAGAATACGTTGTTCATTTCTTTATCGAACATCAGTTTTTCTCCCATAGTTGTGTTTTTTCTGATTTTTTTTTTGGTGTATTCAAATACCCTGCATTAGAAGAATATGTAAGTTTTTTACTGAGTTTGGTAAGAGTTCGGGAGTATCGGTTAAATAGTTAATTTGAGCAATACGAGTATATTGATTGATTTGAACTTAATTAATATATTTTGCTTACATGACAAATGCTCATTATTGTTAAAAATTAAAATTAGACTCAGCTCTTTATATGTGATTTAACACACAATTCAAGTTGCTGTTGTTCTTAATCAATCCTACAGAGTATTCACATAGTCGAGCACAGATAACTATTAAAATTTCGACTCGTTTTCCTTAAAAATTGTTGAAGCAACTTAGCACATGCCTGCTAATTATTTATTCGTTGACTGAAAAATTAACTTTCGAGCTATACACGTAGACAACAAGAGTGCTGGCAGCTCTGTGTTTTGGTGGACTTCTATCTAGAAAACGCCTAGGCGAGCAGGCACCATGTCCAAATGATAATGGGGAGCCGTAGCAGCAACTACGACAACGGCAGCCCGAAAGCTGTCAAATTGTCGGAAAGTTTTTATCGTATCGTACTCCATGATATTGAGTGGCCTTGTTCAGATTCATATTCACACGGCGCATAAATACATATACAGATACAGATACAGATACTGGGCAAGATACATTTGTATCTACACATGTTGGCGCTGATATAAACAATTCAATTACTTGTTGTAGCCCGAAATTCTGTCAACTGGGGGCGTTCTAGATTTTTTTGGTAGTTATTGATTTACAAGCGTGCACTATCAAATGCTATCAGAGTACTGTCCACTTGGGGCAACGGTAGACTTATCGCAATGCGTTGTGATTTTTTGGAGTGTCGAAACGCCTAAGTAAATATGATTTAAGTTCTATTTGCTCTGGCCGCTCGATTGGGTCTTAATTACTTCCGAAAACAATGACCAATGGCGATAAAGCTTTAACTAATTGATAGTGCTGCACAAACGCTTAAGCAAATAATTCTCGCTTGGACATTAACAAAATCAAATAAAATAATTACTCTGGATACATGTAGGTATGTGTGTGAATGTGGATGTGGATGTGCATGTGAATGTGAATGTGGATGTGATGTTTTGCTACCTGGACCGGTTTAAGGCTATCATTCATAAACTTTTGACTGGCTGACACGCAAATTAGCTCTTGAGTCAAACACGCAGACAACGCGCTCAGCGTGCAGAGAGCGTTGGAGCTGAAGAGCTGCAGACCTGGAGACTCTCAAGTGCGCAGATACAGAAACTGAAATAAGCGTAGACTCAGTCACACACACACACTCGCACACACACATACACACACACAGAGAGGGGCATAGGGGCCATTGCTTGGGGCCGTTGATCATGGTGATGACTGTGTAAAAAAGCGCAGCTACAAACTGGCACACAACTTTAGATGCTTGAGATGTGTTGGCCGTTTGTGTTAATCCCATCAAGCTCAGCACATTATGAAGTAGCAACAACAACAACTATAGCAACAACAACAACAAGAGCAGCAGCTGCTGCTTAGAAACTGGAGCTGCATGCGTTGAGTACGAGTGCTCGTGTGCTCCAATGGAGTCTCCATCTCCAGCTCCATCTCCATCTCTACATCAACGGCACAAGTGACATAAGTGGCGCTTACATGACGATGCGTGCACAACCAACGAGCGGCAGCCAGCAGTGCTCCAGCTCTCTACACCTTCCACGGCTTCAGTCACAGCTATAGCTACAGCTCAGCTACAGCTACAGCTTCAGCTACGATGTTCCATCTGCAGCTGAGACTCAGCTTTATCTTTATCGTTTTGTAATAGTCATCATGGCCTCAGTCTCAGACGCTGATAAGAATGTGTTATGGCACATGGAGCTGTTAAAACCAGCGCCGCAAGGTGCAGCTCTACCTGTGTGGTCCACAACTTTGATAAGGAAATTTTGGAAGCTATAACACCGCCTCTGCCTGTCTACGCATGTCCGTTCATCCGCGAGCCATACATACATCTGGGTTTCGGGTTGTATATGGGACTCTCCTGGTTGGCCATACGCATAACGTGACGTGCGGCCGACACTAAGGCTGAGGCTGATTCTGAGCCTGACTCTGACGCTGACGTGCCAAGTACCATTGAAAATGGCAAGTCATTGGCATTTCAACTGGACATGCGGCACCCTTGTTAACCGCTGTCGGAGCCGTCGTAACATCCTTCGACGCATAACGGCAAGCGGCTCCTTTCCAGGCACTGGCCGATGACGCAGCAAACAGACGTAAAGCGTTAATTTAATAATGGCCAAAATATGAAAAAATAAAAATAGAGAGAATATTACAAGTTTACTCTTACCATAATTTGGTGCTATATGAAATTTGACAGTTGCCGCCTCATTTGGAGGTGTGTTTGCAGCTATTGCTGGCTGCCGGTAATTGTTACACTTGGCTGCACCAAAGTCAAAGCTACCAAGTCAATGACATTGAACAAACACAAGTCCAAACATAACCAAAACAAAAAAAGTGAAACTACAATAAATAGAATTCAATCAATAAAATACTAGCCAAATTGAAGAAAGTAATTTGTAAATGAAAGTCAATACCATAAGCTATACATAAAGAATGCTATATTGGTATGACTCTTTGCCTTTTTTCAATACAAAAATTTCTAGTTAACTGATCCAAAGAAAGGGACCTTCATAAAATCTAATAAGGAAATTTGATTACAGAGTTACCCAACAACTTATCTAAGTTTTAGTCGGTTTATGTTTAACATTTAATAAAATAAATACAAATGAAAACAGTTTGATATAGTTTCAAGTAAAAACTAAATTGAGTAAGGGCACAAAATGTCTGAACTTGCCCCATTTGCAAGGCCTTTGCAGAGCGAGCGCCGCATACAGCTCTGCGCCTTTATTGGTAGCCGCATTAATTTGCTAGACAAACAAAATTTCCCAGGCTACATCCAACACTTCATAAATAGTTTGCACGGGGCAGCTACTGCAGCATCAGCGTCAGCGTCAGCTATAACATCAGCAACAGCCACCAGCATCAGCATCAAGCGCGACTTGGAATGCGGTGTGAAGTTCTTGTGATTCACTCGCGCTGGCTGCGGTACGAAATCAAAGAGCACCAAGCTGCCCGGTTCTGACCTGGTGGCCAAGCAACCAAAAGCATCATAAAATCTTCGTTTCTTGTATCTGGCAGCAGAGTTCATTGATTTCTGTCTGGCCAACTCAATCAAATAAAACGTGGGGAAACGCGCACGGCGGTGGCACTCTATTAGCACCTCTCAGGCACAATTTACAACAAACATTTACAACTGTCAATTGGCAACAAAGCAGCAGCCAAGAATTAAGGATGCAGGTCAAACAAAGGCACCGCCGACGCTGACGCCGACGTCGACTACGAAGCCAACGTCAACGTCAACTTCAACGTTGACGCTGTCAATTTTTAGGGAGCTGCTGATAAATTGCATGCAATTTGTTAGCATTAAACAACAAACTAATTTTCAACTGGTTTGCCACTGATGGGAATCCGTAGATACATAGTGATATCAAGAAACAATATAAAAGTGTATATATAAATATATATTATAGTGTATAAATAGCTATATGTGTGCGTGTGTGTGTGTGCGAGCTGCAGTTTGAAGACGAAATTAATAAAAATTTCACTTGAATTGACAAAGTGGCCGAACGCCGTGACGTTCAACTGACGACAAGTGGCACTTGACAAGCTGCCGAACTTGAATATTTTTTCATTATATATATTTACAATACAATATTTCATTGTTATATAGAAGCTGAATACTCTGGCTGATGTTACCTGACGCTGTCTGACCATTTGTCTGGCTTTCAGTCTCCCAGTCAGTCGCTCAGTCGTTCAGTCGATCAGTCGATCAGTCGGCTAACCTCGACACAGCTGGCGATTAATCTTGACATTGAGACGCAAACAGACGCAAAAACAATGCCCGACTGGCATGAATTATAACATATAGTATACGATATACCCCTAATATATATGTTTGATTGTTGACAATCAATAATTTCGTCTGATACGAATGGGTATTGAGGGCATTTAAAGATGTTCCCACATTATTGGCCCGACAAGTGCATGTGAGATCATTATCAAGCGAATCCACGTGCAGCGCACGCGGCCTCTGCAAGTGCCAGGACATGCTCTCCCAGGCCAGTCCTTCAGCGACAAGTGCAGCTCATCATCGTCATCAGCATTATGAACCGCAACTACTTTAATTACACATTTAGCTTTCAGGAACCCTTCACCGAATTACACTATGCTACACATGCTGAAAAAAACTGGATGCTCAAAATAAAACAAGGAGATATATTTCATATTTGTCTAGCACTAATGAAAGAATTTTTTCATATTGTACTTATAATTTAGATATAGTTTAATACTAGCTCCAAAAAGTATGCTGTGCCAAATATTATATTTTGATAACAATTCATTTTACCCTCAATATATAAATACACTTCATACATATATGAATATATTTTCTAAGTAATACAAAAGTTAACTTTTTTACATCAATAACAATTAAACTTGATATTTCACTCCCAAACCTTGTTGCTTAGTGTATTTTCAGATTAATAACTGTAGCCAGCCGGCGGCGTAAGAGCTTAAATGGGGTTGCACCCGGTCGGGGGCGTGCCTCATGGCAATTGTAATGCAAAGCGTGCTTTTTAGTTTGAGCATGAGTATGTGTGCGTGTGGGTGCATGGGTGTGTGGGAGTGTAGGTGTGTGGGTGTATAGGTCGAACGCTGCGCGCCGGCAGCGTATTGGAAAATTCAGTTTCAATGCACGGCGATGATGACGAGACTCAAGTGCCGACCCGCAGGGCTATTGACAGAAATCAAAACGGGCCAGCTCAGCTCAGCGGCGCGATGGTACTGTGGCTCAGTGGCTCAGCAGCTCAGCAGCAGCCGCCCAAATGGCAAACGAAGTTTTTTTTGCCGGCTGTCGGTTGTCGGTTGTTGGTTGCCGGCTTATCACGGCATCAAAACAAATTCGTTTGAAATTAATGCGCAGATTTGCTTTCATTAGTTGGCTTGCCGGGCGCAAATGTAACTGTAAACAAACACAGTGGCAATAGCAATAGAAGAGAAACCACCAGCATTCACATCCACGACACGCTCTGAGCTGAGGCTAATCCCAAAGCAAAACTTTTGCCATTTACAAGGGCTGCTCCTGCTTGCCGAAAGCCCAACTTTCAGCAGCTCACGCAGTTGCCGCACCCGCCGCCACGTGACCTATAACCGCTTCTCGCCCTGCCCACCCTGCACCGCACTGCCCCGACGGATGTATTTTGAATCGCTTTTTGGGCAGTGTCATCGCTTTGCATTTGGAGTACTCCGGCTGCGTGTTCCTAATGTGACAGTTTAATTGCAGGTGAGACGCGGCAGACGCGTGGCCGTAACTCGGAAAACTACGATGATGCAATTAGACAGGCAACGACTTTTCCATTGTCCTGCAATGACTTCTCAGCTGGGTGTGCGGGTACTACCAATGCCAGTGCACAACCATCTAGTCATGTGTTGTGTTCCGGGTGTGCAGTCTGGCATACAAAGCCGCCTTGTGTACAAATCGAAGTGTATATTGCACTATAATGAGTTTTCAGTGCTTTAAGGCTGGCTTTAGCAACTACATTTTGGAAATGAGGCTACAAATTAGAAATTCATTTTAATGACATTTTTTAGGATTTGGAAAAGTCTTTTGTTCTTTAATTTATGAGATATATATTGTATAAAAAATATGCAAAAATAATTACAAGAAAATAAATTCATGCTAAATAACATTTTTTTTACTATACAAAGTCGTTAATAACTATTAGACATCTGAATCTAACCCACAAATCAATCTTACTACAGCTAAAAAGTAGCTTTTCAATCAGAATACCAGATATCTAGATGTACAATCGATCATAAAAATGTCAAAAGTATAATGTGATCTCATTATATTTTAAAGACTTTGCCATAACTTATTTAACAACTCCTTAAAGCCTTTGAGAACAGCCAATCGCAGTGCCTAAATACAAAGCGTACGGCTGTAAACTAGATCAAAGGAGTTCCCTCGCTTCAAACCCACCCACAAAATAAAAAAAAAAAAACAAAAAAAAAAGGAAAACTTTCTCACATTACCTCACGGACCAGTGGCGGGGGCAAGGGATGAGGACAAGGAGGAGTACGTGAACTGAATCAGTCTAAATGGACATCGTTTAATATTGATGGACATTGTTAGAGCTCTTTATGATGAGAAAGCGTTGTAAAGGATGGAGTTTTTGCCAACGCTGCCTTTCGGCTTCAAGTGAATATTTAATTAAATTGTTTTCTAATAACCACGCGCAACTTTGTTGGGCTGCACGCGTCAGGACACGCGGCAATCGAGCCGACCAGCCAGGACACACCTTGTTGTGCCAACAACATTAGCAAGGGCGGTGCGCCTCGCTTTCGATGGCCCAAAAAGCCTGAGCCACCCCTTTCCTACAGCTCAGCCAGCTCGGCTCGCTCGGCCAGCACCGAGCTCTCGTCCTTTCATGTGCTTCTAATTTTCCAAATTACGCACCATCAATCATCGCAAGTTGCGACACGAGCTTGACGAACGTCGATTGCGATTGCGATGGCGCTGCGTTGGCGTTGTGATGATAATGATGATGATGATGTCGTTGCAAACTATAACCACCCAACCACCCAACACAAAACGAATGGCGCACCAATCGACAGCCAATCCCTGGGCGCTGGCACTTGAATCCAGCGACGCTGCGGCAGCCGCAAGAAAAAATTAAATTAAACTTCAAGTGGCCGCAATGTTGCGTGTGTACTAAAGCAGCAGCAGTGGCAGCGGCAGGTCCTGGCAGCTGGCTGCTGGCTGTTGGCAGAATGTGGCCTCATGCAACTCAGTTGTTGACTGTGGGAATCGTCTGTTGTTTTTGTTTTTGCTTTTGCTTTTCCCATAATGCTTATTGTTGACGCTGTTGTTCTTCGTCTTGTTGTTCCTGTGGTCCAGCGCAATTAACGCTAATTGCGCTTAAGCATAAGCCGGACTTTTGACTTGTGCAACGTATTTTCAGCTTCGGCTTGTGTGCAGGATTTTCCCAGTTTTCAATTTTCAATTTTCTTGTGCCTTAATCTGCGCTATGTTTTCATATTGGCTTGACTCTTTGACAGAACATTTATCTTGTAATAGTTTCACAAGCATAGCTTAGGGACCAGCATAATATTACAGAAGACGGAAGTAAACAAACGTTTTAAGTCCTTAACTAAACAACTATGAAGGACTAACTTTAACATCTTGAATAACTTTTCAGATGATTACCGATGACTACATAATCTTAAAAATAAATAAACAACTAAAATCAAAGATATTCTAAGAAACTGAATGAATGCATATGTGAGCGATATACATATGTATATATATATATATATATATATATATATATATGTCTATATATATGGCAAATATCTTAACTTAAAAAACAGAATAAGATTTTGTTTACGATTTCGAGGTGATATAAGATTAAATTGAATACGAGTGAGATAAGTTTTTTTAATTTTGGACGTATTAAGAATCATAACAACTAAAAAATATTATAAAGGAATGTTAAATACTCGAAATAAGAATTCTGAGAATTATCATACAAACAGTATATATGAAGAAAATTCTATAGGAAAACCCGAGTTATACCACCCAGAGCACATTTATATTATTTATCAAGAATTTCTCTCAGATTTTCCATGCTTAACTGTTGTCACAAGGCTAGAAATAATGAGCGTAGAACTAATTATAGTCAATAAATTAGCTGCAATAATATATTGTGATTAAAAGTCATTCGCAGACAGACATACAGCCTATCGAATTTTGCAATGCATGAGTGGAAAAAGATGCCTAAAACATAGTTCCAATTGCTTAAATTTGTTAAATTTAAAGCAAACCCAATTAATAATAATGTTTCTGTTTCTTATGCGACATCCACTTCAACAAATGAAATAGCTCAAAGCTGGAAGGGCAAGCAGAAGGATATGACTCTTGACAATGTAGTGCAGTGCAATTAAGAGCTCAATCAAAGTGACTGCGGCTGGCTCGCTCAAATTATATTTCTGGAATTATTATTGATGTTTGGCATTGACCACCAATCAACCCAGTGCATGGCGACCCGGCTCTAATTCCAATGCTAAAGCCGAATCGAACACCCCAAGCCAATGGCCATATTCAATTTGGTTGAGTAGTTGCTCGGACATTTGGCTGACCAGTTTGATTGAAGCGCAGACACAAAATGCTGGCAGGCAGCCATTATATTTAAGCTGCCTCCGATCGCTGCATATACATGCATACATATATACATATATGCATGGGAGTACGGGGTGCACCGCCCCACACCACCCCACCCCCTGCCACACTCAATAACGATTCCCACATACTTTATATGTATTATGTACATAGTTGATTTGCTTGCTGCTCGCTCAGTTTTAGAACTTAACATATACACTTACACACGCACACACACACACACACACACGCAGAGTATAGACCATTTTCTATGCTCGAGTAGGATGGCCTCGGATTTCATTCATATGCCGAACTATGCGCCTTTCCCGAATCATCATCATTGATTTGCAATGCCCGAAATGTGTCTGTCTAATGATTGAGGTTTGTTGCTGTTGTGCTGTGCCTAACTGCCAAACATTCGGCCATAGTTCTGTATATGTATGCATAAGTGTGCATGTGTGTCAATGTGTGTGTATGCATGTGTGTGTTTGCCATCGTTTTTGGAAATATTATATGCTCATACCTCCGTTTTCGAGTAAATTGTGTAAATATTTGCGCTCGTAAGTGGATTGGAGATGGATGAGTTTATCAACAGCGTATTCGCCGTCGCAGCAATGCCATCTCCATCCCCAACCTCAGACACATCCTCTGCTCCATCCCCATACCCATCCCCACCCCCAAATCACCATCATATTCACATGCGTAGCCAGCTGACTGATTGCCTTTGCCTGCCGCTAGCAATCCGATGTTTGGCCCTCAGCTCTTTGCCAACTGCTGCATTCGAGCCCTTGATAACTGTATTAGCTAACTTATTTTCCATCTGCCCGCTTGGCAGCAAAAGGTTTAGGGTTTCAGCACAAAAATGCATTTATTCAGGATTTTTTTTATTAAAACTCTACCCCGAACTTTATTTAATATTATTTAGTATTTATTTACATTTTTATTTTCAAATACTTTCACTATTACAAACTAATTACACATCTTTCAGCATAGCGAAATTTGCAAAATAAAAGACTTTAAAATTCCATTGCTGGCGGATAAATGCTTACAAAGTCGAAAGAAACTCAAATTTCGGATTAAAACTTAAACAAGTTACTTTTGTGTTTACTTTTTGCTTAACACTTTAAAATATTAATTTAAATATGCCTAATTATAGTAGTCTTTGATATACAATTCGAAAAAATATATTAAATATGAGATTTCCAATTATCACTAATGAAACTATATTTTTTCGGAGTTCGAACTCAGGTTCAGTTAGCAAAGACATACACCAGACTCACAAGTGGAGAGACTTTGTGCTTGGTTCTGAAACATATTATTCAAATATTACAGTTTTGAAGCAGTTGACTGAGAACAGTTAATGCTGTAGTGCGTCAATTACTCTTAAACTGTACATTTACTTCGAAAACCAACAAAATACTTATACTGTCGATCAACTCACTTTGTTAACGAAGTTTCAAACCACTAACTAATAACTTATGCAGCAGTGACACAAACTCAAACTCAGTGCACAAAATACTAGCATTGCGCAGCATCTCAAACTGTTAGCGAAGTCTCGAACCACTTAAGTACTTAACGATGGGTTTAAATAACATACCGCAGCAGTGACACAAACTCAAACTGGCAAATTCAAACTTCAAGTTAGCAAAGTTTCAAGCCAATAAACTTTTTAGCATCTACTCCAAAACGGTTCGGTTAAGAATTGTTTAGTATTTAAGTCATTGATAAATCCAGGTATTTCTAATTTGCGTTTAGTTTTCATTTTAAACGTTAAGAAACTCAAAACAAATATTCCAATTTAAATTAAGCATCTTTAAGTAAAATAAAATGTCGTCTTTCATATTTAAAATGCTTACTGCTTTTAATGCAGAACTATGACCTGTGAACCATGCTGACGACACAGTTACAAGTTACGAGGGTTTAATTAAACTATCTAAAAGCTATCACAGGCAGAACAGTAATTACGCACTAGAGAACTTAACTACGTATATGTATATATACATATCTATATATGTATCTATATATCGATATATGCTACACATGGATACATGACGTAAGCAGCTCCTTGGGCGCCATCTTCTTGCACAACATGCATTGAGGAACTTTAAAGTAACTAATCGTTGGTCCAATTCGGCCTATCGACTTGGATGATTGAGTGGCAGGTTGAGCTCCCACAGTTTCATGTTGTTGTCGAGCACTTCGTGGAACCAGCTCTGCTTCTGCGGATGATCTCTGAACACAACGTTAAGTGCCTTCAAGTCCAGCTGCAAAATCGCATCGTTGCCCAGAAGACTGTCCAGTGACCTCAACAGAGTGCTGTTCCCATGCAACTTGAGCAGGGTCACATACTTGACCACGTAGTACTCGTATTGCAGTTTGCGACGAGCCCAACGCTCCACTGTGGCATTGGCACTGGCCGACCGTATCTGGCCGAGATGCTCAGCGAACCACGGCGCAAAATAGTTGTATAGATCGAGCTTAGAGAGTCCATTGAGGCCTTTGCTCTTGATGCGCTCCTTGATCATTTTGTAGTTCTTGCGACTATACACGAACACCTGGTAAAGCGAATTCCCAGTCGTGTAGGAGTTGACGTAGTGCGTGCCAAAAGATTCCATAAATCGCACAGCCGATGTCAGATTGCCGACCTGCAACTGTTGGACACGTGATTGCACTTCCGCCTCCAGCGGCTGATTGATTGGAATCTCGGAATTAAGTTTGCCCGTCTCACGGAAACGTACGACGCGAACCAGCACATAGGAGTAGTCACCCACTATGAAGGACGTGTTGATGCCCAACTTCTTGGCCGCATTATCTGGGAACCAGCCGCCCGTAAAGGCCTCCCAGGGCTTGTCTAAGCGCTCAATGGTAAAGTCTCGGAAATACGCCTGAAACAGTTGGCGACGATTTTCGCAGAACTCCATGTGGAAGTCCCCATGAAATATGCCAGGCGTCGTATACTCCTGGCTCTCAGACAGCTCACTCATATTCTGAAAAGATAAATCATAGATAAATATTTTAGTATATGTATATGGATTTATTTAACATACATTTCTACGAACTACAAAACAAAATATATTAACCAAAAGGCAAAATGATCTTCCACTCCGGAAATGCCTTTTGCCTTGTTAAAATGCTAATGCTAATGTTGTTTCTTTTTCATCTTCATCTATCAATTCAAGCATGATAAGTTTCTTGGAATAGCATGAAATTGGTAAACATAATTTGATATGACTTAACTTCTTTGATCTTGGAATTCAAAAGAGAGGCGAGCTAATAAGCTTTTGGTAAACATTTTAAGCAAAGTAATGAAATAAAACAGTTCATATTTCTTGATTCTAATTTGAATTCATTCGTAATTCTTTATTTTTGTTATCGCTGCCAAACACTCACCTTATATATATTGCGAGTCGGCTCCTTAAATATCCAGCGTTCGCTTTCGGCACTGTCGTTCAACGGTATCACGCGCATCGATATGCCCAGATAGCCGTATCGTAGGAAGATGTTAATGGCTTTGCCAATGCGCAGCTGGGACTCGCGGCTGCCACTGACCGCCAGCACGAGGAGCCCCAGGGTCAGCAGCCAGAGCCAGAAGAGGCCCCGCCGCGGGCTCAGGCTCGGGCTCATCGCTCAGCTGTTTGTTGGTCGGCATGCAACGGGGACTGCAAATGTCGAGAGGGGTAAGCGAGTCGATTGAAAGTAGTTTTTTTGCAACAACTTAACGCTTACTAACTAGTTTGTATTCGTTAATATATTTATTATTTGTTTTTCTACTAAAATGTATCGTCCATATGACGACGATAATTTATGCCCGCTGACTCTGTCGGGTTTCTTTAGAGCTTCGAGCTCTAATTGGCCGTGAACCGGTAACTGAGTTGAACTTGAACCGAGGCAAGGTGAGGCCTGCAGCTAGATGAGCCACTTAAGTGGCTGTCGCTGCAATTAGCCACGAAACACACAGACACACTTAAACATCATAGAGATGTTGAGATATACAAATTGGATCAGCCAGAGATCGAGTTTGTTGTCGCTGTCTCTCCTCAAATGCAAATTATTTCCTCAAGATGGCTTTTTGTACACTTCGTAAGATTTTATAACGATTTGGTGCACCACTTTAAACCGGTTGTGTGCTTGTTGATCTCTTGCCTGGGACGAGGAAGCCGCACCAACAGCGACAACAACAACCATAAGAAAAACAAAAACTGGCACAGCTAAGCCGAAGCTAAATCGGCAAATGCCAACAATATTGCAACTTGTTGCGCAAACTCGTCAAAGGCAGCTTAGAATTACCGACGTTATCAATAGCAGCAACAGCAGCAGCAGCAGCAGCAGCAGCAGTGGCAGTGGCAGCAACTACTATAACCACCGCAGCAGACGTGTTGAACCGGTCAAAATAAAAAGGTTAGCCATAACACTCGGTGTCGGTATCGGGTGTTAGCCATGTCTATATGAGTCACACCTGAGCGCGCTGAGGCGCAACATTTGCCAAGCGACCGACAAAGATGACGGTCAAAATGTGAGCTTTGTTAGCGAACCATAACATATAGGGGACAACACAGTCGCTGAAGTCGACAGCTGCACCTGTGCACCCGCTACCAGCTAACGCGAACACAAGAATGCCCTAACCTCAACACATCATCAAACAGCATGCAAAACTGTGAGAGGCAAAGCACTTGAATGACGGATCAGACGTACTCAAATCGATCAGCAGCAAAGCAAACAAACAACAAGTTTGCAATAAAAATTAATATACAGATTGTTGTTGTTTTAGAGGAATCACCTAACTAGTATTATTTACTTGTATATATTAAAATTCATCACCATTTTTAATATGATTACAAAACAAATGCTAAGTTCAGCTTGGCCTCGCTGGCTTCTATAGAGATACAACTACAATTACTACAACTACTAAAAAATATATGTATAAAGCGCCATTTAATTGCAGTAAATCGTATTGTCATTGGGTGTATTATTTATCATTTCGATCTATTAGAACTCCATGAGTTGGGTTTAATAATACGATTTAAAATTTGATTTATTTTTATTCTGGTGTAATTTTGTATAAACTGGAGCTGAAACAATTTATGGCAGAACGGGTATACTGGCAGTTTATTTCACAAAAATACAATATAAAGCAGATCACTAAGCAAATATAATCTGGTTGTTTTGACTTATATTTTTGAAAATAATAAATCGACTATTAATTAAAAATTAAATTATAAATTATTATAAATTATCGAAATTAGATGTCTGGACAATAGCATGGACATATCATATCGATGAGTCCATATTTCTATTATACTCAGATGCAGATAAATTTAGTGTCACAGCAAATAGTTTTGCAAATTGAAAACTTCATCTTCATCATTTCAGATATGAATATATCATTGTCTTGGTCCATAGTTTTAGTTTGTATTCTTCTTATTATAATGGCAATACCAATAATGTTAATAATCTTTTAGGTAAATATTTTTAAACAAATAATAAATTAGAACTTGAACTGGTTTCCATGATACGATTTTGTTGCTAATTTCTTACTAAAATGTTAAATATTTAAATGAGGTTATAAAAATGATTGATTTGTGTAAATATTTGTTTACTTCACAACCCACATAAGCGTACATATTGCTTCGATCTAACGATTGCTGAGTACCCCTAATGTAGATTTTTTCTTTTCATTGGTGACACTGTATTGATTACCGTCACTCGTTGGTCATTGTGAAGAGCTTAAGAGTCAACAGCATTGTGAATTCGCAGTCTTTATCACGCTTGTATTTATGATATAATGATATTTTGGGTATGCTATGGTAGGCATACAAAGGCAGCATGCGCATAACCTTGTGCAAAATGACCAAAAAGCGATACCGAAACCGAAACCGAAACCGAAACCGAAAACCAAGAGACGGACACTCACAGATGCGGACAGAGACGGGACGCAGTCGTTCGAATGAATCAAAAATTCAATGCGCGCGCAAATTGTTGACGATTGCGTTCGACTCAGACGTTTGACGACTCTGATAGCTAACCAGATCGTCGAGACGGAGTCATCAGCCAACAGCGAGTCAGCTCCTCAATTGAAGATTCTTTATGTGCGGTATTTATGGGGTCTTTTGTGGCCATGTCTTCGTTGGTGTAGGGGAGAGGGACGAGGAGGAGGCATCGCACGAAGGGCACGCATAAGGTCTGCAGTTTATAGTTATATATGTGTGTATGTATGTTTGCATAAAACGTAGGTATTTACACATATTTAAACACATCTCAATTTTCCTTGAGAAGCGTTTAACATACATAATTTGAGCTTAGATCATAAGCCGTTGTTTTCGGTTTTGTTTCTTACAATCTTTCATTTTCATTTTTTGACTGCACACAAGAATTAACGAAACATCATTAGACAGCCGAAGCTCCTCCACATACATACACAAATATGTACTCGAAGTCGTATTTCGATAAGCTTTGACACGCACTCAGCTAGCAGAGAGAATTTGACTTAGACTTTTGTACAAACATACATATGTGGTTGGAGCACACAGAGGCAACTGGAGCCGATTGGCCGATCGACAACGACGACAGCGTCGACGACTTGTTTGCTACTGGTTTGCCTTATCGCACGGCTAACTGACAGCAGGGGCCAATGCACAAGGCGCGTTTGCCATCATTAAATACTCATATAAGCATTCTGTACATAAATACGGCGGATGTTAAAGGTCAGTCCCAGTGCGCGATCATAATTCTGAAGGCAACGCAACAGATACTAAAACAACTTGCGGCCAAAGGCGCCGTCACTGATCTTTCCAGAATTTGATAAGCCAGTCGGTGGCTGCCTGCCTTTACAGACTAATTTCAATTAATATTAAGTCAAGTATTTTTTTAAGCTGTTATATTTGCGCGCACTGCTTTTTTTTTTTGTTTTTTGTTAAGTTTCAGCAATAGCGAACATAAATTCCGGCTACCCACACAGAGGTAGATAGAGAGTGAGAGAGAGCAAGAGAGGGAAACACAAATACATCAGAGGCACACTCACTCAGTCAGTCACACACACACACATACACGTGCCTTCCAATTGCAATTAAAAAGCCGGAATCGATTCTCCAAGCACTTACGAGTACACCTCGAAAACGAGCGGTGTCGACGGACACAACCTCAACCGCGCAGACTCGAAGCAAAACTGAAACTGTCTGCCGGGCTGCTCAGCCAGCCACCAGCCAGCAGCCACCAGTCTACCAGCAAGTCAGCCAGCTAGCCAGTCAGTCAGCAGCTACCAAAACTCGATCGCTTCAGAGAGAATAAGCTGAGCGGCGACGCTCCAGCGCACAGTGGTCGAGAATCGTTAGCCATGGAAAGGTTTGAATTGGTATTACATTAGCAAAGATCAATTGAAGATAAGTCAGGAGGTAAAAGAAAATATGTATGTAAATAATCGAGTAGTCAAACAGCAAATATTTCGGAAACTAAACTCATTGTTCGTCACATATTTTCTATGATAAAAATATTTTACTTTTTAGTGCATTTCTAAATAAAAGTTTCAATATTTGTTATTGTCCAACCAGATCATTTACTTTCGATTGATATTAAAAATATTTTTGAAGATATTTGCTTACAAATGGTTTAAAATTGGTTTTAGAAAGAAAAAAAAGAATAATTTTAAATTAATTAATAATTAATTTACTTTAATTTATTATTATTTTTTTATAGCTCTAAAATATAAAAAATGTAATTTGTTTTACTACAAATTAATTACTTTGAATTCTATTTCAGTTTTTTAATTTTAATTTGTTTTCTATTTATTATGATTGATAAATATTCAAATCAAAAGTGAAATTTCTATATTTTACATTGTGTGGACCACTGTGCTGCAGCTGCAGTTCAATGACTGTCGGGCAGATGTTCTGGTCGCCTGCCTGCCCCTGCCTCGCCCTCCTCGCGCAGTGGGGCGCAAAAACGGTAATAGCACATGACATAAATATCTAAATGTCTTTGTTGTCTATGTATGAATGTACATACATACATATGTATGTATGTATGTACGTATGTATATATGTATATGTTGTCGTGCTGCTGCCAGCTCCCCCACAGCTTTTCCGCTTATGAATATTTCCGATCACGTCTGTTGCTTCCACATTGGCATACTAAACTGCTCGAGACCTGGGAACTGCGAACCTCGAACTGGGACCTGGGCCGTGGCCCGACCAACGTGTCGTCGTCGTTATCGTAAAGCATATGGCATTGATTGCAGTTTAGTTTTTAAATATTGAGTAATACTTCAATAGAATTGTGGAGCAATTGCTGAAATTACAAACTTTTTGTCAGTCTGTTAGCCGGTCAACACACTCCAGTTTAAATTTAAAAAAAAAAAACAAAATCCGAAAAAAACGAAAGTATCAAATTCGCATTGCCTTGAAAAATATGCACAGCAATTTGACCTAAATTAAGAGCTGTTTTGACAACAAGCTGACGCGATTTGAAGTTTTTCAAATTTCTCAATTAGAAACATCACAGACTGACGACCGGACTTCAGTTGTCACGATCTTCAATGCATTTCACTGAATTTAGCTGGCTAACTTCTGAGAAGAACTGGGTGTTCTTTTTGCTTCATTTGGCCATTTCCGAAAAAAATCAGCATTGAAACTGGTTGACTTTCTGAATTATACATATACAGACGACAGTCAGTACTACATACATAATTAACGAATGCATTTTTTTGTTGCCTCATTGTAATTCTGGTATTAATATGTAGATAGGTACATATAAATATACCTATATATGTATCAATATATGTAAATACTCAAGACTCTAAATATTTATTAAAAATTCGGGAGTTAGTGTTTATTTCATTTTTTGTTTTTATTAATTTGTAATTCGCATTCCATTTTCGTTTTTATCCCACGTTTAAACTATGTATATATAATGTAATTTTCATCATTTATTTTAAATGATATTTACTAACGTCTCAACTATTTGCACACATCGATCTTATTTCATTAATATTTTAATAACAATTCACTCAAATAGCTCAAATAGTGTCAATCCTTTTACATACATATATATTGACATTGGGGATCATAAGTATCAATATTATCCTTATGAATGCATCATTATCCTTTCATTGCCATTTATTTGTCAACTCTGGAAATTAGAGAAAAATTCTAATTCACTCGGGTTGTATGTTTTTGGTATCGATTTCCATACCTTTTCATCATTTACGCAATATCAACAATAAATTTTTACTTAAATTTAATGTGAAATTATTCTTAATATATCGCTACAATTTGCTCGCATTTGCTATGAAAAAAATATACATATATATTAATAAATAACTCATAATAATAATGGTAAACAAAAACAATGTTATAGTTATACACTTCTAGCCGGAAAGGGGCCCCGTTTTTAACATCATACATATTACCCAATTATCGTAAAATATAAGATTTTGATTTGAGCATTGGTGCTGTGAGACACCCAGCCAACTGGGGGCTGCAAAATATACATACAATACATACATACTCTTTCTAGGTATTTAGGTATAAGTACTACTTAGTTAATTTGGCCACTCGGCTGCGTTAGTCGTGGGTAGTAGGTAGTTATGTTTTTGTTCTTGGGTAGGTTCTTCTGATTCATCTCCTTTGGGAATACATCTATGATTTGCATTGCCTGCATTGCCTGCCTGTCTGCTCGCTGCTCTCTGATCTCTGATCTCTAATCTCTTATCTCTGCTCTTCCTTCTCTGATCTCTGCCTGTCGTCAGCTGTAACACTCGGAACGTAAAGTTAATAGACAAGCACTGTGCATATTTAGTATATGCGTAAATTGTTCAACCATCTTGAAACCATAGAATTATTCATGTAGTTCTTGTGGGTTGCTGCATATATTAACTATTGGGTGGATTGAATGGAGGCAAGTGGTTCTCAAAATAAGCTCCGGCTCAAATGGGAAAGGTATTCAAATGGGTTGAATAGCTGATTGCTGCCTAACGTGCTGAATGATTATAAATTGAAACGTTTAGCTTTGATATTAATTTTTGCTTTACGTTTTTTGTTTCTTTCTTTTTCGTTTTTTTGTTTGTTTTTTTTTTTTTTTTGCTTTTGGTTTTATTCTAGATGTAAGACTTAAAGTGTTCGCATTTCGCTTGCCCAATATGTTGTTCTATTTGTGTTGGCGCTATAATTTTGGCCTAAAGTAAGAGTGTTCCGCGTAGCTTAGAAGTCTAATTGCAGGTTACCCTGAGACGCTTAGCAATCTATCGGTTGTTGCATATGCATATGCACCTATGAATCCTTGAATTGCATGCGATCTTCAGCTAACGCCTAGACTCTGCATTGATTCTTAAAGTTCTGGTAAACTTACAAAATAGCTCGACATTGCAACGTATTCACGAGTCACGATTTACCATTCTTCATTTTTATTTATCGTTTTTATATTTTTTTTTTGCTTTTTAGATTGAAAAAAAGAGAATCAAACTTTACTTGAATAATAATAAAAAACGACTGAGCTTAAGTTTTCGACTCTATAAAAGCAGGTGCCTTCAGAAATCCTGTAAAAACGGAAGAACTCGTTGCCTGCGGCCGTATTGGATTTCGCAATATCTACACGATTTCATTTTTGTATACATAATACATTGGCATTAAAAACTTAAAGCTGCGACGCTATCGGGTGGTTTTTTAAAAATCTTTTTTCTCTTTTTTGTCGATTTTAATTTTAGTTTGTTTGGATTGTGGGCACATTGATTTGGTTCACTTGATTAAGCTGTCTGTTATTGCTTATTGGCTGTGGGTTAAAAGGAAGCGCTCGCTATATTAATCTTATTCAACTTGTCTGATTTTCAATGTATCCAACCTGAGTTTGAGTTGCTCAAAAATATATATGTGTATATTTTATTATATATACGTGTTTACGTGTTTCTATTTTGGTGCGTTGACCTGCACACTTTTTACTAAATAGTGGTTCAAAATGTATTACATTTATCATTTCTTGACGATTTTGTATATTTTATTATTTGCTGTTACTATATTTTGTTTGTTGTTGTTAGTATGTGTGTGTGTGTGTTGGTTTTCGTGCTCACTCTATGTTTTAATTTGCCTTTGTTTAATTAATTGTCGTTTATAATAATAACGCTGTGGCAATTAATTATTTCTCTTATATTGTTTGATTGCATTTTCTCCAAGTTTTTAATTCTTAATTAAATTAATTCAACTTCAACAATTTTGTTCGCAAATGCGTTTTTTTCAGTTTTTCTTTGTGTATGTAAGTGTAATCATTTTCACGAATTTATTTACTTTTTTTTGTATTTCTAATTTTTCTTTTATTGCATTTAAAACCGTGCACATTTTTTATTAATAATTATTAAATGTTTGTATTTGTATTACATTTTCTTTTTTATTTTATTAGGTGTATTTAATTGTTTTTAATTTGTTTGAAACACTTGAAATTGCTCACATCATACTAAACTTTATATATCTCTTGCTTTTGCGGTTGCTCATATGGCTCATATTGTTTTGTTCTATTTAATTAAATTTAATTACGTAGTTTGCTATAATTTACTAACTCGTTTTACGCTCGCTTTTCAAAAGACTTTCTATCGTAGTTGCAAATAAAATTACAACATTATACAATTTGTGTTTGTTATTTGTTGGAGTGCTTTTGTTGCTGTTCAAGCTAACTTAATGACTAACAACTGCAAAAATTACATAAGCGTTTAATGCTGTCTGGCAAATGAATACTCAACAAAATACTAGTTAAAACAATAACACAAATAATAAACAAGTCGCACTGCGTTGCTTGCTGGAATGGCAAATAAAATAATATTATAAACTGAAACTAAAAAAACATCAAATATAAACAATAAGTATAACAGAAAGTTAAATATTAAATACGGTTCCATTTTTTTTGTCGATTTTACAATTTGCTTTTGTGTTGCGACTGCAGTTCCCATAATACCCAACTTTATATATATACCCAACTCTATATATATATACTATATATATATATATATATATATATATATATATATATATATATATATATATATATATATATATATATATATATATATATATATATATATATGTATATCTGTGTGTGTAATGCAAGTGAACGCCAGGCATCTGTCAACTTCACTATGTGTGGGTGTATGTAGATGTATGTTTTTTGTATTGCATTTGTGCCTTTTTAATACTTTAATGGTGTCTGTATGTGTCCTCAGTATAGCGCCACATTGGACGCCTGTGTGTATGCATCCCACTCGCAATCGCAGCCATCGAGACAGTCGGGACATTCCAGCTCACTGTCTTGTCAGTAGAGCCAAGACACGGGCACCCATTGTGGTGTGGTGTGCACCCGATCAATGGCCGATTCCAGCGTAGCAATCGTCTCACTAATGTCGTTGTTCACAATGGTCAAGTCAAAGAAATGTCCATATAGTTGACGTAGCATATCCGACTCCTTAGCCAAACGCTCCAAGCTACCATCGTACTGCAATTACAAATAATTATGTCAACTGCCAAAGGTCAATTGGTTTATCTCCAGTCTTACATCTGCAATGTTCTGCAGCGATGGTGCCGCTATAAACACCACATAGGGCGTGAATTCAGCAGTGCGAAGTATTTTAAGGGCCTGCGGCTCCACGTCTAGTATGGCCATTTTGCCTTCGGTATGTATGCGTCGAATCGTGTCCAACTTGGTACCATACATGGCGTCCTCATGAGTTCCTATTTATACACAAATTATTTCAATACTAGCTCTATATGGCCAAAAATCATTTCATTTTCTATGCGTACCGTATTCTAAATACTCGTTGGCACCAATGTCGGCCATCATTTCGTCATGTGAAACAAAGTAATAGCTGCGTCCGTTTTCCTCCTCGGGCTTAGCAGGTCTCGTTGTATCTATTAAGGAAATAAGATCTTATCGATCATGTATTCGGAATGCATTCAGCTAGCTGACTTACGTGGTATGGGATAAGCGTACTTGTCGGGATACTTTGATATTAATGTATTCTTAATATGCCGCCTACCCACGCCATGTGCGCCTAATAGCACCAAAGTCTTGCGCTGAAAGTTCGGATCACCAACTAAATAGAAAGTATTTCATTTTAGTTTATTTTATCTTTTATAGTTGAATACTTTAACAATAATTTTTTACCTGGCACTTTGACAACCTCTTCGTATGTGACCACATCAAGCGTATCGAATATTGCGTTGTGTTTGGCCAAATATTTGTCTCGACATTGTTTCTTCTTCCGCCCGAATATGGAACAGTTCACTGTGGGTTACATAATGCGATATGTTTAGAAGCAGTTGGGTATAGTCAAACAGCTCAACATTTTATTGTTTTAAAACATGCATGAAATGCTGTAAGTGTAAGGTAAATTCAAGCGTGCATTAAATGGCAATCGAATTCGTTCATAATTTCATAAATATCCCCACTTTATACAATTGGAACCAGTATTTTGTAATTATAACCAAAGATGAATTGTGATGCATTCTTTTGAGTCGATAAACTTAAATATTTGATCGGGCTTGGTTTGACTAAAATGTTCGTATTATTGAAGCGCATCTATGTATGAGTATATTCATATGAAATGCCAAAGAAAGCTGCATTTTGAAACTGCTTGAAAAGTGATAAATTAAAAGCATTGAACGAGTATGATTTTGTGATTTGTGCTCTTGATGAAATACTGCTTTAAGTTTTGTATCCTTGCAGAGGTAATTATTTTATATTATATTATTTAATATTACATGAAATAAATTACAAATTTGCATATCTTTATCAATCAAAATACAGATATTTGTAATGAAACAGTAAAAAAAGCAATGAAATTTAAATATTACAAATATATATTTATGTATACAGTTGAGTTTTTATTATTATTGAAATGAATAAGAAATCATCGAGAGTAAACACATTTTTGCATTTGCAGTTCAATGTTTCCAAACCCTCTGCATGGGTAATCGGAGAACCGATAATGTGTTTTAATGTCATAAGAATATTTTTCTAAGGTATCGGGTGTGGGTGTGCCGTATTAAATGAACTTTGCTACGTTTGGTGACGTGAAAGAAAATTTGAATAAACATAAAACTCAAGAAAGAAACGTTAAGAGTTCGGTTGTTGTTCAAATAGTTTTTAACTTGGGTCTTAGGAGTATTAGCTACCTGCGGATCCATCACACCCATCTGCGTGAGCGGAACATCCAGCACCCGGCTCTCCTGCATAACATTGTTATACATTTATATATATATATATAGAATATGTGTGATTGGCGATTTCACGAGTTTGAATATATATTATATGTACTAGTTGCCTATAGATAGGCTTGTGTTTTAAAATAAAACTTTCAGTCTAAGGCTCTTTACTGTTAAACATCATGTTTTTATTTTTATTTTGTACTATTTTGACGAAATTTAGGGAACTTTTGTAACTACTTTTTTGTCATGCAATTCTCTGTATTATTTTTCTTTTGTAATGCTTGGGTAAGTATTCATGTGTGTATGTACGGTAAAGAGTGAGTGAGTGTGGGTGTGTGGACATGTGTACTAATGTTAGCTGGCCGCTGCCTGTTGCAGAATGGTTTTTGGTTTTTGGTAAACTACGAATTCATCACACGCTTTCCAATATAATAGAATTATAAAGCATACGATTATATTTAGCATCCAATTACACATATAAATAGTACACAGATATTTTGTTTACATGTATTTATGGAAATGTTAAGTAGGTATTTGAAATATAGACTTACCCTGCTCTTGCTTGGTCTTATCAACGGTCTGGCAAGCAATGCGCCATTCTTGAAGCTCAGGTGATGGTATCAGTCCCGCCGAACCGCCTACCGTATCAATTCTCGCCTGCCACCAATGATGATCGTCCTTGCTGATGATCTAAGCAGAATGATGTGGCCGGTGATTAGTTAAATGCCAGACGTTTGAGTGAGGTTTCTTAATGCACCTACCTGCAGTATGTCGCCTACTTGGAAGGCAATGCCTGCCTGGGCACATGGTATAAGCTCATCATCCAGCGGATTATAATCGAACTGTGCACGAACAAAAATCTATACAAAAAACAAGAACCCAACAAAACCATTTAATTTATGGCATTGCAGTCATAGTTCCCTAATGCGTTCGTCGGACAGATGCCCGCGTACACAGCCACCCATTAGCAGGGAGTTTGCTTTTGTTAAAATCTGCATGCAAGTGACAATGGCATCAGGACAAGCAAAATCCATTCGATTTCTATTGTTAGTACTGATGCTGATGTTACTGTAGCTATGTTTATTAATTAGTCAAATTCAACTTTGCATTAAGTCTAGTGGAAGTACGCATATATAGATGTAGGCTTTGGTATGATGTGGATGCATGTGTCTCTTTCATGCTTTACATGTTGATTTGTCTGAACGTGATACTTACAAGCACTGGAGCAGGTCTTATCCTGAAAAGCTGCATGTGTGTTAGGGAGGAGGGGTGAAGAGCGAGTGGGAGTCATGTTAATGTTTAACATTATAATTACATAATTGATTTGGATTAGTGCAAAGTAATTTGATATTACACGAATCATACGTGTGCTTTATGGAGTAGTGAACCAAAATGAACAAGAATTAAATTTCATTTTAATTACAAACCCGACATATACCTAATTTCACAAAACAAAGCAAATTGTTGATTTATTTGTCTCCTCCAATTTCCAATTTCTTATTACATTTAAAATTTGCATCAAATTTAACTAAATACATAATCCTTTGCGTTATCAAAAATCTTTGAATTTAATTATTTGCTGTCAGTAGCATGGGAAGTTATCTCTGTTGTTTGATTTACATTCAAAAAGAGATTATACATTTGTGTAAGCCCTTGAGAATAAATCTATTGTTGAAATTTTTGAGATTAAAGCCTATTTTGAAGGTAAATTTGACAACCGTCATTCACGAAAAAATAATTTGACCTAAATCTTTTTTAATTATATGAAAAGTGAAATAAATAATAAAACTAAACGAAATGACCGCAATTCAGTTTATATGGTGGGTTATATATATTTGAGTTGAATTTTGCCTGTCAAATTATATATTCTGGCTCGAGGCCACACAGGTTATATGTAAAAAAGAAAAATATCTACCGACATTTATATGTCTAATGACAAAAATGTTTATTTTGATGAATACTTAAATTATTGAAAAGGTTTAACATTGAATTCTATTGTAGTTACACCAAAATTATGTAATTTAAAGGGCGCATTTGAAGAATTTAACCAAAATCACAGAAAATATATAAATGTGTGACTTACCTCACAGGGTGGTGGTGCGCTACGGTAAGAAGGAACTATTTTAAAGGTAACCGAACCGCGTGCCTCGCGCTGTGCAAAAGAAAAAAACCTGTTTGGTGAACGATATTTTGTCTTAAAAAGGAACACACAGCTTACCAGCATTCGTTGCAATTGACCCACTGACTGATGCTGCACCGGCTGACCATTGATCTCTCGTATCTCATCCCCCACGTGCAATGTGGCCTGTCTGTGTATCATGCCACCGTGCATGATGCGCGCCACAATACATCGTCCGTCCTCTGTCATTTTAAGCGTGATTCCCTGCGGCAGCGAAAACGTAAGTGCCAAAGGGGTTTGAATGACATTGGCTAATTGTGGCGACAATTTGACTTACCATGGGCTCATCGGTGTTCTTTTGGAACTGCACGAGACGTACGCGTGTCACATGCTGCAGCTCACTGCCCTCAACGTTGTCCAGCTCATCGCCATTGAGAAAGGGCACCATTGGCGGTGGAGTGACGCGTAGCGCCTCCTCGCCATACACGTCCCGGGCAACAACATCGTGTGTATGTAGCAAAGCCTATCAAACAACGGCAAAAAAGGATGTTTTTGTTACATTTTTTTTTTCGATGTCTGGGCTTTGGCCGAAGGAAGACGACTGATGGCGACACTCAAAATTATGGCCGGCAATTAAGCTGCCAGTTATTATGCGGCTAAGAGCCATTACAAAGCCACTTTCTGTGGAAATTAAATTTCCGATTTGCTATGCCTGTCTCATATATCATAAGCCAAACACACAAACAGGGGTTCAAGCTCGTTCGAACGCCCACACAACTTGTTTACAACATTAACTGGCAGCATTTGTTGCCAAGAAAGAAACAAAAAAAAAAGACCCAAGCCGCCCATTTTCAAAATTCTGTTCTGCAGGGACAGAGGCACGCACATGAAGCCCATGAACTCGAAACCGAGCTCAGTCCTGCCCAAAAATAACAACGAAAATCACAAAAATTTATTACCACCCTCAAGTGCAGCAGCCTCTGTCAGGGGTTCAGTCTAGGAGAGCAACGGCTTGACTTTATACAATTTCGTTTTTAATAAATTATGTTTAATAACACTTTGAATATGCTGCGAAATTAATTTGTGCGGCGTCCCCGACAAACCGCAAGATAGCAAGACGAGGGCAACCATAGCACAGAATTCGTAATACCCTCACACACACACACACACACACACACACAAACACATACATACACACGCACGCACACTCAAAAACATACGCATTGGCAGGACCTCTACTGGGCGAGCGACTGACTGGGTCATAAAAAAAGGATTTTACTGCCTGCCCATGCTGCGTCGCACGCATGTCGCACACCTACTCAAACCAACGAACACACTCACACACATATACACACTTTGATATGTACTTATACATATGCTAAGTATAGCTAGGCTATGTCAGCGCTTTGGTGGGTGGCTCCATAAAAAAAAGCAATTTTCAACGTTGATGATTACTCAATGCCAAAAACACACAAACAGGCACTGGCACACACCCACAGACACATACAACAGGCACGTACATGCAGCGCTCTCGCTCGCACGCCCCCACAGCTGCACGTTTCATTTCCGACACAGACGCCGCTTCAGCATTACAGATGGAACCGCAGTTGCCTTTTAGTTGGTCTATCACTAGTTGGTTTTGTATTTGTTGACAGCGATGGAAATATTCTTCGTTGCTCACTTTTAGGCGCTGCTTAAAAGTAAATTGGCTTTTTACTGCCTCTGCCTCACTGGCCTTCTTCCTTTCTATCTCTATATTGCTTTGAGTACTTTTGCAAAGTTAAAGCTTCTTTCACATTTTCAACGTCACTGTCACTGTCAATGTCACAGCTCCAGCGTTACTGGGAAAATCACAATCGCCATCGCTTGGCATTCACGCCGGACAAACATCCGCAATGCCGAATGCATAAATATTTCAAAATGCTTTTAGCTTACTGTGATTTGTTGCCACCCCGCTAAAGTAAATCAAAATATGATATTATTATTATGCTACATATACAGTTTCTGCATTTGCCGGATGTCGAAAGGTTGATTGAGTTTGTATTCAATTCATAGCTATCTAATCCGCTTGCCCATCAAAGAAATGTCTCTAATTGCTTGCATATTTCTTACTAACGTTGAGACGAATTATGTACCTGAATAAATAAGAGTTCTTGAGAGCAAAACAGAGAAAACTATCAAATAAAGTAATAATCCACATTGTCATTGAGGAATATAATAATTTAATATTCTATAAGACAAATGCATCCTTTTTATGTGATTTATGTTGTGTCGTTTTAATACTTGTTCACGAAGGGAACAATTCCATATTATCTGTGTTGCTTTCAACAGGACAGATACTCGAGACATAAGTTTAAATTCAAAATAAATTTAGTTGTTTTTTTTTTTTTATCATGAAAGAGACTTGTGAACTGTGTTTTATACCATTTACAGGTATGTTAAACAACAACAAAATAATGCAACATTTAACACTTGGCCAAAATACATTTTCAATTTTAATAGTTGAAGCTACTTAGAGGTCTCTGCCCTCCCACTAAAACTGTTGTTTCAATGTATAGCAACATTTTAAAAGTAGAATATTGCTTAATTTGGCTTCATAAATACGCTGAATATTTTGTTAACTTTGCAGTGATCATTTTGAATTTCTGATTAAGACAACGCTGCTTGAGAAACTTTGATATCCAATTAACGAAACTTGCATCAGTTTATCATATTCCAAAGAAAATAAACTTCATCGAGCTTACTCGCTTTGGCTTAAACGAGCTAAGCACATTCCCTATTCCTTAGCCATCCATTGCAGAAAATTCGACAAAATAAATGGTTAATACAATTTCCGAAAATGAAATTACGTACTTGGAATAAAATTTGCTGAACTTCGCAACTATTTAAATATGGCAGCAGGCTCAGGAAACGAGTACGAGGACGAGCTCGATGTGGAAGCTTTCATGTAAATGGGAGTGGCTGTGGCTGTGGCTGTTGCTGATGGCTGGCTGGCTGGCTGGCTGGCTGGCTGCTGCCCGGTTGACTGTGCAACCGCTGGAAGTAAGTGGTAAACAACGTAATCTGATTTCAGTTAAAGCCTGCCTCCCAGCACGCCCACTGGACAAGCGACAGCCCATAGTTAACACCAAGTTGTTGGACCAATAAAACGGTAAATTTAATAAACGCTTGACAGGCGAAAAGTTGAGCAGTTTGGTTTAATGCCTCATTAGTCGTCGCCAGTTCCCCGACACTGAATCTGAATCCTGGAGGTTGCGACATTGATAGCCAAGGCAAGCGTCAGCAACAAAGTTTTGGGCAAAGCTAACACCCACGCACACGCCCACGACCACGACCACATATACACATACACAATCACACATACACACTCACACATAAACACACACACACTCGCACCACTGGTCCGTATGCCTAACCCGCAGCTGACTTTGATTTCCATGATTAATACTTAAGTGCTTGTTAAAGTTTTACCAACACATACTCGGTCAGCAGCTGATACCAAACCGTGCGCCTGCCCGGCTATCCAACGAGGCGCACAATATGCAGATGTTAGCTTACCCTATGCCCGCCTGATCCTAAACAATCGTTGACTTCGCATTTGGCTGTTTGCATACCCCTGTATGTGTGTGTTAAGTAGAAAATTTGCTGATGCTGCAGCAAAACAAAACCCAACACAGCTTAAGATACGGTTTAACAGGGTTTGGAATCAGCTTGGCAACGAAGAACACCGCCAATCTTTTACCAAACGCTAGCTAAACGAAAAAAGCTTATATTAATTGGAAATTCTGGTCGAAAAGGAATCAATTCATTTATAATTATTCATTATAATTAAATTATAAAATATGCTAAAGATTATAATTGCAATAACGAATCGTTAAAAGCAAAAATCAACTTTGAAGGAAAATATTTGATAGAAAACTTCAATATTTGAAGTAAATAAAGTTCAAGTTTTTGGTTACCAAATATAAGAAGAATGTAAATAAATAAGAACGTTGCAGTCGTGCGCCACCGATTGCAGAATACTCATACACAATGCAAGATATAATTTTTTCCGAACTGCCACGCCTCCAACTGGTACATGGTATATATAATATTTGGCAAATTAATAGAAGAGGTCAACCTTAATTTAGTCGTTAAATTTTAAATTTTGAACTGTAAAACTATAGAAAATACAGTTTTTTCCCCTGCCAACAATCAACCAACTGCAATGTTGTTTCGTACTGTACTAGCTGGTAGGCTACGTACTGGTTGTTGGCTGGCCATTTTGCCGGCTTTGCCCTAAGCCAGCCATCCGCCCACCGGATGAGGTAACGAATGAACGTGGAAACCACAAAAACCTCACGCCAACCACATGAAACTTATTTGTTGGTTTTAATAATTACATATTACTGGCAGCAGTAGCAACAAACCCCATAGAAAAACAACGCGGACCGTAACTTTGCTGTCATATTACGCCCTTTAATATGCCAGGCTACGGTTCAATTACACACGTATATAATTGACGGGTTGGTCAGGGCATTGGCAACTGAGAAGCTGAAAAGCTGGTACTGGGAACAGTAGTATCAGCGTCAGCATCAACAGTCGCATCTGGGTTTCATTAGGGACAACTACAGTCATCCGGGTAGACGTTGACAGCTGAATCATCTGGATTAATGCCGAATTTTAATTAGTACAACGTGCGGCCAGTCAACCAACCAGTGAGCCAGTCAGTCAGTCAGCCAGCGAGTGAGTCAGTTAATCTTATGGTTTGGCCCGCACGTTTTATCGTTCTTGTGCTATTCAACTGGCAGCTGATGGCTGTTCCTCAGTCACATAGTTATGACACTTGGCGCCTTATCAACGTTCTTGCAGCGACCGATGTGAGCAGCTTATAAACGCAGCCAGGCGCAAGTTTTGGGAAATCCACAGGCCAGCATACAAACATATATACACATGTAAGCGCATGCCCCACAGAACAAAACCGCACCACCCACCCACCATATGGTCTAATGAGCACGCATCATATGCATGATTAATTCGCGAAATGAAAAATTCTTCCAGGTTGTTTCTTGACTGAGCGAGCTCCTGTCAACCTGTCAGATTGGGTGCTAAGGGTGACGGCACCACAGCCGAGAGTCTGTCATGTCTGTTTGTGACATCTGATAAGCTGGCAAGCAAACGCAAAACCGCCACGCGGGAAGCAACCCGACTCAACCCAATCAAACCAAGTTAAAAAAAAAAAACAACAGCAGCAAAACTTAAAATGTACAAAAGAAACTTTACACTTAGTTTTGGGGCACAACTTGAAAACGGTTTTCACATCCGTTTGTCAAAGTGTTTTGGGTCGCTGTTGTTTGGCTACAACCACCGAGACACAGTCTTACAGTTAACATTGGACTCCATAAACAACATTCACCGTACGACTATGTCACGGTAATTGAGCGGCGACTCACTGCCCTTTTAATGCTGGCAGCATAAATATCCTGTCTATTAGTGCAACCGGTCGGCTCGGCTATACAGCCAAGCAGTATATCATCGTACATCAATGTACCTTTACGTTGATTGACGCAGGTAATATGCTCAGTTGCCTTATCAGTTGAACAATGGTTTTGGCGCCGTTGTAGCGCTGTCATCTGTATCCTGTGCGCCGTGTATTCTGTTACGAAGCTCCATCCATTACGCATCGCTCGTCACGCATACCCCAGCCCCAACCCACATCCCGCATCCTTATGCCCGCTGCTGTCAGTCACAAATCATTCAATTTTGATGCCCAACATGAGCCAAAATGAAGAAGAAAAAAGAACTACAAATTTTGAACAATAGCGAAAGACCAAAATATCGCCCGATTTGTTGCGGTGGTTGTTGCGGTTGCTTGCAAACCCGCTTATTATTGTTGGCAAACAGCAGATGCACAAACACATATACACCGACTTGGAAACCACAAATTTCCGTTGTACGTGTGTATGGGTGTGTGTATGCATTATGCACTTATCAGCGCCATCTATCTGCGGTGCGTCAACTTCTTCCTGTTGCTCGATAGACAACTGTGAGGGTGAGGGTAGGGCAAAGAAGTCAATGCAAGAAAGCCACACATGAATCCGTTTAAGCTACCAAATGTTTGCTCTCTCGTTTGGGTTTTTCATTCTCTCTCACTCTCTCTATTTTTCGTTCTCTATCTGTCTGTTATTTTATTCCACACGAAACTCATAGAAGCTATGAATGGCATCATCTTTACGCATCGCCTTTTGGTTAGGCAACACTTTTTGCACGTTATTTTAACACTGCCCACATTTTTTGTGTTTATTATATTATATCACACACTCAACACCCAACACTTACGCCCTTATATAATATATGTTCAGGTTTGTTTGTATGTATTTCCTTTCATTCAATTCCAACTAGAGCAACAACGCAGCAACACAAAGGGCGATAACTGAGTTTTGTAACAAGTAAACTAATTATTTTTCGACTTTGTTGTTGCTTTCTGCTTTTTTCTGTGTCAGTGGTCGGCAGTTGTTTTTGCAGAGCTTCTTCTTGTTTGCTCGCCTTGAGAAGAGCAGAAGATGAAAAGCTGAGCAGCATATACGCATGTCCATGTGCTTGTGTGCGATGCTAAATTGCAAAATAATGTACACACTTGGCGTTGTAATCGCCATTGTTGTTTGATGTTGTTGGAACTGGCTCTAACTGCTTGTTCATGCCATTGTGCTTGTTCATCATCATCAACAGCAATGGCAACAGCAGCGGCTGGCCCTAGTGTAAGTGCGAGTGTGTGTATACATAAATACATATGTGTTATGTACACATACACACACAGACACATGCACACTTAGGTAGGGAAGTGCTTGTGCCTACGTCTTTTGCCTTGCTTGCGCAATTAACGCATTCATAAATGAAGAGTGTCAAGGCAAGCAGTCAGCAGAGTCTGTCTGTCATTTGGTCCGTTTGTCAGTTGGGCACTTTTCCTTTTTCCATGCAAGCTAAGCCAATAATGTAGAAGGCAAAAATCTACAGTCTACAGTGCCCAAATAGCACACACGTACACACACAACCAGATACTTTTCGCAGTTCAGAAGTTTCTTCAAAACTTTTGAGGATAGTTAAAAGACTGGCTGCTATTAGCAGCACTCAAACGGAATATTTTCCAACGGTCAAAGTTCATTAAAAAGAGGCTTAAAGAATGCCTTAAGCCATTAAAAAGTTGAAAAGAAAAATTATTCCCAAAACCCACGTAAAAGTTATTTTAGAAAAACCAACTAGGCTTTTGTTTTTGTAAATGCAATCGCATTTGAAATGTGCATTTTATTATAAAAGAGCAATTGAAATTGAAATATTTATGCAGTTGGCTGGGCACAAATATCATAAAATAGCAGAAGCAAACTTTCCAGCGGACAAATATTTTTTTGCATGCCAACATAATGGATTCTCGCTTTCAACACACAAATCAATAAATAAACGAGAATAAAAATTTTCAAACAATTTGTAAAGCGACGTCGCCACGAAGTCAAATTAATTAACATTCATACTTTATTATTTCACCAAACTGAGTTCAAAGTAAACAAATGAATAAGCGGATTATATTTGTTGTTGATTTGCAGAACTATAGCAACAAAGTAGTAGTAGAAGGCATATCAGACTCCACGCAGTCTGCATATGCTTGAATTGTCAATGAAGAACTGAGGCAAACTGCACATCTACCTTTAAATATCGGGCGTACAAGGTAGGTTCGAAATATGTAACTTTCTCAGAAATTTATATTTCCTTTTGAATATAAGTATAATAAAAAATAAAATAATAATATTTAATGGAAAAAGATTTCGAGAAAAAAACCAAGAATTCGTACTTCGTATAAGTACGCGAATACCCATATTGACAGACAGATGAATGATAAGTACAGTAACATTACAGTATAAGTCTATAGTCTTAACTATTTTCAGTGCATACAGAGGTTACTTAAAAACACTATTATCCTCTACAATATGCTTTCGTATCAAATAGCTCTGGGTTTAGCAGATTCGTGTCAATACTTTGGCTATACATAAAACTAAAAAGTTTTTTTTATTAGTAAAAACTTTTAAATAAAATAGGCTGTGGATAAAGTTAGGCATTTACATTCCATTTCATAAACTTGGTTAAGAAACTCAGGCAAGGTTTTGCTTCTTGCCACATAAGCGACATTAAAACTCGGACAATCTACATGAATATCCCGTCAATTTGAGGGTGCGGCCACACCTTTTGCTAGTGCGCCGACAGTTTAAGGCCGGATGATCTGGCAAAAAAGGGCCAACATCGCCTTCGAATTAACTCCCCGACCGCTGTGATGGCCCCGACAAGACAGCATAACGAGCCTATTTGCAATGCTGCCCCAGAGTCTAGCCCCATCATCATTGCTGCTTGCTTGTGCTTGTGTAATATTTATGTAAATTTGCCCCGCCTACCACAGAAATTGAAAGGCGTAATGGTTTGTTGCGCTGCCTACTTTGCATATGACGACGCTTCGCTTCGCTTTTTTGCTTCGTGATGTCGCTGCTCGCTTTTGTGTGTGTGCATTTGGAAATTGTTCATAATAAAAACATACATACACACACACACACCCACACACAGGAATACAAAGAGAAAGAGGAAGAGGGAGAAAGAGCAAATATACAGTATATTATATATACAACTGACATCAGGCATATTAAGCGCTATAATCGAGTGGAAGAGAATTATTTTGTGTGAACTAATTGCATTAGTGACATTCAATTTGACGCCCTGGCAAAGAAACAGCGCTAAACGGCAATTGTCACAGAGCACCGACTATTCTAATAGACCCCCTTATAATGTCATGGAGCTAATTTTTTTTTTTTTTTGTTTTTAGTTTCTCTTTTCATGCCCATATAGATTGTTTATTTTGTGCTCTGCGTTTTGCGCTGCCTACTTTCGGGGGAAGTCAACCAAATCCAACGCCTGCCAGTGATTTGGGATACGAAACCTACCTCCCAACTTTGGGTGCGCTGCGTGACGCTTGGGCAATCATGTGAATCGAGCTCTATATAATTTGCAAAACTATGCGAGTCACTAAATATACGTGGGTTCTTAGTACTATGTGAAACGCCAGTTTCCTTATTAGTATTTGGTCATATTGTGCCGGGACGCTTAGTATTTTAGAAGTGACGGTTTCTTTCGAGTTCCACTTTCGTTATGTTATGTATGATGCCTATGCCAATAGGGAGCTATAATTACCTCTAACTAATGCTACGATATTGGCTGAGGAATAGCGTTTAGTTCCCTGTTTGGATATAGGTTTGGTTTTCAACCGAATTTCACTAGCTAAAATCAAATCTCTTATAATAAATTTAAAATCTGGCTATGAGAAATATCTCATATATTAAAGAAAGTCTATATGAATAGCATCTTTAGACTTTTTAGACTATAAACTATGAATTATGTCCATAGTTTTAAATGTTCGCTTCGTTTAACACAAGAAGTTAGTGAATAAGTTAAGGTAACTCAGGCTTCAACAATTAATCAAATAATAGTGATGATAAGTTCGACTATTACGTATTTCATATTATTATTATAAATCAGTATACTATTTGTACCAAAGATTCATAAGTTTATATATATATGGAGCCATTGTAGCTCATATCAGATTAGGACGAATATGTAAATTTTAGATAATTCTGTAAATGTTATAATACAATATATATCATATCGAATAAAATTGGAGCAGAAAATCCTATTATAAATGTTTACAAAAAGTATTGAGCCACCCATGTGACAAGTGTCTATGTATCTGTGTTTAAGTGTATGTGTGGTTGTATTTATGTATTAATGTATGTGTGTTTGTATGGGTGTGTTTGCCTCTTGTAGCTTGGACTTTTATGTGCCTGCGCGTGGGTCAGCCAAATGAATTAATCTTACATGTCGTTGACACATTTTCGGTTGTTGCCCAAATGTGTTGGGCAGTTGGTTTCCGGTACGGATTTGCTTACCTGTGTACGGGTCCAGGTCCAAGCAAACAGTGGAGCGTGCAGGTGGGAAGAGAACAGAACAGAATACGTAGTTGTGTAAGCAGTTGGGTACACACACGCAGATATACAAAAAGAAATGATATATCGTATAGCTATGTTGATTTACAAACATATGTATCTACATATGGCTTCTAAAGCAATTTAAATACGAAATGAAACTCAAAGGCGCAAAACATTTTGTGGCAAGCTGTGGCTGCTTTTTAGGTGAATGCAATTAGTTAACGGATTTTAGACACAGTCTCTAGTATATATGTACAACTGTCCCACACTCCTTGGCAGTCGCTGCGAGAGTGTGTGTGTGTGGCTCACCTGATGTCCGGAACATATGGAGCCATTGGGTACACGCACACGAAACGGACTATGCACGGGGCAAGAGGTGCGCGGTCCCCAGCGTGAGGTGACCGCCTGCTGAAGGGACAACGCTGAACTGCAGGGATTAAACAGCGCCGGCGGCGGCGGGCAGGGCGGCGCTGACATACTTAACGAACTGAGACCGCTCATGCTGCGGCAATGGCCCGACAGCATGGCAACATCAGCAGCGGAGCATTGGGCCACTGGTATGCCCTGGCCACTGCTGCCGACGCCGCTGCCGCTCATGCCGCTGCTGCCACTGCTGCCGCCGCCGCCGCCGCCCAACAGTGACATGTGCGAGCCACAGCCACCGGACATCAACGATTGTGATGTGAGCCCATGATGCTGGCACATGCCGACGCCGCCGGATGCTGTCACGCCCGCTGTTGACCATTGACCAGTCGACGCTGCCGCTGCTGCTGCCGCTCCTGATGCTGCCGCTGCCGCTGCCGCTGCAGCCTGTGTGTCACCGCCGCCGCCGCCGCCACAGTAGTGATCCACGGTAAAACGGTCTTGGCTACCAGAGCATTGCAATCGATGCGGTGGCGGTGGCGATGATTGACGCGAGTAAATGTTGTTTTATCTGTTCCCCTGTGTCAAGTCCTTTAGCCTGCTGATATGCTGGTCTTGTTCTTCTGCTTCTGTTTGTTGTAGAGGCACTTCCTTGGCTTATGCAGCTCCTCTTGCATTTCCTGCTCTATTGACAGTTATTTGTGTATCTCCCCTAATATCTCAACGTTTAGCTATTCACTGAATTACTCAATCACAGCGATAACTAACAAGAACAACAATTAACTATTAACAACTAATAATATCGTATGTGGATTCCGATTGTGGGTTACAGCGTCTTAACTTTACAACTATTGAAACTATTCTGCATTTTCCAGTATTTGCTGTCGTTGCTCTCGCTTGGGTACCATTCAAATTCGTTAACTGTCACTGTACTTTTCTACATATATAACTTTATAATACTATATATAATCCATATATATATATATATATACATATATATTTATGTATATATATGTGTGTGTGCGTGTGGAAGTATGCTGTGATAATTTATATGCGCCCTGCAGTGTAGACTTGATGTCGAATTTTTTGTTTTAAATTATTGTTTCCTTTAATTGATTTATGTTGTGTTTTTTCTCCCTTGTTGCTTTATGATTAAATTATGTTTGTTTATTTTTATTAAAATGCTTTAATTTAGCTATTTACTTTTCAGTTATTATGAATCACAATCGGGTTTATTATTGGTATTATTATTATGTATTTAGTTGCTGTGTTTTAAATTTTTACAAGTGTCAAGTTCACTATTTATTTTTTTTAGCTGAATTTAGTTTCAAATTTTGAGTTGCCTTTTTGGTTAATTTTTTATTTAGCATGCGAGTTCTGCAAAAGAAAATCTTTGATAAGCCCAACATAAACAAAATCTATAGAGGGACTTGTGGGAAGCTGGGAATTGTGAGGAGAGATACTAGTTAAGCTAAACTAATTGACTCTACTAGGTCGTTAAATGTCGTTCATAGCTCAGCTCAGCACAGCAATTAAATGAAATATTGTTTAAATATGTACAATATATGAATGTATGTGAATGAAATGTTGAATGAAATATTATACAAATAATAAACACAGTTAACAGAGTAGAAGACTGCAATTTGAATAAGATGGGGGAGTTTTTGCATTGAATAAAAATGTGAATATATTCGTCCACAGTCCAATTCAGACTTTTAATTAAACCAAACGGCCAAATTACACCAGACTGCCTAGCCAACAAAAATATAATTTTATGCGCCTAGCCTAAAAGATAAAAAATAGAAAAATGCCCATGGGAGGCACGCTATCTAAATTGGCCCAACCGCCAGTCAAAGGAAAAAGTTCGGCCAAAAGGCACCAAAAAAGAAAGACAAACAAAAATATATATATTTTAAAACTCGACCGAACTGGAATTCCCCAACGACTACTGTATATAATAACGATGGCAGCAGTGCGAGACTGTTTGTGTTAAATACATAGTTTGAGACGAAACTTGAAGCATCCAAGAAGCGCAAGTGCCGAATTAAATTATCAAGAAATTGTGAATGCTTTAATAATATGTTTTTAAATGTCTATCTTAATAGGCAAGACAAACGGACGGACAGACAGGCAGGTACAAAGGCACAGGTAAAAGTATTTGTGTAAGGGACACAAAGGTGCTGAAATGTTTGTTTCGTCAGTTTCCGCTGCCACATTTTAAGAATGCTAATGTTGCCTTGTCGCTTCCGCACCATAATTGAATGAGAACGTGCTGAGCTTTTCGCATTGGCCTGGGAATGTTGGGAGTTAGGCGGGAGCCCAAAGGCCACCGACAGACGCAACTTTGCAGCGCAACATACGCGAACAAAATAACGAAATTCAATTCATAAAATATTCAAAACAACAAAAAGAAGTGAAACAGAAAAAAAGGCGAACACAATATATACAGAAATTTTCATATACAACAGCCGCAGCTAAGCGAAAAACAAGAACAACAAAAATACACAGAAATGGTGCTGAAGCCAATAAATAGACGGACGAGTATACGCAAGCGGAGGATCTGAATCTGGAAAGTCGGAATCTGAAGTCTGTACAGTGAGTGGTCTCTCTGTGTGGGAGTCAATGGATACTGCAGTTGGACTGGGGCAAGTAAATGATACCAAACATTATCTAAGTATTGGTGCAATGCTCTCTGTCTCTCTCTCTCTCTTTGCAACTATGTCTGTATGTATATATGTATATATATACATACATATATACATTTTTGATAAGGCAAAAGTAGACGGAAACGGCATAGGAAACGGAGGTAGAAAATAGAGGGCAGAAGGCGAACGGCGGCGGTGGGTGGTTAGCTGCTGTGCTTGAGCTGAGGCAGTGAAGTGAAAGAAATTTGTGGAGTGTAGAGATGAAATGGCATACTTTAGTGGGTCGGGGTCTTCAGGTGTTACGGGGGTTGCTTCGCTATCCTGCTCATACTTACTGCAAAGTTGTAGCTGTAGTTGAAGTTGTTTTTATTGTGGCTGTTTTTGTTCTTGTATGCATCTAAATCGTTAAGTTGTTGTTGTTTTTATTGTTGTTATTGCTGTTATTTAATTTTATTGTAAGCAGTTCCAGTTGTAGTTGCCGTTGATGTTATTGTTGTTTGTGTGTCTGAGAGCCGAAATCAATAATGAAAATAAACGAAGACTTTGTTTTTTCGGATTGAGGGTTGATCTCTTGCACTCATCTAAACAAACAGTCAAAAGCACTTGCTGCAGTTACGGACCATAAATTGATAAGCCAGCTGTCACAGTTTATTCAATTTCCGCAAAGCCAGACAAACCGCGCACAAGCACACGCACACGCACATACACCTCTACACTTACACACAGGCAGAAAAACACGTCAGCCACATGGGCGTGAAGATAAACACGAAACATGAAATCAGATTAATTTAATTCAATTTGTAACGCGTTCGCTTGTCGTTTGCGAAATCATTGATAATAATTTTGGTCAAATCGATTTTGGAAATGCTGGTGGTTCGATTGCTGGCTCGGTTCGTTGCCCACGCCACGAGATGCTACGCTACGCCACGGCAAGCAATCGAAACTGGAGACACTGCGGTTGTTGCTTCGAAGGCACGAAGGCACCGCCGTCAATGACAACGACAACGACAGCGACAACGGCACGAGAGCAGCACACATAGCTCGTTGCTTCGCCTGAGACTCTCGTGCCTTGGCAGCGTACGACCAACTCCCACATACACACTGAAATTTCTATGCGTGTGTGTATTTGTGTGTGGGTCCGCTTGCTGCCTCGAACCAATATGCAAAAAATCAGCAGCCCGCAGCGAGCTTAAATTCAATGGCACGAAAAAGTTGCTAAAAGAACGCATGTGTGTGTGTGGTGTTATGTGTGTCTGTGTGTGTGTGCTGATTTTTCTTGACTTTATTTTTCCGTTTTTGAGCATGTGGCGTGACTAAAAATCAATTTGTGTCTAAGTTTTTTCATCATTTATGTTGCCTTGGCTCTTTTTAGCTTACAAAAGGCCACAAATTTTCATGGCCCACTTTTGTGCGCCGGCAGTTGGCAAACTATTTCTTTGCTGGGCCTCAAAAGTTTTTGAGCACTTGCTTTCAAAATTAAAAAGTTTCGTTTCTCTTATATTTCGTACATTTTCGCTTATAGCTTCACTCATTTCAGTTCTTTTTATTTCGGGTTTTCTTTATTTAATTTTTTTTTTGCACTGGCTTGCGCCGTATGGCAGCGCGTACAACAGCAACAACAACGACGGCCACAACGAGGATGAGCCCGATATATGGCTCACACTCACTCTAGTTGGTATGTGTGAGTGACTGCGTGTGTGTGTGTGTGTGCAGTAACTGTCGACGTTGTTAAAGCCGTACTGAATGTTGCTGCTGCTGCTGCTACTACTACTACTACTGCTTTTGTTGTGTACCCGTCCTATCCAGACTAGGGCTCGCGTTACACTGCCACAGTTCCAGCCAGCAAGGTGCACAATTATAGACTAAACTCCGAGTTGTCAGCAGCAATTCAACAATGCTGCCATCTACTTAGCTCTCGCAGCTGAATGCAGCCAGCGTCAACAGAAGCAGCAGCAGCAGCAGCAGCAGCAGCAACCATCGTAGCAGCCGCAGCTTCAGTTTTTCACCTAGCAATCAATTTCCGGTGCAGATGGCAGCTTTATGTGCCTTTTTAATGCGTGCAAAAGAGATGACTATATTGGCGATTTAAGGCTGGATGTCTGTGGGCGGCTGGCTGGTTGGTGGTGGGTTGCTGGTGACGGTGCCACTGCTGCTGCTGCTGCGGCTGCTGCTCTTGCTGCTTTGGCTGCTTTTGCTTCTCTTACTGCTACAGCTCTGGCTGCTGCTATTGCTGAATCTGTACAGGATGCTGTGCAGGACATGCGCACTGCTACGATGAAAAATTTTAGGCTGGCCAAGCAATTCTTACTACAGGCGCATGCTGACAGCTGCAAGCTGCGCTGCTGGCGTCTCAGTCAACACGGACGCCAGCAGCGCTGATATTTGTCTAACGTTAAGGGCTTGCAAAAATATTCGTAATTTATGGCGCAATGTCTGCGCCACGTAGTCGTTAACCCAATCATCACCGGCGTTCTCCCGTCATCATCATCATCATCAACGGAGTTGTTGCTGCTGCGGCTGCTACTGCTGCTGCTGCTACTGCTGTTGCTGCTACTGCTGCTGCTGCTACTGCTGCTGCTGCTACTGCTGCTGCTCCTACAGTTACCACTGTGGTCGCATTGCTAAATCATGCCATCGCCCATAGTCCAAACTAAAGTAGGTGACTTGTGTTCACACTCACACACACACACACATAGACACAAATTCTTGTACCCAGATAGGTATGCCCACTGCTTATTTGACAACCGCATGCGGGTTTGCGCCAAAGGAATCATGACCAAAAGGAAAGAATGTCGAAGCCACAACCTAATTACTTGTGTGCAAGCTGGCCAGTTGGCAAGAATGTGCAAACACAGTACAAAGCAGATAGATGGGAAGGCTACCTAGGGAGCTTATAAGTTATGGAATCTGTGCTGAAGCACTGGCAAATAATTATGAAATGCATGCGCACCAAGGTCTACAGACAGACAATCGATTGATAAACAAGGACAACATTGGCACGCCTTTACCCCTGTCCCAGTCACTGACGGTGTCCCTGCTGCTATTTCTCACAAATGCTGTCACGTTTAATGCGAAACATAACAGGCTTTTAATTAATGCACAATAGAGTGCACGGCGTGCTACAATCCCGTCAAGTGCTACGACAACGATTCTGAATGCATTCCGCGCCAAGGTCTCAATGGAGGCGCGGGTAACAAACAGTGCCCTGCCCTGGCAAGGCACATCTAATTCTATAGTGTAGGTCAAGGCCTGAATCACATGTTATACTAGCTGTAACGACATCGAGAGTATCAGCCAATAAACTATTAACATAACACTTTTGTTGTTGTTGTCATTGTCACAGTCTCTATCGTTGTCGTTCTCATTGTCGTTGTAGTTTGCGCAGTCGTTTAGTCGAAGAGCAATTTGGCAACGAATTTGTCATTTTATCGAAGTGGCAACAACATTTACTCGCCGCATCAACAACAGGCTGCACACTTTAGCCATTCTGACATTTATGTGTGTGGCCAAAAGGAGTACGCTTAATGTGTCAGTGGGCCGGGCCGGGCCACAACGTGGTTTGTGTCCGGGCCAATTCTGTTCAGGTGACTGCTGCTGAACTGAGCTGCCAGTTAGCCTGCATGCTTGTTGACACGTTTAGTTGTCGGCTCACACACAGACCCACACACTCACATATTCACTGGGCTATATGTATTTGTATATAGTCACATTCGCATATAGTTTATATATATGTGGCTTTGTGTGCATTTGCCAAATCACAAACAAGTCAAAGGTACATTGAGCATTGTAGTAAAACTTGTTGGGAGGTTTGCAGAAATCAGAATTAATGCAAATTCGATAGTCATGGTAAAATAGTTTTGTAACAATAATATGTCCGCAACTAAATGACAATAGGCAATGCTGCAAACGTCTTTCAATACAACACATATACGAAATTGAATATATTTTGAATTATGTCAGAAGCTATGAATAAACTTAATAAGCTTGATAGACAATGTGTGCGTGCGAGTAAATATTAATTGAATTAGTTAGTTTGCATATTAATTTCAATATAATATAAATATACACTCTAATGAAATTCACAAATTTGCAAATTACATTATCTGCATGCCTTTGCCTTGTTAAAATATTTAATTTTCTTCACGAGAAATAACCTTTCTTTGACTAAACAATTGATGGAGAAGTAATAATAATATTCTTAAGGCCGTTATATACAATATTTTTAGTTTGCTTACGAACATTGAATCAGCAAATTATATCAATGTGAATAAACAAAATATATTCGACTAAAATTGTATAGAGGGTAGAAACAATTAGGTTAAGGCGACATGATGTCATTAGTAAAACAATATAAACTTATTTAGTCGAAAGAGCCCGCATTAAATAAGATTACACAGATACAGTCACAAGTATTTAAGCTTTCTATTTAAAGGGAATTCATTCAAAATGCACACATCCGAGGGAGTCTATAAAAATTTCCAAACGACTTTCAAAACATGCATACATTATGTTCCCTTTAAAGTAGCGCTTGTTTTTTCCTTAACCCTTTAACCCCGATGTATGTATTATTTATTAATTTTGTAATTATACCCTGAACCCATTGAAAATGGGAAATCAGGGTATAATGGTTTTGTTAAACTGTCAAATGTATGTAACAGGCAGAAGGGGACGCGGCAGACCCCACAAAGTATATATATTCTTCATCAGGGAGACGAGCTGAGTCGATTTAGCCCTGTCCGTCTATCTGTCTGTCTGTCTGTCTGTCCATCTGTCCGCATGTATGAACGCGTCGATCTCAGAACATATAAGAGCTAGAGACTTGGATTTTTAGTAGCTCCCTGTATAGCACGTGCATATCGAGTTTGTTTTAAAAAATCAATAACTTTCCCCGTTTTATAGCTAAAAAAACCTAATCGAAATCAAGTTATTAAATTATATCTCGTACATATTTCGAGCTAGATGTCCAAATTTTGTATTTAGATCAATTTATATTTTATAAAATTTCCATTTTTGTTATATTTTAGATACTAACAAAAAACATTTTTTCTGCTTTAATAAATACATAACTGAGTATATTTAAAAACGCATATCGGACGGAGTTCAGAGGATCTTCTGGTATTTATGAAAGGTTCAGAATTTAAAGGTGGATAACATAACGGGCTGTAAAGAGATGTCCATTCATTTGTAATTTTTCTTTTGATTTTTTGACTACTTAGTAACAGTCATAAAACGATGACGATAAATTAATTTGTTGATAGAATATGGATTGATTGTTTTTGCTTGAAAAAAAGTTACGAAATTTTAAAACATTCCCTGCCGTTTATGCAAGAAATTATTACCAGAACAAAAGCAAACGTTAAATGACCATATGGATGAATGAATTTGAGAAGCAAATTCCTTCGTTATTGGACGAAACAACTTGCTACAGTAGATGATATACATACATATGAACTCGCCAGCTATCCAGAATTTCACGAATTTCAAATGAGCATTTTTAACCAATTTTAACTCATTTTCAGCTAGTGAGCCAACTGAAACTGAGCGCATCGCATGTCGAAAATTCATACGTCACGACGCGTCGTCATGGCGAAGCCAATGCATCCACAACGAAGGACTGTTTGGGAGGCATTTTGCTCATGTGACTTCATTAGCGAATTTTTTTTAATGAAAAAAAATGCCAACGTTACGGTCAGTGTTAATTAAGGAGAATGACACCTATGCTATTTGGTTTCAGCAGGACACAAAGACCTCTAACACAGTCAAATTTAAATTCGATATCTGGCGCAGTACCTGCGAAATTGAAAAAACAGTTTCGGATTCGACTGACAAACTGGCATACTGTTCATAGACATTGGTTGATAGACGCAGCATTAAAAGGAGATGAGTTCTTGTATGTACGTTATGGAGCCCCAGATGTGTTCAGTTGCTATTTAAAAAAGCACTGAATGCCGCTTTCAATCAATTTCAGTGGAGACAGGGAAATTTATCACAAAATCAACATTTTCCAATTTGGCACGCATCAATAGAGCGCGACATGCCACATCATCTAAGTTCAAATATTGTTAAGTCTAGCTTTAAAAACAAAGCAATAAACCAGAAGTTGAACCTAACAAATACGAGTATCCTTCTCTTTGCGTAAAATAGTAGAAAAACTGCTAAGTAATTTAAAAATATCCACACTGAATCTAAAATTGTTGCAAATTTATTTTATAGACTAACTAAGTCAAGTTAGAATCAGCTTAAGAATTGACAAGTTAATATTTAAAATATATATCTAAATAGAATATATATAACTAGATATGTATAATTATATTATATTTTACCTGCTATTTGGCCTTGGCGCAATATTTAAGTAAGCCCTAAAGGAGACTTGGCTAAATAAACAAAACAATTTGTTTTAAGCCAAGGCTACAACAAACCAAAAATTCATTGGCCGAAAAAAAATTGGTCAGACATGAAAGTTTAACCACGTTTTTAAACTATTATTTTGTTAATCAGTTATTTTTTTCTTTTTAATAAACAAATTCTGTGTTTCTTGATGCTCAAAGGATTCGCTAAGCTTCAGAAACTAACCGTGCAATCAAAAGTCTTTATCAAGAATAATAATTTCAGCATTGACATCTACAATTGCCGCTTCAGCTGCTATAATAAAATTTACCTGATGATGAAGGTTATTGTAGTAGCGCGTTATGTGCGGTGGCAAAAGCTCAGCCGTCTCGAGGCCGATCCACTGAAAGATACTGTATTGTGGCGTTTGTGCTGTTGTTGCTGTTGTTGTTGTTGCTGCTGTTGCCGCAGTTATTGTTGTTGCAGTGGTTATGGATGTGCTATCGCAGCAACAGCAAACATCCTCCTCGTCCTCCACCACGACCTCATCCGCCATTCTAATGTAATATGCTAATTTCGTTAGCTTGGACTGATATTGGCCTCCGTTTTATAATTTGTTCACTTTTTATATTTTTTTATAGTTGCACACATTTGAATTTAAATTGAGTTATAGACGCGCAGTCGATGCTGCAGCATCAATTTATGAGCATCGCCATGACACGGCCCCAAACCAACTCCCAACGCCACATGGCGCGGGTCGAGAGCACAACGTCGTCAATGACAGCGGTTGCCCTTTTGTCAATTGCTCCCATGTGGGTTTTGCCGCCAAACACGTGGCTGTAAACTTGGCTACAAACGTGGAGGTGCCTGTGCATGTGCCTGTGTCTGCACCTCTGCCTGTGGCTGTCGTCCTTCTGTTCGCTATGCGCCGGAGGTTACTGCGGAAATTCGCGCGTAATTGGCACACTGACACGACACTATCCACTCCAGAGACAACTTCGCATTTGCTTTTGAATCCACATCCACATCCACATCCGCGAACGCGTCCGCGTCCTGTTAATTGGGTCAAGCGAGCGGAGCGCGGCGCGGAGTGACTCACTTGAGAAATAGACTCGAGTAAACTAAACTTAACTTGACTTGACGAAGACGAAGGTTTTACCCCACAATTCCCAGAGCTTTGTTTAGCCCAGCTGCTAACCCTTTTGGGGTCGAGTCGCCAATGGCGTGGGCGCAGACTGACGCGAAATCGCTCGTTAGGCGCCTCTTTTACACATCACTTGGCAAGTGTCAAATAAATCCAACTGGAGGCGATGCCTTGCCTTTCCGTACGTTGCCTTGCGCTGCTCTGTTGTTGTCGTCGTTCCCTCGCGGCGACTGCGCCGCAAACTAAACAGAAATTTGTGCGCGCTTTTTGTTTAAGTCAATCACGAATGCTCGGTTGGTTAGTGCTACGCATACACTCTCGTTCTCACACACTAAACGTACATATACTTGGGCACATGCGTGTGTATGAATGCAAATATACAAATGCATATGCAATAGTATATGTATGTGCACTGCTCTGCTCCTGCGGCAGCATCGGCAGCAGCGGCAGACCGCTCGCTGCACTTTGCAGCGCCAATGAGCAGAGAGTAAGAGAGTATGAGAGTGAGATTTGCAGCGGTTGTTTGGACTGCAACTGAGGACCTTACAATAGTTGTTGCTCTGTTTCTTATTTTCTTTTAACTACGCCTACCCGACATCCAACACCCTGAACACAGTTCTCACTCTGCTCTCTGGTTGGATGTGTGCGTGGTATATAGCATTAACACAGTTGCTCATTGCTCGTTGGGCCTGCGTTTGTTCAGTTGTTCATATCGTCTGTCATTTTTATCCATCTATTTCATTTCTTTCCTTATGGTTTTTGTCATGAATTTATGAAAATGAGTCGCTGGCACATAAGCTCAGCTTGTGTCACAAACAAAGCGCCTGATAGACCGGGTAAACTGACCAGGGACTCAGTACAACTCAGAATGAATATTGCGTCTAGATGTTGACTGTTAAATATCCTGTGATCACTATCTTAAACAGTATTAATATAGCTGAGTTTTCGTCAAGATCTTTCATTTATCCAACATAAATATTTGCCCAATTTTTAACACAAAAAAATAAATAAATAAATAAAAAAGCTACTGTCATATTCAGAAATAGATTTAAATAAAGAAACAAAATTTTCCTAAATGACTGTCATAAAATCCATTACTAACATAATAAATTTCTGCAAAGTTTAATGTTTTAATCAAAATTAAAAAATTAATTTTATTTTAGTGCCTTCAATTCTTCTTCTTAAAACAACCTAATATAATTTACAATATTTTACCTTAACCTTATAAAAATATTCACTTGTTTGGATATTCATGATTAGATATTAAAAGAATAGGATGTTAGACTGCTTAAATGCCTTTCTGTGTGTACCTTGTAAGTACACGGTATGAAGAGAAGAAAGCAATGCCGCTCGGCAGAAAAAAGTGTAGTCTGCTTCAAGGAGCAATTAACGACAGTGGACAGCACAGAGTTATAGCGCTCATATCACACATACCCAGGCACAGAGCATGGCAAACGATGTTGAAAAAAGCTCAGCATTGATTTACCCTGCATTGAAACAGGAACATTAAATATCTAATACAAAACGCACACTGAATTGAAAATCAGACATATGCAACAAATTCCAATAATTCCCTACAGAATTTTAAGTAGACAATAACAATCAGCCACAAATTATTAGCAAAATGTATTATCCCACGATTTTGAATGGCTAAACCAAATGGTCATATAATATTTCTAGGGGATATGTTCATGTTGTTAGTGTATTTAAAGTTCGTTATGATATGGTGTCAGCACTAAGCCATTTTTTTTCCACAATCGTCAAATGTTTTTCTGTTGGCCTGCTGCAAATATGTGGCGCACACCTACAACTGTGCAACACTTAAGTTGTGTTGCATACTTTCCAGCGCAAAAAGCCTTTAGGGAGAAACCTTAGGCACAGGCACGAGCACTGGCACAGGTACAGGTACAGGCACTGGCAATGTCACTGATACCAGAGTTGGTTTTTGTACTGTTGAGCCATTGTCAGCAGCGGCAGCAACGTCCGAATTTCGTTTAAGTTTATTCTGATTAAATTGTTTGTATTTTGGTTGCATTAGCTGGCGCAGTCTGTTTGTCTACGTATTGTGTGTACATTGTATGCCTGAGAGTGGACATACATAGATGTACGTGTGTGCCAGTGCTTGTGCGGTGGATTAGTGACTGAGTGCGACAAGTAGAGACAGCCCTCCGGAAGTTGATAGTTTTAGTGGTGGTGATGGTGGTGAAAAGGGGGACGCTGGAGCTATGTAGTTGTGGTAGCTGTTCGTGTGCATTTGCCATTGCTTTTGTTTACTAGCACTAAATACATTTCAAATTTGTTTTAGCTTATGCTAAACCGACCTACAGAGTGGACCACAGATTGATATAACCACATCTCCTGCAACTGACAGTTGCATAGGGCATATAAACAGTTCAACAATGTAAAGAATCGTGTTCCCTAAGCTCACAGCTTGCCGCAAAATGTAGCCACAAATACATACTTAATTATATTTATATATACACAAGGTTAAAATAAATATAATGAAAAACTTACCTGTAAGTGCGGCGTTGCGAGCAGCTGCATCAGCTCATCCTTGGCATACTTATTGCCAGCACTGACGCCAACTGAAGACAACTGCTCCAGGACATCGCGACTGCGCGCAACAGCCTCTGCGCTAGGCGCCCGTCCATTTGTCGAGATGACCGTGGAGCTTATGCGATCGAAAAGTTGCAGAAACTGTTGTAAGCGACCATCACGTAACATATCGCGTAGCACATCTGCATCCACATGCGCGTCCTGCAGTGAATAAATGTCATCTAGGCAGTCCAATATACGCTGCACCGCCTCAATCCCCGCCTCTTCATCTGCCCATTCATCCGGAGCACCCGCAGTGGGCACTACAATAAAAGATAAGAATTAAACTTATTGCTCAAATATTTCATTGATCAACACTTACTATCCGCATCCGTTGCATACAGTGGATCCATGTTAGTGCCACCAGCAATGGCTTGCACAGCACCTTTAAGCTTGCGCCGCGCATTATAGCGCTTCAATTCCTCAACTGTCTCCGCTAGATGCGTGCGCTGTAATTTGTCGCGATCACGTATCCACGGATGCTCTAGCACCTCGGTTATAGATAGTCTGTGATGTGGATTGGCTGCAAGCATTTTCATGACTAGATCTTTTGCATTGGCCGAAATAGATTTCCATTCAGGTGCTTCAAACTACAAGCAAATAAGAGCAACAAATTATAATCAATTAATCATAATAGCTTGCGCACACTTACCGATAACCTTCCGCGTGCTATAGACTGTTGCAGTCGAACGCCAGAGCCTAAAAATGGCAGCCTGCCCGAGAGCAGTACATGTAACATTACACCAGCACCCCAAACATCGCAGCCTTTGCCATACAGACGCCTTGTGACCACTTCTGGCGCCATATAATGCGGACAGCCTACGCGTCCATGTGTTTCTATGGTTTCCCGTGTGCCCGGCAACTGTATCGCCGAACCGAAGCCACCCAGCTTCACTGGCGCCGAGTTATCCACTGTCGCCAAAAGTGCACAAGCGGGTCGCACATCCCTATGCAGTATATCGTTCTCATGGCAATATCGCAATGCCTCCAGTATTTGGCGCATATAATGACTGTTGGCAATAAGAACATGAAAATTCATTTTTAAGCATTACAGGCATTTCGTTCAGTTCATATATGTTTGATATGTAAACGGCAATAGTTGGCAACTGATCAAATAATTTATACGTTTGACTCAGATTAACCGAATACTTAAAGCAAATTCAGTCAAATACAACTGAATTTGGTTGAATGAATAGAATAATTTGCTATATTTATATTTAATAATTTAAATATACATGTGAAGTAAAGTAAAAAAAACTTGCTAAATGGCAACAAAACTGACCCATTGTTCGTTTTTTAAATTTCCACTAACTCCTACTCTTATATATCTTATGAGTTGCCTAAGCATTCTACGCTACATTATAATATATTTATACAGCTGTGGATAAAAAAATAGTAATGCGACTGAAATGTTGGACAGCTAAATTTTGTGATAAGCAAAATATTTTGAATGTATATATATACATATATATATATAAATATATATGTATATATATATATATATATATATATATATATATATATATATATATATATATAAATATATATAATGATTCAGATCAATTGTGTAAACAAGTAAAAAGACTTTTAGCATTAATGTCATACTTAAAACGTTTTAAAATTTTAGCATGGAATGACACAAAAAAATACATAATCTATTTGCCAGATCATGATAAAAGTAAATGAATGTTACAAGATTATTAATATTTAAATGCGAAATATGGTCTGAAACATTGTTGCTAAGTATTAAATTTAAATATTTATTGATTGTCCTAATATAGATACTCTTCTGTTATGAGCAACCCATGTACTTGGGATTTGAAAGAAGCACTGGCAACATAATGTTATAATTATAGGCAATGTGTTCATCCTCACCAAGCCACCGCCTCGCTGTAGACAAAACCTGCGACAGCGCGCCGCACAACCTCAAAGCACAAGTCGGAGCCTTCCATGCTGCAAGCGAAAGAAAACGAAATATTTAAGTGGCCTACATCCAAATGTAAGTATATATGTATGGAATTAAGTCTGGGTATGTGCGGGTGAGTGTTACTTACAACTCAAATACCATGTAGAGCATGCCCTCGGAGCTGTAGGTTTCCAGCAGCTCAACTATGTGCGGATGCTTCAGCATGTGACATATTGTGGCTTCGCGTTTCAGATCTGTAATGACACGCAATTAGTTAATATTAGAATGAGTAACATTTGTATGGCCGCCCGCGCAGCCGACACAGCAACAAGGCGCCCAGCGTCCTTGTCTGGAACAAGCTGTACGAAAGTCCTAATGGATTTAGCGCTGACTTATGTGCCTGCCATGTATCATTTAGTCAATATCCGAGTCCAGGCGCCACTGCATTTGAGCAATTTCTTTTTAATTGGCCCATGGACTGGTTTGCGACTTGAGCCTGTTCGGTCGTGGCTGTCTCGTAGCATCAAGTAATGAGCAAAAGTGGGTGGCACGTGCCAAATTTTGTTCCGTTGGTACCGCACAATTAGTTGCAAAATATTGTATATAATTCGCGCAGCTTAATTATAATTTATTCACCCAAAGTACCTCGGGTGATTCGCTTGGGGCAAGGTCGTTGCTCAAACTTACCAGCTGTGCTCAGTCCTGGGCTTGCCGTAAACTTGGCCACATCAACAATTTTGACAGCAAACTGCTGATTTGACTCTCTATGTATGCAGCGGCGCACAATGGAGAAGGGTCCTCTGTGGAATGTATAGAATGTAGAAGTATTATATATCTTTAGTAAAAGTTACCAACTGATTTCAAATGTCCGTTCTGACCTTATCAGGCAAAAGGCTTGCAAACTTGCTATAAAAAGCAGCAAAAGCTTTCATATTCATATCACAACTAGCAACACTTCGCTCTGCTTAGTTCAACTAAACGAACATCACATAAATATTAATGTATAATGTAAGATTCGACACCCAAAACTTGTTTGTCCAAGTTTTGAGGCAAGTTTGATGTTAGCCAAGTTTGTATTGAAAGCTGTTGCCCCCATTTGAGGCGTCGACAGATGATTTAGTGCGTGCAACACATAATGAGATATGGCAGCCAAAGCAACAAAATAAAAGAATAGGGAGTAAACGGGACTCACTTGCCAATGACCTCGCACAGTTCGTAAACATCGTCAAAGAGAATTTCGTCTTCGGTCATTTTGAATAATTGATGAATTAATGCTTGTGCCCGCCTGGCTCAATTGCTTTTTGGAATATTGATGAGCTGCACTGCTGCTGCTGCTGCTACTGCTGCTGATGGTCCCGACTGTTGCTCCTGCTCCTGGTCAAACAGCAGTTGGTGCTTGCGTCCCCCTCCAAAAACTTCAATGAACTTTAGTCTTTGCTCTGAGTAGCGAATAGTTAGTGTGCGTGTATGTGTGTGACTGTTTTTGGTGTTGTTGCTCCAGTTGTTGCTTCGTTGTTATTGATTGTTGTTATCGTTGTTGTTGCTACGCTGGTGCTAAAGACTCATTTCGTCGCATGTAGCTAAAAAATGACACAAAAAGTTGTTAATGTAAGTAACGAGAATAGAGAGAGGGAGGCAAAATAAACGGAAATAAAAATGGGCATTCATCAAGCCATGCAGATGTGTCAATCACAGGTGCCCAAGTGCCCAAGTGCCCAAGTGCCCAGACAACCCAAATCAATTACAGCCACAAAATGCTCGAAAATGTGTTCTCTGAAGGGGACACTGACCACAAAAGGAAGTTTCACTGTCAGCTGGCTGAACAGTAAACGATTTGAATTTTGAATCGGAAATGGTTACTTGTGGTCCACCCGGTAAACAAGACACTCGGTCTTACACTGACCAACCTAGTTGGGGGGCCAGAAAAAGCTTAGAAGTACAATAGCTTGTAAACGTTTTTACGAGTTTTCCTTTACCTTGTTTGTCTTCTTCTTCCTCTTCTATTTTATTTTTCTTAGCATATAATAGTAGTTTTATTATGGACAGAGCACACTTGAAGTCGAAACACAGTTTTTTGATGGTACTCCAAACTATAAGAGTGAGAGTGAAAGCGAGTCCAGAGTGAGTAAGAGAGAAAGAGAGAGAGAGAAGCGCAGGCGCAAGGCGAAGTTCGTGTAAAAATCTTAAAAATGTAATCGTAATGTAAGCAATGCTACAAATTCGCGATGCAGCTAAGGGATATCCGGGGCATACAAATAAATTAGATTTGTGAAATGCAACAATTTAACAACAAATGCACTACTCTCACTTAAAGTATGATCAAGCTGACCAGGATATATATGTATATATATTTATATATATACTTAATGTCAGAGCGCGCATTGGGCGCGGTATGGCTCGGGGCTTAGGGCTCGGTCTCGGGCTAAGGTTTTACCTTGCTCGTGAGTGCCTTTGCTGCCGCCGTTACCGTTGTTGTAAAATTCCTTGACACTTTCAGCTGGGCGACCTTACCACACATATACACATGTACACACACACACACACATGCTTACAGGAACTTGTCGCGACAAGTGCCACCGCCTCACAATTAAAAAATTGATTCTTTGTCGAGTATTTTTACAAAGGATTTGCATTGCTCAGTCGCTCGCTGCCGCTGCTGCTCTTGCTGATATTACCTCTCCCACGCCCACATCAACTGAGGGGCGTAGAATCTCACACACTCACACACACAGTCACACATTCGCACACCCGCATACATTTGGTGTGTTCGTTTAGGTACAAACCCCTCCAATCTCAGCGCCGAACAACCGAAATTTGCGTAGAATTTTGCTTTAAGTTTTGAGGCATATCCAATATTTATCTCGTATTGCCGCTAGAAGTTCGCTTGATAGTTGCGTACATTCGTTTTATAGTGTTACTAATTTATTATTGCTATTTATTCACTTATTTTAACTTAAAACAAACACGACCCGTGAATTGATTGGCAAAGAACTGGCGACAACCGAACTGGTTCGCTGCGGAATGAACTAGAGTGCCACTGAGTGAGTCTATTGTGAATGTTTTAAGTTTATCAGGTGGCAGCGCTGAATCACATTCATTCCATTCCCCTTACGTAAACAACAATCTGATTTTAACAGTCTGGTAGCTTGAATCACAAATCAAATTCTTATAATTACAATTACCACTTTCAATCACCTTGCCTATCAAAGTATAATCAAACTGTACACCGATTGACTGAGTTAATCATTTTAAAAATAAACTGCAAGCTTAAAAATAATAAACAGATATTAAGTTTTGAAATGAACAGCCAGTTGGCAAATCGTTTTCACAGGCAGTGCAATCATCTGAACAACCACAATTCAAAAAATATACTAACTCATTGTAGGTATTAAAACATTCTGGCAACTCTACTGATCAAGTCCTTGGTGCTCATTTAAAAAACCCGCGCTATTTAAAACTTTGGCAGCTAACAAATTTATTTGTTTTAAAGTATAATAAAAATATTAAAATAAATACATATAAATAGATATATATATATATATATATATATATATATATATATATATATATATATATATATATATATATATATATATATATATATACTTCTAAGAAAAGAAAAGTTCTCTTAATGACTAAAAATGTTAAAAATTCCTGAAACCCCCAATTGGAAAAATCGGTTTTGTTTGAATGAACTGCAACGTAACCAGCTGTTATCAATGTACATAGAACAAGATATTTAAATATCTGTAATATGTAAATCTATCCTAATTATCATTTCCTTATATTCCTTATATACGTACATATATGTATGTAAGTATAAGTGCAAAAATATAATATGAAAACATTTTGAAAAAAAAAATATTGTTTTGCATCTCAAGCTGTGGTTGTTGTGGCTTAACCATAAACCATTTGATAAATCCATTAGAAGTTATTAAGACTTCAGAATTAATATGCCGGTCACATACAGCTCACTCTCTGATACCCACACACAATAGGTGCGTAATCTTTAAATCAACTGCCTCTACAAAACGAGGGACCGGGACCCCGAACGTAAACATCATCAATTACACAGCCCTCGAACGGCAACAACAGCAAAAACAATAAGAATAACAACAGCAGCAGGACCAACAACAACAAGTCAAGAATCGTAGGTCGCAATATGCAGTTGCTTTCGGCGTTGGTTGACAACAGGAACAGGCAAAGGCACAGCCACTGCCGCAACCACTCAGGTGAAATCAAAATCAAATTCAACGCCAACCAATCGTCGCCGTCGCCGTCTCTGTCGCTGCTGCGGTCGTCTCAGTGCCCACTGCCCTCTGCCCGTTGCTCGGTTACAGCGCTGCCGCCTCGTTGCCGTTGTCGTCATTATTTGGACGCGTCGCGACTTGCGACTGTCGCGCTTAATGCGTGTGGATTGGACATGGACGTGAACGTGTAGGATTCGAATTGACATTATAAAAACTGGTTTGCTGCCAATGCATGTATATATGTATACATACATATGCATGTAGGTATGTATGTTGATGGTTAAGCGTCCTACGCAGCGGCGACGCAACGTCGACGTTGCCTGCGCCTGCGCCTGCGCTTGTAGCGGCGTTCCCGCCTCTGCTGCTGTCTCTGTCTTTGCCTTAGCCTCGGTGTACCTGCTCACTTGACAGCGACTCCTGTTGTTGTTGTGCCTGTTATTGTTATTGTTGTTGTTATTGGTGCCTCTAGGAAATTATCCGTAACTAGCTGCTGCAACCCGGCAGCAAACAAATGAAAAATCGAAAAAGTAAGAAAGCTCTAGTCGGGAGTGCCCGGTCATGGGATACCCTTTTCAAACATACGACATGCTTGTATCTATGCATCCATACACAAAGCATACATTAATAATTACTTAGCCATACGAATTTTGTGAAATTGAATTGTAAATTGTTATTGAAATCGAAAAATAAAAAAATTTAAAAAAAAACTGTATAAAGTATTCATAAAGCTGAATTCAAAATTTGAAGACTCTTGTCTTACAGATGTAAGTGATATGATTTACTAGCTGAAGATCGATAATGTTGAATCGAGATTACGTAAACGGAACAAGCTATCGATTATTTAAAACAAATTTGATTCCTCCAGCCCTTATAGATCCCGAGATCGGACCAACGGACGGAGCTAACTCGACTCGGCTGTTGTTAAGAATCAAGAATATACACACTTAGTGTCGTCGGCACCTCCTCCTTCAACCTGTTATATACAATTTAACAAAACTATTATACCCATTCCTATTTTAAATGAGCTCAGGGTAAAAAAAGCGCGCCAAATGAGAAATTCACATATAAACTGCTGCAATTGCTGCGATTACAGTGACTGAGGTCACAACAGTTTGTCACAATAGATACTCTGGCTTATATTGTATAGTTAATATACAGTAATTGCAACGTAATAGGTTATTGTCTACTAAATATATGAAATTACTTTAATTGGATATGTTTTCTATTTCTAGTTTATAACAACTTTTTTTTAATTTATTATAAAAATATCCACATTACGAGTGTAAATAAAAGATGGTTATAGAAAAATAAATTCTAATAACAATATTTGAATAAAGATGTTATAAGATGCAAGGAAATACGAAGTTCATATTAGATAGCGAGCATAAAATCATTTTCAAATTTAATTATAAATTATTTTATTATGATATTCTAAGTAAAAGTGATATAAAATGATTTCTTTAAAAAAAAAAAAAGTATATTTTCAGAGATTAATAATGAAATCTAGATGTATGTATTCAGAAAGTCTCAAGTCTATAATATTTTCATAATTTGGCGGAAAGAGGGAAGGCATCCATAGTCCGAAATATTTAGTATCTGTGTGCTCACCACCTCCAGCTTTTGTAGTAGTCAACTTATCAAATTATGATCGATTATTATCGATAATAAGGCGATGGGTTGGTTTATCGCAAGCAGTAGAACCCAAGTTTGTCACGCCTTACTGGGCGTAGCATGATACTTTAAAGTCTAATTAAGTATTGTATATTCAAATAGAGCTTACCTGATAAATATGGGCATACCAGGTCAAATGGTATACATAGTGGATCTGTAGAAAATGTCAGAAGTGATTCACCAATAAGTTTCGCGTAATTCTAATTCTGACAAATATTAAAAAAATCTCATTCCGATTCACAAGACCCTCAGTAGGCATGCATATAAATATTATATTAAAATTTGATCAGCCCCGTAATATGATTATGCCATTATAATTTCATTTTACATTATATCAGACTTAGCTTCAACTTTACAACCGACTATAAGCATCATTATACACATAACTATTAAAAGTTTATATACAAATACAAGTTTATATACAAATCACTTTCTTATCAAATTTTAGACATTCGATCACTTTTTTCCCCATTTTCAGTCACATCCAGTTCTAACCTTCCCTTCCCTTCTATTTTATGTATATACATATGTAACTCAATACTCACAGATAAAAATAATAAAAACATAAATATTATTTGAAAGCAATCGCTGAGCAATGCACTTAAAATACTTAATATTCACTTTAGGATCGCTCGATTGAAATTTCGTTATGAGAATACCAAATTGAAGTACGTTTGAATTAAATTTCGAAAGTTGTTTTACTTATTAATTACAAAGAAAACGTTACAAAAAAGTTGTAAAATAAATTTAATCGCTTGGATATCAGTGGGGTCAATATGTTAAGTTCTCATATTTCAGTTGCAGCCAAAAACAAAGTTGTAGTTAAGATCTTGAGTTAACGGATCATCAGGAATTGATCATCTGGCGATGCCTCATTGCACATACTTATGTATGTATGTATGTGTTGCCTCCCCCAATTCGATATTGATGTACGCATATGTAGTCAAATTACGTTGCCTGGAAATGCTATCACTTATTTACCGTATAGCCAGATCCGATACCCTGACCGTAGACCCATATGGCAGCCGCAGCAGCAGCAATTAACTCAAAATGTCATTAACCAGCGTCGTAGGTGAGAGACGCTCCCACCAGGCACAGACTGACATCTGACAGGCATCAAGCAGACATAGCCTGGACAGGCACAGGCACAGGCACAGGCACAGATCAACCCAGACTGAGTTCTTCTCGGTTTAGCTTCGCTGGGTTCTGTTCAGCATCAACATAAGCATCAGCATAGTAGAAACGAGTCAAAAACGCCCTCGCTGCCAGTGAGTTTGCGTGGCCCTCTGTATTATATTCTCCGACGTTCCACCTTGGCATTAAACGCTTGATTAAATTTCACTACAAAATGGGCTGGACAGTACTATGAGCTGTGTGTGCATATACACACATACATATATGTATATGTCTACGTATGTGTGCATATCGGAAAAAGGTCATATCTCGTCTCGACCATATGTTGTTTATATGCAACTTTGCTTAAAGATATATTCATATTTTGACTGTCATGGCCAGCACTAAGACACTTCACGTAGATAGTCAGTTAGAAAGCAAAGATCATCACATACACGATGGGTGCATGTGTGTGTGTATGTTGTTTTTTTTTTGCCTCATTTTTTAACATATCATTTCCCATGCAAGTTTTGGTCGGCCCTTCCCCATCCGGCAGTAGCTTATGGGGGAAGCCTCAAAAGTACGCCAGCAGCGGAACGTGGTGAGAAAATGTTTTGCATTATTTACAAATTTTTTTACTGCTAGCGATGTCGGCTTTGGCTGTGGATCTGGCTGTAGCTGTGACTCTGGCTGTGGCTCTGTTTCTGGTTCTGGTTCTGGCTCTCTTTAGCAGGACATCCGTCATCCCGTCAGTTGTTGTCCGTTGCGCTTGCTTTGGTTTTTGGTTTTATCGCTTCGCTTCCTGCCGCGTCGCTGAACCTGTTGCTCTCATTAACAAATTGTCAGGTGTGCTAACGTCAACGTCAGCGCTGCCATCGACGCTGCAGTTATTCGTCATGCTTTGCTTAATGAGCACAGAGGATGGAGACGGTGGCGGATAGACGGCTTTACGACCAAGCAGAACATGTTTGCAATTCAACTGTAAAACCATTTAAACGGAAAATTTGTCGGCTCTCTCACTTGCACAGTCACACACTCTCTCCACATCTTGCATTCTCTATCTAGTTCTCTCCCTCATTTTCTCTCTCTCCCTCTCTCTCTCTCTCTCTCTTGCTGCCCCACTCACACCACTTTTTGTTTACCTGCTTGTAAACAAACGTCGCCTTAATCAATTCGTAAAAATACTCAAACTTCAAGTGATAACAAACAAAGGCGAGACGCAATGAAAGAAGGGCCCAGTCGCAGTCTCAGTCTCAGTCTGAGTCTCTGTCTCAAACTCAGTCCTCAAGTCCGATGCCAGTTCCAATAACCAGCATCAGCCATCATCTGACAACGGACTGTATCTGCCTGTTTATTTTCTCACAAAGGCGGTAAAACAAATACAATTTGACTTTGGGCATTGATTTTGAAAACCTAATCGAATTGAGCATCCGCGACAGCAGCAGCCGCAGCAGTATCTCTAATTATACCCTTACAAAGTGGTTAATCCGAATTTTACAAAAATTAAACTCGCGTAATATTTTTACTATATATTATTTATACAAATTCTTTACTTGTAAATCCAAATATAAAACTCAACCGACAAAATATCTAATACCTGTTATCCAAGTTTAGAACTATGTTATTAGAAGTTTATCATTAACCTAACTTTTCTTTAAATATGGTCCCCTGATTAGATTACATTATGGTCACACACTTTTATTGGTTTAGAATCCTGTTTCTAATTATGCATTTTTGATAAAAGTAGAATTTTCTCTTTAACTACTTCATGCATTAAAAACAAGTTTCACAGTTCAATAGTTATTTAAACTTAATTAGCTAATTATCAAAGGGAATATATGAGAATACTTACAAAGGAAAACTTAATAAAATAACATTCAGGTATTGTCCCTAGATTAACTTCACTTCTAGTCACCTTAGCTAAAAATATAGATTTAGAGAAAGAGAGAGAGAGAGGGAGAGAGAGAGAGAGAGAGAGAGACAGAGAGAGCATACAGCAATCGACTTACTTCAGAAGTTTTTCACGTCGCCACACCAAGCAGTCAGTTTTGGATCTCTGTTTTCTCTGGCAGCGTATCGATGTTTGTGAGTGCGACGACTCCAGCATCTTGAACGTTCTGAAATATCCAAATTAAACGCAAGCAAATACCGCCTCATAGCTATGTAGGGGTTGCATCTTTTGTCTCTGTAAATAGCTAAAGCGACGCAGCCAAGTGTGGTATTTTATGCAACACACGCCAAAATGTGAAGCCGTCTTTGGGTTGCAGCCACTTGGCCTGGCCCCAATGGATCACAGTGCAGACAGACAGACGGACGGACAGACGGAGCTCATCATTTGCATGGTCTGACTGATGTTGTTGTTGTTGTTGTTTATGCAAACGCATGGGGCATGTCTCCCGCAACTCTAATGGCTTCAATGCCTGCTGTGACTGCAACTGCGTCCGCCTGTCAGCTTTTCCAAGGCACACAATGAAAAACATTTTCCTGTTCCCCCCTCCGACTGAGTTTTTATTGTATTTTATTTCAAATTCTTTATAAACATACATGTGTGTATATATTTTTGTTGTTGTTTCGTATTGCTGCATATATGCAGTCAACCTCTGCTCGGAGCCCCGATCCCCAGGCCCCAAACTCCAAGCCCCATTGCCCCTGTGTCCCTGATGCTATTTCTGACGCATTTCTTTGCCACTGCCACGTTCAACATAATGAAAATCCATATGATGTCGATGACTTTTTTGTTTTTCTATGGCTCCGACAACGTCACAGTGCTTCGATGAGTCTCTCGCTTACACACCATCACACACACACACCGACATGATCGCACACTCACTCACACACGGCGGCATATTCAAATGTGCATGTGCCACACAGTTGTTGTTGTTGCTTATTGTTGTTGTTGTTGCTTATGTATTGTGAATGCTCTCTAATCTCCTAATGTCGTTGAACTTGTTCCTTTATGATTACTTTTTTTGCTGTTGCTGTTACTGTTGTTGTTCGCATTGCGCACAACTTTATTATTATTGTTATTATTCCCGAGCATTTTCCGGATTTTGTTGTTGTTGTTGTTGTGTGCCTCTGCCGCTGCCTATTTGCAGATTCTACTCATATTATCTGCCTACTCCACCTCGTTCAGCTCTTGTCTCGTATTTTATGTCATAGTAGAAAAACAACCACAACAACAACTGATGACAACGATAACAGCAGCAGCAATAGCAACAACAACAAGAGTTGCACACGTGCATTCTGCTGTTGCTGCTGTTGCTGCTGCTGCTGCTGCTGCTGCTGCTTCTGCGTCTCTGCAATTATTTCCAATTTAGCAATACAACACTGGCTCCAGCAGATACTTCGGCCTGCCCCACTGCTGTGCAGCTCTGGGGCAAGTGCTCGAGCTGCGGCCTGCTCCTATTGTCTTTTCAGTGGCAGTTCATTGGCCGCCAGTTGATGGAGCTCCAGCTGCAGCAGCATCATGGCTGGGGTCAGACTTGCTCCATGCAATTACTTCATGTACTTGGGCCACAATAACACGGACGCGATGAGTAGTGGAAAGTCGAGAGTTGGGCATCGGGCATCGGGCATCGGGCATCAGGCATCAGGCATCGGGCATTGGACGAACTGTACGTAAACTGGTTGCAGTTGCAGGATGCTGTACTGGACGAGTAGACGCTGCATAAAACTCTACTATCTATCTATCTATGGCTGGGGCTAGGTTAGGCTAGGCTAGGCTTGGCTTCCATTGCTTTTGCGTTGGGAAAACCAGTTATGGGGCAAGGCTTGTTGCACGCCTGCTTGCCACAGCGTTGTCAGCGGCAATGATCATGCCAGGAGCAGCAACAACAGCCAGCCTAGACCTGTTGCTGATTGCTGTTGTTGTTGTTGTTGTTGTTGTTGTCGTCGTCGTTCTGGCTTGTTGTGGCAGCAACTTAAAGGCTATTGACTTTGTTTTTTTTTTCTATTGCCAGTCTTTGGGCACACAACACTTCCTCCTCCAGCTGGATATTGCTGTTTGCGTTAGTTCATTGAACCGCGTCACATTCTAATGTCCAGCAAACGTGTTTGGCAGCTTGCAACAGTGGGAGTGTGGCACTTTCGTAACATCAACATAGACAACAGTTACAACAACAATCACAAAGCCAATCAACACCAACAACATACAGACCTTTGTAAAAATTTGCAGATTGATTCTGGCATTGAGTCTTGTTCTCTTTTGCCAATTTATGTTCATATATGGCTTGCAAGGACATCATTGCCATTTCAGTATAAGTATGTCCCATGTATAGCAATGTAATTAAGTCAAAACAATTAAAGAAGATCTGTCTATCTTTGGCAGATTAAATAATCAAGTTTGGAAATGTGTTTATATAGAATATATATTGTTCCTATAGAAAATTAAATGCCCCTTTTGGGCTTTCAGCTATACAAGAGAAATTATGAAGATTGAATAGTTTAGAATTGTCATAATTTCATAAATAAATAAGTACAAAACTCTAGTCGGGGGGCGAAGGACCCAACCGCGGGTGTGTTTTTAAAATATCCCGTCTTTTGTACACCACAAAATATACAAAAAAAAAAAAAAACCAGCGCTTCCAACAAAAAACGTTTTGGCAAAAAAGGGGTTTTTTTTAATTAAAAAATAAAAATTAAATAAAAAAAAAAAAAAAAAAAAAAAAAAACAAACCCCGCGGGGGGGGCCAACACAACACGGGGGGGGGAATCACAAAAAACCCGCGCATTTATATATATTTTATATAATTTGTGGGTTAAACGCACACCACTTATATTGTTTTATATGTTATTTTTTTTTTTTAAAAAAAAAAATGTATAATATAAATAAATAGTGGAAAAAAAAAAAATTGGGTTAAAAAAAAGTAAAAATTTTTTTGGGGGGGGGGAACTTTGAAAAAATTTTTTTGGTTCGCCCTCCCCCTCCTATATTAATAAAAACAATAAAACATTTTTTTTTTAAATAAATCATATTAACTAGATGTTCTTATAAAAACTATAAAGCCCTATAAGTAAGTATCAATGTTGGTCAGCAACCCATTTTTCGCTTATATATTTAAACTTATATTTCAACTAAGGACTGTTCATAAAATTCATATATGCAAGGATTATAGGGAAATAAAAAAAAATCAAATAAAATAGTTCTTACCTATGACAAATCATTTGTTATGGTAAACCGATGAGGCGTATTCTAACAAACATATATTTCAAAACTGTGGAACCTGTTTGCATAGTGGGAAACAGATAAGCAGACGTAATTTTGGACGTGGCTATATTGACTCAGCTGTTGATATAGATTGACAATTTATACCGTTTATTCAGTGTATTATTAGAATACGTTCAACAAAGAAACGTAAGGGTTGTCGTGTGCCAGCCTTGCTTGGGGCACCACACACCTCCCGATTAGAAAATAGATTAATAATAATAATTTATTTCTTTGTCAGACTGATATCAGTTTTTGTTATTTACAATATGCTTTGAGCATAACTAATGAGACTTCTTTTGATTCGCCTGGTTAAATGCAATTTTTTTCAATTACATTGAAAGCCAATAAAAAGTTAGGGAAGAAATTTGGATTTTCCACAAATGTTAAAAGCATTTGTTCCAATGTGCACACAATGTGGAGCAAGGGGAAATCGGGCGCAGCCGTAGTCAATGGGCACTCTTGGCCTGTCCATCAGCGAATGGGCATGCTCTGCTCGTATCGCGATGAACTCCGTCTCTGTCTCCGTTTGCGTCTGTGTCTCCGTCACTAGCTCCGGCTTCGGCTAATCAGTCAGCAAGGCACTCAGCGAAGCGTGAAACGCAATTGCTGATATCTAGACACATTCAATTAATAAAATCAACAGCAACAACTGTGCCCACATCCATGACCCTTCAATACTTGTCCCTGCCCTGTCAGTGGTCAGGACAACGAGACGAGCGGACATGGGACATATAGAGCAAACATTTCTATATTTTGTTCAGCCAGTCAACGCCTGGCCATGCACAAGTACAAGCCAGCGGTTGGTGGCGTGGAGCTCTGGTCGCGACGTCTTTTGCTGGCGCTTTACCAAACAGCTCGCGGCTTGTCGCTGCTCTCCAGCTCACTGGATGTGGACCGGGAGCAACTGCTGCTAAGGGCACCGCGTCATCAGTGCAACCGGCTCTTGATCATAATCTGGCGTGCCATATTGGTTAGCATATACGGGAACATGATTCCAGGAATCTTCAATACAGTGAAAAGTACACAAACCTATGCAGCTCTAATTGTTCTGCTGCAGTCCAGCTCTGTGACCCTCTTTGCCGTCGGCTCCTTCATAATGCAAGTGCGTGCAGAGTCCAAATTTACGGCCGTATTGAACCATTATATTACACTCTATGGACGTATCTGTGTCCTAACCGAAGCCGAACATCTCTTTACGCTCAAGTTTCCCATGCTCTATGCTCTGAAATTGATTCTAACGCTCTGTGGCTGTCTATACGAGCTGCCACAACTGCTGCCTCTGCGTCACATTGTGCATTTGGATGTTGGCCATGTGATCGGCGGTCTAATTGCGATTTATTTATGGCTCGGCACAGTTTTTCTGCTGGATGCATGTTTCCTCGGATTTTTCGTATCCGGCGTACTCTATGAGCACATGGGCTCCCATATTGCGACCATGCTGCAGCACATGCGATCCATTGATATCGATGACCAGGAACAGTCATCGGGTGAGGAATCCGAAACGTATCTAAATACGATGCCGCCGCGGCTGAGTGATTACAGACGTATGTGTTTACTTTGCGATCGGGCCGACGAACTGGATGCTTGTGGCGTTATCTATAGTGAGCTTTACAGAGTGACTCTCTCGTTTCGCGACATTTTCCAGTGGCAAATTATATTTTACATATACTACAATTTAATTGTGTTGCTTATAATGCTATACGAGTATATAGTCAACTATTTGGAGGGTACCCAGGGTGAAATAGTGCCCGTGGTGATGGCCTGCATTAAGATGGCCAATATTGTGCTTCTGATTATGTGCGCGGATTTTATGATCAAGAAATCAGAGATGCCACAGATATTGCCATTGGACATTGTATGCACCGATATAGATCACCGATGGGACAAAAGCGTGAGTTATGCAAATAAAACAAATCAAAAAAAAAACGTTGAAAATTTATGTTTTGAGTTTTGTTTAATTTACTTCGTAATAGGTGGAATCCTTTTTGAATCAGCTACAAACGCAGCAATTGGAAGTCAAAGTAGTAGGCATCCTTCAGCTTGATAATAGATTCATACCAACAATATTATCGGCCATTGTAACGTATCTTTTCATATTAATACAATTTACTTTCACTGGTGGTTTTGATGTAGCCGAAGAAATCGCAAGATTAAACTTAACAACCTAAAAAATAAATAAATATATATCATTTCGTTTCTAGCTTAATTATGGGAAAATGTAATATTTTAATTGCTTCAAATTACCAAAAGTTATCTACTATTGCCTTCAACCCAATCCGAGCCACGGACACTACCTTAGTTATTGAGAATCGCGTAGAAAGGTGATGTGCAAGAGAGTCTGGATGTAACCCAAATAGTGGGAAAAGGGAAAAAGTGAGTGAATAAGAGAATAAAAAGTGAGATTATATACAAGTAACCATTTAAGGATTATATACTATAGAACAAAAGTTAAAAGTTAATCAACAAATTTTATTCAAAATTATTTCATATGTTTTCCTCAATATATTGTTGACGTCCTAATGTATATGCATGCATGGGATTGCTATTTTACAAAAGCTATAAATTATACCCTTTCATTTCCCATTTCAATGAGTATAGGTCATGAAAGTGCTGTGAAAAAAATCATCCCCCAATCGAGTTATAATAAAATATCTTTAATTTTTCATTGTCATTCAAAAATGATATAATTTTTAAATGAAATGTATCTGACGGAGAAAGAGTTTATTTAATTTTTGTTATCTGTGTACCTCGTCTTTAACGACACCAGATGGGTTCACGTTAGTATATGTGTGGATATTACATTGCAGCCACATTCCATCTTGGTCTTGGGATGTGGTTTCAACAGATCTTATGCGGCTAGCTCACGCATGAATTTGAAAGTCCCCAATTTCTTGGGCCTCTTTCACTGAACTTTTTAAATTTATGTTGGCCATATTATCGTTCATTATATTATGCCCCATTATACGTACCAGCTGATACAATTTGGAGATGGGTGGTGCTGAGAAGTTGGTGCTCGTTAGGTAGCAGCATAACAACGACCCGACGAATTCGGAGCTAACACGGTGTAATTATCATAGTTATGTCTGGCCTCTCAGTTCCTGTTCCGCCCACTACGCCCGCCCCAATTATCAACATCGTCATCTACAAAAGCGTCTTTGTCTTTGATTATTTTTGGGCGCCAGCCGAGCGTAACGCGCTTGTCACGCCTATTATACAGATATACGCTGTTCAAGTAGATATGTACACTATATGCATACATATGTATGTATGTATATACGCGATCGTTGAGGTTAGTCGGTGTTCTCGTCGTCAGCTGAACCTGAACTCAGCACCGTTGTTGACCCGTGTGCGTTCAGTGTGTGATTCGCTTCGCAAAATACTCGTGCACTGAACAAAGCAAACAAAACGGCAAAAAAAAAAGAAAACAAAACGAAACCAGCTAAATACTATAGAGTAGTATTGCAAGCCGAAAATTCAATACCCTCTAATACCCATTAGCTAGTTATTGTGATCGACATTTCTACTCATATTTTGAGAAGTTCAAATGATACTTGAGCTAGTAAATACATAGATATAGATAAAATATAGATCTTAAAATTTTTCATTTGAAAAGTTAGCACTGTGATCGTCCTAGAATCTTACGCATTAGTTCTTCTCAGCTATAGAGTTAGATATATGTATGTTTAGACATTGGAGAGTGGAGATTTATATATGAGCTTAGACTTTTCTTCTTCTGAATATCGGATTCAAATTTGTTACGAATCCCATAGCAGAATGATAATACCTGGTGTACGTCTGCAGAAAAATAAACAACTGAAACTCGCCTACATTGCAACTGAATTAATTTGTTATTTTTATTATTTTTTTTCTTTTTTGTGGTCGGCTGCACACGCTGGCGAACAATGTTGGCAACAGAGCTCCCAATTCTTCCTGACAGGGCGCATTCAAATTTGTTTTGCGCATTTGGAGCTGCTGGCCAAAAGGCCAACCAAGCCATGCATATTTCCGGCCAGTCACCCATTCCCAACCAGTCCAGCCCCATTAGCCAGCTTCGATTTCCTGCCTCAACCGGGCATTCCAAGTATTCGCCATGTACTTAATTAGCTCAACTCCCCGTCGGCTGGGCGTCTTTGAAACTACTTGGTACACCCTGTGCCCTATGTGTGTAAGGGCGCATGTGCGGCCAGGGGGTTAGCGATTTAGCTTATGATGAAACAGCTTGAAGAGTCCAAGTAGCTGCTGCTGCATTGTTGTTCGCATGCCGGCGCTGCAGTTGAAAGATGCCGCACACTCCAAATGGCCCCCATGCTAAGGGCACACACAACTCCCATGTTCCACGTACAGCCACTGCAGTGTAAATATGTGTGTGTGTGTGTGTGTGTGTGTGTGTGTGTGTGTGTGTGTGTGGTGTGGTGGCTGCGGTTATATTTTTACAGGCATGCGTAAGAATCGTGTGTAACTAGCGGCACATTCTGAGCTAATTAAATCCACATTCTATTCAATTGCTGGCCACACACTTGCTTATCAGCAGAAAAGAAAACCCCACGATGATCATTTTGACCTCTTGTCATAGTCTGCAAAACTACAAGTGTAAAAGACGTTTAAAAAAGAAGCTATTGAAAGCTAGTCTGTCCAATCTAATCGGCTGTCGACAACCACATTTCATAAGTCGAAAAAAAATAAAATAACTTTTAGCAAAATATATCAGATTTCGAAATACGCGACAAAATCGAATGTGAATTGAGTATATACTAAAAATTACAAGCAATTAGATTATGAAACTTAAGGCACGATAAGCCTATAAATTGTAGATAATTTGTAGACAGGTGCCCAATAGCGGAAACAATTGCGTCCTACGCAAAAATTGATACGCTTCATTTGTTTTTGGGAAACAACTTTCACTAGCGAATGACTAGAAGCAAAATAGAAAATACAATCGTGATCAAAGCAAGTGCTGCCCATCGGTTATTGAGATCGTGTGCTCGTAAACGTGACACAAACAAACAACTTCATTTGTCATCCCAAACGTATACAGACACATATACATACATATGTATTTATATATACACACAAACATATACTATTTGCTCATGCTCGTATTCCCAGTTTTTGGAACGTGACTGCGTAGTATGGCCAGGCAAGCAGTCGATAAACAAACGTGCCCGAATATTGTTTGAACTTAATTTAGAGCAAGAACATACAGAAGTCGACTGTAGACTGTAGACCGAATACTGTAGACTGTAGACTGAGGCAAACGCAACACAAACCGACTTTCAGCAACATCTTATAAAAATAATAACAAATGCATATGTTTGTTGCCGCATTTGCGAAGTGCATGCGAAATCAAGTGGGCAACGAATATAAATAATGGAAACAAAACATGCTATGAGTATATTCAAAACAGAAACAATATTCCCCTTCCATCCACTGCGTCAACAAGCCAATAACAGCAAATGCCAATACTCGCTTTGGCCTAAATACACAAGGCGTTAACAAGTGGACAAGCGAGCCAGCGTTACGGTCTTCAACGAATCTTTGCTGACCTGCAAAGGAAATAGGTCAACAAAAACATTATCTACAATTTTTGGTTGTGGCTTCCGGAACAGATACTTGAAAAGTACATAGAGCCATCAATATAAAATATTTAATCATATATTTTCCAAGTGATATTCGTTCTATTTTTTCAATGTTGACAATTTGTATTGGAATTGTTTTTTTTTTTAAGCAAAACAAGAAAAACATATAACATACATAGAGACATTTTAGATAACAACTTTGATGACTATAGTCTACGATAAATCGGTGTTAGATGATTAGATGATTCGAATTAGATGATTCGAAGAGATTTGTTGCATATCAACATATTTTATAACTTCTATTCATGAAAATTTCGTATAAGTTCTTTAATACTAGTTTCATAAAAACAAAAAGCTGTGTTCATAAAATTAGTAGTGCGACTGAAATGTTGGATAGACAAATTTTGTGATAAGCCTAATATTTTAAAACTAATTTTAAATGAGTATTAAGATTAACATATACATATATGCATATATATAGATTCCAATTGTTTTCAAAACACAATGTTTATCGCACTAGGTTTTTTATGAATACAGCTTTACATAGTATAAACAGACGTTGTAAGCCCCATTGAATCATTCGAGCAAACTTCTACAGAATATAACATATTTGTCAGATTTTAAAAAAATAAAAAAAATTGATTAACGCCTATGTATGTATGTATATCGGAACAATAAAAGTGAGTATGTCAGAAAGGAATGCGACGAAGAGTTTCTTTTGTTATTCTGCTTCGACTGCAGTTGCATGAATCACACGAGTTCATTGTAGAGTATTCGTAACGTATGAGAACCCAAATCAATATTGGATTGAGTTTAGGTGGGAGAGAGAGAGGTTACGATTGCCTAAGGCCGCTGCGCAGAAGTCGGGGCCGGGCTGCTCACGCACACACAGCGCAGACGCTTTGTTATTTGTGTGTGTTCGATGAACCGAAATTATTGCTGACCCACTTTCCAACAAATTAACGCACTATATGGCAAATGGAATCCACAAAAAGCACACAACGGCGATAGAAAGAGAACACGGGCCCAGAGAACGCGCATCAGTGTGGGAGAGAAGAGCCAATTGAGGCCGGCGTCGCTGTCGACGTTGCCATCGTAAAGAAAAATAATAATAATTTGTTGTTGCTTGTGTGTGTGTGTGTGTGGTATGTATGTGTGTGTGCATGGCTGTAATTTACGCAACGCTCGCTCGTTTGTCGCTGTCTGTTTGCTACTTGTTTTGCGGGCAGCGGCAGCAGCACGAGATCAACAACCATCTGCAGCAGCAAGAGCAGCAGCAGCAGCAGCAGCAGCAGCGCTCAGCGCAGTTGTTGAACTTTTTGCACAACAGCTCCAAAATCTGAAATCAAAACCTGTTCCAAACTTGAAGCTTGCCACACGTCTCGGCCAAATCAAAAAGCTGGCTCAAGCCAAACGAAACGCTGCCAAGCTTTGACGTCAGCAGCGTCGCTGCTGCTGTTGCTGATGCTGTCGCTGTCGCTGTCGCCGCTGCTGTTGTTGTTAATCGTTGTGACTGTACTTTTTTTGTTGTTTGCATTGAAAACTTGTTTGTTGTTGTTGTTGTAGTTGTTGCTGTCACACCGTCTCAGAGCTTTGCTTGAGCTTTTGCTGGGTGTTGACTGAAATCGATCTGTGCAGATCTTAAGCAGTCCGCGCAAAGGGGGCATAGCGGTTAAGTTCTAAAGCTTTGACCTTGTAGCCTCAATCTTATCAGATACAAGTGCATTATTTCCACGTATGTATTCGTATATGTGTGTGTTTAGATATACATATAATCTAGTAGGGCTTAAAGTGAGGCCTGTCCATGTAATTAATAGTGCTGGGCAGACTGCAGGCTGTGCCACGCCCAGTGCTTGTCGTTTTTGGAACGAGCGCTTAAATGACGCTTTCCTGTGTATTTAAGGTGTCTAAACTTGACTACCGTGCGGAGTGCCGGGACTTGCAACAACACAACAGAACACATCTCAGCACAACGCAGCAGAAAGCGACGCAAACGCTCGCAGCGTCCGTAACCTTGCCCAAGACTCACTCAACAGCCAGTAGCCAGCAGCCAGCAGCCAATGGCCCCCAACCCGCCTGCTGCCGCCACTGCCTCTGCTGCTGCTGTTGCTGTTGCTGTTGCTGTTGTTGCTGTCGATGACCATTATTTTAGCCAGCCCAGACACAATCTCAAGCTACGAGTGCGGACTGAGGACTCTGACTGCTGGCTACTGTTGTGCTTTTTGTTTTTGCTGTACCAATGCTGGCTGGTGGCAGGCGCAGGCGCAGCAGAAAACGCAACTCGGAGCATGACAAACAGTTGCAGGCAAAGCAAATAATTAGTATACATCGATTATCTTGCGCCCGGGCTCAAATGTGTCTGTCCATATGTGTATGTTTATATGTACCTGGCCCGTTGGCTACTGTGCTGCCGATGCTGGCTTCAAACTGGTCCAACTCCAGATGTTGGCACATCGCACACGCGCTGCTTCCTCCCAATGATGTTGCTGCTGCCGCTGCCGCTGCCGCTGCCGTTGCAGCGCCTACGCGAGCGCGCGCCCATACAGCCCACAAAACGAGTTCCCCCGAAGCCAGTCGAGCATTCTGCATTCTGCATTCGCCATATGTGCAGCCATAAAATGCCGCGCCAGAACTGTACACAGCGACAGACTCGGCCCAAGTCACATCCAAGTTCCATGGAGCACAAACAACGTTGATGACGCTGACGGCGACGTGTGCTCAGCTCGTGCCAATTCTTTGACTTTAGGTTTGCGTTTGCGTCTGGGTTTGGGTTTGGGTTTGGGTTTGGGTTGAGGTCTGCGATTTCAGCTTTGGCAGTTGGATGTAAATGGTTAAGCACACATATATGTACATACACACATATGTATGTATATGTGTGCATACATATCTACTTATATACAAGCATTCATTTGCAGTTGCTCAAACGCCTTAGAAGGCCATCAGACTGCAAAAGGTAAAATCCATTTGCATTTAATCAAAATTGTTTTTCATTACGTCCATAAACACAATCGGACCACGTATCCAATTTCAAGACTATGTATATTCATGTAGATTCATGTACTATGCATGCTATTTTAGTAGTAGTTGGTTTAAGAGGAACTAAGAAATCTACGAGAAATCTAAAATAGTAACTAGTTACTGGCTAGCAGAATGCACTGCATATATAAGTTAGATGCAAATGAATAAATATTGCCCACACGAGTTGTACATTCTTAAAATATTCCATGTCAACATTAGCAATCAATATTATTATAACTGACATTTCTTCGGGCCACAAATCGAAATGATTGCCATGATCGTAATCTTTAATGTTTTCAATGTATATTCGAAATGTTAAGTATAATAATATCCGTTTGCTGTGAGTCTATGTTGATAATACTGTCAATTTATTGTGTACCCCGAAATAGGATCAATTGGAATGATCGATAATGAATATACAGCTAGTGAAGATTTAACTTTTTGAATGCCTCACCCATTTCCCCACAATGAGAAAGCTTTATTATAGTACCACATAGCCACATGCCCTGAATAAACGTTACGATCTCATGAGCTATTTGATTATCTAAGCGATCACTTTGCGTAGCACTCTTAGTTATGTGAAGAATGTTTAATTAAATTAAGTAATGCTAATCTCAATTAATCTCTAACAAACAAATTTATTCAAACATTAAAAAGAAATTGCTTAAAATAAAATTTTACTCTTTAATATTTGTTTGGAATTAAATAGTCAAATGGAGTTAAATTGAATTGAAATGAATTGAATTGAATGTTTAACAAATAAAGCAGCAACTACAAAATGATTCTGTAATTAATGTAAATATATGTTTCAAAATTTATTTCCCCCATTTTGCTAAATACGAAGAGTAAATGGTGTCATAATTAATGATAAGTGCCCTTACATGTCAATTTGTACTAATTGAGGCTTGGTAATTTGGTAGTTAATGTGCTGATATTTGGTTTCGGGGAAATGTTACATTAAAGTCATTGTATTTGAACAATAAGATGTTTCATGTGCAAAACTTGTTAGCCCTTCCGTTTTTTGCTGCTGGCTAATGAGTTATCATCGGATGTTGTTCGTTTCATAGCCTGCAGCCTCTAAAGGCAATATATTTCTATCTCTCTCTCTGTCTTTCACTTTTGTACAGGGCTCTCAACTTGATGCGCGCTGCCTGCTGTCGGCTACTGTCTAGCGGCTACTGTTCCTACAGCCATATACATACATACATGTATGTATATACATATATGATACATACATATATAGAGAATACATAATCTTGATTGACTTACGGCTTTCAGCTCGTAATGATGATATTTTCATCATCCGTTTGTTTTATCAGAATATTCTTGACGCTGTTGTTCTTCAAGTAGCTGTACATTTGCCCAGGTCCAAGTACTAGGGAGTTACCAACAGCAAGAGCTACCTGCACTTGAGCTACAACTTCAACATGGGCCCGTGTGCTTTTGTCTAGTGAAATGTTGAAAGCATCATTAATTTTTTTTATAGTATCTTTCGCCTCTTAGCCCAAACTTTAATATACATACATCGACAGTGTGTGTGTGTGTGTGTGTGTGTGTGTGTGTGTGTGTGTGTGTATGATAATTGCAGGCGGAAAGAAACGACAGAGAGAGAGAGAGAGAGAGAGAGCACCAAATACTACACAAGTAGCAGAGCTGGATGACCCATAATTACCGCACACCGGTCCCAGTCCCAGTCGCGGCCAACAGAACAATCATGGGAAAAATGACTGTAACTCGGTCTGTGTTCTGTTTGTTGCCTTTTAAAAAGTACAATAATTTGAGCAATGGCAACGGCAAAAGGCAATGGCAATGGCAATGGCAATGCTTCGTTTTATGATTATCTTGCCGTTTACACGGCACGCATAAACACAAAAAGCACGCAGCTGGAGCAGCACCAGGTCGCAACGGGCCCCCAAATACTGATCCCATTCCCAGTTTCAGTCACAGTCACAAACCCCAATCTCACTAACTCTCAGTCGCAGGCCAAGACATCGCCCCAGTTCTCCTTTTGTCAATTTCGAGATAATGTTCGTCACCAACCCGCAATTTGATTTCCATACCCTTCCACTGGTAGAATATATTATGATTTCTTATGCTATATGTAAGTTATTGACATATAGGTACATTTCCCATATACATTGTATATTTATTTTTTGTACACATAAATTCTTGTAGTATAAATATATTACCATCATATATATGAATAGTAAACTATTTAATATTTTATTATTATATAATATTACTTAAACCTGTAAGTAAAGAATGTTCACTCGCACAATTAATTTGGTTACAATATTTGATTTTCCATAATTGATTATTTGTTATAAATGATAATGTATTGATTTACGTTAAACACTTCCCTGTAGTTATAAATAAAATTTCAGAGGTCTATATACATTTTTGATCTATTTATATAGTAGCATGTCTACAAGGGCATTACCTGTGCGACTTTCTGCTAACACTTGATCATTCTTGTTTTTTATATTTTTTTATTATCGCCAGCGCTGACGCAGCCCTTTTTGAGCTCTGGAACAAGTGCAGCGAGCAAGTGCACCTTTATCTGTGCCTTTACCTTTACCTTTACCTCTACCTCTACCTCTGTCTCTACCTATGCTAATTAGTGCAGCGGCCTCGGCCTTGTTTTTATGCGCTTTCAGCGTGAACTGTCCAGCCGGCTGTTCGGTAGCTTCGTCGCTCGGCTAGCTGCATAAATTTTCTGCTCCAAGGCAAAAAGAGCATACCGATACTACATACTCGCACATAAATAATTTATGCGCCAACTTTCATGGGAAAAGTGAGACAGAAAAACGTTAAGCGGAAATTGGAGTTGGTGTCCTGACAACGGATTTTTACATGCGACCGCAGGACAGGTGTGTGCAATGGTGTGCCTTATACCATATCATAATCAGAGGGTTGGTAATAAGCGCCCACAGCGTGACGAAGCTCTAAAGATTTTCCCTTTGCATATCAAACTGTATTATATACGTGAGATAGGTGACGAGGCCGGACATATAGATCAATATCAGCTCGTTGGACACCTCAAATAGATCCAAAGGACGCACTCGAAATTCGTTAGAATTCAGACGGCTGAAGAACATTTCCAGCTAAAAGAAATACAAACAAAAAACACAAAAGGAAACACAATTTTAGTCTAGCTGAAATTTTGTGAATGGGAATCGCTCAGTTAGTATGTTAGACATTTTATCAGGACAAACTGTTTTATATAAATATTCAAAAACTCACCTTCATATGCCAATCTTTATTCTCGCTAACGTAGTAGTTCTCCAAGCTGAGCCATCGAACTACACGCGAATTTCTGCTTGCAATGTGAACGGCCAGGGTCAGCAGTAAAATATCCAATAATATCTTAATAGCCATGAACCATAAACTGACGCCCCCAAGTTTTTTCATTATGAAGAACGCAATCGACCCTAAGCTCAAGAACTTAAACATTAGAACAAAGCAAAGTGGAAATTCGAATAGTCTGTGAAAACTGCCGACCACTCGAGGAATCCCGTCGTAAATTTCCAGACACTCGTCCAAGCAGTGGGCAACTGCTTTTAGCTTCATCCGATTTACTGGTATGCCGTTAATCGTCTTCAGTTCGCTTAATTGCTGGCGGAGCTTGTGTCGCACATATAAATTAACTTGGTCATAAATAATACCAATACTGAGGTATGCCACGAAGTTAATATGCAATATTATGGATGCATTGGCCGTATTATATAATTCTAAAATTGTGGCCAGAACATAAAAACTATCCAAATCTGATATCAGCGCTGGAATCAAGTAGCAACTTTCATACATCAGACCGATAACCTTTAAGAGCAACAGAGTCAAGACCCATTTGCCGCCAAATCCCATATCCTGACATCCTGGAAGTGCATTTATCCTTTGAAAAAGCCTCAGAAATCGGTTGACCAAATCAACCACTCGTTGTCCATACCAAAACTGTATCACCAGGGTGCAGATGGCGCAGGCAATGTAGATGCATACACGAATGACAAGGATTATTGTATAATGAGAAGCATTGAGCGAAACCATAAAACTTCTATATATTTCAATAAAGAGGCCACACATCACTATCCTTGAAATCAGGCAAAACCATTTGTACCACTTCCGATTCTTGGCCACCAGACGACCATCGCGTTCATTGTTCTTCACGCTGAAACAGATGATTCCCATAAACGTTGCGTACTTCAAGGATCCTCTTAAGATACTCGCGGAGACAGAAGAGGCGCTAACTTTCCACTGACGACTTCCAAACATGACTAATCCAATAATGACTAATCAACAGTACTTATAAGTACTCAATATGAACTCGATTTCATTTGTAAAGGTTGGCGCTTTAGAGCTCCATTGATACACATCTGAAGAATTCAATTAGCTAATTAGATTCCGACCCTAAATCAATCAATTATCACGATAATTGAAATTTAAAATTAATGTGACTGATTTTCGGTATTTAATATAAATTTAAATGAATTCATATGCATAGCTTTGTCAAGCGTTTTATATATATATATATTTATATTTATGTGTATATATTGAAACATATTTTTCATTTTGTGTAATAATGGACAGCATCTTAACTATGGATTCAATTTTAATTTGATTGCATGTCGTACTGTATTATGTAGGTGAGATAGGTGACGAGGCCGGACATAAAGACAAATATCAGCTCGTTGGATACTTCAAAGAGACCCAAAGGACGCACTCGAAATTCGTTATAATTCAATCGGCTCAAGAACATTTCCAGCTACAACGAATAAAAAAGCACAAAAGTAAATATAATTTTGGTCCACTTGGAATTATCCAATCTTACATACAAGTACTATGTACTGGCACGCATATCCCGTAAAGTCACATGACATAAACTTTAACATTTACGATCATCAATCGTTTGGGATAGTAAAACTCACCTTCATATGCCAATCTTTGTTCTCGCTTACGTAGTAGTTCTCCAAGCTGAGCCGCCGAACAACTCGCGAGTTGCTGCTTGCATTATGAACCACTATAGTCAGAAGTAATATATCCAATAATATCTTAATAGCCGTAAGCCATAATCTGTTATCCTCAATATTTTTCATTATTATGAACGCAGCTGATGCAATAGTCAAGAAACCAAACATTAAAATAACACAAAGAGGGAACTCAAATAGTCTGTGAAAACTTTTTCCCACTTGGTGGATCTCATCGTAGATAGCCAAGCACTCGTCGAGGCGGTAACCAGCTTCTTTTAACTTCCTTCGATTAACTGCGACTCCTACAATCGGCTTCAGCTCGCTTAACTGCTGGCGAAGCTCTTGTCGCACATAACAGTTAACCTGATCATAGATTATGGTCATGCTGAGGTACGTCACAAAATATACATGCCAGATAATGGACGCATTAACATTACTATATAAGTCGCAAAATATGATCAGAGCGAAAGACCTATTAAAATCTAGTATCAGCGCTGGAATCAAGTAGCAGCTTTCATACATCAGACCGATAACCTTTAAGACCAACAGAGTCAAGACCCATTTGCCGCCAAATCCCATATCCTGACATCCTGGAAGTGCATTTATCCTTTGAAAAAGCCTCAGAAATCGGTTGACCAAATCAACCACTCTTTGTCCATACCAAAACTGTATCACCAGGGTGAAGACGGCACCGACAATATAGATGAATAAACGAATGATTAGGATTATCATAAAATAATAACCATTGAGCGAAAACATGAAATTCCTATGTATATTAATATATAGGCCACACATCAGTATCCTTGAAATCAGGCAGAACCATTTGTACCACTTCCGATTCTTGGCCACCAGACGACCATCGCGTTCATTGTTCTTCACGCTGAAACAGATGATTCCCATAAACGTGGCGTACTTCAAGGATCCTCTTAAGATGCTCGCGGAAACAGATGAGGCGTTAAACCGCCACCGACGACTTCCGAACATGACTAATCCAATACTGACTAATCATACAAGTTAACAGTACTTATATGTACTCAATATGAAATCGATTTTATATGGTGAATTGTTATGAGTCCACGCTGAAGAGTCTCATTGATATACATCTCAATTCAATTATATAATTATATAATCACATATCCTGGTCGTTAATATTTTAAAAAATGTGGTGTATTTATTTCACGTACTTTAAAGATTTTCAGGATAAGCTGTATCTTTTATAGCTTTATAACTATAAACTCAAAATTGTCTAACTAACTCATGTTGACCTCCTCTTTGGATTTGCTAAAAATTCTAAATCGCAAAAACTTCATCTTCCTAAGTAGAGTTCCAAAATTTTACAGTAAAGTTGCTGCAGAAACCCCTTTTGAAATCGACCAATAATTACACAATATATCCATTCTTACTGCGGGCGTGGCTTACTCGATATTATTCTCCCTACTTGTTGATGTAGAGCAGATGATATTTAATATATTAATATATATTTATGATTTTAGATTTTATTTTTTGTAACAATATATACCATAAAATCTCAGCTTTCGTTTCCAATTGGATTTGATTGCATGTCATACTGAATTATGTAGGTGAGATAGGTGACCAGGCCGGACATAAAGACCAATATTAGTTCGTTGGATACTTCGAATAGACCCAAAGGACGTACTCGAAACTCGTTATAGTTCAATCGGCTCAAGAACATTTCCAACTATAATGAACAGAATAAGATTGGTTGAATTTTTAATGTAAAACAAGGCAGCATATATTTCCCTGGCCAAGTATGCTGATTTAATCCACTTTCATTATTTAATTTAAAATATTAGTCTACCCGTATAGAAACATGAGACTCACCTTCATTTGCCAATCTTTGTTCTCGCTTACGTAGTAGTTCTCCAAGCTGAGCCGCCGAACAACTCGCGAGTTCCTGTTTGCTATGTGAACCGCCAGGGTCAGCAGTAAGATATCCAATAATATTTTAATCGCCAGTAGCCATAAGCGGATGCCGCCAAATAGATTTAACATGATGAAAAATGCGATAGCTGTCAATCTGAAGAACCCAAACATTAGAATAACACATAGTGGAAACTCGAAAAGTCTGTGAAAAGTGTTTCCCACTTGGTGAATCTCGTCGTAGATAGACAGGCACTCGTCGAGGCAATGGCCAGCGGCTTTTAGCTTCCTCCGACTAACAGGGACTCTGTTGCTCGAATTTAGTTCGTAAAGCTGTTGGCGAAGCTCTTGTCGCACATAACTGTTGACCTGGTCATAAAGGATGGCTATGCTGAGGTATGCCACAAAGTTGATGTCTAATATTAAGAAGACATTGGCGGTATTATATACATCGCCAATAAAGGATGTAGCCGCAGAGCCCGTATCGGAAATCAGTAATGGAATCAGGTAGCAATGCTCGTAAACCAAACCAATTACTTTCAAGAGCAGTAAACCCAGCACCCACTTGTCGCCGTATCCCATATCCTGACATCTTGGAAGCGCATTTATCCTTTGAAAAAGAGACAGAAACCGATTCACCATATCAACGACTCGTTGTCCATACGAGAACTGTATCGTCATAGTGAAGATAGCGCAGACAACACAGATGAAGAAACGAATGAACACGATAATCTTTAATTGAGAAATACGTAACGTGCTGATAAAATCATTGAAAAGGCTAATATATAGGCCACACATCAAGGTCCTTGAAATCAAGCAGAACCATTTGTACCACTTCCGATTCTTGGCCACCAGACGACCATCGCGTTCATTGTTCTTCACGCTGAAACAGATGATTCCCATAAACGTTGCGTACTTCAAGGATCCTCTTAAGATGCTCGCGGAGACAGATGAGGCGTTAAACCGCCACCGACGACTTCCGAACATGACTAATCCAATACTGACTAATCATACAAGTTAACAGTACTTATATGTACTCAATATGAACTCGATTTTATTTGATTAATCCTTATGGGTTGACTCTGAAGAGTCTCATTGATATACATCTCGATTCAATTATATAATTAGTTGTATATTTTGTCTGTAACGCCAATCGTTAATATTTTAAAAAAATGTGGTGTATTTATTTCACGTACTTTAAAGATTTTCAGGATAAGCTGTAGCTTCTATAGCTTTATAACTATGAACTCAAAACTGTCTGACTAACTTATGTTGAACTCCTCTTTGGATTTACCAAAAATTCTAAATCGCAAAACCTTCATCTTCCTAAGTAGAGCTCCAAAATTTTACAGTAAAGTTGCTGCAGAAACCCTCTTGAAATCGACCACTAATTATACTCGTATATCCATGCTTACTGCGGGCGTGGCAACTCGGAAAAAAATACATTTTCCAATATTTATACCATGTTTTGTTAAAATGTATGTAACAGGCAGAAGGAGGCGTGGCACAGTCCATAAAGTATATATATTCTTGATCAGGGTGACAAATGATTCGATTTAGCCCTGTCCGTCTGTCTGTCTGTCCGTCTGTCTGACTGTCCGTATGCATGATCGCGTCGATCTCAGAACATATACATAAGAGCTAGAGATTTGAAAGTTTTTCTGTGGGTCCATGTATAGTATGAAAATATCAAGTTTGTTTACAAAATTCGATAACTATTCCCGTTTTATTGTTATCGGTTGAAATCTTATCGAAATCAAGTTATCATCTCGTACATCTTTGAAGCTAGAGTCTCCAAATTTTTGATTTAGATTCATTTATATTTTATACAATTTTGTTTTTTGTTACAATTTGGTTACGGGATAAAAAAAATGTTGTTCTTAAATTTAATTTTACTAGCTTAACAAATACATGATCGAGTATATTTTAAGCCGCAGATCGGACGGTGTTCAGGGGATCTCCTAGTCGGGCACCACCGACTAGAGTTTTCTTACTTATTTTTAGCTTATATCGTCAACTTTTTCAGGTGATTCAACTGCTCCAGAGATAAAGACATACATTTTATGGTCCCTCCACTGAGGAGCGGCAAATCTGAAATTATTCAGTTTTAAAATAAAAATAACTGTTTTTTGATAGTGAACGAGTATTATGCAGTCGGTCGCACTCAGCTACAACATTCTCACTTGATATTCTTATCTCTAATCATTAATGTAGAGTAAAATATTAAATATATTAAAATATAATATTTTTATTATTTTTATGTAATCATATAAAAAATCTCAGCTTTCGTTTCCAATTGGATTTGATTGCATGTCATACTGAATTATGTAGGTGAGATAGGTGACCAGGCCGGACATAAAGACCAATATCAGCTCGTTGGATACTTCAAAGAGACCCAAAGGACGCACTCGAAATTCGTTATAGTTCAATCGGCATAAAAACATTTCCAACTGTAATGAGCAGAATAAGATTGATTGAATTTTTAAATGTGATTTGTGCCAGAAGGCAGTATGCTGATTAAATACACTTTTATTATTTAAAATTATTTGTCTATTCGTATAAAAACATGAGACTCACGTTCATTTGAAAATCTTTGTTCTCGCTTACGTAGTAGTTCTCCAAGCTGAGCCGCCGAACAATTCGCGAGTTTCTGTTTGCCATGTGAACCACCACGGTCAGCAATAAAATATCCAATAATATTTTAATCGCCATTAGCCATAAGCGGATGCCGCCATATAGATTTAACATGATGAAAAATGCGATAGCTGCCAAGCTGAAGAACCCAAACATTAGAATAACACATAGTGGAAACTCGAAAAGTCTGTGAAAAGTGTTTCCCACTTGGTGAATCTCGTCGTAGATAGACAGGCACTCGTCGAGGCAATGGCCAGCGGCTTTTAGCTTCCTCCGACTGTTGCTCGAATTTAGTTCGTAGAGCTGTTGGCGAAACTCTTGTCGCACATAACTGTTGAGCTGGTCATAAAGGATGGCTATGCTGAGGTATGCCACAAAGTTGATGTCTAATATTAAGAAGACATTGGCGGTATTATATACATCGCAAATAACGGATATAGCCGCAGAGCCCGTATAATCGGAAATCAGTAAGGGAATCAGGTAGCAATGCTCGTAAACCAAACCAATTACTTTCAAGAGCAGTAAACCCAGCACCCACTTGTCGCCGTATCCCATATCCTGACATCTTGGAAGCGCATTTATCCTTTGAAAAAGCGTCAAAAACGGATTCACCATATCAACGACTCGTTGTCCATACGAGAACTGTATCGTCAGAGTGAAGAAAGCGCAGACAACACAGATGAAGAAACGAATGAACACGATAATCTTTAATTGAGGAATACGTAACGTGAAGATAAAATCATTAAAAATGCTAATATATAGGCCACACATCAAGGTCCTTGAAATCAGGCAGAACCATTTGTACCACTTCCGATTCTTGGCCACCAGACGACCATCGCGTTCATTGTTCTTCACGCTGAAACAGATGATTCCCATAAACGTTGCGTACTTCAAGGATCCTCTTAAGATGCTCGCGGAAACAGATGAGGCGTTAAACCGCCACCGACGACTTCCGAACATGACTAATCCAATACTGACTAATCATACAAGTTAACAGTACTTATATGTACTCAATATGAAATCGATTTTATATGGTGAATTGTTATGAGTCCACGCTGAAGAGTCTCATTGATATACATCTCGATACAATTATATAATTAGTTGTATATTTTGTCCGTAACGCCAATCACATATGCTGGTCGTTAATATTTTTAAAAAATGTGGTGTATTTATTTCACGTACTTTAAAGATTTTAAGGATAAGCTGTATCTTTTAAACTATAAACTCAAAATTGTCTAACTTATGTTGACCTCCTCTTTTGATTTACCAAAAATTCTAAAAACTTCATCTTCCTAAGTAGAGCTCCAAAATTGTACAGTTAAGTTGCTGCAGAACCCCTCCTGAAATCGACCAATAAATATATATATATTCTTACTGCGGGCGTGGCTTACTTGATATTATTCTCCCTACTTGTTGATGTAGAGCAGATGATATTTAATATATTAATATATATTTATGATTTTAGATTTTATTTTTTGTAACAATATATACCATAAAATCTCAGCTTTCGTTTCCAATTGGATTTGATTGCATGTCATACTGAATTATGTAGGTGAGATAGGTGACCAGGCCGGACATAAAGACCAATATCAGTTCGTTGGATACTTCGAATAGACCCAAAGGACGTACTCGAAACTCGTTATAGTTCAATCGGCTCAAGAACATTTCCAACTACAATATAATGAACAGAATAAGATTGGTTGAATTTTTAATGTAAAACAAGGCAGCATATATTTCCCTGGCCAAGTATGCTGATTTAATCCACTTTCATTATTTAATTTAAAATATTAGTCTACCCGTATAGAAACATGAGACTCACCTTCATTTGCCAATCTTTGTTCTCGCTTACGTAGTAGTTCTCCAAGCTGAGCCGCCGAACAACTCGCGAGTTCCTGTTTGCTATGTGAACCACCAGGGTCAGCAGTAATATATCCAATAAGCTTTTAATCACCAGTAGCCACAAGCGGATTCCTTTAGATAAATTTAACGTGATGATAAAAGCAACTATCGCGATGCTCAGGAAACCAAACAATAGAAATATACATAGTGGAAACTTGAAAAGTCTGTGAAAAGTGATTCCCACTTGGTGAATCTCGTCGTAGATGGACAGGCACTCGTCGAGGCAATGGCCAGCGGCTTTTAGCTTCCTCCGACTAACAGGGAGTCCGTTTATCGAATTTAGCTCGCAAAGCTGCTGGCGTAGCTCGTGTCGCACATAACTGTTGACCTGGTCGTAGATGATTCCTATGCTGAGGTATGCCACGAAGTTAATATGTAATATTATGGAGGCATTGGCTGTATTATAAAAATCGCAAATTGTGGTCATAACATAATAACCATTCAATGATGGTATCATCACTGGAATCAAGTAGCAACTTTCATACATCAGACCGATAACCTTTAAGAGCAACAGAGTCAGGACCCATTTGCCGCCATAGCCCATATCCTGACATCCTGGAAGTGCATTTATCCTTTGAAAAAGCCTCAGAAATCGGTTGACCAAATCAACCACTCGTTGTCCATACCAAAACTGTATCACCAGGGTGCAGATGGCGCAAGCAATGTAGATGCATACACGAATGACAAGGATTATTGTATAATGAGAAGCATTGAGCAACATAATAAAACTTCTATACATTTCAATATAGAGGCCACACATCAGTATTCTTGAAATCAGGCAGAACCATTTGTACCACTTCCGATTCTTGGCCACCAGACGACCATCGCATCCATTGTTCTTCACGCTGAAACAGATGATGCCCATAAATGTGGCGTACTTTAAGGATCCTCTTAAGATGCTCGCAGAGACAGAAGAGGCGCTAACCCGCCACCGACGACTTCCGAACATGACTAATCCAACTTCTAGTGATATGCCAAACAGGATAATGTGACTTATATTATATACACAAAATATGCACTCGATTTTAATTGTATTATTGTTAACGGTCGACGCTGACGACCTCCAGAGATATATATCTCTAGAGTCCAATAAATTCATTAGAAATTACCCGTAATGAAATTATTATTTCCATAACATAAGCAATCGTACCGCTTAGATATATTCCGATTGTAGATATTTGAAATTAGTAAATTAAAATACTTTATTTATATATAAATATAGAATAAAATAAAGTGTTTTCAATAATGTTATGTTTTTTGGTACGTTCGATAATTCGTCGATGAAATGGCTCTTGATGATTGTCGTTTAGTGGGTTTTGGATAATCTGAAGCGTTTCTAATATTAAACAATTCAATGATTCAATGTAATATTAGTTGTATGAGTTGCTTTCAAGTTAAATTTCAAATCTTATTTGATTGCATGCCATACTGTATTATGTATGTAAGATATGTGACGAGGCCCGACAAGAAGACCAATATCAGCTCGTTAGATATCTCAAATAGTCCCAGTGGACGTACTCGAAACTCGAAAAAATTCAATCGACTCAAAAACATCTCCAGCTGTAATGAATTCAAATAAATGAATACGTTAGATTTGGTTAATGGTATTTAGAGTAATATTTTACAAGAGTTCAAGTGTTTTTGAACCGAAAATAAAATGAATATAAAGTAATTCTTGACTGATTGGAGACTGAGTCAGACCCTAAACGGTACACTCGAACATCGACTCAACGCTTTGTCTACAAGTTTTGTATCCGATTTTCAAAGCTTCTAACGTATTTGTATTTGTATAAATTATTAAATTCATAAATTTATTTATTTAAAATTATATAAATTATGAAATTCAAAAATAGAACTAAATGATAAATCTCATTAGACAAACTTCGGACTTACCTTCATATGCCAATCGTTGCGTTCAGCAACGTAGCAATTGTCGAGGCTTAGCCTGCGCACCACTCGAGAACTGCTGACGGCACCATGAATGGCCAATGTCAGCAGCACCACATCGAAGAACAATCGAGCCACCAGAAGCCACAGCGCAACATTCCGAAATCGCTGTAGCATGATAAAGTAGGACACTAATGCCATGCTCAAGAAGGCGAAGAGCAGTATAAGACATAGCGGTAGCTCCATTAGGCGATGAAAGGCGCTGCCCGCTCTCTGGATGTCATCGTAGATGGCCAGACAGTCGTCCAGTTGGCAGCCAACTGCCTTTAGCTCTCGTCGACTGGCTTGACAGCCATTTGGCTGTTCCAAGCCTCGCAGCTGGCGTCGCAACTCATGACGCACATAGTGATTGACACGAGCGTAGAGGGCTCCCACACTGAGGTAACCCACAAAGCAGACATGACTGATCATGTTAGCATTGGTGATAACGTATATTTCACAAAGTACGATTACAAAGAGTCGCATATTTAAATCAGTGAACAAATGCGGGATTTCGCAGAACAGTTCATTTATGAGGCACATCATCTTGAAGATCAACAAAGTTAACTCCCGCTTGCCGCCAAATCCTCGCTCCTGACAGCCTGGCAGCGCGTTGACCTTGCGAAAAAGCCTCAAATAATTGTTGACCACACGGAGCACGTGTTGCCCAAACCAGAATTGCATTATCTGAATGACAAAGGCACAGATCAGGCAGCACACCAAGCGAATCCAGGACAGTATAATCAAATGGGAATTATCCAAACTGAAGATGTAATCGAGGCTAAGGTAGCCATAAATGCCACATATTAGCAGCCGTGATAGCAGACAGAACCACTTGTACCAGAAGCGGCTCTGGGCAACCAAGCAGCCATTGGTTCGATTGCCCTCGATGCCAAAACAGATGATTCCCAGAAATGTGGCATACCGAATAGCTACATGCAAGATGCTCGCAGAGAGCGAAGAGGCGCTCAGCTGGCGATGACGACCGAACATGACTAAGCGAGGGAATTTGCGGAATGTTGTGGTGTTGCATTGCCTGGCAATATTTATAAGCACATGCACAATCATACAAACATATAAGTATGTATGTATGTATGTATGTATGTATGTATGTATGTATGTATGTATGTATGTATTAACTGATTGCTTGGTCAAGGTCGGTTGTTGGCAGTCTTTTGTCCACTTATCTTGAGGGTTCATTAAGCTAATGGCAAGTTGGCATAATATTTTGATAACGTCTGCACCACTAGTGTTTGCTGTTGTTATTGGAAACAATTTAATAGCTGTTGCAAGTGGTATGTATTACGATAATTGAATTTAGAACTAATATTTGCAATGTGTATTCATTGATACGATACAAATAGTTGACAACATGCCCGCTAACCCATATTTATTTGGGGTATATTATTTTCAGATTGTGCCAAACAGGTAAAACTCTATCTCTAATCTGTGCACTTTATCTTATCTTTTAAAGAACCGCCACAGACTGCTGGGCCACACATGATGACTAAAGTATTGCGCAAGCAATCGTTGATATAAAGCATTCTTCAACCCATTCTACAATATTATATAAAATCGACGACTTCTGCCAGTCAAGTGTTTAGTCGGTGATACATAATAGAAATGAGTATGAGTGATCTAGGCGGGTATGCCAGTCGCGAAGATATTTACCAAAGCACAAATTTCTGGTATTTCAAATATGATTTTTGCAAATTTTGAGAAAGGGGCAGGTATACAAAATTCGAAATATTTAAAATCTGTGTATTCATTAAAGAAATCTACACAGCACATTTAACTTTTCCATCTTTTGTAGTAATATTTTAATGATTTTGTTCTATAATAAGGAAATCGGATGAGTTATCGAAAGAAAGAAAATGAAAAGCTCATACTGCTCATACTGGTATACTGAGATATACATATGTAAATTTCTGATTTCAAGTCTCTAGTTTTTGTGTCTTACAAGATCCAACTGTGTCCATACTGAAGGACAGACGGACATGGCTAGATCAACTTAGATCTTCTGTAGATCGACTCAGGTCTGGCACAGCTAACTCTGTTTATTGCATACATTTTATAAATACTATATATTCCCATTTTCAATGGGTTCAGGGTATAAAATTTGGAAACTTAGGCCAGAATATTGCCTTAGCTTGAGTCAATTCAAAGCAATCTGAGCAAATGCAAGTAAGTAGGTACCTAATGACCCAGAATATGATCTTCAGCATTCTCCAAGTAATTTGTATGTGAATATCGCCACAAATGTTCGTCAAAAAGAGGTTTTTAAGTTTTTTATAAAATGAAACCCTAATAAACAATGTTTGTCCATATAAAAAAAAAGAAAAATTATTCTCCATGTAGTTTTCATGTGTATATTGCCATCAGAATAAAATGTTTTTCATAAAGACTTGAATTCAATTATCCAAAACTCCTATCAAATGAATTATTGTCTAAAAATATTATCCAATGCAACTAAACCGGTGCAACCTGAGAATTCAAAATCATTTCTTACAACAATCCGAACATTAAATCCGGATATTAATACACATATGTATGTACAATATACTCAGCTAAACAGCAGAAATCATTTAGGGCCAAAACTCTGGTATATAAAATGTATTTAGTATATTTGAATAGTGCTTTATCATAAATTGAATTAGTTAGTTCGTTTTCAAGTCCACAGAAGAACAGAAGTAATAGATATTAATATGAACATATTCATCTGAGTAGAGTTCTCCCCATATATGTAGCTTGGTTGTTCCATCATTGGATTTTGATTCACACGCTCACGATCCTGTCTGGTGATATTGTTGTTGCTGTGAGCTCACGCTCTAAGCTCCCCCATGTAAATGACGCCCCCATTTCATGGGATGCGTGTACGTGATCCTCTGGCATATCTTTTATGCTACATCTTCTCTCCTACTCCTAAATATTGTATATGTCTGTGCACGATTACAGCGCTCAGTGATTTGCGCCCAGATCTGAGAGATCTCTCAAGCTGCTTACCTCAGACAGCGCCCCTGCCGTTGAGTGCCATTTGAAAAGAATTTTCTCATTGTTGTTGCTTTTTTATACATTTTTTTTAGGTTTCTTTTTTTTTAGGTAATTACAGTAACAACAACAAGAGAGTGAACAATGCGAGGCCAGGGGACAACGAACGAGGCACGTACATTTTCCAGCATTGTACGAAAATTGTGGGAACAATCAACGAAATGAGCACTGGAAACCAAAAGTGCTTTGCATGTTGTGTTGCTGTTCATTTGAGGCAAATTGGCTTGGCTCAACTCAGCTCAGCTCAGCTCTGCTTGGGTCAGCTTGGCTACGTTTGGCTTTAAAATTGCGAAAGCAAGGCCCGGGCCAGGCCAGACCAAAGGAAATCATGCGAAGCGGCTGGCCACAACTTGGTCAGCAGATTAGAGCAAACCGAGGGCTGCCAGGCCGGCCAATTGCTCAGCGTGACCTCACGTCCAAAGGCAGACACGCAGCCTCAAAATGCGAAAGAGAGACGGAAAGAAAGAAAGAAGGAGAGTGATACGTATGGCTAGGTGAATGGGTGGTGCTATAAAAGCAGTCAACTTGCACCAGGGTTGATTGATTTCTATTGTGTGTGTGTGTATTTGCGTGCGTGTGTGTAAGTGATTCACGGCCTTGGCTCGCTTTTCGCGCTTTTCCAGCCATTGCACTCTCTGAATGATCTCTGACATTAATGATGATTAATGAAAACGCAATGCTATTACATTTTCCCCTTTCCGCCATTTGCCATAATTTATTGCGATTTCTTTTTACAGATCCCGTTCTCTGAGCGCCGTCGCAAAAATGTGAAAGCCGCGAAATAGAAAAACGACAACATAGCGAATGTGTCTCTGTATGTGTGTGTTTGTGTACGTGTGTGTTTGTGCGACTGTAGCTGCACAACTTTTATGGCACCAGAGCTTGGCTTTACCGTTACGGCAAAGCGAAAAAAGCAACAAATCAACGCAGGCTGTGTCGTAAATTGTTATTGTTTGTTTTTGTGTGCGCTTTGCTTTTATAGCGAGGCCAAATGCAAAAAGGTGCAGGCGAAAATGCGGCCAACGCGACTGTGTACTCGTTCGTTCACTCTCTGCTCTCTGCTCTCGTCTCGTCTCTCTCTCTCTCCCTCCCTCTCATAGTTTCTATGACTATGTGTCTGTGTGCGTGCATGCGTATGCGCATGTGCGCATGTATGCGTGTGTGTGAGTGCATTACGAATGCCAGCATTAAAAATCTTGAAATTGCATGCTAATAACCATACCCGGGCAGCTACTTAAGTGGGCAAATAGTATGTTGGACATGCTTGTTACTAAATGCACAGCATGTAATTTAGTTTTGCGAAATGCCATTATTACATAAAGACATTCGTATGTTCATATACATACATATGTACATACATACGTATGTGGTTAAATACAAACACACATAGACATGTACACATGCATTCACTTCCAATTGAATTCAAAAAGTTACTATTGCGCAGCATAGATTCCACATATGAATGTATGTATGTAAATGAACACAAACTCGAATTGAAGCACACATGCATGTTCATATATGTATGTATGTATGTGTGTATATTTCTCTACGTATATGTATCTATGGAGAGCGTTGGGCGCATGGGCCGCCAGCTGAGTGGCCGCTCTTCAGGCAGCATCAATCTTCATCAAGCCGATGCCGTCGCCGACGCCGACGTTAACGCTGACGTCGTAGTTTGCCTAAGGCCTGCCGGAAGTGACAGCCAATCTAATGTTAAGTGCCCACTCCACGGGCTACACATTACAACTGGAAAGCATTTTCTCAAATGTCTGCTGCAGGCAGCATTGGAAACAATGTAGCACAAACAAATACGCTGCGTACAGTGGAGCTTCGATATGGGTAACATAGCGGCAAGATAAGTTACAAATTTAAAGTTAAGTCTCTTAATTTGTAATTTATAGTTACATACATATGTATATGCAAGGAACAGATAATAACAACTAAACAAATATACTTACAAATATATATATGCAGGAATCTGAAAAGATATTTATATATACATATATATGTATATATGCTATGGCATATACAGTTTTTCATTTCTATTCAGCTTAGTTATCCAGTTCTCATATGAAGATAATGCTATTGGGAGCATCGCAGCGGTATTCCACTGTACCAAGCAGTTGCCCTTGCTTAGGACCGTTTCATTCGTACATTCGAAAGTTTCGCTGACTCATTTTCATTTTCCCTCCTCTTTGACACTCACTTTTCTCTTTTCGTTTCACACGAATCACGCTATCAAGAGCGCCCTTCTCATAGACAAATAAAAAGCTTTTAAGTTTATTTTTTTTTTACATTTGTATTTTGTATCTTTTTTTCTTTTGTTTTTTTTTTTTTTAAGATTTTTAACTTTTTGCTAAAAAATACATTATAAAGTTGTTTTCTTTTGTTGGTTTTTTTTCACTTTTCATAATTTCATTGTGTTGTGTAGGTTATACAATATTTAGTTTCATTTAAGGAAATATGCACAGTTTGTGTTGTTTTTTTTTTGTTTTCTAATTTAAGATTTTCCCTCCCCTAAAGAATGTCAACAGAGACAGTTGTCTTTAGTAGAGTTTACAATTTTGTTTACCGTAATGCGAATTAACATATTATACACAATTAACAAAGACCAAAATGTACAATAAATACAATCAATTGAATATTGTTCTACGGCAAAATAGTCTTTGTACTAGGTTTGTTTTAAATAATTTCAATTAATAAATTACATTTAGACAAAAAAATGTACAATTTTTTTATTGAGATCATGACAAACTGTAAATACTTTCGGCACACGCGTGCAGCAGAAGCCGGAAACACGCTGAGAACGCTTTGAAATTGGGGGTTTGTTATTAGTAATTAATTTTTTTTTTTTTTTTTTTTTTTTTTTTTTTTTTTGTTTGTTTGAGTGTGCGTGTTTGTGTGCTGTTGTATTTGAAGCCCACTATATGTACTGTTAAGTCTTGGTTTTGTTTAAACAAAAATATACACATATAAAAAAACATAAGTTAAATAATAATAAAAAAAATATGTAATAAATATCAATTATTGCAGTTATTGTTCCTACGCCCTTTGCACATCCTCTTCTCCCCATTTGGCCCCATTTCGCTATTATGGCTATCAGCCTCAACGTGGTCGCTGCTGATCTGATTAATTTTACGTTTTGGCACTTTCGAATCTCCGTTGTAAGCTTTGCGTACCGGAAAGTTGCCTGCAAGTAAAATAAAACAAAATGCAAATTGCTATAATTAGATACAGTTTGAATATGTTTGTGTGTATTGAAGTGTATCTCTGTGTGTGCGGTGTGTGTGTGTGTGTGTGTGTGTGTGTAAATAGCTTAAGTGACCTTCAAATGTCAACTAAGGAAAAGGGAAAGCGACGACGACAAAACTCAAATGCAAACGCAAAATGCAAGCGTTGACATTTACCGCAAAACAAACTGCAACAGAGTAAACATATATAGACGTGAATACACACAACACACACACACACGACTCTCTTATCATGGAATATGTATGTATGTGTAGGTGCACACGCTTCTACAATATTATACCCTGAGCCCAACGTCAATGGATAAACGTGGTATACTGGTTTCGTGCAACTGTATGTAGGTGACGTCATCACTGTTAGTTTGCAGCAAACAGTGCCAAACTTATTCATTCGTACAAAGGTGTATTTTGGTGAAATGAAATTGACATTGATATACTTAGATACATACAAAACAACATATTGCTATTCAATATATAATTATATATGTACATATACATAGCGGTGGTCATAAAAATAGTAGTGCGACTGAAATGTGTAAAAATAATATTTTGAAAACAATTTGAATACGTATATATAAAATATACATATGTATGAAAATTGATATTAATCTTAATACTCGTTTCAAATTGTTTTCAAAATATTAAGTTTATCACAAAATGTTGCTGTCCAATATTTCAGTCGCACTACTATTTTTATGACCACAGATGTATGCATGTACATACAAATATAAGTTTTACCCCGTAAAAGTAGACAAGTACAGGGCAACGTTGTTATACTTTTAATCAGTCATATATAAATTAGTCATTTCTTTACTTGCGCAATTAAAATTACTTTGAGCATCGATACAGAAGCCAAACGAACGCAACAAAGATAAAAGCCAAGCATAGCAATAAAAAGCGATGGCTTTTAGCTTAACTCTTTTAATTTAAATTCTATGCGCTATTTAAATATTTAAGCAATATAATTTTAAAACATCAAGTGTTCTTAAATTTAAATTATATGTCTCTATTTGAAAACAAGACTCAGGCTCAGTGCTGCCAATTTAGCTATTTTCCCGTCAGTTCTGGCGTTTTAGAAACACAGAATGCAGCAAAAATAGTGATGTAGCGGTTAGCGGGAATTATAGCTATTTTGAATTATGGATTGGCTTCTTTTTAGCGTGCAAATTTTTGTTTAGCTATTTCTGGCTTTTTTTACTAGTTGATCTGGCGTGTTAAAGCCCTAAAGAGTTGGCAACACTGCTCAGGCTATCGGCACGCGCTCTCCTTTGCGAAGCATCGCCGTAGAAGTAGAAGATGGCAGAAGCGCTAGCGGCGTTGTAAAGCATTTACAGTTATAGAAAATTATAAGCCGACGACAACAAAGAGCGTCAAGCAATGCGGTCACTAAGCGGGTGGCGTTGGCGGCAGAGAGGGCGGTCGGTCGATCGGTTGACTGCCAGTTGACTGTCGCTCACTTCAAGCATTGTAATTTACCGTTATGGGCACGTAAAGCTTCTCAATACTTTAAGCGTTTACAGCGCTTTCTACTATAAACCAAATGTACAGCAACAAAAGAGAAAGAAAGAATCCGCGCCAGATAGGACGGCGAGACGACAACAAAACGCGTTTTGTTTACGAAATGTGTGTGTAGCGACGATGAAACAGGAACGGGAGACGACAACATCGCATAACATAAATATTTATATACACATACACATGCAGGCATACACATGTACAAAATATGCATATGTTTGAGGCCGTGAGAGTTGCTGCATACATAATTATAAGCTTTAGCTGGAGGCGTGGTGAAAACTCGAAAGCAAAACAAAAACGCAAACAATTCAAAGAGAAACAAAACAAATGCGTCTAACTGTGAAGTACAGTGGTGGTCAAAACATGGCAAAAGCTGTTGAAAAAAGCATCGACTAAAAGATAAGAAAATCGCTTCAACTTATTAGATACAAACTGTATTTCTATTGACTTAATATTTCATCAAGTGTTTTAGCGTTATTAAATAAGATATATTTCGATACAAATGATCATTTTTAGATGCCCAATAGATACAAATATATATTTACATATTTATCACTTTGATTTATGCACAAATGTAATTTTATATGAATATTCGCATATCTTAAAAGAAAAGATCATTTTAAACATTTCAATAAAAACATATTCTAAAACCATTTGAATATAAAAACTAAGTTAAGTCTATTCATGCGAATTGCTAGATGGAGAATTCATCGCAGATTTTAGCTGGACCTGTCACAAGCACCAGACGCTGACGCTGCTGTACGTCCATACGCGTAAAGCGTAAAGCGTAAAGCGCGTGACCTTCATAGCGAAAAACAATATCAACAATAACATGCGTGTCACTCTACATACATACATATACATACATATAAGCACACACGCTCACGCATAAGTTAATACAAACGCGCTTATCAGAAGGGAGACGAAAATATTAAAAATAAAAAATTCGCGCCAAAACGCGAACAAAACAAAATTTCATAGAGTCCGCGTGTGATTGTACAAACAAACACCGAGCTCACGAGCTCTCTCTCCTTCTCTCTCTGTCACTCTCGCGCTCTCTTTTATTGAGAGAGCAATATTCGATCACTGCTTTAGCCTGCCCGATTGTCTGGCACTGTAGCATGTGTGCTTGTATGTGTGTGTGTGCGAATGGGCTGACAAGGCCTGTGTATAAGAGTCGACGACGTTGTTTTTGTTTCGTATGTCGTTGTGGGTGCGGTTGTGAGGGAGCAACAATAATCTACAATGTACAGTCGCTCGCAGGCGTGTGCCAAGTTTTAATTTTCTCTTGGTTTTTTATTTTTCGTTTTCATGCGTATGCATGTATGTGTGTATGTGTGTATGTGTGTGCGTATCTGTGTGGCAGTCAGCAACAACAACAATACGCGCGCTGACAGTGATTTCCATTTTAATTGAGGCCTCTCGATTAATTGCCAACCAACTGCAGCTGCAGCTGCACCCGCTGACGCAATCAGTTGTATATTTGTTTCTTCTCGGTGCTATTTCTGTGCAAAAAACTACTAAAATGTTGCGATAGATACACACATACACACATATACTATCAGTTTTTGGCGCGAAAAACATTTTGTCAATTGAATTCCGCTGGCAGCGTCAACAACAACATCAATGTTATTACTTAACATTTTTCTTTCACTTAGTTTTATCTCTATGCCAATCTACATTTTTACCCCAATTTTTTGTATGCTCGCTCTGCTTCACTTTGCCCACTATTGATAATTTGCTATGAATGGTAATGTTGAGTGTGTGGGGAAGGAAAATCAATCAAAAGAGAGCGAGAGGGAGTGTATTCACATAAAGACATATATATACTACATATATGTATACATATGTTCATATATATGAATGTACAAAAATGGTTAAGAAACGCAAGCACAAAGTGAAACAACGAAAAGCAAACGTCTATCAAAACAAAACTGCAAAAACACGAGACTCAAATCAAAATACAACTTTTTTTAGGCGCGAACAGCCTGATAAAAAGGAATAAAACTGTGAGAAATTAGTTAGCAAAGCAAAAGCAGCGAAACTGCACAGTGGTGCAAATATTGACATGAGTAATAAAAATACGTGCAAAGGTTATTGAATTATTGGAGGTCTGATAATTAGCTTGGCAGTTTATAGGGCAGCGCACCTGAATAAATTTGCAACAACAACAAATTACAGGGAGAGAGAGAGAGAGAGAGAGAAAGTTTATTTGGTTTTATAAGACTATTTAGCAACAATTAAATTATGATTTCAATAAAAATCACAAAAATAAATCATTGCTGCAACTTCAACTCATTTTAACTGCTCACAAAAATCAAAATCAGGTGATTTCCGAATGGTGCAACTTACGTTTAATGCCGTTTTTCTGTGCAGCTGCATAAATTGGCTGCTTATCCAAGTCCGGAAATTTGGAAGTTTTCATTCCGCTGTCGCTAACGGCTCCAAATTGCGTTTTCGCTGCCTCCTCCGCTGGGCTCTGTTGATTGCACTTCTCCACTAATTTGTCGACATTTATGTTAAAGCGCTGCTTCAGGTTGTGGGCCACTCGACTATTCTCCTCCTCTAGCCTGGCGTCGATGTCAGCGCTGTCACAAGAGCCGAACAGATTCCTCCTCTTCGACTGCACTTCCGGCGAGGACATGGAGGGGCGTGGCTTGAAGGCGGCCAATGGCTGCGCCAGCGGTGGCACCATGATAAACATTGGCATTTTGTTCACAATTGCTCACTATTCGCTTTTGTTTTTGGTTTCTATTCGCAGTTGGATTTCTCCTCTTCTGTGCTTCACTAGAGCAATTTCTTTTTCCCCAAATGCGAAAAAAAACAAACCACAGAAAAATCAGGTGGCGATAAAGTCACGTACCGTACGGAGAGAGCATTGCAAGCTGCATGTAAGTAATTGCAAATTTCAAACGATTTCTTAATTTCTTTTTTTTCAATTGCTCTTGGCACAATTTTTTCTTTTTTATTTTTCTTTTCAGTTTTAATTATACGCGAGTCGAAGCCGAAATACACAATGCCCACGGAGAGAACACGACTTCCCAGGTTCACGATTGAAACACGAATGACAACAGCGAACTGAATGTTGAAGTGAATTCATACGCTGTTGTTCAACAGCGACGTAACAGTGCCGAGAGAAGTATAACAGAGAAACGACGCAGCTTACATTTCTGTTAATAACATTCAACAAGCAAAATGTTTGATTCTCTTCGTTAGTGGTAAGAGAGCGTGAGGTGAATTTGCAGTATGACACAGTTCAGAAATCTGAAGGTTGTGCAAAACGCAGTTCCGTTTAATTAATAATGTTAGGAGAGTGTGATGTCACTATTTCGATATTTACCTGTTTCTGATTTGACGTAAATGTTTTGTTTTTTAAAGTTTAAATGCATGCTATAAAAAAGTAGTTAATACGGGAAGTAATATCAACAAAGCTAAAACAAATCTACCTATACTGTTTTTGTATTATAATGTATATAAAAAGATTTAATTAAAGTAAAATTCAAAATCAAAAAGTTTCACACGCAATTGTCTATTTTCTTTAAGAGAGCAAAACTCGTTTGCTCGCACAAACGTTTCCCGCATTTTTAAGAGCAGAACCTCGCTCTTAGTCGCATAAGCCAACAATTACGCAATTACAATGACTACGCTAGACTTGACAACATTTAGCGGACGCCACTGTTAAACGACTAGTATTGCGTCATTAAGTTTGTTTGTGTGTGTGTGAGTCTGGATTTATATATATGTATGTACATATGTATGTATGTATGCTCGTATGTTTATGAATTTTGTACATTTTACATTGTTTTGCGGCCGCTGTTATTGTGGGCTAATGTTTTAATGATGTTTAGGCCCTAGTCCAAGGTCAAAGCCAGTTTCATGCAGCATTAAACGGCATAATGAGTGAGACGTGTTTAAAAAAAAATAAAACACAAATAGTACGACAAAAAAAAACACTTTCGCGCTTTAGACGCTCGTTCGAGCGTTGCCCACAAATGAAAGTGAAAACCGTTTGAAATCGACATAGGAATATTGCTGAGTGTGAGTGTGTGTGTGTGTGTGAAGTAGTGTAGTGTAGCGTCATTGCGTTAGTGTTGGAAATGAATCTGAGGCAAATGAATGAATGAATGAATCAGTTACTTAAGACTTGACCAGAGAGACGTCGCGACGTTGCCGCGCTTATTGGCAACATAGATTAGATTTATCATTTATGTACAATTCTCGGAACTCCTTTTGTTTCGGGCACCAATTGCTACCAAAAACCTACCTGCCCCCAACAGACAGCGTATGCAACAATAAGGGTTGGGCTCGAGGGTTGTGCACAGGTCCTATGCAAAAATCAACCCTCGCGCCAAAATGAAAAGACGAAGCAACTAGGCACTTTGCACTCGGGTGTAGTCGGCTGCCGAATACTCGCTCACAGTTTTGTATTATTATACATACACTACATATGTACATAGCTCGACTAGAATATTATACGAAACCAAAATACTCTGTTCACTTGGCAAACGAGTATATCGAGTATTGAATGGGCCTCAAATCGGATGCGTCATTTCCATTGAAAATGCGTTTCAATTTGCTTTTGCACTTGGCTGCAGCGCCAGTTGCTCTGCCCACACACACACACACACACACACACACACACACACACACACACACACATACGTGCATAGAGTAATTATGTATGTATTTGATCTGTTACATTTAGCCGCTGGCTACGTGACCGGCCTGCCACTGAGCGACTTTCGTTTCCTACTTCCGTCGAAAGCAGCTTGCACTGCACAAAATCAGATGCTTCTTTGTGTTTTATTCAATTTGTCATTATCGGCAACTCGTGCAATAGTTAGAGCACGTACAGCACGAGGCACATTCTGGCTGGAGGAGTGTGGCACGCGAGTCACGCCACAGACATCAAATAGTTAGGGCAGGGGGTTGCCTGTTTAGTTTCCTTTCTTCTTTGTGTATCTGTGCCTGTGTCTGTGTCTGTGTCTGTGCATGTGTCCCGTTGCTCCGTGCTGACGTCACGTTCGCCTAATTAATAAATGAGCTCATTAAACAAATATCCCAGCAGGCATTGTGCACTGTGGGCTTGCATACATACATGCATGCATGCATATATACATATGTATGTATGTGTGTGCATCTGTGTGCGTATGTAGCTGCGCATTACATATGTAAAAAGTATCTAGCAGATACATTAGGGCCGTCGACAATCTATTTTTAGTGCGTGGGGCGGCGCGACTTCGTTTGGGTGCATTTCGAAACGTGGCGAAAGTGCTGCCAGCACTCGACACACAGCGCTGCTGCTGCTGCTGCTGCTGCTCCCCCTCGTCTTTGACAAGCCAGAGATAATAAATTTGGCGCACAGCTGAGAAATAATCATGCCCCGCCAACGCCGTGCGCGTCTGCTGCTGTTGCCCTCTGTGTTCTCATTTTGTTTCTGTGTGTTTGTGAGGCATCTGTAAATTTTGCGCCAATTTGTGCGGCTGCTGCTGCTGCTGCTGCCCTGGCGAAATACCTGCTGCCAATTTTGAGCGTATTTTTGCGCCAAAAACCAAAACCAAAACCTGAATCAGACACAGCCGGGCAAGAGGCCACAGGCACAGGCACAGGCACCAGTCACCACCTGGAACCGGGCCACTCTTCCCCTTTCCGCACCTTCCACATTTTGTTGAGCCGCAGCTCAAGCTGAACAAGTGCTTTGGTTTTTTCTTCCTCTTGTATTCATCTGTTTTGTTGTATACCCTGTACTTATCGGGAATGGGCAACTGCATAAGCTATACAGCTTTGGTCAGCAAAATAGTAGTGTGACTGAAATGTTGAACTATTTAAATATATATATGTAAATTGAAAATAATGCCAATACGAATGTTAGTTAGAGGTAATAGTGAGCCACAGTATGAAAAGAAATTGTTATTGACTAAAATAAAGGTTTTTAAAACTGTAATTTACTTGGAAATATACACAGCTTGCCCCACTGTATCACATCACCATTAAGCTGCAATGAATGTAAACAGTTCGATCCGACCATTAGAAAAATGACCATTTAAAGGCCAAATTAGTATCCCGTTGCTGTAATTGTGCAAATACTTCCGTTAGTCAATTGTTATTTATGTTTAGATAGAGCATATTGCACAAGTATTGAAAAGTACAGGGTATGTGCCAGTTGCCACTCGAGCGCATTTGGTTGCTTTGTTCCTGGCTTTGAGCTGCAGCTCGGCTCAAAGCGAACGCAAATTCTTGTTTTTAAACAGCTGAAGGGGGAGGTAGGTGGCTAAGGGGTGACTGAAAAAATAACATCTGCTCCCGAAAAACATAGACCGGAATTGTCGTCGTTGTCTCGATTGCCTTCAAATCGACTAATGACGAACGTCTCGTGCCTTGCATTTATAAGCCAAACGAAATTTAGCCAAGAAATAAACCAGAGAAATATCTACTATAGATATAGATATATATCTATTATAGATATATATATAAATATATATATATATATATATATATATATATATATATATATATATATATATATATATATATATATATATATATATATATATATATATATATTTGAGTATATGCTTTCATTCGGTAAGAGCAGTTCCGGTTCGTATATCAGCTTCCACGTCTCACATTTGTAATTGTCGTCGTTGTTGTTGTTGTCCACAGTGTTAATTTGGTTCATTTATCTTGGTTCTCGGACTGGCACATGAATATACATATATATACATACATACACATATATATGTATGTGGATATGCTGTGGGCTACAATTGCTCTATGTGAGTTGGCTGTTGGGGGTTCGCCTAATTGCAGTAGTTGCCCGCTGTCTGAGAGCTCATAAATCTCACGCGCCTCCGATTGCAGCGCTGATTTCGCCGGCTAGTGTCCAGTGCCTAAGCGCATAGATAGCCACTGCAGCAAGGAAGGTGATGTGACTGTCTCTCGCTCTCACAGGCGACAGACCCACCAGCTGGCCCGTTTCGAGTGACCAATGTCCAGCTCATAATTCACGAGCGAAGGGGTTGCGTCTCTTGTTGATAGATGAAAAGCGACAAACAACTTGCAAATGATATATGCATGTGAGAGAATGAATATATATATATATATATATATATATATATATATATATATATATATATGTATATTCACATGATGTCTGGCGGCTGTCGGCGCTTGAATAAATCAAAGCTGCGCCTTGCATGTGCGGCTGCCTGCCCAGTGGGTCAGTTGCACGTTCGCACTCTGCCCCGCGCACTCTGTTGGCCTCTCTGCCTAGCCGTGTGGCATGCCTCAGTGGCGGCCATTGCATGCCGCACGCCAGTTACCACTGCCATTGCACTGCAACTGACCCACTTGTGGAAATCTTAGCGTTCCGTTATTTCTCACACCCAAACTGGTTGAGACGCAACGCCGCGAAAACTAGCGACAATTGTCGCTCGACAGAGGCAGCCGCGTGGAAAATGCCAAACAATAGGCACTCAGAGTGGAGACGGAGCGCGGAGCCCGGAGACCAGCATCGGCGATAGACATTTAGATTGCGGCTGCTTTTCTAACTGGTTTTTCTTCGTCTTCTTCTTTTTTTTGTTTTTTGTTGTTTTTTGCCTTTTTATTGCCTCGCCTTTGCCTTTTTATTGTCTCAGATTTTTCCCGTTTTTCTTTTCTATTCATTTTTGGCTTTTGTAATGCACTGCGAACAAAAGAGTTTGTTAGGCCAGCTCCCCGCTTGACTCGAGCTCAGATGAGTTATAGACCTGGGTGTGGTGACCTCTTGACTAGGTCGCTCGGTGGTTGCTTTCTCCGTGGCTCTATTTTATATGCACTTTAATCTAAAATATTGTGTTAGACCCAAATGGACTCTATTAAGGTAATGCGATACGTGGCGCATGAAAAATCAAAAAAAAAAAAAAAAAAAATGATCTGCTGCTGCCCCTCGCAGCTCTGACATTGATGTATCTGTATCTGTATCTGCATCGGTAGCAGTATCTCAATAGCATATGGTCAGCGGTTTGGTCAGGCGATCGAGCGATGATCAGTAAAAAGAACAAATTCAACTATTTTTGGCATATTCGATTACATTGTGGCCCACACGGGCCGACGCGCAGCTGCCCAAATATTTTGGCCTACGCTGTCAACAATTCTCTAATGGGAAATTGGTAGCGTGCAAGTTTTTCAGCTGCCACGAGTCGGAGGCGGTGACGGAGGAGGAGGAGGCGGAGGCTGCCTTCCCTATTACAGACTCTTTTTTCTAATGCCGACGCCACATGATAAAGTTTTCATTTGTTTGCAGTGCGTCTGCTGCGGCTGTTACGTTGCCACGCAAGCCCAAATATACATATTTATCTACATATATATATATACTATGTATACATATATGTATACTAGTTCCACATCCAATCCCTAGCTCGGCTCTGCCCTTTGTCTGTCATCAGAGCGCGCGCGCGCGTTTTGTTTATTTTTATCTGCTGCTATTTCAGTAATGCGCCGCCGTTGGCTCTCGTTGGCTCTCGTTGGCTTTTCATTTATTTACTTGAATTTTTGCTTTTGGCTTTGTTGTTGTTTTGTCACACGCCCTGCGCCTGTTTGCATTTCCACGTCCAACTCCGGCTGCAGATCGGCGGCAGTTCCAGCCTCGTCTTGCATCTCTGCCAGCAGCTCCGGCTGACTTCCTGTCTAAATAATTGCGCACTCAGCGCAAACACAGCCAAAGTAAGGGGCGGGAATGAGGGAAATCTAAGCCGACTAATCTATACCCTATATATCACAGGTAATCATAATCTCTGCATGATTATGTATCTAACTTCGCATATCAGATAATATACTATATATAAATGCATTCGTCAGCCAAATACTTAGGTCCACATGGAATCATATTGCCTTTGGACATACCCTTTAATAATTACATCATGCCTATGGGCTATATACAATAGTTAGATTTCTGTAACACATATCGATTTTAAAGTCTTGTCGACTTCCTAGTATGGTCTCTATAAAGATGGTCTCTTACAGATTCAGCACATAATTATTATATATTATTTTTAGATTATATAGAAAGAGTCGCCAACAAGTACTATAAATGATTATATATATATATATTTCGTAGATCAAGTTACGTCTTTCCTGATTTCTTAAAACAATCTAATTTAATGCATCTATAATTTATGGCCAATCTTCAGTGCCGACTTCGGGTTCCAACTCTACAGCTGTGAGGTATAAAGCTTTATCCAATTGGCCACAGCCCCAGGGGGGGGGGGGGGGTCGTAAATACACATATGTACATGCATAGATACATAGATAATCGTATACTATATATACTGAGGCCGATTACTCGAGTATATATGTATTTCAAGATTTCAAGCTTTAATAACGCCTTCAAAAATAGCGAACACACATAGACGGACAGTACTCGTAAGACGCATATTACGCAAAAACCAATATAACAAGTGCTTGACTACAAGATACCCCCTACTTAGTATACATACAATTGTGGCCAATGGCAAAAACTCTATCCAAAGATTTTTCAATTGAATTAAAATGAAGCTTAAAGAACGCATATGCCTACGCTAAGTGTTTATTTACTTATCTCAGATGTATCTGGATCACTTCCAAATACCCCATTGTGTCATAGATAAGAGGTATAAGTATGTACCGTTTCAGAAGAGACGTATACTATATAAAATGTGAAATTGACAGCAAAAGCAAGTTTATTACTTGCATAAAACACGTAGACACACACACACACATACATGCTGTACCTAAATTTAGTATGCATCTGTGTGTGTGTGTGTGTATATATGTGTGTGTGTGTGTGTGTGTGTGTGTGTGTGTGTGTGTGTGTGTTTCTTTATGTGTGCATAGCGAAAGCTTATCGCCAAATATTTGCAAATTGCATGCAAGAGACGCAATAAAAATAAACGTCGCCCTAGGTAGAATTTTGCCTCTTGTTGTTTTTGCCCATTCGTTGAACTCTGAAAAAAATCAAAAATGATACATTCTCAGCACCTGCACAAACTGTATATTATTGAAAATTGAATGAGAACTTCTAATTGGCCCCTTTAGTAGCAGCAGATACATTTATTTATATAAATATATAAACATATATGTAAGTTTATAAATTAAAAATATTTTTTTATATACAATATTAAGAGATTCGCTGTCTGAGGATTTGAATTACTCTAATATATGTATGTATTGTATGTACATTCTTTTTCTGTTTGTGTATTTTTTCAATTTCATGTTTGCTTTATTTCAATATTATCAATATACAGGGCTAAGATTTATAATTGAAAATGGGAAACCAGTTTGTAATGGGTTTGTGAAAATGTATGTAACAGGCAGAAGGAGGCGTGGCAGACCCCATAAAGTATATACTACGTACATATATTCCTCAGCTCGACGAGCTGAGTCGACACAGCCATGTCCGTCCGTCCTACTGTCCGTCCGTACGAACGCAGCGATCACGAAAAGCACAAAAGCTAAAGATCTGAAATTTTTATCATTTTTTTTTGTTAATTCATCCTAGTGCCCAGTGTCTTGAATACCGTTAGAGCTAGAGAGCTCAGATTCATAGTGTAAATCCAAGTAATGAATACAGAAATTTTGAAATTTTTTGATTTTGGAGGTTTAACATTAGCTATTTTATGCAGAGATATGGTACTGTAATATCGTGGTAAATTTAGGATAATTTTATAGTTTTATTTTGGGCTAGTTGGAGTTTTCTTAAATGAGTTATTGCTGAGATATTTCATATATCAGCTCCGTATATTATAAGTACATTGGTAAAATTTGTTTTAAATACGAAGTCTTGTTAATTTTGTCTATGGTGTTACTTATTTGACCACTAAATAACAGTTTTTGTTTAAGCTAATTCCTAAATATTCAACAGATTCCTCCCAAGAGATTTGAATGCCGTTAAGATCGAGATCTGTAGTAGGTAGAAAACATGGATTAATATTGTGCTTAGTTTTCCAATTAAAGAAATAATCATCAATAGAGTTTAGAGAGTGTTTGCAAGCCAGAGAGAATTTCTGAATAATATGCATCAATCGTGGGCCTAACCAAGTAAAGCAGAGACACATTGACACGATTGTTTGATTATGCTGAAGAAGAAGAGCAAGAGATATGTGTGAGAGAGGGAGACAGACAGACAGAGAGACAGAGAGAGAGAGAGTCTCTCTATTTCGAAAATAATTTATAATTTATGACTCCCTCACAGTATGATAATATTTAAAAATAAATTTAATTTCAATAAAAATTAGTTTGATATATATACTAATTATTATGCCCAACTTAACAAATAAGCATAATATTTAAAAACAATCTTCTTATACCTATTTAGTTCTGAATTTCTACCCAATTAGTGTGAGTTAGCAACATCAAATAATGATCATCATCTATGATTAAGATATTGACGGTCCATCTCAGAGCTCGTCTTGTGGTTAATGCGGTCTATTTTCTCGCTAATCGACTGCTTTGTACCGTTAAGTGGTGCGAACAGAAAGAACAGCAAAGAATTAAACTGATTGACTTCTGTGATGACGTTTGGCTTTTATCGCATAACTCGGTTCACGATTCACACAGGGCCCGCTGCATTGACATTTTAATGACGCATTCGATCAGCGCACTCGAATGTTGCTGGCATCATAAACAAACGATCGAAAATTACGTTTTATATCCCTGCAACATGAGCAGCTGATGAATAAATATTTCAGATCATTCAGTCAAACATGCGGGCTAATGACTCCGAGCTCAGCGTATTGCTGACTGATCTGATGGGGGCGGGTGGGTCTACGCGTTCATTGATGATCAGTTGATAGCTTAGTTTAAGCCATGAGATTACATATTTTATGAAAGCAAGTGAATAAAATAACTAATATACGATATTGATACTGGGTATGATATATCTAAATCTATAAGAAATATGATATATAATATAAATATATATATATATATATAACTTTGGTATCTTGTTTAAAATGTTGTCCTTTCTTAAATATAAAATATTTGATTTGCTGGTAGCTAACAAATGGAATGATTCATTGTTTTTCTTTTATTTAAAATTTACTTTTATAATATTGTTCTCCTATTCAATTTATTGTTTATTGGGCATAATTTGCATGTAAAAATTGTGGTTGGCAACACATTCAAACACAGCACAAAGGTTTCTTCGATTACTTTTCATATCGATAGTTCGTTGCGATATCAACAGGTCAGCTGATTTTCAGTGAGCAGTGTTGTAAAATGCATTTGTTGTTGTTTTATAATCGTTCACCTTAGATTTATAAAATTGATTTGTTTTCAATAAAAATGATTCGCAAATTGCATTGCATACTGCGATTCAACAGCACAATTACTCAAAGCAGATATAGGCAACGAGCCCCAACGCTCTTTTGCAGAAACTATGCAACGGATGAAACAAATGCAAATCATAAAAATAACAACTCCAATACAAAACGAGCAGGTGCCGCCGGCTCGTCCAAGAACCTGCCCACCATACGCAATCCATTTGCAGCCGCCCATGAGAAGACCAAAAATACCTATTTGACAATGGTGGAAATCTTTGAGGAACGCGATGTGCACCGGCGGAACCACGTGGAGTTTATTTACGCCGCATTGAAACATATGCCCGACTTTGGGGTCGAGCACGACTTGGAAGTCTACAAGGCGCTGATTAACGTGATGCCCAAGGGAAAATTCATACCGACCAATCTGTTTCAGGCCGAATTCATGCACTATCCGAAACAGCAGCAATGTATTATCGATTTGCTGGAGCAGATGGAGGACTATGGCGTTATGCCTGACTACGAAATGGAGGCTATGCTGCTAAATGTGTTCGGCAACAAGGGACATCCGCTACGCAAGTACTGGCGCATGATGTACTGGATGCCCAAATTCAAGAATCTGTCGCCCTGGCCGCTGCCTGATCCGGTGCCCGACGACACGCTGGAAATTGCCAAGCTGGCACTGGAGCGCATGTGCACGGTAGATCTTCGATCAAAAATCGATGTGTTTGAGACAAGTGAGATCAAAGACTCGTTGGACGACACGTGGATCGTGAGTGGCATGAGCCCAGAGCAATCGAAGCTGTTGCGTGAGCACTCCCGACAGAAGGCGCTCTATATTGAGGGGCCTTTTAACATTTGGATACGAAATCGACGCATCAATTATTTTACACTGCGCGCCGATGCCGACACTGAGTTCCTGGCGCAATTGGATGAGCGCCAGGTGGATGAAGATGATGTGACCCAGATTGGTGTGCCGTTCTTTGGACGTGCGCCACCCAGGCGGCACAACCAGTTGGGCAAACTGCGCTCGGTACACCAGCAAGATGATGGAACAATATTCGCAATCTGCGCCACGGGCACCTCCACTAAGGACTCGCTGCTCTCATGGATTCGCCTACTAGAGGCCCATGGCAATGCGTCGCTGGGCGAAATACCTGTACTCTTTAGATTTACATCCACTGTGCCCGCCAAGGCCGACGAAATCGAGGGCCCCTCCAACCTGCCAGCGCACTCCACTGATACCAGCGATAGTAGCAATAAGGAGCGTCCGGGCAGCAGACCGTAGTGAGTTAATTAAAATAAATTTAAATTGTTGAGCAATCGTCATGTGCAGTATATTATCGTCTAGGTTTTATTAAGTATGCGTGGGCGAAACTAAAATTCGTACAAGGTCTTCAATTTAAAATTGCATTGTCTAAAGAATCAGAATATATATATATATGTGTATATATATATTGGAGATACATATTTATATATACTGCAGAAGTTGAGCTTAAAAGAAAAATCACAGAACTCAAACTAAATGTAAATAAGATCTGCTACAATTTCAGCACATACTCAGTTTTGTATATGCTTATTGAAATCTCTAAACTCTAATTGTAAGTAATATGTACATGTCTCTATATATGTAATCTGTGTTGAGATATATTGATAAGCTTTAAGAAGTATTCAGCTGTTCACTGTCCACGAGCAGAGCCGATTCGCGCGTCTATTTTCCAAATAGAAGAAATCCCATTTGCTCCGCCGCAGATTTGCGTCTACTTCGTACGTGTCTTGTTAACGGGAAATACCTGGGTAACCACACCGATGCCCTTGCTGGACATGCCCTCGCGGAACAGTATGCGCATCCCAGGTCGCACATACTCCGGGTGTCCAACGAACTCAAACATGACAGAGGCGGAGTCATTGGTGCCCAGTTTCTCACCACCCATGATGCCACGTATAACAGCCGTCTGACGTATGCTCCCAATGTGAACCGTTGTCTGAAAGCCCACATAAATGGCGGTAGCATGGAAGAGTACCGAGACCTTGGCCTGGAATGTAAAATAAGTTGTTTTATAGGCGTGCCTATGCGGAAGAGTCAACTTCAGTTCACCACTTACTTGAAAGAAATAAGTGCCATAGGGGTCGTCTGTATTTCCTGAATCACCCAACAGAACCATTCCACTGCGTAGCGGGGGCAGCTCCTGGGTTGGCGTAAACGATAAAGATGCACTTTGGCCAGCGCGCACCACTCGACATGGCGCCTTGTTGCGATGTATGGTGTGAACGTTAACTGAATGGAAGCTTCCATTTGGTAGTGGTCCAATTTTCATGGGCATATTTTCCGTGAGGACGCCCTGGACCAGCAGGCCGCCAACAACGGATCCAACGTCGGTAACCCGAAAAATTTCATCAATTTGGAACTCGCACGGCTCTAGTTCCAAGCGATCCTTTTCCGCATTACTGATGCCCGGCGAAAGCACGTATAAAAACTTGGTGACCAGATTGAGTCCAGTTCCAGTCACATTTGAGACGCAAAATATGGGGACAATATTCTCGGATACCTGATTCGAGCCAGCTGATATTGCCTCATCGGTATTGGTGATAATAAAGGGCACTTTGCGGCAGCCAATATTTGTGAGCAGTGTGCGCAGCTCCTGTAGCGTAGCATCTGGCGATGTAATATCCGTTTTGGTGATCAATATAAAGAATGGCATATCCAGTGCACGCACAATGGCCAAATGCTCTTCAGTTGTGTCATTGCACCCACTGCCAGCGGACACCACAAGCATCGCATAGTGAGGTGAGTAGCCGCTCAGAGCTTGAACCGTTGTGCGCATATAACGACGATGACCTGCCAGGTCCATGAAGGTAACCAGCTTCGTTGACCGATCGCTTATCTCCTCAGCAGTCATCATTTCATTGTATTTGTAGTTGACCACATTGCCCAACGCATCGAAGCCTAGAGTCTCATGCGAAATGCAGGAGGTCCGACCTGAAAAGAGATTCCAATTAGATATCGAATATAGAATAGTAGTTAGCTTCAGTAATTACCCGACTGAATCTCGTGCATGTGACGAAACATGTTTAGGCGCGCACGCCCATGCCCATTGTCCAGTTCATCTTGTGTCAGCACGCCCAGCAGAGTGGATTTGCCTGCATCGGCGCCACCTAAAACGGCGACGCGCACTTCGATGTTGTGCTGATCATCGGGGATCTTCCGTACCAGTACTTCGGCAACAGATCGCCGCATGTCAACTGTCTTACGACGCAGTACGGATGTGCTGGCGCCCAAATGATGAGCCATATGCTTGAGCGTGGTAAGAGATGCATTCATATCCTTATCGCTAAGGCCCTGCAGATGGCCCGCATCGGAGACGCCGATCTCATAGATGGCCTCGCCTTGACCTTCACGCAGACGCCACTTCATTTGAGTGACCAAATGTTCAAAGCGTTGCTTTGACGGATTTACCAATTTGAGCTTGTACTCCACATTGCCCAGCTGTGGCTCCGGTGGCAAGACTCCCTGCTCAAAGTCAAAGATTAGGTTGCTTTTGACATTGCTGGCAGTGTTGTTGTTGCCGCAACTGCTTTGGTTGCTCTCATTGAGATGGCCATCCACCTCAAATTCGCTGCTGCCGCTGCTGTTGCCATTTAGCTCCTGCTCCTCGTCGAAGCCATCGTCTGGCTGATTCGGATCGAATAGGCTTAAAAACGACTCCATATTGTGTCTGCAAACTGTGAATGAGCAGAGAACAAAGAAACGATCACATCATAATATATTGTACATTGTTCAACATTTTTGGCCAAGTGCGCCATTGAGCGTATACATTATATTTTTGGCTTGGCCTCTTTCGCTTGCAGCGACCTTGAAACGCTTGTTTATGTTTGGTGCGCCATAACATGTACAAACATACATACATACACACACATACATACATACAAGCAGTGGTATTTCTGTTCCTGTACGCATTTCTGTTCCTATTTGCACACACTTATGCTTTTTTAATATTCTTACCAAATGTAAATATTCAACTTTTATATTGAGCGCGAGTTCAACTCGATGTTCCGCTATGTGCGCCGAATGTGTCACTGGCACGAAAAATCGATTTTTGGGAGGCTGGCGCTTTGGCCCACTCGTTTTACAAACACATTTACTACTTATGCATGTGTCCAAGCACACGCACATGCACAAGCAGACACACACACACACATATATGTATATGTATTTCATTTGGCTAGCTCGCTTTTGGGTGCGCTTCGCAGCTTGCATGAATTTGAGTGCTTTTCGTTTTCAGTTGCCTTTCGATTTTGTTTAAAACTTGTTCTGCTTTGTGGCAATCACACGTCGTACACAAACGCCGAAGAGCTTTCTGCTTCCTGTTCTCTACATTGGAGCATATTCATAATGCTTGTGTCTTGTGTTGTCTTTTGCGCTGCTGTTCATAACAGTAAGTTGTGTAGGGCATACGCCAGTCAGTTAAGCTTGGACCGCTCATTATTGGCTTGTGTTTTATGTTTGCTTTTCGCATTTTGACGTCGGTTGGCGCTGCTTCTTGGCTTTCTATACAAATCGCACGAGTTATGCATTTGTTTTGATCAGCTGCGACTACCACAACTGAATGAAGAAATCAGATAACGAATTTGCACTTCTGGCGTAATTCTTATCTTTTCTTTTTGTTTTATTTCACAGAAAGCTTTCGATAGGAATACGTGTTTTTGTTTATGAGTACGTGTCAATTGCATATTAATAATTCATTGCAAATATCACACCTTTCAAAAATGTATATTTTTTAATCTATATATATCCAATGAAATGTATTTTAACACATTTTTGTTTATTTCGTTTTTTTAAACACTTTTTAATATTTAGTTGAACATTTTTTGCCTGCAACCAATTGAAGATTACAGGTGCATACGTGCATATTTCATCATACTTACATTTCACAATAGATGTTAAGTTGCTTTAAGCTAAACCCGTTTATCCAATGCTGTGCAATTTAGGTTGAGTAATAATGTACTTGGATTGCGTGAGACGCTTTTGAATTAATGTATGCTGTATGCTCAGTTAAATCTAACATATATTTACGATTTTATCACCATTGGACACTTTGAACTAATAATTTGGAAATTTGGCGCCAAGAAACACGCTAAACACAAACATAACTTCTGTTTTCTTACATTATTGTTTGTAAATAAAGTTCAGCTAGGCTGTGGAAGTGTAGAAATGAAAATGAGACACTAAGCGTATTCCCTCACCTCACATAATTTTATTTGGCTTAAACTTATCGATAACAAATCAGCTGTTTTTTTAAAAACGATGACTGCGACAAAGTGACCAGCCTGGCAAGAGATAAATTTGTTTCTTTTGAATAAAAAGAGCTCAAATTAAGATTTGTTATTTAAAATATAAATAGGATATTTAAATAGATATATTTCATTACTAAATCTGCATACGAGAACTGTCAATGTATATAATATAATCGTAGGCTATTATTACGTATGTATTAGAAAAAACGTAAACGAATTTAAGTTTTTCTTAAATTATTTGTACCGCCAAAATTATTTTGCCATTTACCAACACAGGATACAGCTGGTGCTGCCAACCGCCTCAACTGTGTAAAACCATTCTGATAATAATTTGAATACTTGTTCATCAAGCATTTCCAATTAGTTTCTGATCGTCGTCAGCGCAGAAACACGTTGATAGTGAACATGCCCACCGTATACCGCGGAACAATCGTGCACACGAAATCTTTTGATGAATTTGAGTCGTTTAAGGAAGGCTTTATAGCTGTAGAGGATGGAAAGATAATTGGCATTGGCAATGATTATCACAATTGGTTGTCCACAGCAAAGGTAAATGCGGATTCAATTACCGAAGTGAGGCTGTCCAAGTTCCAGTTTCTCTCTCCGGGCTTTTGTGACGGTCATATTCATGCTCCGCAATATGCGCAAATTGGCCTGGGAATGAGTGTTCCGCTGTTGGATTGGCTAAATGCGTACACGTTTCCAACTGAAGCGAAATATGTTGACAAAGAATTTGCGCTGAAGATCTATAGGAGTGTTGTTGTAAGTACAGCTGTTACTTAAAATGATTATTAATAGTTTATATTCCTTATCAGCCTTTCATCACATTGTTTAACTTTCGTGTACCCACTCACACACACACACATGCAATTAAATAAGTTTCGATAATAAGTTTTTGCTGGCCAATCGCTTAACGATCGGTGTCAGTCTCAATCACTCACACACACGCACATACACAACCTCACTGCATTCGTGTGTGCGCTCAGTTACACCAGCTGATAACTTGATACTCTATAGGAAGCTACGCTTCGCTGTGGCACCACTTTGGCCTCCTATTTCGCTACCAACAATTTGGAATCGACACTGATCTTAGCTGAGGAAGCGGCACGTCAAGGTCAGCGCGCACTGATTGGAAAGGTCTGCTCCAATTGCAACAGTCCCGAGTTCTATGTGTGAGTGTGAAGCATGACAATCAATGGATCATGAGTAATCAAGTATTATTTGCTGTTCAGGGAAACGACAGAGGAATCGGTTAAGGGAACGGAAGCATTTGTTGCGGCAATACGCAAGCTGAACAATCCCCTTGTGTTGCCCACAATAACTCCACGATTTGCGCTGAGCTGCAGCAAAGAACTACTGCGGAAACTGGGGGACATAGCCAAGCACTATGACTTGCATGTGCAGAGCCATATTAGTGAGAATTTGGCTGAGATAGACGTGGTCAAGGACATCTTTAAGACTAGCTATGCCTGTGCCTATGATGATGCGGGACTGCTAACCAAAAAGGTTTGTTGAATTTCAAAGCTAGCCTAAAACTAATGTAATTAACACCTATCTACAACACAGACTGTCATGGCGCACGGAGTGCATTTGCAGAATGATGAGATTGCTTTGCTTAAGGAGCGTGGCACGGCTATTATTCATTGTCCTGCTTCCAATACCAATCTAAATTCGGGCATTTGCGATGTAAAGCGTTTAATTAAGGCTGGTCTAACAGTGGGCCTGGGCACGGATGTATCTGGAGGAAATTCCGTATCTGTGCTAACTGCCTTACAGCGCGCTATAGAAGTTTCCAAACATCTCGACTTCTTTAAGAAACAAGATATCCTTGGCACGGGGCGGGCTAAAACTCCGGATAACGACTATCAGCAATTGTCGTACAAGCAGGCTTATTATTTAGCCACCTTGGGTGGCGCTAAAGCATTGGCTCTGGATCATATCACGGGTAACTTTTCCGTTGGTAAGGATTTCGATGCATTGCTGGTGGACGTGAATGTGCTGGAGAAACCACATCGTGCTCTTACTGTCGACGAGCTCTTGGAGAAATTTATTTATACTGGCGATGATCGCAATATTACAGCCGTATTTGTGGCGGGAAAGCTGGTTAAGGGCACAATATAAATAAAATAAGAAAACTATGATTGCTAACAATAGCTCTTCGCAGAGAAATGCATAAAGAATTTATTACATATTTCTGTATATATGTTTCGCTCTATTTTAAATGCTGAAATAAAGAGCTGTTGCTGTTATGGAGTAACAATAAATCAAGCGTTTTATATTCTATTCTATTTAGTGCAGTTGGGATTGGTCAACCACACACATTATTTCATTTTCACAAACAGTTTTATATGTACTCGGATATATATGTATATATTTAATTAAATCAGCTTATTTAGTTTTCATAATTGCATAGGCGTGTATCATAATCACATATTGGGTTGGGGACCAGGTCATTTTTGTTTTGAACGCCAATAATAATAATTGAGCTTTTGATGTATTGAGTATATATAGAATCGTTTGTTTCACAAATCATAGCTATAGAGTGTACAGTTACAATTGTTTTAAGGATTATATGATGTTCAGATCTTTAAATGTATTATCAACAGCCTTAGCTGCACACACTTTTTTAATAAAAATTGATTAAATAATGTTTTCTCTCTCTTGTTTTTGCTTTTACACAATTTTGTTTTTTTTTTTGTGTATTTGTGGGGAATGTGGATGGGCACCTAAGATTTAGTTACAAAATTAAGTAAATTGTCCATAAATATTTTAGAATTTCAAATCGGGTTCATTTTGGGCTAACTAAAATGTGTATGCTTTATGTGGCATACACAAATACTTTTACTTTACACATTAAAGCTTACACTCTTACATGGCTTTAAACTAGGTTTAGCTAATAGAAGGATTGTTAAAACTACTCGTGTATATATTAATATATACTTATAATAGCTTTAGGACACATTTTAAGCATTGAACATGTTTTGCTGTGTGGCATCATTCTCGAAATCCGTCCAAGCATTATTTAATTCAATAAAAATCAACTTGGCTATTTCCTCGTGCTCCGTTCCATTATGCTGTAAATATATTGAAATATATAAAGAAAAAGCGATTGTCAATTAATGAATGAGCTCACCTTATCTGGATGCACAGCTAGACAGGCGCGTCGGTACGCCTTTTTTACCTCAGCCGGCGTAACCATGGTGGACATATCGCAACGCTGCCATTTAGCATTCTCCCAGAGCACCATATGCATGGAGCATAGCAGAGCACGTATATTGTTCTTCTTGCCGTCGGTCTGTAATTAAAATATTATTACAGGTATTGCATAGTTAGATAGTTAGTGACACTAACCCATTCCATAATTCGCACTTTCATGGGATCCATATCTTTCACCAACTCCTCTTTGCGCATCTCGTTTATGGATCTCGGGCCCTGATGCATTTTGCTCCCAAATGAGTAGCCCTGTTGTCCCAGAATATCTGCAAAAATATCTGAGCTCTTGGCTCCACCTCCAGCGCCTGGTTGTTGCGATGACTTTTGAGCATCGAAATGCGTCCGGCTATAGTCGGGACGTGATTGTGAAGCTTGTGGCTGTGGATGCGGCTGCGGTGGTGTCCTCACAAACGGTGGTTGTGCCTGCTGTTGAGGTTTAGCTTGTGGCTGAGACTGGGTTTGGGTTTGGGTCTGGGGTGGACTCGCTGCTGGTTTGTGCGTCGGACTGGAAAATTGCGTAGGCTGTGGACTATGGCCAACGGGCGTGCTACCCGCCGACTTAGCACCAAGCGTGCTACGATTAAAATTTATATTTAGATCTGATGCCAGGTTGGCAATGTCAGCAAATGGATCTATTGGTTTTTGTGGTTGTGTAGGGGATGGTTCCTTTCTGGGTGCAGCTGGTGTTGTCACGAAGGTCGGTACCGTGCTCATAAAAGGTGGCAGATTGCTGCTGGTTGTTGGTTTTAGATTGGAAGTGCCGATACTGCCATTTTGATCCATAGAGCCAAATATGTCAAACAGATCAGCATTGATTTGGGGCTGTTGTGCAGACTGCGGCAGCGGTGGGGGCGGCAACACATCCGGAACGGGTGCCGATCCAATGCCTGTTGAGTCATCATCTCCAAACGCACCTAACAGATCGAAGCTAGCATCCGAGCTGGGCATGGCACTTGCTAGTGGATCAGCAGCAGCTGCTGCAGCACCTGCACTAGGCTGTTGATTCAGATTGAGCAAATCAATGGGTGGCGAGGGTTCTGGCATTGCTGTGGGTGTATCATGAGCGATTTCAGTGACATCGGGCAGCACCAGCGGTGAGCTAGAACGTTCCGGCTTTTTAATAGACCGCGGCGGTGAGGATTGTCTATTAGGCTTGGTCACTGCAACACAAATACATTTATCAACATTAATAATTTTTCTCAGCTAAAGCTAGAGTGGGCTTACCAAAATTATCCATCATCTCCACATACTCTAAATCGGAACTAAATAAATTTTGTGCAGCACGTTTGGCCTTGGCTGGTAGCCATGGCGGCTTGTGGCTGGGCGGAGTTTCCGTGTCCGTTACGCTTAACGAGAGCGACACACAGAAGTTTGGCGGCACCTGCTCCGGATCAGGCAAATCATCGAGATCATGAGCGTTAAATGTGATGAGTGTCTCTGGCTCGGGCACAAAGCCAGTGTTAATTTGAAATTGACAAATCTTAAGGCCTTGTGGTCGCACCATGCCCTTCAATGCATTGCGCGCATGGTACAATACAATAGTCAAATCGCCACAAACTGTTAAATTAATGGGCAACACAATTTTGCCAGGACCCGCTATGTAGAGGCTGATTGAGGGTAAAATGAGAGTGAGTAAATCTATGAAAACTTATGCAAAGGAAGTTTTTTAATTTACCGAATTTTTTCGTAATCTTGCAGCGTAGTGAGGAGCAACATTTCGTTGCAGTAAACTTCCATGTAAATGCGGCAGCCATCGCGAGCCTTGGTCATGCGCGGCACTGGCTGGCAGCTGAGCGAGACCAGGTTGATATTCTTATAGTGCGGCAGAAGCGGTGTGGGCCGTAAAATATCACCAAAATAGTAGAGATATCGAAATTCAGAGGCGCGCAAATTAATGGTGTGCCGTTTAACAGCAAACACCTGCACCGCATCCTCTGGTTCCTGTAGCAAATCTGCGTACATAAGCAGAGCGCATATAACAGTGGCCGCTGTACAGCCGCCGGAATCGCCAGTTTGCACAATGACAACAGATTTGGGATCTGCGTTGAGGAAGTTATACATATCCGCTGACACAGTGAAGAGGCCCTGCAATATAGATAAATTGTTAAATATGTAAAGAGTATAATCTAAGTCTTCACACATACCTGAAGATTGGGTGCATGTGCTTGTGGACAACCATACACAGAGCCCGCCTCTACAGTGCGTACCGGTGGCGGTAGGCGAGGCACTGTGCGTGGTCCAAAATTATAAATGCTTATCTTTTGCGGTGCAAAGCGACTCTCCAACGACAGACGCACATCCTCAATGTTGTTCGTTTTGTAGGTGGACTCGAAGCCATCCGAGGGGCATGGCATAACCAGAATGCGCGAAGTAATGTGACTTATGTCTAAATCGTTTCGCGCAATCGATTGCTGCATTGTTTGCATCACCTTAGTTGAAGTATCTTTTATGTTTTTTAGCAAAGTACCAGCACCACCACGCAGTGAGGACAACAAGCTACCGCTGGCTTGATTGGCATGATTGGCCGTCGAGGTCGACCCAGCAGAGGCAGCTTGTGGTGTATTCGCAGACGGCGGCGTTGGTGCAGGCGTAGTCGCGGGATTTGGATTGTCGCAATAGAACTCGGAGTGGCTCGCTTCGGGCATACTTCTCTCTGGACTTTGGGCTGGCGATGTTTCTATGGGCATGCCACGCAAATCCAACGGTCCCTTAAGTGACCAGTTGTTTGTCTCAGCAATGGCTGCCAAACGCTCCAGCACCATAGAGATGTCAAAGCGTTCTACTGGATTCACTTTAAAACAGCCTTTTATTATCTCACGAAAGCAATGATAACGAGAGTCCGGTGGCATAATATAGTTGGCATTGATGATACGCAGTTTGCCCCCGTCCTCGTATGGGTGCTTTTGATAGCACAGAAAATATAATATACAGCCAAGTGCCCATATATCGGCTTTGGGACCAATTGGATAATTGGACCACGTGTCCAGCATTTCGGGAGCACGATACATAGGCGTGGTCACCGTATTCAGTTGATCCTCAAGCATATTGCGTTGATGTGCGGTCCATTCAAATGTAGGCGCCAACACCTCCTTACTGGCCGACCCAAAGTCGCAAAGTTTGATTTGCTTATCATTGCCAATAAGGAAGTTTTCAATCTAGCAATGAAATATACATATGTAAAGATTTAATTAGTTTTTAAATGGTATTTGTTGAATACTTCTCTCATCTTGATTATCATATATCATATATGCAGATATGGACGGTTCAAACTGGTCAATATATTACTATATACATATGTACATTGAATTCTATTCTGACTTGTTATATATTACTGAAGTTGCTTTCATTAGATTTCATTGGATTCATATAATAATTAAGCATCACATAAAGCATAGACAATTCCGAATTACCTTTATATCACGATGAGCTATGGGCGGCGATTGTGTATGCATATGGGCAACGGCGCGTGCCATTTGATAGAATATGCGCAGGATAACAGGTGGATCGAGCGCAGAATTGTCTACCCTAAAACAGTCTACCAAAGCGCCACCTTTTGAAAGTATGTAAAGTATCAAAAAATGTTCCATATGATCATTGTAAGCCAACACTTACCCTTGCACAGTTCCGTCAGCAGCAGAAACTGTGCGCCATGATGGGACGTAGGAGGAATGCAGTTGGTGCCAATGCAAGTGACAATGTTCGCATGTCCAGATAGTTGCTTATGGACGCTAATCTCATTGTTGATAGTCCGGCAGGCCTGCTGATCGGCGGCGATCAAGCGCTTGAGGGCGTATTCTGTGCCATTTTTCACATCTTGTGCGACGTACACAAAAGCATACCCGCCTGCAATTAGAAGGGGAAATGTTGATAACAAATCACACTGATAAGCGGGGGCGTTCAATTTCAGTGACGAGCCAAACTCATTTATATAATTAAATATGCATTATTTATGAAACCAAAATTGTGTGAGTTGATACTCTTTTGTTATGTATACGTTTGTGTGTGTGGCAATGTGATTCATGGGTCAAGAAAACGGCTGAAGAACGTTTGAACTTCAATAACAACTTGAGCACCAATACTAATGCACAACAAGCATGACTCTTAGCGCACATCTCATACTCGCTAACAAAGCAACAAGTTTTTCATTCTGTTTCAATGCGAAAATCAGAAAGCGGAAACGAAGAGCCCGTAGATGACGTTGTGGTGTCATTGTCGCCAGTTTTGATAGCAATTTATATATATTTTTGAAAAATACAGCCATATTTAACACTCTATTTCCTATTGATTTTTATGCCCTTGCATGGGGTTAAGTAATTGTTTTTGTTTGTATTTTCAAAATTTTTCTAACCTTCGGCTATAACACATTTCGTGCGCAGCTTCTGCCCAGATATTTCCACGTATTGGCCAACGTAATCATTGTCCATGCTGCCACTGTTCACTGTGGCACTAGTGGAACCTCCTCCTCCTCCATTGCCACCTGCATCGACCAAGCTGGATGTGGTGTTAAAGTAGTTAAAGTTTAGCGACTTGAAGAAATCGCCCATATTACTCGACAATGGTAAGTAGTGTAATAAACTTTTTGATTGCTTAATCGCGAGCTAATTGTAGGGTTTTTGTTTATTTTAACCGAGTTTAAACATTTTCGCTGTGGACACAACAAAAATTGCTGCGTTGGTTTAGTATTTATTACTTCTCTGGTTCTGGTATTTTTTTTTGCTGAGTTGGACGGACAGAAATGGTCAGCTGTTTGCTTAACATCGAATTTAACAGTGAACCACTTTAACATTTACTGATTTACTCATATTAACAATGGCTCCATTATTAATGCCGTTGTTCGATCTTAACTTTAAATAAGATAACATTCAACTTTGAAATTCTGAAATTAAATGTTGTTAAATTGTGATCAGCTATTCAACACTGATGTGAAAATTGGCATATTTATTTACATACATAAGAAGTCTGTGATTTCTGCATGAACTAATTTCTGTAAGGTGGAGTGATATGTAAAGTGTGGAGTAATTATGTTAACTCTAAGCCTAAAAAATTTTAAAGCTCGTCGGGTTTTTTTAATATATAAATTTATATAATCTTTTTAATTTAAATGAAGTATATATATTTTTTTTTACGGTAAGGAAATTTTCATTAGACGCTGTGTTAGTTATAGTAAATATTGGAATATACTTTTTTTTATAGTATAATAAGATAACATAAGTACACTATGCAACATGTATAGATTTTTAGGAATAAGTAAACTAACTTTTTTTGTACATTCAAGAAAATTGACAGTACACACAATAAATAAATTAAAATAAATTTTTGTAATTATTAAAAACACAATTGGTATTATTATTATTTTTAACCCATTTAAAATTGAGTTATAAATTGAAAACTATTTTTAATTAAAAAAAAAAAGTTTTTAAATAAGAATTTAAATAATTTACATATTATCTCAGAAGGGTCTAACTTAATTGTTTGTTTATATATTTCAACAAATATTATTATTTTCTTTTAATGTAAAAAATAGGAATATATAATAAACTGTTGTATATATATAAACAATTTATATATATTTTGTATATCTTAGTTTTCCTAATTATTATACATTTATTTCTAATTCACGGATATTAACCTTTGGCCTTCAAATAATAATTACCGTCAACAACTGGGGAGATTTCGTTGACCTTGCAGGTGGAGTTGCCCGCATCTTTAAGTTATATAAATACATATGTATGTATAGTAAATTACATCAAGTATAAACCCAAAAAAAAAAAATAAAAATTTTCCAAACATATTTTCGTGCCTTTGAACCAATACAAGGTCGGCTCAAAATTTGTCAATTACAGATAAATATGTAGACATTATGCTGTTCAAACAGTTTTCGATTTCCGCCGAGACTTATAAAAGACTTAAAACAAATAATCAACAAATCATCGAGAAAAAAAAATACAATTTTTAGTCTTTGTTTTGGTTTGCAAACAAATGTGAAATGCATGACAAAATAAAGAAAGACCAAATACGATTTTAAAAGCCCATTTGCGGCACAAAAACTGTCTCTATCTGTTCGAAAGCAAGGTACGTTTCGGATTGCGATACCAATGACAATTTTATTTTGCTGTTGCTTTCGTTGTTGTTGTTGTTGTCCATTGTTGCTTTGCGTAAACTGAGCGTCTCAGGTAATTTTGACACATTTTAAAGTGTCAAGTGTGCAATTTTGTTACATTTGCATGTCTAGCAAACGTAACAAATACCACACAATAATAAACTAAAAGAAACATTGTTTCGATAATGTGTTATGGCTTATCATGAGAGGCACAACAAACAATGCTTCGCAATTAGTCAAATGAGTGCAGTTATTCTCGTACTGCGGCTGCAGCCTTTCGGACTTATCATCAGCAATGCGAATTAGCATTGACACATTTTTCGTTGTTGTTGGCAATAATTAAAGTTAATAAATATTTTTCCACGCCATTTAGCCGCGTAACTAATGCGGCTAGAACTTATGAAATGTAACGAATTGAGGGCGAATAAAGTACACATTCTGTTTGGACAATTGTGCGGGAAAACACGTCCACAAATTCTAAGCCGACAACAATGATGAGTTGCCTTGCACCACTTTGGCTGTTGGCGGTATTATGGCTGCACTGCGTATACGCACAGTATTACCAAGCGATACCAAGCGATGTGCTGAAGTTTAATCTGTATGATCCTTCGAATGGCGAGCAATTGGTGCCAATGCGTTATTTACGTTCACGCAACATCAACAATAATCTAATTGAGCTGCCGACGATGGGCAGGCCATGCTCCTGCCAGGACTACGCCTGTAAATGCTGCCTGGGCTTGGGCTTTGGCATGATGAGAGAAGGCCTGTGTGTTATGGTCGTATGCAGTCGCCGTGACCTAAGTGTGCATTTTGGCGTTGAGCTGAACCATCGATCGGTGGCAAACTTTGACATATCGCCCAGCAATCTGCCGGATTTTTGTACGCCCTTAATGCTGCCGATTCCCGTTTTTGCCTGCCTACGACTTTATAACATACATATCATCGATCGGAGTTTGTACGTATGCATTTCGATGGTATTTAAGATACTTTTCCAGCAATTGTTTGAGTATAAATTGAATTGCTTGGAACTGAGCTTCAGGGGCGTGGCTGTTGTAGGTGAAACGGATTGGAATAAGGATCGGATTCAGCTAAGGATGCAGCCGCAACAATCGCCGAATAACAAACTTGAAATCTACGCTGCATAAGTTCATTGTTACTTTTGGCTTATCCATGTACACTCATCCATCCTCCACTCATTCTGTTTAATATTAAATCTAACAAAAAAAAAAAGTGAAATTTTGTTAATTAAAAAAAGCATTTTATTCAAAAGCCGCACCAACAAGCAACGACACAAAAAAGCGCTATGAAAATTGCGAAAATTACTAATAAAAAGTTGGACTAAGTGTGTGTGGCAGCTGCGTGCGTGTGTGTGTGTGTGTGTGTGTGTGTGTGTGTGCATATGATGCGGCTGACTTGGATTTGTATCTGTATCTCCGCATCTTAAACAAGGTACACAGCTCATTGGAACACACCTACTTCTGGCCACTTTCGTTTAACCACTACGGCACATGGCAATTATTTTTCTGCCCGCTATCAAACGGCATGCATCTGAAGCCGACAAAACAGTATACGAGCATACGAGCAAGCTAAGCGGGACTCGGAAGAAGAATTGGGACTGGGGAGCGCCGTTGGCACTTTAGCGTGATGGGCTGTCAAATAGCAATTTGTCACTTTAAACATTTAACTAAACGTAGCTAAAGCTTAGCACTTGGACTAAACAAATGTTATTAGCAAAATTAAAGTTCAAAAGACACTGGCCTACACAAGCTTGATGTCATTTTCTGATATGGTTTTACGCATGTTTTTGTAGAATTGAATCTAAATTTGAATCACACAATAAGCCAATTATGTCTGGTCTTACAGATGTTTGCACCTAACGGTTAAGCACAAATCTAATTTTTGTTTATATTTTGACGGTAATTGAAAATACTAATACTATCCCTTTATCATTATTTGAATTAAATATTTATTTTTCATAAATATTTAATATCGTCTACTGAAAGAGATTCGACGATAAAAAGGTTGGCATATGGGGTCTAGGGAGGACTCACTGAAGTAAATTTAAATTATCAGTCTGATCCCGATTCTTAATTAAAGTGTGGCTGGTTTGTTTAATAAGGCAGTGCCATTGTTGACCTTTTTCTGTATTTATGATCTATTTAAAAAATAAATTAGTAATTACTTATTAATTAATATCGTTAGTTGAAAATGAGAACTTTAACCTGTATGATAAATGATCAAATACAATATAGCCAAAATTCAATTATGCATGGTCTTCAAAATATCAACGAGTCGATTTAACGACGCATTTGAGCATTGGACTGAGCAGCAACAGGCATTCAAATACAACCAGGATATTTTCCTGTATAATTATTATTAAAAAAAAAACAAATATAAATTATATTTTAAATGCTATTAACAGAAATACATTGAAGTCTTCTTTAAGACATAGATTTTGCTAAATATAATGATAATAATGTGTGATCTGTTTTATTTGAGATATTATAAAATTTTTGTTATTTCTAAATACAAATAGTGTCCTTTAATATTTCGTTTGAAATTTTGAAATTTTGCTTTATTTAATATAATAAAAATAGTTTTGAAAAAAACGAATAAATATCATTTAAAAATGAAATGTAAAGACCAGAAACTTTTCTTTACTGTAACTGGTTAATTTTATTAGTATATCAAAATTAATTTCATTTGAAATTCATTCATTTCGCTTAAAACCTATACCAAAATATATTTGTAAGATATACTTCCAAAGCAAAAGTAATATGCTTTCATATATTTCTGTCATATATGTATTTGCCTCAGAAATAAAAGAAACATAATTATACTTGTGGCAAATTATGCTTAACTAACTAATGATGTGATAGTTGACGATTATTTTTAAAGATATTTGTAAGTTTTTAAAGGATTTTATACTGCAAATGATTTAAATAATCAGTGACAAATTACAGTTACTCAATCATCAAATCAACTGCACTGATGCGAAACAAACGTCGCTGTCTAGTGGATCGACAAAAAAGAAATGAAATATTGTGAGTAAAATTTTGATCTCTGCATTCGCTCTTTTTGCTGCTGTTGCTGGTTGCTGTTGCAATTGCGCAATTTTTCGCTGATTTTGGCCGCATTGTTGTTGCTTTGCTGTTTATTTGGCATGCTTTGCTTGAATTTTCGTCTACCGTCGTCTGCCCCTTCGATCCACATTTTGTGTGTGTGTTGTTTTTTTTCCTCAGCTCTTGTGTTTGCTTAGCTGTCTCAAGCTCAAGCTCCAGCTCCAGCTCGGTCTGGGTCTCTGTCTGAGTCCCAATCTAAGTCTCTTTGGCCAGCTGTTGCTGCTGCCGACATCGCTGTCGGCGTCGCTGTGTGTGTGTGTGTGTTGGTGGTTGTTACCGTTGCCAACAGCGCAGTTACCTTCGCTGCGTTTGTTGGCTGCGGCTGCTGTTGTTAAGTTGTTGTTGGTGTCGGCCTCCAAACATACATAGATCCATACATGTGTACATACATATGTGTGTCTGTATGCATAATAATTTTTACTTTTTTTCTGTCGTTTTCCAGCTCGATGCTTTTTTACTTGCAAGCAAAAGTTTTTCATTTGCGTTCAGTTGTATTTCGGTTCGCGTTGCGATCTGTCGCACATTTCGTCTGGCTCGCTCGCAGATACAATAAAAATACAAATTAAGACCCGTTTGTTGCTATCGTTGTCAGCAAGGCGTTAAGGAGCAGCAACGATTGGACTACTTAACAAGCAGAATTTTAAGTCGAGCGTCAAAATATAATGTGAGTTATTGTTGAGATTTCATGAAGCCATTATTATATATTTCCCATTTTCTAAAATTTTTAAAAAACATTTGCTGGCTATAAAAATGTTTGATTGTTATAAAAAATTATTGTAGTTCTTGTGATTGACTGATTCAAATTCTCTAGAGCATGTAGTATTTACATTTAAAAAATATAATCTGTGAAGTATTTAGAGCAACATATTTACTGATAGACATATACATATATATATTTTATGACATTGATGTCTTTTGATATAAAAGCGAGTGCTTAACAAATTTGATAGGTCCACAGCTTACCGCATTTGTGCGTGGGATATGATGGGTTGAGGCAAATGCCACATGCTTGTGGATTATATTTTAGATGACAGGCCTTATCCGTCAAACCTACGGACCTTGGCATTCGATTGATGTGTCCGAAAGTAAAAAAAAAATTTCACTTTCAGTTGCGACACTTGGGCGCAAAAAAAACCCAGTCGCCAAAACACATACATTTATATTTATGGACTCTTGTCGTAAGCCGGAAAGTGCTTGCCAATGCTGACTAACAAGCACGTGTAATTAAAGATGCTGGCAAAAAAAAGAAAAATAATAATAAAAAGTAATAATAAAAAAGGGAAAAAAACACATACATACATATGTAAGTAAAGTAAAAAGCATTAATTTTAAGAAAAGACCAGCTAAGAGACCAGCAAGGGCTACAGCATCTTTAAACTTTACGATCTTTCAAATTTCACATTTCATAGTCGCAGTAACAACAAAAAGTACAAATATGTTTAAGTGAAAAAAAAAACAAAAAAAAAATCATGTAAAGTTTCTCACTTTTGGGTGGGAAATGTTAATCATAAAAAGTAAAAGTGAAATTAATACAACGCCGGCAAGCATCACAAGCAACAACAACAACAACAGCAGCAACAATAACAACAAATTACATTAACCGCACGGGCACATTTGCATTTTGCACATGACAACTGCAGAAACAACAACACCGCACATACAATACAACAATCGCTGATAACAATAAGCAACGAACGTTCGATTGTTGACCCGACTACCAATGATATCGGACATCGTTAATCGACAACGGCTCCGATTTAGATTCATTAAGTGCACCGCGCAACGTGCGAATATAGAAACAAAAGAGAAGAAGCAGAAGAAGAAGGGGCTGCTAACTGCTTGCAGCTGCTGTTGCCCATATGGGGGCGTATACGTAATTTGAATGCAGTCTTTGTTTACCTGATCAATTGGAAATGCTCGCAACGTTGCCAATCGTGGCTGGGAAGTTGCTGTTAACTCTTGATTGACAAACTGACAAGCGAAGCGACCAAGGGCCCTAGAAGCGCTGCTGATGCAAGAAAAGTGAGAGTTTTGTGTGAGCTGCTAGAAGCTGACACAACTCGAACTCAATCTCAATCTGAAACTCAAAGTCAAACTCAAGCTCAAGAGTCAATGAACAAGTCGGTGATTTGTATCACAGTTGCCAGCAATTGTGCTCAATTGTGCTTGTTGCTATAAACGTAATACCCAATTAATGGCAAACGGCACGCCTTGAGTGAGAAAGCCCATCATTAAATGTGCGCCGTCTGTCGCGCTTACTTGTTGTCTGTTGTAGTACAATAGTTTGTAGTAGTATGTAAATGCTGAGCGTTTTAAGTATTTGCTAGTAGTGGATAGCCCCAGCGAAAAAAGCAAACGTCAATACAAAATACCCAAAAATAGCCAGATGAAATTAAGACCTAAACTTAAATTTAAATTGCACACACATAATAATAATTGCAGTTTGCATTTCAACATAGTTATGCACACAATAGCAAACCCGCAGGGCTATGACTCCGACTCTGACCATGCGCTGATAAAGTGTTTCAGTCGCATTTCCTGTCTCGCTTCGCTTCAAAACTTGAAGTGATGTAATTTTCATTGAACAAAAGTGGCCGAAAAAAGAGAGAGAGAAAAAAACAAAAATGACGCTACGAAGACGCAACGGCAAAGCTTCAAAAGGCGAAACACCAGGTGACGGCTACGAAACAACGCGTCGACGTCGGCAGCGGCTGTGCCGTGACATTGAAGCCGAGAGCGCTGGCATCGCTGCTGGCGTCGGCGCAGCTGTTACCGGGCAGCGGCCTAAAAACGCTGGCCGACACTTAAGAAAAGGCTTATAGAAAAAGAGACCAAGCGCTCAATAGCAAGCGTTGACTTCTTTTTGACGTTTGTTTTTTTTTTCATTTGATTTGTTGTTGTGCAAAAAGTAAAACTTGTTTTTGTTGTTACAGTGCGCGATGATTGCGACGATTTCATAACAACAAAAACCACAGAGCCAGCGGTAGCAGCCAGTTGAACTGGGAGCGCGGCGCACTCAGCCGCGTCGCTGCCAACTTTGAGTTGAAAGTGAAAGTCAGCAAGTCGCTAGTTGCGAGTGGCTAGTGGCGAGTCGGCAGTCTGAGTTTGAGTTTCGGCCACGAGCACCCAGATTGACCGAGTCGTAGTCGTGCCGTGAACTTTGCCGTGCGCATTTATTGAAATTGCAATTCACAATTCACAATTCACAATTTGCTTAATTGTTTTTCTCATTTTGTTGGTAAATTTTCACTCATTAGTGGCTCGTTGGTAGCGGTACGCGGCGTATGCGTAATATCGCAGTTCACTCAGCCCAATTATGCAGCCAATCAATAGGCCAAGCTTAAATTGATCTGACGCAAATTGCGATAAATGGTACTACAACTCGGCCATCAATCTTTGCCGCAACACTTAAATAGTTAGTTACTTATCAGATTGATTGGCGTGGGTTACGCCCTCGAGGCGTGATTGCAAATCAACATTAATCAGACCGAAGCAGTCGTGAGTTTGTTAAAGTTCGGATACCAAAGTGACCTAAGGGCGCTGATAATGATAGTTATGTGGTTAAATCTGAAATAAGCATATCAAATTTTGAGGCTCTTCTTTGATTTTGTAAAGAATTACGTTAACGTTTTATGGCGAAGTAACTAAATCTAAAACCAAGCGTATCAAAGCGAATTCACAATTTTATCTAAGCCTCATTAGTATGGAAATATAAATATAGCTCATAGGTCGACATTAGAGTGTAAACAAGTTGAACTATTGTATGACCCTGTGTTATCGTTCAATATATATTTATAATGTTATCTTTTTTTTTAATAAATGCAATTCCAATATTAGTTGGACACAATCTAAAAACAAATTAATAAATATTTTCTGATTACTTTGTGTTCACTACAGTTTCTACATAGATAATATTTGTTTTTACTTAGACATCAAGTCGATAAGAATTAGTTAATTAAAGTATGCTTTATTCTGTAACATTCTTGCAGTTAGATCAATTGTATGAGCCGAGCTCGTTTAATATAGCAAGCCGATATGATACGGGTGTGTAGATATTGTAGGAGAATATTAGAGTATATCACTCTTTATAAATAATAAGATATTTTTAAATGTGACACACTTATAATAACCTCTTCAAGTGCATTCAAAAGAGTGAACTTCCTGTTTTAGATAAGTGTTTGCGAAGGCAAACTTGTTTGATACAGTTGAACTTGCTTTGAAAACTATATCAGTGACGTGTGTTCCAGGTGCAAAAGCAGATGACTGCATAAGATTATCAAAGACTTTGTTGATTTGTCAGTCATAACCAAAGGGAAGGCATTGACTTTGACGGTATGGCAGCTACTCGACTGTTGCAAACCAACTCTAGTGTCAACTAGGGCTTAACAGCTTAACGTTTGAAAACTATGAAAAAGGCGTGGCACTTGCAATTTTACGCCCAAACTGTCAGGAGTTGTCGCATTGGCACTGAGTGGAAAGAAATGTTGTTGCCGGCAATCGACAACCGACAACCGGCAACCGACAATTTCCTCATGCCACAGCGGCAAACGAAAGTTAGGCATTGCATTTTTTAATTGCTGTTTCGCTTTCTGAGCCCAGCTCACCAATACCAACATCATCAACACACATACATACACATAGACACGCAGATGCAATAAAAAAACAAAATAATTTGCAGATGCACTCAGGTTGTTTGGCTGCTTGACTGGTTGACTGGTTGTCAATAATTAAATAAAGAGCAGCACAACCGTCAATAATGAGCTAAAATCCAACGAGGTGTTGAAAAGTATAACAGCACGAGTCAAGCCAAGGCTAATTAACCGGTGTGAAAACACAAACAAATAGCATTTGAAGATCCGCATATTCTCCGCATAAAGTCGTATTTAGATACATTAAAAAGGTCAGTGGATAAGGAGCAGAAATAATAAATAAATGATACGCCTGGGCATATATACATATATATATATATTAATTTTATCTCAGCCAGAAATAATTATTTATTTGTATACAAGTTTTTGTTGGTCAAAAGATGCAAATAAAGTTTTAAGCCTCTTACATTTTCCAATTAATCTTAAATTCTTTACAAATAAAAAATATTGAAAAAAATTGTATTAAATATAAGTTTTCTGTGTTTACAATTCAGGCAAAGACATACAAACTTTAAATATAATTAATATAATAAGCTCTTCTAATCTTAACTTAAAAACCTTTGACTTAATTTATTTATTATTCATCAACAGATGTACAAAAATTTTTAATTTAGACTCATTTATTGATCTGCCTGACACTAGTTCAAAAAAATATGATTCAAAATAACATTATCAATGAGAGGCATTTTCAACAGCTTAGACGTGTTATCAGAGTCGTGAATATAGCCTTTATAAGAGATATTTCCTTGTTTATTTCATTTTAATTTAAAAACTCACATAATTTGAAATTAACATCAAACAATGTTCAAAAGCAGAATTTTTCTCACGATACAAAATGTATAAATACCACAAACAACGCCCTGCTTAGGTTTGTTGCAAAAGAAATAATCAAATGTAACAAACTTAAACATAATTTATCTTAATCAAAGGTCATTAATTAACTATAACTTTAAAAAGGTAGAAAGCTGTGTTAAGCCCAATCGTAGGCATAATTTACGTAAGGCAACGATGCGACGTAGTAAGTCTGACGATTCATTCCATGGGAACGAAAAACTGTACTTTAACATGTTACACATATAAAGTTTAGGAATACTACACTAAAACTATATTCAGTTCATTCAATTAATTTGAAGCTATTGGATGAACTCGCTAATCATCAAATTGTGATAGCAATAAGAAGTTGTTGCTGAATTGAAGATTTGATGAGTGGCTGCATTCGCACACCCAGTCAAACCACATGTATAAGATAATGCTCGACATAATTAACTCTCACTAATTTGATACAATTTTGCATCAATTTCACAGCGCACGCACCAAAAGATGGCGACAGTGACGACTTCAAGGGCAACCGCGGCAACGGGGCGGATGAGTGTTGTAGCATTAATTATTTGTGCTGCGCTGCTGATGGGCGTAACTGATGGCAGCAATGGGAATGTTAGCGGTGGCAGTAGTGCCACCGGTAAACCTTCACTGCTGCGCACCGAATTACGCTTTGGACGCAATCTGGATCCATCAAAGGTGCGCGTGGTGAACGTGAAATCGAGCCAAGGCGAGGATGTGGAGATTCTGGTAGGCAAGAATAGCCGCAAAGCACGTGCTGAGGAGGCAGCTGGATCATTCTTTGTACGCAGCTCGGATGTCAAGAGGCCCACGGTACAAACAAGGAATGCCAATGCTAATTCCAATCCCAGTGGCCGCCAGCTAGTTTTTGAGCATACGCCAGCACTGCTGAAGCAGAGCGAGCTGGCACTGCAGCAGCAAGACTATCGTCAACGCAAGGCCGAGGCAGAACAGCGACAGGCAAAATTTATACAGCTACAGCTGGCCAAGGCACACAGTAAGGCATTGGAACAGCAGGCGCTGGATAGCGGGAGCAGCTCGCGAAGTGGACGTCAACTGGGCAGTAACGTTGCCTGGCAGCCAGTATATTTCCAGGCACAGCCAACGGCATACAACAACAACTTCTCGTTTGCGATGGAGCGTCAATGGCAGCCGTATACCTATGCTGCCCCAGTGCAAGCACAGCCACGCGTGCTGCGTCAGGCTCAAGATTCACCAATCAGTTTCCCCAGTGATCTGCAGTATGCTGCCTCCGAGCCGCTAGAGTATTTGAGCCGAGATGTACGCGCTTACCCTAACCACAGATCACGGCCACCACAGAATCTGATTACCAAGCACAACTACAACGCCTTGCCACCGAAATCCAAATTTGTCAGCTATATGCCACACTCTGTGGTGGTAACGGCCAGTGCAGGCGTGGCTGCACCTTCAGCAACACCCTCACGCCGCCCCGTTCAGGCCAGTCCGCATCGCAACCCCATTGGCCAGAGCACGCACAACGTCGTCGATGGGCCCGCAGTCACACTCATCGAAGGTGTCCGCGTCCCAGACACTCCCGAGGACAAGGTGAAGACTTGGCGCAATGCGCGTGTGCTCAACAACCAGCTGGTGCCATATCCCGAGGGCTACACGCCGCCACGTGTCCAAATGCCCAGCTTTGACAGATAGGCGAGAACAGCTTGTGCTTCCACAAAGCTGCACATCAAATATTTCTATTATATTTATTGATTTGTTTAATTGTTAAGTTATTTATAAATGTTACATTAAACTTGAAAAGTATATGCCCACAGCTAATGCATAAACTGATTAACGGTCCAGATATTAAAGTTGCTTTTGCGCCATATGTGTAAGCAGGTGTTGGTCTCAATGGTCACATGCACGACATGAATGGGTGTTGTTTGCATATAACCATTCTCGGATAGCTTATAGCGATAAGGCATCTGCAGCTCCAGGAAAACAAATACCGCAGGATACTTCACAGTGATTGCGATGCTGAGGCTGTTCCGTTTGCCATTGGGGGTATCCACGCATATTTTCGACGTGATCTCGAACTGTAAAAAGAATCTTATTATGTTCAAAGTTAACTAAAAAGGAGTGCTCTAGTCAAGACGGCCCCATATTAAATAAACTATACTCTCGTATATCTACATCAGATAAGGAATTAAAATTATTGAATATAAAGGTAGATCAATCAAAATCTAATGCCAGGATTAGCAACAATTATAGATATATGTATATATATATATATATATATATATTTAATATACATCCACATTATCGAATGGAAAATAAGAAATTTATGTCTAGTAATAATGAACTTCTTCGATGATCTATACAAAAATAGAGTCAGGCTTTATTAGAGTGAACGGGCATTATGCAGTCGATAATATACGAATGCAACATTCTTGCTGCTTACTTCTTCTAAGTATTGTTGTTCAATGTAGATAGTAGTACAGTATTCACTGTAACAGGGCTTACTCACCTCTAGCTCCGGATCGGTAATGCCCACAGCACTGGCAATGCTACTAGGAAAGTAGTAGGTGCGGGAGAGTGGGGTTTCACCGCGTCGCAGCTGAAACTCCAGATAGGCGTTATGCTCATTGAACTCCCCCTTCAACAAATCGTTTATTGGTATGACCTTATCATACTGTACTCCATTGGGGCGCAGAGTGACCGACCAGTTGCTGGAGTTGCGTGGCAATAGCTGCGACCATAGATGAATGTTGGCAACGACATTCAAATTTTTGGTGTTGATAGTTGGCTTGTCACAAACCAATGAGATGTTTAGAGATTTTGTAGGCTTATCGTAGAGCGCCACAATGGCAATTGGAGCAAGAAAATCACGTGCCCAATAGTGCAACAGCTGTAATGGAAACAGCAAACGGTTTTAGCAGCAAAAAAAAGAGATGCAGATAGCAGTAACTCACCTTCCAGTTTCCATAGAAATCGATGCCAGACCATGAAGGAGCTACCCAGACATCGTTTAGCTGCCAGTAGAGTGCACCCATGGTATTGTGCTCCGTATCGCGCATAGTGCGATACAGCTCCGTCTCCACCTTGGTGGCCATGGCATGCGATATTTGACTAAAGTAGATTAGCGCCTGGTTATAGTCCTCGTCCTCAGGCAAGGGCAGCGGCAAATGACGATGCACTTGTGTGGTGATGGGGACCATAGCAAGGGGATGGTGCTGTCGGTGGCCCATTATTGCGGCCAAATCGATGTCATCTCCTTTAGTACGATCCCAAGAATAGGATCCAGGCAGCGATTGAACGCCATACTCGCTCACGAAACGCGGTCTTGGGTATATATTTGCATCCCAAGCATCCTTAAAGTAGTCGTAGAAATGTACTGAGCGCAAAAAAAAATAAGTTTTTGATGAGTTTATCAAGCTTATTGTGATCTTCTGATATTACCATCGCCATTGTGGTTATCCTGTGGATTTTCTGATATGTAGTTGTCCCTCTCGCTTGCCTTGCCATTAGACGGCGAGGATACCAACGGTTCGGGGCGGCCGCTGTGTGAGACAATCTTCAGCTCGTGTATAACATTGCCCAGGTACAGCTCCCTATATTCGGCCTTAAAGCGATCGAGATTCTGATACGTGTGATACCAGTTCTGCACGAGAGCCGCCTCATTCTCATTATTGCCAGCAAAAATAGCAATACTTGCGTGGTGGGACAGACGCTTGGCATTCTGTCGCACCTCTTCGCTCACTGAGGCAAGGAACTCGGGGGTTGTTGGGTACATGGCGCAGGCGAACATCATATCCTGCCAAATGAGTATGCCCAGACTGTCGGCCATATCGTAGAAATAGTCCGATTCATAAACACCTCCGCCCCATACACGTATCATATTCATATGCGCTTCCTTGGCGGATTCCAGCAAGTAGGCAACTGCAAGGATGTAAACATTATTAAATATATGAATAATGAATCATGAATTAGTACGCACATTGAAAACGGAAGTAGAGATATAAAATGTATACCAAGTCAGCTATCGACTACTGTCTTTCATCAAAATCGACACGTATCGATTTCTAATCCGAATCTTCGAAGAGTCTAGCTTTTTGTGTGAAATACAATACTAATCCACAATGAATGACCCTTTTAAGAACAATGCAGAATCAGACAGTAAATACCGATAATATTCAAAAAAATATGCACAGAATAAGTTGCACCACATGAGCCGTTTAGGTAATGGGTATCTGCTAGTCATGCACTTGACATTATTAGAAAAATTCTAAATAAATATTTTTATATCAGTTATGCACTTTAGTAATTATCAGTAAAATCATTTCAATTAATTTAAAAGTAATGGGGTAAAACCAATTTTACATATTACTTGTTACTTGTTTAAAAGTAAATTAGGATGGGATTTTCCAAGTTGCAATTGATTTTGATTAGCTCGCATTTGCGATTGGAATTGAACTTATTAGGAATTGAAAAACAGATTTGTCTATAACATATTTAAATTATATTCATACTCACTTCTTTCTGGGGTTTGTTTCTCTGGTAATATATGGGATGGTATATAGTTGCTGCCTTTCATGAACATCTCCAGTCCGTTGACACGAAAGAGAAAAGTGTTGCCTCGACCATCCGGCGCTGGGCGCTCAATTAGTTCCAATGTACGAAAGCCAACGCGCAGCGACTTCTGTGACTTGGTCTTGGCACGCACATCCGGTCCAGATGTGTCCAGCCAGGCGTTCAGTGTAAAGTGCAGCGGATAGAGCTTCTGGTCGCCATAGCCATTGGGCCACCAGGCAACGACTTCCTCCTGCACAAACAACAAATGCACTTGACACAGTTGCCGATGAGCTCAATTGCCGGCCAAATAATTAGCGGGCGGTACTCACAATTGGCACAGCCTGATCAAAGACAATTACGGGTGCCAAGTAGCTGATCGGCTTGGAGGTGTATGTGTCTATGACCACTGTCTGGTTCAGTAGCTCGCTGCAAGCGTTCAACCGTTTCACAGTTAGCAGATTGGCAGCTTGATAAAGTGATTGAGGGAAAATTTCAAGGTCTACTTACACGGCATAGAAGACTATCTGAGCATAAAAGTTCTCTTTGCCTTTGGTGTCCATAAAGCAGCTAATGTGCATATTCCAGTGCGTTTCGTTGCGACTGATGTCCACATCGACGTCACGTAGCAGTGCCACTTCATACATCTCCAGCTGCACGCTCTTCCACAGACCCATTGAAGGCACCGCCGGTCCCCAGTCCCATGCAAAGCTGGCCTGCATCTTACGCAGCATATTCACATGACACTCACCATGGTAGCGTTCTGGCGGACAGGCTGGTGGCACACTGAGATTTTCAGAGTCCAGGGCTCTCGCCTTAGCTAGCGCTGCCCACACTGGCGATTTAATTTCCACCTCCAGTACATTGTCCTTCTCCAGAAATTTGCTCACATCGTACGAGTAGCGCACGAACATATTGTCTGTGCGTCCCAAGAGCCGACGATTCAGCCGAATCTCGGCTACTGTGTCGATTCCATGGAAGGTCAAGTTAAAGCAGCGCACACGCTTATAGTGCTCCACATCAACTGAATATGTTTGGATTTAAATATATTATATCTGCACTGGATGTTTATGCAGCACTCACACTTGAACTCATTTACATATGTCCAATTGTCGTAGGACAGCCAGCGAAGATTCTCATCGTTGTACGCTTCCAGCACATTGGGCAATTCAAGGTAAAAGGCACTGTATATGCCAGAGGGGAGTGTCTGATTACTCGGTCGGGTAAGAGCTGCAGCATAAAAATGGCACACTTTAAACAATACTCAATGAATGGCTTTCGTCTATTTGATAAAGTAATGCAAGAAACCAAATTAAACACATACACAAAGTGAATCGATAAGCAACAATCACTCAATTTTGACTATATGACCATTCATGCAGCGTGCTGTTCTTGTTATTGTTGTTCGTTAATTAGATTAATCGAACGATGATCGACAGGTGGCTAATATTTGCCTAGTACTTACACCCATTCTGATTAGATATACTCCAATTAGTGCCCAACTCGATTACTTCGACAGCGTCGCCTTTGACCCGCGTCCCCATCAATAGGTAGAGCAACAGTCCAAGTCTGAGAAAGTGACCGCAATCGGTGTCATAAGATTCCACAAGTAGCCAACACTTCATTTTTGTATTTGCACAACGGCTGGCACAAACTTATTTCAAAATATTTCCGAACTTCTTTAAGATTCCGGATGTTATTTCGTTGCTAGAAAGCAATAACTAAATTACTTATATATAAATACACTTCTCCCTTTAGAACGTTGAATGCGTTCCGCTGCTTCCCAATGTGCAAATATTTATACGTCTAGCACCGGGAAGGGCTACCAAGAGACTGCTGATTAGTGCCGATTGGTCGTATTTGACGATCGCCGATCGTCGGCTTCTAGAGAGAGTAGCAACGCTGACAGAGAGAAAGAGAGAGTAGGAGAGAAAGATTGTAAGTGCTGATAACACTAGCTAACACACAAATGTTTTCATTTATTTATTTTTATTTTGTTGATTGTATTTATATTATGCATATATCAAATATATATTAATATAAACCCATAGTATTATATTTTGGTGACTATTTCATATATTTATATCTCGACATGACTATTCAAATGTTCATGGAATGTTAAAAAATTTATCGTGTTGCAAAGTTAAAGACAAAATATATTACTTTGTTCAATATGAGACAAAATTGTTTAGTATATGAAGGTAGAAGTAGGTATTATTTTAAGCTTGTCAATCTTAGATTTAATTGCAGCATTTCAATATACTAAATATATTTACTTGTTGGAAAAGCCCATATGAATGTAATACATATCAAAGTAAGAGTGATCTAGTCGCGAATAATTGACTAGGAGATACCCTGAGCTCTGAGCATGCAAAACTTTTTAGCTTTTATATTAAAAAGATCGATGCATTCAATCGATTGCAAGGATTGGATGCAATTTATTGGATATCCTACTTCTTCCAGCTACATTAGTTTCAACTAAGCTCACAACTTCTATATTATAGCCAAAATTACTACTTCAAGGTATAATTACATTAAATAATAATTATAATTTTTAAGTAATTACCCTCGACTGAGAGATACCCATTATCTGTTGTCTGTGGTGTTTCGAAATAATTAGCTAAAAAAATTTATATTGCAGGCATTTTGAAGTGTTTCTTATCAGCAACGTTAGATAGTTTATGAATAGATGAGTAGGGAAAACTGTATGACACATATAACATACAAATATGCCAAAGTTATTTTACTACGCAAACATTTGGGCTTTGTTTCTATCGTAAATTTATATTCCAGGAATATATCGATCATCCGCAGGGGAAAATACTATCTTTACACATTTCAGATTGAGCATCAAAGCAATCTACACTCAGGCGTGTGGGCACAAAGATTGAGAAACTTTTTAGGTTAAATTTAGACATTGCATTTTGATTCAGATTCTTGAGTTAGCTTTAAAATCTTTATATAACATTAATTTCTAGTCTGTTTGGGTATAATAATATATGTATATGTATATATATATATTTATCAAAGCATATATTGATTCATTGTCTTTACAGCGATGTGCTCAGAATTGAGTTTTATGCAAGACGAATCATTGTTGAACTCCAAGTATATAGTTTGCAAAGGCACCGTCTGTGTGAACCCATTCATGGAGAAACTGTGAATTTGGTTTGCATGTTCAGGATTAGTCAGCTCCAAGTAGACGAATAACGCTGGGTATTTAACGGAAATACGCAAGCTAAAGCTGTTTATATAGTGCAAGTCTGTATTGCTGCAGTCGTCTCCGATAACTTCGAGCTATTTAAACAGAACACTTATAAGATAGTCTAAGAATTTCGAAAAAGTATTTACATGAAGTTCCGGATCTCTCAGGCCAATAATATCCTTAATGGGCACTGGGTAGAAATAGTTTCTTGCCACAACACGATCCTCATCATCCTTCAATAGAATCTCCAAGAAAATTTCCTGTTTGGAATGGTGTTCGTATAACACAGACTCCAGAGGTATGGTCAGCTGATCTATCGAGCTAGAGCGCTGCAAATAATTTAAAGTTAATTCCCTAATAATTTATATGTTTGTTTGTATTTATGAGTCCTACCAGACCGATGGCTCGAGCGATGGCCTTTTTGGAAAATATGTCTTTCCATAGAAATGTATTAATGAAAATATTATATAGCTTCACGTCGGGATTTTCCATATAGTCTTCGCGGGTAACAGTTATGTTCAGCTGATCTCGGGCATCGTTATATAGTATAATGATATTTGTGGACGCCAAGAAATCTTTGGCCCAGTAGTACACGATCTTGTAGTTGCCAAAGAAATCAATGCAGGACCAAGTGGGCGCTACCCAAACATCGTTCAATTGCCAGATAAGAGCACCCATTGTCTGATAGTCGCCGCGCCTGCTCCGAAACACATCAATAGCCAATTTGGTGGTAATGGCCTGTGAAACCTGACTAAAGTAGATAAACTCGTCTATGTTGTCCTCCCAGTTTGGAAGTGTGAATGGTAGCTGGTAAGCTATTTGTCGCAATAGTGGTATAAAGCCTTTGGGATCATGTTGACGCTGGCGTATTAAAGCCGCAAGGCTCGCCTCACTCGTGTCCTCGCCAAGGAGACGTTGCCAGGACGAGCGCATGGGCAGGCTAGCATAACCGAATTCAGTGACGAAGCGAGCCTGTGGATAAATATTCTGTGCGAGGGAGTTTCTTTCATCTTCATAGATATGCACTGCAAGCATAAAATGAAATTATTATATTTAATCGAAATCAGTATAAAAGCAATTATATTTACCATCGCCATAGTCTGGACTCTGCGGATCCTTGGCTAGTTCTTTGCCAGGCTCTACTACGCCAAGCGAAGGCGTGGAAATCATGGGACCTGGACGTGGACTAAAATCATTCCGCGAGATTATGTTTAATTCAGCAAACAGATTGCCCATAAAGAGCAGCTTATATTCGTCCTCTAGTCGCTTCGCCTCGGTGCCGAAATCCGTTCGATTTTTCACCAAATATAATTCGATCTCATTGTTAGTCACAATCAGAGCCAGACTGGCATGGTATGCGAGTCGTTGGGCATTTTGAACTGCCTCTTGACGCATAGAAGCCATACTGTCACCATCGATGGGATAGGTTGCCTTTGTGAAGGTCATGTCCTGCCATACCAAGAGTCCATAGGTGTCGGCCAGGCTGTAGAAATTGTCCGACTCATAGAGGCCTCCGCCCCAAACTCGAATCATATTCATCTTTGCATCAAAGGCAGATTTCAAAAGATGTTTTACTGTTAATAAACAGATTTTTTACTGAATTCAGTCGATTTGCATGGAAGACAATCACTCACGTGTTTCCGTATCGGCCGCTAATTCCGGTAAGGTCTGAGCTGGTACATAATTCACACCCTTCGTGAAGATGGGATGGCCATTAACACGGAAATAAAAGGTTCGTCCCCTCGCTGAAATAACACAAAATGTATTAAGGTAGCCTTTGAAGACATGGCTTTCATATTTTGCCCACCATCTTTATCCTCGACTAGCTCGATGGTGCGAAAGCCAATATGCAGCAGCTTTTGCGAATCAGTTCGTGAATTTAACCTGGGGCCGCCCTTGGTTCGATAGCTTTTTATGTCGAACATTATGGGATAGAGCTGCTGTGCGCCATATCCATTTGGCCACCAAAGCTTGACTTTCTCCTAAGCATTGTTATTGATAAATTTAAGCACGTCTAAGGCAAATACTACGTACTTTTGGTATGTGAACCTGAAACTCCAGGGTGGGTGAAGCATAGCTTAGCTGTTTCTCATCCATGATAAATGGCTTATCCAATAATTCGCTAGAGATATGAGTAAGAAAAAACTCTCCTAATTCAATTTTTCGGAAGGATATTCATTTAACCCAAACGGATTTCCTGCTTACCTAGCGTACACGGCAAGTTGCACATAGAAATTCTCGGAGTCGGGTGTATTTAGAAAAGCACGACAGTCCATTGTCCAGTGGGTATCATTGCGTTTGATTGCCACGTCCACATCTCGTAATATTGCAACTGTATAGTACTCAATGGTAACCGGTTTCCAGATGCCGGATGACAGCGCCGCAGGATTCCACTCGCCACCAAAACTCATTTGCATCTTGCGCAACATGTTGCGATGACATTCAACATCGCCGCGAGATAGCGGACAACTAGGTGGAGCACTATTGCCCTTTTGCTCCAGCTCCTGGGCACGTGCATTTGCCTCCACCAGCGGCGAGAGTATCTCGATCTCCAGATCATTTTGCTTAGGACTAAAGTGCAGCAAATGACCCACGGAATAGGAGTACCGGACGAACATGTTGTCTGTTTCACCCAGAAGTTCGCCATTTAACCTGATCTTGGCCACCGTATCAATGCCATGGAATGTCAGATTAACCAAGCTGTCCTGACCTAATTCATCAGCTAGAAATATTTATGTATAAAGCAAATTAAAAGTAAATAAATGAACAATCTGAAAGAATGTGCAAACCCATATCAAATGTTGTGCTATAGATCCAAGTCTTGTTCGCAATCCAGCGGAGCTTAACATCGTTGCCCGCCCCCAGCAGATCTCCATATTCACCGCTAAGATCTGTATAAACGCCGGAAGGTATTTTTGACACCTTAAATTGCTTCGCTGAAAGTAAAAACAAAAATTTTCCAAATCACGAAGGTTGCAGTTAAAGAAATTTACAACCCATTAATTGCCCAAGCGTTGATAGCAACAAATCGAAGTCGACGTCAGATACTTTATCTTATCGCACACATACAACCATTTGTGGGGAGGCCGGGGACTATGCGAAATTCAATATTGTGCACTGAATTAAATCAATTTGATATTACTCAGCATAGTCATGCAGACCAGAAATAGCGGCGATCAAGGTGTAACCATAAATACTTACTGGAACCTGCCTCCCTCAAGGTCCAGCCCTTTGCTAATTCATCAACTTGCACCTTCTTCGCGTCCAGTTGAGGTAGTGCGAGTATAAAAAAACATAACAAGTTAATTATTTTGAACATGATTTCTTTGTTTTCAATCAGCGTCGCATTCAGTTTATTGACATATTTTAGTATTGTATATTTGTTATTGTTTGAATCTTATCACAGATGGAGGCGTTTCATGTATTTATTTTTCACAATTTTTAGAGCACAATGTATCGGGTTCGGAATCACGTTAATAACTGAACAATTGGCAAAGTCTACAAACTTTCCAACCCACTTATGGCCAGGCTTATCAGCTTGATTGGCTGTGGTGAGATTGGCTCAGCGCAGCTGGGATGTAGGGTAACATAATCATCTAACCATAGCATAAGCTTTGGGCATATGGTGAAATTGAGGTAACGCAAATATTCTCTTTTAATAGTAGAAGAGTGACGGACTATTAAATAAAAAAATCACCAAAAGGAGTATTGGATAGATTGGAGATAGATAGATTGGTGCAATTGAAATGAAACTTACCAGCCTAATACGCTGTTTATGCTTAAAATACTTCTATTAAAACCAAACCTACATTCCAGTCTGTAATAATGAAACGTATTATCATATCATCTGTAAGACTTATGTGCATTTAAGTGAATTGTACAGGGTATTTGAAGCAGATTTACTTTCAATTAGAAGAATTTATCTAAAATATAATACGAATATGAATTTGTTTGTTTTCATGATTTTTCCAAGTTTAAAAACACAATTTTCGTATATTTTCAATAAATTTTACGTTTAATCACATTTAGAAAAATATACAGCATTATTTCTTAACTAAGATAGAAATTGTTCATTTTTTTATGATAAGATAAAGAATTCAACTGATATTTTTGGCGAATTATTTTAGTTAAATAGTTTCGAGTATATTTAAGAGTTGCATTACGTTACTGCCTTGGTTTAAGTATGTTAAGTTCATAGCAGTTGACTGCATAGTGCGCATGGAATTTGAGGAACAAGCCAAAGAACTTAACTATTGTAGATTCTAACAGTTAATATTGGTATTTCCTTATTGTTAGTCCCGGATTCTCTCTTTTATTTGCATAGCTAACTAAAACTATATAATACACCCACCACATATACAAGCATACACAACACACAAGCATACACACACACACACAGTTATCTAGATCGCATCTATAGATGCCACTTTGAGTGGATGAATGCTAGCATGATCATCAGACCCACCGTCAGCGCCAGCAACGGAAGCTGTGAATGGTGATGGCTTTGGCAGCCACCGCCCATTGCCGCCAGGTACTCATCCTCGGTCAGGTACTCTCGTACATGCCGCGTCTTGTTCATCATCCAGTAGAAGGCCTTCATGTTGCCAAGTCTTTTAAGTTCGCCGCCAATGTGCTTACGTATTTTGGCATTGTATTTGTTAAGCATACGCTTCTCATCCGAGCTCAACATGGTGCCATCGATAAGCTTCGGCTCGTAGGGCACCAGGGTGACAGATTGGAATGCTAAAAAGTGTTCGGCGTTGGTCGTCGTTTTGCCCGTGTCCAACACCTCTAGCACGTTCTTGATGCGCACGCCATAATCATCGCGCTTATAATAGCCAGACTCTAAATCAATGAATGATTCTTTAGGGAGATCTCTAAATCAAGTGTATCTGCGTGACTTACCACTGGAGAAAAAGTACCCTTGCTTGAAATGGAAACTGCTATTCTGTCCGTAGGCCACTGAAATAGGAGCTGTAAGCCAAATACACAGATTAGTCAAATTGGAGATTATAATTTGATCTACTTTACACTTACGCTCCTCGACAGAACCGTAGGCACCAATGCCGTGACCAGTTGCCTGTGGATAGTCGGTCATCTCGTGCCACACCTTGGCGCGCACAACGCTGTCCAGACCAGATGGCTTCACCGAAGCGGGAAATATTAGATCCGATATGTGGAGAATACCCGCTAGCACAGCTGTATAAGCTCTTTTCATTTCGCGCGTCGGCTCGCCGAAAATAAAGGTGCGCGACACATCCGTTGTGCCTTCCAAGTACTGTACACCGGATTCGATGACCAGCAGACTCTGATCGGAGACTTCAATGTCTGTCAGATTGTTGGATATATAATAGGGCAGGGCTGAATGTTCGCCGTAGGCGATCACTGTGCGCAGCGACAGGTCTTTGGCATGAGTCTGCGAGAGCAGCCATAGTTCTACCTCGTACTTAATCTTCTCCTCAGTCCACTGTTCCGTATCAAATCGAGCTTCTAAGTTACTCATTGCCTCGCAAATAGCAGCACCATCGCGTATGTGTGCCATGCGCATGCCTTCCTGCTCCTCAGAGTTCTTCTGCGCACGCATAAAAATGATTGGCGAAATATGTTCCACAACAATGTTGGCAGGCACAGCTGAGTAAATGGCTTCCGAGGCACCAGGCTCTTGAACACAAGGCGCTGGCACAAGGACACGCTTCCAGATTTGAACATAAGTTCGTATATCGCTCCATATGTGCTTGTACTCCTTAATCCTGCAGAGAACGAATAAAGCATAAATTAGAAATGTGTAATAAAAGCGACAAAACACATAGTTAAGTGAATTTATTGATTATTGATTCAGCGATTTTAATGCTTAACTTACCTGACACAGTTGTCATTGTAGCAATCGGTGCGCAGATGTAGATCAATGCCAAGACTGATCTTGCCATGATCAACATAGAAGAAAATATCCTTCTGACTGATAATAGCAAATGACTGAAATAGAAACAAATGTTAATCACTCTTGGGTAAATCATATCTACTGGTTAAGCATACCTTCACCACAGGTGTATAGGGAATATCTGTGCCGCGGATGTTAAATAGATACGCGATTTCCGTCAATGAGGTAACAATCATAGCGTCGCAGTTCAGATGGGCCAGACGTCGACGCAGCTCATTTACTTTATCCTCCCATTTCTCGCCAGCAAAGTCGCGTGCTTGCACTTGTATCACATGATGCTTGGGTGTCTCTGGACGCTCAGAGTCCCAAATCATATCCACCAGATTGCTATTGATTTTGATCAGCTTCAAAAACTTGTCAGCCAGCTCACGCTCCCATCTCATCCATAGATGATGCGGCACCAGCTGTGGATCGGCGCCAATGCGTTTATTCATGCGCAACTGGCTACTCAGCCAGCTGGCAATGCTGACATTGCCGTCAGCCAGATAAATCTGCCAATCGCAGTCTAGTTCTCCGTCCGCCTGCTGCAAAAACCGATTTTCCAGCCAAATAGCGGCGCCACCCTGCGTAACGGCCGCAACGGCTCGATTGCCCGTATAGCCGCTGAGATAGTGCAGACGCTGATCGCGTATGGCCACCTCCTGATTCAGATGCTCATCTGTGGAGGGCAGTATATAGCCATAGATCTCCGGCCCCTCAAGTGTGGCGCGAATCAACATTTGCTCCCGCATCGCGAGCAAACGGCTACGATAAACGTTGGTGGGTTGCATCTACAAATAAAAGGTACAGCTCGTTAGCATTGATATATATGTAATCTAATGGGTTCCTACGCACCGGCCTGCCCTTGCGATGCTCACAAATCTCACGTCGATAGCCGACGGGTGCCTCTGCAGCAGCGACGCACAAAACTATCAAAAGAAAAGGCAATAAAAAATAGTGTTAAATGCGTTAAAGGAATGTTGATAAATAACGCTAAAATTGTTGTCATTAGTCTGAAATATGTTTGCATATCTCTTAATGGCCCCACTAGACTAACTATAAATGCCTAAGAATAGCAACAAGTGCGTCATAATATTATTTTTTGTGATCTAAGCAAATTTCCCACGCTCGCTAAAAATTCGCATGGCCGCGTCGGCGAATGTTTATTTTTAGACAAGATTGAAATGTCGAGGCAAGCGTAATGGTTTTAATACAGCGTTAAATATGCATATATTCAAATTAATTGCAATTTCAATTTCGCTTTCAACACAACGTTTTTGTGCTTCGTCCACCTGCCGTCCAGTTGAGTCACCCAGCGGCCACGCTGCGTATGCGTAATATGAAGTGCTCACCGTGTGGGCCTCAACAATTGCCCAGCGAGACTTCCGCTGTGACAAGTGAATGACGGCCATTCCATTGCCAAAATATTGTCCAATTGCTGACGTGCGATTTGTCAAAACAACTGAACAGTTCTCTATGGTTTGTGCTTAGTCCATAGCATATATAATGGATTGATTTATGGCCCCTCCCACAGACAGGCTGGGCCTCAATTCCTATTATTAAACTGTAGTTTGAGAGGCATAAGAACTTGATCATAATGTTTGCACTACTTACTTAAATAGTCAAAGTCATTGTTAGGCTTAGCTCTATGAAAATATTATCAACTTCTTGAGATTTTTTAAATAAATATAAATATCATTTTATGAAGAACTTCTTATAAGCAAAATTGTTTTGTTGGGCTTTATAATATAATATTTAATAAATAATTTCGACATTATTTAACTAACAAGCTAAGGAACACAAAAGAAAGTGTATTTATGTTTCATCGTATTTTCATTTTTTTAGGTTTCTTACATTTTGTTTAAGTGGAAATATTTGAATTTAATTTTCTCGTTAATAGGCGCATATTCATATGTACCGAATTAGTTTTTGCGATTGAAGAGAATTATGTGGAATATATATTATATGTATATACATATATACTCAGTTATGTTCATGATTGATTTAAATTTAGACATTATGCCTCAATTGTTGAAGCATCTGTAGTTCTAAAATCATGAAATTGCTTTAACGCCAAAGGTCGTCGCTAGTATTATGAATTTTCAAGTTTAAATAGCCATAGCCATAGCCATAGCCATGTGCAAAACGGAATTTGCTTTTTCAAAAACTAAAAAAACATTAAATAATGTAAAGACCATAAAATAGTACAAGTACTTACCCAGCAAGATGCTCAGCGCCAAGCGGCACATCCGAATCCAAATCCAATTCCATTCGGCTGTCGTCATTGTTGTTTGTGTTTGCACTTAAGATTCCCCAGAGCATAAAACTAGTGCTCCGATGGTCGAGAATTGTTTGTTTTTGGCCAGCAAAAATTAATAGTGTTCTTCGTCTTTTTTTTTGGTGTAAACAAATCAAATGGTTGCAATTAATGAGCAAGAACTATGGTCTAAGGAAATATTGTAGAATGCAGTGGAAGCTTGGCATCTTTAATGGCCATTTGTCAGTGCACTGCACTTTTCCGGTTAATGACCGGAAAGTGTATGTGTGTGTGTGTGTGTGTGTGTGTGTAAGTGTGCTTGTGTGTGCTCTCTTTTCACTTTCATTTAATTACTTGGCTTTTTCTCTTCGTTCTAGTTATTGTGTGCAAGTTGCGGTGGGCGTGGCGCACTACACAACAATGTCTCTTATTCCTAGCCATCTGGGTGTTGGCTGTGGCGCTTTCTACTAATTGATATGCGACTCGTTGGACATTGCAACTTCTAACTATTCCCTCAACGGCTCAACGGCTATAACTCATTCAGCTCTATATGTATGTAGTGGTACGTGCATATATGCAAAAATAACTATGATATCAGACCATTTTGGTATTTATAACTTCCGTTCTTTTGAGATATGCTGGCCTGCCTTTTCGGTGTGTGTGTGTGTGTGCGTCTCATTTTTCATTTTTGGAAAACCGAAAATGTGGCAACTAGTTTTGTTTCCTTTTGGATTTTTGCTTTGTTTAGTTCTAATTTTGGTAGTTTTTACGAAACTTTTAATTGTTTTTCTTAATTGATCATGCGTAAAGGCAGAAATAAAAAAGAACTTGCTACTCATGCTGGAAATGAGACAAGCTCTATGTTTACATATGCATAACAATCCCAGACTGTGTGTGTATATATATTTTAACCAATCATTCATTTGGAACTGAAATAGGCTTGTGCCAAGTTCGATGCGCCATATAAGGCAGCTCAAAGGGAAGCGCAACGTTCGTCATCTGCCGCTCCGATCTGCCCGCCAATCAGAAATCGCAAGCAAGTTGATTGATAGTGATTGATGGCGATTAATGACTATTTATACTCATCAAATTCAATTCAAATGCTTCGTGATATGCTTTTTAAAATTGCAATAAATCGACAGTAAAATTATTTCGTATTTCATTTTTGCAATAATTTGACAATTTGATAAGCTTAATTGTAGAACGGATCAGATAATGTCAAGCGTGTTTTGCATTTCAAATAATCTTGAATTAATTGTCTGGGCGTTGTTGCTATTATTGTGGTTGCCCTTGTTGTTATACAATTGGCACGCCTCACAGCAAATACTGCCCACAACTATCAACATTTCCAGCAATTGCATTGAAGGCAAAATGCCATAGAGAAAATTGCTATTAATTATAAATAAAACAAATGCAAACAATTTGTGGGCGCACACTTCATATGTACTTAAATGTGAAAGCGCCAACTTTTGTTTTTGTCACAACGCCCCCGCTTGGCAATTATGTGCTTGACTTTGGCAGCCAAGCCATGACAAGAAACAAGAGCTATCACATAAATACATATATATAATATGTATATGTATTTATATAACTCTTATATATGTATATATCCTTGAGTGCATGCTAAACAGTTGCCAGCTTAACAATAATATACACAATTGCCATGATAAATGTGCTCATATTACACTTTGACTGCCAACTGCCAACTGGGAACTGGCTGACTGCCCTTAGAAGTTCACTGCGGTTAGTTGTTAAGAAAAATATACACTACAAACAAAACATAACAAGCAAAACGAAAACAAAAACAAAAATTACAACTAGAATTGGTAAGCCGAAGATGAAATACTCTTTGTCATAGACTTGGATAATCTATAATTATATTGTAATCCTATAACATTGTAATCTCATTTTGATATGCTTTATTGTGAGACAATTTTGAATATAGTGTTTATTTCTGGTGCTATTTTTATATATATGAGAAAAAAAGTATTTGTGGTAAGTTTACATTGATTCAACCAAAGACAGATATCCGATAAGGGCTATATCAGATCGGACAATAATGAAACTGTGCACATATAAGAGTACAGCCTTCCTTTGATGCGTTCCACATTTAATGACATAATCAGATTACTCCACTATCACAACAAAAGCAACACACCTGCACTACAAAAAGGCGAAAGGAAACAAAAACAAGGCAGATAATTTATGGGCGCGCTCTGTTTATGTAGTGCAGGGGCATTGTATGTATTAAAGAAGCTGCATGTGCTGTTTATTTTATGCTTTGTTTGTTTTTTAGTTGTTGATCCAATGCATTTCGTTTCAATTTCAATTTCAATTTCATTGCAATGCCGCGACCGCGACCGCGACCAACATCCAAGAACACATTCACAGGTGACTCACGCATAGAAAACATTGTGCCAAAAACAAAAGAAAGTATATATAGGATGTATATATACAACATAAACATATATTTACTTATTTAATTTTACAAATTCTTTTATGAATTCACATGTATACAATGAAAATACAGACACAATCCGGAAAGTTTGTGTTTTTATGCGGAACAGAGGCCATAAGCAAACATACATAAATGGATAATAACTTTCGACCCTATCAAAAGTTTAGGACGAAGTTGGTGGAATTTAGAATATGATTTTAGAAGAATTTATCCACACTTACTATAGTCTTAAAGCTCAAAAAATAATATATCTACTAGTATAAACAGTTCAAAAGGTTAGAATAAATATGAAACTATATAATGGATATTTACACCAATTTCATATACTTTATGATTAACAAATTTATTTGCCAAGTTTTAAAATAGCTTTTAAAGTTTTTAAATAAATTAAAAGGACTAATTTTCACAATTAGCACAATGATGATCACGTATGGAAAGTTTTATTTATTTATTAAAGATTAAATTTAATTTAATCTTCTAATATATTTAATTTTCTTAAGCACTTTTGAATATATATTTTTGATTTTCATTTCAATGTATTTATTGTCTCTTTTCAAAATGAAATGAAATGAAATAAATAGCCTTTTCTTAGTTCTTAAATTTCAATTTAAGTTTAGTCACAATCAGTCACACCTTGTAAAACTGAATAAAGGACAAATAGTTTATAAAACATTAATTACACATAACACACTGTGCATTTCATATGCTGAATTGTAATGTGGAATAGTACGTATACGACGCGTATGTCAACTCTGCACAGCTGTTTAAAATAGCAACCGCATTTTAGAATATACATACATACATATGTATATAGTATTCTACCTTTTGTAGATTTTACTGAATATGCTCGCTTGAAGAATGAGCAGACAGAGAGGGAGAGAAAGAGAGAGACAGCGAGCGAAAAGCCAAATGCGAACCGCACGCGTACAGAGCAACAAGCAAACTGAACAACATGTTTCATGTTTGCTATTTTCTGTGCTTTCAAATGTGAAAGATGAAAAAACGCTCATACTAGAGCACGCACACAGTACTCACACACACATATGCACACACACACATACACACACACACGCTCATGCATTCATGCATACCACTATTTAATTCGTTTCAAATAGAATTTATTTTGAACGCACGCAACAGTGGGAGAGAGATATAGCAAAAGCAACAACAACAAGTCGAACGAGAGGCGCGTGAGCGAGAGCTTTGGCTAACGGCAGACGCGCATTAGACGAGCAAATGACAATGCCGCTGGCGTCGATGCCGCCGGGATATGGGTTAAAAAGCATTTGTGAAAAAAACACGTCTCTTGTTGGTTGCAGTACAGTGGGTTGCATTTCTTTTTTTTCGCAGTCTTCCCTTTTGTTTGTGTAACTTAATCGTGACTATTATTGTATGTAGTTATAACTTTTTTATGTGGTTTACATTTCGCCTTTGACAGACAAGCCACATTGGCGTATCGTCTGTCTGTTGGGCTTCAAACTATTTTCAACAATTTTGCAATTGCCAGCGCCAGAATTAAAGTTGGGAAAATTATGCTGTCAATTGACATTTTATTGCTTTTAAATTGACAATGATCAAGGCAATAGTAAAGAAATCGAAAGTTTTGTACGTTTTGGCAATTAAATAATTCAACAACCACTGTGCAGGAGATTGCATAAGATCATATAAACAAACATTTAACACAAAAAGACTGCCCATCAGAAGACTCCTAATCTCAAAATGAATTTGTTTATTTCATTTCAGTCACGATGCCGATGCCGATGCTGATGGCAATGCTGCGCGCATCAGCCTCTTCATTTCGCCCATTAAGCTCATTAAGCTCATCAGACAACTACAACAAGATCGCTAAGAAGACTCAATCAAATAGCATCGAAAGTTCTCCTTTCCTCTCTTGCTATCTCTCTCTCTATCGTAGCTGTCAATATTCATGGCGCATGGAAATGTTCCATATGTGCTTTATATTTATTATGCTGCAGACACAGAGAGCAATTGCTGTCCCCCTCAAGCTTTCTCACTCTCTCAATTCTCTATGGCGTCGTTCAATAGATCGTGCTCTCATTTGTTAGTTAATTAAAATACGCCTTTGATGCGCCGATGTGGCAAAGCTTTTAATCCAATGCAATTAGTCGCTCTGGTGCGTTGGCGGATTTTCGAAAGTGGCAAAGTTTTCAATCATTTCTGGTTGACCTCTGTAAGTTTTTATTGGGGCAGACGTTGAATTGATTTTTGTGGCATAATAGAATTTTTAATTAAAGCTGTTGACCAATATGGAATATTGGGCTACATCCAAATTACTCACTACAAATCAGAATAATTGTGTTGTCGAAGCTAAATCTGCATGTACTCACTGTATTGTCCATTATAAATATAATTTTTTGCTAAGAAAAAAAGAAATATATATATATATATATATATATATATATATATATATATATATATACATATACAGGAAAACATATTTTAATAAACTATAATTTATAAAATTATATATTATCTATATATTTTATTATGTATATCTATATTTCTTCCATCTCAGAATCCTTTGAATATGTATGATATGATATATTTTATATACAAAATAAATGGCCATAAAAAAATATGTTTGACAATATTTAACAAATTTTAAAAAATCATTCGAAAATGCACTAAACTTTATCAATTAAAAATAAATTCGACTTCGGGCATTTAAAAAAATATGTTGCCTACTTTTAGGCGGCTTGCTAAAATGTTTCTTTCACCTCCATCTAAATTAATTCTATGCATTTTGATAGGCAAAATATTTTATAATTATGAGAGAGAGTTTTCAAAAGTTGTTCAATCCGATTTCAAAGATATTTAGTTGTGGGTTTTCATAAATCGAAAATATTTATTCTGACTTCTTATCAGAGTCTCAATAGAAGTGTTCTTATATCTAGATCAAAGTACTAAAGATAAATAATTTTGTATTGTCTTGAACAGAGAAAAACTTATAGAATAGTGTGAAATTATAATTAAACAATATGGCAATTTATTTCTTTTTTCTTTTTGTTTGTTTTCGTTTCTCATTTTTTCCGCATTCGCATCATGCGCTTGTTGACAAGTGTTGCAACCAGTCAAAGAAGCTGGATCAAGTATTGGATGCTGCTTCATTTAATAAAAAAAAAGCTCAATTTCAAAATTTGAAAATATTTACAATGCACCAGAAGCAGTCTGAGTAGAAGGCTTAGAGACATTCATCGGTTTCCTCGTTGCCCATGGCAATTATTACGGGCGGCGACAGCTCCACATCGAGTAGCTTCATCTGTGCATCCTCCTGGTCCAGATCGTCCTTGCCCAAGCGCTGCTCCTGCATCTCAATGTCCAGTGTGCCATGTTGACGTTGAAACGACAATACAAATATGACCAACGAGATCACAATGAATAAGACGGCGGTGCCAGAGCAAAGGGCAATGATTAGAGTAGAGCGGTTAGTGGATGACAGTGAGAGGTGAGCGCTGCGCTCGTCGGCCAAATTGCTATCAAATGTTTGACCCGCATTGTGTGGTGGATAAGAGACAAGAGGCGTTGCGGTACTATCTTCTGCCTTGGCCTTTGGCTCCTCTTCCGACTGCTCTTCAGATTCCTCGGATGAGTCCTTCTCAACTGGCTCGACAGCGATGCGTTCCGTTTCCGATTCACTTTTGTCGGCATCGCTTTCCTCCCTGCTCTCATCTTCGACAGATTCATCAATTGTTTTAGCTTTAGGTTCAACTGGAGAGGTTGTTGAGCTGGGTTCACTTGGTTCCACGGATTTTGGAGAGCTGGACTCAACTACTACAACGTTCGGTTGCACAAGCTTCGGTTTTACTTCAGCTGCATCCGGCTGATCTTTGTTAGCTTCCGTGGGTTCGACCGCACCTTCAACTGATTCCTCAGCTGGTTCTTCAACCGATTCCTCCACTGATTCCTGAACTGATTCTTCAACTGATTTCTCAACTGCTGCCTCCGTTGATGATACTTGATCTTGTTCAGCAGTGTTTGGAGCTGCAGGTTGTACATTCAAATCTTTTTCTTCACTTTCAATGATGTTTCTTTCGATTTCATTCTGATCAACTGATTGAAGAGGTTCAACAGGCTGAGCTACTTCAACTGAGTGAACAGATTGAACGGATTGAACTGGTTGAACTGATTGAACTGATTGAACTGGTTGAACTGATTGAACTGATTGAACTGGTTGAACAGACTGAACTGTTTGAACTGGTTGAACTGATGTCTCCGCAGTACTATCCATAACATTCTCCAGATTGTGCTGATCTTCAGTATTCTGAACTAATTCAGCCTTAGGTGTTTGGATTTCTTTTACATCTGGGGCTGCCTGTGGTTCCTCTTGTTTTTCCGCATTCACCTTGGCAAGCTCGATGGGCAGCAAATCTTCAACACCTTGTTTTTTGGTCACCTGATGCTTGGGCACTTCAATTATGGGCTGCGGTGTTGTCTCCACCTTGCGAAATACTTCGTGTTCCTTTTCCAAGGCTAACAGATTTGTTTTCGTTATGGGCTGTTCCGTAATCGCACGATTCTCATCAAAGATAACGGCCACCAGATCGCTGGTTACACTGGGCAACGGTCTGCTCTCTGATCCTACCAAATCGCTCTCAATTGCTGCCTGTGGCTCGGTTGACCTATTAGCTAGTTCAGGTTGCTTTGCAGATAATGCTTGCTCTTTCTTTTCCGGTTCATTTTCAGTCTTAACTGTTTCCTCATCCTTAACTTGCTCAGCCTCTGCAGCTGTCTCTTCCTTTGGGGGCTGCTCAACATTTTCAATATGCTTAACTTCTTCAACTTGTTCAGGCTTTTCGTTAACATCAGCATCTAGAGTTTTTGGCTCACGTACACCTTGAGCTGCATCTGAAATAAAGAAGCCATTTAGCACATTTTTCCACCAATGGTTTTCTTTTCAAAGTAAACCCACCTGTTTGCTCATTGTTGTTGGTTGTTGTTTTGGGGTCATTTTCTTTATTGTTAACCTGTATAGTTTCCACCAGAACAGAGGAGTCTGCTTCGATTTCCGACTCCACCTCACTCTTTACCGCATTGCGTATACCCTGCTCCAGGCCTTCGCCACCAAGTGCAACAAAGCCGTTATGTTCAACATCGTCGTCAACTTCAGCTGCAACAGTTTCCTCGGTCTCGAGCCGAACGTTCGTCTCGTTGACAGCAGCAACAATTGTCGGATTTGGATCAACATTGGCTACGCTCGTCGGCAGCAGTGGTGTGGTTGCCGTGGTGACTTCATCAATTTCAACAGACAGCAGGGTTGTTGACTCCGCTAAAATTGAAGTGGAAAATAAATAAATAAATAAATCTTTCTAATATTTGTTGTTTGATCTTGATACTTATAATTAATACGTTATCATAATAAATGCATATGGAAAAAATATTAAGAACTGCATTTCACCAGCTCAACTTTCTCTCTGCTCCAATCAATTCAAGATTCAAAAATATTATAAATAATAGAAATGCACGAAATGCATTCTCATATACATTTCATTAATAGCTGAGACGCTACAAACTTGATAAACATGCCATTTAACCAAATCGTAAACTAATATAACTGCCATCACATACGCGCATCGATTGTCATTTTATGGCCACGACAACCCAACCCAATCCATTCAGACAAATACATATGCATTTATACGCATATACATATATACATTTGTATGCATCCACAAAGCTATAATCGCCGTCATCAGCAGCTCACATTTTCTCACACATTTCCATTCAGAAAATGTTTGGCTGACGTTCCCCATTCCGTTGCAGTGCCTATCTAGATACATACATATGTCCATGTCCATGTCGACGTCACGAGCGTAGCAACCCAAATTCAAGTCCAGAAAAACGCCCGCGCCTCATAATTCAAAATGCGTCCAATTGTCCGCGATGCAGTGATTAAAATTCCGAACACACATATGACAACGACAACCACAGAAAAAAATCGAGGAATCCCAAATTAGTAACACAATAAACAAACCAACGAGACCAGGCCGACCGCCCCATCCAACAGGCAGTCGCCCAAAGTAGCTGCTTTATTTATGATTCGATTGTTCTTCCCCGACTCACTCACACACACACACACATCCTAACACTGCGATACTCATGCTTCACATGGATGCAACTGCATTCGTGGAAGTTGAAAATTAGTTATCTACTACTCTGCACAAGATACGCATCTACGTTGGGCTCAATGACCATTTCTCTGCCACATTCACATCCACTCAAATCCCTTTGGGAACGCCTCGTAACAAAAATAACAAGAACAACGGCAGCGACCAAGTGTCTAAATGTCTTAAAATGGGACAAACCATGCGGCACAAACAAAAACAAAGGCCCAACAGAATCCAAATGAAATGGCATTTACACAAAATAAAAGAAATCGATTTTCGACTCAGTTTTCGGTGCCTACTGCACCGCCCGCTGATGCGGCTGCAGCGACTGCAGCGGCTGCTGCAGTTGCCCAAACCGGAGCAGTGTCATCTGCCAGTTCCAGTCTAGTCTTTTATAAATGCATATATATATATATATATATGTGTGTGTATGTGTGTTAAAAATTATCTTTGTGGATGTCTTCAAATGGCCTCATGTTGTGTGGCATGTTTTAAAGGTGGGAAAACATTCGTTCATACATATGTTTCACTGTTGAAATGTGTAAAAAAGAATACTACATAGAACTCTCCTATCTCCCATATAGTTTATATAAATCATTTAATTATACATAACAACCATTATTATTTGGCCAACAAATAATATGTTTATAATTAAGTAATCATTTAAGCACACAGTTTCTATAGATGTACAAAATATTTTGGAACTCCAATTTCTTAAGTTTTGAATTCTTTATTCTAGGAATTATAAGAGCTGAATATATAAGCCTCTGCTGGAATTTTCAATAATTGTTTCTTAAGACGTCATACTTTAGTCTCAATCGTAAAAAATAAGAAACCAAAAATCGGATGCAAACTTTTGGAAACATTTTTTTTTCAGTTCCGCTGAAAGTCCGTTAGTTCTTGCATTGATTATAATTTTTACGCATGCAAGCGGAAATGAGATGCAAAAATTTCAGTTTGTAAGCTGCATATCAATATAAAAGCATATCTGTAATTGCGCCTAACTTCCGCAATATGCAAGTAAGTATATTTATATATATATATATTTATTTACATATATATATATATATATATATATATATATATATATATATATATATATATATATATATATATATATATATATATAATATATATTTATATATATATATATATATATATATATATATATATATATATATATGTATATATATATACATATGTATATGTATGTAGGCTGATGACTGATTAGCAAGGATACCAGAACAAATCTAAATACATCGTGTACATATAGTCTGACCTCAGCTGCAGATCATGGCAGTGAGTTTGCTGAGTAATAATAACAAGAAAAGTACAATTAATAATATAACGAGCGTGATTTTTCACTGGCGAATATGAGTAATCTAATCATATTCATATTTATATACCGCTGCTTGTACACGAGTTCATAGACATCTGTCCTTTAAATCATTTTATTGCGTTTGATTCCATTGTTCAAGTTGCTGGCTACCAGAAGCTTCTTTATACAAAGCGTTCTGCTTTCTTTTGTATTGGGTTTTTTTTGGATGCCCACTAAACAATACAATAATGGGGAACAGTCTAAATATGAAATGTGAAAAACTAAATATTATATTCAACATAAAATTTATCTTTTCTACGAATTTGGTTTCTACTCATGAGCGCATGAGCGTTCAGAATATTGGCTGACCCCTTCCCATGGGGTTAATCAAACTCAATTATCTGAGCGGCTCCTCTTATCTGCGTTTTATCGCACAACTTGAACCCGCGGCTATCGTCTCAATTGCCATGTTACTAAACATTATTGAACTTTCGCACGGTGCTTGGGCGCTTGGATTGGATTCGATTGGATGGGATTGGATTGCGGTTACCAAGGGGGCATTTATATGACACCCAAAAGCTATCGGAGTTTTGTTGTGGCTTTGGCGGCGCCTCTTCCGTGGCATAATTACACGAACAGCACAGGCAGCGCAGACTCTTTTGAATTATGCCACCAACGAAAGCCAAAAGGAGGAAAATGCCAATGATGCCGCTGCTGTGGCTGCTACTGCTGCTGCTGTTGATGCTGCAGCGAAATAAGTCAAAGGCCTATAGCGATTCCAGCAATAACAACAACAAAACCGAAAACAACAAACACTAACAACTACAACAACAAGTTTATTACGCCAACCATAATAATGACGATGAAGATGAAGTAGCTGCAAAGTAGAGATGCAGCCGCAGCTGATGAAGCTGGCGTATCTGATACGAGTACTTACAAGTCAGTGCCAAGCACGAAGTGGGCATCGCAGCCAGCATCATAAAGACCAGCGACAGCAGCAGCAGCTGAGACGACGACGACGACGACGCATGTGCGGGGGCATGTGGCCTGTTCCTGTTGTAGCATCTGCCAGGAACGGCTTTGCAGCTGTCCAGTAGATGGCTCTCCGAAATGGCCATGTTGAATGAGTGATTGATTATTCTGTCGTTTCTTGTTGCAACGCTCGTCCGAATAAAACTGGCCCAAAGCCCGACCGACACGCACACAGTTATAGAGTTAATATCAGACAGGGAGAGAATGAGAAAGATTGTGTTCTTTCCCACTTCGTATTCAGCTGTCACTTTCACGTTTTCTTTAACTTCGACTCAGGCCTTGCAGCGAACCGAACGCGTTGGCCACTCACAAAGAACTAAAGTTGAGAACGCGTGCGCTCTGGAATTTTGTTGCCTCTGCCTGTCTGCTGCCAGGCAATGCACACCACACACAAGAGTCCGTCGTTTATTGATGACGCTGACGTTGTCGTGTAGGTCTCTCTCTCTCTCTCTCTCTCTCTCTCTCTCTCTCTCTCTCTCTCTCTCTGTGTGTCTTTGTCTGTGCGTCTATCTCTGTCTCTGCCTCGACCTCTGCTTATGCCTCTGCCACTGCCATTGCCGGCTGCCTCTTGGCCCCTATACCCGTCTGCCTGCCAGATCCATCAACATGCGACCATTTGGACGAAGCTGCCTTGCATTTATTTGCTTTTGGATAATAATAGGAGGGCATAGGCAGGCTTCTGCTTCTGCTACTGAGTGGGCCTACTGTGTGTGTGTTGGTCTGATAAGTGCCTATAAGCGCCATAGAACTTTTCGAACCCCTCTGATCAAGCTTCTGCGTGGGGTGTACCAATGTGTACCAACATTTTTGCTGGGCTCTAGCTGATATACTTTACAACATCATCACGAAAGCCTCTTCAGCTTCGTAGGTAGCCAACTCAGTGTTACGCACTTCGTACTGGACACTTAAGTCGTCGTGCCTCAGTTCAGCCTCTGCGCTGTACTTGTATTGTTTATTGGACACAATACAAAACCCCCTCCATACAAAGGAGAGCAGGAACAATGAAAGAAACAGCTTCGGGCCAGCCACCGCATAAGGCATCAGCTGTAGCACGCAATGAACCAGGAATGGAACGGTAAACGCAAGAGCCACAAGGTACACTCGAGTAACATACATATACATATGTATGTATATGCATGTATGTACATTTGTATAAATAAATATGTATATATATATACATTTGTGTGTATGTAGTGTGTATTCAAAGCGTAATGTGCGATATCTGTTAATTCAAATTGAATAAACCTATTAATTCGCCTTAACTATATTTTATTTAATACTCAGTGACCAAGTATTACATAAACTTTCGAAATAATTTTATTTATTAGCTAGCATTGTGCTATTTTTATGCCCTTGTGGAGAATATGTTAATAATGTCATTAAATATGAAAGGCATTTAAGTGTGCTCTACATACATTCATGAATGACCCAATAAAGCCAAATCTAACTATTTGTCTGCCCATTTGCCATTGACATAAGGTTTTTTTCAATTCAGACTTAAGATATATTCTTATATTGTTATATAATTTATTTCAATGTAAAATGATTAGGTTTTACTGCTGGAAAAGCTTTTCATTCATATGAATACATTTTTTAAGATATTTCTGAAACTATTTGTATAATAATAATAATATAAAATATTGTAGGAATTAAGATTAAAGATTAGAGTATATCCAATATATTTAACTTTCATTCAGCCGATTAACCACAAGATAGTTTTGTTGTGAGTCCACTTGGATTATCAAGCAAGATACTTTACTCAGTGGGGAACAACATGCAACATGCAACATGACAACTGCAACCACAAAATGACAAACATCGCATAAACCGCACTTCACAAAACTGGCAGATGTCCGATTATGGGCTTGTTAAAAGTACATATGGAAATGTTAAAAGTACTTTTTGCATTACGAAAAGAAAAGTATTTTGAAAATTTTCCAATTACATGAGCCAAAATCAATTGATTAAAATCAGGCACGTGCAAACATCGTAATGGAATGCATAATAAATGGCATCTACATAAATACATAGATGAACCATAGATTGCACTCGACGAGTTGCATCCCAAGCAGTTTCAGCTCGAGCCTCTGTCAATGATCTGATTCGGGTTGTCCGCTCAGACCCAACAAAGCAACGAAGCCAACCAACCCAACGGTTGTTCAAGTGCGCTCAACTCGCCTGCAAACTGTGGTCCATGGGGGTCTTTCAAAGGCCGGTCCATTGACTGACTGACTGACTGATTGACTGAATGACTGACTGTCTGGTCTGACAGAATGGCCAAACGAAGCTTCTCGATAAGCTGTCGACAATGACGACAAAGACGATGACGTTGACGACGACGAAATGTATGGAACTAATCACATACACTCAAATACACTTCAAAAAATAAAGCATAAACAAGAATTTTTAAAAATTATTTAATAATTTCTGCAAATAGTATCGAACTAATCAAAGCTTAAAGTTTCATTCATTCATTGTAAAATTTAAGATTAAAGATGATAGAAATGTACAATAGAAAGTTCTTATTTTTGTCTGAGTGTACTCAAAAATATATTTACATATCATAGTATTTCTTTTTCTTTTTTTTTGTGTGGTTTCTGATGTTGTTGTTTGAGTAGGTTTTCCTTGTAACATTTGCCGTTACGTGATGCGGCCAGTTCAATGGGACTCGGGGACTCGGGGACTCGGAGTCGCTGTCGGGAACTCTGCTTCTGCCTCGACTTAACTCGACTCCGACACAACTTGTCGGCCCACTGTTTATGTTTTATTGATTATGGCGGCAGCAGCAGCGGCCGGCAGCAGGTAAGCCCGGGTCGTGGCATGAAAAATTTGACTAATGTGAGCGCGCCTTCAGATTCAATTTAGTCGTTAAATATTTAGATTTCGTGTGTTTTTTTTCTTTCAGATGTCTTTTTGTAGCTCAGCCAAGCAACAGGAAGGAATCAATTGGTTTTCCTTAGTCATGACGATGAGACGGAGATGGAAACGACTGTCGACCGTTGGCCACTTCCTCCTAAAACCTTACAGTGTTCCTTTTGTTGTTGTCTATGGCGATGGCGGTGGCAGGCGCGAGCTGTTGTTGTTGTTGTTTTTCTTTTTTATTGTTTACTTTTTGCTTGCCGCAGTGCTCACAGCATTTTACGATCGGCAATTGCCCAGCTAGACAGCGAGCAGCAGCATTGCCGTGCCTTATGAGTCAGACCGATGCGGGTAATACCTCGGCAGCTCAAGTTGTACATATGTATGTATGTAATTAGAGACGAACCGGCCAAGACGGACAGAGTTAAACGGTTCTTGGCAATGGCTATCTGCTACCTGGTCTCACTATTTGACTTGGACTCATAAACACATTAAGAAACAATTAGCGGCAGATTAGCGCAGTGCATAGCCATTTTGCTGATTATTTGCTACAGCCAAGGCCTGGATCGGGTCTTTTCCCAAGCGGCATCAATCACTTTCGTTTTATGACCGGCGGCAACTGTATTGCCCCTGCTGCCCTTGCTGCAGCTGATAAGCTGCATGTGATTATGTGTGTACTCGTATGTATATATGTGCATACAAATGCAGTTACATACATATACATATGTAAATGTATGTACATACATATGTACATACATAGGCAGCTCTTTGGCTGGCGCTGATGCGATAACCAAGTAGAAGGGCTAACCCTGGCCGGAAATGCAATGCGTAGGGCCACAGTCGAGTCGTATTGCCTCCAGCTGAAAATGACCAAAATAAATATTGGAAAAAAAAAACAGAAAAATTTAAGAAATGGTTAAGTTTATCAGACAACAAGAGCACTCGCAGTGAAAAGTGAAATGTCAACTCATTGTCCCAGGGAAAAGCTGAATCAGCCTTTGATTTATGGCCGATATTTCGGGTTGTGTGCGCGTACATTATGCAGATGCACAGCATTTTGAAATTCGATTTCGAGTTTCAAGTTCAAAGCAAAGCTTACAAAACGGCAGTCCAAATCAATTAAAAAGCGAAAGCATATCCAAGTCTTTCATTACTCTTTCTTTACACAGCAACCAAAATAAATACACTGGCCACATGTATCGAGAAACTCGAACAGTAATTCCATTTTCCATAAACTAAAAAATTACTTTTGAAATATTTCACTTGCTCAGTCTGATAAGTTTTCTATGTGACGTGTATCGGGGATCGGCAGCATTCCCCAGACTAATCTGAAATTGTCTTGATCACAGATCACTGTTGTCACTAAGCCTATTTCAACCTAAGTTTGTAATTTGAATCATATGATGAGCACTGCAAACATAACTTTTTAGTCAATTTATAGCTCAACTAGATTTCAGACATTCAATTTAATGATCCAATAAAAACATACTTTTTAAATGAAATGTATTTTTTATAAGGCAGCAGACTTAAAACAAAATACTCTCGTCAGACAGTGTATGAAAGTGGCCAGAGCAAACCAAGTTACATTACATAATTATCACACGTGCGAGTTAATATGTGCATATCATATGGAGGAAGAGCAACGCAAATATGTTGGGCAATCGAGTAAGGTATAAGAGTGCAGTGCCTATTACATAGAATCCATTAGGCGGAAAAAAAGAAAGAAAGCTAACAAGGTGATAAATGGTTGGCCTTAAGCTAAAGCCGGCGCCTTGGTTGACGGAGTTTTAGACAAGCTATGCCCGTGGCCTCAATCCCTTTTAATTACCGGCACTCGTAGGTTTAATTGTCAAACCTTGTTGTCAACTGTTTACCGACTCGGACGCTGGCAGCACGCGTCAAACTTAACGGATGTGTCACAATATTTAAATTAGCGTAAACTGTTTTAACGCCAAAAAACCAGACACTGGGCAGTGGGCTTGCCCAATGCAATGTAAAATACATACAATACTTATCGTACGTGAATATATGGCCAGCCAAACAATCAGACAGTCGGACAGCCAGACAGCCAGTCGACGAGGGGGTCAGCTGTGGGCCAGTGGGTCGGTCGGTAAATTTGACCGGGAACGGAACGGAGTTGGTCTTCGCGCTCAAAAAGTTTGCCCACACTTGTACGCGTGAGTGTGTATGAGTGTATGCACAGCATTTTACAACCCCTTGCCAACTTGTTGACGCGTTATTAAAAAGCCATATAGACAAACAAGCTATCCGTAATGAAAGCTTTTGAGCCAACTGCTGTGAACGATGTGTTGTGATGGTGATGAGGACGGCGGAGCACGTGGGACGTGCTGTCAATTGTTTTCAAGTATTTAAGTACACACACTCACACAGTCAAGCGTATGAGTAGCCATAGAAATCTGGGTATGGGCTGGCTGGCTGGCGGGCTGTCTGTCTGGCTGGCTGGCTGGGCCCAGAGCAGAGATCCTAAATAAGCAGACGCTCTGCCGCTGCCACGGCGCAGTCGGCGCTGCTGGAACTCAGCCACTGCGATCAGTGCTTACATTAGGCAACAGGTTATTGCAATTCAGCGAAAATAACGGAGACGGAGATGGAGGCAGAGACGACAATGGGACGTGGTGGAAGCAGCGCCAACTCAAGACGACAAAAAATAAAACAGAAACAAATATGTAAGTAGCTCCCAAAAAATTAATACACTGCGCCAAAAATCTGTTGCATGCGCACAAAATATGCAAGGTGTGTGCTAATACATACACACGGCATTATATTGAATGGAACTTTCATAAAAATTCCCATACAGCGACGAAAACTCCATTGTCGGCTCTTCAAAGAAGCTAAATAAATAATATTACGATATTGAATAACAAATAATTGACTAATTATTATGAAAATTGTTGATATTGCTTTCAAAATAGTCAAAAACTAAATCTAAATTATTTACACAAAATGAAAATTACATTTATCCTTCATCTTGTTTGAATGCCTATCACATGCAAAAATATTTTGTAGATTGTTAAGGAAAACCGTAAAAGAAGTATTTAAGCTACTTACAAATAAACTTTTAATTTTTTATTAACAGTTAAAAAATAATCATATTAATAAAGATATTTATTATTATTACATTTGCGAATCCAAGTTGCTCTATTGAAGAACAAATTCTAAATAAGATATTCAAGTCAAATATACTCCAAGTAAATTATACACACAACATTTGTGATATTTTGTATATAAATATTCTCAAAATAAAACAAGTTCTTGCTGTTGAGCACTTTTTTTAGGCACTGTAATTGAAGCGTTGACAGTTTTTTGGTCATAGGCTCTCTTGCAGTAGTGGGTTGATATAATTAAAAAACTACCATGGCATTTTGCCAAGTCATTGGGCAGAAGTGCGGTGAGAAGAGGTGCGCCTGAGGGGTGCCAAGTTGCAGGAGGAGAGGGGCCAATTGGATATAAGTATTAAGCGCAGTGTAGAAAACTGACGCTCACTTGAAGGTAGTAGCGTCCGGATGCGCCGCAGCTTGGGCACACAGGTAAGGCACACGACATGCAGGTGGCTTGGCTGGCTGGCTGGCTGGCTTGCTGACTGCGCTCAGTGGCTCAGCCGTTGGGAGCTTGGAGCGGCGTGAGTAACAAGCCCTGCGACTCGACGATTGTCGCTCGGTGCGGCCCAAAGCCGCAAACGCGTGCACAGTCGATAAAACACATTCGAATCGAACGTTAGCAGCGAGCGCTGGCCACGATCGTGATCGCGACGACGACGACGACGAAGAGGGCAACGGTGACGGCACTTTGATTGCAATTTCATTCATATCCATTCATGCGAACATATTGCGACTGCTTCTTGGCGCTGGTCTCTGTGCCTCGGCCGTTGTTTTTGAAAGCTCCGGCGGCACTTTCTTCTTTCACTGTGCGCTCGATCCTTTTGGCTGGCAAACAAACGCGTGGCAGCTTTCATTTTCGATCGATAGCGAACCGGTTCGGGCTAAACGGTTAACATTACTTAATCCAGCTTTCATGCAATCGCCATCCTGCCAACATGAGATTGTTGCGTCTGGGCCTGGATTTCGTCATGGTGGCTTTGCTGCTGCGCCAGGTGCTGGCCACCATACGCCATTCGCGCGAAATTATTATCACAGATGCGGTAGGTGTGGTGCTGTGGTACGGTGCAGCTTTACTTGGGGAGGGGACCGTTCCAAGCTATGACGTGCGCGCGCCACTAGAATTCCTAATTACTTGAATGTCACAACGCACGCGTCGCTTGGCCTCCAAATGTCAGGCAATAAATGTGCCAACTGAGTGTGTGTGTGTGTGCGTGTGTGTGTGTGTATGTGTGTTTATGTTTGTGTTAGCCAAGTAAATATCTGAGTGTAACTTCCTGCCAATGTTTGCTCGGTTTTTGTGCTCGTTGCAGGTGCGTCGCATACAGCACGACGGCTACAATGTGGAGCAGCACACGGTAATAACTAAGGATGGCTACGTGCTGACTCTACATCGCATACCCCAAGTCCAGCTGGATGCAAATGGAACGTATTACACCGTACTGCGACGCCCTGTGGTATTTTTGCTCTCCGGCCTGTATGCCTCGTCGGATGTGTGCGTATGCGTGCAACGTCTTCCGTTTGACCTGGTAACTGATATTTGCAGCTGTGCCTTTGCAGGTGGTTGCTCAACGGACGGGAGGATTCGCTGGCATATTTACTTTGGCGCGCTGGCTACGATGTGTGGCTGGGCAATAACCGCGGCAACATCTATTGCCGCCACAATCTGTGGCTTAACACGACAGACCGCGAGTTTTGGAATTTTAGCTGGCATGAGATGAGCGTCTACGATATGCCCGCTCAGATTGACCATGTGCTCCGCACAAGCGGAGTATCACAGATGCATTTTGTGGGCATCTCGCAGGGTGGCACAGTGTTTCTGGTGCTCAACTCAATGCTGCCTCAGTACAATGCGGTCTTCAAGACGGCCACACTGCTGGCGCCGGTTGCCTATGTGGACAATACGCAAAGTGGTTTAGCAAAAATCATTGGACCGATCCTGGGCACGCGCAACTATGTCTCGAAGATGCTCGAGGGCATTGAGATGTTCTCAACGAACAAGTTCTTTAAGAAGTTTCTATCGATGACCTGTCTGGATAACGAAAAGCCTTTGGTGTGCATCACCCGGCTCTGGCCAGCGGTTGGCTATGATACGCGCTTTCTAAACAAGACCCTGCTGCCGGACTTGATGGCCAACTTTCCGGCGGGTGGTTCCGTGAAGCAACTGATGCACTACTTCCAGGGCTACGTGTCTACCAAGTTTCAGACAGTACGACTATGGCCCGGAACTCAACTGGCTCCACTATCAGCAGCTGGAGCCGCCGGAGTATGCACTGGAAAATATGAAGACGCCGGTGACAATTTTCTTTGCGGAGAACGATTATATTGTAGCGCCAGCGGATATCTGGCGTCTGGTCACGCGTCTGCCCAATGTCGAAGCCGTCTACAAGGTACCCTGGAAGCGCTGGAATCACTTTGATTTCATCTGCGGTCTGGGCGTGCGCGAATACATCTTCGACAATATTGTGCTCTCCATGAATCGATACGAGCAGCGCCGTCGGCGCTGAACGCAATGTCACAAGAGTCATGTGCTATGATACTACGAAGGGTTTCTTCTGTAGAATCCGATTTCAGTTCAGATTTCCTCCTAATATTCTATCACTAGACTCTCGTGACAAAAGCGTGGCTATACAGGGTTATATGCCAGGGACCTGCAGCCACAACTTCTACTAGTGCCAAATACTTAGCTAAGTATATATAATGAATCCATGGTTGATTCTTCGTAAGACATTACCTGCGGATATACGTACTGATTAATAAATATATTATTTATAGTTACGACTTAAAGTCTTTCAACTAAAACTATTGTAGAACGAAACGCTCCCGACTGACAGCTAGAATCTTTTTAAAACCAAGCTGAACATTTTTAATAGAGTTTGGTAATGTTCTAATACTAATAATAATAATAATAATAACAATACCAATAATATGTTTAGTTTTAATTCGTAAATTACTATTCAATTCATTTTCTTTGAGGGAAAGTTAACCTACTACTTAAGGTTATGGTCACCACAAAGTAAGGCAGCATTGAAATTATGTTTCGACAGGCAATCCTTCAATCAATCAGAATTACTAGCTTCATTTATGTAACACTTCATCTTACCTGAAAAAACTGTACATAGATCAATTCGTATACCTGGTTCTGCATCGATTAACCAATGATTTAGATCGAACTTTCGTTTATGTTAAACGTTTAGCTACCTCTATGACATAAATACTCAACAATATAATTTGCTGCAATTAAGTATATAAAGAAACGATTCTTCCATTTGTACATTGACATGATTATAATAATTAATATTTTAAGTATTATAACAACAAAAGTCAAAACCCCTAAACTTACTAATCCATGTTATAAAACTTTGAAAGATAAAGGTTCTATCTGTTTTCCCGCATCCCCAAAGTGGCAAAGTGACTTTATAATCTTAACATACAAGAGAATTTGTTTCACATTTCAATAACCCTAGTCAAAAGAATAAAGTTAAGTGCAAAGTAATTGGCGGTTTGCAACGATCCGATATATATAAACCTATTTCCGTCGTTAGCTCTCAAAGGTTTTAGTTTATATTGATTATTGATAAATGATTTTTATTTAGAGTAAGCTACTTTTTAATATATATTTATATATATTATTTCAATTTCGAACCGCTTTTCGCAGTCATCTTCAAAAAAAATTTTTATATATAAATATATAATACCGGAAATCAAATTAGGGATGGCACTAACCCCTTTCTGACCTCTAGGTTATTTGATCTCCGCAAATCTTAAACATCTAAGACCAATAGCTTAAGTCATAAAAAGGGCTAGGGCTACATAATATCTAATCATTTATCATTAATCTTCCGTTAAACCCATTATTGATAAATATAAGATGAGTAATAAATAAAAAGAAAGAATTGATAGGGCTGACAGCAAACCGAAATTTAATACAGAAAGATAGATTTGTTGCACAGCAAATAAATTTACAATCTTTAATTCATTGATATTAAGAATATATTAACAGTTGTCTGTTACTGGTTTTTTATATATACATTCCGCATTGATTTGTTTATTGAATCCGTCTATGCTATTTACATCATTTGTTGTCTAATGGAGTGCAGTGGCGCTTATCTTGAGCTCTATGTAACGATGCAGAGTCAGCGCCTTTTTGCTTACAATCGGATGGGATAGCGTACCCAGCAGATTTTTGGCTGCCTGAAAATCGTTCTGCAAAGCGAAAGTAACGGCCAAATTGTATCGTACAACGTTCTGGGCAGCATCCAGGGACTTTAGCTGCCAATCACGTGTCTCCAGATCGAGAGCATTTAGCGAACTCACAAAATTTGGCTGCAGGTGGTCACGCGCCTCCCCAGATTTGTCCATCATCATCAAAGCCTCGCCCGCATACATGTGGCCCAACAATCTGTATTTCATTTATTTTAATATAAAACAGTCTTCCACATTTCAGAAAGATGAACTTACTTGTGTGCATCAGAGAGACGCTCGCTCTGCAGCAAATGCTTGGCCATTTCCAGTGCGGTGACGTGATCACCCAAGCGCAGGGACACAAAACTGTGCGCCGCATAAATGGCATCCAGCATGTTTTCCATCGATTCCAAGCTAATTGGTTTGGATGGGTTACAAAAGTTATTGTCCTGCGTTTGACTCCACAGCTGTTGGGGCGTGTCTTTCTGATCCACTGTTTCATCAGGCGAGGCAGCCATATAAAAACTGGCCTTGTATTGCAGCGATAGGGTGAGAGCGCTTCGCAGGCATAAAGCTGCAAATTCAAGTGTTGGTTCCGGCACCGCAGTGGAATGGGCTCTGCAGGGAGGAGCAAGACATATATGTGATTACAGTTTGTTGTAACAATCAATCAGCCAATCTCTTGATACTAACCCATAGGGTTTAGATCCCGATGCGTTCATGACATCTATCGCATGGCGATCCTTTCCAGGTAGTTTCTGCTGAGTAATGAATTAAAATGACCGGGGGAAATGAATTGAATAAGGTATAATGTCTTACTGCCTCATGCTCCATAATGCATGCTTCGGCCATGCGAAACCACAGACGTGGATTACTATGGTACTGTTTGACTGGCACCAGGAGGCACTGAAAAGCCTCTTTAGGTCGACGCAGATGCAACATAGCGATGCCCAAATTATACATTATCTCACAAGATCGTGCCAACCCCATCGTTTGTAGAGAACATTGCCGTATATTCGATGTTAGCTGATGATCGAACCGCAGTGCATTCTGAAAAAATTTCGCCGCGATTGCATAATGTCGTACACGCAAATGGATAACACCCATATTGTTGGCGATGCACGTGCTTAGCTGCGGCGTGACAGTGCTAACAACGAATTCAAACATTAAGCATTAACTAACCAGATTACTAAAGACTAATCAAACTTACCCGGCTTGGGTGCAGTCATCATTGATGCGCATCAGCTGTTTAGCAGCCATCTGAAAGTCCTTCATGATGTAATACTGCTGCGCCTTGAGCGCCGCAACTTCTGGCGTCCCATCCTCGGTTATGACTACAGGCTTGCGATTGAGCACATGCGTCAGCAGCTGCAATAGGCGCAGAATGCTGCCGTTTTCGCCTGTAGCTCGCGTAACACTACTACTATCCAGAATAGGCGTTGCGCTAGCCACGACTGTGGACGGCGCTGAGACAGCGGCAGCTGCAACAGCGGCGTTGGCGGCTACAGCTGTTGTTGTTGCCGACTCCTCCAGGCTGCTGCTGCTGGGATTTGCGCCGGGTGCACTGGCCACTAGATTCAATTTATACTGCAAATAGTCGAGAAATGCCTCAGCGCGATTTAGCTGATTGGTGGCCAACAGCAGCTGCAGCTGCAACGTGGCAACAAGCGCAGCCATTTGCTTCTCCAGCGCCTCCAACCTAGTCACCAGCGGCGCTAGCCTCTCCAGTGCCGTGCCGTACATATGCCGATGGAAATATATAACCGCTTTGTTGTAGCGTGCCACTGTAAAGGCGCTGCCGACATTCTTCAGTGCGAGTGGCACAGTCGGCTCTCCAGGCACCGCCTTGGTATTACCCAGCTTCTCAAGTTCATGGAGCAGCGTCTGGTGTTGCAAGCAACCAGTTTTGTAGTAATTCACCACCGCCTGATTGTGGCGCAGTATTAGGCCGCTGCTCTCACCTTTCGTTTCCAGCTGCTGCAACAGCTCCAGGCACCGGTCGTACTCGCGACTGTTGGGCGGGAAATGGGGTCTATCAATGAATCTACGTATTTTCAAATTGTGTGCGGTGCTTACTTGTTGAACTGTTCATGGGCCTGGCAGAGTAGATTGTAATTTTCGTCATCGCTGTCTTGCGTTTTCGTCGGAGAATCCGCAGGGTCCATGCCAAAAATAAAAAAACAAAAAAAGCACACACATACATGACAGCCCTCTACACATACACACTTGTGACAATACTATAGCTATCCCGCTCGCACATCGCAACGTTGCAGCCCTGCGCACAATTGCTGCGCAGGCACGCACGGTTGCATTGTGTGCCAACCTGATCGTTTTCGAAAAAACTTCAGAATTCTTTATTTAACTTTGTTATTTAAAAAAATTATGTTTTTTTAAACGAATCTGAAAACTACAAAATTTTGTTTATGGATTAAACTCTTTTAAGAATAAAAAACAGCCCTTAATCAAAATAATTAAAATTTTACAAAAAGCTGTATAAGAATTCAAATTGAACCGAACGCCTATCCTAAAAATTAATTAAAATAGAATTACTTACCCTAACACTTTGCGAAACATCACGTTCTTTAAATTTAAATATATAAACAAAAATTGTTACGCATTAGTTTTTGGGGTAAAGTGTATTGTAAAATATGATATACTCTATAAAAACACATGTCGAATTGATTTGCGACGATTGCTAAGGCTTATCAGGTTTTCAAAAAACTAAATAAATAAAAAATATGGAAATATTGAACCGACGACGATAAATGAGAAAAACTATATTGGGAATTTTAGTAAAATACATGTATTATTATTGGAAATATTTTGAGTTGATTCGAAATACAATACATATATTGTTCACTAAAATAATTCAAAAATATTCAGTAATTTGCACAACAGTTGCAACTGTATAATTATATATATATATATAGTACTAATCCATGGATGTGGAGGGTAACTTTTTGCTTTGCTGTTGCAATATTAAACTCAATAATTCAAATTTTATACAACAACTAAAGGTTTTGGGATAGGATGAGGTGGAGGAGGAGTGATGTGCTCGCACTCGGATTCGAGAAGTCCTACAGAGCGTTTGTCCTGCCATGGGACTCGTTGCGATGAGACGGTGCGACGGCCAGTCCATAATGGTTTGATGGTTGTATGTATGTATTATGTACACTATAAGGTAAATATGTATGTATATTTTATATATTTTATATATATTATATATATTGTATAGTATATAATTTGTATTGTATGTATACCATTGCATATAAACATATTAATTTAGCAATAAAAATTCCCAATACTTCAGCTAGTGCATGCTCAACATTAACTGAGCCACATCCGCTCGCACTAGCTGAAGAAGCAGTTGGTGTTTTAATTTCTCTTTTTAACATCTATTATTTCGTTATTATTCATAACTGGCTAAACACACACGCACACATACAACACACGGATTGATTTTGCCTAATTGGTTTCGTAATTTTCATTTCTTAAGTTTTGTTCGTTTCGAGCTTTTGCTTCATTGCATTGCTACTACTGCTATTTCCGTCCTGAGTGGATCAGCGACCTTATGTGTTGCGTATTTTGCCGGGCACATAGTTTTTATCGATAACATTCTCCTGCAGGAACATATGCAGGCAGCGCTCGTTCTGCGCTAGCGGATGTCCGGCTATCTTATTGATGAACGCCTCCAAGCCCTTTCTTCGCTCTTCGATGAAATTCTCGTCAAAGAGACCCTCATCGCCACGGAAAGGCATCTGTCGCTTCCAGGCCTTTCCAGGCAATGGCGGCACCACAATCTGCGTTTGATGAACCAAAACTGAATGAGAGTGTGGCTCAAATAAAATAAAAATATACAGCATGCTTACCTTGCTATCACGTTCCAGCTCGTTTCTTAGCCATTCAAAGTCGCTGTAGCGTCGTCGCACACTCGATTCCTTTACTTTAAATACCGGCAAGTTGGTCTGTCGTAAGAGTAAAAATATTGATTAATATAAATTGCTTAATATAATGGGGTGTCTTCAAATTATTTACTTCTTTTTATTTCAGCCCGCATATCATACTTCCGTATATCAGGGTATGACTCAAGTAAATATTAATACCATCCAAAAATCAGTCACAAAGCGGACGTAGGACAATGCAACACAGAACGCCTACTGTTATACCCTATAGCCAACACAAATGGATGTAATGGCGTGAATGTGATATTCATTACATAGCATACAATTGTCGGTTGTCAGAGAAGTTTCGATATGAGGGATTAAGAGATCCAGAATTGATCAATTTGCATCATCCCTTTTCAACATAGCTTGATTGATGCACTACCAAATTTAACAAACTAATCAACGTTTCTATTAAAACCCTCTCATCAAAATTGAAGATTCAAGAGAATCCGAAGCTATGCTTGACATGTATGTACATATATGTTCAAATATTGATGTATTCATCATGTATAAAAGTCAGTAAAATGCCTGTTTAGAAATTCAGACAGGGTATTAACAGTCGGGCACATTTGGCTAGAAAACTTTTGTTGTGACTAATAATTATCGCTCTGTTTATAGGCGTATCAGACACAGACACACATATTCATACAAATAACCAAAGAGCAGTTACGCACACACGCACACAAAACACACATTACACACACACACACGATTACTTTATCAACCGTTTTGGCACTTTTGTGCAAGCTCTGTCCGCTGTTATTTTGCATACATATGTATGTATGTATGCAGCTGACCCGTCGTCGCCTCTTGGCGACTAGCGAAGCCCCGACATCAGGACTGTATTACTCACCCTCATGCGCACTTCATAGTCTGTGTAGCGCTTCTTGCCCGCCGCCATGGTGGTTAACGGATTGACTACATCGATTTCGAGGAAATTCGCGGGCACGGCGTACGCATCGTCTAGCGTTTGTTTCTTAACATTAAGACGGCGGGTGGCGTCGGCGGTACCGTCGGACTCAACCATCATAGTGCTGCAATCTGCTGATGATTCTGCTTACGGACTTTTAGACGCAGGCACGCCCCTCTTGTGGTCAGTCTCTGCCACGAAATGCCGCAGCGACCGCTTTGCCTGCAATGCAAATAAAAAGAAGAGAAACGCACACGCACACAAGAAACGAGTTTTTGTATTGTGTGTAGTTGTCGTTGTCGTGGTCGTTCGTCTCTGCTGGCGCTATCTCTTTGTTTGCTGCTGCTGCAGTTCTTCTTTTATTTAATATGTCGGTGTAGCTTGGGTAAGTGTGGTGCTATTTCAATTACTACGGTCGGTCTCAGTTTGATTCGCACACAGAGCCCATTCGATGCCACATTTGGATGATTTGCAAATGTTAACTAGTTTAATTTAATTAATTGTACATAAAAAACACTTTCTACACTTAATCCAATAAAGCCAAAATGTGCCTAAAAAATCCAGCACAGGGTTGCTAAATGAAACACAGGGCTGTATCGGACTGATGCCCAGTGCTGATGAGTAAAATACTGAAAAATACTGCAAAGTGTGGTCACACGCAAAGTCATGTGACGGCACGTGACGTCACAATAAGTTTTACACAGTCTGACCCGTGTCAGAGTGATTTTTCTTCGTACTTGCAACGACGTCGCAGGCCAAAATTTTGCGTGTGTGTCGCAGTATTATTTAAAACGGAAAAATTGTATGTTGAAACGCCAACTTTAATTAAAATTAAATCAGTAAATTTGAACGTTTCATGGAATCTAATTGAAACCGTTTGTTTTGTTTTGTTTGCAGCTCGAAATTTGCTGTGCACTTTTCAAGGTAGAGGCAATCGCGTATAACAAAAAATTCATTTCGCAAAATGAACGCCCAACAAGCACAACGGGAGCATGTCCTTGCTGTTTCCCGGGACTTCATCTCCCAGCCACGTTTGAGTGAGTATCCAATTGCTATCAAATTATGTGACGCTTGTGAATTGTGCATTTGAAAATTGTATTATTGCCGTAACCCATGGGTAATCGGCCGCCATGACAGTTTATACGAATCGCTTGCGAAAGCAGAACACGAAACAGAAAATCAATATAATGTTTTTGGCAACGTTATTACACCCACCCATTCAAGTAAATACATTGAAAGTATCATAATTAATCGTATGTACAGAACTCGACTTGATGCTATGCCAATAAGAACTACAAATTCGTTATTAATGAAAATTTTCACTGTCACATGACTCGATCATCAAGCTCAGCTGTTTGCTATTGCCATTCAAAGCGCGCTACCAGAGAGCACCTGACTAGCAAAAGTTGGGCAAGCGAAGAGTAAAAAGAGAAACAAAGTGCTGAAAACTGATAAAAATTGATGTAAAAGTAGATTTCTGGTACTAATATGTACATAAACTAATCTTTAAAAAAGTGACAATTATTATCATTTATAATGATAACTAATTTTTGTTATAGCTGTGTTTTTTATGTAACGAACATTTTGAACTGCATTTCACGCAGTCTCTTTCATTATCGGTTTTTTTGTCAATTATGCAGCTCGTGCTTCGGACAGCAGCTGCTTCAAGCCAGTTTGCCAGTCAGCTGACTATTTAACCCCTTAACACTCACTACGAATTTTTGACGTTTGCTTTCTTATCGGATTCCTATTGGCAACCACTTGTGTGCCTCTTTGCATTCATGTGAATAGCGATATTGTAACCTAAAATAATAGTTAATATGATAAAAAAAACTTAAAAAAATGATCGAATACGATTTTAATTTGTTGTTACTGTTTTCAATTGTCTTTGCATGAACAGCTTACAAGACGGTGTCTGGTGTGAATGGACCCTTGGTCATTCTCGATGAAGTGAAATTCCCCAAATTTGCTGAGATCGTGCAGTTGCGTTTGGCAGATGGTACTGTGCGTTCCGGCCAGGTGCTGGAGGTGAGCGGCTCCAAGGCCGTTGTCCAGGTCTTCGAGGGCACCTCTGGTATTGATGCGAAAAACACGCTTTGCGAGTTTACCGGTGATATTCTGCGAACACCCGTCTCTGAGGATATGTTGGGCCGTGTGTTTAACGGCTCTGGCAAGCCCATCGATAAGGGTCCCCCAATTTTGGCTGAAGACTTTTTGGATATTCAAGGCCAGCCCATTAATCCCTGGTCGCGTATCTATCCCGAGGAAATGATCCAGACTGGTATCTCTGCTATTGATGTGATGAACTCGATTGCCCGTGGTCAGAAGATTCCTATCTTCTCCGCTGCTGGTCTGCCGCACAATGAAATCGCTGCCCAGATCTGTCGTCAGGCCGGTTTGGTCAAGCTGCCTGGCAAGTCAGTGCTTGACGATCACACTGATAACTTTGCCATTGTGTTCGCCGCTATGGGTGTGAACATGGAAACTGCACGTTTCTTCAAGCAAGATTTCGAAGAGAACGGTTCTATGGAGAACGTGTGCCTGTTCTTGAACTTGGCTAACGATCCAACCATTGAGCGTATTATTACGCCCCGTCTGGCTCTAACCGCCGCTGAGTTCTTGGCCTACCAGTGCGAGAAGCACGTGCTGGTTATCTTGACCGATATGTCTTCGTATGCTGAAGCTTTGCGTGAGGTGTCTGCTGCCCGTGAGGAGGTGCCCGGCCGTCGTGGTTTCCCCGGTTATATGTACACGGATTTGGCTACCATTTATGAGCGCGCTGGTCGTGTTGAGGGTCGCAACGGCTCAATTACACAGATTCCCATTTTGACTATGCCTAACGATGATATTACCCATCCAATTCCCGATTTAACTGGTTATATTACCGAGGGTCAGATCTACGTTGATCGTCAGCTGCACAACAGACAGATCTACCCTCCAGTGAATGTGCTGCCATCTCTGTCACGTTTGATGAAGTCTGCCATTGGTGAGGGTATGACCCGCAAAGATCACTCCGATGTTTCCAATCAGTTGTATGCTTGCTACGCCATCGGCAAGGATGTGCAGGCCATGAAGGCTGTGGTCGGTGAAGAGGCTCTGACGCCCGATGATTTGCTGTACTTGGAGTTCTTGACTAAGTTCGAGAAGAACTTCATTTCTCAGGTGAGTAATCAGAGATCAGTATCAAGAATTAACATATATGCTTATTTTTGCTTATTTTTTTTGTAATTTCTCATAGGGTAACTACGAGAACCGCACTGTCTTCGAATCCTTGGACATTGGCTGGCAACTGTTGCGTATCTTCCCCAAGGAGATGCTTAAACGTATTCCAGCCTCCATTTTGGCTGAATTCTATCCTAGGGACTCGCGCCATTAGATTTTGTTTAAAATTGTTTTGTTTTTGATTTATGTCCAAAATTTTGTTTCATTCATAATTTAAGCTGGTGGCGCAGCGTGCGGCGCGCCTCCTTCTGCAATAATCCGTTGTGTATGCGTCTACATATACGATATACACACATATATACACATAAACTACAGTATAGCCCACAAAAAGGATATTAATATGGTAATATCTACGTATAAAATTTGATTTGTGTATACATAGAGAGAGCCGAAGCGCAGTCTAAACAATAACTAGTTAAATATTTTCTAATCACTAAATAAGCGGAAACTATTTTAAATGTGTGTTTTAGTAATCAAAAATTGTCAAAATATCATAAAGTGTACATAAACTCAAATGAATTATCCCCAATCCACACCTCAAATGAAGAAGAAAGAAAAACAAAACAAAACAATGAACATTCTCCTTAAAACTTTGTTGCCGACCCGTCGATAATTTGTTAAAGTTTACCCATTTTTGTTAGGTTTTAAGTGTGTGTGCTCTGTAATTGTTTATTATTTCTCGATCATTGAATTGTTCAATTAACTTCGTTTCGCATACAGAATCGTAGCATTCCAAAACCAAATTAAATAATACAAATTTGTGTTCCTTTCGCTTGCTTCGCTTTCGGTCTTCTGTTTAATTTGTTTTCGCTCAACTTTAAGACGTTACAACAGTTCGCACAAGTATTAAACAAAAAAAAAAGTTCTCTACTGCACTCCCCGTCCCCGTCCCTGTCCCCGACCCTCACTGTTCCCTGCACCGAAATATGTGAACAATTTGTACAGCAACTAAACTCAACAAACGAAACAATGAAATATGAAAAGTGCAAAAACTGCTGCTTTAAATGCAACAAAATGTTTTTAAACAAAAATCGAAAACAAAAAACAAAAATTACATATTAAAATTATATTGATTATTTGTTCGTTTATTGTCCTAAAGTAAATAGAATGTTATTTAAAGTTGAAAATATGCATCGCAATGTTGTTTGTTGTCTGTGGGAATAGGGAAAAGGTCCGCCACTATAATAACTAGAAGAATGCAAATCCAATAAATGTTCAACGCATACATATACATATATTTAAATAATATTAGAGAGAACATTTAACTATGTATGTATAAATTATACAAATGATAAATTAATAAATTACGCTGAAAGTCATGTTATATATTCATTCAAACGGACTTCACATTTATTATTATTTACATATATATTATAGCGGCGAAATTCTTTGCGTTCAAATTGACAGACGGACATTCCACAAAACCAATATACTATTTTCACTTCGTGAACGAGTATAAAAATCAACTCACAATTGGCAATTGCAAAAGGCAACCCTAAAGCTTCGCTTTACGAACCGAATGAGACACGCAATTGACGATTACCGTTGTAATTCTGATCATTGCCCTTCAGTTTACTTTTGAGACTGAGCAGTTAAAGCTTTGATGTGTCTCGTGTCATTCTATATAGTATATGTGTTAGAACTTCAAATTGACTCGATCTAAAATGGCGGAGCCAGAGGAAATCAGGTCTTCATCAGAGATGAAAGTGGCCAACAAAGGGAGTATCCTATCGCATTGCCTGAGAGCCATTAAAGCTTTGAACAGTCGATCTGGATCATCAGTGCCTGCGATTGCGAACTTTATCAAGACCTCCGGCTACGAAGTGACCGATATGAGCCGCATGAAAAAACTTGTACTGCGGGCACTCAAAGTAGCGATGGGCACGGGTGACGTTGTTCAAGTGAAGCGCTCATTTAAAATGTCGATGACGGCAAAGTTAGAGTCCAAAGCCATGGAAAAGATGAAGGCCAATCAGCAAAAAAAGTTGGCCAAAGCTAAGACTAAGGAGCATGAAGCTAAGGCCAAAACAAAGTCAACGACTAAAAAGGACAATGAAAAGGCCACAACTTCGCCAAGTGCAGAGACTGCAAAGCCAAAGCAGCGCAAAAAGAAGCCAACGGAGCGCCATACAAATGAGGTTTACTTTCACATCTTATACCAACGCATATCCCATCTTTTTAATTGCATCGTATTATTTACCTTTACAGCCGGCTAAGAAAAAGTCAAGCGCAAAGATAGCTGCAGTTGGTGGCAAGTCTAAGCCTGACCTGGCTGCGGATGAAGCAGACCAGGTCGCCCTTAAGAAGGCCAAGAAACCCCAACCAAAAGCTAAGTCAGCGAGTGCCAAAGCAAAGTCTACGGACAGCGAAATCAGTGCAGCGACTAAATTGAAGACGCCACGTAAATCGATTGGCACCCTCACAAAGAAAGCGAACAGGCCAAAGATACAGAACAAGTCCATAAAAAAGCTGGTGGCGGGTAGGCAAAGCTTTGATGATGTCGAATCTGATCTAACGGACTCAGGGCCAGCTGAGGCCTCAACGCCATTGAGTCCAACTAAGCAAAGGCGTATGGCCAAACAGATTAAGTAACTAAGCATATTCAATATAGATTGTTAAGTTGCTTAAAATTTCATTTCATTTGTTAGCTAGTCCAAATGCAATAAGCTTTAATGTTTTTTTTTATTTTCCCAATACATTTTAATTATATTCGTGTGTATTTGTATTTGAAATATTTGTATTCTAATTTTAAAAGTCAATGTTGGCCAGGTCGAATTATGACAGTCAATAAAAATACTACCTTACTTACATTTTAAAGTTTTTCAAGCTAACTTCCTTAAGGACAGTTAATATAAAGCTTGCATATATTTAAAAATATATATCCAATGGAGATATAATTATATATATTATATTTAAAGTTATAAGTGGATATTTTGATATATTTAGTTAAAAAATTGAAATTAATTTTGCGAGTCGAGCAGCTTCTGCAATAAGTTGAATGTAACAATCTTTGGCGCAAAGAAACCCCCAAAACCGTTTGATCCCTTATGATAGATGCCGAGGCCAGAAAGTGGCAGTGCGGGATTGGTTACAACATCCTGTATATCGATGAAGGGCACTGTGCTCTGTGCAGCGTCCGTGTCTATGCTGCTGCTTATGAATTCCATAAATTGATCGTTGGTAGATAAGGGTGCAGACTTGAATGGAGCTCTGTTCGACCTATCGGGGTTCTTCAGGCGTAACTTCTCCCGTGGCTTATTCGCATTGTTACCCAGCCAAAAGCTATTCACATCCGGCTGCAGTAGACGACCTGTACTGAAGTTCAATTGGCTGAAGCGTACCTCCAAGCTGAGATGTTTGTCGATTACTCGAAAACGAGCTCCAGTTACCACAAGGGAATCATTGCCGGCTGTTATCTCGTCCAAATCCAGTGCGCGGCTCTTAATGCTGAGCTCATGATAGTCAAAGCCGCTGCGTATGTCCACGTGGGTGACATCAAAACTCTGCAACGGTATCCAATCCAGAGTCGTTTGATTAATTGACCCACCTGGCAATAGTTCGCCCTGCTGCAGCTGCAAGTGGAATACATGTTGATGCTTTATAAAACGCACACCCGTCACAATTTTGTTCTGTTGGAAATCGGAGATTGTGTGGCGCAAGCTGAAGAACCGATCAGACAATGCACCTGGCTCGTCGCAAAGACAAAAACAGTAGTCACAGCTCCAGAAGCCGTGATATGACGAGGACTTTGCCTGATTGAAGCCGCGCCGACACTTACGTCTGTCCCCATTGTCATAGGCTATGAACGCATAGCGTCTCGAGCTGGACGCGTTGGCGCGGCAAACATTCATGTCCGCTTCAATGAAGCGACAGCTGTGCACTCGTCCCGTGCAAATGATCTGATTTTTACAGATCGTATCAACATGACAGCCCTCGACGCGAGCATCCTGGTAGTCTTCGCAGGTTTGGTAGCAGCTTGACTCTTTGTTCAGATTTCGCTCATTCTCCACGTAGCCCTGCATGAGACGTGTTATCTCGTCGTAGGTCTTGCCCAGCACATGGTCTCCCGGCTTTGGGTCACAGCGCCAATAAGTGCGTTCAGTGTGCGTCATTACTTTGCTCAATATCTGTTTGGAGTGGAGCATACGTTGTTGATTTTTGGCAACCATTAGCGACATTTCCTCCGTAAAGTTGCCCAATCCACGATCACGTAGTACCATCCATGAGAATACCAACATGATGTAACCCTTGATTTCCGTGAGCGTTGCCATCGTGTGAAAATCATAAGCAAATTGCTGCGAAGACCGATTCAGGGCACACAATTGCTTCACGTCCATCCCATAGCCGGCGACCAGCTTGGAGAATAGCGATGGGGTTAATTCATAGTTATCATCTTCGCCGTAGACTGAATTATGCAGATTCTCCACGGAATGCGCTATAGAGCCAGGTCCCTGCCGCTGCCCCTGCCCCTGCTCGACGGTCCAGCGGGCAAAGATCTGTAACATATCTAGATTCACATTATCTTTGTATTTTTGATAGTCTATCATAATCTGATAGCGTTGCTCAATAATATTGGTTATATCGCCCACATTTGAGATCTTATTGATTAGCAAGGACTGTGCGTAAAACTCATGTTTCAGTGTGTCAATAAATATTGGAAAATATTCGGCATGCTGAGCCTCCACATAAGCTATCTGATCAATGACGCGTTCCAAGGGCAGAAAGTTATTCGCATCCCAAGCCTTAGTTAAGCCAGCCGATACTTGCGGGATTAATTTAAATATGTCCACTGTGCCCTCTATATTTGAGCCGGAAACTAGCCTAAGTGACGTCATTTCAAATATTAAGATCAGTGACAATATAATTCTGCCGAAGTGAAAACGCATTTTTGTACTTTCCCCAGATTTCCTTACGCTGAAAATATGGCAAATGGTTTATGCTTTGTCAGTGTTAATATGAATGTCTGCACATACATACATATGCATATGCATGCATGTATGCCGCTGTGCGCACTTACTTGAATTTGAGATACTACAGATAATTTTTGTTCCTTTGTTTATTTACAAAGTGAAGCCACAATGCTTACGTCCGATCTGTTCGCTGGACTTTCAAGCAATGATATTAACGAATGCGATGCAAACGATTATATAGATTTCAACATGGTTTATGTGAATTATGATATACATACAATCTTATATGTATGTATGTACATATGTTAGTTTAAGATTGAAAATATGAATGGCTTTAGAAGAAAGAAAGTGTATATGTAGTGAGTAAATGAGTTTTAGTTGTACAAATCAAGCCTTTCTTTGAGAAAATATACAAATACAAAAAAATATATAATACAAAATGTAACTTATATTTTAATAAAAAAAATTAAGCTCAAATAGTTTTTAATTTTCTTTTTTTTAATGACAATCATTAGTAAAATAATATATTTTTCAAATAATTGAAAACACTTGCATGTGCTAGTGTTTAGTTATCAAACTATCAAATATATATGTATCTATATATTTATATTGCAATTTTAATTTACTTTTATATATATCAATGTTATATAAATTATAACATAGCTTAATTTTATCCTTAATACATTCAGTTTGAATTGTCAAGTTCCCGCCAACCTTTTTTTAATAGGTTCACACTAAAAAACTAACAGTGGAGCACTTCACGTAGGAGCCAGATGTTTAATGGATCTTTTGAATAAAGTTAAAGAAATTCATTTGAAGCATTTTTGAATATTTGAAGCATTTTTGCATATTTTTTCAGAAACTTCAATAGAGAAAAGCTTTCAAATTTGTTAAGTTCCGAGTCCGGAACCAAGTTCCGATTAACAGATGCGGATTGATCTAACTCGTGGCACGTGTAACATCGAACTGTAATTTTATAATAAACATATTATTATTATATTTATTTATATTTTAACGCTTTTTACTGTCTTCTGCTAAAATAATAAATTCAATTCAATAAACTTGTTGATAAAATTGCGATATGGGAAAGGCATCAAAGGACAGACGTGATATTTTTTACCGATTAGCCAAGGAGCAAGGATGGCGAGCGAGAAGTGCTTTCAAACTACTACAGGCAGATGAAACGTTTAATTTATTAGAGGGTAAGATTTGGGTAAACCTATTTTTAAAAACTACGTTACGACTTAAGGGCTTCTTAATTCACAGGTATAACACGGGCGGTTGATTTATGCGCAGCACCTGGGGGCTGGTCTCAGGTTCTATCCAAGCGTATGTACGAACCGCGATCGGACAAAGACCGGGAGCAAGTAAAGATAATTGCTGTGGATATGCAGGGTATGGCACCAATTGATGGCGTTACTCAATTGCGAGCCGACATTACTAAGGAGTCAACCGCAGAGGAAATTATTAACTTTTTTGATGGGAAAAAGGCGGAACTGGTAGTCAGTGATGGAGCTCCCGATGTCACCGGCTTGCACGATTGGGATGCCTATATGCAGGCAGAACTATTACTGTCAGCTTTAAGCATTGCGACTTACATTCTGGAGGAGGGTGGTTCGTTTATGGGCAAAGTGTATCGAGCAGCAAACACCAGCAGCGTTTACTTACAGCTACAGCGTTTTTTTAAGGATGTGTGCGTCTTCAAGCCATCCGCTTCACGCAGCTCGAGCATCGAAGCATTTGTGGTATGTCGACAATTCAGCATGCCTGAAGGTCATGTTCCATGCAATCTGACAATGGAATGGTTTGACAAGCCAGAAGAACCACTGAAAAACATTTCGGGAAGAGTGGAAAGAACAATCGTGCATTTGCCATTTGTGGCACACCAAGGCGAATATGATGCGGATCTAAGCTACGAGATGGTAAATATAAGTGGTTACTTCCAAATAAAATACAACGTGTTTGTTTCTAGGATGACGATTATACTGCACAAGATGCTGTGCAAAAGCCACTAACTGCCGCCTATCAGCAAGTGCTGGAGAAAGCAAAATGTATGTCCCTCAAATACAATGCTTTCGTTGTTCGTCACGATGAGGAGACAACATCTTCAGAGCCAAGTACAAGTAGTAAAAGTAGCAGTGCATAGTACATCGATGTCTTAAGCTTGTTTAAATACTTTAAGCATTACAGTAGCGAAGAACTTGCGAGCATACCAACCTCTTAGCATAAGTATGTAATGAAAGTCAAGAGTATCAGGGAATAGAAGCCTTATATTTTATATACATTTCTTTGACAGATGATTCATATATATATATATGTATGTTTCTTTCTATACGTTCCACATTTCTTGTGCTTGTATGATAAATTTTCAAAAAATGTAAAAAGTATAATTAATTGTTTCTAGACGTATTTATAAATAATGCATGGACAGCTTCTCTGATGGTTTTACACCATATTTGTACACTTTGTTGAGACTCTCGGGAAAGTCAGGCAAAAGATTATTAAAATTCTCCACGTGATGCGTATGCTGTTCAGTCCAAATGCCATCGCCGGTAAAATGAAATTCCGATTCTATCAGATATAAAATCAACGTTAATATGTCATTATTAACCAGGGCGTGTACATTGGGAACAGGCAGTTGAAGCTCTTCCATAGTTTCTGGGGCCTGCAAGAGAAACAACTTTTCCTCAATGCGTTTTCTATAACAGACAAAAAGGCTAATCAAAATGTGTTGTGTTGTTAAAAACTTTGTCAATACTCACATTGGATACAGCAGCAAGTGTATGTTTTGGAAGATCTCATCTAACTTAAATTTTTTGCTTAATAAGTATTCCAGACATTGCTTGACATGAAGAACGGGTATGTGACACCAGTTCGGATGTCGCGACAACAGATTGCGCAGCAATTGTTCATCTTTTTCTAAAATATTTCCTAGGTAAACTACAATGTCTCGACCCTTTGTACGATCCGAGCCATCCCGTGCAAATCTATAAAAACAAATGGAAAACAATTAGGAATATATTCGTTATGTTAAATAAATCTATACTGGTACACACTTGGCAAAGGCTTCAGAGCCACACGAAAGTATATGCAACGAGGCGCAGCGCACACGGAGCTGATTTAAATAGTCCAGACGCAGACGTGCTTTATTCTGATAGTGTACCAGACGAAGTACGCGCGGATTGCTACCTAGCACCTGAAACTGCTCTATTTCATTTAGATCCCGAAGACGCTCCAAGACAGTATCTGGTCCTAGAGTAAGTACTTCGAGACAACGTAGCACAGCATCCTCCCTAATGCCAAAGGATTTAACGTGTTCAAGTGTTTGCTTAAGACCATCACATGTGGACATTAAAATTTTTGGCCGACGGTATCCAATATCACGAATGTCTTGGCCATTAATTGTGGGTATCTCCTGTAGAATACGACGAACGTTGTCTGCATCCCCGTGCAGAAGGAAACTATTTTTACGCAGCCGTTCTGCTGGAAACTTAAACACTTTTGTTAGCAACTCGATAATATCTTGCACGGATCGGAAGCTCTTGTGACGTACGCGCGCATATACACGCCATAGCTTCTGCAAGTCAGCGTCTTCCATTTGTAGACGTTCGCGCAAATATGCATTTAGTAAATTCTGTCTTAGTATCTTTAAGGGGACGGTTTCATCTGCGTTTTCATGCAAGTGAAAAGTACTCAGCTGAACATTCGTAAAGCATTTCGTGAGACGTTCAGCCACATCCACATCATAGGGTATACAACTGTGTGCCTTGAGCATATATATCGGCTTGTTTATAACAGTTACGTATTTGAACAGTGTTTGGATGGTGATATTTTGGAATCCGCACTCAATGAGCACACTATGGCGATTGGCAAGTGTGGAAGCGCCATAGTAAATAATCATTGGTTTTGTAACAATATCATCTACGCTGTATTTTAATGATTTTAAGGTGTTATAGGAATTCAGCAGGTCCTTTCGCTTGATCGTTTTCAGCTCAGGATGTTTTTCTAGTGCCTGCGCCCAAGTGCGATAGTTACTGCCTGAAAAGGTTATAAATATTAATAACGATTTATTCCCCTTAGTGTAATTACGCACCTAATGTTCGAGCCAAATAGTTGGGATTCAGAGAATCATCCGTTGTCCGCTCATATCCGCCTAATTTGGTTGACTTTGGCTTATCCTCTTTTTTGGATGGTTTATTTACTGCAGCTAAGCCTCGCGCTATATAAACACAACCGCGCGACAGCAGTTGGGTTTGACTTTGAGTAGTTCGCAACATATTTATGTCATTTTAAATCACTTTTGCTTAAAACAATTGGAATATGCAACAGATGTGGTGCACAACAATCGATTAATTGTAATCGCAGTTGACAACAGCTGATTTGGCGCTGCCCACCTACATAAATAAGTAAGCAATTGAAAATTGAAGCTAGTTGGCACTATCAGAACGACGCTACACGTGCGTTTGTCCATTTTTAAAATATTCATTCAACTTAAATAAATTCATAATTATAATGTCGCTTTTACGGATCAGGTACGTTGTCTACCAACGCTAACGTTTGGCTTCACCATTTACATTCACTTTCCGATCATTCCTCACATATGTAAATATATTTGTAGGAAACCGAAAACCCGCAAAGGAAAGAAAGTGTTGCTAGCCCGTGAGCCACAACTCATTGAGTCGGCACGCACTATGCTGTTTGTGGACGGACGTAAATGTGGTGGTAACGTAAAACTCTGTATGAAGGATCTGCAGCAGCTAAAGAAGCCGCTGGTTAAAGTTCTAAATCGTAAAAACGATATAACGCCATTCGATGATCCGTCCTCGTTGGAATTGTAACTAAAATTACTTCAAATTCAATATCACTCGAAACTAATATTTATATTTTTAGTTTAACAATGAAAAACGATGCGGCACTCTTCTCGTTTGGCTCAACATCAAAGAAGCGTCCCGATAATATAATCTTGGGCCGTATCTTTGAAAATGAAGTCCTTGATATGTTTGAGTTAGGCATTAAGCGTTATCAGTCTATTTCTGAGTTTAAGAATGAAAAGATTGGCGCCTGTGTGAAGCCCTGCCTGGTTTTTAATGGCCCCAAATGGGCCCAAACGGAGGAACTGCGTCGCTTGCGAAACCTTTTCATAGACATGTTTCAACGAGAAAAGGTGGAATCCATACGTCTACAAGGCGTGGAACACGTACTTAGCTTCACGGTCAACGACGATATGAGTATCCTGATGCGTTCATATAAGATATTATTAAAGAAATCTGGTCAAAAGACGCCGCGCATCGAGCTGGAAGAAATTGGACCATCGGCTGATTTTTCAATTCGTCGCACGAAGATTGCCTCTGAAGATCTATATAAGCTGGCCAGAAAGCAGCCCAAGCAGCTAAGGGTTACCAAAAAGAAGAACCTCAGCACCGATGCGCTGGGTAATACAAAGGGACGCGTCCATCTGGGCAAGCAACAGACGGGATCTATACAAACACGTCGCGTGAAAGCGCTTAAAAAGTCACCGGAGGAAAAACGCACGGATCGCCAGAAAAAGAAAGTAGCACTTAAGGCAGCCGCAGTTGAGGCTTTGTCAGCAACCGATTGATGTACAAAAATTGGTTTTAGATTTTAGTTAGTTATAATTGCAATAAATTGGTCCAGCTTAAAATATGGTTAATATATTGACTTAACAACTAATAACAATTCCTCTAGTGTATGGCATTGACAATGTTTTTGATGCGACGCGTCTTCGATTCCGCCAAGGCATCCTCAAGCGTTTTGATTAAGTACACCAAACTGCTGGCGTCCGTTTGCACAATGAGATCCTTACGATGCCGTCGCTCATCCTCATTCATTGCGTTTAGCTCATTGTCGCTACGCTCAGACGTGTCTGTTTCGAGCAGTTCGCGATTTTCGTTTTTGGGCTCTGTATGAAGATACAGTTTCATTGTAATCACAACATTTGATTGTTGCAGTAAGCAGCGGGATGCAGTGCGCACCTCCAGACGCCAGTCTAGGTTGACCAGTCGGTAGGCACGAATGTTAGCCGACTTAATGGAGCCCTCCACAAAATTGCGCTTACTAGTGACAAACTGTTCAAGCACCTCCAGCACATCGTCACTTAAATCGGGGAATATATTGCGTATATTTAATTGTTCACCACTCGATCCTGACTTGGTGGTTACACGGATTAACAGAGATATCAAGGCCTCCACTGCCCGTTGCACAGCTTCACTATTCACATCGCCTGCATACTTTTTGGCCAACGCGTCATAGCGCTCCAAGTTGGGGCCGTTTACAAGGTAGTCGAATGCCGATTTACATAGTTCTAGAACTTCGCTGGCCGGACGTTGCAGTAACGCCAAATGGTCGCGTTCCACTTGGCTTAACCGTACTGATGACATTATCTGGTTTCCTTCAAAATAAAACAATTATTTTACATAGAAAATGTAAACAAATCTGATTATTTTGATTTCTGATTTCATCTGATTATTTTGCTTGATAGTACGCTGCTCGTTGCTGAAATGCAAATAATGAAATATTTTTAATAAATATTCCGAATACAAATAATTCAATTTATATATAAGTATATATTTTCAAAATCTAGGTAAATGCTTGATTTCTGATAATAAAAAATGATTTTCTTTATTTTTGATTTTGTTTTACAATTTATCTAGTGATGCCTATTTGCAGATTGCATTTGGTTCAGGTTGGCATCGCCATTAAAAGTAATCGATTTTACAATCGATTGTGTGCCTCCTCTGCTTTGTTTATTGATTGCAGATGGTGTAAACATATTAATTGTAATTATTTATTTATTTAAAAAAGTTGCCACAACAGTATGGATTTTGATAGTCCGGAAGAAAAGGAGTTTCCTGGGTTATACGCCTCTGAAGCAATCGATTCCAAGTCAAAAAAGAGCAAAGAAGAAAGTGACTGTAAGTAGATCAAAAGCTAAAAAAGGCGCTGCAACAAAATAATTTGCATTCTTTAATTAGTTAGCGAAGGCGACCATGACAAGCACAGCAAAAAAGATCTACTCATTGGTCGACGTAAGGATAAGAAAGACAAGGGGAAAGATCGTGGATATGCCGCTCTAGAAGGTGAAAGTTCGCCTGAGGAAGAACTAGACACAAAGTAAGCTAAAGCGAACCACCAAATCCTCCAAATAATGCCTACAATTTATGTTTTCTATCCACTCAGAAGCCCTTCAAAATCAAAGAAGTCAAAAACGTTCAAATTTACGAGCTCAAAAAGTAAGGAAAAGCGTGAAAAATCACGCGACAAGGAAAAGGAGCCAAAAGCGTTAGAGGAGGAGCCACCCCAAAAGGCAAAAGATAAGGAACGGGAAAAGGAGAAAGACCGACATCATGATGAAAAAGAGCATAAAAAGAAAGATAAAGAACGCAAAGAAAAAGACAAAAAGGACAAGTTCGAAAAGAAAGATAAAAAAGATAAAAAGAGCAAACAATTGCAACAGGAAGACGGGAGCGGTGTCGAGGAAGTCTTAGCGCTTGGATATCCTATCTTTGGTGTTTCCATTAGTCTGGCCACAGAGCGTTCCCGATGTCATGATGGAATCGACCTGCCGTTGGTAGTGCGTGATTGCATCGACTATCTGCAACAAGAGCAATCGCTCAAATGCGATCACATTTACAAGGTGGAGCCCATTAAGACGCGTTTGTTGCACTACAAGAGATTATACAACAATCGCGATAATGATGCATCTGTGGACGATATACCCACCGCCTGCAGTTTGCTTAAATTGTTTCTGCGCGAGCTCCCGGAACCGGTTCTCACTACCGATTTAGTAGCACGCTTTGAGGAGGTGGCTTCGCATCCCAAAGTCACCGAACAGCAGACGGAGCTGCAGCAACTCCTAGAGCAGTTGCCCAAATGCAATCGCACTTTCTTAGCCTGGATACTATTGCACTTTGACGCTGTCATACAGCAAGAGCGCTACAACAAGCTCAACGCTCAATCTCTAGCAATGCTGCTAAGTCCAACGCTACAGATGTCACATCGCCTAATGGTCGTGCTCTTATGCCACTGTACGAATCTCTTTCCGGACGTCAAGCTGATAAAGTGAGTAAACATTGGCTAGATTAGATTACAGCGCAAATGATGCGCCCGCATTATGATAGATCTCCAGAACTTGTTGTAGAAGACATGAGTGTGGAACCACGCAAACGAAATCGTTTTCGCCGAATTGTCAGCTTTTTGTTCAGGCAGCCATCCATTTGAATATACTAATGGTGCCTTAACTAAAAATTCATATTTTTTGCAGATATGTTCCGCCGCTTACGTCTAGCAGTCCTGGGCTGCCAGACAACCCGGAGGACATTAAAACGGAGCTACGTAAGCAGGACAGTCTCCTGACACAGATACACAGCGAAATGAATGCGGGATTCATTACCAAGAAGCGGGAGGAGCAGCTTTGGGAGGTTCAGCGTATCATTACGCAGCTGAAACGGAAACTGCGAAGCTGCGAAAAGAAACAAGAGAAGTCTATTGATGAACTAGAGACCACCACCACCACTGCACCACCAGCACCACACTCAGCAGTCCAACCTGCTGACCAACAACCACCCACCACCGAATCAACAGTACCTACAGCTAACGTCAGCGAGGATACCATCGACTCAAAGTCTGTGCCCACGCACACGATCGCATCGATCCAGCAGCTAGATGAGATTAGCATTTCGACTTCGCCACCACCGATAGAATATAGCATCGACAAGCAGACGGGCTATATGCTGTTGTCCAAATCAAATCCTCATCGCGATGATCTTTTGCGGGTGCAAATTGAATACGACGAATTAATGAATTGGCAAAACGAGCTAAAAACTCGCATTCTTGCCGAGCGGAACGAGATCTTTCGCATAAAACAATTGTGTGAGCAGGAGATATTAAAACCACAAGCTGTCCCAACCATAAGCCAGGACCAACTACCTGCGGAGGGTGACTACGAACGCATCATTGAACATTATACGCGAGAGAACTCACTGCTTGAGCACAAAAAACAAATGCTGGGCATGGAACTCAAGGAGGAGCGACGTGCCTGCATTGCCCTTCAAGTAGAGCTGCGTATGCAGGAGTTTTAATGAATGCAAATTTTTACTCATTACATGTCTGTCGAACAAAGCAAATTCAAAAGATATCCAAATATAAAAAAAGCTTAGCTTTAAACAACAGGTTTCGCGCGCTTCTCTGCAAATCAGTTGGCAGCCCCGTTTTGTAGCAACAGCTGTTAAAGCGCAATTACAGCAACAACACACTCAGAATTTAACCTTGCGCCAAGTTGGCTGAAAGCTTTTGGTGAATAGCTATTGGGATTTTGCAAGTTGCGCAGCTGCTTATTGTTTTGCATACCAATTTTTTTAACAATTTATTAAAAACAAAATAAAAATGTTGAAGCAAGTTACCAAGCAATTGGCACTGCAAGGCGTGCGCAACTTTTCGGTCAGCCAACAGGTGAGCAACAAATAAAAATATATAGAAAAGAAATCTTTTTTATGCCACTTGCCGATTGACTTGCGGTTTACGTAATGAAAAAAAAAAAAAAAAAAAAAAATGAACACTCAGAAAAACATTTTTGGTGGGCACTGAAAGAAAATGTGTTTGACTCTTGACTGAACTTAATCTACTTTATTATTCCTTTTTTGGCAGAATAACTATAAGGTGACCGTATGCGGCGCCTCTGGCGGCATCGGCCAGCCGTTGTCGCTGTTGCTGAAGCAAAATCCCTTGGTCACGGATCTGGCTTTGTATGATATCGTGCACACACCCGGTGTAGCTGCCGATTTGTCTCACATCGACACCAAGAGCAAAACGGCTGGATTCATGGGCGCCGACCAAATGGGTGATTCCCTGAAGGGTAAGTGATGAGGGCAGTAAGTGAGGTTAGGTTCATAATCCAAGTCAGAAAATTACCACACTAACATAAGTTTAGTAAAGTATTTAGTTTAGAGTTTAGGCCAATATGATTTGCATAAAGAAGAGACAAATCAAAATGCCTCTAGCATTACGCAAAATATAACTGATAAGCGTAATTGAAGTGATAAGAGGGACTTATTAAACCTTTATAACTGGCTTTTAATCAGTGCACGAACTTATCGCTTCTTAACAGTAGCCTGTTATTTAGTACATAATACAAAAGACCAAAGTGCTTTCATTTAAATCATGTATCTCGTAGAATCGTATTTATTGTATAAATTATATTATAAATAGGTTCTGATGTCGTTGTCATCCCTGCTGGTGTGCCCCGCAAGCCTGGCATGACTCGCGACGATCTGTTCAATGTCAACGCTGGCATTATTAAGGACATCTCGAACTCCATTGCCAAGAACTGCCCCAAGGCTCTGGTGGCTATTATTACCAATCCTGTCAACACCTGTGTGCCAATTGCTGCCGAGATTCTGAAGAAGGTAAATTTAGCTTGAATCAACAACATTAAGTGAACTGTCACTAATTGTGTTTGTGCAGGCCGGCGTGTACGACCCCAAGCGCTTGTTTGGCGTCTCTACTTTGGATGTGGTGCGTGCTCGTGCCTTCATTGGCCACGCCCTCGGCGTCGATCCCCAGAGTGTGCAGATTCCTGTTATTGGAGGCCACTCCGGTGTGACCATTCTACCAGTGCTATCGCAAAGCCAACCTCAGTTCAAGGGCAACCAGGATACCATTGAAAAGCTGACTGTGCGCATTCAGGAGGCCGGCACTGAGGTGGTGAAGGCTAAGGCTGGTGCTGGATCCGCCACCTTGTCGATGGCCTATGCTGGCGCCCGTTTTGCCGGCTCCCTCCTTAAGGGCCTGAATGGCGATAAGAACGTTATCGAGTGCTCGTACGTGCAGTCCAACATTACTGAGGCGACATTCTTCTCCACACCACTGGTGCTGGGTAAGAATGGTCTGCAGGAGAACCTGGGACTGCCCAAGCTTAATGACTATGAGAAGAAGCTGCTGGAGGCTGCCATTCCCGAACTTAAGAAGAACATTCAGAAGGGCATTGACTTTGCCAATGCTTAAATGTCATCAGATCGCAGCTACGCACTAGCCAGTCAACCAATCGGCCCCACTGTTTCCTTCATTAGTTATCATTTAGTATCCATACTAGCATTGCTTATTTACTTAACAAATTAGATCGTTTTAAGTTGAAAAGTGTAAAACAATCGTTTGTCCAAAGATTAAAAAGTGCTATTCGCTCAACATCCTTCAAAATAATGCTGACATTTGTATTCTTACAATTTTTGGGAATCAATAAGAATGTGTGCTAGATGACAACATATGGATATAATATTTGAATAATTATGTTTAGCATCATAAATTCTATACCTATAAATCTGGACTTTATACAATTTGCTAATATCTAGGCTCACTTTAATAACTAACAGAATCTGTGTAACAAAGAAAAGATATTTCCTCCGACTCCATAACTTGCTTTAATTGATGATTTTGGGGTCAGTTCGCCTGGCATATTAATGAAAATTATTATAACATTTTCGGATCATATTCTACAAAATATGAACAGTTGCAACTTTATTTGTCAATAAATAATTCGTATACCTATTTATATATTGTACATATTATGAAGCCATTGGAATATCACCCAAATATGAAATTCACAAAGATTTAGGTAAAAAACGCTGCAATCTTGTTTGAATTTATGTACTAAATTAACAAGTTGTGTTGGTAAGCTCATACTTGAGCTCTAGTTTACTTTGGAACTTCCTTTTTCTATCTTATTCACCGATGCAAACAAATTGTTAACACAAGCCATCAGTACTAAGTACCTTAGAGTCATGTTAATCTTTGCTTTTAACGGTCTGATTTGAAACTAGAATATCCCTATCAAGACCAATTTTGTCAACTTTACCTGATTCGGATTCAGAACTTTATAGAAACATTCGAAAAAGTATAGTCCGATTCTTTGTTACGAAATTTGTATCAAATTTGGTTCGCCTGCGTAATCAAGCCAATAAAAGCTAAAAATCTGAATTCCCACATTACTTATGCTCAGAAATATATAAGTAGATTATATTTGTAGGTATATATTATATTTATTATTATATTAAAACAATTCAAGCCTGGGAACGGATTTTCTTCAGTCGGCTTACAGTAAACTGACGAAGTAATTGATAATCAAGTCACAATTCAATTACGTAAGTTACGTAACGTTACGTATTGTTACGTTACTTTGAACAGTGCTTTTTTTTAAAATCCCAACTATGGAGGTATCAACTAGTCGATCGTATGCTAACACAATAATTGATCAAGATCGTCGTTAAAGTTGAATTTGCTGATGATTCATATATAGTAGTAGCATAACACCTTAAGTTTATGAATAATTTATTAGCAAGTAAGTGTATTAGATTTCGTATTTAATTTAAGTAGCTCGGTCAGGGTATTGGATCTACAAGTCTTATTTTGTATTATTTCAGTGATGCACAGCGCGAAAATCTAATCGGTACGAGTTAAGTCCGCATCGCATTCACAGCATCTGTGCCAAACAGTTTTCCTCAGTGTATGCAGCTCAGTCATGGGGCATACTATGTTTTCCTGAGGCTCACATACACACACCAATACATGCGCAGCCAATTAAGCTTCATTAAGATCAATTGAAAAACTTGCCCGCATGTCACATTTGCGTCTTTCTCCACCTTCCCCTCGATATGCCATGTTTGCCTGTATTTATGTGTGCCTAGCGCGTACACATTTTGGAATTTCTTGACATATCGCATATTCATATTTACATACATATGTCTATATACATATATGTATATATATATTGTATATACATTATATATATTTATGTATGTATATATATGTATCTATATAAATAGTTAAATAGCATGTTTCGTTAGAAATCGTTAAAACAAAAAAACAATTGTCAACCATAAAATATTGTATCTAAAAGCATTTTTTTTTTGTGATTAGATCATAGATCGGTGAAATGCAATTGTTTTCTGGTTTTAAGCCTATCAACATGATTACAACATAATTATTACATAACACTATATATAATGAAAGTATTACACTTAATTTCAATGGATTAAGCGAATGTGATGATAGCTTCAATCAATATAAAGAGATTGCTAGTAGATAATTAGATTTGTTGATTGACTCACTAGTAGCGATTGACCCAAGTCCAATATAACTCGAATCTATTTGACCAACATATGAAGCACACACCCCCGACTTAATTATCGACGATCAAAAGGCAACGATAACAGCACCAAAACAATCAATTGATACAATTTCATTCATAAAATCTGATCAAAATGCAAGCAAAAATCACTGAGCGCTCAAACATGATGACGCTGACGCTGACGCTGACGACGACGATTCGATGTCTCCTTCTACACTGAGTGACCAATTGGTCGGAACGTTTTTAATGAAATAATGAGCAGGAATCAATTTCAGACGTTTACTACGTACAAAACAAATACAAATACAAATACAATTTTTGCCGGCCGGCCGGCGTTTTTCATTACTTATTGCACTATATATTAAAACAAATTGGTAGTCATGGATTTTCCAGCAGAACGCCCAAGTCCCAATGTCACTAAGTGAGCGAGTGAGTGAGTTTGTAAGCGACCTTGTACAATTTTATTTAATTACAAACAATTAAGCCACACACATCGGGCGAGCAGCCAAAAACGATATGCGACGCCCACAACGACAACAAAGTGCTATAAATTCAATTATAAATTAAGATCACAAAACTCAGCGATGCTGCAATCCAGTTTATTCATTCATAAATCGTTCAAATTAAATTTAACGCTTCTCGACTCCGATATCGATACCACTTATTAGTAATCGATGTTTGTCTTTCGATTTCTGTTATACATGCGTATACCAAAACAATCACAGACATACACAGTGAAAGACTTAAAGGGCGGGAGCTGATAGTACAGGTTACACTGTAAAAAACTATATAACACTACACATAATACAACTACATAGTTTTCATATAAATTATTAAGTTGCATTACAAAGAGGAGCTCCTTAAGCTAACTTAACTTAAACGAATCCAATACAAATTAATATAATATCATCTCATTCTTTTGCAAGCTTATTTCGACTTTCAATTATTCATAACGAACTCTATTCAACGAATGGAGATTTCCGTTTAATTGAGGTATCCTTTAACGAAGATTTCACTGTATTTATATTTAGTTACGTCAATGATTCAACTATCCTATAAATCTTGTAGATTTTTGCTGCTATAATCGCACCGTTTAAGTAATCAGAGGCAAACGCAGAGTGCATCCACGTCCACGTCGGAGCACATTAAATGGCGCCTTTAGCTTAAATAAGTCACAATTGTCAACAATTAATTTGAATTACGCGCGCTGTGTTGGGATTTTTTGTGATCCGAGAAGACTCCGACCCAGAGCCAATTACAAGGGCCAAGGCAAGCCAAGCGAAGTGGTTGTCATCTTTCATATGTATATTTGAGCTCCATATGTGCTGTATACGATTCTGATTGGGTTTAATTTATTGGCGTGTTCTCACTTTCACTTTGATTGCATTAAGTTGTATCTGCTATGTTTCTTACACCAATAACACAATAAATGGGTAAAAATAAAAGCTTCAGCTGGTATGTACCTATATCAAGTAAATTTATTTCATATAAATGACTTTCACTTTCTCGTTCAATAGGAATGGGAAAATATATATGTATATATCGAGTAAGATGCCAGGCAAAGAAGTTTCAAAATAGAAATATTATGCAAATTTGGATAACCACGATTCCATTTGTCTTCCCAGTATGTGAATTTCTTTGTCTATTAAAGAAGACACGAGTTACCCTATGCCAAAATGCATTCTGAGATGTAGAACATGCCTACGATCGTCATATCAGAGTAAAATAAAGACCAAGAGGTTTTTGATATAGGACGAAGAAAATATTTTTATATAATATATTTAGATAACGTTGCATATAAAAATATATATATAATATAATATAATTAATACAATATGATATTTGTAGATGTGATATTATATAATTTAAATAAAAAGAAAAAATAATAATTTAAGTAAGTTTTCTTAGAAGAAGACTTAGAGCAAAAACCATTTCTATTCAACGTATTGAAAAATAAAAAGAGAATTTGTTTTTATTGTATTATTCTCTTCAAACAATATTATATTCTATCAGCTTTTTAGGATATCCAGTTCGTGAAACAAGGATTCGTGCCAAGTGTCTAGTCTATGCATGTATTTTAAATATTGTTATAGAATAATTATAATAATAATACAATAAAAACAATCGAAATTGACTATAAATTTATTCATAACAGAGAGATTTACATAATTAAGTGGCTATTAGATTAGTATTGGACTAATATGTATATTTGCTGTGATTTTGTTAATGTATCACAACTCAAGTATTGGAATATTTTTAGACTAGCATTTATGACCACTGGTCAGAGAGAGGCAGTGGCTGTGACTGATCGCTGCAAATACTCTTATAGCTCGTGATCGTTCGGGTCAGATGTCAAATACGTCCGCACATCCGTTGTTATGGAGCCTGCGCAGAGTCTCATCATGTAAAGTGCTATGCTAAAGGGGGTAACAAGTGGACAGGCAACAAGTTGACAATGGGCAACTGCAACCCCAAAGTGCCATAGAGAATTAACAAAATATGAAAAACTATACATCTTTGTCATGGCGGGGCCTGGGGTCCGACCGACTTGGAGACATTGTCTCGTACCCGTGGGCTGTGGATTTCGAAACGTTGCTGTTGTTGCTGGCTGGCTGGCTGTGGCTTCGAGAGTGTCTGCCCGACAGCCGACAACAAATAGCGACAGCAGAAATGGAACTAAAGTACAAAAACTATTTGATATTTTATGCGGGATTTTAAATTGATCTTAACGAAGCTTAATTGAATGCAACTGTATTGGTGAACTGCTTTGCCCAACTCTGGACTCTGACACTATGTACATATACATATATATGTACATACATATATGTGAGTGTATGTATGTGTGTGTGTGTTTGTGTACGCCATATTGGAATTTCGTTGGCGCAGATCACAATTACATACGAGTGCGAGGTATACGATCATAAATGTAGTATGTATGTACATACATATATAATATACATATATTTATATATGTATGTATGTGTATGTGAACGTAGATATGTATGCAGAGGCAAAGCAAAAAGCAAAAAGCAAAAGCAAAATAAACAAAAATACATATATGCATAAGTATATCGTAATACAATGTGATAATATTCAACTGGAGGATGGGAATGCTGAATGCTGAATGATGATGATGATGCCGATGCTGACGCTGATGCTGAGGAGTGACTGTCACTGGGTTCAAAACAAATGTGAACAAGTGCGATTTGTGTTTGTGTGTGTGTGTGTGTGGATGTGTCTGTGTGTTTCTTAATGGTTATGGAAAAAATATGAAGAATTGTCGCAGTAGCACTCGCATTCAACAACAAAAGTTTAGGCAGCGCAATTTGGTTTGTGTGACAAACTGTACCAAGTTTCACAAGTTGATGAAGAAACCCAAAACGCAAATCTGTATTTGATTTGAGAGCATATAATTTAAGTGCTTACTATTAGTTGCAGCATTTAAAAAGAAAATAAACATGCCATTGCCAAAAATCATATTCTTTATGGCATGAACCCTAACCCTCATTTCCTGACCTCTCATTAGTATACTCTTCGTTGTTGCTGTAAATCTATTTAGATAATTAAGATCAAGTCAAGATTTTCAAGGTATTGTACACTAGATGCCGAGATCTTGGTTAATCATTAACTCTGTCTGTGTCCTTTGCTCCTTTGCACGACCTCCCAGTCGTTCCGTTATCATTGACTTTTGATATCGATCAGATGCAATCCTCGTTGACTTTTCTTAACCCTCAAAGGCTTCAGCAGGACAGCCCTCTGTCGGACACCCCACCCGAGGATGTTCCCGCGCCATAACAGTGCCCACATAATTGGCGCAATCGCAATGCAAAATGTTGTCTGATTATTCACACGCAAGCGTCCGGACTAAGGCTGGGTCGAAGTCATCTCTTCAACTGTGGGGTGGCTTCTTTCTTTTGCTCAACGCCGATCGCGTGTTTGTTTCCCATTCTCGATTCTATTTCCGCTGCCCGCATTTTGAAACCTGCAAAGACAAATCCGTCGATGTTGCCACATAGCGCGACCAAAAGTATCAAATTGTTGATACTGTGAGATTCTTTCATGAGTTTTGTGCCGAATGGAAATGGGAATTGGTATGTTGATCCTTAAGCGTGATGCGAGCTGATCCTGGGAACTTCAGGTTAAAGTTTTTGTTTCTTTTGCAAGGTCAATGCGGGCGTCAGCAATGTTCATCAGTGTGGGGATTGGGTGGTGTGGATTGACTATAGCCTATAATAAATGGTGAGAATATTTTAAAAATAAAAATAAATAAATAAAATAAAAATATATAAATTTGGAGTGCAATGATTGGCACCTGGCATTGGATGAAATCAAATAGGTTTTACTAAGTAGATGTTGTTAAAGAGTTTAATCATTCTTCGTTCTCGAAATGAACAAAGCTTTTAAGTTTTGTTCAATATCAGTCTATCCCACCTCTTGGTGTCTCTATCCTTTCGTACATCTCTTCATCAGACCATCTGTCCATATCAATACAGGTATAATTACAGACTATCAATAGATATGCGAATTCGTGTATACCCTAAATTTTTCTCAAGCATTGTTGCTCTATACAGATATTCCCGTCCACTGATATTTACAAATTACCGACGATTCATCAACCTCCTTTAACCTTAACTTTTTATTTCGCTGATTATGTGTATTTTAGATTGGAAAATATCGTTACTCAATTTTACAATATAAAGTTTACAAGTCAACTGGAGACACTTTAATACTAAAAAAAATATCTCTTCCAACACACATAATTTACTCCTGCTGCTACTTTCATAGTCCAATTCCCTTTGTGAAATCTTAAAATTTATACCAATGACCCACAATTTGATGACTCGTAAGTGCCCGCCTGTCCGATACCAGCATTTGGCCAAAAGGTCGAGCACACAACCAAACGCGCGCCAATCCTCTAAGGGTGAGGTTCAGCTTAGGGGCGAGGGTGACACGCGCAACAGCAGAAATAGAGAGATAGAGAAAGAGCGAGATGGTCTCGCAAGCGTGCGACGCGATCCTTGAGGTCATGTGGTGGTAGGAAATAACAACGATAACAACGCGACCCTCATGCGATCGTATGGCGTGAGAGAATTCCAATTAGAATACTGAATAAATGTGGATGGTGATGGGCATGTATAGGGATTCGTTCTGACCAAAGTTAATCAAAAGAAAAACATTTGCAGACATGCAGGCAGGTGATCAAAAATTCATTATTTAAATAATGCAGAAAAATTCAAAATAAACATACATACATATATAAACATAAACAATTGTCGACAATTTGTATTGAGAGTCAGTATTAGGAGTAACATTTATCATAATTTAAATCTAATTTTTATACATTTCTATTAATCATTATTAAACAATTGTCATGAATGTGATATAATATTAAAAATAAAAAAGTCCGGAAAGTTATAATTCAAAAAATCATTTCAAAACAGATCCTAGCTAATATTGTTTAAAAGCTTATAAGCAAATACCCCTGACACCAATTTCCCAGGATATTTTTATCCTGTTCCTCAGTTCTGCTGGTTGCTGGGTTTCAGAAAACTATGCGTATAAGACCCACTGGCGAGCGTCGCAAACTGGCAGCGAGCAGATTCTCAGGGCAAAACAAAAACCACACCCCACGGTTCTGAAGGCAAAGCCACAGGCAAAGGCAAAGGCAAAAGCAAATGGCAAAGGCAAAAGCAAAAGTCACACGCGCCAGCATAAAACACAAACACAAACACAAACCGTGTGGTTGGTATCTGGTATCTCGCTCAATGCTCTCGCTCTGTCTCTCTCTCGCTCTTCCGCCGCGCTGTTGTGGAGGCGGCCATTGCTCGCCGCTGATTGGTCGAAACTGGCTACGCTGCGTCGCTGCCAGCAAATTGGTATAAAAAGGCAATCATCGCGACTTGTGTGCTCAATTAAGGCCACAGGCACAGAGTCGAACGGTTCGCAGTGCACGGAGCTGAATTATTGCAGTGAGTGAGTGTCGCTGCAGCATCATTCAACAGGAGTGGCACATAAATGAAGGCAAATAAATGCTTTTGCGCGTGCGCCAAAAACTAAATGCAATTAATTCATTTACTGCAATTAGTGATCAGTGACAATTGATTTTGATTTTACTTTGCGCGCACTTTGATTACCGACTAAATGGATTAACACTTAACCAACATATCAAAACGAATTTTAGAAAGTGGTTTAGTGTCTGTGTGGGTGTGTGTGTGTGCGTGTATTTAAAGTAATATTTGACTGCGTCCCTTTAAAATGGAGCACGCCGGCTTCGATGATCAAATCTTTGGTGACTTTAGCGGCGGCCCACTAAGTCCACTGGGCGCCAATAAGCCATTGCTTCCGACATCCACGGCAACGGTCACTCACAGTAGCTTGCATCCCGTGATGCTTGGCAACGTCGTTCACGAGCTGTGCAGTCAGCAACAGCAGCGGCTGCCCGATTGCAACACAATTTTGCCAAATGGTGGCGCCGGCGGCGGTGGCGGTGGCGGTGGCTCTGGGTCGCCTAATTATGCGCAGAAAATGGACTTTGGCAATAAATTGGGCTGCTTTTCGCCCAGCCAGAAATATGAGTACATGACAACGCCCCAGAAGCTTGTGGAGCAGCAACAGCAACAGCAACCCCAACAACATCATCAACATTATGCAGTAACGCCGCCGCCTCCACTTTCGCATCCGCACAACCACAATGGCATGCTGCACCATAAGCCATCCCAGCAACAGCAACAGCAGCAGCAACAGCAACTGGTTGGCATTATGAGCGATTATCATGCGCTAAATGGCAAGTTGGACTACTCGCCCAAGGATCCGTATGAGCCTCAGCCGCAGCATGTTCAGCTGCAGCACCAGCAGCATCTGTATGGCGGCAGTCCTCATCATAGTCATGCGCATGGCCACGCCCATGCCCATGAGGATGCCAGCAATGGCAATGGCAATGGTTTGATGGAAGCGACACCGCTGCTGCTCAGCAACACGACAAACGGGAAACATAAGAAACCAGAGGAAATGTGCGTCCAACTGGAGAATGGATCGTCAACGCCGAATGGCATCGCCAATGGTAATCCCACCAGCAACAGCAGCAATGCCAGTAGCAATAATAACAACAGCAACAATAATAGTAGTAACAGTTCCGTTCTCCCTGCCACGAGTGGAGCGGGATCGGCGGGTTCGGCTGTTGGCGGCGTTGTCGCTGTGCCAGCCGCCAAAAAAGACAACAACAAAAAAAAGGGCGATCCCAATGGCATCAAAAAAAAGAAAACGAGGTAAGTGCTCTCTCTCACAAAACAATTTCCAATTAACTTAACGACGGGAAATCAATGAAATTATTTCACAATTTATCTATCACACAATGGGGCGTATACTTAATGTGCTCGGTGACAGGGTCTGCACTCAGTCTACATATGTGTATAGTCTAAACGGCAGGAGGTGCACTGTAATGTGACTTTACTACTTAAACAATAACTAAGCTCACCAAATGGACTGCTTAGAAGTAACTATTCCGATTAAAATGAATTTTTTTTAATATCATAGAGCCTTTACTGGAAGTCGAAAGAAAAAAGAATCAAGTTCTATCCTAAGCTCAACTAAAATTTGAATTTTATATGATAATGGTCAACACTGCATAACGGCTTAATTTCAAAACATTGCAAATCATGATAGAATAATATGTTAAATGTTGTAGATGCTAAAATTTTAAGCTAAATTCGAATTTTTTAAGTGATCAATTATAAAGCTGTAAACATAAATTAGAAATGTTTATAAATTAATTAGTACAGTCGAGTCTCGATAATTTGTACCCCGCTAAATCGAAAATCGCAATAAATCGAAAAAAATTCTATCCCCTTGAAAAAATTAATAATAATTAATAATTATTAATTTGAATTTCTGTGTAAATCGAAAAAAAACTGATCCCCTTGCCATTTCGAATTATCGGGACTCGACTGTATAATGTTTCGCTTTTATGGCTAAGGCTAACGAATGGCAATGTTCATATTCCTAATACAAATATCGTGAAACAATTTCTTTCAAATAATTTTCTTAAAACTTAAAAGGCCGAGCTGACAAAGCGAAACTTATTGAATGTAAATTTGTTAGCCTCTTTATTTAAAATGTTTTGTCCTAGAGATTGGGATGCCTCTAACTCACTTTAATTAGACAACTAATCTATTAAAGTTTGCTTTTCTGACCCTCGATTAAATTCTGTGTTTTTTTATTTTTGCATTTACAGAACCACCTTTACTGCTTATCAACTGGAGGAATTGGAGCGTGCATTTGAGCGTGCTCCGTATCCGGATGTGTTTGCGCGAGAGGAGTTGGCCATCAAACTGAATTTGAGTGAGTCCCGGGTGCAGGTTTGGTTTCAGAATCGACGAGCTAAATGGCGCAAGCATGAACCACCTCGGAAGACTGGCTACATAAAGACGAACACGCCGCCGACGGCTGCGCTGAATAGCACATTGGCTCCGCCTTTTGCCAGTTTCCCACAGACGACAACGGTAACACCGCCGGGCAGCATGGACAGCTGGACAAGCTATCAGACGCCCTACGAGCTGAGTCCACAGTTTAGCCTACTCTCGCCGGCTGCGAGTCCCTACGGCACCTATTCCGGCCAGTATGGCACCTATGTGCACGAGAGCCAACTTTTTCCTATGCGGCACTTTGACTACGGCAGCCCGCCGCGCATAGAGATGAACGGTACCGGTGGTGGCGGCGGCACAGCAAGCGGCAATCCAGAAGCTGGAGATGGTTACCAGGCGACAGACCTGCACCAGCAGCAGCAGCAGCAGCAGCAACAACAACAGCAGCACCTTGACGGGAGCACCAGTGCCCAACTGATTACTGTACACCAGCAATTGAATGGAAAGTATCTCAGTGCCGAGGAGGCTAAGTATGTCCAAGTGCAGTGCCAGCCGGCAACAGGACTGGAGGAGAACACAGCTACCTGCCACATGGATGCGCATCATTATGTCAGCGCTGTGGCGGCAGGGACAGCAGCATCCGGCAGCGATGATAATGACAGTGGTTTGCATACTGTGATCAAGAGCGAGGACGCAGGCGTCAGTGTTCAGCAGCAGCAGCAGCAGCAGCAACAGCAACAGCAGCAGGCGCAAAACTATGTCCTGCCGCCTTTTTTGAACTAAGAGAAATGCTCACACATCGACGTCAGCAGCGACGCTTTGTCCCTGCCTCTGCCACAGTCTCTGTATTCGCAACAGCACGCTTTAAACGGCCATTTTGATTTTTATCAATTTAATCAAACCTATGCTGCCCAAAATTCCGTTGTATGCGTGTGTGTGTGTGTGTAGCATTTCCAATAGTCTTCGAGTTTTAGAAAATACCATTAAAATATAGAAAATATGGAGCAATTAGCAGAATTGCTGCCATGGGTTCCTTGTAATTTTAAGCATAGTTAAGTTGACCAACAACAACAACAAAATCAACAAGTCTTGCCAAAACTTAATGCTTTTTATTAGCCTTACTATCAAAAGTAAAAAATCAAACATTGTTGGCTCTTCCCCATTGCCAACATGTACGAAATGCATTCCAAATGTGCCTTATTAGCAGTGACCAGATTGATAAGACAATGCCTTTCGCTTTGTCTCAATTCTGGTTCATTATTATTGCCCCTAGTTGTATGTATAATTGTAGTATATCAAAAACTGTTGTGTAGATAGACAATAAAGTGTTTGTATGTTTATATAATTGGCGTTTAGTATATAAACAAAAAACAAAAAACAAAAAATATGTTAATACATTTGGTATATGAATCTTACTGTTCTTATTTCAAGTTTCAGTTTCTTCAAGTTTTCATTAATCTAATATCTAGTTTCCTTCTTAATATGAAATACTCTAGGAATTTGCAATGTACATATATATACATAAACATAATAATACATTTATATTAAAGAATAAAGTAACACATTTTGTACCGCACAGAATTCATGTCAAACAAAACTATGAACGGAAAACAACAAAAATCAAAAAAGGATCAGATCATAATTTTTTTTTATATTCATGCACAAAATGCATTTTGTTCTTTTGCCAAGATTCTTAAAGTCCCTTAAATCACCTTAGTATGCAAAAATAGGGTACATTTTCAAATTCGATTCGTTTGCTGTCTTTTGGGCACACGATTAACTAAAAGGTAAAGTTGCCTTGCTCCAAAACTGTCTGCCAATCGATGCCTTCAAAAAATGGATGTGCCTGCAGCTGTTCGTAGTCCAAGCGCAGCTCTGGTGACAGTTGAATTAGTTGCTCTAGCAAATTGCGCGCATTATCCGATATGTCCAAGACATCTGAAGGATATTGGACACATCCATAGAGTTCCAGCTGGCCAGGATGCATAACCTTGTACGACTGCAACAACAAATCATTTAGTTTAATTACGTAGGTATAAAGCTTTAAGTGACCTACCACACCCAATAGCAGCTGGTAGAGCACGATTCCATAGCTCCACCAATCTGAGCGAAAGGTAAGTGGGCGTTCTGGTGCCACGAAATGATTGTTTAAAGCTACCAAACTTAGCGCCTTGTGCACGTAGTTATCATCGGAGGTTAGACCCTCGTTCTGATAAAAGTATGTGAGCATTAATTGACCTGACTTCCCAAGCAGAATGTTTTCCATATGCAAATCTCGCAATATAACACCCTTGCCATGCAGACTATGTATAGCCACTGCCAACTCGCAGGCCCATTGACGCAAGCAGACCTCAGGCAAACGCCTTGCCGTTGCCTTCTGTCGTCTTGGTGTCAGCGCTCCCGCTTGCAAGTTGCTCAGGGTATGTGAGACTGATTTAAGCAACTGTTGCGAACTACGCAGCAATTCGGTAACATCACTGGCAACTGTCAATGGCTGTTCAGCAGGGAATAGGTTAGCGTAGTCGACGCATTTGCTGGTCGTAGGTGTGTAGCTTTGAATATAGTCGTAAAGGAGTCCACCCTCCGCCTGCTTGAGCAATAAGAAAATCTTTTGGTCCGACTGGAAGTATGCCAGCAGTTGGCACATGTAGGGCACACGCTGTGGCAGAAAAATGCTTTGGGTAGGCGAATTGCTTGCTGGTTTCTCGATGCCTTTCATTATGCACGTTGGTCGTGACTGTGGCTCTGTGATGCACTGCACCTGCATGACGCGCTCTCCCAATACCTTCAGAACCTTGTACTTAGCTAACTGATTCCAGGCACATTCCAATTTCATAACATTGTCCACTTCATCTAGTGAAAGTTGAAATTGCAGCTTTCTCTTACCATCACGACCGACATTGGAGCGCAAAAAATTCGCATAAATATCATCTGCACGCGCCAGATATTTGGCAATCTTGGCCTTAGCTATAAACTTGCGATCCTCGTTAGCATCAGATTTAGCGCCGACAAGCAACAGCTCCACGCCGCGTTTGTACCGCTTATGGGCGTCCTCATACTCCAAATTAACCTCCGACTGTACAGCATGGCTGAACTCCAAGGCTGCCTCATAAATGTAATCGCTGTCTTCGCTCTCCACAGAGGCCATGGGCGTAAGTAGGCGTGTGTAGTCGCGCTTAGATTGTTGCTCCTCTTTTTCAACAATCTTATCTTTACTAAGTTGCTGTTGCTGTTCATTCTGCTCGCTATCGCTGCTAGGCTTGTCACAACGTGAATCCAAGAGCAATATGCCATTGGCGTCATGCGGATCGTAGGGCAAATCGAGTTGATCACAAATTTCAGCTATTGCTCCACTGCCAGGTATCTTGAGCGAGCGCTCCACGTACAATTTTCGCAGCGGGGATGAATTTGGGGATTGCGCTTCGCTAAAGAACTGTGTGAAACTGTTGCATTTGTATAGCACGGGATGCTGGGCTGCGAAGTCAAGCAGTAGGAGTATATAGTCTTTGCGTAGCTGTATCACATTCTCATCAAAACGCTTAAAGTAGCTGCTGTCGGTTGGTTCGGGAACTTTACCCGGCAGTTGCATACTTTTGTGCCGGCGACTAAGTTCCCTATGAAGCCGTTTGATCTCATGAAATCGTTTCCACACTACAAGGCACGTTAGTGCTTGAGGCACCGAGCGGGGGAAGACCTAGCAATGAAGTGTGTTCCAATCAAGTTTATAATTCTCGCAAGCCAAAAGCTACTTACAATCGATGTAATCTTGTAAATTGTGTAACCTCCCTTGTGCTGTTGCGTATCCGTTACAGTAAAACTGTGTATCCATCCTCCCAAGTTTAAGGTCATCTTGGCACGAGAAGCTACCAAGTCCTTTTAAAATTGAGTTTGATTTGATTTTGTAATGGAGCCAAACTGGGGTTGCACAAACTGTTTGTTTTCTCTTTTCGGCACTGCTGTTAACTGATTTTCGTATAAATATACTCAAATATACATTGAACGTAAAACGCAATACCTTACCTTTATGAATTTCATGTTAGATATTTATTAAAACTATATCTTCGGAATCTTCTCACATTTTTTGCCACTATTTTTGTGTTGTCTTTTAACTGAACAGATGGGAGGGAGATATAACAGACAATTGGCAATAACAGTATTTGAGCATTAACATTTTCGTAAATGTTAGTAACGTGGATATTTAAAAGTGCATCAAATTCCTCGCCTAACTAAAAATTGATGAAAATATTATCTTAAATAATTCATTAAGAAATGTTTCATTTAAAATGTAAAATAAAACAAATAAGAAAATGAAAACGAAAACGACAACGAATAATTGTTGGAACGAATACGAATGATTGCAGGGCTGCTGCAATCCGTGCTAGACTATCGAAAAATATGTAGAGCTAAATAAATTTTGAAAATTAGTTCTCAATTCGTGTAAGCCTAAATGTTGGCAAATTTTGATAACTTTTCTGTCTTATATTTTTATTAAATACTTTTTTTTAGTACACCACAAAGGATATATGATCGATAATATAATAGTTACCACTATCGTTAACGTACTAGCGGAAATTAAAATGGATAATGAGCAATGCGACTTATAATCTATCAAAAGCCACCCGAAAAAGCTGAATATAATTTAAAAAAAAAACAACAAATTTTAAAAACTCTTCTAACGCCAATAAATAGAATACACATACTTTTCTTATTTATCGTACGATAGTCTGCACTTATCGATATTTTATAACATGTCGTGCATTGCCACTCAAGAGCCATCTTTTTTTGCCGCGCCTCTGCCTCTCATTCTCAGAGACATTTTTGAGCGACCGACAAAGTAAGCGTTTTAAAATCAATCAAATAATTCAAACTAATATCATCTTGTGACAGTGTGTGTGCGGAAAGACAGTTAAAATTATAAATAGTTGTACAATCTGAAAAACTTTTACGACGCACGCTCGCTCTCAGTGAATAAATTATTCATTTTACCCCCAAACGTTCTTTACTGTACTCGCAGATTCGTGTAGCGTCCACGACGACATTGAAAACGGAACGGCAGCCGAACCGAGCGTGCGAGTGAGCTAAGCAGAGCGCTTGTCAACTCAAAAAGCAGTAGAGAAAAAGAAGGCGACGAAGACAGCAGCAGCATAATCGACGCCGCACGTACCGGGAGCATTTAAAATAATTTTTTCTGTGGATTAATTTTACTAAAAAGGATTTAAACACAATGACTGAACGTGAAAATAACGTCTACAAGGCAAAATTGGCCGAACAGGCTGAACGCTACGATGGTGAGTAAGAAAAACGGGGCGAAAAAATTTTTTGTCAGCGGAGCGCCAAGTTTTGGGGAGGGGTCCAGCGACATTGTCGTCGCGTGGCCTGCGCAGCGTCGAAAATTGTGGAAAATATCCACAGTTTATACAGTGGGTGACACGAAAAGTAGCAATTATTAATTTTGCAGACATGTGTAGGTGCGCCCCTCTGCCTTACCAATGGCTTTGTCAGAAGCGTCGAATCGGCGTCGCCGCATCCGATGAGTAGTGTTTCAGCGAAAAGACCGAATACCGAATGAAAAAGAAGATGACGAGGAGGCGAGGCAGCGCTGTAGAAAAGAAAGACTGTAAAAGAAACATGTAAAACAAACCTGATTTTTACCGGCAAAAATTCGCGTGGTTTTCGCTTTTGCGTTGGCCATTGCAAAAAGCAACTTTGTTGCGTATTATTTTATACGTATATACATATATATAGATATATATATATATATATACATATATATGTAGTTCTACTGAACTAAAAAAAATATGTAGGATGGGGGACTTTTCAAGTTGAAATTTTGTGTATTTAGTGTTCGTTGATAGGCGCGCAAGGCAAGGGCTGCGCAGCGGGGAAATTACATCGTTGCTAAGGGCTGTTTTGTAGTTGCTTTTGTGTTGCCAAGTCAAACTTAAAGTAAAATAAAAGTACTTGCACCGTAAAGGAGCAACATAATTAAGTATATATTTAAATGTTAACGGTTTGCGTTTTGCCTGTATTCGAAATCAGTGAGAGACGAAACTTTTTCTTCGTTCTCTTGTTCCTTTCGCTCCATATCGCCGCCACTCAAAATGTGCTTTTGTTGCGCAGCAGCAAGGCGGCGACGTCGTCATCATGCCGTACTGCGAAAAATCGATGAATGAATCGATTGTGTGACTGGGCCTCACAAATAGTCGCTGGAGTAACGATCAGGGCCTGCTGTCAGACATTGCAGATATTTTCTTCTTTTTTTTTTTTTTGGTTTTTATGCAAATTAGTGATTGTCCCTTTTTCTTACATTTTTCAAAAAGAACTTTCTCGCATTTTTTAAGGGCAGGAACTTGGCAACTCTGCTTGATAGTGAAGAAAAGAAAAAAAAATTTGCACTAGCATTACTCATGCTTATGTGCGCATGTGTATGTACATATGTATGTATGTATGTGTGCCTCAGAGAGGCATACGCACGCACGCTCATCGCTACTATCTTAACTACTCACACCATCCCGGTCAAAAATTGTATTGTTGCTGGCTGCTTATTTAATTAAAAATACTTCAATTAATTAAAATGCTACGGCTGCTCAAAATGCAAAGCGCTAGGCAGCAGCTAGCGTTTTTGGGAATTGACTATAAAAAGCGCGCGCGCTCAGCAGCGTTGCTCAAATGTGTTTCCGTGTGCGTTAAAACGAGATAACTAGTGTTGCTGACACAGGCAGTGATGCCTCTTCTGCCCCAATACAGTGGTGGTCAGAAGTTTACTAATGTTTCTTGTATTCGGGCAAAAGCATTAACTGTAGTAATTATAACTAACATTTCTACTTGCAATTGACAGGAATACTGCCAACACTTAGCACAGGCAGCATTTTTATCTGCTTGCTCTTGCTGCTGCTTCTGCGCTCCAAAGAAGTCAATCAACTATTAGCAGCCACTGCGGTCACGCACACAGGCATACTCACACATACACACGTGAACATTAAAGTCTGTATCACATGTTTTTCTTCTTATTTTTGCCTGCGTGAGCTCCAAACTGTCCTCGTCTGTGTATTAGTGCGAGCACTTGGCGTTGGCCTTGTCGCACTTGCGACAGCTTTGGTCATGCTGGAGAGACTAATACAAATGCATTCCAGGCAGCCGGCAACGTCTGGCTTGCCTCTCTTCTAGACCCGCCTCAGCCCCTACGTCGCGCCCACACAACACCAACTTTTCCTCTCTACCCCCTCTATATACATTAACGTCAGCAGCGGCAGTTAGCCTTTAAGTGTGCTTTCAGGTGCGGACTGCTGCTGCTCCCGTTTATTCTAGCTACGTCTTTTCGAGGTCGCTGCTGTGCACTTTTTGTTGACGTTCAGCTGAATGTCGTCAATAAAAAACAGAAAAAGGCGGAGAGAAGAGTTTACAAAATGTTACAGATTTGACTGCGTTAGTTGTTCCTGTTTTATATATACTTTTTTTTTTTTTTTGCTTGTGTAATTACATTTTTCTAACGGCATGCACGCATGCTAATCACCTGATAAGTACGCGGATGAGTATAAAATTGCAAATATGTGACTACATAGATGTGTTTACATATTTGAAGTATTCACAAACCCACAAATGACGACCGAAACCAAGGGTATACCTCGCTCAAGAAATCCTTTTGTATTGTGCCTTTGTTAATGGCGTCAAACATTTTCCAAACTTTTAAACAGTATATTAATATGACGCGTTTTGCTTTTATGTGGGTGCCTTGTACTTATGTGGGTGTACGATGAGGTGGTGGGGCGGCGTTTAACATTTGTATACTGTGCGCTGTTGACTTTGGCTTTTTGGCGTATGTTTTTTTGTTGCCTTTGCGTTGTCATGCCGTGGGAATTTTTGTTCAATTATATTATAATATCAGGGCTTATTTATTTTGCCAAATTTGCAAATTAGCTAAGATTTTTGAAAATTGGCATCTCTCTGGCAGGCCCACAGTCCCTGTGGATGCTTTGGAAACTGACACAGTGTTGGAAAACGCATTACGATTCTGTGCCATTGCCAAACAACAATTTGAAGTTCACCGAAAAGCAACAACGCGATGCTACTAAATTGAGCACAGTGAATCACACAGACAACTTTATTCGGTTTTTCACAGCTACGTGCTGCAGCAGTATATAAAAGCAATACGAATAACAAAGCTCCCGCTGTTTGAACGTAAAATCATGAGGGGAATGATGGGGGCGGCGTTCATACTTATATATTGTACATACATAGTCATATACATATGTACGTTAGCAGCTCGCTGCAGAGAGAGAGAGAGAGAGAAAGCAAAAGCCTAGCATTGCAGGCATAGTCAGAATGCCACAATTACTCTATTTAGCACTGATTTGTTTCAATGTGTGCTACACATATATCATTTACGCTTGTGTTTGTTAGTTGAAATGTTATCAATACGCACACAAATGTAACAACGACTCAAAAGTTGCAGCTGTTTTTCGGTAGAATTCAGTCACTGCAAATGCATGTGATTCATGACGCGATTTTGATCCGATGACGCCTTTGTCAATGTGGCTTAGGCTAGAGAAATGTGCAACAATGCTTCGTTCCTGAATGTTATCAACTCCATGACAAAATCGTTCTAAAACTAGCAAGTACTTGTCACAGGAAACAGCTATGTACATACATATATCATATACCTGAGTGTGTGATAGGTTATGTCATTAAAGATTGGGAGTGTGCCTACGCATAGATAGTGAATATGTGAATGTGAGTATGGGATAGCCGATAAATTTGAAAAAACAAACAACTACAGTGGATACTAAGTTAAGGTAAATAATGATAGAATATTTATTTTCAACATATCACATATGCCTGCAGTAATTACGTAAATTAGCATATTTAATGCTTAACAGAAAATATTGTTTTGTCTTTTTTAATTATAATTTGTATGTTATTTTGTTGTCGTGCACTTACAGAAATGGTGGAGGCCATGAAGAAGGTCGCTTCCATGGACGTTGAGCTGACCGTCGAGGAGCGTAATTTGCTATCGGTTGCCTACAAGAATGTAATCGGAGCACGTCGCGCTTCGTGGCGCATCATTACCTCCATTGAACAGAAGGAGGAGAACAAGGGCGCCGAAGAGAAATTGGAAATGATTAAGACCTATCGTGGTCAGGTGGAAAAGGAGCTGCGCGACATTTGCTCGGATATATTAAATGTGCTCGAGAAACATCTCATTCCATGCGCCACGTCCGGCGAAAGTAAAGTATTCTACTATAAGATGAAGGGCGATTATCATCGTTATTTGGCCGAATTTGCCACCGGTTCGGATCGTAAGGATGCTGCAGAAAATTCGTTGATTGCCTATAAGGCAGCAAGTGATATTGCCATGAACGATCTGCCACCCACACATCCCATACGCTTGGGTCTGGCTTTGAACTTCTCGGTAAGTGAAATGCTAATAATGATTATTTTAACATTAAATCATCAAATATGTTTTGTTTCTAAACCTTAGGTGTTTTACTATGAGATTCTCAATTCACCGGATCGCGCTTGCCGCCTGGCGAAAGCCGCATTTGATGATGCCATCGCTGAGTTGGATACGCTAAGCGAAGAGAGCTACAAAGACTCGACACTGATTATGCAGCTTCTGCGGGATAACCTCACATTATGGACGTCCGATATGCAGGCAGATGGTGTGTAATCGTTGATAATCAATATTGATTTATTATATTTTTTCAATTCCAATTGATTAATACAAAAAAAACCTTTCCCTTTACCCCTCAACACAGACTCCACAACAGGCGATGGCGAACCCAAACAGGAAATTCAGGATGTTGAGGATCAGGATGTGTCGTAATTTAAGTAAACCCCCGCCCTTCCATTTAAAAACACAAAACAAAACAAAAACATATACCTTCTAAAGTAAATATAATACATATAATATATATGCATGCAACAATAAAAACAACAACACGCGCAACCGGGTAGTAAACAAGAACAACAACAAGAACAGCATCAGCAGCAACAGGAATCAACAGCAACGATAAGCGACCACTACTACAGGGGCAGCAGCAACCACAGAAATGTAACAGTAATAACATAACAACAACGGCAACATCTACACCAGCAGCAGCAGCAGCAAGTAGCAAAATACCACAAAATAAATACAACAAATTCAACAAAAAGCGGCACAAACTGAGGGTGGTCATGGGCGTGGCTGTTGTTGGGGCTAGAATTAGGTGCAGCCGTCGTCGTCGCCGTCTTCGCTGTGGAATGCGAATCTTTGTCCTGGCTCCCAAAGCTACAGCAGCAGCAGTAACAACAAAAACAACAAGCAACTCTACTACATTTGAAATTTTTTGCATTCGAGAAACAAAAGCATTATATTATATTTAAATAAATATTATATTTAATTCTGAGAAGCGAAAACAAAATAAACTCATTTCAAACTAAATACACATACACTCACGCACACACACACACACACACACAAACACACACACAGTAAGCAAAACGTACATTTCATTCGAAAGTTGGCATAATAATCATTTTACTATCTATCAGCATAAAAATGAGAACAACACATAAAATTCACACCTTCAATTTTAAGTTTAAGCCAGTCATAAAAGTAATGATATGAAATAAATTAAAAGGAAATAACACTCAAAAACAAATAACAAACAAATACAAAAATTAATAAGCGCAAATTGAATTAAAGCGAAGCAAAGAAAAGCCTAACGTAAAACAAAATACCAAAACAAAATGTATGAAGCAAATGCATGAACAAAACAGCAACATTTAATTATAATTTAATACGAAACAAAAAGCAAATGTGAAGTAAGAACGAAATGAGCAAACAAAAACAAAAACAAAGTCAAGCTTAAATAAGAATAAACTATGAGGCGAAAAGAAGGAAATGTTAGTTGAAGTGAAATTCGAACGAATAAAAGTAAAACGAATTCTTAAGCTTAAATTTGTATGTATGTTAGTGTATTGTTCACAAGACACAGAGACACAGACACTGACACGAAAAACAACCACACGGAGCAACCAATCACCACTTTGGCATATAGAAAAGCTTACTTCTCGGTTTACTATTTTATTAATCTCTTTCTCTCACCGCTCTATTGCTCGCAATTAAAAGAATTAGGCGCAGTTTACGTTAGTGTTTTTATAAGTACAAGAGTTTGTTTAACGTTTTTGAATTTACTTCGACACAAACATTTCATAAACAGAAAAGTATTTGTAGTTGCTAAATAAATGGTACACATATATTTAAATATATATTGTATACATCTTAGTATATATACATTCAGATATATGTACTTGTATATTTTCTATGCCTACCACTTATGTAATTTGTAGAGAATTCGAGTTCGAATATTTCCACGTGAAAAAATCATCCCAAAATAACTACCTGCGACAAAATGTTTGCATTTAAAAACAATAATAAGAACAAGCCAGTAAATTTATAATTTATTTTAGCTGAAAATGAAAAGCCGGAAACTTAAAGTTAATGTTTTCCCTCTTTGTTGCTGCGTTCCAATTGAACAATTTGACCAGAACAACAATCTTAATAACCAAATTGAAAAGCATTCTTTTCGCACATACGATGCTTTTCAGACACTTTCCGCTTGCATCTTTCTTGTGAATGAGAAAATAGTATAAGTATGTACACACATATATATACATATATTTATATTTATATATAGGTATGTATGTATTTATATTGGAAACGCAGCCGTGAAAAGCCGAACAGAAAATTGGAGCGTTAGGCAGCAGTAAATACTTAAATAATATCGAAAAACACAAGTTTCTTAAATGAAAAAAGAAAATCAACAAAATCAGCAAAAAGCTAAACTGACATTCGTATTCATTTCAAATAAAAATAATTAAAAAAATTAAGCATAAATTAATATTACTTTGATGATTGATTCAGCATCAGCAGACAAGGCATTGCTATTTTATTTGTGGACTTAAGTAGGTGGGGATTGTAAATGAGTGGGCTACTATTTATTATACATATAAAGGAAATCTTGAATCAATTTTACGTATTTCTTTATATTCGGAATAATTATTTATTTATTTAATGCCGTAATTTGATGTTTAGATTAAAAATCTATTCACTAAATCCAGAAGTCGGTATGGGAATGATGAATGATTTTAAATGGATGATAGAAAGCATTTTTCCCATTTCTATGGAAAACTTTAACTTACATATTTCAATATAATAGGCGAAATTGGAAAATCATGGAACATGTATCAATACTAGATGCTCGTCGGAGACACAGCAATGCAGTAGAGACACATGTAAAAGTGCTCGAGTCCACTTCAGCTCAATGTCAAAGCCAGTGGCATTGAATACACTTGCAACTGCAGTGGAACTAGGTCTAGTGGCCATTGTTTGGGCTGTGTATGGCCAACCATATGAGTAGCACAGCACCACCACCGCCACCACCACAAGCACATAACAAAAGAGGTGCGCCACATACGATACGGCATGTCATATGCCATATACAATTGCTTATATGTATATCTAAATATGAAAATCTAGGCAAATTGGCAGACAGCAGCACAAAGTAGAAAAGCCAAAAGGCCTAACGATTTATTTGCAAAACGTCGGTAGGTCTTGAGACAACAAAATATTGGGAAATGACGCTGCAACTGCAAATTGAGAAGCTGAAAGGCTTGGATAATTACAAAGCGTGGTCGATGACAATGCGTGCGTATTTGGAGTCCGAAGATCTATGGACTGTTGTTGAGAATGGGCCGGAGAACAATGAAGAGGTACATAGCTACTTGTCCACTATACATTTTGAGTTTTCATTTATTGCCCGAGTTGACCAATTGCAGTCACTGCTGAAGGATAAACGTGCCAAATTCCTCATACTCTGCCTGATAGAAACGAAGCTGTGTCAGTTTATGGTCAGCATACGCACGGCCCGGGACCTTTGGAGTTATTTGCGCACCCAGCATTCGCTTCGTTAAGGCATCCAGTTTTCCTGCGCAAAATTGAGAAAAGATACCAATAAAAATATGACAGAAATATTGCTACTGGCACTGTTTATTTCGCCTTATTGGGGCAGCTCTATTATCACGGGTTGCTCTTCGGGATCCTCGTCGAGTAATCCCTCAAAATGCCAGTTAAGCTGCTTGGCCAGTCGTTTGATTAAACGCTCAGCGTTTACCACGAGACCGCCAGAGTAAAGATTTACTAGCAGCTCGCGAACATCTTTGTAGACTGTGTTGTGCATGGTGGGCGCCATCAACTCCTCAGGCAGGTGCGGCAGTTGGTGGGCGAGCACTTCACTATATTTCATAAAGGCCAATTTGTATTTTCCAACAGCCGTCTCCGAGTGTGCCAGCAGGGCGAGCACTTTCCGCCAGTGGTCCAAAGATTCCACCGAATAGCCAACCAAAAAGAACACAAATGCCAGCTGGAGCTCCTCAATGAGCGCATCGGAATTGTTTTCAAACTTTTCGAATAGCATATCCACTGCTGCTATGCAGTCTATCGCATGTCGCGAAACATCCGCTGGCGGTGCATTCTGTGGGACACGTTTAGGCACTGCACAGAAACGTGGCGCAGTGCCCTCCACGGGCTGCAGGCATGGTAGCATCTCACTTTCATCCAGCAGCAACTTGGCAGCTGTATTCCGTTTGCTGATGTTATCCGCTCCACCGCGTGGTCTGTCAGCGTCCGTGCAGGACTGTAGTTCAATGTTAGTACGTATTGTTCCCAGTTCTGGCTGGCAGCGATTCACGCACGATTCGGTAACGCTACCAGTTAGATCTTTCCACTGACACACATAGCGATAGTCGTACGGAGCCAGCACGCGCTCAAGTTGTGCTAAATTTTTCCGTATACGCTCGCGCTCCAACTGCGGGTCCGCTGTCTGACGTTCTCTCAGCTCCTCCAGTTCATGATCCCATTCGCGCACCAGAATCTCATTAGGATGAAAGAAATGGACGAAGCCTACACGAGGTGCAGCGTCGCCATACGGCCCGCGGGATGCGCACCAAACATAATGCACACCGGGTGGTATCATTTTGACACCACGAAAATCTGGACCTATGGTATAAGCGCACAAGTCAATGCCAAACTCGGTGCCCACAGGAACACCGGCTATAGCCAAAACGGCGCCATCTGCTAGCAAGCGCAATGCCAATTCCGGATCCATTTGCATGTTGGAGTTGTCCTTATTCATTGTGTATGTGTCTACTTATTTACTTATTTCTGTAATTCAAGTTTGCAGATTATTTTGTTGTACTTAAGTGTTCCAAATAATCGTTTACATTCATACTATGTTCATTTTGGAACGTGTTCAGTGGAACTTCTATTTGGTTTTTGTGTATTTAAATATATATAATATTTTTTTATATTTATTTTATTTTTAAACACATCACAGATTTGATAGGAAAAATACATTTATTTCATATCAAATTTGTGCTCAAATGTTTTTTTTTTTTAAGAAAATAATTAGGTTTATTTTTAAATATGAAAACTGAAAACAAGTTCGCGACACGCTCGATAGGCTTAGTGTTAATCGATAGCTTGGCAGTTTTAAATCGATATAAACAAGTTGACTGAAATTTGGTACCGATAGCAAATTTCGTATTGTTTTTTAGAAAATTGTATTTGTCTATTGTATACCAAGCCAAAAATAATTATATCTCGAAGCAGCATCTTTTATAGCCAATAGCAAACTCTGCAACTCTTTCCTAATCTGGGATTCGAATCCGTAATGACAATGCAATATAACTTATCTTCGATGAGAACAACCTGTTCAAAGTGACATATTATGTTGACAATTTTCTATACAAATGAATATGCTTTGTGAAATACAAACAACGTTCAAATATTTGTTAAAACTAATTGTATATATATATATATATATATTGGCTGTTTTATTTACTACAAAATGAAGTCAAATTAGTACTGTAAGCTGCGCTTAGTGCCTATATCGTCCAGTATCTGGCGCAGTTCCTCGTCTTCAAAACGACCCTCCAGAGAAGGTATTAAAGCCTTAGCCTCCTCTGGCGCCTCCGGGCAGAGATTACCCAAAGCTGCAAGTTCGAATTTGTGCAGTTTCTTTTGCATAAGCAAACTTAAAAGAAAACAAAATAACTCAGAAATTAAGCTGTTTATATTGGGAGGCATTTACTGTTTACCTGCGTACGGACATAATGGTCTCCTTATTCTTGAATTTGCGAAAACTGTCTGTGTAGGCGTAGGTTTTCATAAAGACCTCTGAAAATTCCTGCTCTTCGTCAGCGGATTCGTTTTGACGTTTGCGATGATCAAGCAACATATGCACCTCCGATATGAGCAGCGTTTCAGCATTCTCGAATTCTGAAAAACAACGATATATGGTGTATGAGCATAATATTTAAAATAATATAAATATTTAATTTCTTTTTTTTTGCAATTTACAAGTGAAACGCAAGTGAATGTATTGCTATAAGTTTAGCCAAATGTATGAGGTCGAATGTGGCCATTTTCCACCAAGAAATCATAAATCTGTCGCGTTTTGTTAACATCGATCTTAATCAGCCGCCTTGCATCGCCCAGTCTTAGATGGCCCAGCTTGGCCTGCTCTGCAATAAGCTGGTTTTTGTATTCCAAATAAGCCTGTGGTATTAGACGCGCTACGCTACAAAGTGTACGTTCTCCAGAATCCAGCTTGGAGTAACCTGGCAGATCTGAAAGAAAAATTGTGTTGTCAATGCGAATATTCGAATAACCTGAAATGTATTTATACCATATTTAAATGCTGTTTATAAATATCTAGATCGTATATATACATTCACTCTATAATATACATATATGTCCTTTTCACTGTTTAACTGTAATTTACTTATTTACTTCTATCTCTGAATATATGTATATCTGAAGAATATACAAATATATTTCCATTTCTTACCCGTAATGTCCATTGGACTCGCCTTGCGACGCGGACACAGCATATACACTCTAGAGCTACTTCCTTGAGGAATCTGCTCAACATTCTGATTATTTTCGAAATTGTGTACCAATTGTTGCCAGTCGTAAGCATCGTTTTGCCGTTGCCGCACATAATCCCGCTGAGCTTGCTGTCGCTGCTTGTGAAGACGCGTATAAAGCGAGCCACCGTAGAGAGTGCGCACGCCGTGTTGCCGCATATCGTGGAGCCAATGGAGTCGATTTTGTAGTTGGCGATAATGGCGCAGCGACTCCACCAGCAGATCAAACTCAATGGGTTTACAAACTTGCATGAGGGCCAGAAAACGCATGCAGCTAGCATCGCTACGAAAAGCGCTCACATACTTAGTTATCCAGCTGACCGTGCGATTGGGCATGATAAGACCATGGTCACGCATAATTTTGTAGCGTCGCTGACGTTCTCTAAAAATACACAGACACAGATTGGCTTGTTATTAAAGCAGGTTGCAATAAATGGGACTGCTTCAAGACTACCTCAGACGATTGTTGTATGCACGGACTAGTGCACATTGCAGTTCCTCGACTAGTTTCCTGTCTGGTGACTCGTTTTCAGGTTCATTATCAGCGTCTGGTCCCTGCTGTTCGACCATTACAGATAATAGGCCTTCGGCCGAGGCATCGTAGGGCGTGTCAAAGTCGCCGCGTGCGCAGCGGTATCCTGCATTGATTTTAAACTGAATCGATGCAATGTCGTCATGCCGAGGAGGTTCTAGGGATCGCATTTTGAACACATATGGCATGCGCTCTGGCAGGTAACAATTTCGTGCATGCTGCAAGCCCAACAGCCGTTCAAAGATGCCGCCGAAGTAGCAATCATGATAGTGTCGTCGTATCTCCTCTGGTGAGTGCCGTTTCTCAAGGGCATTCGCTATAGCATCCCAGTTGCCATAGCCATGGGTGTGCAGAGCTTGCAGCAGTGCACGTTCGTCTCGTGCTATCCAACCGGATTCGTTTGCAAATACCTGAATATCATCCCGTATTATAATGTAGGCGTGGTTGTTGCGATGGCCTCCGATTTCGCGTCCTCGTGAAAAGCAATGCAGACATATCAAGACATCCAGGCACTCGGCACACTTGATATAAGGCTCTGTGAGGCAACAACGACACATTAGACATAGACTGGACCCAGAAGAGTGCTCTATTCCATGAGCCTTGCTGCTGGCCACACTTTCCTCGAACTGATTGTGAAATCCGAGGGCATTATAATATATCGTTATACGCTTTGTTTCTCTATCAGAGCGTGCACTGGCGAACTTGACCGAGGAGCGCAGAACCTGGTGCCTGTTTGTTTTTGCTGTAAAGAGGTAATTTAATGTGTGTTATGGTGAACATGGCGCGCCATGTGGACCCCGTGGCACTCGGTTTGCTTCACTTGTAAGTTGCTAATCTGGCTGCTTAGCCAATTGTTTCTGGTTACCTTTTGGAAACTGCAAGTCTGCTGCATCCTCATCTACCATATCGACTGGGTTCATGAACGACATGTTGGTTCAGCTTGATTTTTGTTCTGAGCAATAATATTTAACAACAATTTCTGAAGATTGGATTTGTTTTCTCGCAGTGCCGCTTTTTATTTTTTATATGTACTAGGGATGCTGAAAAAGACGCTTGCGATTGCTACGACCTGCAACACTACTACTAGTCAGGGCTGTCAAATATTCTATTCAGTCACTGCAACTTTAAAATACCCGTGATATATGGCAGGTTCTATGTTTTACAACACTGTCTGGATTTAGCGGCATGCATTTCTTGGTTCAGCCGCATATTAAAGCAACGAACGGCTTTGGAGTTCTTGTCGTATTAGCTGCTGGGAAGTGATGAGCGAGATTGAGATCGCGCAGTCCATCAACGATCCAGCTGACAGCCTCCCCAAATACTGTGACTTCTTCAAATATTTACTCGTTGAGGAGTTGGTGCTGCAGTACGATTACCGACAGATTCACTACGGAAAATGCGCAGTTATTGGACGCTTATGTGCCATTCCGGATTATTTTAAACTGGAAAACGTGACAGTACCTCACCTGCCAAGGTAACTACCAGTGCGTACTTTTGTACTTGATTGTACTCATCATTTACCACTCACTCAGTGTATACAAGTTGCCCACGGGCACCGTGTCCCTGCTTCTACTGAACTTCAGCTACGAGAACAGCTGCACAGGAAGTCTGGCCAACGGAGCGTACTGTATTATGCGTGGCGAGGTAGTGCTATGCAATGTGCAGAAGCCGAATAGTCCCACTCTGACCACACGAGGCTTACATGAGCGATTGCTTCAGTTGAACGATAACGATAAGGAGAGGTCCAGATTTTTGGAAAAGGTACAGAACACTCACAAGCCCGCGCTGAACGTATGGCACTCAAGTCGTATTGACCAGGCCGAGGAGTTAATTCAACGTCGGCTGGAGATTCGAGTGCTGTGCAAGTAGACGAATAGCAATAAGGGCCAATGAAATGCATTCTCATTATTTGAGCACGTCACGCAGCAATCCTCACTTTTATACATTTTCGCAAGTGTTTGAACGAGCGGCAAGCTTAGATCCACTGTGGAAAGAGGCGCTACAGCAATCAGCTTGGCTTGATTTCTGGGAACGCGAAGGTCACGACTTTCTTGAGCAGAAGTGGCATAAACAACATCCCGAATATAAGCAGGCCATTGAGTTAGCCACAACCGAGGAGCGTGCGGCTTGGCAGGAGTTGTGGGAAAAACACGCCAGCGATCAAAGCGCGCATTTCTGGCATATCTTTTCTTGTGTCTTGGAGAATTACGAAAGGGATTTGTATAATGGTCTGCAAGATGTTGGTCAAGCCTTAAGCGATATAGACGAGCAGTTGTCGTATTTAGAAATACATCAAACCGGCGCCAGTACAGCAAGTGCTGAATGCAGTGAGGAGGATCAGGAATACCTGACTGCTAACGACGATCCAGAGTGTCTTGACGAGGAGCAGCAGCTAAGACTGCTCGGATTACCCACATCTTTTGGTGTAAAATGTACCAAGAGTCGACGAAGACCCAAACAACAGCCCCCAAGTGAATCTGAGAGTGACAGCGACTCCAATTGCTTAAACATGTCCAACGGAAAGGATGAGATGCTGCATGCCGTGAAGTCGCGTTCCATTAAGAAAAAGAAACGACAAAAGAACTCAAAAATTCCACAATTTATGCGAGACGACAACCTTTTGCTTAAGTATTGGTTCAAGCGCTTCTCCTTGTTTTCACGATTTGATCAGGGCATTCTTTTGGATCGCGAAAGCTGGTTCTCCGTGACTCCAGAAAAGATTGCCAAGCAGACGGCTCGGCGCCTCGCTAGCGATGTTATTGTGGATGCATTTTGCGGTTGTGGCGGCAATGCCATACAATTTGCCAACACCTGTGCCCGCGTGATTGCCATCGACATTGATTTAAACAAATTGACTATGGCAAAGCAGAATGCGGCCATTTATGGTGTAGCCCATAAGATTGAGTTTGTACATGCGGACTTCCTACAGTTTGCCAGCACCACACGTTTGCGACCCGACGTGATTTTTCTCAGCCCCCCCTGGGGTGGACCGGACTATCAAAAACAGCAGACTTTTGATATTGAACAAAACTTGCTGCCGCTGGGAGCGACTCCGTTGATGGAACATGCTCGCCGGCTAACGGATAATATTGGATTCTTTTTGCCACGTAGCTCCAGCATTAAACAGGTGATTGCGCTTACTCGTGCGGGCGAACAGTGCGAGGTGGAGCACAACTATTTGGATACGCGTCTGGTGGCAATTACAGCCTACTATGGCAAGAGCTTGGTCAAGAGTCAACCACAGAAGGCTAAACATTGATTATAAGCATCAATTTGGGTTAAGTTTGAACAAGTTGGGTTGAGTTGAATCGATCTACTATCGATGAGTTGTACTCACTTGATTAGTAACTGCATTTTTGAAATTGATTGAGTTTTAGATTTAAGTATGTAAATACTTGTATAAATTAAGCACATTGTTCACTTTTTATGATTAGTTATAATTACAGCTTTTATACGTTTGATTAAATGTTGGACTTAAATTCTAGTGTAACCACATTGATAACAATTTGACTGTGCTTTGACTCTTTCTGGCAAATTCCGATTTACCCATCATGCATCATTGTGCTCGGCTAACAGTTGCCAAGTCACCGGACAGAGCGTAAGGACTTTATCCAATTTAGACAGCTTAAATATGCTGCTCTCTCCTCGTCCTGCCCCTCTCAGTTTGTGTGGTAAGATTGCAGTGACCAGTGGTCATAACCGTAACGTCCCTCACCATTGGTCCGAATGGGACTTTTAATTAAAAACGCAAACGGAACAAAACGAATGTCTATTTTTAAGAACTTTGTGAAACAACTCTAAGCCTGGCAACCAACCGGGCGGGCCAATTAACATGTTCCATGTCACAAAAGTTTCACATAAATTCCAGCGTAGACCAAACAACAACAGCAGCAACCCTTTTCGCCGTTAACAACATACTTAGAGCATCCCTTGGGTTGGGGCTGTATTTGCGGAATTTATAGCTGCCTAATGGCTAAATGGCATTCAGCTAGTTCTTCTCCCTGTTCTCACTGGATATCATCATCAGTGTTTTCGCTCTTACTCTCTAATTAGTTTGATAAACTTATCATTTGTCCGCATGTAGCTTTAGAAATTTCAAGTGGATTATTTTGATTGAGTCAAATATTTAATGGCCTTAACGTTTTTTTGGATAAATCAGAAAGCAATACAAGTAAAGGAACACTTAAGGATCTCTAATCGGATGTCCGCTATATGCTATTCACAGACTTATTTGAAGTCAAGCCAACCATAATATGTGAGTGTCTCTTAAATTAGATTTATTAACTCAATTATTTGTGTTTTTAAAAACACTTCTTTAACAGCCTTCTATTTTTTTTGGTGTATTTAAACTATTACTTAGAGGAAAGTTAATATGTACATATTTATACTCATTCACGAAAGTGACACAATATTTTTGTGCAATGTCCGTCTTGACTGTCTGTCCGTCTGTCCGTCTGACCGTCTGTCCGTCTGTCCGTCTGTCCATACGAACGCAAACCATTTTGCCGCTATTGAAGCTAGAGACTTGAAATTTGGAACATAAACTCGTGTATATCCTCGAATTATAAAACATCAAGATTTTCCCGATACGCATACTAGGGGCGTGGCAATTCGGCAATTCAAAATACATTTTCCGGCATGTCAGAAACCCTCTTAGTTGAAGTTCTAGAGAGTTGAAATTTGGAACGTATAACCCCGTTGATAATCCAAGACCAAAAAGATATGGTGGATATATCTACGCCTATAGGGGGCGTGGCAAACCGTAAAACCTTATATCTCTTAAAATTCCAGAGCTAGTAACTTCAAAATTGGATAATTGAGCTACTGTCGATGAGCCAACAATAATTGTTACGCTCCTTTAGGACGTGGCTTACTCACAAATACCCTGTTATTTTCAAATTATTGGAGCGTTAGCTTCCAAATTTAAGTTACGTTACCTTAGACTCTTTCTAAGGATTGCACGTCTACGCCCACTGGGGGCGTGGCAAATCGGATCTGAATATATGTATAGCGTTTTGCACAAAATCTTTTATATTTTGGAAATGGAAATTGAAATTGAAATTTGGAATATATACTCTGGCTGACAGCCCTGGAACAATAAGATATGGCGGAGATATCTACGCCCAAAGCAGGCGTGGCAAATCGGGTATTATCTATAGTTTTAGAGCTCCAAACTCCAAACTCCAAATTTAACAAATAAATTACTGTTGACCTCCTCTATTGATTTGCCAAAAATTATATATACACACCAACTGGGGGCTGGAAAATCAGAAGATGGAGTTGGTAGCGCTCGGGCCGTGAATAAGTATTCTGCAGCCGGTAACGCCCGACTGCAACGTTCTTACTCGTTTTATTTTTATTTTTTTATACCCTGAACCCATTGAAAATGGGAAATCAGGGCTTAATGGTATTGTTAAATGTATGTAACAGGCGAGGGGGGGGTCCCATAAAGTATAATATTCTTAATCAGGTGACAGGCGTTCCCCCTGTCGCTGTCCGTGTGAAGTCCGATATAGAGTATATAGGTCTGTTTTTTTGGCCCGGGGGCGGTTTACTTCCACTTGTCCTAATGGAATCCAGATAAATAATGCAATAGAGTTATTAAATTATATTATATCTCGTAAATCTTTGAAGCTAGAGTCTCCAGATTTTGTTTTTAGTTTTTAAATATTTTATTCAATTTCGATTTTTGTCTATTTTGAATCCCGGTTTTGTTTTATTTTATTTTCAAGCTTCTTTTTTCTGCGTTAATAAATACATAGGGAGTTATTTAAAACCGCATCGGGTGGGGCGGGGTTACGGGCCGGCCCACCCTGGTTTTCGTTCTTGGGTTGGTGTTTTTTGGGTGGTGTTGTTCTTTTCCCTTTAGCGCGGGAATGGGGGTCCGGTGTCGCATTTAAAATAAAGAAGCGAGACCAGGCGCGAGGCGTCTCTGTAAAAACTTCCTCTTGTGCCAACACAAAGAAATTAAAAAATATATAATATTTATTGTATTTTTTTTTGTATTTATACATTTGCGTTCCTCTCAGAATAGTGAAATAGTTAAAATGGTTAAAATATATTTAATAGAGCTGTCTAATTTGTACATATTCTTATTGCCACAGCTCGCAAAATATATATATATATTATTATATATATATATATATTATATGTGTATATTATATATGTGTATATTCATTTTCAGATGTTTACTTTCCTCATAAATCAGCTCTGAATGAGATTCATTCTCCGTTCCGGCTGCTCATCATAGTTAATTAGCTGCGCCCCGAGGCTGCACCTGCAACATCGCATTTTCCACTGGCTGTTGGCTTCGTTCACGGCCTAATCGCATTTGATATTGTCAAAACTTGTAACACAAATAAACCACCCTGGCGTTTAGGCTTGGGCTAGAGCTTAGCCCTCCTCAGCATCAACATCGTCAAGTGGCACAAATTACAGATCAAACATGCAGTCAGAGTTGCAGTTGGACTTGGCTGGCTGGTCAGGGCGGGGCGGGGCGGGGCGGTGCGGTGCGGCACGACCATTTATCAAGACCGTTGACAATATTACGCTTAAAATTAAATAGCGTAATAAAAGGGTGACTTAATTTGTTTTTGGCCGGACAGGCGCCACCACTCACGATTACGGGAGATGATGAGCTGTGAACACGTGTTTGCTTTCTAATAAAATATTCGCTCATATAAACAACGGCAACGAAGTCAAAGGAATATTGCTCTTATACCCTTGGTCCTCGCGTTTTATTATTGAAATTTTTTATTTGTCAACCCCTCGGCAATTACGCGTATCTAATAACGGGACCAGGCATTATAGCCCTACATAGATTTAAGTAGCCGATAATGCCTCGATTGACGCGTGACGCAATTTGTTTGTCTTTTATTAACATTTACTTTTTATAGCATTTCCTGACTGTGTGAACAGGGTCTGTCCAAATCTCTTAGCAATTTCAAACGTATGTTTTACCAACAATTTCATTTAGCTTTGAGCAAATTCAACTGAAGCCAAAGAAACTATTCTATCAAAATGAAAGTGCCATTTTTCTAAATAAAAGCCATTGGTTTATAGATAATTAAAAATTTTAAAGCCATTTATGTAGATTTCGTCTGTCCGACCACAAATCAGCATTGACTTCATAACCTTTCCTTTTGTTTAGTTTTCTGTTCATTGATTTGTTTGTTCAGCTTGGTTAATTGTTTTTGATATTCAGTAAATAATCGTAAATTCATATGAACCTAACTTAAAAATACAAAACAAATTAATAAAATAATAAATATTAAACATATGCAATACTATTTGAAATAACTTTTGCTCTAGATGTACTTTTTAAATGGTCTCAGAGCGTGATAATGACATAGATATGTATGTATTTGGCCGACTACAGCTCTCTTCTCACAAATACATAGCTACATATGTATATAGCTAGATCGATTCATCTCGTCGTCCTGATGAAAAATATATATACTTTAAGGGATCTTTCATGCCTCCTTCTGCTTGTTACGCACATTCTCTCAATTCTAATTTTCAATGGGTTCATAATAAAATTGGCAATTTTCCAGTGCATGTCTATTATAGATATATATATTGAATTCCATGTGGAATTTATTAAACTGCTGAGATAAATATATATTTGGAGCCTAAGTTATTTGTGTGTTTTATTCTTAATAAATTTTTATATTATAATGAAGGTTTCAAAACTACTTCTGCCATTTCTATGTAAGTTAATTAAGCTATTATAAGCTTTTACCATTGTTATTTTTTTCATTTAAGGATATATACTACAATATATTTATATATACGTTCTCTCTTTTATATTGTTTTCAATATATGATACATTTGCAATATTATCAAAGAGAGAGAATCGAATAGGAATGCATGAAACTATTCCAAAATGGCGGCACATTTGACTTATTGATTAACCGTTATTCATGGATTGGGCATTAAAATTAATAAACGTTGCCAATGTGTATACAACCACAAACAAGAGCAACAGCAACAACAACAATAAATAACAATAACGCAGTGCCCAGGCACTTGCGTACAAACCAGCAACCACAACAATACCAACTTTGTCTCGGAGCAATAAAAAATGCCAAGTATATCCACAAAATAAGAGCAATAATATTTAATAAATGTGCACACACACACACACACACACACACACACACAATACGTTTTTACTTTGGTGGTTGAATACGAAAAACCATAAATAAATATACAAGCGCGCAAACAAACACACACACACACATATACACACACACACACACACACACAAAAGCAGCAAGCGAGAAATAAGCGCATAAAAAGATTAAAACGTGTTGGCATCTCTGTGTATATACATACATACATAGGTAGGCAGGCAAGCTTTCTGTGTGTGTGTGTGTGTGTGTATGCTATGCCCTTTTGGCAGAATGCTTGAGCAGGGCGAGCAGGCGGCTAGGCGGGCCGGCGGGCCGGCGGCCTGTGCGACTGGGTGGGCATGGGCGCGCAGCTAACTTCCGCATCCCTGGCATCCCCGCCCATGCCAACCCCCGACATCATTTTCCGTGGCATTTCGGTGAAAAAGAATGCTTTTGATCTTCACAAGCGAATGATTTTTAATATGACTTTTTGCTGCTGATGACGCTGAGGTCGCATGACGTTGCCTTGTTGCTGCTTTTAGCTCAACAAAATATGTTTACCATATGCTTGATGCACGCATGCAGCAAGTAAAGTGAGCGCAGACAGTCAATCAGTCGATGTCCTTTCGCACAGAGTTTTTAAGCCCTTTGCTGCATATAATTAATAAGCTCAATTAAATGGCAACGTAATGCAGTTTATGGCACACAACACACACACATACACACACACACACACACACACACACACACACAGATGTAAAACCGCAGCGCCTAAAATTAGGCTAGTTCAAAGGGTCTCATTTGCTGTTCGGTGGGGCTTGGTGGGTGAGCGGGGTCGGGTGTGGCATTTGGGCACAGGCATAATGATGGTAATTTGTTGGTTTGGCCAAAAGAGCAAACGGCACGCTTGGAATTTCAATTAATTTCCATAATTTCCAACGCTTTATGAACGAACAACAGAAGCGAACCAAAGCAAAGCAAAGCAAATGCGTCGCGATTACGAGGGTGTTTTTTGTTCAGCCAACAAGGAGCTGAAACCATTGGCGTAAACGAAATGCTCCTGTCTGCCTATCTGTCTGCCCAGCAGCCCTATAAGCTGAGCACGACCTTAAGGTGAAAGCTGTCCTATTCTCATCATCATTATCATTATCATTATCATTAGAGTATAGGATATACTAGTTGTAAACTTATTTCATCTAAACAGCGCGAATAACAAGGGGTTTGGCTAAGAAAGCCCAACATTCAAACACTCGTTGTATCTATGTTGCTCAGCTGGCTACTTAGAGAACTCAGTTACTGAGAACTACAGAAACTCTTTTTAAATTTGAGATTTGTTTACAGTAACAAGTTAGAAGTATGTAAATGCTAATACTAGATGAAAGTAAACTCTGATACAATATTCACAGAGATTGACTTAAACAATTAATAAAGGGAAAGAAAGGTTATTTCATGTCGATTAAACAATTTGCAATTTTTGATTATTGTTTTATTTTTCGTTAATAGTCTAAGACATAATTCTCAATAATTGACAACTCACACTCTGGTTCGCGCTCTCTCTCTCTCTCTCTTTCTCTCTCTCTCTCTCTTTGTTTGCTTTAATCTTGCTCTTCCTATCTCTTTTACTTTCTTGAACACTCCATCAATTTATCTGTTAGTTTTTTCAACTTTTACTTCTGTTTTAAAATAGACATGTTTCTGTAACGCCCTCATGCTTATAAGACTCACTGTTTAACATCTTCCAAAGTATAATACTTAAAGAAGTAAGAAAGATTTAGCTCGGAGTGCCTGACTTGGATATACCCTAACCACCAGCGATCAGAGTTGTTAAACATGCATACATACACGCATACATACAAAAAAAAAAAAAAAAAAAACGGGCTTTTTAATAATGTTTTTGGAGGTTAAATTATCGGTTTAGAAAAAAAAAGAAAAAAAAATTTTTGTTTTTTTGTTTGGGTTTGGTGGGTAAAAAAAATAAAAAAAAAAAAACTCCCTTGCCAGCGGCGGGTGTGGGGTGAGTTTGTATAAAGTGGAATTTTATTGTTATAAAAAAAAAAAAAAAGGTTGGGTGTGGTTTTTTTTGTTTTTTTTTTTTTTGTTGGTGGGTGGGGGGTGTTAGGGGGGGTGGTTGGTTTTTTTATTGTGGGGGGGGGTTGTTGAGGTGAAAAAATCCAACTGTTGGGTCGTGTGGGGGTCGGGTGGGGGGGGGGGGGTGGGTGCTCCGGTACATGATTGCTGTGTGCGGTGTCTGAATTGCTTGTGTCTACAAGGATCTTTTTCATTGAAGTTGTATTAGGTAACATAAAACAAATAAAGTTTACTAAGATTTATTCCAGTTTTTGGTAATTTGAATTCTGTAATAGCAATTACAAATTTTGAATTTTCTTTTTGTAAAATCAACTTAAAGATGAATATAATAATATCATTACTAATTTAAATATTATATTAGTCTCTATTGTAGAAATGTTAGCTATAGTATTATACATTTTTCAATAACTTAAACTTCAATACTTTCACTTTGTATGAATATTCTTTTGATTTTTATTGAGTTCAATACATTAAGGCTATGCAAATTTATGTGTTCCAACTTTTATTCATTTTTTAATAATTGAATTTTATAGTTATTTAATGGCAGTAAACAATTTTTCATTTACTAACCAGAGGAGCACAAGAGAATAGTAAAAGTTTGTGACTTTTTCTTATTTTTTCAGTTTGACATGCCACAAACAGCACTGGAAAATGTTTAATTAAATGTGCAGCAGTAATATGCAATTAAAAACTCAGTTATTATTATCAAAAACCAAATAAATTTCTAATTACAACAGCTAGCGAGAAACAGGCGTTTTGCCATTTGGTTATTTGGCTGAAATTAATTTTTGGGTTAGGTGCGCAGCGTTTTCAAGTGGCTAAGGCAACAAAAACTCATTTCGACAGCGGTGGCCACAGTTCCAAATTGGAGTGCCTATGACCACTAGCATCAGCAGCAGCAGCAACAACAACAACAACAACAACAGCAGTAACAATGGCTGCATTGGCCAAAACAGGATTTAATTAAAAACTCAAAATGGCGGCTTAGTACCTGCTTTGTGTTTGTATTTTGCTTTTGTGAAGTGGCCCGGGTGAGTGGGCGAATCGAGAAATTTGTAAATTGCGCTCATTATGGGTTTTGATTTTTGAGTGCCAGATGAGATTCTAATTAATTTTTGCGTTAGGCATTTATTGAAAAATGCGCGCATAAAACACACAAACACACACACAAACACACACACACACACACATACACAGCCATCAAATTGTTGCAGTTATATGAGGCAAATGAGAAAATGACCGAAATAAAACAAATTTAATGGCATTTGTTTCGAGCCACTGCCCCAAAAGCCATAAAAGGCATTCTATACAAATTCATCCAAAAGGCAGATAACACAGCAAGCAACAACAACAACAACAACAACAGCAACAACGTCTAAATAAAAAGAGGAAAAAAATCGACATTATAAACAACATTATTAAAAACATGCCGCAAATGTTTTACTGCGCTCAAATTTTTGAGTCCATTTTGTTGTCGGCGCTGCTCGGTGGGTGGTTGGGTGGTTGCTTGGTTGGCTGGCTGGCTGTACTAAGCTCATAATGATGTTCAGCTGGCAAATTAATACTGCTGTCTCTCTTCCACTCTCGCAGGCTAATAATATTAAGCGCTGCCAAAAGCGGCAGTAAGAGAGAAAAAATGAGAGAAAGAAGAAAACGGAATTGGCTTGTATGTGTGTGTGTGTGTATGATTATATATATATATATATATATATATATATATATATATATATATATATATATATATATATATATATATTTCTATAAGGTGCTGTTAACAATCTGTGCTCGTGTGTATATGTGTGTGCGCGTGTATTTGTTGGCATGCAATAACGCAGTGCTGCTCAATAATAATAAAAATATTTCTGAGAAATGCGAAGGGATAAGGATAACATCAAGGTTTGGCATAGAAATGAAAGGAGTATAAGTATATACGATCAAACTTAAATCAGCAACATAGCTGAGTCTATGATAAAAGAACGGATTCATAACAATTCATATAATATTCATTTACATTTAGATGCACACCGTATGTTTTCTATACGCAATTTAAGTTCTCAGCTTCCAGATAAGTAGGCAACATTTTAAAATAAAAAGCCATATTATGTTATTTTCATGAAAACCGGAGCTCACTTCTGTCGTTATAACGCTAATATAATTGGACTTTACTTTGCTGTTCTCTTACGCGCTCTATTGCCTGTTCCCTATTCCCTATTCCAGAAATTTGCGTAATAATTCATAATGAAAAAAGTTTTTCCTTCCCATGCTTGCCAGTTTTTCTTTCGCCTTTATACTATATGTTTATGTACATATATAAATATTCTTTTTTATTTGAAAATAAATAAATATTAGGGCCATGGCAAGGAAACAGCAACAAGAACTACATTATTACCATCATTATGATGAGCCGCCTTCGCTAACGGCGAAGTTTATCAAAAGGCCAAGTAACAATGGCGATGGCAGCGACTGAGACTGCGACGCCTTCTCGTTCCAACTCGCTTCATACAGATGCACGGACACATGCGCAGAAGCAATTTACACACACACACACACACACACACACACACACACACACACACACACACACACACACACACACACACACACACACACACACACACACACACACACACACACACACACACACACACACACACACACACACACACACACACACACACACACACACACACACACACACACACACACACAGACAGACATGCATGTGCATTCACACATAGCTTTACATGGCCACTTGTAACGTGTGGAATTTGTTTACCCTTATTTCCCATTACAAAGGCATTGCAAAAAATATTAAAATTGTGGTAAATAAACAAATTTCGAAATAATTTAAAATACATAAATACGTTTGCCGTCTACACACACATACACACACACCCATTGAATGTGGCTTGTGTGTGTGTGGACACACACGTTGTGCGCTCTCTTGCCTGTGTGTACTCTCTATATAATCTCTCTCGCTCTTGCTGCCGCATGACCAATTTGCTCTCTCTCTCTCTTTCTCTCTCTCTCTCGCTGCCTCGCAGGCAGCCATTGCCCACGCCATGCCAAGTGGCTGCCCAATTCTTGTGGGTACATTAGCGCTAATGATGATTGAAACGACAGACGTGTCGCCTCGGCCTGAGCCTCAGTTCGAGCAGCAGAGAAAGAGAAAAGGAGAAAGAGAGAGAGAGAGAGAGGAAGAGAGAGAGAGGGAAAGAAAGAGAGAAGCGTTAACGAATTCCGGGCTTTGATTTAAAATTTGTATCTCGTGCCAAATTTAAGTTCAAGGAGCGAGAAAATGAGGCAACAAACGGACGAGGAGCTCTTCCACCAGGCACTTGGTATTCCATTTTTCTTCTCGTGCCGTTTTCCCTTTTGCATTGATTCACTTTGATGGGCGCTAATTGGGGTTTCTGTGGTGGTAATGATCGTTGGTATTTTCTGTAGTTTATCAAGCGGTAAATTTAAAAGCTTGCCTTCAGCTTTCTTTTTAGCAATACACTTATGTATGTGAAGGGTGAACCTGTAATATGTGGGTAATATGATAGGTATAATAAAAAAAAAACAGTTCCACAAAGGTAATTAAAACAGGGTATTTTTAAAAATGTAATCTATTTATATATTTCTTCTTTAATTAAGATTTTTGAATAGTCTTAAGTATAACATAAGAATGAATAGATTAAAGTCAATTGTGAACAGTGAATATTCTTATGGAAGATTACAGTAAACACAGGTAGCTAAGAGCTTCCACTAGATACAAGTACCCACAAGGTCTTATACATGCCCAATTAATTATGGGATGTAGCGACGGGTAATCGTTGCGCTCCTTAATCAGAGAACATTATTTCTGCAGCAACGCCATATTGTTTTCCCGTTAACAGACCAAAGCACCGCCCAACTGGCAACCACCCACTCCACCACTCACCCATTCACCCTGCAACCAGCCAATTATCCATTTATTTCATAATTTCAATAACTTTTCATACAGTCGCGTGTGCGGCAGAAGCGGGAAGAGTAGACCGAAGCGTAGCGGATAGTGGAAGGATGCTCGCTGCGATAGGTGGGCGGCTTGTTTGGTGGGTGGTTGCGTTTTTATGTAACTGCTGGTGGTTGCTCCTGACAATCTGAATGATGATGATGTTACGCAGCGACTGCTGCTACTGCTACTGCTACTGCTGCTGCTGCTGCTGCTTCTGTCGCTGCTGTGTAAATCCCGGAAAAAAGCAGAAACAAGCTGGATGCGAACCACATCCCACACGAACATGAGAAAAATCACAGCCACGAAGCATGCAGACGCACACACATACAGAGAAAGCAGCGCTGCTGCTCATCGACGTCGACGTCGGCAATTGCTGCAGCAGATATTGTAAAAATTTTACGACCAGCAACTTTTGAATTCAGTTGAGTTTGCAACACGTTAACGTTCGCATGCGGCTCCAAACGATGACCAGATCTCCCGCTTACGCGATTATCCAAGTTTGCCGACTTCCACTGTAATTGACGAAACGCGCGCAATTGTAGGCAACATTTTTATGCCGTCGGCCAATTCAGACTTTCAGTGTAAACGTGAACCAATAACAAAATAAAACCAAAAATGCAGTTAAATATTTATATGTCTTAACTGAACTGTCAATTATTTGAGCAAACACGGAACAATTATTTTGGATAAAACTGAGATAAACAATTTCTAAAAAGGTTTGTTTAGTCATTCGTCAAAAGGCTGTCACATAATTTACTTATTTAATAAATTACAATTTATTTTGCACAAAAAATGTTTTTACAAATGTTTCTAATTCATTTCGGCATTTATTAACAATTTTATTTTTATGTATTCGTAATAAGACATATTCGTAAAAATAAGAATTTGACGAAGAGTTTTTAAGTTTATTGATTCGCATCGGAAACTTAGTTCACTATAAACGAAAAATAAAATATTTTCGAACCCAAGCTCTCTGCATAGATACAAATAAATAAAATTTAGTGTTTTATTTTATATTTATTTACTTTAACTGATACTTTATAAGTTGAAGCTTGGCTAAGTTTGCATATAAAATATTAATATAAATAAAAAATTATTTTAACGTTTGTTAGCATTTCTCAAAATCCCAATCGCTAAATCGATCAGTTGCTTTGCTTCAATTGCTTTCAATTAGATGAACAAATTGTTAATAAATAATAAAAAATACAAAAAGCAATGATTGGTTAGGAAAGTACTTGTCCAAAAGACCCTTTTCATTGGATATAAACCATTATATTATATTCAAATAAAATCAAAGTTTAGTTATGTGCGTATCTCTAATCTCTATTATATAAATTCCACATGAGCTTTTCGGCAAAAATGTTTTTTTCTTATATTTTTTGGTTTTATTTAAGAATATGAATGTTTCTTTCGAACGCGAGCCTTGATAAAGCTGTGATATGCTTTGATTCTAGAAGAGATGCTAAGAATGCGATCGTGGAATAATTTGGCAATCAGTTTAACATTTATTTGAATAATAATTAAAATAATAGTAATATTAAAAGTGGTTCAAGTCAGCGGCGATTTTTCAAATTTAGTTTTGATGATAGTATTTAAACGCTGTATTAACTTTTGTTTTCAATTTTAATTAACATAAGAAAATAAAATATACAGAAAATTACATATAAAATGTCTTTTTAATATATATTGAACATATTATAAAAATATATTGAAAATATATTAAAAATATATTTTAAGTGCATAAATAATTTTTACATTGTTAAAAATTGCCATAAACTTTCATATATGATCATGTTTAGCTGTATAAAATAACAAATCATCAGATTTAAATTCCAAATAAAATTGTGTTTCACTTTTTCATATTGTATAAAAATATAAAATGATCAAAGATTCTTTACGACTTTTCTATTTTCTTATGCCTGTAAATAAAATTTATATTTATAACATATTTTGCTATAAATTTGATTTGCTTTTACTTTAATATATTTTCTAGACAGATGAGTCGAAGCTCTTAGACAACGCCATTGCTTAAATCAGTGTGACCTATTGATAAATTATAATTAATAATAGTAAAGAATTATTACAACAATATTTATTATTTAAATTATTTATCAAAATGATAATTAGCCCAATTTGATTAATTTTTGGTTTGTAAATGCCAATTTCTAATTCGCATGCTTGCTACTGTGCTGTCCACAGTTATTTGTATTAAACGCCTTAATGCACTTCATTATTCAATATAAGCCACACAACTTGACCACGTTTATATATACCTACATTTACATACATATGCACAAATATATACATTTGGATTTGTATATATACATATACATGGATCTGAAACTGTCTGACTATCAGATGGATATTAAAGCACCTGGCCAACAACAACAAAAGCAACAACAATTCCAACAATTAAGCAGCAAACTGTGACAAAGTCTCAATTAGGCTATCAAATTGCCAGCAGGGACAGCGACAATAGCTGAGCAGGACAGATGCACAGACTGAGAGAGAGACAGAGTAGGAAAAGGAGTGAGATAGATAGAGCGTGAATGAGAGGAGGAGAGGAGAAAAGCATTGCAATTAAGTGCAATGAATGCACTCACTGTGCGACTGAGCGTGTGTGTGTGTGCGTATGTGTGTGCGTGCTTGCGTTAGTATGGCTTTGTCCGTGTGCGTGTGTGTAGTACTAGTCTGCGGTCATTTGCCGTTGTATTTGGCTGGCTCAACCAGTTGTTGCTGCCCACCATTCAGTGCTGGGTCAATTGTTTGGCTAAGCTGAAGATTCTGGACTTGGTTAAAGCAACGTATTTGAATGATGATCCCCGCCGGTTGCTCTTGTGCCAGCATTTCCCTTTTCACTTCACGCAGCTCAGATTACACGCGCTGGCCGCTTTGGTTGTGGTTGGCCAAGTGCCACTTAATTGTGTGCATAATCAGAGCTGAAGACAATTGCAATTGCAATTGCAATTGCAGTCGTTGACACCTGAATGCCATGCGGGTAACCAAGGTGGCGACAATTTAACATTTAACATTACTCTTGGCATTTTTCAGCTAACCAACAAGTGAGACGGAGGTGAACAGCTCCGAATTGCCGTCGTCGACTTGTGCCAAATACTAAGCATGTTGCAGAATCCTTCCAAATATCACGCAAATCCCTTGTCACACTTCCTGGCATTGCATAACACACAAGCCAGCAGTCTGGCACACGCACATGCACATGCACATGGACACGGACAGGGACAGGGACAGGGACACGGACATGGACAGTTGCAACCGCATCATACACTGCCAACGGCAGCGTTAGCTGCAGCAGCCGCGGCAGCTGCAGTGACGGCAGCGGGTCAAAGTTCGTATCAAATGGAGCTGCAGTCGCACCAACAGCAGCAGCAGCAGCAGCAACAGCAGCAAGAACAACAACATCAGCACCAGCATCAGCAGCAACTTCCCATTGGCCTCCCAACACCCACACTGACACAGTCGCACACACACGCACACAACCACCACAGGGAGCAGCTGGCGACTGCGACGTCGCACGCGCAGCTCATTGAGGCGGCCGCGGCGCATACCTCCCTCGATGTGGGCAAGTCGTTTACAATAGCCGCCATTTTGGGTCTGCAGCAGCAGAGCAAGGAGTATAATAATGCCATTAATCTGTCGCTCAATGGCGGCACGTCAGCTGCGGGCACAGGTGGAGGCGCTGCTGCTGCGGACGCTCTTGACCAGGATAACAATAACAGCAAATGCTACAATAGCAACAGTGCCAGCAACAACAACAACACTGGCTATGGCACCAGCAACAACAACAACATCAACAACAACGGCCAAAGTGTAAATAACTTCAATTGTGATAGCAGCGGCAGTCGCTACCTGCCCACAGTGCAACATACTCTGCCGCATCCTCACGCGCATTCACACTCCCAGCAGCGGGCAAATTTTGCTGCTGCTGCTGTTGTCGCCGCCGCCGTCAGTGGAGCGCCCTCCGCATTGCAGAGCTTACAACAGCTGCACCAGCATCACGCGCAGCAGGCTTCGCTCAGCTTTCAACGTGACAAGCTCAAGTCGGGTAAGTGTAATCCAACGAAAAGTCTGAGATTAGATTGCAATTGATAGTCAACTTGTTCTACACCTTTCTGCTCAGACTCGCAGAAGAAGAGTGGACTGAAAAATAAGCGCGTCCGAACTATTTTTACACCGGAGCAGTTGGAGTGCCTGGAGGCAGAGTTTGAGCGCCAGCAATACATGGTGGGCCCAGAGCGTCTATACCTGGCACACACACTCAAACTGACGGAGGCTCAGGTGAAAGTGTGGTTCCAAAATCGTCGCATCAAATGGCGCAAGCATCACTTAGAGCTGACCCAACAGCGCCTGGCACTGATTAGACAAACTCAATTGCCGGGTGGAGGAGTAACAGCAGTGGCAGCATCGACGACGACGACGACGAGCTCCGTGGAGCTGCCATTGAACGCTGGCTGTAGCACAGCCTCACCCAGCCTGCTAGAGGAGGATAATGAGGATAGCAAACAATCGCTATCTCTGCCACTACGTCCACTGAGTCGAGCGGCCTCCGAATCTGATTTATCCATATGCAATGACTCCCTAGATCTAGACGGCGATAGCCTTATGGATGGTAGTGAGGAGGCATAAGCAGTCTCTGCAGACAAATATGTAAATATAGTAAAATAAATCTGTTTAATACGCACCAATTCCTTATTGAAATATATGTATATATTTATTAGAAGTAAACTGTTTCCCCTTAGTTTAATATAATTGTATAATTACATGAATTCATGAATTACGTTTGCTTAGCACTTATCGAATTATATATGTATTTCTAAACTTATAATGACTTGCGTACATTTGCAATTATCACACATTAAAGAGTTTATTCGCCGTGACGACTCTATCGTAGCAAGACAGATGCACCACTTGGCCATCTGGATAGCGCACAAAGGCTGTTTGATTGGTAAACCGTTTCTTGCATTCGGGACACACAGTGGTCTCATTTATTTCGAAGCTCTTTTTCTTCTCCTTGGCAACAGCCGTTTGCAATCGTGCTGCTTCTGCTTGCAGCAGTCCACGCATGATTTGACGCTGATGGCTTTCGTTCATATGGGCGCGAGCCACCGTCTCAAAATAGTTTTGAAGCTCATGCAAGAAAATGTCATCGGGAAGATACTGAAAATTGACAAAGATTTCTGTAAGTAAAAGCACATGGATAAATGCAAATTAATCGCGCTTACTTCAATTATCTTTGTGGGATCAATTTTGATGGTATATGTATTGAGCAACTGTATTGCCACTTCTTTGTTGGGTCGAAGGAAGTCAGGATGCAAGCTCACGCCCTTATAAGGCGGCTGTTGCATAGGTTTCAGTATTATCTGGAGTAGTATATTGAACACTTCTTTATCCTCGTCATAGTTCGCCTCTGCGTAAGCTTTAGCTTTTTCCAAATCGCCAAACACTTGTATATATATGGCCAGCACTTTCTCATGCTTTTTAAGGCGACCTAGAATTAAGGATCGCTCCTCTAGCAGCACAGTGGTCGGAAAGTCATCCAGCACGCGATCTGGGGAATAATGTTGCGAGTCCTCTAGCATTTTGTACATCTTGGCACGCAATGGCGCCAGCTCGGGTGTCTCTTCCCTGTCAATCAGTGATATTTATATAATAGTAGCATATATATCTCTGGTCAAATTCCCTGACTTACCCCTTAGCCTGCTGAGCCAGTAGGCGTTGCACTTGCTCGCTGTACTGCTTAAGAAGTGCATTGTGCCGTAGGGTATTCGTGTCATTCCATTCTTCAATTACATGCTCTAGGTAGGGTATGACAAGAGCCTTGTGTTTGCTCAGCAAAAAGTCAAGAACTTTGGCACGAGGCAGCGCCTCCACAGCGATCAACTCGTCAGTGAATATTGTAAGACCTTCAACTGGATTCTCAGTCAATACCCAGTCAGCAAATTCAAAAATTAACGACAGATTATCGGATCCAAGTGCCTGAAGATAAGTAATAGTACGTTTAAGTCCCTGCAACACAGACCCCTTAATGCTCGATTGTTCCTTCAACAGTGTCAGCGCTTTTTTGTGTTTTCCTTTGCCATCATAGAGAATGATCAGCTCCGATAGCTTGTTGTGTTTTTTTAACATTTTCTCGGACTCCTCTAGGTGGCATTGGTTAAGTCGCAACAGGGGCGCAACCAGTGCATCATTGGTCTGCAGATAACACTTCAGCAGCGTGGTATCAATTATTTCCAGGAGGGACTTGGAGCTGCTCTTGGTGTCTAGCAATTTTACCACTTCCCGTTGACGGGCTTGTGCCAGAAATTCAATAAGCGCCATGTACGCATTTTCAAGATCATGATCCTCCAGCTTTGGTACACTGGATGGTGGAACAGCAGCATCTGTAGTGTTTTTTGGCTCCGGGACCAGGCTAGGGAAGAGGCGTATCACATCATAAGGATCGATGGCAGCTTTCTCGAATTCCTTCATGGCTGCTGAAAACTCTTTATTGGTAAACAGCTCCTTGGCATATAGCATATGTATCTGGCGTATTGTCTGTGCCTTATCAACGCCATCTTCCTCAGAAATTTCCTAGAATTGGGTGCAATTGTAGCGTAAGTCCTGCTTGGGGCACATTTAGGCCAAACTCACAGTTAATTCTATTGCCAGTTGGAATTTCTTTTGCTGTAATAACTCCTGTCGCTGCATTCGAATGTCCACGAGACGTATACACCACAGCTCAGATGACGCAGCGGCGAAAATGATGCCCTTATCGGAGCGAACAAGAAACCTAGTATTCTTTAGTTCTGGCATAGATTGAACTAACGTGTCCTTGCCTACCAAGCTGCGCACCTCTACGGTATTTTTAATGCGACCAACAGCAAACGGCTCATCCCAAACTGGAAGAAACTCTTGTTAGTTCGTATAGTAATGTATTAGATTGTATAATTACTTAGAGCCAAGAGAGGGCTTGACCAGGATGTCAATGTTGTTTTGTTGTTCATGCCAGTGTCGACGTTATTGTCTTTGGCTTTGTATTGACCAAGATCTATAAGCATTAGGTAGTTGTCTTTGGATATGCCCAGCATACTATTTCGTATAAGGCAAATATTGGGCTCCTGGCTTATGGTGGAGGAAGTAAGTATGAGCTTGTGCATCTTCGGTAAATTGCAGGATATCTTGTAACGGACAATGATTGTGTGTAAAGATTTTTGAATGTATATTAAGTGACAACACTTACATCGTATAAAACATATTCATCTTTGTAGCCAACACAGATAAGTTGATTTACCCAGCACATTGCCTTGGGCACATCAATTAGCTCAATGGCCAGCTCCAGAGATGCAAGCTTGTCCTTTTTCCAGAAGAACAAAACTAATCGACGTCTGATAGCGCAACCTATTCTTATAAATGTGGCCACTTCACCCGTAGTCGATTTGTGTGTGTCCACATCCATTGTGAACAACGTACAGCCCTTTGTTTCCGCAGATCTATGCAAAAATTCGAAATTGTTCTCGATCCGGCTTATATCACACACATGAATCATGTTGTCGGTGAGTACAAATAGCAAATTTTCAGCAGTCACCACTTCCATTTGTGTAATAGGTTTCTTGCTGAAATTCTTATTGAACATTCGCATATCGACGTCTGTTTGATTTTCCACTGAGTACATGATGAGCTGACCACTCCTGGTACCCAAAATGACATGATTCCCTAGCATTAAATATGTACAACAAATTATTATATTATGAGAATTATGTCTTGTCATTAATTACCAAATGCTGCGATGGCTTCAATTTGCACTCCCTGTTTTAGTATTGACTGCACACTGTAGGCCGTATGCATTTTGCTGTTTTAATTGGCATAAATAGATGCTTTAACGCAAACAAAACAAATATCGAGCCCTGCCCCGGATAGTAAATCAGCTGATATGTGGCCCACACACGAGCAAAATATCTATATGTAACAACAATCAGACCCATTTGAATTTGTACATATCGGCTAGATATGAAGTTTGCCCTTTTTACAAATAAAGGTTATTATTTTAAAAATAAAATAAGAGATTGAGTTACTGCAATATCTCTATTATATATATATACCAATATCTGCCGACAAATGTTGCATGCTTGTTTGTCAATCGTGTCGTACAGTGTGTGGGTACTTTTTCAGTACGACACTTCGCAACACTGCCAGTGGCACTGCCACCCTGTGCAATAATATGGCCAGCAGGATCCGGCGTGCGATTTGTGAGCAGGTAAATCATTGAAATTAATGATTTTGGCATACAAACAATTTTGTTCTATATTTAACGCAGCTGCCACAAGTGAAAAATATCTATTATGCGCTGGAAGTGCCTTCCAAAGTGCAGCAAAATGCCGCCATACGGCCACTGCTTCAATGGATTTTGCCGGCTGATGTTGCACAACATGAACAGGAATTGTTAGAATCGGTAAAATATCAACAATTTGATACCACATTCATTGAAGACGTTCGTGTGGTTCCTCGAATGGGTCGCAATGCAGCCAAAGTGGAATTCAAGATTCAACCCGATGCATTTGCAGCACATCTTCTGCAGGCAGAAACATTCGACCCAACGGTGTCAGACTTTCAGGAGGAACACGTTGTTATCGAGTACAGCTCGCCCAACATAGCAAAACCCTTCCATGTAGGGCATCTGCGGTCCACAATCATAGGTAATGTGATGGCCAATCTTCATCAGCATTTGGGTTACCGTACGACACGTCTTAACTATCTGGGCGATTGGGGTACCCAGTTTGGCCTGTTGGCGCTTGGGGTCCAACTAGGTAACGTTAACGATGCTCAAATGCGTGAGGCACCAATTGAAACGTTATACAACGCTTATGTAATGGCCAATAAAGCTGCCGCAGAGGATCCACAACTGGCTCAGCGGGCACGTGAATTGTTCACAGCGTTGGAATCGAACTCAGATGCAACAATGACCGGCGACTGGCAGCAATATCGGCAATACACCATAGACGAGCTCACAGGCGTGTACGATCGTCTAGGAGTGCATTTCGATAGCTACGAATGGGAGTCGCAGTACTCACAACGAGATATCGGAGATGTCCTGACACAGCTTCGCTCAGCAGGGCTACTACAAAGAGAACACGATGGCCGTGAGATTGTTGCTGTGGATCAACGTCGTGTGCCTGTTATAAAAAGCGATGGATCTACCTTGTACCTGGCGCGTGATATTGCAGCATTATTGGAACGCCAGAAGCGCCTGAAGTTCACGCGCATGCTCTATGTCGTAGATAATGGACAGGCGGATCATTTCAATGCTCTGTTTAGTACGGCAATAGCGCTGGACGACAGCTTCAAAGACAAACTGCAGCATGTGAAGTTCGGACGTATTCATGGCATGAGCACCCGGCAAGGCAAAGCCATATTTCTCCGTGATGTGCTCAACGAGGCGCGTGACGTGATGAGGGAGAAGCGCTGCATCAGCTCAAGTAAGTGTGAAATTAATATGTTGACACTTTTTTTTATTCAATTTCAACTTGTAGCCACTAAAGTTAACAGCACACTTAATGATGAACACGTTTGCGATATTTTGGGGGTGTCGGCTGTCCTTGTGAACGTGCTGAAGCAACGCCGACAACGGGATCATGAGTTTAGCTGGCAGCAGGCACTTCAGGTTAATGGCGATACAGGCATTAAGCTACAATACACGCACTGTCGTCTGCACAATCTTCTTGATAGTTTTAGACACATTGAGCTGGCGGAAATAAAGCCCAGCTGGCAGCATTTAACTGAAGAGCCATCAGATGCGCTGAGTGTGGTTTATGAGCTGGCGAGATTTGATCAATGTGTTTGGCAGGCCAAAGAGCAGCTGGAGGCCCATGTGCTAGTCAACTATCTGTTTGGTTTGTGGTGCGTGACTGTCGCCGAGTAATTTGTTGAGCCCTAAACTAATCTTTAATCTTCACTGTCATATAATTACAGCAATGCAACGAGTCGCGCACTAAAACGATTGCCTGTGAAACAGGAGAAGTGTCCAGATAAGCAATCGCAGCGTCTACTGCTCTTCCGTGCGGCTAAGCGGACGTTGCAGCAAGGCATGCAACTGCTGGGTCTCAAGCCCCTGAACCAAATGTAGCAGAAAGAGTTTATATAATTTAATATAGTTTTCTTTTTATTGAACATTTGAGGAGTAGAAATGCAAGGCTGCTTTGTAGTTTGCCGCTTAGCGCTTCTTCCACGTATATTTCCGACGTGCGCCTTCCTGTCCGAACTTCTTGCGCTCCCGTCTGCGATAGTCACGTGTCAACAAGCCGGCTGCATGGATAAATACGTAGTACATATGTAAAAGTAATTAGTGACAATTAAATGTTTTTAGCCGGCAGTTGCACTTACCCAAACGCATTGACTCAATCATCTCTTGATCAACAAAGCTGCGCAAACTCATGGCAATACCCCATCGAATGGCGCCCGCCTGACCGGATGGACCACCGCCCTCCACATTGGCCTCCACATCAACTTTGCCCAGCATTTCGCTATAGCTCAGAGGAAAGAGTAACTGAAAAAATAAATAAACAAAATGTAATCGTGTTAGAAGTCAAGTTCAGAGCGCTCGGGGCGGCTATTGTCTAAATATATGTGCATGTGGAACTGCTCAACTGGATCTACGTATTCGCTGCATTGTATTTTAGCGTATAAAATGAAAAATTAAACTGCGAGTGTATTTCCTGCACTAAAATAATAACAATAGATGTTTAGAAATAATGACAAAATCGTTACCCGAATTAAATGGCTTTGAGCCAATGCTGGCAAAGGCAACAAACTATTGCATACTTGCATCTAATGTAATTAGCTGTCTACATTTGCGATGTCTCTGATATTAGCTATTAATACTTATAAAAATAATTAAGAATATTCTAGGTGAGAATAGCCAACTATCTATTACCTGTTCTGACATAGCATACGTTCGTAGTTATTTATGCATAGGCACTTTCGAACCTTCGATACATATTTTATTATTGTATTTTGATAAATGTTCATTATAGAAAACATACATTTTTGTTTAAATCGCAAGCTGTTCTGTACGGCAAGCTTCTAATGTTTCTACACACTGTATATTTTCTTAGTCGCAGTGGCTTTCAATTAAGAAATACCTAGACAATTACTGAGATATATTTAAAGAGGTTTTAGTTAGGATCGACAGTCAAATCGAGCTAGCCGTGCCCGAAGGCCTATCTCAGAAAATAACATAAGAACTAAAGACTTGAAGTCGACTCGGACACTTCCTGCTAGATCACTCTCTCTTGTTTACGTACGGGCTATGATTACCTCACAACTAGGCGTGAGTTACTGCCGGTCGGCTAAGCAGCACAAGGCATATTAACCAGTGTTGGTCAAACGCATTTGCATATACATGTAAACTGTTAACAGTTCCTTTACATATACTGTTATTTTTCCTTTAAAAGTGCAGCGAATATAGCTTTAAAAAAAAGAAACAGCAAAGAAACTGGCTGAACGAGTCATGTAATTTATGTATTAGGAAGACATTATCTATCGTATAATATTGTGTATGCATATTTTTGATCAAACTCTATTGGAATAATCATAACTATTATTAACTATTTAACTATATAAACAATTAATAAATATGCAAACACAAAACTACGCTCTGACTTTCGGTTCAAAGTCCACATTGAGAGGCTGTTCCCAATATCAAAATAAATGTACATAATTTCAACCTTTTTTTTATTTTGACAATTTTATGAACGCGTGGGAAAGCAAAGTCAACGAGCTTGGATCGCGTCTACAAAAAAAGTCCGTATGGTCTACAGCACACAAACAATAAACGTTATGATTAAAAACGAATAAACAATAAAAATACATAATAAAAGACATAAACAAAGCAGCGATCACAAATTTGGCAAAAACCGACAAAACAGAAAAAAAAACAAAAAAAAAGCAAAAAAAAAACCCAACAACAAAATAAACACAATCAATCATTGCAGACTTGACAAAATTTATTTTGATTTGTTTGTGTTTCTTTAATTTGTTTAAACAATTTGTCAGATGACTTCACGCAGCAACAAATAATCAGCTTTTGCAACAATTGCGCAAAAGATTTTTAAATTAATGATACTGGCAATTAAAGTAAGTTTCGAAATATCAAACTACTCAACGAATGACAGAGATAGCCTCATAAACAGGTTCTCAAAATATAAAAAAAATGTCTATGTAAATATTTGAAGAGAAGAAAATTCTGGCTAGCCGGCATAAAAGACACTTTGAACCGGCGCTTGAAGAAATCTCGCGTCACATTTTATTATGATTTAAATGAATTTGATAGCTGATTCTCTGGAGGGTTCGAAAAGCTCCACGCTTTGCGCTTTTCCCCAACAATGAGCGCTGTACATAGCTTTAAACGCGTATGTGTAACTATATGACATGATGACGATGATGATGATACTGTTGATAGCATATTGAGGCATACATATATATGTGTATATAGTATATATACTAAGTGTACATTCAGCCTCATTGGCGCGCGCTCACTTGTCTCAAGTTGGATTTGCTCAACCACCTCCCACATTCGCATCCACAACGAAACTTATCTTGGTCCACATTATCATTTCGGCGCAGTTCTTTTTATCAGTCAATTCACGCTGTTCAAGTCGCGCCTCAACTCGCGGAAAAATTATATATCGCGAATTCCAGCACCCGATCTCAAGTGTTCTTTATACCTTTGGAAAATAGAAAATGTTGCGTCTGTTGCAAACTCAACGGCCTTGGCCAAGCCACTTTTAAAGTAAACCAGTAAATCAATTAATCTATAATAATTAAGAACGTGAAGAAAGTTAAGAATCCTATTGAACAATTTTATCATTCATTTCTTTTTTTTATAATTTACGTCTACAATAATCCTAACTTAACATAACAAAACACTATAATTCCGAACTTCACTTTCTACTTCGAGATACTCTAAATTTGATTAGCGTCAACTAATTGAGTGCTGCTATTAAGATCGACACATGAAAGTATATTAACAGATTTTCAGACTCGAGTCAAGTGGATTTCAGCGAATTTTAAATACATACATTTATGATAATTGTTTTCTTTATCTCGCTTTAAGATAACATTACAGTTTTGTGTTGCAATCATCTGTTGTATTATCCTTTTATTTGGAGATATTCAATTACATCAACGTATTTGAGTGCACAGCTTGGGGGCAGCGGGGAGACTCAGGTTCAAGGGCATTCTGAAAGCAATGCAAAAATAAAGCTCGCCTCGCAAACGCTATGCCTTTCCAATGGGCACAACAACTCGCTTCGTAGCGCGTCCCGCGCCACAAAGGCTTTCAACCGTACAAATTCAAATTAGTTTCAATTATAATTGAATCAACGCAAGCCGAACGAAACGAGCTGAGCCGAACTGAACCGATTCAAATAAAGGAACGAGTAATCTATCAAAAGAAACGACGCGAACTGTTCGCAGAGTTGCTTTGGGGGCGGCGCAGTTTTCAAAATGACGTTGCATCGTCACAGCTAAACGGTAAATTACAAATGGCGCTTCCGGCTCAGTTCTAAATGTTCAGTATGCTCTCTTCTTAATGAAGCAGTAGCCTATACTTATGTAGATATATGCATATATGTATATAATTTAATTTATATATATTAGAATCACAGAAAACATACTTTTAGAAGCTAACTATTGCAAGAAATAATATAGGGAAATATATTGCTGTACTTGGATTTATACCCTGGTGCTTTGAAATCAAATATTAGTTTGTTAGCGCTAAAAACTTTCAACTGGTGAATGGAATTTAAACCTGAGAACTGCAAACTGGTTTTTCAACTTCGTCTATGGCCGTTCGTTCAGAGAACTTCATTAATTTGTGCGCATAATCTTTTAAGAGGTTTTTTTTTTTACGTTTCGACGTCTGATTGACCACCAAATTGGCTAATAACTCAGCTCATACGTTCCGTTTGGTGCGAATGAAGAAAGTTCGTTTTATGGCTTGTTTCCAGGCTGTATTTGCTCAATTTTTTCCTTGCCTTGTTTGTTATTATATGTATTTACATTTGAAATTCGTAAACAGGTTTAAAATTCCCAGAAATGCCTCAAAAAATTGTTTAATAATTTTAAATTAGTCAAACAACTGACAACAATGTTATATTCAAATTATTTTTTTAACTTTTTGCCTGCAGTTACAAAACGTAGACTCATTAAACGTTTTCACGTAATTCTCTTTGAAATGTTTTTACATCAGCGACGATTAAATTGCGCAATGGCTAGCGAACTAAAAGCTGCAAGTGCTATTAAACAAGCAAATAAATTAAATAAAATAAATCACCGCACAATGGACATGTCTAAATAAAAACTAAATGAGTTTTACTTAGGTGTGCCTACATAGACCCAGTTCCTTGACACTTCTGATGCTTAAACCTTATTCCCAAGCTACCCAACTAAAGAGTAGATCAATTTTTATTTACATAGTGTTTCACTTTTAATATAGACTTGAGCTAGAGATCACGAATTACGTTTCACACTGAACCATACCTGAAGCACAGCCGCTGCCTCGTTTCAAATGATATTTAATGGAATTTACTCAAGAAATGAATGAATACTCGCCAGGCCGAAGTGCTGACGTTGACATAAATTGTAAATAATGTGAACAAACAAAATCCGGATAGAAGTAATCGGAGAAGCAAACATTTCATAGAATACACATAGATGTAGGGGCACAAAACTTAACATAATATTGTTTTATCAAATTTGTTGAGATATAAATAAACTCTTCCCATATATGTATTATGCGACTTAAAATGGTTTTGCACCAAACCGGTTCAGACCCTTGATATTCATTTATAATTACTAAAAGCTGAAAGTTAAAGCAATGTATCAGTTAACGAAACAAAAACCATATTCAAAATAGCTTTGGCATAACAATTCAAGTCTTTTGAGAGAAATCTAAACTAAAAGTATATAACTTGGCATATAACTGTTTTTGAATCTAAATAGATCGGGTATAAGAGAATATAGTTTAAGAATGTGGTAAACCAGAAAAACTGAAGCGAAGGTTATACCAAAAGTGTTCAAAATCAAATTACAAAGACTCTTCGAAGAGACTACTCAGCAACAGAGTTGTTCCACCTACAAATTCTTTCACAAATATAGAAGCTTCCACTAGACATTGAACTAGACCCTATGCAAAACACCGCCCCTGCTCCGTTCAGTTCATATAAACAGTAGCGCCAACTGATAAATTTCAATCCGATAACAATAAAAACAAAAAGTTGGTTTGTGTCTCATGATGCTGATGATTCTGTTTATATGGTCGGCCTTATCGCTGCGTCAAATGAGATGAATGCTTAGATAACTCCCAGCCGAGATTGTCGCATTCGGGGTGCGCAGAAACCTATATCGAGTGCAAAAGGAAAACGATCGCAGGGAAAGTCAGAGCAGCAAAAAGTGACGCCAGAGTTAATATTTGTTTAATGTTTGTGCAGATTATGCGTTTGGGCTGGAAACGAAAGTAAACGCGAATTAATAGTGATCCAATTTCGCATTGGATCACACACAAATCAGGGTGGAAATAACTCTCAGCTAAGGCTCCAGTAACATAAATATTCTCCTCTTACTACTTATTGCTCATTGCAGCTGGGAGCTGAATCGAACCCAAACCAATATCAGCCAGTGTCAGATAACAAGAAACAGGTCTATAAATTTCTGCTGCTGATATTGGAAAGTTTTCGGTTGGTTCATTTGCAACGTACGTAAGTGCAGCCAGACGATTGAGTTTTTGAATTTGTGTGCATATTTGCGCGTTTTAATTGCAAGCAACAACAGCGAGCAGAGCAACTGCAACAGCGACAGCAACAGCAACAGCAACAGCAACAGCAACAACTTCAACTGCAAGTGGTACGAGAAGCCAGCAAGGTCTGTTCGTCGCTTTCGTGGTCGTCATGGAGAATCTGGGCTACAAGGAGGGCAGCACGAAGCCGCGTCGTATGACACGTTCCATCAGCGTCGTTACCAAGACCGAAGTGGAGCAGCCGCTCAATGAAAATAATGCGAATAACCGGTAAGTGCCAGTTGTGCCCAAAGGCCAGCATTTAGCCCATTCAGTTATTTTTACCCAAAACGTGTGCATATCGAAGATAAACGCCCATCACAATTAAAACCCGAAAAACAAAGCGAGAGCGGAAGAAAAAAGCAAACTTAACTTAGGATCACTTTTGGGTGCGGCTAGCAATTAAATCAGTTAGGGGTCAGGTGTGAATTGGCCGGCGGTTATCAAAATGCGAGTTTACAGTTAACTAATACAGGTTCGAGAAATAAGTATCCATGCAACGATAATAACAAATCGTTCTCTAGATCATCTACATTATTCCCACGCTTGCGAATTCATGGAAATGATCACATTAGAATTGTGTGTGCGCATCGCTGGCAAACAGCAGGTATCTAATAATTGGTAAAATAAATTAAATTAGCATCAATTGTCAAAGGTGCAATTTGAAGTTAGACGGATCATACTTAAAATGCCTTAGCCGAACTTTAAGTTTGCATAACAATCAATATTGAGTTATATTATTAAAAATTCAAGGCATTTGTTGAAAATGCATCTGATTAAACGAATCAGACATGAATTGTTCAGTCAGGTTTGCAGGTGGGTTTTCTTTAAGTCTCTTCTATAAGTCATCCAATTACTCTGGTGCCAGCCGCAGTCGCAGACTGTGTAACATTCCAGTCTTCGTTGCTATCTCAGTCACTCCAGCTCAGTCCAACTCCCACTCCCACTCGTCTCTCGCTCTTTTGTGGAAGCTAGTTTGGGGTTTTTTTTTTTTTTTTTTTTTGGCAATCGCTCTCACAAAGCTTCACTCTCTCACCAATATGTGTATGTGTGTGTGTGTGTTTGGCATTTCAAGCTCGATCGACTTGCTGGCACTGAGCGGCGCTTAACGCTTTCCATCAGTCGGAATTGAAACAACAATGCAGGCGGTCGCGTTTTAGTCGCTGGCTATTAAAATATTCGACAAAAACGCGTTCGCAGTTCGTAGTTCGTCAGTCATAATAAAAACAACAACAACAACAACTAAAACAAAAACAACAGCACCAACGAAAACAAAACGGAAGTGAAAAATTCGCGTTTTCACACAACATTTTGCATTTTTCCGCCCGTTAGACACAAATTATAAAAGCGCCACAAAAGGCAACCATTGTTAGCCACTTGGCCCGTCTCTGACTGTCTTATTGTCTGCCTGTCTATCGGGTCGGTCTGTAGATGGGTCACTCAGTCAGTGGACAGGTCGGGCTCTCCTATGTGTGTGTAACCGCGCAATCGCATTTTGGAAATGAAATTAGAAATTGAAAATAGTTCATTAGCGAATTGGCATCATCCGTGGATATGGCTGCAAACGGTGTACGTACACAGATACAGACACAGGCACACACATGAATACACACACACACACACACACACACTTTCGCAATACGCAACTAAGTGCAGAACAATGACGAGTTTAGAAAATACGTCCCTGAATTTAATGTGATTTCTACCTGAAATTATGCAAAAGTCCATTAGAAATTATCTCAACAGCAACTGCAATTGGAATTGGAATTGGAATTGGAATTGCGAGAAATCGCGCAACAGTCTCAACCGGCGGCAATTGCAGCAGCTGTGCTGCAGTTCCTGGCGAACGTGGAAAAGATTGAACAAAGTGCATAAATTATATAGAAATACAGAAAATTATTATATATGTACATAAATGCTTAACTCCGCGCTTTTGCATAACTTAAAATATTATGCTGATAAACTGCTTCTCCATTATGCATGCCTCAAAGTCAGCAAACGTGCAGCGGCCGCACATTCAGTGCCATTCAAAGCAACAATAATAATAATAAAATAATACAAAAAATCAATAATATGTGAAAAATGTTTAAACAAATAAAAACAAACAAATTGCAGAAACTTGAGCATGATAACGAAAATTCAATACGCTTGCAGAGAAATTTATTTATTGCTTGAGCTATTAATGTCTCAACTTTTCGAAAACAATATTTAGATTGAAAAAAGAAATACTGAACTGAAATTTGGTTTTCAATTGTAGTCGGACTTTCTCTGTTTAATATTCATACAAAGATTAAAAATATATATACATCCATATAAATTAAATGTTGGTCACAATACGCTTGAAGCAACAAAAAAAGGAATGTGAAAAAATTCTATTTAAGGATGACTGTGCATTCAGAGTGCAAACACAACAATAAATTGTTAATATATAATTGAATTCAGTGAAAGTTTAAGTGTGTTATTGTTATTGGTTTGACTGAAGAGTATATTGAAAGTATGTGATAAGGAGGGTTCTTCTTAGATATATAACTGTTTTTAAAAAACACACAGGTTTCAATTGCGTATTCATTAATTTGAAAATATGTCTGGAACAATGCGATTCAAAGAATCACAAGATCTTAAAAACAGAAATAATTTGCATGCAATTTCTATTTACTATAAGTCGTGTGTAAATGCTTTACAAGATTCTAGAAACAGAGACTGTGAATAATTGATTTGCACGCTAATTTAAATGATTTGTTGTAAGCGTTTATAGACAAATAATACGATAACTAATGACGAGCTGTTTTTATTATACTTGAAATAGTTTCAAATCGATTCCACCCAATCTAATGGTGCGATGGCGCAACAACACTGACGCCATGATCGAAGCTCAGTATCCGACAGCTGGTGAATTTGAATACATGGAGTGTGGACCATCGCCGCCGGCGGAGAGTGCGCCGAGCATGTACGACAGCTTTGAGGAGCCAACTAGCGAGCTGAGCGTGCAGATCTGCAATGATACGCTGAGGATTAGTCTCATCGACCAGATGAAAAGTGCCGCTGGGCGAGTGCGTCTGTTTGAGGACATCGAACAGGGTAATGTGGTTGCCGAGAGTCTTGGCACACATTTCGAAACAGCTTCAAAGCTCGAGAAGAATCTCTGCTATTTGTGGGCGGCTTATCTCAAACGCTGGGATCTGCTCGAGGCCCTGCTAAAAACTGGTGCCGATTTGAATTTTTGCGACCAGAACGGAATTTCAGCATTGCATTTGAGCGCATTTAGCGGTTGTTTGGCAACCTTGAACCTTCTAGTGACCAAGGGCATCAACGTCAATTTGCAGCCCAAGTGCTACACTCCACTGCACTGCGCTGCGTTTGGTAATGCCGCTGAGGCAGCCAAGTTCCTCATCAATAGTGGAGCCCTCATCACCAAAGATACCAACAAGCCCAACTGCGAAGAGAGTCTGCTCCACTGCGCCGTTCGCTCCAATGCGCTTGAGTGCTTGCAGCTTTTCATTGGCGAGGGAGCAGACGTCAATTCGCTGAAGCCCAATGGCACCAATGCCATACACCTTGCCGCAGATCTGGGCCACCTGCAGTGCTTGGAGGCGCTGTTGAATGCACCAAATGCCGACGCCAATGTCCGTATCTGCATCCGCGAAAAGGAGTCTACCGCACTGCATCTGGCAGCCGATGAGGGCAATGTGGAATGTGTCGATCTGCTGCTCTCGAAAGGTGCTGATGCCAAGCTAAAAAATCATCGCGGCTTCACCCCACTCCATCTAGCAGCGCGAACTTCTAGCCTGGAGTGCGTGGAGTCGCTGCTACGCAATGGCAATGCGGACGCCAACGCTGAGGACTTTGATCATAGGACGCCGCTGCATGCGGCCGTTAGCAAGTCCGAGAATGCCTATGATATCATGGAGACGCTCATCCAGTGGGGCGCCAATGTTAACCATAAGGATATCTATGGCTTCACCTCTCTCCACTTGGCCGCCCTCGACGGGCTCGTCCAGTGCGTCGAGATGCTCATTTACCATGGCGCCGATGTCACAACGAAATCTAAGAAGGGCACCTCTGCTTTAAACGTCATTACACGAAAGACACCCGCATCGGTGGCTATGATACGTCAAAAGCTTGACGCGGCCATTACCCTGCATCATTCACAGGTGAGTTTATCCACAATGAAAAGTCTCAGCTGCTAACCCTTCATTTAATGTGCCTCAACAGGATCCCGTAAATCGCGAGGTGGAGCTGGAGCTGGACTTTCGCCAACTATTGCAGCATTGCCATCCACGCGAGATTAGCTACTTGAACACATTCGTGGATGAGGGACAAAAGGAGATACTGGAGCATCCGCTGTGCTCATCATTTCTGTACATCAAGTGGGGCAAAATACGAAAGTACTACATTGGTCGCCTGATCTTCTGCTTCAGCTTTGTGCTCTTCCTGACGCTCTATGTGCTGACTGCATTGGCGCACAACTGTTACAACGGCAGCAAGGACGACAACACGACAATAAAGGCGCAGGAGCTGTGCCAGAAACAGTCCATACTAGGCGATATGCTGCGCAACAATCCGTTTGTTATGGAAATGCAATGGTGGGTGCTCGTGGCGATAACAATAGTAGAGATATTTCGAAAGCTATACGGCATAACAGGCTACTCCTCGTTTCGACACTATGTGACGCAAGTGGAGAACATTATGGAGTGGTTTGTCATAACTAGCGTCTTTGTCATCTCGTACATTTACACAAAGCAGACGTACACGTTCCAGAACCACATTGGCGCATTTGCCGTATTGCTCGGCTGGACCAATTTGATGCTGATGATTGGCCAGTTGCCTGTCTTCGATGTCTACGTGGCCATGTATACGCGGGTGCAGGGCGAATTCGCCAAGCTATTCATGGCCTATTCGTGCATGCTAATTGGATTTACAATTAGTTTTTGCGTTATCTTTCCATCGTCGTCGTCATTTGCCAACCCTTTTATGGGATTTATCACAGTGCTGGTGATGATGATTGGGGAGCAAGATCTATCGCTATTGATCAATGATCCGGATGGAAAGGATCCGCCGTTTCTGCTAGAGGTCAGCGCTCAGATTACGTTTGTACTCTTTCTTTTGTTTGTGACGATCATTCTGATGAATTTGCTGGTGGGCATAGCGGTGCACGATATACAAGGTCTCAAGAAAACCGCCGGGCTCTCGAAACTAGTGCGACAAACGAAGCTTATTAGCTATATTGAGTCAGCATTGTTCAATGGCTATTTGCCCACATGGTTGCGAAATCTGCTCCATTACACAGCGCTCGTCTCACCACAGGCCTATCGCGTGGTTCTGTGCGTGAAGCCTTTGAATCCCAGCGAAAAGCGATTACCACGCGACATACTTATGAAGGCCTATGAGGTGGGAAAAATGCGTAAACACTTTGGTCACACAATCTCCTCGAAAAATCCGGGCGAAAACTATCTATCCTACAAAAACAAGTACAACAATAACAACGGCTGTGGAAACACCGCATACGTGTTGCCCGATTCCGACCCTGAATCCACACAACTGACTACGCTGACAAGTAAAATTGACGACAATGCAGATCGCATTGAGTTCCTCACGCAGGAGATTCAGGAATTGAAGCAGGTGCTCATATCACAGCAGCAGCAGGCCAGCAAAGTGATTGACAAGCTGCTCATCGTCATCTCCAACCAACAGAAACAGCAACTACGTAAATAACTACTGCATGATGCCATTTACTATTATTGTTATTATTATTATTATTATTATCTTTTATATTTAACCGAATCATAAAATTCTTAGCCCTTAGACACTTCTTGAGTGTGTAAACCATTGCACCCAAGAGCCCGAAAATTGTTGATATTATATTGTAGTTAGCATATTGAATATTGCAGCGTCTAACGCTCTACCTAATAATGCTATTTAGCTATATATTATACTATATATTTAACCTACAATATACATGCAGATATATAAATAAAAACTAGTTTATAGGTCTTAGAGGTGAGAAGCTGGCAGGTTTGTTTTTGTCTGTGTCTGGTTTTAGGCTGTGTCTTTGTTGTTTGGCGTTGTCGTAAGAAAAGCGTTTAAATAATGAATAAATATGAAAGTTATATGTTTTGTAATATTATTAATAAACTATCTATACATCTATTGTCTAAAATATCTATTGCACTAAATTCTCGTTTGTTTCTGTGAAGATTTCAAAATTGAGAATATTTGGAAATCCTATAAATATTACAGTTTTGTCATCTACAAATTATTACGAAATATATGTCTTAATATATTGAAAAAGAATCAGATTCGAATTCCCCTGACTAAATTCATTATTTGGCGCTATAGCATGTTAAGTTCGAAGACTTTCAACGATTTCAAGGAGTAGAATTGTAAATTGGACTCACCTGTTCTCTGCACTCTTCCATGCTGAAGTACGAGATATCCTGGCCATTGATGGTTATTTTTCCTGTGCCGGGCAGACGTACAGTGACATCGGCACGTGCCGTTTTGCGCAGGCACTCATAGGTCGTTATGTACTGGCGACCCTGCTCATCAATCTTTGGCTTGGGCACCTCCAGTTGCTTCGATTGATCAATCAGGGGTTTTAAAAAGCGCTCAATAAATACTTTGCTTTTATACGAATATGGTGAGGAAATTAAGCGATCCATGGCATTGGTAAAACTCTGATATTCAATGTCCACAATGTGTTCCACAAGCACGCGCTCTAGTTGATCCTTCGGCAACAACTGAAAACCAGCTATTTCGCTTTGAAAGTAAGGCATATGTAAGGCTTAAGTATTATGTAAGCGTAGATTGTCGTTAACATACAGTTTTTGGTTTTCATCTGGCTTGTTTCCACGCCTCAGCATGCGCTCTTCAAGGTCATACAGCTTGTTCGTTTCCTTAACAATGTCCTATCAAATAGTTTTGCCTGAGATTAGTCGATTTTACGGATAAACAAACAAAACACATACGTGTAGTAGCTGGAAGAAATTCGGTTTGCCCGTGTAGAACATGCTGTGGAAAGGGCGACCCGTCTCATCGAACTCGGCTGCCTTACGTGCTGGAAACACGTCTTCAGGCGTTCTCATGGCGGGACGAGCACGCTTGTCAAACAGACCGGAGGGAAAAAGATACGCGATGGCTTCCTGAAAGTGATATTGAGTTATAAGAGGCAATTCATCTATCATTTTACATACTCACATTAATGTCGTCTTGCGTAAAGGTTTCTGCGTCAGCGCCCATCATATTTGCCAAATGTCGTTTTCCAATTTGAAACTCCAAGTCTTGAGTTTTCATAAACTCGTCGTGCTCATTAGCCCGCTCAAGGTAGGCTTTCATGGCTTTGCTCACCTTTTGCTTTTGAACAGCAGCCGGTGTGGCCTGGACAGTCACCTGTGTAGCGTACGGCGCCACCGCTAGCTGAAATTGTTATGCAAACGAATAAGGGAGTTGTTGATTCAACCTAAAACGACTTCGTATTTAATTATAAGGAAAGGATTTAATTACCGCTTGGGTGCCAGAAGCTTTACTGTTTCTAACAGCATTCTGAAGGAAATTTCTGTTATTTTTTAATAAGTTTAAGCTTAAAACACGCAGTGACATTATTCTTGTCTTAACGCACGGTGAGGCAGAAAGAGGAAGACACCAATCAGCTGTTTTGCGGCATTTGTGTTGAGAAGTGCCCCAAAAACCAGTTGGCAGCACTAAAATTAACATTTAATGTGCGCCAAATTTAAAATTAAAAAACCTGATTTCCGGCATAGCTGGAAGCACTAATTAAGTACGAACATCTTATCAATTTGATATTACTCATAGTATTTTTAGAGTAAGTAAGTAAGTAAGTAAGAGTAGTAGTAGTGTAATGAGTAGTTTCTAACAACAGATGAATGAATAGACATCTAAGAAAAACAATACAGTTTTTAATTTACTGTAGTCATCGTTATCATTGTACTTGATCATCTTTTGCACGTTCTTGCTGTAATTATTTTAACTTCTTACGCAAATAAAACTCAGGCTTTTACCATTGTCCTTACAAATGTTTTTTATTGACTAATTTGAAAAACACAAATTCAATGCTGATATTTTGAACTATGGAAATTAAACACAAAACGAAACAAAAAAATGCAATGAGAACTTTTTTCAACAGCTAATTACTTGTTTGTACGCTATATATATATTTAATTATAAATAATTGCCTAAGCTTAGAGAAAAAAATTGTTATCAATTGCATTATTAGGTAAAATGCAGCTACCACAATTCATTCTCTGCCGTCTACTCCACTTTTCTTCGTTAATATTTTTGGTCGTAGTACAATTTATATAAAGCAATTACATTTTCATAATAGTCCCACTTCTATTTCCACGCCTGTTTGAGCAGCTTACGCGACGCTAAGTGTCTAACAATCAAAGAGCCCGAAGTTAGAACGACCAGCACTATTGAAATTAATATGTAATCGAAATCTTCCTTCAGTAAATCAAAGGTTTTGGAAGGCGCAACACGCGTAACGAATATATCTAAGCCCGTGGCTACGACTAAACAGGTACTCTCCAAGCCGCTGGGAGCGGTGTAGATATTACGCAAACGAGCAACTGTTTGATTATAATTTATGTAATTCTCAGTTGGCAAAGGCAGCTCCGGTATATAGGGAATGGCACCTTCTTCACGTCCTTGTGTTGTCGATGATATTGGACGACGTGGATCCAGCAAGTGCCAGGGCATTTCTACAATGCCCCCACTAGCAGTGCCAACTAAACGAGTAAGTAAAATTGAATGAATGAAATCTTCTGACCAGGATTATTTAAAACGTAGTCTTACTTAGGACATGCTTGTTAGTAATGCCGCGTTCGGTGATTGTCTCGCGCATGGCCTCCACTATGGTGGGTATTATATAAGACTGACGCTCCACGAGCGGCATGGACGGTGCCTGCAAGGAACTCCAAACGCTGTTGTTGGCCTGCGCGTTACCCTCATATAGTTCAATAGTAGCTGTTTTCAAAAGCAACACTTTCAATAAGCATATACCAATCATTTTGCATTAATATTTCTTACTGATTTCAGTGCGTCGCACTTTATCGTTGAAATAAGAATACGCTAGCCAGTTCTCGGAGTGCACAATGTGCAGCGGCGCGCGCACCTTACGATGCGTCATTGAGAAGATAACGGATCCGGACACAACATCAATTAAATACATATTGAGCACAGCTGCATTAAAATAATAAAAAAAAAATAAGAGCTTCGTACTTTTTCACTTCGGTTAACCTACATTTGTGAGTGGCATCTGGAGCCTGTGTAACGAAGGCAACTAGGTTAGGATTAATGTACTTATAGAGTACTGAGCGATCACCCAGCACACGGCCCTGGGAGTGCACATGCTCAATAGGGTTTTTGCTAGCAACGCTAATGATTTGTTGTTCTGAATTGTGACCACCCAGACGAACATTCCAAATGGGTAAAGATGACAACTCCTGGAAAATAACAGTTGATCTGTACCTAACACTCCAGTTATTGTTCTTTCTTTGTTTACTTACGCCACCAGCATATTTTACATAGTAGCCCTCGAGCTCAGCTGTCTTTAAATCGGCCGTGTACAAATACATACCATGCGCCTGCAATAATTAAGATAAATGCGGGTTAAGTCATATCCACTTCATGGAATACGTGTTTTTACCAATGGCGTCGCATGCTTAGGCTCCACATGTACTTGATTGACGCCATCCAATATCAGAATGCCCTTAACATAATCTTCCTCAGTTTCGGGTAGCAAGGCCAACTGCTTGATTTTATAGTTCAGCTGGAGTAGTCCGCCTTCGGCAGCGTGTCCTGTGATGGGATTAAACCGAAATAGTACGCCATTGCCATTACCCTGGAAAAGAAGTTAGGATTAATCTCTTTCCTGAAAAGTGTCCAATGTCCAATTGAACTCACTACAGATTTGGCTACAATAGCACACAGAGGCTGCAGTGGGAAGTGTTTGGAGCTTCGCTGTATAATCAGACGCATCTGTTCGGCATTCTCAAAGCCCGCCACATTGGGCAAATAGAGTTGCCAATGATGTTTGCCGGCAATATTGTCAATGCCGAAGATTTTGCCTGTGCGTGTCAGCAGTACCATCATCTTGTGGAGTCCAAAGGAATCGCGGACAAGTCCAGCACGTTGCGTATCCGTTGGTGGGGGACCCAGCCCAATGACATGCAAGAACAGGCTTTTTATTTGTAGCGCTTGTGTGGTAATGCGCCGCATAAAAGCAGTGGCAATGTCACCTATGGTATCGAGAAAATAACTTTAGCAATAGTATATATATATATATTCAATATTTCTAAGATTACAGAAACTTGAATGTGTAACATGTGAACGCTTTACTTCAATCATAGTTAATTCAAGAGCAACTTACGCTTTAAACTGTTTGCATCCACTTTGGCAAGCATTAATAAAATATATGAATCGAATTTTGATTTATGATACGAGGAGGGTAGAGGCTTACCTGCTTTGCCCCTCATTTCATTTTCCAGTGTGCCTTCTGTATCAGCTAAGGGCAAGTCTAGGAACTGTGTATCAATTACATTCGCCAAAGATTCCTCACGTGACCAACGCACTCGACCCTGTTGTACAGCAACAATGGATTCTGCGCTGGTGGCAAAAAGAAATAGGCAATTTTTTCCATCGCTATTGCGCTTGGATTTACAGTCAAAGGACCGAAGACTGGGAGTTCCATAGTGGTCAGCAAAGGCTACGCTTAGATGCAGTTCAGGCACGGGATTGCAATCATCCAAATAAACAGCATTAATATTAAGCATCTGAAAAATGCGATTTTTTAAAAATTTCTTATGGGTTTTTAGTTGGGATTACTTACGCCATTTATCAAATCGGCATAGACAATAACTTTGCGGTTATTAAAACTGCCGACGATATAGCTACCGCTTGCAAGATCTGGACATACAGGCTGATCCTTGTTAACGCTTACGAGTTTTTTATCGACAATCAGCGCGCCATTTAAGCCCTGTAAATGTATTGCTTTAAACTAATCAAAGTTTACGTTCAAATTAAACTTACCGGCAAATCCAGAATTTTGCTGCTTGGCTCGGCTCCTAACGATGTGGCAATCACCTGCGTGCTCTTGGCAACTAAATCCAAGCTGATGAGTTGCTTGCCATCCAGGCAAACATAAAAGGTGCCACTGAGCAAACAACTCTCTGGATTTATCCAAGCAGCCATTATCTTGCTTGTGCTGCCTGTTGTGTGTCCGGACGTTGCAAAGTATGAGGTGACCTCAATGTGACTACGCCATGCAGGCACCACATGATACAGCACAGAATTTCTGTAGAACCAGACCGCGTCCTGTGCCCTTTCCGTATTCAACGGCATTATGGACCATTCCCATTCGATTGTGCCAATGTTCGTATTCCAGCCTCGCACCAAAGCTGGTGCATGACCCTGCACAGTCATCATGTCGAAGCCCAAATGCGACCCAATTGGGGCAGCTGCCGTGTCACTGCTATCGTCAGCGAAGCCGCTTACCTGTAGCAGCTTTATATCACCTCGCGGCTTTTGCTCCAGCACCTGTCGCCAGATAATCTCACCGGTCTTTGGACATAATGATCCAACCACTTGCTCGTGTGTACTTAATAGCACACGCGGCTGAAAATGGTTTAGATCGACGTAAGCATGCTTAAGACTGCCCACATTTACGCTTCTCCTGTTTATAACAAAATCTTAGTAAATGGTCAATGTTCAATTCTTGTGTCACTTGCCAGTCGAATTTTTTAATCTGGTCCTCGTACAGCCCAGAGCAGGTGCTCAGCAGCCGCAGCAGCAGCAGCGCGAGTGAAAGAAGCGTACCGGCTGAAGACTGTAGGAAATACATTTTCATGCGGTTTGCTTTGAAACCTCTTTTAAAATGAATTAGGCACGAATAATGCAGTGGCCGACACGTTTTTAAGTTATAAATTAATGAAAACGTCAGTAATTTGTGTTTTCCGTCATAGTAAAAGGGGGATGAGACGACAATTTTTGCAGGGCTGCAATTATCTAGTTGTATCGTTATCAATACTTTTAAGTGACGTTACTCAGCACTGTTTCGTGCTATCGGAAAAATATCGAATAATTTAGAAGGTTACTAACGGATGTAAGTGGATTTAAAAAAATATATTTTTTAGTTTTGGATGCTTGGGTTTATTTTGGAATATTTTCTTAAACTAATTTTACTTACAAACCATGATTTGTAGTGTATTTATTTTTTAAATATAAACAATCTTGGTTTAATCAACGGAATCAGCTATACTTTTTATATACAGATTTTCAATGTTAACACCTCCAGCAAAGATCAGGTCTGTTTTTTAATTGTGCCGGCCTAGATAAGAATCGAAGCGTGGAAATTGCAGAGCACCTTGGACTGTATTATTAAGTTGCAGTCGATGTGCTTGTGCTAAATGTCTTTTATTATTGGCATTCATATTTTATGAAGCTAAACAATAAATGGTAACAATGTATAATAATTGGCCATTCGGTGGCAATATTGATGGCTATTTCTTTTGTACAATAATTGTCATTTTTTAGGGACAGAGTGCTTTTCACTGAAAAGCTTCTACGTACATATGTATGTATGTATATCTAAATTAGTGTAAAGTGTATAATTTGAGCTTAAGAATTACTTTGTAGAAAATGGAGTAAATTGAAATGGATACATGCTTCACATGTGAGGCGTTAAATGCAATAGTGCAACTACATAATTTGTGACAGTAATATTGAGCGCTCGTTGGCTTTATACTGCAGTGTTATTATTATTATTATTATTTTTTATTTTTTTGAGACTGGGAATGTTCACCAGCTTAGCTCGTCAGGCAATCCGCCAGGATATTCGCCCGTTAAGCAGGCAGTGCAATGACCTGTTGGTTTCCCAGATGCCACATGCTTACGCTGAACAGTTTGCACCAAGCCAGCAACACTCAGATAGGCCAGACTGTCGGCGCCCACATGACGGGCCAGCTGCATGGCGTTCAACTTGTTGGCGATAAGCTCTTCGCGCGTGGGTATGTTGATGCCCATGTAGCAGGGATACTGTAGCGGGGGGCTGGCTATGCGAATGTGCACCTCCTGGGCCCCTGCGTCTCGCAGCAGCTTAATAATGGGACCAATAGTATTGCCGCGCACAATTGAATCGTCTATTAGCACCAGTCGCTTGCCGGCTACATTCTCAGACAGTGCTCCAAATTTCTTGGCAACGCCCAGCTGCCGCAGACGAGTCGAGGGTTGAATGAACGTGCGACCAACATAGCGGTTTCGGCATAGAACCTCAGCAAATTCCAAATTGGATTCCCGTGCATAACCATGAGCTGCCGCAGTCCCAGACTCTGGAACCGAGCTTACAATATCAGCTTCAACAGGCGCCTCGCGCCACAGTTGGCGTCCGCACTCCAAGCGTACCGAATACACCATTTGACCCTCGAAGATGCTGTCGCCTCGGGCAAAGTACACGTACTCGAAGATGCAAAAAGCCATGCGCTTAAACTCTGGACGCTCCACAATGTCCACGGTGCGATAGCCTTTACGCGTCAGCTCCACTATCTCGCCGGGCTCCACTTCACGTACATAGCGTGCGCCAATAGACAAGAAGCCGCAGCTCTCACTTGACACCACCCAACCATCTGCTGGTGTTTCAGTGCTGTTGCCTGCATGGCCAGAGTTAATAGGCACAATTTTACCAATGCACAGCGGCCGATTGCCATACGTATCTCGCACAGCATAGATCTTGTCCTTCAGCATAATGACCAACGAGTAGGACAATGGGGCAAACATCATAAAATGCCTAATACGTGCCGGCCAGTTGGGTCCGTCATGCTCAGAGACTCCCTCCGGCGCGCAGCAAAGAGATTGAGCTATCAACTCACTGTCACTGTGTGTGGACAGCCCGACACCGCGACCCAACACTTCGCGGCGCAGAGATTCATTGTTGACCAGCTCGCCGTTGTGGGCCAGCGCCATGGCGCCATGTGCCGTGTGAACGACAAATGGCTGACAGTTGACAACCTCCGATGCACCGGCGGTGGAGTAGCGTGTATGGCCAATACCCAGGTTGCCTCGCAACTTTTTCATCGAGTCGTCGTTAAAAAGGGTGCTGATCATGCCCATGCCCTTGTGAACATTAAAGTTCTTCGAGCATTTACCCTCGCTTGTTGCTATGCCAGCCGACTCCTGTCCACGATGCTGCAGAGCCACTAAGCCCAAACATATCACGTGAGCAATGTCTATCTGGGTGGGCCAGTCGCCACAGGCAATTGCACCAAAGACTCCGCACTCATGCGTTAAACCAGTTAACTCCTTACTTTCAGCAATGGACAGCATTGTCGACGACGGCGTAGGCGATTTTGTCACCACCTGTTGATCATGACCCTCAATGCGCACATGCTGCTGTTGTTGTTGCTGCGGCGTCGACACGTTGTTGCTGCTTAACATGTTGTTGATCTGCTTATCACAGTGTGGAATGAAGCGATTGTTAACCAGCTTAGTTAATGCAAGGCTTTGATCTGATTTACCTGTTGATTTATGCAATGGTTTTATACACATAAATCTTCGCGACAGAAACGCAAAAAAATTACCGCGATCATTGACATAAGCCTAAGATCGATGCTCATATCGATAGCTGTTACATTAATAATATCGATATTTCCAATTGGTCCCATATGACATGCTTGTTAGTATTAACGGAAAGCTTAGATTTAAATTCTTATTAAAGAAATTTATTAACACGTATTTTATTAAAATGAAATTTTCAACTCAAATATTTATATAATTAAAAAGTTATATTTACATTAGTAAATCATAAAACAATTTTTAAGTTTTGTGGGTGGCTAATCACATATTTTACAATTATCTATCATAGGGCATTTAGTAGTCAAGTACCTCCACTTAAGTTTTCCGACGTGCCTAAAGCAAATTGATCAATCAAGTTTCGTCATAGAAATAATTGTATTTAATTCAAAATTAAAATTTGTCTTAAGTACGTTCTCCTTTCTATCAAATACGTGAATCTTGGAACTAAGAAACATTTAAGTACCTGAATGATAAAATATAATCAGCTTGACGATCGAAATCAATGAAGGGAGTTTTAATGTTTTGCTAAAAAGAAAGCAGCTTGTTGAAGTTTCTGATTTTCCGTCGTGTCGAGTAACGTTTTTGCTGTTTCTATATCCGACTTTATAACCTTGATTAAGTCATCTAGGGATTTGAAGTTTTCTTCGGGTCTCAGATAGCCAACAATGCAGATCTTTAATGTTTGCCCATACAAATCACAATCGAAATTATGCATTATATGCGTTTCCAGACTCTTTTCTTTGTTGTTGTAGAAGGGATTCCATCCCACACTCAGCACCATTTTGTAGACTTCGCTGTCATTGACTTTTGCCCAGCCATAGTAAACTCCAGTGTGCAAGGATTCGGGTAGAGATTTCACCACATCCACCGAAAAGTTTGCTATCAATATAAAACGTGCATTATTGTGAGTCGTTATGTGATCAGTTTACGAGATTGAGTCTAGCCCATACCTGTTGGAATACCTAGCTCCTTAGAGCCACGACCAAATCCGTGAACGATTTCACCGCTGACATAGATAGGTAACTTGTGTATCATTTTTATTATTAGTTAATGTTACTGGTGTAGTACTGTGATTTGTGGTTTGATGAAATGCGCCTTATTGAATTTCCAGCTTTGGCCTTGATCACGTTACTTGACAATTTTCTGAAACAGTCCGTCAATTAAATATTATTGTGTGAGTGTTTCAATTACAACACCACTCACAAAACTGTTAAATTTGCCATTACTGCTCGTATTATAAGTGAAACCGTGAGGGTCCAATCAGCTGTTGACATGGCTGCAAGTCAATCGAAATCGAAATCCGAATTAGTTATCGAAATGTAATACAAGTTTTGTGTTTACGCGAATATGTATACATATACACAATTTTTCGGCGATAAGAATTTCAATTTGTTGTGTTGTTTTTAATCAAAGGTTTTGCATGATATTACACCGAATTCAGCAATGGATCAACTTTGCCGTGTCTGCATGGACAATTCCGTTACATTGGTGGACATCTTTGCCGAGCGGCAGCAACAATCAGCGGAGCATCCGAGCCTGGCTGAAATTCTAAATGAATTTTGCGAGGTAAAACCAGAAGATTTTCTACCGCAGCACATCTGTTTGTCCTGTGTGCTTGCCGCACAAAATGCCTATAAATTTAAACGCACATTCGAGGAGAACAAGCACAAGTTGCTACAACTACGAAATATTAAACAATGTGAAGACGACAAAATTGCAGTACCATACGTACAGGCAATTTACACTAAAGACCGACATGCGGTTAATTTGAGCTGCGTTAAGGTTGAGCCACTTAATGAGGATGAATGCGCTACCAACGAAAAGGAGCTGCCCTTGATAGATAATAGAACCCTAGAACGCTCCTCAGAAAAACGACAAAAATCGATAGTTCAAAACCAACGGATGCCACAGAGCAATGGAGAAAAGCCCTTCAAATGCAAATTCTGCGAGAAAGGATTCGGCCGAAAGTACCTTTTGGGCCTGCACGAAAAGTGAGTGATTGGCAGCTAACTGTTTGTAGACAAAGCTAACCTTCAGTTTCTTATATGCTAACAGGCGCCACACTGGTGAAAAAACACATTTCTGTGACACTTGTGGCAAGGGTTTCCTTAGGGGCCATGATCTAACCGTTCACACTCGTATTCATACTGGTGAGCGTCCGTTTAAGTGTCCCCAATGCCCGCGATCCTTTGTACAGAACCACGTTCTGAAGGCACATATGCGTCATCATCCCAGTAAATTGGATTTTCGATGTGAACACTGTCCCAATGTTTTTAGGCTGCGCTCTCAGCTAACCGTGCACCAATCTCGGGTGCACGGACAATCGAATAAGTCGGTCAGGAAGCTTGGTACTAGGCGTATTGCGCCCAAAATTAGGAAGCAGATAACCAAATCTAGGGTGGGGCAAAAAAAGGAAAAAAGTATAAATGTTCTGGAACGAGGACTACGAAATGGACTAGCTCCAGTCGCCTATGAAGAACTGGACATAGAATGTGAGTTAGTAGATATGGAGACGAAGCCAAGTGACGAGCAAGAACCGAAAAGAATCAACCAAAATTGCAACAAAAAAACGCCCAAAAATGGTTCTGTGCTTATAAAGGGGCGACAGAAACACAGCAAGTCAAATAGCGCCAAAAGTAGCATCAAAAAGTAAGTGATTTATTTTTAAATAATGCCTGAAAACGAATTACAGTTTATGTTTTCTTTAATTTGCAGATGCCATGGAGAAGCCAAGACCCATTTCTGTGAGACTTGCGGTAAGGGTTTCCCACGCAGGTATGGATTGATAACACACATTCGAGTCCATACTGGAGAACGCCCATACAAATGCCAATGTTGTGGATTTGCATTTACCCAAGGGCAGGCTCTGAAAAGACACATTCGCAGGATTCATAGCAGTATTGCTCACAATAGTTCCAAGGATTTGCTGGTGCCAACCATAAAACGAGCGATCGTGCGAATAGCGCGTATTCAATTGCCTCCGCGCGTCTTGACTGTGAAGTGTGTTGACTGACCAACTGCTAATTATTAGTACGATTAAAACTAAATTATTTACTGCATTTGTATTGATGTTATTATAAAATATTGAATTTTTTATTTGTACTGATTAGGCAATGAGGTATTATTTAATATTGAGTGCAATTTATTATAAAAAATAGTAAACGAACATTTTATTAAAATTTTCAAAAGCGACTAAAACTAGTTGGAAACGCAAGATCTGTTACATTTCAAATTTAAAACTGTATTTTTTTTAAGCAAATGTAATACTATTAATAAAAGTTTCAACCAGTTTGAAATAACTCTTTATAGTTTTAGTATTGGTCCATACAATATTAAAGAACGTATCTGTTAAATAATTAATAATAAAACAATGTTCAACGTTTATTTTTTAAATGATTCGATAACAATAACATCAACAGGTGGTTGCTTATGTTGCGCAAACTCGTAACTGATGTCCATCTCATACATCGTTTCCAGTTCAAGTCACGAATTATTCCGTTTATCGATATTTAAAAATAGTCAATGTGCCGAATCTTTATCCACCTCTAGCCGTGATTATCTAAACATTTTTTATGTTAAAATGAATATTAACGTTCGAATTCTAACTAAAAGTGTGGCACAACAATATGCCTTTAAGCGAATTGGTGAGTATCTATGATATGTTTGCTAAAAGCAAGTAATAACAAGCTACAATTTCAGTCACATTTTCCACCAAGCCGACACAGCAGGCTGCAGCGGCCGCAGTGCCGCAACAGCAAGAAGTAACTGGTCCGTCAGTTCGCAAACCAATTGTGCCCGCGCACTATCGCTTTGTCTATCCCGAGTTTCTGCCAGATCCGAAAGTTGAGTGGCGCAATACAGTTCGCGAAAAACTAGAGCGTCTAGACATGCTCGATCGCCGCCGCCAAATTGAGCTACCTGAGTTTTATGTGGGTTCCATTCTGGCTGTTACTAGCTCCGATCCCCATGCGGCTGGCAAGACAAGTCGCTTCGTGGGCATTTGCATACATCGTGAACGCTGTGGACTGCGCGCACGTTTCATTCTTCGTAACGTTATCGACCACCAAGGCATAGAGGTTGTCTACGAGCTGTATGATCCGACCATACAGAAAGTGGAGGTTTTGCGTCTAGAGAAGCGTCTCGATGATAGTCTGTTCTATTTGCGCGATGCACTACCTGAGTACAGTACATTTGATGAAAATATGGAGGTAGAAACTCTGGAGGACGGAACTCCTGTGCCTGTTAACGATATAAAAGTAGTTCTGCGTCCACGGCCCTGGTTAGAGCGGTGGGAACGTCAAAATTTGCTGGGTGTGGCAAACATTGAACAATATATAAAGGATAAGCATCGCAAGTCTGCCGAAAAAGTGCAGAAGCCATGGGAAAAATACGACTTGATGAAGCAATACCGCGCCACCATACCAGAGGAGGAGCAAAAGGAGATCTTTGCTGAGGTGCACACCGAATTGCATACCTTGGAGCTGCAGCGCAAACGCAATAAGAGGAAACGAACCTTTGTCAAGCCCAAGCACCTGGCATAGATAATCCTAAGCGCTGCATTTGTTATTCTAACTTGTAGTTAAATAGAACCAAAACAAACAAAAACAAAAAATTGAGCAGATAGTTTTTTGATGGAAAGTTGAACTTTTATGCATATATATTAACATGGTCTACGCTACAGTAGTTAGTATTAGTTAGTCATTATTGTAGGGGAGCGCCTAGCAGCTAAGAAGCAAAATAATTTACAATCCACTCCAAATCAATCAATACACACGATATTTGTAGAAATTTACAAACGAAATTGTTGCATTCCAGCCAATGATTGTGACTACGAGATAGAGGAGAAATATAATGGGTAGCGCGATGAGTATGAGGCGCGTATTTTTTAAATGTGGAACACCTGGAAGACAGAGAGACAGAGTAGGAGCAGAGATTAGTTCAGATACATCGGTTGTGATTTCTACTCACAGTTGTAGCCCAGGAAAGTGATGTAAACGTAGTAGCTCATGCCCATTAGCCAGAATGAGTTGCCCAGGAATCGTGATATAAACCATGTCTGACTAATCAGCCAATTGTAGAAGAACAACTGAATGAAGTGCAACAGCATTAAGGGGGGAAAGAAGGCATTTAGATGGACATCAAACGCGTAGCCCCATTCAATGTCCGGCTCCAGATTATTGGTGCGCAAGAAGCGATTTGTAACCAGCCAGAAGAATGACGCAATTATGATGCCAACAAATATGCAATCAATGAAAACCACATAGAATATAAAGGAAATACTTTGCCAAATGGACAGACCAAGTACATATGCAAAGCCCAAGGAGGTTACTGAAATTAAAATTGGGATATCATTATATTAAGTTTCTAGTTTTACATGTTTCATTTTGCTAGCCATTTACCACAGAGACAAATAATCAACAGCACCAGAAATGCGGGATCATCGCGCGCAAATTGAGATTTGGTTTGCTTCCTGTAGTTGAAGTTTCTATACACCTTTTGAGGCGCTATAAACAAATAGATCATTTGCCAAAATGCAAATTCAAAGTCCATTTGATTGAATTTGAGTAAACGCCGCAGATATTTGTAGCTTTTTGATGTCGCCGAGAGGCAATCCTTGCGATATCCAACAGGCGGAGGCAGCGGGGAATGCAGCCGGGATGCGCTCGAATAACCAGACACCACAGATGGCGTTGGAGAAGTTGTGTACTTAACGTTACTATATTGGCTCATTTTTCGTGTTATTAAAAACTAAATATGTAAACGTAGTCTTGCATTTTTGTCTGCAAAAACAGCTGAGTGGTAGGTTAGAGATGAAAAAGAAATTTATCGAATTGAGATAATATCGGACTGTTTGACAATTATGAATATCGATAGTAAGAATGATGCAATTCTTAATGCAGATAGTGTGACCAAATTTATTACAATAAACCGCCAAAATATATATAGTTTAAAAACCCAAATGGCTTGACTTTTTGTATCATATACATACGTTTAAAAAAAATGTATATTATGTTTTGAGGGTTTTGACTCTTAATTTTAGTTAAGCTAGTTTTCGAATAGCTAAGCAAATGAAAATCTATTTTTTTAAAAAATGTGTTGCGAAAAAATGGGCAATATTTTAATCAAACTTCGTTAAATTTAAAACAAAATTAGCTTTTTACTTTTTATATTATATTAACAAATATTTCATGTATTTTTGTAGTCCAACTAGAATCCTATATCCTATTACAAATTTATTTAATAATATGTAATACTTGAATTTTATAATATTCTTTTATCGGGTTTATCTTTAAAAAATGTATATAAAAACTATAAGTAGTTAGCTAAATTAATTTTTAAAAATAATCAGAATATAATTTTAATCAATAATAGATTGAGTTTACATATGGAGGATGCCAAGGAGCAACACTAAAAAACTCTCTTGGAAATACACGCTAAACTCCCACAATTTCTGCGATAGTTCAATAGAAATAGATTTCAGCTGCCACAATTAAGGCATCATTGAAGGCATTTTTCAACGCTATGCGACATCAAGGGATCGGCCAACGGTCAACCGATCAGCCAGCCGGCTACGGGCAATTTATGGCACAGAATCTAAGCAATTGCAGAAGAAAAATATATGTGTATACATATACATAAAACAAAAAAAACAATAAGCAATCTTTATCACATTTATTGCAATGCCCTTTGGCATTGACAACAGGCCAGGATCACAACGCAAGCATAAGACAAAGGCAAGCGGGTGCCAAGGGAAAAAGGAGATGGAGAATCAGAAAAGGTCAAACAATGACCGGCGCATGCACAAAAGGAGCAGCATGCGCGCGCGCGCTTCAGACGGACACATCTTGAGGTCGTCTTAGAGGTCAACTTTGGACTTACTTACGCATGTTGCAGACACAAGAGTTCCATTCGGAGCTGAAACTCCAGTCAACTCCCCGCTGCTGCTGCATGCATTGAGTTTTCACTCGAAACAGGGGTTGAGATTTTCGTTGTAGGCACAAACTCTCTCAGCCAACTATTTCTCTCCCTCTCTCTCTCTATCTCTCTCTCTCTCTCTCCCTGTCTTTTCGATTTCAGTTGAGTTACTCAGATTTCCACTTGGGCGATCTATCTATGTCCATGCAGCACAGGACATTTCCGGATTGCATTCAATTGTCATATTGCAACAATTGCGCTTTTTTATTCCAAATGTTTGTTTTTTTCGGATTGCTTGTCACCTTTTCTTTGGCCAATGGTTATTGGTTTCTTAGATCATGTTACGTTTTTCTGTTTGATCAATAAATACAACGATCGATGTCAAGGCAAGACAAATGGCCAAATTTGCCCGGCATTGAACGCAGCTCCGCTAATGCAACGGCAGCCGTCTCGACTTGGCGCCCATAAAAATTAAACGAAAATTAAGCGTAAACACGAGAATTCTGTCACATAAATCCCCCCGGGCAGATCACAGCTTCGCCCTGCACCTTGCCTTCAACTATTTTTAGTCCTTGCCGTAGACTTGGGCATGCGGTGCTGCAGCTGTTTACTCGTTCGCTTCCTCACATACAGCCATACATCTGCAGACTGCAGTTGAGTTATGCGCCGCTGAGGCCGCTACTTGATTAACACATGTCCTGCCGGCCATGCGGGCGTATCCCTGACACGCAATTCTTCAAGCGTCACAAGGGGCAGAGCTGCCGGCGCAGTAGTCGAAGCTACATGTTAATGTTTAGTTTGTTGATGCTCTTAACTCATTCATTATGAATTGGAGGTGTTAAGTGTGCCACATGTGTGTGGCAGCAGCAGCACCAGTTGACTCCAAGCTAAAGCTTGGCTTTGGAATGCTTTAGATATATATTGAGTGAATCAATATTTGAGCGAATTGTCCTGAATTGTCTAAAATGAATCCAAAGTTCTTCTTCTAATCATAGTTAGTTATTTCAGTTGCTTTTTTCTATAACCAAATTTGACAAAGACGTCCTACACATACGACATCTTTCATAATTTTCGTACGCATTATGAATAATCACGCTGCATTCTTGCCAAAAGTATCAACCACAAATTTGTAATTTACTACAGCCCACGTACTGTTCATGCTCCATAGAGAATGCCACAAGATTATGATCATGAATATGAAAAATCGTCAAAATACAATAAATTGATGGGAGTATAAAGAAAGTATTCAATCATAAGACGCAAAAGTAATACACAAATCCTAAAGGAAATCAAACAATGACGCCACGAGTTCGAGGGAGGATATAAGCCGAGGTTAGGCCCGAGAGTCGGGGTGAGGCAATGTTGCGCGTGCGCAGCGCACGCTCCCATTAAATGTTTACGCTATTACGCTCGCCAAGGAGCAGGCAGTCAGACATGGAATTTAAAGGAGCCAGACCCCGACCCTCAGTCCGACCCTCGCTCCGGAAACACACAAATCTTGCGCGCCAATGCCGCGACCCTTGATGGCATTTGGCTGCTGCTGCTGCTGTTGCTGCTGCCCTTAGCACACGCTCAAGATCTATAGCCCTGACCCTGGTCTCAATGGCAACCCCGAGGTGAAGTTCAAATATGCATTCACATTTTCTTGCCTCACAAATGATTTTCTTATGCCTGCTCCTTTGGGGATTTGTTTTTGTTTCTGCAGAAGTGGCATTTAAATGAGCGCGGGGTTAAGTCAAATCCTGGTTCGCCGCCTGCGATCCCATTTGACATCTGTCCAAACTGGAGTTATGAAGTTATGCACTAATTTCTGGTAGTTTTTAGTAATTTTTCAGCCATGAAAATCTATGGCCTCATGCTCTAAAAGATGTGTTAAAAATTGTCTCTCTATGTGCGAGGACATCTGAGTGTGTGTGTTCCTTAGTTGAGAGTAGATGTTTCCTTACAGTTTGAAGTGTTTCCTATTTAAATAATTAAATATTTTGTTGATATAAGTGAAATTTGGTAGTGATAAAAAATCGAAACATTTTATTTTTACATTCTAATTTATTTATATCTTAGCTATGACTAATTTTGGGAAATCTATTTTTGCTATTCTGGCAGAAATGCTATTCATCTTTTCTTTTGCTGATGCTCTGATCGATCGATGGAGAAGTCTTTTAACACATGATATAGGTATATTCCTCATAGTCATATGTATTCCTGCTATACAAGTATCTAGGATCTAGAGAAGTCACTAGACTGTGACTAGGATTTTCTGCAAGATATACATATTTGACGTAACTGAGTCTGTCCAAGACTTCCAATCCATGTCTTTTTGTTCTTATAGACAGTAAAATCTTAATTTAGATTGAAAGAAGAGTTAAAAGCATATGAAAACTTGAATATATATCTGTAATATTCATATTTGATTCCAGCAAAGACTGAATAGTCTTGTATTATTAAATTAATCTTACTTTTCTTGGAGTCTGCTGGAATTTTACGGTAATTGCACGCTCATGAAAACTGTAGATTATTGATATATCTCAAGATATCGTCCTATTGAGAGCGGATTCCGATTTCATGGCCATCGGCTTGCATTTTGTTAGAATAAATGAGACTATGTGAGGATCGGTCCAATTAGCACAGGACAATCGACGACTACAAAAAAGATAAAAAACTTCACTTCAGCTAATCCGGTCAGTGAGTGATTGGCGTGCTGCGGCTCAGCCAGGATCTGCTTGGAGATTTCAATCGCCAAACGTTGCATGAATGGAACTCGAATTCAGATCGCCAACAATATGAAAATGTCACGCTTATCGGTGGAAACAACGGCGATAAAGCCGAAGACGTAGACGAAGACCAGGCAGGCGACGATGAATGAGGTCGGCAGTTGCCTTTGGCTAGTGTTGTGGTTGAACTCAAAAGGAAGTCGAGACCGATGGCTACACCCAGAGTGCAGTTTGAGTTTCATTTTCAGCCAGTTGCAGCCTTTGTCCTTTCTGTTTTTGTTTTTGTAGCCGTTGCACGCTGCCTTCGGCCTGCTGCCTGTCAGTGGAAGGAACGCCAACACCAACGCACCGGGCAGTGCTGGCAGCACATGAAACCGGATGAAACATGAAAATAATAACAATATTCGTTCGTATCCTGTGCCAGGATATTGGCGCGCTGTCCCATTGAAATCGTATTTTCATGACAACAACGAACAGATTTGCGCCGAAATGAGATGCAGGCGTTTTGCTGCTGCTGCTGCTGCTTATGTCCCGTGGTTCCTATTCTCCTACTCCTACTCGTGCTCGATGTCCTCCCAGCTCTGGCCGCGTGCCCGTCCATTTAGCATCGTCATTGTGCTGGCGAGCGTTATTTGAATGACATTTGAATTTGTGCATAGACCTGAACAGCTATTCAAACTCCATTGTTAGCCGCTGTATAGGCGGCAATTTGTTGCAGGACCGATTGAGGATCTATTCGATCAGCATTTTATACGATGAGTTCATTATGCAGTCCGGGCAGCAGCAGATGATGCAGCAGCAGCCGCATGCCAACGCCTAACGCACAATGATTAGAATATTCGATATTCTTTAAGATTAGCAAGAAATGCATGCGGGAGTCCTCGCAAAAATCAAAGTTATCAACTTGTTTTTGAAGTAAATCTAAATCTATCAAATAGTGATTTTCAATACAGAAAATGTTGATAAATACAATTTAAAATTAAAGTTTTCTTTTAACAATAAAATAAATAAATCCCAAAAAATATGAAAGCTAAATACAATCAATTTGATAGATAGGTTTTCAACGTAAGTCTAAGAGTTAAATAATATTTTAAAGGTAAGGTCTTGATCTTCAGCTTAAAAATACTGCATTGCAGACAGCGAAATTATGCCTAAAGATTTTTTGAATTTGTGTTGATCTCTGGAAAGAAAAGGAAAAATTATAATATTTGCATTAATCAGCTTGGGATACTTTATAGCCGAGAAGTTCCTTTTGTAGACTTATTGTTTGGGTGCCAAAGAGTCAAGTAATGTAATGTATTGACAAATATGTTTTAAATATTCAAAAAAAAAATAAAAATAAAAAAAAGGTTTTAATACTGAATTCCAAGCATTAAATAACGACTAACTCCATGCCGAGAGAATCTTTGATTCATTAAAGACGAACCCAAAAATTGCTGCTTGATATCGATTCTAATCGATTTCATTAAAATGGTTGACATATGCAATTCCAAGTATTTAATTCTTATATGTTTCGAGATCGCAAAGGCGGACTGATAGATAGACTTATGCTCATGCTGATCATGATATTTTACATGGACTAGATAAGGGCGATCTTGCCTCTTCTGCATGTTAGACACATTTTTTGAGAAACATACTATATCCCGTTCACCCAATTCCAATGAAACAGTTTATGCTTTCACAATTGATTTTCACAAAAAATGCTAACCACGCCCATCTCAGGCACCCTTATAAAAATGTGCCCTCCACTTCAAAAGTTAATCACATAATACACTCCAATTACCATGTCAATTTTTTTAACCCCCAACCACACAAAAAAAGGAACAAAAAACACCCTAAAAAAGTGCGCGATAAGTGGCGCTAAAAATCATATTAGGGGTGTTTACGAGACTCCTCGATTACAACATAATTAAAAAAAAAAAGGAAACATGGCAGGCGGCAAGGGGGAAGCAACAGGCTGTGAACAAAGGACCAGAAAAAACGGAAGTTGTTTTTTTTTATGAAGTGCCTTTTTATTGGTGGTTAATTTGAGAGTGCACTCAATATGATGAGGGTAACTCGATGAGGATGATGATGATGCAACAAGTCAGGGACAGGGTCTGAAGGTGATCACAAAAAGAAAAGATTAGGCAAGGGTTCCTCTGTGGCACGGGCTATTTATAAAGACGTGCGACAGTCGAAGGGTTTCTCGGAGAGCGCATTGCTTTGATTGCCCAACGTGTTGAAAGGGTAAACTCAGCGGCTGTTGTATCTGTTGCATTTGTGTTCTTGTTGTTGTTGTTGTTGTTGGACACATTTCGAACACTTTTCAAGTTCAATGCCGGGGATCTTGCGGTGCCACGCTTCCATAGATGCACCGTATAATCCCCGAGCGTTGATTGGCCCACCATTAAATCTACTTACGTGCTGTTAAACAATACGAGGGGCTGCCTAAAAATAAAAACAAATATTTCAAACTCTTTTCGGGCACTCGCTGAGCTCATATTATTTTGTTGTTTTTATTGGGCGCCGTTAATTTTGGATTTTTCTACCCTTGCTTTATGTGGAGTAAGAAGTGGATAGGGCGGGATGAAAGTGGAAATTACGTATGTGTGTGTTTGACATTTTTAAAAATATAAAACTGTTATAGTGCGAGAATGACAAAAAGGGGGACAGACGATATATTGTTAGGGGCTGGAACTGTGAAGAAGCAAAATGGAGGCAAAGCAGGCATAGTTACGAGTATCTGTAACGCGACCACTTACTAAGAATCAGTAGACATACATATACTATAGAATCAGCCTATAGTATATGTATGTCTACCTATCTCGATATGTTGAGTCCCAAAGCAGAACTGCGCTAACATGTCAAGTTTTCCAGATATTCCGATATGAAAGTAGAAAAAGGAAATCTGAGGATCGGTAACATAAAAATAAAGTATGAATTTCCATAATGCACAGTCCATATTTAGCTTCTAGCAAGATGTAAATGATTATTGCAAATTATCTTTAATAGAAGAAAATACAAAATGTTAAAATTTGCCAGATTAATTACATATTTCTTCTCAGTTAATGGGCAAAAAAGTTTTTTTTCAAGATACAAAATGAAGCCAAATTTTTTTTTGACTTAAACTTTAGGCTCCACTTACGTTAAAAAAAATATTTATTTTTTGAAAAGATATATTTAGGTGAAAAATATATTAAATACTTAAAAATAAAATAAATGTTTTCAAATTAATTAAAAATATAACTCCAATATATTTGAATTTTCTTATAATATTCGCTAAGTTACAAGCGATTAAAACATGGATGACTTTATGCCAGAAAAATGTAAGACTCTGCTGATCTATCTGTCTACTATGTATTAAGGTACTAATACGAATAATTGAATTTACATAATTATATTCATTATCAAATAGACACAGTACTGCTATCCTTGCATGGCATATAAGGTAAAGTAACTACGCAATTGTCGTAACTAATTAATCTCGACTGCAATTACAATTGCAAGCTGAAGCAATCATAGCAGATGTTTGGATTGAGAGCCACCACCAAACGGCTTGTGATTTATATAAAATGCTGAGCAGAAAAAAGGGTTAAAATGTCAAAAAATAACACCTCATTTGGAGGGTAAGCAAAATGCTCAGAATACAGAATATTGGCATGAAAGGCAACAAAATGAGTTCGTTACGGTGCGCTGCGCTGATATGGCAAAAATCAATGACATTTGCAAATGTGGCAAGCTGAGATCTAGCCACAATTCAATTGAATTAAGGAGCAGCTGGAAATTGTGTCTAGACTCAGACAATTGGATGAATGTGGGCAAAATATGTGCAGCATAATGGATGCACTTCACGTAGAACAAATACAAACAGGCGACAGCTCTGATGGATGCGGTTGCAGTCGCAGGCGACACCTGGCTGGTGAGTAAAAGGCTTATGATTTGCCTGCTTTGAAATTGGGATGGGGAAGTTGCACATTGCAATTCTAATTGCAATCGCAACGTGCCACGTAGCTCAGCTCAATAGTAACTCAAAACCCATATCCGCCCATCAAATGTTTAGTGTCTTGATATGTGAGCGGCAGTGACAACTTGCCAGGATTTGTAGCTCCTTGGAGAAGAGGGTATCGTTTAGCACCTGTAAGTTGCTCTAGCCTGATAATGATACCTCGTCGGAGCACATCTAATTGCTCACATTACAGAACTCCAGCTGACATTTGCACTTCTGGCTGCACAAAGACCAATAAGTCGATCTCGAGACCAGACCGAAGTCTACAGATACCAGATCTATTCACATCTTCCTCCAAGAAAAAGTATCTGTTACTGAAAGATACAAAAACAACTACCTGTTTTTTATTCACATGGCAAAAAAAGGAAAAAAAAACAACAGAATAAAACTGGCAAAAAATATCGATTTATTCGGCATTGTGGAAAGGTTTCTATAGATGTTGCAACCCTCCCCGAGTAGGGGATGTTTCCTCTACCCACCCCAATTGTGGCATTTGCAGTTTTTCTGCACATTTGAACCATTTTTTGGGCTTGTGTTTTTCTTTTTCAAGCACTTTTACATATTTTTGTTTTTTTTACCCATATTTTTATTGGTCGTAATCGCGTTTTTTATGTGCGAAGCGTGAAATTGTTCGCTCTTGATTGTGTAATAGGCGTTGTTTGACTTTTCGGCTTGTGCTGCAAACATTTTGATTGGTTCTACAGGGTCTGGCAAGGGGATGTGATATATGCGGAAAAAACTGAAATATATATAGGCCTAAAACTGATTGGCGACTTCATGGCTGTGCAGATATAATGGGTCTATTAATTGTATAATAGTTTTATTAGTATGGATAGATTGTCTTTGAGGCATCTATGCTTAAAGCTTAAATATTATCAAACACCCAAAGGAATGTGAATTGGACTTATCAACTTTCTATGTATTCTTGTTTTTGCGGACAACTAGCATGAATGCTATCCCAGGCATCTACGATTTCTCTGTTGACTCGCCGACATCTGCTTTGCCGGCCTAGCGTAAATATAGTATTTAAGTAAAGGCTGCAAAAAAAAGAGAAAAAATCGGTGTGTGTGTGTAGGATACAAGAAAATCGAACTCAATCGAGTAACCCACACAATTTTTATTGTTTGTGCGCGGCAAATGTAGCAAACTGTCCAAACGAAGGCCGCCAACGGCTGTCCAGTCCACGGCAGTGTCTGTCCAGTGCAAATAGTTGAGGACAACGCCACAGCGGACTAAGTAGGACGCGTGTGCAACCCCCACAAACAGACACACACAAATGCAGACATGGACAGACTGAGGCAAAGGGCATCAGGCACACGCTGCTGTCGTTTATTTCGACTTCCTTTTTCTCTATAACGGATGCTGGACATTATCGATGGCACAGCCAGTCAGAAAACAACAACAATGAGATTTTTTTTTGTTCCATGCTGCATGCATACGAATATATATATATATATATGTATGTATATGTATATGTATATATAAATGGCTATGTATATTTTTAACCATTGTTATTTTTCGTTAACTAAAGTGCCATCAGGGGCAGATGTTTTTTCTATCTTCGAAAATGTTCATCATGTAGGCGATTCTCGTTTTCCATCTCCCTCCCACTACAACACAAATATACATACGTGTATGTATGTATATATGTACATATATCCCTAGCATTCCGATTTACATGTGAAGTGTGGACAGTGTGGAACTCTAAACATTTTTTTTAATACTGAGTGGATTTGGTATTTCTTTTTTTTGGTAACCTCTTTGGGTTAGTGGGTATCTATGGGTGTTGCTACCCTTCAGTGTCATCCACATACATACATATACATATGTATTTGCTTGTTATTCAGCACCCGGCCTGCGCTTCTATTCAGTTTTGCATATTTATCACAGAATGTGTTGCAATTAGTTTTGGTTTTTGCACTTCAATTGAATTCGAGTTTGAATAGCGCACTCATAGAGGTAGTGTAATTAGTTCCCCAATCTAAATAATGGAATGCCTAAAGAGACAGATAGAAATCAAAGTTTTAAATTAATGGCAAATAGAGTAAATTTAACAATTTTTAAATAAAATATAACTCTATATATATAATATAAATTATGAAAATACGCTGTTTGTCAGATCGATTTGTTTACTGTTTGTTTCGTAAGAATCTGTCACTACCAGTACGAATCAAAGTCTCTTCTAAACACACATGATCATCAACTGTTTTTATTTAATTTTGGTAAAATATATAGCCATAGAAGAAGGTCATTTAACTTAAAGGTCTTGCTTGGCATATCCTGTAAATTCCATAGTTTTGGAGCCACAAAATTGGACAGCTACGTTACTCTAGACTCCCTTCAAGGATTGACCATAATTTTTGGATATATAAATCCACGCCTACTGGGGGCATGGAAAATCGGGAAAAGCTTTCATCTTCAACAAAATTTAGCAACTACATTACTGTTGACCTTCTCAACTGATTTACCAAAAGTTTTATATGTAATTTATATATATAAATAAATTGGAGAAAACCTTTTGAAGCTGTCAGCGTTTTTATTTCTGACACCTCTACAGAAAGTATTCATTTTAGCACCATATCAGAAGATTTTAACACTGTATCAGACGAGAGTGCAAATCCAAGTGTCGATTTTGACAGGACTGATAACACAAAACCAATATAGTCCTTTGCGATTTCATGAGCAAGCATAAAAAATGAATTGATATAAAAATATATTTGGCACGAAAATGTGATTTCAGACAGCACTCACTCGATATAGCAGAATTTGCTTGTTCAATTATCTATTACACTTCTAAGATAGACTCATTTATATTTCTATTTATTATACGTCTAACGTTCACTCGTCTTTATGTTGATTATTACAAATTTAACAGCCGATCAAAGTTTACTTTTAACACGATGACCATAAGAGGATGCTTGCCTAGTATGTATTATAAAAAGTTGTAATGTTTTTTTTTTATAGTACTGATAAGCGATAAACATAAGTTAGCTCATGCCAAAACACTCACCTGGCTAAAGTGTAGGCGTCTTTAGGTTTGCTTGTTAACGGAACCTATTTAAAAATTCGTTCCACCTACCACCACATGGGCTATAATGAACGGACTTTGGTCAGCTGTTGGACTGGTTGAAGGAACGAAAGTAGTTTTCGGACCGTGCGCAATTCCAGTGAAAATTGTTTACAGAAATAAATTATCGGCTATTCAGCAAATCCTTCGGCGTGTGTGAGCTAGGATTGGTTTGCATGAATAGGGAGAGATATTGTTAGGTGCCGATAGCCGGCAGCACATGACGTCATGCTCAATGGATCAGAGCCAAACCATAATTGGCTACAGATGCTGGTCCAAGGCAATTTTCTAATAATAATGTGTAGACCTTAACAATTCTGTTCGTCTCGTCTCGTCTCGTGCCCAATGTGGGCGCCGTCTCTGCGAAATGGCAGTCAACAGCTCATCGGATCAGGCGGCAACGGCTGTTTGATAAGGGCTCGTGGTCTCAGACCTGGCAGGGTGTATTGCCAACCATCCAGCGTCTCATGGTCCATGGTCAAGAGTAGTTATAAATGGTGAGTGTATCGCTGGCATTTAACGGCACCCTTGCGTGTGTTAATCAACTAAACACCCACACAACGTGAACATCGCACTCGACCCCACCCCGCTATGTGGCATTACTTGTTCGCCCCTACCCTGTTGCCCACGCAGCGCAGGCTAGTTTTGCCATAGTGAAAAACCTTGTAACACTTTTCGACTCAACTTCGGACTTCGTCGAATTATTTCGGAATTGTTAGTTGGCTTATTTTTAGCTGTTGAGCATCTGACGCGTCTAAAAATGGCTACCCACACCCTAACCCAAATCCAACCCAGCCCAACGCAACCCCAACCCCAATCCAGACTCAATATATTCAATATGGCGTGCGCTCTGTGGATTTTTTGTAGACTTTATTGTAGTTGTCGTCGCTGCTGTTGTTGTTGTTAGTTCCGGGGGTGGTTCTTACTGTAAATACCTATTTTATGTTCAGCCCTGTGGGAGATTTTTTTCGTGGCATTAATAATACTTTCATGTTTACCATTGTGTGCTGGCTGCGGTTCTTATGTAGATTGTAGGATAAGCCAGACGATATATGGAATGTATATATATATATATATATATATATATATATATATATATATATATATATATGAAGGGCAACAACAAAATGGTAGCATTTAATCGAAGTTTGAACTTAGCCGAGTGCACAAAAATAAACAAATATTTCTCTGTAGCTGTGTTCTTATGCTTAAAAACATTGTTTAGCTCTGTAAAAATTGAGTTTTACCAAAGTACAATCTTTTTACTTAAATAAATCACAAATATCCTGTGATATAAATAATTGTTTTCATTAGTATAAGTATATCTAAAGACATATTCTAATTTTTGTTGAAGGTTTTTCCCTATATTTCTTATTATTTATATTAAGCAACTTTCTTAATAAATGATAAATACAAAAGAAAATAAATCAAATTTGTATATATTTCATGCGAGCAAGTAAAAGCCATATTGGGTGACTTTAGCACTTAAAGAAAGTGTAAAATGCGCAAATATCTGAAGATCGATATAAATTTTGATTGATTTCATGCAAACGGAAAAATTTACTGACGATTTTTAAGTAATATTGATTTGCTCTTGCTATAGGAGTATATATGTTTAACTACCAAGCGTAGACAGACAGACAGACAGATAGACTGTAAGAGATACAGATCTAGATCGACACGGCTCTTACTCCTGATCACGAATCTATATAAGTACTTAATGGACTTGACCATTAACCAAACCAAACCAAACAAAACCCATTATTCCCTGACTCCTATTGAAAATGAATTCATGTATAATAAATGCAAGAATATTTCTAGATATAATATCGGAGCTATACAGGTACCAGCTAAGAACTTTCAATCGAATCCTTTGCATTATACAAAAATCGATCTCGACGCTTATTTTACTAAGAGACATGTTTGATTTACAAAACCTTTCGTCATAAAAAAGCCAATTTTGTAGCCAAAGGTGCAAAATGAGCAACAGCTGCTAGAAGAGAAGAGGGAATAACAACAAATACAATAGAAACCGGAAAAATGGCGCATGCGCAACATCTCAAACCGAAAATTACACCTTTTAAATGGTCAGTCAGTCAACGACTATTCGAAACTGTGGGGTATCCTCTGTGACCCCGGCTAGTTTCAGTTAAAAGAGATTCTTCTTTTATGTTCAGAGTTTTTTGTCTGCGAACCGAACAATGGCCAGAGGGATGAAACAATACCACAAGCCGAGATAAGAGCTGGCAAACAAGACTAGGGATCGAACGAGCATCGTTAGGCACCAGATTGAGGTTAAGATTCTATGCGGCAGATAAACATCTTAGAACTTGGCTTGCGCATGCCACAAGCCAAAGCCGAATGTCCAGTGGGTTATTAGCAAATTAAGTGCGCTCAAGTGCACAAGAATCTGGAAATGTTCGACTAAAAGGATATGCAAAATCTTATTTCAGATTAGATCTATAGGCTTTTGACTAAGTATCAGCTGGACCACCATCAAATATTTACATGAAATTACAAGCAATATTTTCTAAACTCCGTTTTATCAAAGGCCCCTTTCAATTTAATTTCTATCGACTCATAAATATCAATTATTGCTTTGTGGGTGCACAGTTTTAATGAGGAAAAACGGGAAATTAAAAATATTGAAAAGTGCCTAATGAACAAATACTCCCAGTATGTCGTGTCTAGTCCAAACTCAAATCATTTTCAACCAATCAGAAGCCAGCTGGAAAAACTATTTATAAAACTCCCAAAAATGCGCCGAGGGATCACCAAAAAGAAAACCAATTTCAACTCAAGAGCACGCGTCATTTGTCGGAAAAGCGTGTGCGACGCATGCGCAGCTCTGAGTGAACTCCTCAAGCGATCCTCTCGATCGTCGCCAGATCGCTTGAAAGGCGTTGCCCGTTGAGCGTGAGCTCATGAGTTTTTCATTATTATATAATTCCCCACTCTCCCAGCTCATGTGCCATGCGAATTGTGCGTTTTCACGCAAAATGTCAGATCGATGATCGATCAAGGGAAGTTCTTAAGCCTAGACGATCCTCGCAGCTATTTCTCTCGCTAGGCCAATTTGCTTGGGTCACCCGCACAGTTTTTTCACTTAATAGCCCGACCATTTAGCACATGATGGAGCAGTTTTTCAATTAACCGTTACACCACATTGTGTGGTTCTTGTGTAGGCGAAATTTCCATAAATCATCTTTCGACTAGGCCGCTGACATCTGGCATCGATTATAGAAAGGAACTATAGACTTGCACATGAATTTCTTTATATCGTATATTCTTCTTTATTACATATTACATAAAAACACTTGGGAAACTCTATTTATTTGTATTTTACTATACAAGTGTTTCGCCACACTGGGATTGTACAAAGTCTCGAGTATATTGACCTTGGTTCACATTGACAACTAGAAACTAAGTAAACTTTAATTTTGATCCATTCGCTCAGATTGCGCATAATATTTTGTAAATATTTGTTTATACAATATACTTAATTTATCTTTGTTTTTATTTTGTATTAAATTTTAAAAATTGGGGCATTTACACTTTGTTGAAAATTTTGAGTTGTAAAATCTCTAGATTTGTACTTCCTTTTGATCGCTATCAAAAATATTGTCATTATGCCGAATGAGTTTGACTTCAAGGAATAAGAAATAAAGATAAACATAAAAATAAAAATTGTAAATTGTTCTTGAAAAATGTTCGTTTATTGAGGCTTGACTTAAAACTGAAATTAGGCTAACAAAATACTGTAATAGCAATGAAAAGAGAGCACTCACTTGTTTTTAAAGACTAAACATTTATTTTTTAAAGAAAATAAAACAGTTAAACACTAATCGCTGCTGTGTAACTGTGACTTTGGACTGATCGCTTACAAATTAAGTTAAGTTAATGTCGACTTAAACTAAGAATTTTTTAAACCTTTTTCACGGTTTTTGTTCGGTTTGCGACGTTGTTTGTGCTTGGTTTCGTTCGCTGGAAACTGAAAAGATACAGAAGGTAGAAAGCTAGCAAATAGTTGGGATAGTTACTACATAGTTACATTAGATCTACAGTTAGAGCTAAACACGAATCTATGGGTTGTGGGCTTAGGTCTAGAGTTAGTTGGTAGCGTTTTGGCGCATTTTTGGCTTATGTACAATTCTCGACAACAAAATCAAACTAAAATTACGAATATATACAATTTTGGACAACGAAATATGTTAATAATAATAAAAATATCTAATAACAATATTGTGGGCCGCCGCCTCTTAGGAGTGCGCATTGCGGGCCATGTGAACAAAGAGGCCGACGGGTCCGTCGCACTTCTCGCCGCACATGTTGCACTTGAAGACGTCGTCGCAGCTGTGATACCCCATATGGATTGTGTATAGCACAGCGTCCTTGAAGTAAATATCACAATACTTGCACTCGTATATGGCCGGAGCGCTGCTGCTCGTGGATGTGGATGTGGATGAGCTCGATACGGTGGCGGAGGCGGCAACGGTGGCAGCTGGAGCGGCATTGCTGTTGCTGCTGGCATTTGAGCTGTTGCCGGAGCTGGAAGCCGTGGAGCTGGCGCTCGTGTTGACCTGAGGCACACGGCCCGTTTCCATGGACTCATCCGCAGAGCTGGCACCAGAGCAGGGATCATCCGCCAGCTGCTTGTTGGCGCTGCTGCCGGCAATGGGCGATGAGGCCGTGGGCAAAACACTTGGCGGCAGTTTCAATTGTTGTTCCGGCGATGACATTGCAGCTGATTTCAACTGCAGAAGTGTGTCCAGCTTTAGAACACGACCCTTGCGACGGGAGGTGCTGCTGCTGCTGATCAGCGGCGTGTCATCGTCTTTCAGCTTGAGGTTAATGGCCATGTGGTTACTGTGAGGTTGATGTTGTTGTTGCGGTTCCTCCTTGACCGGAGTGCCTTGCGACAGATCCATGGCTGAGTCCACGGATTTGCGTTCGAACTCATCGTCATGTTCATCCTCCTCGTTGTCGCTGTGAGCTGGCAATTGCTGTTGGTGTTGTTGCTGCTGCTGCTGTTGATGTTGTTGCTGTTGTTGTTGCTGCAACTGGTCACGCATACGCGGTGACAGCTGGGCCAGAACTGCTGCCTGCTGTTGGGCAGCGAGCATTTGTAGATTGAGATTCCAGTAGGGGAAGAAGGCCATGTTGCGGTTCTGCTGAAGCAGGCTGGCCAATGGCGGCAGCAAAGCGCTGGGCAGACTGGGCGCCTGCTCAACGCTGGCAACGCTCTTGGCCGGCGACGGTGGGGAAACGGGCGCCACAGCTGCTGGTGGTGCTGTTGCGGTTGCTGCTGCTGGTATGGGAAATCCTTGGAGCGCAGCGGATAGCTGTGATGTTGCGCTTGTTGGCAGCACAGGCTGTTGTTGTTGCTGTGGCTGATGCTGCGACTGTTGCTGTTGCTGTTGGTGTTGCTGTTGGTGCTGCTGTTGGGAGGCAGCTGATGCACTGCTGCGCTTGCTGGAAGCACCACAGTTAGAGCTGCTGCCCGAGAATGATTTGCTCTTGGGTCCGCGTCGTGTGCCATAGACATCAATGACCAGGGAGGGATTGGGCGTGCCATCCTCGTCCAGCACCATGCCGGGCTTGTGGCCATATTTGCGCAGATGCAGCTTGAAGCTGTGACAGTATTTGGTGGCATAGTCGCAGTCGGCACAGCGGTATTGATAGACGGAGCTGTGCGACTTCCGGTGGGAGTTCAGCATGGACTTGTTGACGCAGGTGTAGCTGCACTTGTCGCACTGGAAGGGCTTTTGGTTCTTGTGCTTGCGTATGTGGTACTCCAGATGATGCTTGAATTCCGTCACAAAGGGGCACTTGGAGCACTGCAGTATCTTGTCGGGCTTCATGTGGGTGCGCGTATGCGCCCAGAAGTCCACCTTGGTGATGGCCACGACGCCGCACGTCTTGCACTTGTAGTTCTTCATCTTGCCGTGCGAGTTGTAGATGGGCATGCGTATGTTGCTGTCGTCATCCTCGGACTCGACCATGTACTTCATGTCCTCGCTGGAGTTCGACATCAGATCGTGCTCTTTCTCTGGCTCGACGTTCGATTGCTGCGACTTGGCCGGTGACTTGGGTGGCGTCACGTCCATTGGCGGCGTCAGCGCCTGCAGCTTGTCGCCAGTCTGTATTGCTGTTGCCACCGCAGTGGGCACTGCTGTTGGCGTTGGCTGTGGACTAGGACGCATGTTGCTGGCATAGTAATGCTGCATGGGATTTGGCAGACCCGGCGGTGTCAGCGGATTGAAGCCACCCAGTGTGAGATGATGATGCTGGTGCTGTTGATGCTGTGCCGCCTGAAAGTGTTGCTGGTATTGCTGCTGCTGCAACAATTGCTGCTGGAGTGTGCTATCAAAATGTTGTATGCTGTTCTGATCATTGTTGCTAGGCGACGGCGTCATAGCAGCCGCGCACATTGTATCCATTGGCTGCTGTTGCTGTTGTTGCTGCTGCTGCTGTTGCTTGAGGTACTGCTCCAGCTGTGTGCTGGGCGTATTGGGTGACGGCAGCGGCGATTGCCTCGGGCTGCTCGCACCGCTGTTGCTGTTGCTGTTGCTTGTATTGTTGTGCTGTTGGTGAAGATGATTGTGATGATGCGACATCGGCTCCTGCTTGATGTTGGCAGCAAACATGCTGCTGTACCAGGCATTGTGCTGCTCATAGTTGGGCGCTGCGGTGCTCGTCTCCCAGTTAGGCATGTTGCTGGTTACGGCTGTAAAACAAGAAAACAAGAGCAGACGGTTAAGATTGTAATTTGAATGTCTATTCAGTGCGCCTGCGTCGAGTTTTTTATGCTGTTTGTCTCATTTTTATTTTTTGTTGTTTTTTCTTTGCTTTTTTCGAAGTGTTTTTATTTTCGCCACCCTTAAGCTAAGAGTGCCACCCTGCTGCTGCCAGAAAGAGCGAAAGCGGGGTGGCAGTTTGAGTGAGTTTTGCTTGGGACAAAATGGCTGGTTGGTTGGCGGGCTGACTGCCATGGGGTACGGGGTATCCTTGGATAGTTGGTCTCACCTAGCGCTGTTGATATTCTTATGTATTATATATTCCAATAATTGTGATAGTGATTGTGCTGCAGATGATCTGGAGCGGATGCTGTGTGTCTGGTCGCTAGACAAGCAAATTTGTGACTGACTGTCGAATTGCAAATGGTCGTGGCTTATATTTGGGCCAGGTAGTCGACACACGCGTCAAGGGATTAGATGGGAAAAGGTGAGCGAAAGTCAGGTATCAGGTCGCGAAGTCGCGAGTCGCGCACTCGCTCAGCTTCTTGATCCATTCAAACTGGATTAGAGCAACAACGAGCACAGAGAGCAACAAAGAAAAAAAAAATGAAAATTACGCGCATTGGATTTGGATGATCCGGGCCGCGAAGCTTAAGCTATGCAGATTAGAACACAAAACGCAACGAGTTTTCCCCTCGCACACGCACACGGTTCGCAGTGGATTAAAGTTAATCAGCGAGCAGCCAGGAGCGAACACATAGGATTGGATTAGAAGGCGCAGCCTGCGACGAACAAATTTCACGTTTAATAATAAAAAGCAAAAGGATTTAAGTTAATTGTCGGCACTACGCGGTATATGGTTGAGTAACTGTATATATATATATATATATATATATATATGTATATACATATTGCATATATAAATATGTACGTGTATGTATATAATATATTTTGAATATATTTATATAAATATGAACAACCCACAGCTGGCGAATTTGTCAGCTTAGGCAATCATCATTATAAAGCAGTGAGTTTTATTTGGTAATTTGTTATCATAGAAAGCACATCAATTTGGTTTTAATAGCAATTAAATTATTGTTATTGTTATAAGTTTATTTTAATGAGATATTTTTGAAAAGCTGCACGCTGCATTCTGCTAAATTTCTATAAAAAGTTCGACAAAGCGATCATAGAACGCAAATAGATTTCCCAAAAGGCGATGCAAGAAAAAAAAAATTAAATAAAAATCAAAACAACAATTGTAGAAAATGGTATTATATCGATTCTACGAATTCAACCCAATGCAATTCTCTTTGTTCAATAAAAAAAAGAAAGAAAATTCAAAAACTTATTTTGAAGTCAGAAAAGTTTTAAGAGTTTGTTTGGTATTATAAAAAAACTCATTTGTAAATCAATTTTATAAGCAAATAGAGAGTTTACTGTAAGAATACTAAAATCTTTCTATAACAATATTTTTAATTTAAATTTATTTAGAAAATCCTGTAGAATATATATTATTATATAATAATTTTAAATATAAACATATATATATATATATATATATATATATATATATATATATATATATATATATATATATATATATATATATTTAAAATTATAATATAATATTATCATATATATATATATAACAAAAGTTTTTCAATTACATTCACATATTTATATATATTTTTATAAAATATAATTTTATATTTAAAAAAATAAAAACCTGGAGAAATTGTTGCAACAATAACAATTGTATATAAAAATCAAATATTTCATAGCAGATTTTGTTTTTCGAAAACGCTTTGTTAAGAGCTCTCTCTTTATTCTCTAGTTTTAGTCTGCAGTTTGATTTGCGTAGTTTTGAAATGTATCCATTAATTTTTCTATATATTTTTTCGTTATATTTCTTCTTTTTTTTTTGTTTTCGTTTTTCCTATTGCAATTTCACTGCAGTTGCCGCATTTTTGGGCAATTGTTTGCGCTTTTAAGTAAATATTATTAAAAACGCAAAACGTCAGCAACAGTCGGTAATGGGAACACGGCAGGGACGGCGGAGGGTTATGGGGGGTGATGACATGGTAATTGGGGAATGGGAGTGGGGATCGAGCTGGTAGCTAAAATATCTACAATACTTATGCATAATTGATGGTACAGGAAATTTGGCGCTGCAAAAGTTCTCTAACAGAACAACAAAAGCAATAGCAACAATTTGTATATTGTAAAATGTGCTTAGCATATTTATTTAATTTAGCTAGTGATATTTTTAAGAACCCAAATTAATTGGCTTGTCAGTGCAGCAACAAAGAGCGAGATAGATAGAGAGAGAGAGGGTGAGTGAAAAGCTTGCGAGTTGTCTACTTTTTTGCACATCCAACAACAACAAAAAGAACAATAACAAAGGCAAAAACTAAAGGCCAAGTGTAAAATTAATATTACGCCGGCTACATGCCATGCAGGGGCGTCAGGAGGTAGAGCGGGCCAAGAAGAACAGGCAGGAGCCTTACAAGGGAGGGGGGTGCTGGGAAACGAGTGCGAAATGCAACGCAGCCGAAACTGCAAAGTAAAGTAAACATGTGCTAGTCGTTTGGCCAACCCCTGCCCCCCGGTGCCGCCTTTGCCTCCCTGCCACACACTCTCTCCACATACGAACCACAACCACAGCCACCGCCCCCTTTGAAAAATATCATGAAAATGGCAAAAATGGAAAATTCAGACGCAGAAAATGCGCCACAAAAAATGTTTTTGTTGTAAATGTGCAACGGCAAAAGGTGGGTTGGGGGATGGAGGTGGCAGCAGAGGGGGAACTGCAGCGTTTGTCGATGAATGTGCATTATAAAAAATTATTTATATATTTAGTTGTTTAGTTGTTGTTGTTGTTGTTGTTGTTGAAAAAGCAATTTTTATTATACTGTTTATATGCATGAGTAAATATATGTTTATCGCGCACGTTTTAAGTAAAGAAACTGCATGGAATAGTCTAGGAAAAGTCTTTTCAATGCCAAACGTAAATTGTCAAAAAATTGATCATCTATTCGGTTCTATTCTGTTCTATTGTCAGCAAACATTAAAAATATGCCAAAGCAGCTGACAATCATTTTTGCAACAGTTGCCAAAAACAAAAAAATAATAATAATAAAAATAAATAAATATAAAATAGTTAAAAAGAAAGAAAGCAACAAAAAAAATATATCTTTCAGTTTTCATTTGTGCGCTAAAACTATTTTGAAATGCACTTTTGGCAGGCTCAAACAAAATGGACATTAAAAAATTGCACCGTTGACTTTGAATTATAGTTGAGTGTCTAAAATTAAATATTAAAAAAAAAGCAAATATCAAAAGAAATTGCTAAAAAGCCAGAGGACGGCGAGAAAGAAAGGCGGGCAAAAAATACAACATGCAGTCGGACATGTAAACAAATAAAATTAGCTGCCAGGCAACGAACAAGCGAACAGGGGGCAACGCTGTGCTGGCCGAGGAACGCCGGGGAACGCCGGGGAGTGCCGGGGCACCCCGTGGGGCGGTGAGGTCTGGCAAACTGCACGGGCAAAAAACAAGTTCGCCAGATCGGCTAAAAGCCAGACAGATTTTGAAATATTGTTTTAGAATTTTTGCTGTTGCATTTTTAGCAAACGATATGTAAGCAATTGTATGTGTGTGTGTGTGTGTGTGTGTGTGTGTGTTAGTGATGTGTGTGTGAGTTAGTGTATGTGTGTGTGTTTGTCTTTAAGGTTAGACACAAAAAGAAGCGTTCGACAACAACAGAAACAACCGAGTGATAAAAGTATTCGAAGAGAGACTGATTTTGGATACTAGGGAAATCCAATCTACTTACAAATATATAAAAACTTAAGAAAATTACTCCCAAAAAAGTATCTTTTACGTATCTGTGATAGTAAGCATTCTTAAGAAATCAATCATATAATGGAAAATGCTCCTAATTTTCTGAAGAACGTAGTATCGACTACGACTAGTATTGGCTAATTAAAAAACTAGAGTTAAAAAAATGCAAAATTAAAAAAAATAAAAAATAAATAAAAGGCAAGCTAAAACAGTTAACTTAAAATCCAAGGGTAAAACAATTGAAATATATAAAAATATATATTATAGATATTTGTATTATTAAAATCTGTAAAATCGGGTTTTATGTTGTTCTGAATGCCTCAACATTTTGCAATTTGTGCTATTCCCTCAAAATTTGCACTATTTTAAGGCATTCGATTGTTTTTGTTTATTTCTTTAGTGGATGCACCGTTGCTCTGGAGTGCACTTTGCTCTAACTGTAAACCAATTACTATTGCTTTTGATTTATGTGCCGACAGAGAGCACGCTAAATTTTGAAGGTTAAACGAACCATAATAATAATAAGAGTGGAAAGTGATATTTACATACCTTGGGCGACTATGGGAGAATCTCAAAAAAGTTTTGATCCGAAACGGGAATCGGAAACAGGAGCGGCAGCTGCTGCTGGCGTGGAAGCTCTCGCGCTCTCTACACTTGACCGCGGCACCGTTAAATCAAACAAAACGGCGATAAAAGTGCGTGCGAAACAAAAACCGCGCACAGCACACAAGCACACGTTCACACATACACAGAGCCGCTTACACGCAGCCGTGGGAGTGTTGGTGTGTGGTGGCTGTTCCTTTTTGGTCGTTTTTATCTCTTTTTTTTTGTTCTTTGCTTTTTAGTTTTTTTGTGCGAAGTTCGCGCATGTGCGAAAAAAAAACTCTTCTGAAGGCTGGCCAAATAATTTGTAAATTGTTTACGAACGTTTAATATTTGTTTGTGGCAAGATTTCACACATTCACTGGCAGTTGGTTTGTTATGTAGTTTTTTACAGTGTTTTTTTTTTTAGAGCTACTGTGTTTTTGGTTTCGCTTTCGTTTTAGTTGAGACACTCGTCGTCCTTTTTGAGATTGCTGATGGTTGCTCCAGAGCGACGTTCGGCTTATGCGAGGCACTGAGCACGACTGACACGGATTCCTGCTCAACTAGCACTAGTCATAGCTGAAAATCTCCGCATAGTGCAGAGCTCTGGTCCAAAAGCAACTCAAATGCAAAGAAACAAATGTCAAAAATGCACGAACAAAACCAAAAACACAGAAAACACTCACTCACAAACACAAACACACTCACACAAACGCACACGCACAGCGGACGAGCTGAGAGCCAGAGAGTGGAATATGCTCAATTCGCTCAGTTACAACAGCTATAGCAACAGCAAAAGCAAATCACTCAAAACGGCTGCTGGCTGTAATAGACTCAATAGCTCTGAGTGTTATCAGCCCCCTCCCCATAGTCGGCGTGCATTGACTGGCTGCCTCCGCAGCCTCCCCAAGTTCTCTCTTTCTCTCACCATCTCTGTTTCGCTCCCATCCTGCTCCTCTCGCTGTCCCTCTCTCTCTCTTTTTGTATCTTCATTGAGCGCACTCTCTTCGTGCTGGTGCACGCGTCTAAAATGCATCCTTTGGTTACGCGCTGCATTTGCTGCACTTCGCAGTTGCAGCTGTCGTTTATTTTTGCCAAAATTCGCTTCACTATTGATTATTGATTTTTGGTCTTTTTTGTCGGTCTTTGACCGCTGCTCCATGGAGCTCTCATCCTTTGCGCATGGAAGTGTGGGTGTGCGGCTTTTCGTTTCCAGCTTAAAGCCACCAGAACATTGTTGATAGAAAGTAACATGCAAGCAATAATAAAGCATGTTACAGAGCTAGTCGATGCGATGCATCAAGTGTTGTACTTTCGCTTTCAAAAGGCATTTTCGTCACTTTGAAGTTTGAAGCTGAGATGATTATTGAGAGCACATTATAAAATGGCAATAATTTACAGACTTTAAATGATGAAATCTTTATAAGGAATACTTTTTAGTTTGACTTGCAAAAGAAATTAAATTTGAGAGCATTTTATAAAATGACAATTTACAGACTTTCAATGATGAAATCCTTATAAGAAATACTACAAAATTTAGTTTGACTTGCGATGCAAAGAAATCTATTTGCAAATGAAAAACGAAATGTGTATTTTGCCAGGCGTACTCTTTTAATGAAAATAATTTCTTTTTAGTCATTTCAATCGCATAAATTCAATGTAGAATGATTTGACGTTCACGAACGTAGTAAAGGACATTTGCAATTTGTTGGCAATATTTACAAAATAAACGATGGTCCAAAACGCAAACAAAACGTGGACAGTATGCAAATACATATGCGTAGCACACGCACAGGACATGGCAGGACATGGCAGCGCTGCGATGCGGTGGCAGAACAGGTAGTTCGACCAGAAGCAGAAGACGAAGCAGGGGCATTGCAGGCAGGCGCGCATCATTGACGTTGTCAACCGGATTAGAAGTGCAACCGGACTTTGCACACGGATTTGTGAGCGCTGAAGAAAGGATTAAAGGTGCAGCTACCTGGGATGTATGTGTAAGGACTTGCCGCCACGTTCATTAATCCCGCGTTCGCCAAGAAACCGCGGCTGCCGGGAAACTAGAGCAGCGACAGCCGTGTCCAGAGCCAGAGATTTAAAAGTGATTTAAAAGTTGCAGTAGGCGACTGCATAATCCAACATTACGCAGCGTATTGCAGGATCAGGATCAGCGACTTTGATCCTGATCCGCGTGTTGAGCATGTGATTAGCGCTGCTTAAGGCGGGCGCGGACGGGTGTGGAGCTGCTGATCCGTACGTTATGTAAAGTTGTCGCAAAGCCAAAACAAATGTTCCTTAAGCCACACAGCCGCACTCCTCAAGTCCTTAGTCCTTAGTCCTTAGTCTGCAAGTTCGCACATGTTCAGCAGCGACACGCTTGACCTTTTAATTGATGATCGTGATTATAACTGTCATCTAATTTGCCCAGAGCACAAAGTTCAAGTGCTCTATGAAAATGATGCGCTGGCTTTGCATTCGCCTTTGTTCAGCCAATGTCAACAGACATCCTTGAGATCTAGAGTCTTTAGCCATGCATTGTTCTTCAGTGGTGGTGGTGGTGATAGTGGTGGTGGCTCGAGATCAAGATCTCATATGCAAATGCGAATCCTGCGGTTGGCTGAATTTCAATTGATCTGCCCATGCCCATACATATATCCACACCCCAAAACGCTTATTTCAGACCTCATTAGTTTTGTTTGCATTTGGCGCACTTTTCATCTGACCTCTTGTATTGGGATATTTCCTTGAGTTTTTAAGCTGATTTCATGCCATGGATGATGTGGCATTTTCTTTTCGTTATTTTTTCTCGCTTTTGTCTGCCTGTATGTGGTTTCTTTTTATCATAATTAGTTTTCCAGTTTTGTATAGTTTTTTTTTCCTGAAGCCTAATTGAGATGCGATTTCTTGGCTGTGAGGGATATATCCAAGAAATGTTGATTGAATTATTTAAAAGAAGTTTAAGTACATATATAGGTAGAGTATATTTTAAACTAACAAATATACTTCAATATATATTTGTCTCTATAATCTTTAAAATACCCAAATTCTTTGCCAAAGTTGACATATTTTAAGATCTTGCTACTGCGTCATAGAATCACAATGTTTACATTGTAAATGTCTGAAAATTGTATCGAAATAAATCAAATGACAAAGTTCTCGCCAGAGATACGCCCACTTGGGTAAGAGGTGCGTAGATAGTTTCGCAGAAATATTATGCTAAACAGCGGGCACGACACATCCGTAAATCCTTTTTTAGCATGAAAAACCGAAGGATTAAAAAAGGAAACTAGAGCAACAGCGACCCAGATAGAAACAAACCCGACAACACAAGCAGACAGAAACAGATAGAAAAACATGAGCATGGCGAAATAGTTGCTCTAATTTTGATTGTTTGCCCTAATGGTTACGCTGTAAAAGTAGCTGAAAAGCAACAAAAGCGTGAAGGACAACGCGCATTGGTGCAGGACAATTGCCCGCTTCGGTGGCTTGGTGGCCGGGTCCGTGCTGTGTTTATGATTCCTACATCTCTGCAGTTAGATGCTTTCACATATTTTGCATGCACCCATGCACCCGTACCAGGTAATCAGCTTCGGCAATGGCTTGACAATGAAAATCACTGGAAAATCACGAGAAAGTTCCTCTGCGCGAGCAGACGTTGACGCCTCAAAATAAGTACAACTCGAGCATCTACTGCACTGAACGCTCATTAGACTGCTCTAGATATGATTGTCCAAGGACTCGACAGCAACGGCGACTGTGAGAGCGAGACAGTCAAAAAAGGCCAACAACTCACTTCCGCGTAATGTTGTTTTTTAGAGCTGTGCAAAAACCATAAAACATTTAGTTTTTTATGGCCTGGACAAAGCAGGTAGTAGGACTGATCCCAGGACTCTGGCTGTTTGCGGATGCGGCTGCTGTTTTTTGTCCCTTAACCCTTTCACCATTAACAAAAAAAAAAAGATCTTCTCAATCTGTTGCTCTCTCTTTCTCTTGGTGTCCTTGCGAAGTTCCTGCGAAAACTGCATACGCTGTGTATATTTGTGTGCGTGTGCGTATGTGTGTGTGTGTTTTTTTTTTTGTTTCCAGCTAATGTCGCTTGCTTTGTGTTCTTTATGATGCATCGGTTGTGTTTTTTATGACACCCATTGTTCCTCACCTTGCACGGCGACAGACTCGTACTTCCTTAACCCTTTGGCGAAAGTTCTTGGGCTGTTTATCCGAACGGGTTAAATGCAAGTCTGTGCATTTTTTATGAGCGCTTTTAAATATTGTCCACTTCTAGGAATTCAGTCTCTGCTCATTAGCCATGCAAAAGGGTTAAGTTCGATGGGTTTCATTTTATTGTTGCTGTAAAGGTACTCGAAAAAATGACATGAATTGCACTGCATTTACGATTGAGAAAGCTGTACGATCGATTCCCAAAGAAAAGTTTTTCACTAAATCATAATAAAAGATGAAAAATGATTATTTTTTCGTACAAATTTAAGATTTTTATTTACAAACAAATTTAAAAGGCACTAAATGATATGCCAATGTTTTTAATTATATAGAATATACATAGAAAATGTAAAGACAAAACTTAGCAAAGTTTCATTTGAATAATTGAGGGATTGACTGAGCTTCAGACAGAATGGGTTTCTTACCTCGGTTGTTGTTTGAGATCAAGAATTTATTTACTGGGAGAGACAAAGGGTTATCCTTTTAACAATTTTACAAAAATCTTTAGCACAGCCGAAGAATTAATATTATTTTTTTATTATATACGTGTTATATATCTAATGCACCAGCCAAATCAAGAAAAGAAGAGACTACGAATTTTTAAAATCTCATTTATATTGTTGCAAAAAATATTAATGCTTTGATAATCATATATTGTAGTTATTACATACCTAATATATATATATATATGTATATATATGTACATACATACATGTACATTTATAATTTGAATTTGAATATCTCGTAATGCTTGCATGCGACCGTTACATTATCGAAGTGATACCACAAATCATTTTACTTCAGGACCGCCGTACTCCCTATCGACTGACCATTGGGTTACATTTGTAATGCGTCTGCAATGAATACCACTAAGTCGCCTTCAATGTCGATAGAATCGAAACGCATTTCAACAATGGCCAATACAATTGAAGACTGGATTTGAGTCCGTTGTGCTAAATCCCAAGCTTAGACAATTGGCAATTTGAAATAAGCGCCAAAATGTGCTGAATCGCACCCCGAATATGCTCAAATGCTGACCATCTAATCAGTCCGGCCAGGCAGTTACACATTTTCACACTTTCGTGACCCCTGCGGTGCAGCGACGCCAACACAGAGCCAAATGCGGATTGAGCAGAGAGAGCGCCCGGTGCCAGGGGTTGGGCAGCGGCTATTGGTTGCAAAGTTGACCCCTTGTCAACGTCCAGCAGAGGTTAAAATTAATGCGAAAATTGTGAATGTGTCACAAAAATTGCGTGAATATTCGGGGTCACGCATAAGACGCAGCTTCAAGAAGGCTGCCAGGCGGTCAGGCTGTCCGGGCTGCCCTTGCTGTATAGGGGTGGCCAGGGTCAGGACCCGGAGCAGGGGCTGCAATTTTCAAATTTATTGCTACACAAACAGAAATGCTCTAAATTGTAACGATTTCGATTCGCACACACAGCCCAACTGTAAAAAAGGATTTTGTGTTCCATTGTTTTGCATGTTGAGAAATGGCTTTCGAGGATCGCATTCGGCTTGAGTCCTGGGACTGCGTTTCAATTGACCATTCGAATGGATGCGACTGCGACTGCGGCTGCGGCTGACCCCTCGCCCCTAGCTTGACCTTTTTTTCGTCTTGATTCAAAATAGTTGGCACATTTAAATAATTATTCATTGCCCATGGCAGCCAGTCCACAATGGTCATCAGCGATTTCAGTGTTTCCATTGCGAATGGCATTTAATTGTTGACCCCGAGACTACAATCGTCGAGTTTATGACCAAAATGTAACGAATTTCACCAAAATCAAATTAAAAATTTGCAGCTGCTCTAGGTTACACAAAAACTATGCTAACAGAAACTATCCGGCTTCAACTTGGCCAGAATAACCATTTTTACGCGCATTTTTGCTAGCATTTTCCAATTGTGTGAAATTTAGTTTATATCTCAGCAACCCAATTATAGGTTTTCTGTGTATAAAGAACTTTTACCCAAATTTGCCTACAAGCAAGCTGTTAGAATTTTCCAAATATCTTTCTTAGTGTTTACTTTTAATCAAAAATCAAGCTTCTATAAGAATTTCAGCGTCCCAGCCTTTATTAAAACCCATTAACACTGTTACAAAGAAAATTGAATTGTTTTTCTGTCACAAGAGCACAATTATACGTTGCTAATAGTATTTTTACTGGAGATTCTTGAATCTGAATAGATTGGGTTTCAAGCATGTCCCAGTTTTAAGAAAACTTAAATTGTATAAATAATCGAATAAATAAAGCAATGCCCTCAAGCATATACTTATAACATCATTGTGGTATCAGGCTAAAGCTTGTTTCACTAAGCGTGACCAGTCCATTGGGAATCTACAAAAAAAGTCATTTCAGAAATATTTCATTTTATTCTTCTAGCTAAATCGCTGTTGTACAGTTTATCTTGCAGATTTATAATCTAAATTCAGAAGACATTAAAAATAATTGAATTATATTAAATATGTTAAACATTTAATTATGCAGCAGTTTGCTTATAAAATATTAATATCATGAATTTTAAAATATTTACATAGAGCTACTATAAAAAAAAATATATTTGTAATAGTATATATAACCAAAATATATATATAGTATATATAGCTTTTTGTATATAAGGAAAATGTACATTAATTCGTAAGTGCGGGGCAAACAGCAACCTGAAGATCAAAAAGATTAGCTTAATGGCCAGGCAGCTGGGCTCCTGCACCTACATTTCCTTTACATCCTCCCTCTCCGCCTCCTGTAGCAAGGACTGTAACAATATGTCGCTAATGGCAAATGTCGGCAGCCATTTTGTGCCAAAAACAAAGCCGGAAAACACAGACGAAGTGCGAATAAAAAATTGAACTTCTTACGAAAAGGAGACGAGCCTATTAGACGCAAAGCCCATGCCAAAGGATGAATTAGATATGCCTCCCAGCTTGTTGCGCCAGGAACAAAGGTATTAAACGTAAGTAAGGCAAAGACAGCATATTTTATTTTCTAATGTGAGCAAAAACTTGCAAGCCAGCCCGCAGCAACGAATACTAAATACTCTATATACAATAGATAATAAAATAAATATGTTAGTAGGATAAACTCATATATAGCTATACGATATTGAAACCAACTTTTCTATAGAAATAAGAACTATTCTATGTATGTATAATATATGGATTGACAAAACCCTTATGGAGCTGAAAACTATTTAAACTATGCTAACTTTAGCTGTTTATATTTATTAAATGCTGAGCTAATGCTTGACTGTTTCAACTTGCTTTAGATATTCTAAGATTATTCTAAGGGATAGCCTTTCGATTTAAATACCCTAACACATACACGCCCACATGAGGAATTGGCTGTTTAGCTTTGTACGTTGCTGTGTGAGTTATTGGGAGTTGGAACTCCCTGTTATACCATGAGTATAAACACCACTGTCATTTATTTTCGTATTATCATAATGAGTACTCGTATATTTTTATGTGAATCTCTTGCTTTTTGCACCAAGCACTACCCCCGCTCATGTGTCACACGCACACACACACACACACACACACACACACACACACATACACACATGTTTCAGCAAGTGTGTGTGTAAAAAAGAAAAAAGACGAAGATAAGCAAAAATAAAAGTGAAATACAAAAACAGCATTCGCATTCGCCTTCGCATTCGTTTCTTGTTAAATTATCACCCAAGACAGCAGCCACCCTCTCCAGTCCATGGCTGGCCATTTATGCTGCCAGCAACCACCCCCACAAGCACTCACACACCCACTCACACGTAAAGTCATACGAATCGCTGGCAGCCCATTTGCTTCTTTTTTCAAATAGTTCGTTATGGGTTTTTTTTTTGCTTGCCAAATCAGGGTAGAAAATTCGACTGAAAATTGTTTTCCTTTTACCTTTAAGTGTTGGAAAAAGCTGAAAGCATTCGAAGCAGAGTCCAACCAAAGTTTGCTTTACAAATATTATAATTGGTCACCGTTTACTTTGATGCCTGCTATATATATGCCTTCAATATAAAGATAGCTAGCTTGATTGAGATACTTCTTATCTTGTTTACTTTCTATCTATGTCGTGTCGTTCTTTTAACTGGGTTTACTTCAGTGTAATTATTGTATAAAACTTAGACGAAATATCTTTTATGCCAATTATATGGTAAAAGCTAATAGCTCCTATTCCACATTCCACTTTTGGCTAAGATACTATGTCCCAAAATACATTTTAAATTCCATGTCTCTCTCTGTTTCATATAACTCTATACATAATTGATTTTTGCAGCTTTTCCAATTATGTTGACAGTTATTCCTCTCTTCCACTCTTTAACAAAGCTTATCTTTGCTTATTTTTAAAATCCTCCAACTATTTGCCTATGGCTATGCTGTTTAAACAATTTGTGATTTATAAAAAAATATTTGAATTGTGGAAGCGTTTCGTTTGACCAACTGATAATAACACATTGACACTTGTTTGCCATTGCGGTCATTGTACTTTTTGTGATTTTCAATTCTATGGAAATTTTTGGGTAAATACTAAAAAGTCAACATTCACAATTAGCGATTGTGGTCGATTTTCTATCACAAGAGAACTTCTTGTCAGAGACAAAGCGTATCGCTGGAATAGTAATAAATATTATATATATTAAAATTTTGAATATAAACATAAATATGTAAAAGTTTCCAAATAGATTGAGCAAAAGAAGAGCATGTTGTAATAATAAAAAAAATGTGAAAAATAATTACATTTTTTAAAAAATAGATTAACAAAATAAAAAATAAAAAATAAAAATAAATATAAAGTATGCATGTATTTATTTAATTTATATTGTAATATTATATATATTTTGACATTTTTTCACATATTTATAATAATTTTTTTATTTTTTTTTAGTCCACTTGGAAACTTTTAAATTTGATCGAAATCATCTATTGGAAATATTTCGCATTTCACATTTATTTATGCATTTTTCCCACTCTTCATCCAATATTGCTCTAATTTATTTTCTATATAGCACATATACTTCTGGGCCTCATCAAAAAATCCATCTCAACCATTCCACAAATTCACATTTGCTAACAGCAGCCAATAACATTTTATGGCGCACGCCATTGCTATGTGCCACACACTCAAACACACACACACACACACACACACACACACACACACACACACACACATACAGCGATCAACGAGTGAAAAAAGAGAAAAACTGGCAGAAAAACTAATTCCACATAATGGCCAATCTACATAAAAAAATCGCTCGACATGAAAACCGAAAATCGATGAGCGGAATGGAAGTGGAGTAACAAAAGCAAAAGAAAAAAAGAGAAGAAAAAAATAAAACAACAACAACAACTGCGACTGCGACTGAGTCACAAAAATACCACCCCGCATAAATTTGCAAATAATGAAATGGTAAAAAAAATGCATACACAAACAGAAACACACACACACATATACATATATACACACACACACACACACACACAGCCATACGTGCACGGTTCACCAAGGGGCGACTGGCGAATAAAGTTCCAAATCATGAAGCATACAAAATGAAAATCCACCCTCGAAAAAAGTTGCCACGTTTTTTCCTTTTTTTTTTTCATTTTGGGGGAAAAAAGAAAGCAAAAAGTATTGTAATGGTCTCTCTCTATGTGTGTGTGTGTGTGTGTGTGTGTGTGTGTGGGTGGGTGGTTGGTTACTTGGTTGCTTGTTTCGCTTTCGCTTTGTTTGCAAAACAATCAAAAGCGAACGATTCGTCTCCACTCTCCGCCAACTCTTGACCCGCTCCATTGCCAGCTCGCCCGGCTGCTTCTATTACTCCTGGTCGGTGGAGCGTGCTCCTTGGAGCACATGGCCAGCTTTGGCCGCGACATTTGTCGTTGTTGGCGACATTAAATGTAGCTAGAAGTTGTTTGTATTGTACATTATATGAGATACCCTGTAAAAGGCAAACAAAACGGGTATCTTACCACTAAAAGTAAACATTCTCTAAAGCTCGTTGCGGGGTATTGCCAGTTCGCCCTCTAAAAACATTGGTTAACTACTTTTTTCCTACCTTTTCTTTTGTTTTCTTCGCAACGCAAAACCAATTTCAAGCATATTTTTATGAGCACTGTGAGCCGCCGTTGGCGACAAGGACGAGTTCGAGGGAAGAGTTCGCTGGGCAGGCACAGCAGCTTTATTTTATTTTTTAGACGTGCACCAGGACCGCCTTCAGACGCTAATAACGTTTGCCGAAATGGAGAAGCCGCAAGCCTGGCAGACCAAGTAATTTCTGCTTAGATTGTTGTCCAATTGGAAACGTTCTCACTGAGGGATATTTTTACATTGGTCAGCTCTTATATTTCTTGAATTCAGGTAAGATATTTATTTATTTAAATAAATGTTAATACATATAAATTAAAAATAAAAGCGAGAGTTACGAAATACTATAACAAGTTTATTTAATTTATATATTTGCTTATATTATAAAATAAATTTTATTTATATTCGAACTATTTGAAGTGCTGTAAAAAAACTTCATTTTATCCCAATTCCTAATGAGCTCGTTAGCTATACTTATACATGCATATATGTATATATGGTATGTATGTATGTATCTATGTTAGTATGTACATAAATAAATGATAAATACTTGTATGTTTTCGAGAACTTAATTTTATTTGTATACCCTGAACCCATTGAAAATGGGAAATCAGGGTATAATGGTTTTGTTAAATGTATGTAACAGGCAGAAGGAGGCGTGGCAGACCCCATAAAGTATATATATTCTTGATCAAGGTGAAGAACTGAGTCGATTTAAACCTGTCCGTCTGTCTGTCTGTCCGTCTGTCCGATTAAAAACCTTATCGAAATACAGTTTCTTAATTCTTTCTCGTACATCTTTGAAGCTAGAGTCTCCAAATTTTGCATTTAGTTTCATTTATATTTTATACAATTTCGGTTTTTGTTATATTTTGGATATTGGTTCAAAATTTTTGTGATACAAGATCGCACGGGGATCAGGGGATCTCCTAGTCGGGCACCCCCGACTAGAGTTTTCTTACTTGTTCAACTTGTATTAATTTAGTGTTTATTTAGATGTATTTAATTTAGGTTCGCTAATTGACTATTGATGAGTGAGAGATCGCCGCTCACCTACAACTAAACGGCAGCCATAATGCAATAAATCTATATAGAAACCTCAATTTTCTGCTATTACATCTGAAGATGGGAGTGTCAAAAGAGCATTCAAAATCTCCAAATCAATGAATTCGTGTAAAATGCTGAAAGTGTTTCACAAGTCTTACAGATGCTTATGAAGCTATTCTCTCAAATCTTACAAATCTAACAAGTCAACATTTGGTAACTGTGCATAATACTTTCGTAAGATTTGTGCTGCTTTTTCATTTGGCTGCTTTTTATGTGCCTTTTTAGTAAATTGCAAAAATGCGCCATTTTTTCTTACGTTCTGTTCGCACAGGACACAAAATTGTGTGCCTATAAAGCAACAACAAAAATACAGCGGAAACGCCAAGTACACACACACACACACACACACATGCATATACCCCACAGAATGTGTGTGTGAGGGAGAGAGAGAGAGCGAGCAGTGGGACAATTTTCAGCGTTGCTCCCGAAAATATGCAACATTTTTTATATGTTTCTGCTTCACAAAGTTTTGCGTCATAAAATTTTTTTGCTGCGGCTGCCACTTTTGTGTTGTTGTTGTTGCTGTTGCTGTTTCACTGCGACCAGGCTTTTATACCGTTCTCTGTGTGAGTGTGCTTGTGTGTGTGTGTGTGTGTGTGTGTGTGTGTGTGTGTGTGTGTGCTTTTTATGACCCAATATGGCCGCCAAGCGCGGTGTACGTGTTTCGTTCTGTCTCAGCTTCTGCGATTGTGTGGGTTTATGAATTATATAGATTTTTATACGGTCGCATATTATTTTTGTTTCTATTTTTGTTTTCTTTTATTTTTTGCCCTTCTTTTACTATCTCTTCCAGCATGCCGTTCTTTTTTTTTCGAGCAATAAAAATGTCTTTTTATATGCGGCACTATCTGGCAGATCACCCTGCATAATGTTAGCCCGTTTTTGTTTCTGTTTATGAATATTTGCTGGGCCTGAGCTTGACTTTTATGTTTTACTGGGCTGGCAATATTCGTATATAGAATATATATGTTTCACTCTGTGCGCTCTTCTCGTTTGCTTTCTGCCTTCTGCCTTTTGCCTTTTACGCGCTGCTTTTGTCATTTTTGCATTAATTTCATATTTTGTGTGTGCGCTGGGCTGCCGCGCTGCTGTTTATTCCGCATAAATAATAAATATTTTTGGTTATTGCGTCTGCACAGCATTAATATTATTTCGCACACACACACACACACACACACATATATAAACACACACACACAAACACGTTAACCTCCTGCATCATGTACGGCAGTCGGGACAACGCATTGCCGTGAGCTTTAATTTCGGCTCATTTTTCGTTATCAAAACATTAGGCTTATGCGCATGTATTTGTTGTTTTTTTATTCTCACACATAAATATTTGCAATTAAATATGCCAAACACACACACACACACACACACACACACACACACACTTAGAATAAACAGGTCGATAGCTTTCAGTAGAGCCGACGCTTGAAGCAAAATATGAAAACATTGTTTATATTTGATTTAGCCACCAAAATTCATGTTTATCAAAATTTTCAAATATTTTAATTAAAAATAGCAAAGTATATTCGAAATGTTTAAATCGTTCATTGGAAGATATTTTTAAAGTAGCTCAGTGATTTACAGTGATTATATTTATATTATATTCAAAATATATTAGTCTATGAGCACTCAGTTCACATTCCGTATATGTATATATAAATATATCAATAATAAAAAGTATTTGTTTATATTCGTGAATCGCTGTATTAATCTTTAAAATGCGGTTTTTCCCTTGAACTTTTGATTCAAAAATAAAAATCCCTGAAAATATCCCTTTAGGCAATTTGCTACATTCGCTAATTTAGACAACAACCTTCTAATGAGAGTGTAAATTTTGCAAATAAGACACCTCAAATATTCTCAAGTGGAAACTTATTAAATTATTATTTATTTATTATGTGTAATCATCATTTGCAATACTTATGACATATTGCAATCGGCTGTAGAAATCTCATCGCGTCGAGTCATATTGGATGCCGAGTATGTCCATATATGTATGTACATATGTATAAATATATATTTATATGCACAGATTCGTATGAGAGTAAGCGTACTTACATAAATACACATGTATGTATGTATTTTTGTCTGTGTGGATGTGCGATGGCGAGTGCAAGTGCACCCGGACCAATGAACAATGGCGTTATCAGTAACATAGACCCACATGTGTTTCTCATAAGACGGACGGGTAGCCGATTGATTAAGCTTCCAGTGCCGTTGACAGCTAATCGGGTCGCTTAAGGCGCGGACAATCAAATTTGTGTCTCAATTGTAATGTACTTGGCAAAACTATTTCATCAACAAGAACAACAACAACACTGCACTTTGCTCAGAGCGAAAGACAGAATGAGTAGAGAGAGAGAGAGAGAGAGAGAGAGAGCGCGTCAAACGTTGCTTTGCTAAGCGAGGCGTCGTGACTCGCGACGCGTCGTTTCTCAGTGCAGAAGCACCCTCATTAACTACGCCTCTGATCATTCGGCAAATGCGCCGTTATCATTTCATGCATTTGACAACAGCAGCCAAAAGCCACTGAGCCTCGGAGCTCTCCGCACATTGTTCAAATAGCTGCTCACGCAAACGGTTGACGAAATATTAAAAGAAAAAAAAAAAAACAGCGTACAGTGCTAAATAATCAACATGGCTGAGGAGTCGAGGACAGTGGGAGAGTCCTGCACCGAAGGTGCCGTCGATCAGATGCACTTTTTGCGCGATAAACTACAAAAGTTTCAGAGCAAAATGATGTGCGATTTCGAGCAGCGACTGTCCTGCATGATAGAGGATGTCCTGCAGGATATACGACAGCAGGAGTTGCGTGCGCATGAGTTTCGCCAGTTCGATAACTCCAGGGGCAGGACCACCAACGCCAGCGCAAGCGCCACTTGGCACAATCGTCAGCAACAAGCATTTTCGAAGGCAACGGAGCCTGACGTCACCGACTGCCCAAATGGGCGGACGTGTGCCCAAACTGAAGCAACGCCAAAACAGCAACAGCAGCAGCAGCAGCGACAAGATCGAACGCGACGTCAATTGCCCGACAAGGTATTCGTGGCGCGCGAATCGTACCTGACGGCGCTGCTACAGGTGGAGCACATGCGCACCATCTATCACATATTCTCAATAATTCTGGTCATGTTTTTGCTAAACGTCATTTTCTATGACTACTTTGTCGAGGGCCATATCAACTTGGGCCTCGGCACGTTCCGCAGCGGGCTCAAGCGTCTACACTGGGTATTCGGAGTATGGCTGCTGGAGCACGTCTTTGTCCTGGCACTCTACTATGCATTCCAAGGATGGGCGCTGGTGCGTGCCAAATTGCAGTCCCACAGTGAGTCTTAAAAGTATTTTCAGAGATCCATAGCTCTAATGCAACTCCTTCAAATTGGCCTATAGAATCGCTGCAACACTTCTGGTCGCACAGCTGCCTGATTATGTACATCAGCGCCCAGTTCGTGTTTGGCTATGTGTCCACCTCGCTGTGCCTCAAGTTCCAGCTGCCCTTTGTCAGTGCCTGTGTGCTGCTTCTGGAGAGCACTCGGCTGCTGATGAAAATGCACGCATATGTGAGATATAATGCGGCCAGGGTGCTGCTGGGCAAGCAGAAGTCCGACGGCGAGCTGAACGGTGCTCGGCCCTATTTGCCGCCCCTGCACTGCTACGTGTATTTTCTGTTTGCGCCCACCTTGATCTACAGAGACAGCTATCCACGCACGAAACAAATACGCTGGAAGTTCGCGCTCGCCCGCCTCGCGGAGATCGTGGCTGTTGCCTTCTTCTATGCCTTTATACACGAGCGCCACATTCACGAGCATTTTGGCCAGTTTGGCAAGGAGGCGCTGGGGCCTTCTCAGTTGATTGTTAAGCTCTTTGGCATGATGCTGCCGAGCGCTGTAATATTTTTATGCGGCTTCTATATGATTCTCCACTCGTGGCTGAACTTTACGGCGGAGTTGCTGCGCTTCGGGGATCGCATGTTCTACAAGGATTGGTGGACATCGCACACCTATGATGGCTACTATCGCAACTGGAACGTGGTAGTGCATGATTGGCTGTACGAATACGTCTATAGGGACTTATATACCTACGTGTTTAAGGGCTCCAAAGTGATTGCCTCGCTGCTGGTGTTCATGATATCGGCGCTAGTACACGAGCAAGTGCTGGGATTTGGGCTTCAACTATTTTTCCCAGTCATTTTTATGTTCTTTGGTGTTTTGGGCGTGGCACTGATATTCCTTACGCGCAGCGCACCTAAGACACTTGGCAACATTTGCTTATGGTTTACCCTCATTACGGGCAATGGCACCATGATCTCGTTATATTCCATGGAGTATTATGCGAAACGGAACTGTGAGCTGCGCTACGAGCACTGGACGGACTACATAACACCTGCGATCTGGCGTTGCTATCATTAGCAAAAGGTTTCCTTCCTTTTTTTGTATCGAATGTTAGTTAGTCTTACTAGTTTTAATTTGTACACATGGCGTACGTTTTGTATATTAGGTAAATAAACTTATGGAAACATTCGTGAAAGGCTTTCAAATACATATGTATGTATGGCTGAATGGCCACAAAGAACTTAGGGCTATAATTGTAACAATGTATCAAAGTGTGTGTGTCCTTAGCCTACTGTAAACATATTTTACATCAAGGTGACTGATGATGAACTCCAATCTTATTGAATACTGTCTAACATTAAAAAAGCTACCAATCGCTACCAACTTTACTAGCCTCTGCCTCTGACTCGTCTGCGTCTTCAACTGCTTTGGCCAACTATACGCAAACATTGACATTATTGGCCACAGTCGGTTGCGATGTGTTTGCCTCTTCCTCGACGTGTTTGCGACGGAATAGGATGACATGGGGCTCTGGCGCATGCATCATGTAGTGCACCCAGCCTGGACTCTGTTGAACGCCCAGGTTGCGCCATTCCGTCTCCGTCATTAAATGCGATTTGGGGACATGCTTGGCCAAGTCGGGCGGCAAAATTACGTGCCTGCAAACGAGAAGCGGTATGGTGAATAAATGTTAGTATTAATTAGCTATAATATCGTTACCTGTACTCAAATTTGTCATCAAAATACTTTTCGGAGTATTGAATTTGATCTGCGGGCATGGTAAATAATATTTATTTATTATTTGAGATTATAAAATTTTTTTTTTGTGGCGGCAATACGATAAGTGCTGAACGATATTTTTAGTGTTGGGGTAGTGGTAAAATTCAGTTATGGTGAATAGCTCTACAGAAGGTGATTTCTTGGCCGGGGAACGAACTTTGTGGTTCATTTTAGTTCAAGAGCAAAAAAAAGTAAATGTACTGGCAATGTAAATAGCTGTCCTAAAAGCACAAACCATACAACATGTATGGTTAGTGCTAAAAGGCATTAGTAGTAATGTTAAATTGTTTAATCGAAAAATATTTTGCCGATATTTTAATTTTTAAACAAGCTAATACTCACTTGGCACTGTTAACCAAGACTCATTTTGGAACTTCTCACTTATGTTATGTTAACAGAAAATTAGAGTTGCCACAGAGCAATAACGACGCGCTACGCTTGGCTTTATTTGCTTTTTTGTTTTTGTGTGCACAAATATTTTGAAATTATTTATTTCAATAACCAAACTAAATCATGGATGCAACGAGTATAATGGATGATGCCAAGCTGGAAACATTCCGAGAGCTCAATTTACTAGAAAAGCATCGAGTTGAGAGTTTTAAGGATTGGCCCTTTTCATCAAAGTCCACATGCAGCATTGGCAAGGCAAGCGCGTTATGAGTCTGAGATAATAAACTATTTCTAAATATATATTCCAACCATTGTGCAGATGGCCGAAGCTGGGTTTTATTGGACAGGCACCACGCGTGAAAACGATACAGCCACTTGCTTTGTGTGTGCCAAAACACTTGACGGCTGGGAGGCCGAAGACGATCCTTGGAAGGAGCATCTGAAGCACGCGCCGCAATGTGAGTTCGTTAAAATGGGTTGCGCAGAAAAGGATTTAACTGTAAGTAAACAGACACCGAGGGTAACAAACAATATTTGGCATTGGTAAAACATTGATTTATTTTCAGGTGGAGCAATTTCTAAACATTTTTGGAACTGTTGTCAAGACGAGCATATCAAAGAATATTAAAGAATTTAAAGCTAAATTTGTGAAAGATAATGAGGCCAAGCTGAAGCACTTCACACATAATCAATCATAGTTATAATTTTAATATACATATTTAATAAATTACTTCTCGCTTATTTGAATTATGACATTTGCATTAATGCCGCTCATTTCTTAACAGCGCGCTGTTAAAAGTCTACCAGGTGGCAACTCTTCAAATTGTGTGCTCAAATTTGCATTACACGAATTAAATTTTGCACAAATGTATTTTAAACTAGATTTTTTACAAGTATTTATCCGACTAGCATTCGGTGTGAACATAGAATCTCTACTAATGGAAAAGGCCTGAAATTACTAATCTCTCTTGTCATGTTGAAACGCAAACTTGATAAGCAAACGAAGGCTCTTGACCTGAGGAAAACGAAAGCAACAGCTTTGGATTCAATACAGCCAATTGACCAACGATTTTATAGATTTGAATGCGAGCTAAATGAAGAATTACAGCTGCTTGAGTTGCCAGCGGAGATTGCATGTGCTTACAATGCTGTGGAGTATGCGGCATCCTTGCATTGTGCATATCTAAAAAAGTATTTGAGCGGAACTAAAAAGGTCATATTCATTGGCATAAATCCTGGGCCAAAAGGCATGTGCCAGACGGGCGTAAGTATGCGCAATATCAAATACCATATAAATATATAATATATTATTTATAGATACCTTTTGGCAACGTTGGCACTGTGCGTCATAAGATGCAACTCTCTGGCGTAGTGGAGCAGCCACCCAAGTTGCACCCTAAACGACCTGTTACTGGCTTAAGTTTCAAAACTGAGGAGCAGAGCGGCTTGCGTTTGTGGAGTCTATTTGAGAGTTTGGCTGGCAGTTTGGATACGTTTTTTCAACAATGCTTTGTCCACAACTTGTGTCCTTTGGCGCTTTTTGATCAAAATGGTGGCAATATAACACCTGACCACCTGAAGGGCAACTACAAAACGTTGATACGAGATAAGTGCTTGATGACATTGGAGAAGCAGCTTGAATTGTTGAGGCCGGAATATGTTGTAGCTGTAGGCTCGTGGGTTGAGATGGAGCTAAAAAAGAGATCGTCTTATTGTAAATCAAGCGCAAAAGTCATTCGCTTGAAACACCCAAGTATGCGGATACCCAACAATACTAAGTGGACTGAAGAGGCGACAGCTTTGTTAGAGAAAGAAAATATTATCAAGTATATGTGTAATATGCTATAAGGCTAACATACATAATATTAAGCGAAGAAATTGAAACTTAACTTAGCTTAGTTAAGAAATTAAAATACTTTTAAATATGTATGTGTGTGAATACAATTGGGTATATTTGAATTATTGTGTCCAGTGCTGCCACCCTGTTGCGGTTGAGTTGCCAATCACATTGTGACTGTGAACAGCTGATTTTTGCTTATTTTTTTGCTTGCCTGCGTCGTGGCGTCGTAGTCTGTTCTGTTTTTGTAAGTCTGCGAATAAATTGAGATATTTCCATGCCAAATGGCCGCGTTTATGGAGGATGCTCTTGTGGAAGCGAGGCGAGCACGTGACGCAGGCGAGGTTCCCGTTGGTTGTGTGTTTGTGCACAATGACAAGGTAATAGCACGTGGCGGGAACGAAGTGAATGTACATCGGAATGCAACACGTCATGCGGAGTTCATATGCATCGATGCCACCTTGGCGTACTGCCGTGAGAAGCGCTTGCCGGCACGCCAGGTGTTCAGTGAGATTAGCGTTGTGGTTACAGTGGAGCCCTGCATTATGTGCTCTGCCGCACTGCACACGCTCGCCGTCAAGGAGATCATCTATGGCTGTGAGAATGATCGCTTCGGTGGCAAGACAGTTATAGACGTTGCCGCCGTGGTTGGACAACAGATCAACATAACGGGCGGTGTGCGAGCGGATGAGGCAATGGCCTTGCTAAAGGACTTCTACAAGGGCGACAATCCTGCAGCGCCACCCGTCGCAAAGAAGAAGAAATGACTGGATCTCAGTTAAAAGAAAAGAACAAACACCATAGTCACCTTAAGCTTCAGCTTATGAAAAACTTTTTTGTATATGTTTTAATTTATTATAAACTTTAAGCATAGAGTCTAAGCTAAATATGGCGTTCAGAACGTTACATTTAATATAAATACAATTACTGCGTGAAGAGCAACATCATGTTGTGCATATAGTCAAAGGCTGTGCCAATGCAACTATTACTGGAATTCAAAAAAAAAAAGATGAAGAAAATGTTATATCTTTCACTCGAACCATCACCAGAAAATGTTATTGTTAAACCCTTGTGAAACTTATTGTTATTGCACTAAAACCTAAGCTAGTCTTTTGGCTCGTCATTTGCTGCGCAAGCTGCCCGAGCGTGTCCGGGAGCGTGCGCAGCAAACAATTGCGATTGCCTTTTACAATTTCTAAACTAATGCTATCGATTCATTATAATGTATGTATATGTTTTAGATGCGCAGATTGCGACGTCTGTGGCCGATGTTGACCCACTCCAGAGGCACGCTATTGCCCACATTGTATGTGGATGGAGTGCATCCGGTTAGTTTTCTAGCTGGCTCGCAACGACGGCTAACATTCCAATAAGCGAAGCCTTGCGGGCAGCGATATATTTGTCCCTCGATGCGGCCTGTTTGCTGCGAATAGCTGCATTTCACGAAGACTTGACTGCATTCATCCTGGTTCAGTGCATAGTGTCCCTCCTCCGGACAAAGAGGCTCTGTCGAATGAATTGGCACCTAAACAGAGACGATTTTTGTGTCGGTTAGTAAAGCTGTTTAAATTGCTATAAATAACAGATACTTGCCAAGTTAAGTGGTTCCGCTTCCTCCTCAAACAGCTGTGTACGCGATGATCCCTTGTTAGAGCAGGTGTCATTGGGCCCTGGCTTGGCACAGCGACACGATGCTTCCTGATAGACGGTACCATTGGGACATTGGAACAATACAATATTCAGATTCGAATCTGAGTTCTCATTGCATTGGTAGAATACTCCGCATTGCTTGGAGTGCCGACGGAAGCCAGACGGACAGACAAACAAGCTTTGATCCTCAGTGGTTGTTGGGCAGGGAGCACTTGAATTGTTGGATGGCTCAGGATTTGGCTTCGGCTGCTGCTCAGTAGTTGTTTCCACTGGTTTATTTGTAGTTGTATCCACTGGTTTATTTGTAGTTGTATCCACTGGCTTATTTGTAGTTGTCTCCATTGGTTTATTTGTAGTTGTCTCCACTGGCTTATTTGTAGTTGTGTCCACTGGTTTATTTGTAGTTGTGCCAACTGGCCCAGCTGTAGTGCTGTCTGTGTTGGTTGTTGTCTCTGGCACCATGGTAGTGGTTGGCATATCTGTCCCTGGTGTTGTTGTTCCACCTGGTTTTGTTGTTGAAGTCGTGCTGCCAGAGGTGCAATTACCAGACACCTGATCGGCGTAGTTGCATGTATCTAGAGATGTGTCCCAGACTGTACCCTTTGGACAACGGAACTTATATACTTGATAAGTATCCTTGTTCTTGGTGCAGCGATAGTAAATGTTGCAATCCTCTGGATCAGCATGGAAACCTTCAGCTGGACACTTGAAGTTGACTGGCGACTCTAGGGTAGTAGCAGAACTTTCTTCTGTTGTAGTTGGAGGATAGCCTGGTATTGATGTTGTAAATCCAGTTGTCTCTGGATACATTTCTGTGGTTGGCTTGCTGATTGGATAGTCAGTGGGCTTTGTTGGACTATACGTTGGTTTCTCTGTATAATCTGTGGGTTTAGTTGGTGGCTCAGTCGGCTTTGTAGGAGGATCCGTTGGTTTCGTAACTATTTCCGTTGTTGGCTTCGTTGGTGATTCTGTTGTTGGTTTTGTTGGTTGTTCGGTGGTTGGCTTCGTTGGTGATTCTGTTGTTGGTTGCTCGGTGGTTGGCTTCGTTGGTGATTCTGTTGTCGGTTTTGTTGGTTGTTCGGTGGTTGGCTTCGTTGGTGATTCTGTTGTTGGTTTTGTTGCTGATTCTGTTGTTGGTTTTGTTGCTGATTCTGTTGTTGGTTTTGTTGGTGGTTCTATGGTAGTAGGTCGTGTTGTGGGCTCTGTTGAAGTAATTTCGGTTGTAGTTACAGTTGGATTTGTTGTTGGCTCCGTTGGAGCTTCAGTTTGACCTGAGCAACTCGGAACATTCTGTGCATGATCACACGTTTGTATGTCTGCATTCCAAGCTGTATTCTTGGCGCACATGAATTCATGCTTCGAGTAGGAGTCTCCTGTTTTCTGACATCTGTAAAATTTTCGACAATTGTTGGGATCAGGCATAAATCCTTCACCCTTACACTCGGTGCCAGGTGGCAAATTGGGTACCTTGGTTGTAGTTTCGGGCATTATCGTTGTAGTTGGAGGATTTGTTTCACCTGAAGAAGGCTGAGTGGAAGTGGTCCACGATGTTGAGGGTTGGATTTCAGTTGTGATTGGTCTGGTTGTCGTAGTCCATAGTGTTGTTGGAGGTTGATATGTCGTTGTTGGCTCAGCTGGAACACTAGTTGTGGGCTGATTAGTCGAGGGCTGGTTGGTTGTGGTCTGTCTATCTGTTGTTGATTCTGTCGCTGGCTCAGTTGGACGATTTGTCGTATTTGGCTCCGTGGTGATAGGTGAATTGGTTGTCACTGGCATTGCTGTTGATGTTGGCTTTTCCGTGGTATTGTCACATGGACCCTTATCGGATTCGGTTGTAGCATTGCCAGCGCCATCGGGTATTGGATTGCACATATTCAAGTCGTGATTGCAGGTTTGTAGGTCCTGGTCCCAAACTGTGCCCGCTGCACAATGGAAGGCCACCTGGGAAAAGCCGCCCTTGCCATTGCTTATGCAGCGATAGAACTTTGCACAGTTTTCTGGATCACCAATGAAGCCCTCAGATGTACACTTCACATTCCCAGTTGAGCTTGTTGGCCTTTGTGTAACAGGCTTTTGGGTTGGTCTTTGCGTTGAGGGTTTCCCCGTTGTTGAGCTCGGCTTTTGTGTTGTCGGTATTATGGCGGATGATGATGTTGTGCTCGAGGATTGCGATGAGCCCTGACTGGGTGTAGTGTTGGTTGCAACTGGCCGTTGTGTGGTGCCGCTATTGCCACAGTTTTTATCTTTGACGGCCCAGGCATGATTACATGCTTCAATCTGAGCATCCCACACAGTTCCGGGGGGACACGAAAAGGCCACAGTATAGAAACCGCCTCTATCATTGTCAACGCATCGATAGAACTTGGCACAGTCTTTATCATCTCCTAGAAATTGGCCATTAACATTACAATTACCAGAGGGCTTTGGTGACGGGGTGGAGCTAGAGCTACTTGAGCTTGAAGATGTCGTTTGCTCTGTGGTGCTGCTGCTTGAAGATGATGGCGTGGAAGGCTGGTTATTGCTGACCTGCTTGCACTTAAGGCTCTGCATGTCAATCTGCGATGGATGGTTGCAGCTGTTGGCCTCGGGATGCCAAATAGTATTTGGTGGGCAAGTAAATGATACTTTCATAAATCCACCATTCCCGTTGTCAACGCAACGATAGAATTTCGAACAGTTCTCCTTGTCAGCTAAGAAGGTTTCCTCACTCTCACATTTCTCTGCTGGTTTGAATGGTTTCTGCGTTGTTGTTGTGGTTGGTTCCTGGTTGGAGGATGATCCTTGAGTTGGAGATGATCCTTGATTAGAGGATGAGCCTTGATTAGAGGATGAGCCTTGATTTGATGAAGATTCTTGATTAGAGGACGAACCCTGATTAGAAGAGGATCCTTGACTTGAAGATGATCCTTGATTAGAGGATGAGCCCTGATTTGATGAAGATCCTTGATTTGATGAAGATCCTTGATTTGATGATGAACCTTGGTTGGATGAAGAACCTTGGTTGGATGAAGAACCTTGGTTGGATGATGATCCTTGAGTAGAGGATGAGCCTTGATTTGATGAAGATCCTTGATTTGATGAAGATTCTTGATTTGATGATGAACCTTGGTTGGATGAAGAACCTTGGTTGGATGAAGATCCTTGATTAGAGGATGAGCCTTGATTTGATGAAGATCCTTGATTTGATGAAGATTCTTGATTTGATGATGAACCTTGGTTGGATGAAGAACCTTGGTTGGATGAAGATCCTTGATTAGAGGATGATCCTTGATTGGATGATGATCCTTGATTTGATGAAGATCCTTGATTAGAGGATGAGCCTTGATTTGATGAAGATTCCTGATTAGAGGATGATTCCTGATTTGAAGATGATCCTTGATTAGAGGATGAGCCTTGATTTGATGAGGATCCTTGATTAGAGGATGAGCTTTGATTTGATGAAGATGCTTGATTGGAAGATGATCCTTGATTCGAAGATGATCCTTGATTGGAAGATGATCCTTGATTGGAAGACGATCCTTGACTGGATGATGATCCTTGATTTGAAGACGATCCTTGATTCGAGGATGATCCTTGATTTGAAGATGATCCTTGATTAGAGGATGAGCCTTGATTTGATGAAGATCCCTGATTGGATGACGATCCTTGGTTAGATGATGATCCCTGATTGGACGATGATCCTTGATTAGAAGACGAGCCTTGGTTTGACGCACTACCTGTACCATTGGCCATTGCCTTGCATTCTTCCTTCTGTACATCTGTTGGATGGTTGCAGCCCTTTGAGTCGGGATCCCAAACAGTACCCGGTGCACAATCGAAAGCAATCTTATCAAATCCACCACTGCCATTATCCACGCAACGGTAGAATCGCGCACAGTGCTTTTTGTCAGGCAAATATGTTTCTGTGTGCTCGCACTCGCCATCAGGGTTTGGGGGCTTACTTGTTGTTGAGTTTGAAGAACTTGTGGAGTTTTGAGCCACAGCTGAGTTGGAAGAAGATGTGGATGATTGATTGCCAGAGTTTGAAGAAGATGACGAGCTTTGATTGTTGCTTTGATTAGAAGACTGATTGCTTGAGTTTGCTGATGAGGATGACGAGCCTTGCTGACTGCTGTTTGATGTTGATGATCCTTGTTGGTTGTTAGATTGAGTGTTATTATTACTATTGTTTGAGCTGGAACTAGAACTGCCGGATTGATTATTCCCATTGGATTGTTGACTGGAAGTGCTGTTGCCACTCTGACTACTTCCACTACTGGAAGAGCTAGATTGTATGTTGCATTGCTTCTTTTGATCCTCGCTAGGTAAAATGCAAACTTTCTCCTCTTGACCCCAAACAGTGCCTGGACCACACGTAAATGGCACCTTTTCTAAATTACCGTCAACATCTAAGCGACATCTGTAGAACTTGGCGCAATCCATTTGATCAGGTATGTAGGTGTTCTCGTCTTCGCATTCGGTCGATGCAGGCTTATTGACATTCTGATTTGTTTGGTTGCTGGAGCCACTGGAGGATTGATTGTTTGATGAGTTCTGGTTGCTCTGATTGTTGCTGGAAGATTGGTTATTGCTCGAGCTTTGATTTTGGTTATTGCTGGCGCTTTGGTTGCTGGCATTTTGGTTGTTGCTGGAGTTCTGGTTGTTGCTAGAAGACTGGCTGCTACCAGAGCTCTCATTATTACTGGAGGATTGATTGTTTCCAGAGTTTTGATTCGAAGAACCCGAACTGGCTTGCTGAGTGCTACTACTCGAACTTTCTGTGCTGCTGGAAGACTGATTGCTGTTTGATGATTGCTGATTGCTGCTCGATGTGGATGATTCCTGGTTGGAGCTTGAACTAGTTTGATTCGAGGAGCTGTTGGAAGAGCTATTGGATGATGAAGAAGTTGAGGAGCTTGTGGAAGAACTTTGCTGACTGTTGGCTGAAGATGAGGAGGAGGTGCTATTCTGATAGCTCGATTGGGAAGACTGTGTCGAAGTTTGTTCATCGCTAAGTGGATCGCCTTGATTGCGGCAGCCGCCATTAGCACGAACTTTAATTATATGGTTGCAGGATTGTAATGATTCATCCCAGGCGGTTCCGTCCGAGCAACGAAAACCAATTTTATTAAAGCCGCGTCCATTGGAGATGCAGCGATAGAGCACGGTGCAGTCAATGGGATCACTCATAAATCCATCATTCTCGCACGAAATACCCTCCTCACCGACCGAGCGCAAAGATGATGAGCTCGAAAAGGATATGACAGAAACACCACTCAGGCCTGTCAGTCCATAATTTGTGGGCAACTGATTTGCAGTAGCATAGGTGTGTAGCTCCAAGGCGGCGGCGGGTGTGACGGCGCCATTAAGCATCACATTATGTCCGTTCTGGTTATTGACGAGCCCATCAAATGGCAGCTGGCTGTCTGTCTCCTCACTGACATCGACTTCGTTTACGTACTGCTCACACTCTCCACGTCCAGCCAGCATCGGCGGCAAACACAATTGGAGGGTACGCGAGAAGACTGTGCCCTCCTTGCAGGCGAACATGTACGGTTTGATGTAATGCTCGGAACGCTTCTCGCAGCGGTAGTAGATACGACAGTCGTAGTCATCGGGAAACAGACCCTCCTCCGGGCAATAGAAGGCGACGTCATCAGGGGCACTGCGTCCATAGACTGACGAAGATGGAATGTCTGCAATAAAAGTCAAGCGATATACTCATCTGTAAGTTGGATTTAGTTGGAGGCCATTGCGATTAAGCATATAAATTAATATTGTCACGCCCAACAGCACTGACGGAGTGCATTTCAGTCAAATGTTTGCCAAAGGATACAAACGTTATATACATTCAGATATACATAGGATATGTGCTGGCAATTCAGAACCGGCCGCTGGAACAAACCATTCAACTGAAACTTCCTGTCACAAATGCCCCGCCTGAATATATTTTGCTCAATTTCATCTGACATTTTGCGCTCGTCCTTCTCTCTCGAAACGGGATTTTTCGCGTTGTCAAAATAAAATTGATAATTTATTGTCATTCAATGGATGAGCGTGCTTTTTTTTCTTTCATATATATATAGTATATATTTGGGATCTGCTTCTTCTTATGCTGCTGCTGTCGTGCATTTCAATAAATTTAAATGCATTTATGGCCCTTACAGCGGAACAAATTCATTTCGCAAATGAATTGTGTATTTTTTTATTCACGTACCCACAGCTCCACTGGCCACAACAATGTTTTTTTTCCCATTTTTTTTTGCCGGCATGCCTTATAAACCAAATTGTTGTTGCGGCATGCAAATCTGGCAAAAACATTGTAAGCGCGCGTCTAAAAATTAGACCCCACCAGGGATTGGCATAAATTTGCATCAGTCACTATGCGATTTTTATTGGAGCCATGTAAGCCAAAGCCAATACTTTATGGCCTGACGGCGTGCCCTCAGCCATACAGGTCCATTTACTCTGCAAAAATGGCCAAATCCAAGGCCCATAAAACTTAATTATGGCAAATGTATGGAGCTCACTACTCCAGCTCAACAAAATTTTCGTTTTTTGTTCCTTATAAAAAGCGTTACCGAAAAATCTGTGTCAAATGTTCAGAAAAAAGGGATGATTTGCTTAATTCCAAGTCGAAATTGTGGTAAGAACAAATTAGGCTTTGGCAAACAAAAAAAAAAAGAAAGGAGGTAAGGGGGGAAAGTCATAGAAAAAAAAAAAGTATGTCAAATATAAATCAAAGATCTCAATCGTATAGTTTAGTCATGTCTTGGTTGACAGAAGTAATGATATGATGGTTTTTTTTTCGAAAAGAATTGAAAGCTAACCTTACCATTATTTATGGAATACGATTGGAATATATATCTCTCAGTTATCCAAGACTTTGGTGAAGGTTTCTGTTTCTATTTCGCGTATGACTTTGCTCGACATTTGCCCTGAGTTGCCTTTTTATTGTTATATGTAATAATAAAAGCCAAACAATCTAATTGATAGCAACATAACTGATCTACAGAGCTTGTTGACTACTTTTAGAAATGCATAAAATTCATGCGATTCAACAAATCCCATAAGCCACTTTACATGGAAACATAATATACAATTTTAATGGAAATATTATAATATGCACAGGACCCAAAAGCGGCGCTCTCATTACTCGGGCAGTGTGTTCGCATGGCTTTCGCTGAGTATAAATTGACCGTTTTGTGATTTTAATTATATATGATGTTTACTTTAGAACTTATGCAAAATGAAATAAAAGGAGCGACCGCAAACTTATATGGCGCCCAGCAGGCGACAGGCGTAACGGGTCCCAGGCCACAGGCTGACCGCACAGCATGTCCGCAAATAGTTTTGGATACGCCATGTTCCGGGATGAGGCAGGCACTGCCAAAATGTGTGTAAGTGTGTTGTAGTGTGTGTCGCGTTAAAATTTCAATTTGCAGCATTAAAGCACATTATGGCATAGTAAATGTAGTTATTAAAGCTTAAACTATTCGCTGTTAGCTTGTACGAGCTCTCATTTGATACCCTGCCAGAGGGTAATACAATTTGCCATGCAATGTGTAATGCATAGAAAGAAAATTATTTCAGTATATATATTCCTGATCTGTAGATCTGTTTGCTTTATGTTGTGCAAAGCAGGCTTTGCAGTTGTTGTAGGCATTAGCTACATGATCGATAGATAAATCGGATGGGATCAGTAGGGCATATAACTTTTCAGTTTATTGTTTTAAAGTACAATATTTTTACCTAACTTGCACAAATATATTATAAAATGAAATGTATTTATGAGTATCTATTCTTCGTCATGCAAAGGATAGAAATTTATCCGTGATTTGTTTATTTTTTTGTTCATTTATTTGGGTTGGTTGGAAAAGCTTTGGTGTAACCAGCTACTAGCTCCACATATTAGCCAAATGGCAATTAGAAATTAAAGTGGTTCCATTCTTTTCATAATTAAATATTTATTGAGCATGGTCGTTGTGAGGCTTTATTAATGAAAAAAAATATAGCCGTAATTTTTGCTCTGAACAGAGAGAGGTCGTTGGGGACAGTTTTTAAGTGATGTTTCGAAAATTTCAATTTAAAGAGTAAGTCAAAGAGAGAGAGAGAGAGAGAGAGAGAGAGAGAGAGAGAGAGAGAGAGAGATGTAACTATATATATATATTTTTATTTTATTTTATTTGAGCTTGCATAAAATTTGCGCCTCTGCCCTGTTTTCAATAATGTAGCAAAGTTTTATGTTTGCTGAGTTTTTAAATGCTTGAGCATTGTATTACAAATTATGTTAAAAGTTGTGGTGTATGTTTCAAATGGTTCAGTGAGAGTTGTGGTGCTGAGGTACATACAAGAATAAATGTAACTATAGTTCTTTTACCCGATATTATATACTAATTAATGAGCTAGCATCTAAAACCGAAAGAAAAACTATAAGAAAACATTAAAATTGAGACTCGTCTGGAATCTATACCATCTCTATGCTACTTCAAATTAAAAGTATGAAAAATAGTTGAAACTAGCTTGTTATTCAATTCCAGTTTCGGGACAAGCCTGAGCCGCGATTTGATTACCTTGGCTTGCAACCAGTCTAATATAATAAACCAGCTTATCCTATTCTCTTTTTGTGTAAATGCCAACGTAGACAAAATAAAAGAATTCAGATGTCAGTTTTCATTTTGTCCTTCTGCCCTTGCATTCCGGCGAGTTGGAAGCTATTTTCGCTTTGTACAAGTAGTTGCATGTTGTAAATATGATATTTGGAATTTTGAGCTGCTGTCCAAGTTTGTCGCTCCCATGGCATCTGCTACTACTACTACCAGTCGTGCTGTTGCTACTACTGCTGCTGCTTCTGGGCTTGGTATAATTTCATTTGCGTCTGGTGGCATTTTGTCGCTAACTTTATGTTGAACAACGTACGTGTGCGGCCAGGATGGCGTCAACAGTTTTATGGCACATACACCAAGTGAGACAGAGAGACAAAGAGAAAGAGAGAGAGAGAGAGTGAGAGAGAGAAAATTGAAAGAGAGAAAGAGATGTGCAGCTAGAGAGTGATGAAGAGAGTAGTAGATGTAAGGAAAATTCCTTTCATACCCTATTCATAAATATTCAGATGTAAAAAATGATTCTTTTAATATATATACAGAATATATTTGTAATGTGTATAAGCAGTAAGCTCTTCCAAAAATTTAGAAAATGAACTATAAAATTAATTAAGTAAAAGAGCATTCAATATTCGTTATTTTACTATTTTGTATTTTTTTTTTCAAATTTCATCTTTATCGGTTCGAGAAATCGACAAGAAGAGTTTATACAAGGAGCATAGTTTGTTAGAACAGAGTATTTGGTAGTTGTGTATATTGTGGACTTGATTACCTAAACTGGCTCGTTTTTTCTTGTTCTCTTAGAAGTGTGTCTTTGGCGCGGCATTAGATGCGCCAAATGACCAGCCAGAGGAAAATTCAATTTATTATGCAGCTTGACTTTTTTCTGACATTCTGTGCGAGATGACAGTGCGCCTGATGCTGTGACAGTTGCTTCGCATGAAGCCTGGGATGGAAAAAAGCATACTGCACGCTAATTCCAACAGCTGTCCTTGTTGAAGATTCCGTTTGCTGTTTGCTGCTCCTATTTTGCCTTTTGCTCCGCTTGCCTGCGATTATAGATTTTGTTATGCGATGCGGCAGCTGCGTTTGAATTTCGCGCTGCGCTGCGCTTGAACAGCTTTTAATATTGGAAATGTCCTTGAAAACATTGCAATGACCAGTGCACCGAATCCGACAACATTACTCATACGCAGCGTGTGACACAGTTGCACAGTTTTTTGTGCAAGCTTCCTCATTGGCATGCATTATTCATTTTTGGAGATAAACTCGGTAAGAAATTGCTGACAGCTGCCATAAAAGATATTTAATATTGAACTGCTCTTAGTCGCACATTTAAATGGAAATTATATTTGACTTGGCAGCAATTAATTTGAATTTGAACAACTTAAGAGCTTCAGTGCTTGTCATGTCAACTAAGTAGTTGGGCTGGCACGGAATTCCTGCCTGATGCCATGGCTGCCTGCTAGCCTGGTTGCTGGTAAATTAAACATAAAGCGCTTTTAGTTAGAATCACGTTCGTCTCAATTAAACTACATTAAATTCAATTAACAAGCAGCAGGAGGCAGCTGCGCAAAATATAAGCAACACTCCCATTACGGTTAGAGGCGAGCTGTGGGGCAAAAATCGTTGTATGCGAGCGACCTGACCTGCTATAACTGGCAATAGCGCCAGTGACATTGTCTTTCTCGGCCGGGTCTACGTCGTCTACGTTACAATTGACTTTCATTACTTCTTACAATCATGTTGCATTATTGAGCGTTGTCACATTGGACAGGCCCGTTGAGATGAGAGAAGTCGGTGAGTCGACGACTCGACGACTCGATGACTCAACGATCCCAAGACTCAACTGCTGCGTGCTGCACGACGCGTTAGTTCGTTCGTGTAATTAAGTTTAATATTTAATTTAATTGCATATTGTAGACATACAGTTACAACAACTACAACAACTACGGCAACAACAGCAAATGACTCATAAAAGGACACGAGCACGCTCCGAAACATTGCCTTGCTCAAAATTATAATGAAAGCCGGAAGCGAAAAGGCTTTCAGACAAAGTTGAGAGTATCGTCGTCTTAGCCTCACACACAACAACCGATTGCTCAACCAACTTGCAAAGGTGAAGGCGAAAGTCCAAGAATCGGTTGTAGCCAGTGTCCAGGTTCGTGACTGTCTTAGCCCCAGTAGAGTTCATATATGTGCGTTGTCTAGTGCTTAGTTACTTTATTTTATGTTGACCTCTTTCGGCTGCATTATTATCATTGGAGTTGTGCCTGACCTGCTTATGGCTGGTTACTTTATGTTCTTGGCATGGGATTATGGCATGTTAGCAGTCAGTTTGTGTCAGGCCTTTGGGCGTGTTCACTGTATTAAACAAGTTCTTCTTGGTCATCTAATGAATTGCGTTTGCAACCCATTTTGCCAGCCAAGCTAATGATGTATAGCCCTGTGGCTGCTCCATATGCAATATTAATCACGCTCTTTAGCTTTCGCTTCAAATTGATTCATAAACATAAAAACTTATGCTTTATATATATAAACAAATACCTTCTGTTTGAGCAAAAGTAACATAAGCATTCAAAAATCAATAAATAAATTGCCAAAGATTTTAATAACATGAAAATTCACTTTGAAAGTTATTTAAACCTATGCACAAAGGAAACAACAAATATTTTGAAGAAGTCATCGAATTTATGAGGAAAATCATGGTTGCTTATTTGCTAAATAAAATAATTTTGACATTTATTTATTGTTAAAAATGCAATTTGTTTGAAAGTGATTTTGTAGCCCTACGTTTATTGGCTTGACTTTATTGAAATGTCAAGCAGCTTAACAGTGAACTATCTCAGTGTGAGATGCTTTAATTAAAAAGTTTCAGTCTTGACATATTTGCATACTTTGTTGCACCAAGATAAGCCATAAGTATACCAACTCTCTTTAACTTCATAAGATATTGATTTGACACTGCAGTCTACTTGGGTATGCCCAATGTTAAAGTAATATTTCAATTGTTTCTAGCAAAGTGGCCTATTTCATAGTGAAGCGTCAATAGCCGGCAGATATTAGGCGTGAAAAGTTATATATGTATGAGCACCTTTGCTCACCATTGAGTAACAATCGCAACAACAATGAGTGAGTGTGCGTGTTTGAGTGTGTGTGTGTGTTGAAGGCAGCCGGAGTCTGTGTACAGCCCACGGGATTCAATTAATTTCATTTGTAGTGCGAGGCAACGTAACGCTGCAAGCGATTACTAAACACACACACATAGAGACACAGGAAGGCACACACGCAGACACACCCTCGCTAGCGCATAGTTGTGCTTACAATATTTTCAATTAAGCTGCAACAATACCACAAGAATAATAACAATTACAACAGCAACAATTTTATACAATGCACAGCATGTGTGTGTGTGTGTGTGTAAAAGTCTGAGTGTAGAGCAGCTACACAAACTCTCATGCCACGCCCAGTCGCTTTTGAATCCACTGGCAAACCTTAGAATGCTAAACTAATCTTAAAAGAGGGGCTAGGCTTGCATCTCATAGGTCGCCTATACGTCTATTGTTTCTCGTGTAACAGCCTGAGCGACTGCAAGAGCAATTGATAGACTGGGTGGAACAATGTGGCGATACCTTCAAAATGAACTTGGCTTGACGCAATAATCTTCGTAATGCAGGCTAATAACTTGCTAATAACATCGAAGCCAATTGAGAAGCTGTTGAACACAAGGGCTGTGGTAAATTTTAAATTAATATTTAACAATGATTCAATTTCATCGAACTAAATTTATGCTGATACTATGAGTCAGTCGTGATCAGTCGTTTGAGTAGTGAAGATGTGTTAGCGGACACAAATCGAATAGCTTTCGTTTATTGTTATTTTTCTGCAGAGTTCTCAAAATATAACTTTGCGGTGAATTCTGCAAAGTAACAACAACAAATACTGTGCAAACCTTGTTTACATTTTAAGCTTCGCTTGCTTTCGTGTAAATTGAGAGAAATTGCAATTGCAATTTACGAAATTTAGTTGGTTGATGCGAGTGCGCCTGCGCTCAAGTGCACACACCAGCTACGATCGCGATGACGTCAAAGGTCAACAACCCCGCTGACGCTGAAAAGTTAAGGGCAGATATGCATGCCCGGTTTAACACTGTCATGACAAATAGGCAAACGTTACTTACGCCTGTAACACACAAATGCCATCGATATAGCCGCTGTGCAAGGTATCAGCAACAACAAAAATATTAAGCGCAAACAGCAGAGTTCTCCACAACCAGTTAAAAAGAAGTTTCTTCTCTATCAACCAAGCACCAATGCTCGAAGATGACGAAGGTGATTCAATCCCCCCTCTTTTGGAGCCCAAACATCAAATCTGTGGCACTATTTCAGAAGATAGTTGATAAAGCTATCGAAGCTAAGTCTTATGTCATCTAGCCAATTCCATTTCACAAAGGTGGAATTGCAGTTTCACTGCTACCAGCTTATGGAAGACAAGCCATACAGAGTTTGCTTCAAAGGGTTTCACTCCAGTACTGAAGTCGAACAAATAAAAGACGAGCTGGAATTAAAAGGCCACAATGTCAAAAATATTCACAACCCGTTAAGCCGTATCGACAAAACACCGCTGAATATATTTTTTGTGCGCAGGCTCCAAACAACAAACAAATCCTGGACCTACGTGTTATCTGCAGGCAACGTTGCACAGTCGAGCTGCCGAGAAAATGTCAGGTGTGCGAGATGCGCTGGAAATCATGTTTATAAAGACTGCCCAAGGGAAAAGGACCAAGCACCTACGTGTGTACACTGCGAGTTACAGCACCCCGCAAACTACAAAGGCTGTTCAAAGGCTGTTTTTACAAGCGGTTGCGCAAGTTACAGGCTCCACTCCAAAAACGCAATCCTGGACAGCCACCCATTGCGGCAACAGGCCGCAGGCAGTTAGAGGCGAAAGGCTCGACACTACTGATCACTCAAGTGTCACAGTCTGGCAGGTACTGCAACAACAACAGCGCCAGTTGGATGTTATAAATGCCGAACTCAAAGCTATACGAGAATGGCAGACCAAGCACAGAAACCTTACGAAGAGCCTATTGGCTATCATAGCTAAGCATGGTCTCAAATAATGGCTTTACGTGTGGGAATCTGGAACGCTAAGGGCTGAGCAATAAAACTCAGGAATTGGCTGTGTTCCTCTCACAAGAGAACATTGATAATATGCTAATATCAGATACGCACCTGTGCCCCTCTAAACAAATATACGGATCCTCGATTTTCATTCGATCAACAATAGCGCACATACCACTACTTCCATTGTCTAAAGCAACAATGCAGGTCTCAACTATTAAACTGCCTACGACAATTGGAGATATAGTCTATTGCCCGCCAAATTTTAGTCTGTGTGATCAAGATATCACACAGCTACTCGGGGAGCACCAGCGCGAATCAACGAGGAGAAGTTATATTTGAGGCGATCCAAAACCTAGAATATGTATAACATACTGGCGACTGGAGCCCCTACTTGCTACCCACTAAATGGACACATGCCCACATCAACGATCGATCAACCACAAGTGAGCCACCTCACATTGAAATAGTTGTATAATTGTTAGCATATAAGATCAAATTAAGGGAATAGAAGACGCAAGGAGCACAAGGATTAGTATTAGGATTGTTAGCATTAGAAAATAAGTATTTGAATTCGTAGGTAACGGCTCGAGCGCGCGCCAATGATTGGCGATGCAACTCTGCACAGCGGGGTGAAAGCGGCACAAAAAATTCGATGTGGTTTAGAGAGAGCCGGGGCGGAGACGCCTCATATGTTCCTCGACCTGCGACACTACCAAGTAGAAACGAACAGTAGTTTGGACGATGCTGATTGCCGTTCGCCGGGTGGATGAGCCCCCGGCATGTACAGTAGAGTGCAAATACTAACCAAACCAACCCTTTCCCTCCCTTGACATCGAGTCCCAGCGACTTACAATATTTTTATGTCGCCTGTGAGAGACTGCCCGGCTGTGGAAAAACTAACTTTACAAACGTTGGGAAAGAAGACGTTGGATACGAACACGCACGGCAAGTGCTAAAACCAGATACAATGAAGTCACGAGGCAACTCAAAGCTGCGTTAGCCCAGCTTCAGTACAGACGTATTAGCGATGCATTAGAACGAGCTGAATCATCTGCCGACGCAGAATTTCAGCTATGGAAATTCACTCGCAAAATTAAGAGGCAGCCAATGAGCCATGTGTCACAAGCCGAGCCCTTTGCCTGCCATCTACAAGAGCAATTCAAGCCGCTGATAACCGTCGTGCATTTAGAAATAGATGCAAGTGAAGACATCGTCTTATCACCTCTCCCGGTCGATGCCAAGATATCAGCATGAACAAAAGAGGAGGTTCAAGAGCAGATCAGACTTGTAAAGCGAAAAAAATGAACTGGACATTATCTTATTGATGGCAGAGTTCATAGAGCATTGACTAGTTCCACAGTAGAGTATCTCACTGCCCTCTACAATGCCATGCTTCGCATCCGTCACTTTCCAGCTTGCTGGAAGCGCGCAGTGATAGTGATGATCCCTAAGCGCGCCAAACCCGTGGGTGAAATTGGTCGTACAGACCAATTAGCCTGTTGCCAGTACTCTCCAAAGTGTTCGAAAGTATTCTACTTGGACGAGTACTGACACACCTGGGACGCCGGGAAGCCATTCCAAATGATCAGTTTGGCTTTAGGAGACAGCATGGAACGCCAGAACAGGGACACAGAATTGTACACCACATCCTAGGAGCTTTTGAAGAAAATGTACTGCTCTTCCGTCTTTTTGGACATTAAACAGGCGTTTGATCGTGTCTGGCACCTGGGACTACTACACAAAATAAGGACAGCTCTACCAGCTCCATTTTTCACCCAGCTGTCCTCATATTTAATCGGAAGGACCTTCCAAGTTACCAAGGGGCAGGCGTTATCCTCGCCTAGGCTAATTAGAGCTGGAATTCCGCAGGGTAGTGTTCTTGGCCCAACCCTCTACATTTTGTTTACGGCAGACATGCCAACTCCTCAGCCTGATATGGCAACGGCTGATGGAACAGTAATAGCGACCTACGCAGACGTCACCGCCATCCTGTCCCGTGACACATCTGCGCAAGAAGCCTCAGCTACACTGCAGACATACCTGCATTCGTTCGGATGCTGGGCCAAAAGGTGGTGCATCACCATTAATGCCCAAAAGTCCGTTCACACCACCTTTGGCAATAGAAGAGGTGATTGCCCTAATGTGACACTAGGATCTCCAATCCCGTATGCCACTAAAGTAAAATACCTTGGAGTTACGCTGGACAGAAGGCTGACTTTCAAAACGCATATAAGCCAGATGGCCAAAATGTGTAAAGTAAAATTTAAAAAACTGGGATGGATGCTGAGAGCCTCCAGCAAAATATCGTATAATAGAAGCCATCATATACAAGGTTAGAGTAGTGCCTACCTTCCTTTATGGAATGCCTTTATGGGGATCTGCGGCACAGACATCCATAAACAAAATCCAAATGATGCAGAATAAAGCACTACGAAGATGGAGTGGAGCAAACTGGTTTGTGAGAAACTCAGTGCTACACGGGGATCTCGAAATTTCTACAATCGCAGAACTGATTGGGAGACACAGTTCCAGATACGCGGAGTGACTTGCTGCGCACCCAAACCATCTAGCAGCTAATCTGGCCACCAACAATAACAGGCGAAGACTTAAAAGACTGCGCCCTTTGGATCGTCGGGGAACCATCTGATCTCTGAGTATTATAGAATGAATAATAAATTAATAATTGTTATTATAAATAATTATTATTATCAATAATTATTATCATTATTATTATTAGTCTATACCGACAAACTGGCCCACTCATTAGTTAAGGATTAGAGATAATTGCGCTATAGAGTCTTAGACAATAAGCTGCAACAATGAATTAAATATAAATAAAACAAGTAAGAAAACTCTAGTCGGGGGTGCCCGACTAGGAGATCCCCTGAACCCCGTCCAATCTGCGTTTTTAAATATACTCAGTTATGTATTTATTACCGCAAAAAAATTTAAGCTTGTAAAATTATATTGTACATTAAAAAAAAAATATTTTTTTGTCGGTATTCGAAATATAACAAAAATTGTATTATAGAAATTGTATAAAACATAAATTAATATAATTTTGTATTTTTGTATAATTTTGTATAATTTTTTGGAGACTCTAGCTCAAAAGATGTACGAGATATAATTTATTAACTTAATTTCGATAAGGCTTTTAATCGATAACAAAAGAACGGAAAAAGTTATCGATTTTCTAAAACAAACTCGATATGCGCGTGCTATACAGGGACTTCCAAAAAAAATTTCATATGTTTTGAGATCGACGCGTTCATACATACGGACAGACGGACAGTCGGACAGACAGACAGAGAGATGGACAGGGCTAAATCGACTCAGCTCGTCTAACTGATCAAGAATATATATACTTTATGGGGTCTGCCACACCCCCTTCTGCCTGTTACATACATTTGACAGTTTAACAAAACCATTAAACCCTGATTTCCCATTTTCAATGGGTTCAGGGTATACAAAAAAAAAAATATGAGTTAATTATTATTGAAGCATTGTTCTCTCTATTATATGTACTATACAATAAACTTAACTGATGCTTTACTAACTCTAAATTGAAAATGGTGCTGCATTCGATTAAATTCTAAGACAGAATCCTGTGCATTGCTAATGTCAATCACATTGTGTCTATAATTATAAATTAACAATTGTGTAGACGTATGTCAGGTGAGAAACAGCTTAGTGAGATTTTAAACAAAAGGTTGACCTAAGGGTACGGAAGCACTTAGCTGCGCACTGTACAAGAGCAGACAGAATGGAATTGAATAGAATATGCCTCTTGAGCAGCTGTCGCTGGACTAAGGTCTTCATAGGCCATGTCATTTACCTAACTTCAACAGCATCAACAAAGTGCTATAAAGAATAAAAACAAGCTTCAAACTGCAATTCAGACTCGAGCCTGCAAGTAGAAGTTATGCACGTGTTAATTATTTATAAGAGTATCAGTTGAACTGAAGCTAGAGAGGTGGAATACCAGACAGCTGGCCATAAGAAGCTATCGCGCTGTAAATACCTGAATACTGAATACCTGAACTCCTGGCCAGAGTTCCGTGGAATAAATTATACAAATTATTATTTAGTCAGGCAGTGCGACAACAACAGCTACCTAGCAGCTGGCTGGCAATGCTTGCCACTGAAGCCTAGCCAGCGATCCGGTTAAGGCAAAAGTTATGTGCAGACAAATCGCTTATTTAGATTAGAGCTGACAGCTGCGCAGCCGCAGCAGAAGACGAGGCAGAGGCAGAGCCAACTGGTTGCAATCTCGATTTACAGTCGGTTTGTTTAACAATTCTCTTGTTGCACTGGCGTTGAAGTTGTGCCAACAAGATTGTTAGCAGGACTTTGGGATGCGCATGCCCGCCGCACCCTCTTTGGGCGTTGCTGTAACGCCAACTAAATGTCTAGTTAAGTTAAGCGTAGCTATCACATCGTTCCTTTGCAGCTGCTGCTGTGGGCTGCGGGTCTATCTTTGCGTTTGCTGTGCGATCATTTTCAATTAGCCCCTCACAGTCAGCCGCATAAGTTATGGTCCCTGTTAAATTTACTCAAGCCTGTGGCTTACAAATCACTGCTCAAGCCAGAGGCAAATAAAATGATGTGTAAGACGGTGGCTGTGGCTGTAACGAGCTGTGATCGCAGCTTGAAGTGAGCATTGTTAATGATTAATGACAGCTCATATGAGATGGGCTAAGTCGCACTTAAGGATTATTAAATGGACTCGTTTGACACGAGAATGCGACAGTTTTTGCGCTGACTTTGCGCATTTGTCATAATAAAATTAGCATTTGCCTGGGTCAATGGATGGCGCAGACTGAACGGCAAGTCTGCAGACAAGGATTTCCCGGCAGCTGCCTAGAGCTGCAACACTTATCTGCGTGTTGACAGCCATCACTACGGTGGCAGCCAACAAGGGGAAAGTGGAAACAGCAACAGCAACGGCAACGGCAACAGAAACTACACGAACAACAACAACAATAGACTTGCAATTTTTGCAATTTCTAATTTGCCTTTCACCAACTTGTTTCATGTGCCACTGCAGATTTCATTCCATTGATTGCGACGCGCAGTGGCAGGAGGCAAACTGTGTGTTGCTACTGCTCCTTGTGCTTCAGTTGTTGCCCCGGGGAGCTGACTGTCTACGCGTTGGATCCCTTGCCAGAGCGCGGACGTTTGCCCAGCTGAATACCACAACATGCAAAGGAGCAATGATAGTTGGCTATATTATTATTGAAATGACTAATTCAATTTGAGTTCCCAGAGGACAACCCACAAGTGGGCTAGGCAGCATTTAAGCTGCCTATCGCTGTTCGCTTAAATAACAAACAACAAAATGTTGACTTTTTCGAGAGCGGCAAACTAAATTCAAATCACGTACGGTGTCCATTGCCATTTTTTGCTGACCAATTTCACGCAGCTGCAACAAATCAAAAAGCAAGCAGCCAATGGAGAGTCGAGGCGAGTCGAGTCATGGCGCGCAGTCACAGACGGCGTCCGAGAGAAGTGCTAAATAAATTGAAAAATTCTAAATTTTAATAAAAATTGTCGCAATATGGCTATGAAATTGCCATGAGCTGCTGGCCACCGTCAGTCAGGAACAGCAGCAGCAGCAGCAGCAACAGCAGCAGCAGCCATCCCATGGCATATCCATGGGAATCACGTGATCCGCATTCGTTGCATCGCAAATTCATTTTGTATACTCGTTCTTGGTATTTAGTGAGTATATTGGTTTTGTGGAATATCCATCTGAACGTATTTAAGCTCGAGTCTCATAGATTTGAAATTTGAATTAAATATAAGTTGTACTTTAATTTTGTGGATAGGCATGAGGCTGTGGTAAATTGGAAATTACTTTACATAATTCTATTATACATTGAGTTGTATTGAAATTGCACACTTAAAGTTGAAAAAATACACGTATGTTCCTCTAGAACAGCATAACATAAAAAAATACATTATATTATATTCCATAGTTTTAGAGGTAATGTTGAGTTCCATGCGGCAAAACTATACCTTCCACAGTGTTCAATTCAAATTAGTATTGCAAAGTTAGCTTACGCCATGAACGAGTATCATGCAGTCGGTTGCGCCCGACTACAAAGCTCTTAACTGTTTCTTTTTTTGATGCTAGGCAAGCATCGATTGATATGTATTTGTGAGTATGTTAGTATGTATGGAATTTTGATACGTTTTTTCTATTTTTTGTTTAAAATTTTCATCGGTATTTTATACCCTCTGATCGAAAAAAGTAATCGATACAATTCGGTAAGTGTTTAAATTGTGTATTTGAGTCTGATTGTACCAGATGCAGAGACAGATTATAGTAAAAAGTCTAGCCAGTAAAGAGACCTTAGTTGTTACTCTTAGACTTTTATAGATTTCGACAAAGAAGGTTTCATCTTAATGTTATTAATCAAGGCCTGTCTATACAGGATATCAACTAGTTGAGACAATTTTAATTGAGTTTTGGTTGTGGTTGATGCGGTTGAGTGTCGAGACGACGGATTTAGTTTGTCGCTATTGAATCGGCCGCGTAAGCCCTGCTGACATTCCCAGTGTGATTTTGTCACTCATATTTCATTGGCAGGATATAGTCAGCATTGTCGAACTGACTGCGTTCAGTTTATTGTCCCTTTTTTTGTGAGCTGCCTTGCTCACTGTGTAAATTGCTTAATCGCGCTGCATATTTATAGCATATTTCAATTTAATTTTAGTTGATGCGATGTGGACACATATTTGAAATTTATGAAGAGTTCAAACTAGTTGGGAAATGACCTTAAATTAACAGAAAATAATTGACAAAATAGACATTGCACAAATAACATGATATAGATTATTAAAATACTGACAAAGCACATACATTGAAATAAGTATACCAGAAAAAAAAAAAACTATCAGGGAGCAAAATGAGTCGTAGTCGCGCACATATAAACTGATAATAATTGGGGCAAAAACAATCCCAACATATTATATACTGAATGCATATAGCACTGGCACCATGTACAGACTGCAACACTTTTTTCGCACAATTTTAACATTTTAATTAATAATATTTCGCATGCGTGTATATCCGCTGGCCACAAAGGACAAAGTGCACTTGTTTGGCAATATGATTTTGACAGATAATTAGTTTTTGCGCAATATGCCGCTGGAAACACTTTGATATCTCGAATTAATAAATTCTTGCATATAACTTTGGCCTGCGAATAAAAATGTGGAATCACGTATATCATATCAGGACTATATTGCGGTGGAGCTCTCTTTCTTATGCAAATCAAACGAAGCTTGCTTTACTTTTTAGTTTAGAGTCAAGATAAGTTGTGATGTATGTTAACTCAGAGGTTTCATTTGCTGCGATTGCTTAAATAACATTTCTTTATAACGTATATTTTGATGTGTTGTGCAAAACGAATTGTGAATATGTTGAGAAGTAATCAGGTTATATTTACCTCGAGCTATGGCGGCGCCAATGCAAACGCCGAGCAGCAGCAATCGGCAGAGCCAGCGTATTTCCGTCGTCGTCGTCCTCGTCGCCATTTTGTCGAGCTTCGAGAATGGCGTCATCTTTGGCGCCATTGCGTTTTATGTTGCCAAAATGTCACAACAACTGCAAAAGGAGAAGAAACGGAAGTGTTGAAATAACTGTGTGTATGTAATATGCAACAAAATGAACGCGTTTGAGTTGAATTGTGTAAACAGCTGTCCGTTAAATGAAAGAACTATGCAAAACATTAACTTTCAATTAGAGAGCGAGGCAATCCACAACGATCCTGGCTATTTTGCGCATCATAAATTCCAAATCAATTTCCCTAATTAGCAAATGTCGCTGGCAATCAAGGATGCTTTACTAGAGCTTTGGGTCGCAGCAAGCACAAGCACAAGCACAAGCACTTTGAAGATGCCGCAGTTAAATGAATTACGCCACGTGGCGCAGTGGCAGAGGCAGTGCCGGAGGACCCATGTGCAAAACTAACTAGGACCGGTGCGTTCTCTTTTCTTTACTTTCCGCTAACAGCAGCTCACTCCTCGTTGGTCATTTTGACGCCTCCCGTTCGCTTTCATTTTCACAATTTGCACGCGCACTTCCTTTGCGCGGTCGCTTCCTTTGGCCGCTTGGCTTTTGTTTTGGCCCCAAAGCCCATTTAATAAGTTAATTGTAACTGCGTTGCACTTTTGCCGCTTTTGAATTTATGATTAGCTGCGGCCAAGGATGACGATGATGTGGGCTTAGTTGTCCGTTCCAACTACTTAACGCGGCTCATAGTTGGACTTCTTTCGAGTCGGCTTACATTTTTTTTCCTTTACTTGGCCGTTTTGTAACTTAAAGCCAGAGCACGCGGTTCGCATAAATGTCAACTGAGGTCCTGCTGCGTTTTATGAAGTCGACTTTTATGCATTTCTAGCGCTTCCCTTTGGATAGCATTGCCGTTGGAATGCCAGGCAGGCGAAAGAACGTCCTCGTCGTCATTATTATCGTCTGCGTTTTTCCTGGCAGTCCTGTGCTGCTCCTGCTGCTGACTGACTGTGTGTCAACTCCATAATAATGGCTTACTTCTCTTTGCCCTTTTTTTGCTGCCAACACAAAGTTTCAATGTATAGTGTGCTTACAGTGGGTTCGATTATAGATCGGAAACAATAATTAACCATAACTCGTTCAAGTGTGTTAAACACTTTTTGGAATAGCCCCAATGAAAACTGTAATTAATTTGTAATAGTTTCGATATCTCATTATAGTTGGCGTGACTTCGGGGGCTGTGCCCACTGTCATTTCACTTATAGTTACTTGACACGGCAGCTGCAACTGCAAGCTGGAAAGATTCTATTAACCTAAGAAATTACGAGAAATGAAAACTTATTACGAGAAGTCATTAAGATTCAAAGAATTAAAAACTTCAAAAGTAAAAAGTGGAAATGAGGCAAAGCCAAAGCATCTTCGCTCTTATAGTATATATATGGTAACAGTGCAGCCATACAAACTGTTGTCGGTCTTAAAGAAAAGCCCTGCGCCCCAGTCAATGGCAGCGAGCATTGCTTTCAAGTTTTAACTACTTGACGGCAAAAGGAAAGTCATAATTGTTAATGGGATTTTTGCTTAAACGTATAAGTGCAGCCACAGCTACGTTTAAGCAGCACACTGAAAAAAAAATAAGTGCACAATTCAATTTGTAATTCCTGCTTCCTTCAGAAGTTGTAATTTCATTAAAAATTCGGCGAGTAAGTTTGATTAAAAAACTTTTGCTTTGACAATTATTAAATGCTGCATATTATATCATTTGAAAGAGCTCGTGGCATGATTCACTTAATGGATGGTCATTAAACATGGTAAATCGAATGAATCGAATCAATCCGAATTGAATCGAATCATTATTGGCACTTTTGTTGCATCAGTTTGGGTAACTTTGTGAGCCATGTTCCGATGTCAGAGATAACAGCAACAACAACTCAAAGGCCACCATTTAACGTTTTTCATATTGCCTCGGCATTTTTATCAGCCATTTGCCGACTCATTAAGAGACGCCCCCTGCGGATGTTGCCCATTGGGCGGGCCTGCCATGTCGTTGATGGCTGGACTGCATTTTAAAAACGTCATTGGCAATTCGGTTTTACATGCTTTTAATTGACGTCGTCATGCAATGAAATTCAATTTATTCAGCACAGCATTAATAGTAATTCATACTGATGCAGGTATACACTTCACAGATCGAAGTATGCACGATTCCAGCCATGACTTGAATGTGTACCACCTGCGTGCTCATGGAACACATGCAGCTCCGGCTGCACGTACGTGTAAGTACATACAACAGACAGATGGTTGGCTTGCTCACATTTAAGTCAAACACTGCTGTGCAATATGTCGTATGCGTAACGTGTGCTCAACGTCTCCAACGTGGCGTATGAGTAATAGTTCTTCAATTTAATGAACGAAAGTTTGCAATTAAAACGCCGTGAGTGGAGTACCCAATCTTTATGATAAACAACAAAATTATTATAAATACAGTCGACTCTCGATAATTCGAAATGGCAAGGGGATCAGTTTTTTTTTTCGATTTACACACGAACGAATTTTTTTTCAAGGGGATAGAATTTTTTTTGATTTATCGTGATTTTCGACAAGACCTCACAAATGACTTTTACAAAAAGACATCAAACCTGCCCACAAATTTGCCTAGACGGACTCCCCATTAATACTGTCACCTCACAAAAATACCTTGGACTTACTCTCGATCCTAAACTCACCTGGCGAAAGCACATTCAAAACATTATAGGTACTATTAACACAAGACACAAAAAATTACACTGGTTACTCAATCACAAATCAAAACTATCACTTAACTCCAAAGTTACACTTTTCAAGTCACTAATTCAGCCTATATGGAGATACGGGTGCTCCATTTGGGGAACAGCTGCTCCTTATCTCATAAAGAAACTACAAAGTACTGAACATCGCATTATAAGACATTTTATTGGATTTCCATTTGCCAGGAATGATGATATCATGACAGACTTAAAGCTCAATTACGTCATTAATATTATCCAAGACACTTCCATCAAACAGAACTCTAGACACTCATCTCACCCAAACCCTCTTGCACAATCACTCACCTTTGATACTTTACATCCATCCACATACAGACTTAAAAGAGCTCAGCTTGAACATCTACCAGACCGTACACTCCCTTTACCTAATCCACGCACACGCACATAACTCATACCTCAATATGATCCTTATTTATTAAGATAGCCCACACCAGTTACTCTCACATATTTTGTATCAATTCCACACACACACTGAATATTTGTCAATGTTTTGCCAAAAAGAGGTTTTAAAGTTTTTCGTAGAAAAATGAAACCCACATACAATAAATGATTGCCATAACAAAAAAACAAATTATCGAGACTCGACTGTATTTCAAATTCACAATGTAAATGTAAATGGAATGCTTAATAAGTGTTCACAAATGTTTTTCGATTTGTTTGCATTTTTAATTTGAATACATTCAGTAGTCATTTCACACCTTAGCTCTGCTCCATATTTTTACAGTTGCTTCAATTTCGTCTCGGTTGGTTAACTGGAACTGCTACCAGCCAAAAAAACAAAAAAAACAAAAAAACGCAAACCTGTTTCTGGCTTAAATAGCGGCTAATAGCCACTTAACGCTTATATAATTTAATGGAGCAGTCAGTTGGCATCTGACTAAGCTTGAAAGTCGCGTGCCCGACGCAAGTTGAATGACTTTTCGGAAGCAAAAATAAGAAAAAACTTAAATACAAATGATGGAAAAATAAAAATCAAAATAAAATATTACCGATTTTGGGGTACGACTGCAATTTCAATGAAAATTAAAAATCACAGCATGCATAAAATTGCGACCAAGCAATTTTTAATTAAAGATTCCGCTTGCCCTCGGCCGACGCGCCGTTAAATGGAGCTGATGTTGATGTCAAATCTAAATTGTTCATTTTCCCAAATATTAATTGACTTTTTATGGCTGGCACGAAACATCATTAACACAAATATAATTACGTGACAATTTGATGATTCTCCTTTTTGCCATGCACTAATCAAAAAGCAAAATTAATTACGCTGGCCCAAAACACTGACCCACCCACCCAAGGGATCAATCAGCAAACAGACCAAAAGGTAAACAATAAAAATGGAGTGCTGGCAAATCCCGGCGATGTTTAAACAAACACAGACCTCTAACTGCCACGCCTTACTGGCCAGACAAAAAATGAAAAAAAGGTTCGCCCATGCTGCGGGTTAACTTTGAAAAATTAAAATCCACTTGGGTCGCTGAGCCAAGCAGCGTCACATTTTTCAATGGCCAAATAATAAAGCCCACAATGTCGGCTGGGAGTTATAATCTGTTTGCCGCTTTTTCATTGCCGCCATTTGGTCATTTGCTTGGCAGTGTCCTGTGACCTGTGTCCTTTTTTCGCATTTTCATTTTGCTGTCTCCATCGTCGCGACGATGCGGCTAAATGAAACGTAAATTTGCAGCAATTACGCGGGTAAATATGCATTTAAATAAATTTGCATACAATTATTTACTGCGTCAAATTCTAATCAATTTTATCAAACTGCGCTGCGTTTGTTGTATTTGTTTTCGCTTTGTGCTAATCATGTTTTCTAATGACAAACTAAAATAATTGAAATTTTTAGTAGCCCTGCCACTACATCCTCCTGCTGGCTTATGTCAGCATATATACATATCTATATATATAAACTATATATATATAATTTTGGTAATAAGCCAAAATGTTTTATGTGGCATCTCGTTTATCAACTTGGATATATGTATATAAGCGCGTCCACTTCGCTTTGTTCACATCAGTGGCATTGTGTTGGCGTGCCTGTGCTTTATGATAAATGACCCACTAAAAGCGACGCTAAATATTGATAAGCACTTTTTATATAACTACTTTTAAACACATTCACATGAAGGCTTTGTTTGGGCTATTGTTAAATATACAGCATATTAAATATACGTTTTCGTATATTAAGCCGCAGTTTAATTGCAGTTTTTAATTAAAAATCAATTAAAGCTATTTATAATACAAATTAATTAAAATTCTATCAAAATATACGTATATAAATAATAATAAATACTTTTGTAGTTCATTGCATCGCTTCATAGAAAACTATTCCTGAAGTATTGACTTTACTTATGGTATTAGCTAAGCCTGTAATTGGGGTATTTGTGACGCTTTATATGTATGATGTCTTATGATGTGTTATGTATAGAAATTGTTGCGTGTTTTATTGTAATTATAACAAAATAATTCAAAGTTTTAGTTTACCAAATGATTGTATTCAAATCGCACCCAAGTCAAGTTCGAACTTCGAAAAATCAGTTGTAATTTTAGATATATTTAAATTAGAAATTAGTATAAAAATGGAAAATTATAAATGAATACACATGAAATAATAACTAATACCACTAGTTATACAACACATAGATGGCACCTCTAGAACAAACTGCTTCCACCCAATACATTTTGGAATTAGATTCTATTCAACTTCGTATTTGCTCGGGTAACTTACTTTTAGGCTCGATGAACAAAAATATACGACATGGATTCAATACCAAGTTTACTGGGAGTGGGAATGCTCAAATTTGATGTGTGGAAAATGTTTGTTCTAGATGCTCCAGCTATATGTCGTATGTCTAGTGCTAATATTCAGCAACTTTTATTTTGGTTATATTTATTTACTTGGCATGGACAACGTTTCGAAATTGCTTTTATGATAATATATTCAAAATCTTATCAAATATCTAAAATCTTATCAGATTTCAGAAAACTCTCCTAATTTTTGTTGTTGTTGTTGTTGCACTCGTGTCGACTATTCCTCATACTAATTTGAGCAATCATCTTTTAAGTTTTGGTTGTCTCTATAAATAATATTCGCATTCAAGAAACGCTCATCGTAGCTTGAGCAGGCTAAACATGTGCCTAATTTCAAATAAACATTAACATTTGCTAGATTCTCATTGTTTCTTTTTTTTCCCTTATTTTTGCATATTTTTTTGCAGCGAATTAAGAAGCACATAGCTTTGTTGCAGATAAGCCACTCGAAGATTTACGACTCAGTCAGAGAAGAGCTGTTCTTATTTTGTTATTTTTGCTATCGCCAGAGCAAAATTCTCAAAAATTCACAAGCTAAACTAAACGGGATGAAGGAAGAGCGCGTTAGGTTGCGGGGGCGGTGGATGGGAATAGAGCGAATAAACAACGCACGAGATTTTCAACGATTTGGAGTGACAAATCCGGCACGATTTGGAGCTGTCTGTGTGTCTGGCAGACGCAACTTTGTCGCAGATTTATATGCGATGTCAGTGGAAACGGTTTATCACTTTGGCCTAGGCCTGTTCGTACCTTTTCAGATTACGGGCCAGCAAAGGGTGAGTGGCAGACGCAACGTTGCTGGGCACAATTGCTAACCCAATTTCGGGCACAACTCGAGCTCTGCCAAAGGTTGAATATTTCTGTACAAAATTCCCTGAAGATTTAGTGCAATTTCATTTACTTTTGTCTTGGCATTTAGTGAGATTTGTTGGGTAGTCGACGCTGTCGCTTGAGATGGCTGAGCTCACAGCTCTAGCGGGCATTGGAAAGGATAAGGTAACATTTCAATACAATATACATATTGCTTAGCCTTTTTTTTCTTCTCAAGATTCCTTTAAAACTGTTAAGAGGTTGTTTAAATATAAAATGTATCTAAAAATAAATATTTTTCTTAAGTTGTCACCTAGACAACATGCAAATGAGCCCCTAAGCAGCTTGCTACTTATTTGTCAATTATTTATTACTTGATTCTAAGAATTCTCTACAGTTCTTATACACTGAAATTGAAAATGTTCATCTTGGTTTTAAATTCAATAATGAACTAATGCATAACAAATTTGAAGAGTCTTATCGACAATTCTATGCGAATTTTCGATTCATTGAAGTCATTTCCAATATATTTCATTTAGCTGACAATATCATCGCGCACATGAAATTGTGGCTTAGATAAAATACCCATTAAAGCCGGAGATCCAGATGTGTAAAATCAGTGCAAAATGGTGTTAATTATGAACACTTTTAATTATATCCACTAAAGTAGAATATATATTTATATTCATATATATTTATTTAATTATCTTTTGTTGCCTCTGTTTTTGTTTCTTTTGCTGCTGCTGAGTCAGGGAAAAATTACAGAGAAACCTTTTTGATGTCAATCATTCAGGCGCTTAAAGAGCTGTCAGACGCGTCTATGTCTAATAAGACGCTATTTGGTGGCGGCGTCAAAGGAATTTAAATTAGCCAAGGCAACTGTCGGTGTCGATGCAGTAGACTTCGCTCCAGAGATACGCACTTGGCGTTCTCTGCTAATGAATCATGATGCTATTATTTTATGTATTTTGTTTTTTTCCTTCCGGTTTTTGTTTCACTTTTTGGGCTACGTAGCGGTCCTGGTGTAATAAGCGTAAAACTTTTTGGCAGCGCAAATTTTTGGTTTTCTTTCAACTTTTTTGCTTTGGCGCCGCGCCGACTTTTCTGTTCTGTATTTCAACCAATTAGTTGGCAGTTTGTTGGCTTGTTTCGTTGCCGCTGATTGACAGCGATTTTTTTTCGTACCTTTTCCGGTGATGAGGGATGACCCGAGTCATCTAAACCTATTCCTGCGCCAGCTTATTTAAGGCATGTCGGCATCTGTGTGGGCGTGACTTTTACCTATTTTCTCGTCTACTATGAGTATCTCCACTTTCAAATTGGCCAATTTAATGCCGCATACCTTGCTCGCACGCCCCCACACAGACATGCACACGCCCAGGCAATTGTCATTTGAAGTTGAGCTGTCAAACTCTTACCACATCCAGCAATTTGTGCGTGTAGCAGAGCGCATGTGTGTAAAGCACAGTATCAGACACCTTCAAGACGTTACCTGAGTAACTATGGCAAACACTTCAGCTGCTTTTGACTTTGGCCATCTATCTTTTGGAAAATCTTCAAAGTCTCCTGTCCTTTTTAAGCGCCTGTTCGCTTCTCTTTGCCATTTTTATGATTTCCCTCACTCGATCTCTATTCAATTACGTCTTTTAGTCCTCCTAACTCTCTTTGTCATGCTTCTAGATATGTCTAAGTATTTTTCTTCATCAACTATGGCAACATTTTTCACATTTGCGTTATCAAGTTAAAATTTTGATTTGACATACAAATTGGATCTTAATGTTGCATTTGAAGACAGTTGCGAGGAATCCAGCAAGACTTACTAACGCTAATATGGGCACTTCAAGTGTATTTCAATTAATTGCGGCTTAGTTTTATTTTGCGTTGGCTCGTTTTCTAAGGTACTAAAATGTAATGGAATTTGTATGGGAAGCACTCCCAAATGCTAAGATATTTCTTATGCCACCTTCAATTAGGGCCAATCACTCATATGCCGCGGACAACAAGTCAAAATGGGCATGTTCTGTCCGTCCTTTGATTTGTTTAGTTTGCCAATCTTATACACCTCGCCGCACGGCAGCCAAGTGGATTAGGCGTGCTAATGACAGCTCCGGACAAATAAAATGGTGTCCTGTTTTTATGCTCCCAGTCACAGCTATAACAACGCTAGCAACAGCACAATAGCAGCAAACCAGCAGGCGACAGCTTTTTGTCAAAATTGACATTACGTATTCGGGAGGCGTGCGGGCGGCCTGGTCTACTGGCGGCCCATAAGAATATATTGACATAGCTGTGCGCTGTGCGCTGTGAGCCGTCTACCGTGTGACGTGTGCCGTCTGTCGTGTGCTGCTGGTACAACAGTGCGTATGATTTTTATAAATGCCGTGTCGTCGTCGAAACAGGAAGCTCACGAAATCGATCGACATTTTCGCTCTTTGTTCTGTGTTCCGTCACATAGGTATGCTATGAAATCTATAGAAGCACACGACTTTTCTCACTAGAGTGTGTGTGTGTGTGTGTGTCTGTTTTGCATGGCATGATGATTCGCAGCCAAATCAATTGCTATAAATTTGTTCGGCTTCTATTTTTTGAGCCAACTCCTGTCCCCCATCGGCCGCAACCTCAGCCACCGACTCAGCCTCCCTACTGTGCGCAATCAATCGACGCTTCATGTTTGTGCCTCACTCACGCTTAACTTTTCATTTGGGTCACGGTGTGCTGAGCTTTTCGATGCTTATTATATAAATAGAGAAAACTGATTTGTCAGGGTCATACAAAATATTTGCTGTGTCGATTTACACAATAATAAACAGGCATATTTTTGTATATGTTAGTTGTTGTGGCTGTTGTTCTTGTTGTTTTCACAAACTCCCTGCACGTAGCGGATGTATTTTTCTTTGTTGCTGTTGCTGTTGCTGTTTGCTGTTGTTGCTATTATTCTTACTCTTAGAGTATCTGTTGAGGCTTACGTTTACGAATTGTCTTGCATAAAGGACAAAGTTATATGACGTGACAGATTTTGTTGACAACAATCAAATGCTCTCAATTATGTAAGTTGATTATATTTGCAGACAAAAAGTAGTCAAACTTGTTGGAACTTCTGCGAAAGGTGTTTGTTGTGACCGTATGAAGAGACTGACTTTGTTGGCTGAAAGAATGTTGAAATATAAGTAAAAAAAAGCTGAATATATTCATATTGAACGAGTGAGAAGATGTTACGTAATAAATCTTTAAAAGTTACTTTAAGATTTGTACTTCAATAAGATACTAGGCAATCATTGAAAGTATTCGTCAAATAATTTTGTTACAACAAAATTTTTGTAATTTAATAGGTAGAAAACTGCGTTTATTTTTAAAGGCGTATCTGAAATTTAGACAACATTGGATGGTAAGCACGTGCGCAATCTGCCTTGGTCATGATGATGACAAGAAGAAAAAAACAGTCGCACAAACAACAATGTGAAGCCAAGTGAAATTGCAATATGTTCAGGGGGTAGAGAAGAGGTGTGGAGTACTGGAAAAACAGCTCAGATCTTGCAGTTATGTTTAGAAAACTTTTCAGGCACGAATGGCCCGCAGCAACACGTTCCAGTTGCTCTGTTGAAATTTGCACGCAACTTGTCTGTCAGACGGCAGGGCAAGGAATGAGTAAATGTGGGCGCTGGGTGCATGGCTGAATGCGCTGTTTTTTGCTGCCATATTTCAGCACGCTTGAGGTGTGAAATCGACACACACACACACACACATACACAGGCTGTGTGCGTATGTTGCTTTAAGTTGAGACTTGGATTAAGTTTGTTGTGCAGAGTATATCAAATGTTTGCTATCTTACTGCCTTTTGGTCACGCATATTTGAATGCTAGCTAGATAAAATAGTTTTCTAAATATTCGTTTTTTCTTCTTCTTTGTTTGTGCTTGACTAATAAAAAGTAAGATTGAAGGAAATCTATATAAAGTTTACGTTGTATACAAATAATCAACAATCAACAATTGAATAAAAAAGATATTATGCTTTTGTTTTTTCTTTTTTAATTAAAAGAAGCTTGTAATTCTATTCACATGCTCGCACTGCACACATTTGAATTGTAGGTCCAATTGTTTTCCATTTCATTTTGGCAAATATATATATACCTATGTGTACATAGATAGAGAAAGACTAGCACAGATCCATACACATGCACACAGACACTACCACAAATACATATTGCATTTTTGCTGTTTACATTGTCTAAAATTGAATATCCGTTTTCAATTGAGGCAAAATCTTATTAGAAATTATTTCCCTTCATTAAATATTTGATTTTTGCCTGTGCGTGTGTGTATGTGTGTTTGTTGCTGCTAATGCCATTGTATTCAATATAAAAGAGTTGAACCAGACCAAACAATTTGACCAGACGACCGTCTGGTCAACAGATATTGTTTGTAGTCCTTGCTCTCTGCCCAAATGTTAAGCCCTAAATATACGAAAAATATTTTAGTAGGTGTGCGTGTGTTTGGCATATATGGCGTATGCGTGTTGTTGATACAGTTGATTGGCTTAACGGCGTGACCAGTGTTGTTAACAATAATTGTCTATTTTCTCACTATTTGCACAGGCCCATTCAATTAGGCAACAAGAAACTTGCCCCTCCACTGATTGCAGTAGAAAGACGCAATTACATGAACAACAGAATACTAAACTATTTGTCTTGATGCTTTAGTTGATTAAGTCACAATTTAAACGAGTCAAAATGAAATTATCTTGAGGCCGGATAGATAACAAATTAAAATCGAGGCATGTGTTGATAGAAGCTTTAAGGTTTTCTGTAAATGTCAAATGGCCAAAGCAATAAATTCATTGAAAACTGTGAGCACATGTTCTTCAAATGGTTTTTCCACAAACTGTAGTTCAATTTGCATTCAGGCTCCACATTTTTTCCTTTTCTGTTTGCATGTTGTTTATGAAGTGTCTAAAATTCGACGTTCAACCGTGCCTTGTTTGTTTGTCTTTCATGTTAATGGACTTTACGCTCCCATAGACATGAGCCACAGCAGATAGAGGCAGCCAGCGAATTGAATGCATCGGCATACAAACATCTATGGCAGGATACATAGACGCGATTTGCCTTCTCTCTTTATGTGTTTGCAGCTGACGCCGTTTTCATTTGACTAGGACAGCGGTTAAAGTTTGTCATCAGTGCCACGGAAAATGGGGCGAGCGTCATTTTTTAGGGAGTAACGTTTTGGCCGCGAGCCTGCCGCAAATTGCAATTAGTTTTCCTTTACTTTTTTCAATAGCTCGCTGAGCCATGTGTGTGTGACTAATATTAATAACCAAGTGGCAGCTGCCGAAATATTTGCATACAATTGAAGACATGGTGGCAATATGTGATATATGTGTGTGTGCGATGTGCGCGTCATGGCTATAAAGACAGAGCGCACATAATCATAAATAAAATTCAGCCCATCGCCACGCACTCACACACGCACATGCCGCATGCCGCATGCCACATGCTGCACGACAATTATTTGTGTTGCTGCAACACGCCAAATAAACATTTTTGTTGCCAGTGGAGCTGGGGCAGGGACGAAAGTCATCATAAAAATGAAATACAAGGCAATATGGCTTGTTAAACATGTGCGCTGGTTGCTCTGGTAGCACTTGTCAGCAGTATTTTAATATGTATTGCCCCCCGTGCACCAAAAAGTTGCATATTAAATGCGCGCTCATAAGTAGGCAACGAGTCTCGTTTATTTATTTTCATCTCACACTCGTATAGTATTGATATGAATTTGCACAGCTCGACCTCGCTTCACCTGCGTAAATGCAATACAGTCGAATAAATGATTTTCGCAGTACATGAAAAATAATCAAAGCTCTGTGGGAGTTACCCGGCGTTGTGTGGCTGCTGCTTTTATTTTATTATATTTTGTCTTTTGTTTCTAAGCTTAGTTTAGGAATTTCTGTTATAGGTATTAAAATAATATATACATTCTAAATAAAAATATTATAAATATATATTCTCTTCGACATCACTTTGGGCTCTGCTATAGAATACCTGAGAAATCTTAGTGGTTTTTAAAAAAGTCGAGCAATTCAGCTAAGTTCAGCTGTTTTCGATAGCAAAATATCAATGTCTGTTTAAATGCTGCCTATCAGGTTAGTATGAATGCCTTCTGTCGATAAAAATTAAAGTTCATATGCAAATTTCAGCTCAACATCGATTATCTGTCAAGACAATCAAACATATAGAGTACAACTACAACATGTTTTTTGAGTCGAAAGTTTGTATAAGATTACACTTTTTTCTGCTTGTAATAAATACATAACGCAGATCATTCGGGGTTCAGAGTCGGGCACTCCGACTAGAGTTATCTTAGTTGTTTTTTGTATATATTTTTTGTTTTCTAGCTTTCCGCTTGAGTAGCTCAATCAAAAGCACATTCACTTCTGCAGCTCATTATGGATTATTAATTTAATACACACACTCACATAACATATATATGACGTACAATAAGTTGCCAGCAGCTGTTGGGGTCGCCGTCGTTTTAAGCAGGGAACTTTATACCAAAAATGGGCTAATAAATCACACATGTGTGCAACAACTACAACAACAATAGCAATAACAACAACGCGAAATAATAACAAAACTTTTGCCATATCCTTTGTTATGCATATTTTGGTCCGCATTCGCTACGGCCTAGTGGCTCTGACAAGCAAGCAACCGTTGATCACGCCCATCTGGCGCACTAATGAAATTCCTTTGGCCCTATCGCTGGCAACTTTTAATATCAAGCTGTAAAAGGCAGTTGCCAACATAAACAAACATCATTGCCACGCCCACAGTTTTTAATTAGGGACACGTAAGTCGAGCTCATTAAAAACTTGACTGGTCAGCCAATCGTATTTTTTTGCTTTTCGAGCGCCCAGCTTATCAAAGCTTGCAATTTAATTTCAGTCGTTGTCAACGTCATCGTTTGATGTCACCGTATCATCATGTCGAACGGAACTCAATGTGCATTGAACACACAAACACACCCACCTGCCCACATATTGCCGTTCTGTATACGCACTCGCGACATGTTTGAAAAATATCGCTTTATTATAATGGTTATCTGGCAAACAGCGGCATATACAGCCCCATTTCACCCAACAGCTATGCAATCCGAACAACATGTTGACAATGCACACAGGCCTGGCCATGTCCTCAGGCGTAAACGAGCCACGAACAGTAAACAAATGACCAGCGAACTGCTGCATCAACTGAATGTAACTATGTCATATACATGCAAAGTATATGGGCGTGCGCGTCTGTGTGTGCGTCTGGCTACGCGTGTGCGTGAGCGTGTGTGTGAGTAGGCGTTTCTAACAAGGTGCCGCTTATACTCATTTATTCACATATTAAAGTTTTTCATACAAAAATTGTGCTGAAAAGAATGTTTTCTGCTCTCCTCTGAAAAATCCAGTGTTTTCACAAAAAAGTGTAACTAACGAAATTGTGTTTTAAATAAACGTCTTTGAAATTGAACAATGTTACAAATATAAATTCGCCAGTTTCTGGACTTGGAGAACGGAAATATCCTTTGTAACCTTTGAAATTTCTTTAATTTATTTCTTTTTTGGAGCTTAAGTAATATTTTTTTCCTAATGAACAAATGCAATTATAGTAAATTCTGAAAATAAAATATTTCAAAACTTTTTTAAGTTCTGTTAGGGAGATCGAAAAATTGAATTTGATGTTTTTGGTGATTTTGTTCTATAACAATTTCATTGATCAAAGAGTCCATAAATTTTTTTTTTAAGTTCTGTGTTTGTTTTAATCATGTTACTTTTGATCTGATTTTATATAAAATTTTGGAATAATCTATTAATCTTTATGAATATCTTTCTATGACTCTACTTCACTATTATTTCAGAATAAAGCTTTAGTCTCTTTCATTCATATACCTTTTGTATTCACAATAACTGCTGTAGCTTGTTTAGGGAAAATATGTGTGGCATACGCGATGTCGCTATGATTGTATTCATGGCTGACTGTTGCCAAAAAAAAAGAGATGAATAAATAATAAAATAGGGGAAACCGGAAAGTTTTTCGCTGCTGTTGGAACAAAAATTGGCAGCTCGACTAGCTGTGCGGAGTGAGGTGTGGTGCATCCAAACAATTTGCTTTCGTTATTCTCACGCAGGCAAATAACGCTTCAATAAATAATAACATGGCGCCAATCATTCCATCTTTGTCACTTTCTCTGCTGTGGGTGTTTCTATCTCTGTCAGCCACCATCTAAGTTTTGTAAACATTTTATAAAGTGCAATCGTGTAGAATGAATTCTATTTATTTCTAGCTATACCCTGTACATATTGTGAATGAATAATCCAGTTTAGATTATAATTATAAAAAAAAATTATTTTTTTTTGAAAAATTGTTAAGTATTTTTTTTAGTTTTCTTCACAGGCAGTTCTTAGGTCGACCAAAGTGTATATATTTTATTCATATTTGTTGCAACATAGATACTGTTACAATTTAGAAAAGATTATGTATTCAATTATGATGACACAATCGATTTTATTAATTTCCTTTTGAGTAATTGTGATTTGAGAGTTTATTTTTGTATTCAAGCTTTCCAGCTTTAATTGATGTGAAAAGGCTGACTTAAAGGAAGAATAGCAATTGAGCTTCATATTGCTTCATTTAATGGCCAATTGGCTTGAAAACTACACACATGTTATATCTATTTACTAGCAGCCATTTCAATCAAAATGATTGCATAAATTGTTTGTGCAGCCATGTGATGTCCTCTGTGATGTGATGTAGAAAATGTGTTGCACTTAACAACTTTGCATATACAAATAAATGAAAATGATGTAAATTAAAACCATTTAATAATAAATATGAATTGTATTCCCCTACTCACAGATGTGTCTCGGCTCTAAGGAACTAAATATCAAGGTTTCTTATACCATGAATCGAGCTTGATACGAATTCAGCGGCAAACAAATATTCTTTGAGTTGCTTAAGTTTTAAGAGAGAAGCAACTTAAAAGCTTGGTAATTGTCCTTATAAATAGTAATTATTTAATTATAATTTTGTATCAATTCAAATGCAATTTGATATAAATGCCGCCGTGCACGGTAGATGATAGATATAAAGATAAGAGTTAATTAATAAAGGCTGCTAAAATGTGAGGATAAATATGCATTAAAAGCAGTATGTATACATTGCTTCCAAAATATCTTATATTTGTCAATCTACAAACAGCTGCATAATCAAGTCCTATCATAATCAAATTCCAAATTAAAAATTTACCAATTATAATTAAAAAATTAGTTAATTTAAAAAAAGCAATAATTAAAAGAAGAACTAATACTTTTTGGTTTATTTAGTTAGTATTTTGGGAGACTAAGATTAAATTCATGAAATAAACGAATTTTTGCTCAACAGTATTTGCCATTCGTACATGCAGCTGCACATGCACATGCGCACACATGTATGTGTTTGTTTGTGTAAAGGGCTTATTGTATCTATGAATGTGAAAGGACAACAACTGTGCAGTTGAACGGACTAACCGCGGGTACTGCAATAACCACAACAAATACAATAACAACAACAGCAGCAGCAACAACAGTGGCCACAGACACGACCGAAAAACAAAAGGCCTGGCCAAAAGAGTAAATACATATACATCGTTATTGTGTGTGTGTGTGTGAGTGTGTGTATTTACGCGTGTGTGCCTGCGCCCAGCAGATGCGTCAAAATGAACGGAAATTGGCTTAAAAATGACAACAGCATTGTGACAACAGCAGCAATAACAACAACGCCAACAATGAGATCAGCAAATATCAAGTGATACAATTTTTTATTTTTGTGCACGAGGGCAGTTACATAAGTTCTTATGCGCAAATGATTAAAATAAGTCTGCATATGTATTGAATTAACAATATTTGAATATAAATAAATATTTTAAGCAATTATCAAATTTTTATTTGCCATCTATTCACATATAGTTCACTTGTTGTTGATTTAGTACTGCGCCTCTTGAACCATGTTCAGCTGAAGTATTTTATTCCGCTTTACACATCGTGCACACACATATCGATCCCAAACACTGTATGTCTGCATATATACCTATATATATGTGTGTGTAAATATTATTTTTGTTGTTTATTTGGATTTGATGTGCATAATTTTTGCATATGTAATTATTGCAACTATAGTAGCGTACATTCTGTTTGCACCTTTGTTGTATGTAAGCTTATTGTACAATATGTGTAGAGAAACGTTTAAAATTTGTAAATTATTCGCTGACATTTTTAGAGTTTTCTCTGTATTGTTGTCAGCCATTGTTTATTTTTGTTTGGTTAAAGTGGCGCATTGACTTTTGCACATTATAAGCTTAAAATTGATACGGCGTATACGTAATGTTATAACGTATGTTGGCCGTTTTCCGTTGCGGGCTGTTTGTGTCCTTTGAGCCATGCGTCTGGGTTTCGTTTTTCCTGTGGGCATCATTTGCACAAAAATTGCAAATTCTCCCGCTAGCGAGCCGGACAACAAAAACCATGCGGACAAAAAGTTAACTGGTATTTTAGTTTTTCAGTTGGTTTTCAATTGTGCAACATGCTTGCTTTAAAGCTGACATTTTCAATCTTTTTTTTAAACTTGATCAATAGAATTGCTTGTATACATGATACAGGTGTACGCTTATAGAGTTTGATGCTGTGCTTAACTCTGTTGCAGTTGTTAGTTATTCAAAAGTGACTTTTAGCCAGAGGCCTTGCAATGTTGTCAGCTATGTCAGTAATGAAATTGAATTTATATTTTGTTTGTGGACAATGTTTTATTAGATTTCAATCAAATTTCGACAGTATTTATTGTATATAGTTCATGTTTTTGATGTATGTTATATTGAAGTTGAGTGTGTCAACAGCCAAACAACATTCACCTAAATTAATAAAACAAAAACAAGTAAGAAAGCCTAGTCGATGGTGCCCGACTAGGAGATACCCTGCACCCCCGATCTGCATATATAAAAAAACTTCATAGTTTTATGCATAGATACACAAAACACAAGCAATTACAATTGTATGTATTATGTATTTAAGCAGACAAAATTAATATAATTAATAAAAAGTAGCTGCTGATAATTCAAATACAATTCAATCGCAATTCTTAAAATAGGCAAAAATGCATTCATGTAAATGAAGGTGTGCACATGTTGAAGAAAATGCGTGCGCTTGGCGCTGTGTTCCATTTTCAATGGGTTCAAGGTATAACACATGTAGTGTAGTACAATTGTTTCTAAATAATAAATTTTTTTATTTATTTTTACGAGTACAGTTAAGCCGCTCACGTTTTACTTTTCAAGAATGGCCCTTCTTGGTAATGAGCCGGCTAATTGCCACAGAAAAGGATTTCGTATTTGAATTCGCCAAACTACAATATAATTGACACCTTGCAGATCATAAACAATTTCAGCTTAAAGCATTCATGGAAAATTATGATTTAAATCAAATCACTCTATATTTTACCTTAATAATGGGGTCAATTAATTTAGCACGCCACATGCTATTATTGTAATTTCAAGTCAACTGAATCTATCTATTGTAGTTCCAGATTAAGATTAAAGATTAGCGACCAGAGTGCAAGGGACTACAGTAGATATATGTAGCTGACGTCAAATAACAATAACAGCATAGCACCAACGAATATAATTGACTCCATTGTTAAGTTAAGCTTACGCTTAAGCCTCAATTAACATATATATTGTTTAGAAACTGCAAGGTGTCTAGCTCCTTGTGTACATAAATAACGTATGCCGCATATTGTAAACTATAGGTTGGGTAATCGGCCCTGTGACGATTAACTGGTCAATTATATAATATGGAAACTGCAACTGGATTGATAAATTTCTAATTATGTGTAGGCAGCTTTTCAGCTGCTTGAAACTGGATAGCACACAAAGGATGTTGAGTAAATTGGTGGCGTGGATTATCCGATACGACTTTCAACTTGAAGGCGCATTGACAACGAAATTGAATTTCTGGCCTTGCCTGGAACTACAATAGATAGATTCAGTTGACTTGAAATTACAATAATAGCATGTGGCGTGCTAAATTAATTGACCTCATTATTAAGGTAAAATATATAGTGATTTAGTTTAAATCATAATATTCCATCAATGCTTTAAGCTGAAATTGTTTATGATCTGCAAGGTGTCAATTATATTGTAGTTTGGCGAATTCAAATACGAAATCCTTTTCTGTGGCAATTAGCCGGCTCATTACCAAGGAGGGCCATTCTTGAAAAGTAATAAAGATTTTGGATTGATCAATTGCTAATATGTTTAGTCTGCTAGTAAATGAATCTATAAATAACTAGCAAAAACTCAGTATCAGAAATTTAAATTTTTGGGTTAGGGCTGTAATCGTGAAAATAAATAAGAAATTGGTTAATTAGAAACTACACACTTCATGTGTTTTATAATACCTTGAAGCCCTTGAAAATGGGAAACAATGCACACCTTCATTCAAATGAGTGCATGTTATATTCTAATAAACATGGGAATTGCGGTTGAATTGTATTTGAATTAACAGCAGCTACTTTAGCTTAAGTTTATACTTCTTGTCATACATACAAGTGCAATTGCTTGTGTTTTGTCTATCTATGCATAAAACTATGAAGTATTTTCAGGGTATCTCCTAATCGGGCACCATCGACTAGAGCTTTCTTATTTGTTTTTTTATTATTATTAATTTAGGTGAATATTGTTTAGCTGTTGACACACTTAAGTTCAAGCTGAAAAAACATGTTGAGAAGAAAAACATATAACATATACTATAACAAGTAAGAAAACTCTAGTCGGTGTTGCCCGACTAGGAGATCCCCTGGACGGACAGTCGGACAGGGCTAAATCTACTCAGTTCATCACCCTGATCAAGAATATATATACTTTATGGGGTCTGCCACGCCTCCTTTTGCCTGTTACATACATTTGATATTTTAACAAAACCATTATACCCAGATTTCCCATTTTCAATGAGTTCAGGGTATAACAACATACATGGTTTCTTTGAAAATTCAGCCAGGCCGTCAAGGGTATATCTCAGCGGTTGCCACAGCATTTGCCTACATGCTCCATGTTACGCGCTGTCACTGGTTTACCTGTTTCTCAGTGACTTGTTGATTTTACAACTTTTCAATTGAACGAGCTGCCTCGTACGAGTCAGCAAATGCTTGACGACGGCAGGTGGGGATAAATCTATTTTCAATTATGCATGGAAATGTCGAGCAGTGGAAAATCGAAGTCGTTATGCTTATGTTCGGTACACGCAGCACGGATAACAGTATCAAAATGCAACTTAAGTTGCAACGCAAACAAATGCCAGCGACATATCGCAATTTTGACAAACATGCATCAAAATATCACTGCTATTCCACCTAACCGTTTCCCAATTCCAATCCCAGTTTCAATCCCGTTAACCAACTATATATATATATTTTGCCAGCCAACTGGCATGCGACTTCAAAGGATTGCAAATCAAGCAAAGCACGTACTTGAGCTGGAATTGAAAACTCCATGGGATATCGCCCGCTGCAGGAGGCAGCAGACGGTGCAAACAGCCAGTGGCCTGGCTGGGCTGGGCAGGACAAGGCGAGGGGTGCTCCGTCAGTTTAGGTAGGGAAAATGGAAACGCAAATAAATATTGAGTACGGCGACAACTTTTGCGTCTTTGTCGCCTCGCGCAACCGTTGGAGACTGTTATTGTGTTTGCCCTAAAAATAACCAGAAATTGCTTGGGTCTAGATTTGTTTACACAAAGGCGTTTGAAAATTGGCAAAAATGGTCGAGAAGTTAAACAAAATAAATAAATAATATAGCGGGCGCTCGTTCGCTCGTTCGTTCTAAGGCAATGGATTGCTCGTTCCTATTGACAGGCGGCGTCAGTTGTCAGTGATTCTCTTGCGGTTGATGCAAGTGTCGCTTGTTGTTGTTGTCAACAACTTTTTGGCAGCGTCTGACACTTGACACTTAATGTGCATCATTGCGCAGCTGACAACTTCAAGCTATTTCCGTGGTGGTGCCAGCCAAGCAGCCAAGCAGACTCACCCACCCACCCAACAGCAGAAGAGCAGTTTGTTGTGCTCTCTACAGCAACTTCCTCTCTGCTCTTACGGCTGCCATTTCACAGTTAAAGTTTTGCATGGCCATAGAAAAAATCAAATAACAAATTGCAGCCGCAACTGCAGCGGTAGTTGGGGTTGGAGAGTGGAGAGTGGGTGAACTCTGGGTACTCTTTGACATTTTTATGAGCAGCTGCAAAGGATTTTGTCGTTCCCTTCTATTGCTGTTGTCTGCTTGTTTTCCACCAAAAATTTGTTGTGCGTGAAAAGTTGTGCGTGGCTCGGTTTGTTGTTGATATAGTAGCAAGAGCAAAGCAAAATATTTGCTAAACGAAAGACTCGATATGTCATTTACCCACAACTTGATCAATGCCAATCGAATTGTTGGCCACAACTCCAGCGCCGTTAAAGTTTCTTGGCCAAGGACTTGGCTACAAAGGTGTGCACCACTTGAGAGCTGCAGCTGGCGGTGCATGCAACCACTCAGAAGGCAAAACAGCTGTTGGTAATTTACTGCCTGACGGCCGAAAAGAAGGCGCGTCTTTCAAAAACTTTGCTGTGGCATCGGCCATACTGCGTTATGGGCAACATTTTGCCTCTCCAACTTTCAATTAAGCTTAAAAGGACACAAGTTTGCAGCGCGCACTACTGGCAGCCTCCTGCCAGCATATTTCAATAAGTTTTCAAACTCAGGCTCGTGCACTAAAACAACATAATTCATACTTAACTCACCAAAACAGTTTCCTGGCACCAAAGGCGTGGCAAGCGGGCAAGGGAGCAACCGGACTGCAGCAAGTGCACTGTAAAAATAGCAAGGCGGGAAATAAAATTGCATTAGCTGGGCATAGATTTTATTGTGACTGTATGTGTGTGTGTGTTGGTGTGTATGAGCTGCCAAAGATTTTGGGACTGCTCATAAAATGAAATTAAATTTATGTACAGTTGCAAAGTTGTGCTGCTGCAAAAGTGTGCGGCATAAAAGTTTCAAAAGCAGTCAGGATGCGGCTAAACATGAGGAGGGTTGGGGAGTGCAGGGAAAGTCGGGAGGGGAACGATGGGGTGCATCCTGACAGCAGCGCGTAATTCAAAATTCGAGTGGCAGTCGCTGGCAGCGGCAAAACCAAAGGCAGGATGCGCTCTGTGGCAACAAACGCGACTTCCGTGTTGCGGCGAGCTTGCAACAGCGCTGAAAGCCAAAACCGAGCTCAACTCAACTGAGAACTGAGCAGTGAGAGGCGTTTGGCCAGCCAAGTGGGCAATCTGCTTACGCCTATTTTGACTTAACTCTTTTGCCAGTTGCAATTTGATTTGGGCCGCCAACAACACACCAAAAGACCAACACACACACACACACACACACACATAGAGCACCCACTCGCGTTTAGCGCGGTTGCGTTAAAAATAGCTTTCATTTAGAAATTTGCCGCAGGCCAGAGCTCACTGTCTTAAGCAGCAGCTGGCCAAATTGACAGTTTCCCATTCTTATTGTTGTTGGCTTAAATTCATAAGAACGTTGAGCTATTCCAAGTTTTAAGCCCGTGCCAGCTCTTTCTTAAGAGTGCCCGGCGGCTACGGCTGGGCGGTACAAACTCTTGAAATCGGCTTTGATGCGTTTTTCTAATTAAGTTATTGGAATCTTGGCCAAGAATTTCTACTGTGGTTTGGCATCAGCGTCGACCTCGACCTCGGCTAAAGGTTGGGCTGTTGCCTCAGATACCTATCGCAGAATTGATTTTGGTTTTGCTACACAGCGAACGATTTTAATTGAATTTGTGCAAGAGCAGCTGGCAAATATTCTGTAGTGTCTGTGGTGTTGCCTTAGCTATTCACTCAATTAAATCGTAAATAACTTACGATTAATATGATAAATCGAACTTGCTACTCAAACTAATTGCAACACTAAGTGCTTGTGCGTGCGAATGTTGCAGTTGCAGCTTTCTGATGAATATCAAATAAATTTAAGCTTCAATATTAGTGCTTATAAAGAAATTCAAATATCAGGCACATTTACTATCAAGCAAGAACATTTTATATAATATAATATAAGAAAGCATTAAATTGACTGTTAAATAAATGTATTAGACGCAAACAAAGTCAGAATATATTCAAAGAAAATATTTCAGTAATTGCTGTCGAATGTCAAAACCTGAAAGACGATCCAATTAAAGTACATAGAGTGGATTGTCTACAAAATGGCAAACTAATTGCTTTAAGTGCATCTATGAGATAGCTTACTACAAGTTTCAAAACTCTTGTTAAATTCTTAAACACTGCACACAGGAGTATTAAATCAGTTGACAGCTCAGTAGGGTAAATAGTCAAAGCATATGACAACAAGGAGTTTGTAATATGGGCAAAGAAACTGGTTGGTTGATGGCGAAAAATCAAATTGGCCAACTTTTGTTTATCTACGAACAAAACTGCAGGACATATCGACACTCAAATACACAATCACAGACATTCACAGACATTGAGACACACCCAAGTTGGCATTGTAATTACGTTTATTGCATATCCATGCAATCGAAAAAATGTTGTCGTACTTTTTGGCTAGCTTGTTTGGCCTGCCATCTGTGTTGTGCCCAAAAGACGAAAAATTGAAATACGAAAATGCCGTACACTTGGCCAGACAGTTGGCTAAACGACACACACACACACATCCAATGGGACGTGCATATTTCTGGCATTGCCAGCATGCCAGTGCGCCGAAGTATGCAACCTCTTATAATCACAGCTATGTAGAAGCCGAGATTATCCCGTAAGGAGCCCAGAGCAAGGCACAAGTAGACAAGTAAAGAGTATAAGAAAAATATGAAAATCAAAAAGACAGTTTACATATATAAAATGCGAATCATGTGCTGCAAATATTAATATAAGTATATATATATATATATTTTTTTTTTTTTTTTTTTTATATATATATATATATATATATATATATATATATATATATATATATATATATATTGTATATGTATATGTTCTTCAAAATTAAGCAAGTTGTGGATTTCTGTCATTTTTTCAGGTTTCTAGCTACTTGCAGAAGTAGAGATCAACTATCAAGTGCACAAGAACTGGTCACAATCCGAAACCAATTGCACCCTCGGAACTTATATAATGTTGCCGGCCTTTCGTAGGCAGCCACATGGAATCACTGGACTCTGTCGTACACCTTTTTGTGGCATTCAGGCCACAAAAGTATGTGATTGGGGTAAAATATGTTGCCAGTTATGCGACTGCTCGCAATGTAAGTATGAATGAATGTATATAAATATTTGTGTCCAAAGAGGGGCTATGGTTAAGAGGGGTAGCAGCATGTGACAGCCAGACAGGCAGTCAGAAATTGTCGGGTCAGGCAAGGCTTTACTTGTTGTATTTTTTATTGCTGTTTTGAAATCATAAATATTTCATACGCAATTTTATAAGATTGGATGAGGGGCCTATCCCTTATAGTAAATCAAAGTGGCTTTAAAAATTTGATGCTTCGTCTGGACATAAAAATTTGATATTGACAAATACACACACACAGCCTCACTTATTTATTGTTGTAAATCTGAAAGTTACATTTCTGTTGCTGCATTTTCAAATCATTTACTTTTGCATGACTGTTGTGCAATTTCATTTCAATTCAATTAGACTATTTTCCAACAGAATTTTCGTGGAAAAGCATAATTCTATTCCTCTGTCTACATTAGTTTACCAACTTATTCCATGCGTGAAGATGTCAACAAGCTCGTTAACTGCATTTGATAAGAGTTTCACTCAAAGATATTTTCTGTTGTCTGTGTGAGCATATATGTGCGTTTCTCCTACTATTATTGCTCAAGTACATTTCTCTAGCGTTTAGATCGTTTTGTTTAAACATTTTTCAACGCACTTTCGCCAACATACATCACTGCTAGCTGCTGTTGGCTTTTTGCTTTTATTCGCTTCATTGCTGTAAGACAACAGGCAAAGCAACGTTTGTATGTGTTGTCAAAATGACAGAACGTTTTGCCAACGTATAAGTAGCCTGCTTGAAACGCCCTGTCATTTGCACTACACCAAACTGAAGCAGCAATAGAGGCTCTCAAAATGATTTAGAGTAGTGTGGGCAATCATACTCGTTGTGAAACTAAACAGACTATGTTGTGCCCATTGATATCTTAGATATCTTAGATATATTTAAGAGAAAAAACATTATACCATACATTTGAAGTTTTCCAGGGTATATAACGAAAGAAAACCGGCTGTTGCTAAATTTTTTGCTATGCAAATTTTGGTTCAAAGGGTTAAAAAGAGCACACGTCACACAAAGAACTGCAAACAACTAGGCATCAAACAGCTGCACCATTTTGCCGTGAATTTAAAGTATGCAAAGTGTGAGCGTTTGTGCTTCCGTCAAGGCACCCTACTACTAAATTCTACTAAATTCAGATATTCCTTGATTTTTGTTTACTAGGTAATAAAAATAGAATTTTCTGCAAAGCATTGTTTACAATCAATTTTAATGCAGTAGCTTGCACAACTTTTTTGGCTAAAGTTCTGAGAAAAATAAATGTTTTTTTTTTAATAAACTGCAACTAAGTCAAATTAAGTCTTCCATATGTTTTCGTTATTTAACAGAAGAACTTTGTTTAAGCTTGAAGAACAGAGATATTTGTGCTTATTGCCAACATTGCTTTGCCAATATTCTCCAACATCTGCATTCCTTATTGGACTTCATTGAAAATTTTCTATTATTCTGCTGAAAGCAACCTGATTCCGTGTATCTGCAATTAAAAATTATTTTGATTGGATTTCCGTATCAACAGGCCACTGTCGTCAGCGCTATTCAAAGTTAATTTTCAAATATCAATACAAATGATCTGTAGAAGGATGTGAAGATAAGTTTTTTTTATTAATTTGCTGAGTTAATTGCAGCAGACCTTTTTTGTCCTTGTTCCCTTAATTAGAAATTGCTAAGTTATTTGCTTCGTTCCGTCATATCCAACGCATTTCTTTGTATTTTCTACCCTTTGTCTAAAATAAGAGTAAGAGTGATAGAGTTGGATGTGCTCGACTAGGAGACACCCTGAACCCTATGAGGAGTCTTCATTATGTTTACATACATTTTATATATTGTACATACATTGCAATGGGCCTTTACTTTTACTATGGGAACTTCATTGTTGCAAATTTTTAATTTTATAAATAAATAATTATATTACTTTTATGTATCATCTTGATCAATAATATACAATATATACTTTATGGGGTCTGCCATGCCTCCTTCTGCCTGTTACATACATTTTCGCAAAACCATTATATCCTCAACTCCCATTTTCAATGGGTTCAGGGTATAAAAAGTCTCATCTAGCTTCATACAATGAAGGCAAAATATTTCTGTCTAGTTTTACGTTTAAAATTGTCTCACAAGCTTGATAATTTCTCTGATTTTTTTTATTATTTCTTTTGTTGAGCTTATTCATTTCCTGAATAAAAATATTTAATTTTTTTTCCATTCATTTTATTCTTTTATCGTAGCTTAGCAAACACGCCTGATCTTTAATGTCATTTAAGCTATAATTTGTGTACTTGAAGTAGAGGACATTTCGTAAAATATATCAGCAGCTGAGAAAGCAAAACTTATTTCATATGTAAATACCAGGCGAAGGGAAAAGATTGAAAGTCGTGTTTTAAATAATTGTTAAATGTGTAATTTGGCTATGCTTTGTACAGAAAATAAATTCTAAACGCAACTATTTAATAAGCATCAAGATGACCGGCCATAAATAATCCATGCAGCATTTACAACTTATCCAATGGCCCAGGTCTAAGTTAGAGCTTTTAATTGCTTTGTTTTTCGGACGATGCCGCATACAAGAGTTTAACAAGAGTTTCGGCTCGACTCCTATGACTACGTATAACAACTATTCATGAATGTGTTTCTTACATACATATATACATACATAAGTACACACATTATTATTCAGTCCAAAAATGCAAAAACAATGCCCTAACGGAAGTGTCAGTGGCTGGTACACTGTCTACTCAAGTGAGCTAGCAGAAGAAAAAATAACAACAACAGAAACAACAAGAAGCTGTTTGTTATGCTCCCGAGCTCCAACACATCCTCACGTGGTTGATGTACAGTACAATGCAGCATCGGGTCGCATTCTGCTCAAGCGTTTATTCAGACCTTCTACTGCATTGGCCAACTGGAGGCTGCTGTTGTTGTTGTTATGAATACGATGTGCCCCGTTTTGTACTGATGGTGGGGTGAGGGGAGGGAGTTGTGTATGGGGGCAAGGGTTAAGCTGCCGGCAGGCTTGTGCAAGCGCCGGCTGAGCCATACAACTTATTTATGTTGGCAGCGTTGCGGCAAGTCCGTTCCTCTGCACAATTGTCTGGCCCATTGTCCGGCTGTCTGACTGATTTGCATCTTTTGTGCATGCCTACTTACATACTGATGCATATATACTGCAGCAATATGCACACACGCACCCACACACACACACACGCATGCAGCAATTATTGCACTTATAAAATTGTGCTCCTTGCAGAGCAGACTCCGAGTGTATATGTGTGTGTGTCGCTTCTTTTTGGTTTGGTTTTTGGCAAGTCTCGTTGGCCGGCCTGGCAAGCCACCCACAGCACTGACAATTATCGTTGAAAGTGCCGCCACCACCATCATCATCCTTCAGCCGCCCGCTCTCTGCGGCTGTCCTTTGAGCGGGTCATAATTTCTAAAATGTTTTGACTTGCACTCGCCCTTTATGCTGATTTACTGGCTGTTGCGGTTTTGTGACAAATCTGTTTTGCTCACTTGATGTGATTCCCTCACCCCAGCCCCAGTGCAGAGTGGGGCTGCGTCCCATGGCTCCGCTGCTGCTGCTGCGGCTTAAAGTTGCCCCAAAAGTTTCGTTATTTCGAGCAATTTAGTTTTGTATTTATACATGCTGCGGCCTAGTCATTAGGCATAAATCAGCCGACATATATGTTAAGTTGAGTGCAAAACTCATTAAATCACGCAATGTTCGGGGCGTGCCCAAAGTTTAAAGGGCGTTTACGCATAGATTAGGACAAGGCGTTACGCCCTTGAGGCTGTATAGCTTTTTAATGGCCCGCAATTTAATGGGCTTGAACTTATAACGAATGTATTTTCCCAATCATATATACCGACGGACTTATAAATAGTAAATCTGATAGCGCTGGTCTCTAGCCCCAGCAGATTGAACTGAAAGTTTAAGGCTCACAGAGAGATGGAAGCGGCTGCATTTAATTCAATTTGCGCCTACCACAAGTGCAACTGGAGCTAAGGCTCATTATAATTGTGGCCCCAACAACAGTCGCAAGATGGTAAAACAATAAAAAGCGACCTAATTGCCATGCCCACGTGGTCATTTGATAATTTATCGTCTTGCAACCTGATGAAGCTGATGCCCAGGCAGCCAGCTAGTTACAAGATTGCGCCCGGACTTGGGCCTGGGGCCAGCACGTAGCCAACTTCGACTCAAGGTCGTCGCTGTGGTCGTTATCGTCGCTGTTCCAATAATAAATTTATTCATTTTTGTTTTGTATCCTATAGTAGAGGGTATGTTGTTTTTGTGCAACAGCTTGCAACAGTCAGAAGTATCTATATTTAAGCCAGTAGTCTAGACTTTCAAGAAGTGTAGTACACCAACATCTAATATTTTTTTAACATAATATCATGGACTTCACAAAGTATTACAAATGAAGTTGAGGTTATGCATATGTGAGAGCTTCTTATATACAAATACATATATTCTTAAGAGGAACAGCAGCTCAGCTCAGCTCAGCTCAGCTTCAAGTCGTCCATTCCACACTAGACTACTACTACAACTTGTTCTTGTTGTTATTCCTTGGGACATAGACTGAAAAAGAAGTTATAAAAGTCGATTGTGCGCTTGGCCAGGGTGTTAATTCAAGTAAATTGCTGCAGGGTAATCGTCGTAGTAAATGTGTGCGTGCATCTGTGTGTCTATCTGTGGTCGACGGCCAGTTCAGGACCAATGGTCCAATACCGCTCTGCATTGGCTACAATGTGTCTCATTTGGGTACCAAAGAAGCATGCAATTTGCCAGCATTACTGCTGCAACAGGACCAAATCATAGCCGTGGGCATCATTCTGTTACGTACCTAAGTCATTCTGTGCTGAATTTGTGAGAAGGAGGCGGGGCATGGGTAGTTGGATAGCTGAACAGGCTGAGTTTGTGGTTTCACCCTGTAGTCATAATTGTGGTTTTGGCTTGCAGTGCAACAGCTAGTGGCAATGCCACTGCTGCTGCTTGTGCACTTAAAGCCAACAAGTATTTACACGTCGTTAACTTTGAATTACGCCAACAGTGAATGTATTGAGTGGAAGCTTCAACTTTCGTTAGGTTTTCAAACGCTCGTCACATTGAAGGACGAGCTGAGCGGCTGTCCGAACTCTTACTCAGTGCTATGGACTTAACCTCCTTAACTCTCTTTCTTTCCAGACATTCTTGGCATTTCTGTTCTGTTGTGAACCCACAATTTATGAGCCATGCCCTTGCATATTCTTAGCCAATTTAAAGCGCTTTTAAATCCCATAGTTTCGCATTGATGTCTTTTATATGATTTCATTTTTTACTCGACTTTTTATTATGCCCGCCTTTATGCCATATCTGAGCTATATACGTATATGCACACACAAACATATTTATATATATACACATATATAAATATATATAAATTTTTTTTTTTAATAATATTCTTCTCTGACCCTTTCAGCTCTGTGTGCAAGCATTGGAATTTGCGGCATCTGCGGCCTGTTGTTCCGGCTGTTGCCGTCGCTTTCGTTGCCGCTGTCGTTGCCGTGGCCATTCCGGCTGTTCCGGCTGTTGATTCACTAGTTACATACTCGAATATGCGTTTTATTATGTCAACATTGGGTCATTGTTCATCTGATGCTGGTCATATCATAACGCTTTTCTGCTGTTTTTCTGCTGTTTGTTTGATTTTTCTTCCTTTTTTTTTTGGCTCTTTGTGCGGCTTTTGGCTTTGATATATTTGTTATGCTGACCATAAGCTCTGTGCAATAAATTTGCTGAGCTTTGAGCTCGTAATTGCAGGCAAATGGAGCAAATCCTGATTATAAGATTAAGCTTTTGGAGTGATTTGGGTTATTCACTCATTATTGACGTATCGAACTTTCGTTGTCAAAAAATATAAACTCATTAGATGCTGACCATGTGTATATGCCTTTAAATATTCTCAATTTCCTTAAATGAAATATATTGTTCTCACACTTTTGTCAATTGCATTCATAACCTTTATTTATATGTGTCATGCCGGAAATTACATTGCTACCAAATCTAACCAAAGACAATGCCGTCAGTTGCTGCGCTGCCTCACACCAATTGACACGAGGCACAATGGGCTGTGACAAGACAGTTCAACTTTATCTGACTGCCACATCCATTGGCAAAGCTGCAAGTAACTAACGCCCAGTGGTTATGGGTGGCTCTTACGCCCAGCTTGTCAATTGGCAGTCTCTCTTCAATGTGCCCCATGTTGGAATAAGTAGCAGAATGCAAAAGAGTAAGAGGCTGTAGAGCCGTAGAGATAACTTAAATGTCATGCTTACATTTCACAAAACAAATCTGCCATTCGTACTCTGTAATAGATTAAAGTCTTTTAGCTATATACGAGCACAGTCGAGTAACTGGCTCTGGCTGCCCAGAACCCGGCACAGGCTGGTGCTGGCGCTGGCGCTGGCGCTGGCAACGGGCTGACATTGTCACAGTGCTTTGTCGGCTATGGGCCAACAGTGGCTACTACATTCAATGTCCGCCCAAATGAAATTGAAGAAAATTGCATTTGCACGAGAGACAATTTCGAAACAATTGCAAAACTGTCTGACAAGCTACCTGTGATGCTGCCAAACAGTTTAGCAGGTAATGCCTTATATCGATATCGTTCTATGTCCACCTTCGTATCGGAGACAGAGACAGACACAGAGAGAGAGAGAGGGAGAGAGAGAGAGAGAGAGAGAGAGAGAGAGAGAAAGAGAGAGAGAGATACGGAGAGCGACATGGAGACAGAGAAAAGAGTCACCGTTCGTGTTTGGCAGGCAGTTTGATGCAGTTAGTTGACTATTGACTGCCAGGCCAACTCCCAACTCGAGATATCGCGTCAGTTGCAGGAATCAGGCATTGAGTACTGAGAGTTTTTGGCACAATTCAGCCATTTGGCACAGCGTTTCCCAAGCCGGATTCAATGACCAGGAGCACTGCCATCAGCCTTTAGACACTGGCTGTGCCACGTCCAAGCGTAGCTATAATTTTGTTAAAGGCAAACGTTGCAGTGTCTGCAAAATGGAACATGCTGCCAATGGCCAATATTCCTGCCCAGTCAATGCCATTGCACTTTTTGGTCGCTGTCCGAAATTGGTATACGTACATATGTACATGTAAACGAGCATGCATGCATGCATATATACATAGATGCCAAGCCAGAATATGGCGGCAAAGCGGCTTAAATAGGCCCAAACAGTTAAGCACTGGGGCAATGGCAGAAACGGCAAGTCAACTGCATAATTGCTTAATTTGCTCCCTGAGTTGCTATCGGGCGTATTCATAAGTTGCCGGCTATGGCTTTAGTTACAGTTTCGGCATATAAGCAAGGCTTTAATGTTGATTTGGCCAACTGCCTCTCATTGGGGCATTGCTCAATTGGAAATTGGTTGTCTCTTCTGTGTCGCATTTGGTGCAACAATTTTGTAGATTTCCCCAACCGGCTCGCCAGTGAAATACTGCAAATTTGTACAATGACAAGACGAGATCCTGGCACGTAACAAACACGTAGCGAACAATCGAACAAACATTGACAGACGAAAGCCAAATTGGGTCGAGCAGCAGCAGCAGCAGTAACAGCAGCAGGAGCAGGAGCAGGAGCCAACCTTTTGGGTTAGCCAAATTGTCAGGCATGTCTTCCCAACAACTTAAGACCTATTCGAAAAAGGCGAGACACGTGTTTAGCCCGTTCTGAGTGCCGCTGCCCATATCACACGACCGCTGGCTGCCTTTGTGTGCTGTCAAGTCGCCGTTGTTATTAGATAAGGGACGGACCAGTGGCCAACCTTTTGGTTGCTTGGCTCACGGCTTGGCCTACACCTGTTGCCAATTGTTGGACTATCTGTTGATGTGCTGCTTTTGTTGTTGCCATCAGCAGCAGCAGCAGCAGTTCATGTTTATGGCTTTGCCTCTGGCTGGCAAATGCCCAGTCTTGGCTTCCGTCTATTGGGGCCCCTTCAATGGGGCTGAGTCCAGGATTTTGTTCAGTTTGTTTTAAATAAATTTTACACGGAAGCTTTTATGTAGATTTTATGGTAATTGGTTGGCTATGTAGCTACCTTCGACTTGTTGTTGGCGAGCACACGCTTGTCGGCCCTCTCGACGGATTTGCTTAGTGAATTGTTGCTCGCAGCCGGACAGACAAGTGCCTCAAGCTGTGTCTACATAGCCACAAGCCGCACTTCGTTATAAGCAGCAGCTGCAAAACGGTAACAGAATCAACGAATCGCGCTGATTCACGCTCTGAGTATGTTGAGAAGCCGCACAAAAATTACATGATCAGAAGTTATTTCATTATATTTTTCTGCGAGCTCACGAGGTGTGGCCCGAAAGTCAACAACTCGACTTTCTCCATTGTGTGCTCAAGAGCTACAGCTAGACTGCGAGAAGTGTGAGATACAAATATGAGATACAGATACTCCAGCAGTTAATGGTGAATTAATCTGAGTTAGCTAATCGCTTGCATCATTTGACCATCGCGTGTCAGTTACTAGCATTTTATCGAGTTCAAGTTGAAGTTTAATTGAATAATTTGCAAACAAAGTAGCTGCTGCTGCTGCAAAGGCCAAAAACATTGCCAATAGCCAGTGGCAGTGCATTATTTGTGTTTGCAGTAACAATTTGATTGTTTGCTTATTTGTTTGTTTATTAGAGCCCCGCACGCCTGGTTAGGTTGTTTTTCCCCGTTGTAATTGAAATGGCATCAAGTTGCGTACTGTTTAGATAAACTTCTCTGTAAATAAGCACATACAATCATATGTTTATTTGTTTACGAGTGCCTCGAATTTGAGATGTGGAGAAAGCTTCTCACACAGTGCCAACTGTCGTAATATGCTAAAAACTTTGTGAATGCCTGACACCAATATACATACATATATTTATATCTGCGTACTGTTTGCTTTGTTCTTGATTGATTGAGCTGAGCTAATTAAAGCCGACGCTATGATATCACAAAATTTCCAATATTTTGTCGGTGCGCCAACAATAACAGCAAATTGTTGCATTTTTATGGAGAGTTTTTAATTGGCTGGCCATTTCGTTGGCTCACAGCTGCTCCTTTATGTGTTTTGTTGCGATTCTATTCTTTAGGCCAGAGCCAATTAATTTGCATAAAACACAAAATATGCAAATGTTAGCCAATAGACCCAGAAACAAGAGCTGCCCACTTGACTGGCACAAATCATGTTTACACATGAGCAGCAGCTTGGGTCCGAGACCGGGTCTGGCCACAAAAATGAAGCAAATTCTTTACAGTACAACCCAAAAGCACCCACGCTGTGCGGTTGGTGCTTGTGCTTATTGGCAGATAATTGACATATAAAATTAGCATAATTTTTACACCAGCCAAGTGACAAGTGAGCAGTTTCGGCCCGAGCCCAACGGCCCGTTGATAGCCATCAGAATACATAATGACCAAATCGTATAGGAATCATTTCACTTTTTCCGTTTGCTTATGGCTTGTGGGCCATACTATTAATATATTAAATTGTTGTCCGGAATTTAAATTAATAAATTAGGGGTCTTCTGCTGGGAGGGGAATGATTGCTGTTGTTGTTCTCTTTGGCATCATAAAAGAAAGTAAGGAAAGTGTGTGGTAATTACTGCGTGTGAGCTTTGCTACGAATAATTCCACTCTACTTGTTTCATAGTCAACGCAAACGCGGCGTATGGGTAATCTAAGCACTCACGCATATTATCCACTAAATACTTTAATGAAAGGCTTTGGGTGTTCTGAAATATCTCAATTCCCCAAGCTCTGGTGGTTATTAATTTAATAATGCCTCATGGAGGCGCCAGTTGTGTGTGAAGGCATCCTTGACGCTCCCAAAACTCAAATTAAACAGATGAAGCTCATAAACGTAAATCAACTGGGAGCCAGACAGCCAGCAGGGGACCATTCCGGCGGAGGTGGGTCAGGGAATTCACCTGTGCACGCCTCATCGCCTTCGTCATATTAAATTGCCGATGGGCGAGAGCCAGACAAAAGGATAACGCGCACATTTCAAGTCCGTCAGCGTTGCGATGCGTTCAAGGACGCAAAATTCCACGCCCCTTGACTGATTTACGGGCGGCACTGAGTGCCAGCTACGTACATAGTTGCCTCGGCCACTAGACACTAGTGCACTAGACAAAACATTGAGTACATGCATAAATCGGCACAAATGTCAAACGAGCTGTCAACATTGTTGCCGCCGCGCAACTTCCATTGCCGCTGTCAATGTTGTCCTGCGACAAACAATTTAATTTATGAAAATCGTTGAAAACTAAAGCAGAATGCCAAGCAAATTGAGAAAAGCGAACAGACAGAGCAGAGCAGAGCAGCACAAGAAACCTGAAAAAGAATCAGAATTACAAGAACTTTAGCTACGACTGACAGACGAGCTGCAGAGGAAGGGTAACGATAAAAAAAAGTTTCTACAATGCTGTCGGCGCAGCAATCCTTCAATTGAAGTGCAGATATATATATATATATATATATATATATATATATATTTTTTTTTTTTTTACATTTGACACTTGAGTGCGCAGTGTTGTTGCCACTGCTGCTGCTGTTGGTTGGGACAGTTTGCGCAACGAATCAAATTTAAATTTCTTGATTGTCTAGTCGAGTGGCAGTCCAAACTCGGAGACTGGAACATTGAGTTCTGCAGATCCCTTTGCGATTTGCGCATAATAATAATTTGAACGACGCGTCGACGTGCCCGGAATTGTTGACTGGTCACTGCCGATGATGACTGGCCCCTTGCACCCCACTCACTCCCTGTCCCACTGGCCGCATCTCCTGTTAAAAATCATCGCAAGGGCCAAATGTCGCGCGGGCTAAGTGACTGATGGACTGCTGGTCACTGCCATGGATAGAGGCGCACGGAGAGGATGGGCAGTATCCTCCCATAGTGGTTGTTATCTGCGTTGGCTGTCAGCGCGCAGCTCCAATCCATGCTGTTAAATGGAGCAAAAAGTGTTGCCCGAACAATGGTGTCAATTAAACATTACATTGTTGTTCTTCCACTATGATGGACTAGAGTGGAGGGATGCAGATGCCCATGATTCCTTTGGGTCACAGCGCAGCGAACCCTCGATTTTAAATGCGTGCAAGCTTTCTATTTCTTTTTTCTCTTCCTGTTGCCAAATTGACTTCAACTTGTGCGTGTCTTCGGCTCCTCAACAATAAAAGTCTATTAAAGACTGTAGTTTAATGGCTTTGTTTGGCTCTGAGCTACATTTTGGACTTTGAGGTTTCCCCTTTTCGCTCTCTCTCTCTCTCTCTCATTTGCGCTGTCTCTTTCTATTACGCTGGCTGTTTTGATTGAGCTGCGAGTGCTGACTTACAGCCCTTTCGGTTTTTACAGCGCACAGCAGTCTTCTAACTTGGTCCTTTTTTTATGGCGAGAGCCGCGCTGATGAAGGTTTTAGAGTGACATAAAATGAGATAAATGCCGTTGCGTGGGGCACTCTCTTGGCTAGACGCACAACTGGACCTTTTAGTGGCAGCCAAAGGTTGCCTCGTTTTCATTTCATTTCAGTTGAGTTAATGCGGCAAGTGCTTATTTCTGTGCCTGTTTCTGTGTCAGTGTGTGTGTATGTTTGATGACACTTAAAGCGCTACAAGATCTATGAAAGCTTTTACATAACTAAATCAATTAGCAAAACTCGAAGGGGACACTTATTTTTTAGATATTCTTTTTTATCGAAAACAATATTTTATTCATGAATGAGAAACTTCTTTAGTTTTATATATTGCATTGTTTTTGTTTTCACTCACCGTTTTAGCTAATAAAATTAACCTTTGGCTTAGATTGTTTTATTAATGTCGGTTTTCTTGAATTTCTTAACACTTTTTATATTTTGCACAACGAATTTTCAAGTCGTTTTTCACTCAAAGCATATATATTTATATATCTATTTGCTTCTTGGCTTGGTTTATTTTGCACACTGCACAGACGCGTTACACATATCCTGTCGCAGGATAACTACGCACAAATCCAGAGCTCAACTGGAACGGCGCACGCGTGACCGAGATGAGAGTTTGCTGAATGGCGGCAGGGCGACGTTCTTATATACCCTCGTGTCCCGCTCACAGCGCCAAATCGGTCGGCGCAAATTTCTTTTGGCCTCTGCTGCCGCTGCTAATGATAATGGTAATGCCCATGATGATGATGGTAATGATGTTCTTGTACCGACAGCGACTGCGACTGCGCTGCTGGCCGAGCTGTTTCTCAACTGAGACTTTAGCGATTTTCGCAGCTCTTAATTCAGTTCTGAGCAAAAGCCCTGCGTCGCTGCCAGCGTCGCTGTCGGCGTCTCGACGTCGACGTCGCATAAATTGTAAGCGAGCTTCTGCTTCTAAAGGGGCATTCTCAAGACGCTGACGTCGCTGCCGGGGCTTGTCTTTACGAATTACGTTTGCTGCTTTTGCCCAAGCGACTCTCTCTCTCTTCGTTTCTGGTTTCTGCCGGCTGCTTCTTTGGCCAAAAGCGGGCAAAAAGTTCTTCTTGTTGGTCAGCAGTGTTGCCTTTTTTTGGCGCTGTCTTTGCGCTTCTTGATTGGTCAACCAGCGGCGGCAGCGACAGCAGCGGCGGCAGCTCCACTTCACTGCGACTGGGATTGCCCTCAGCTGTGTTTGTTTTGCCTGACTTTGCGTCAATTCGCAGTTACTCATTTCGGCTTGGCTTTTGTTTTGCTCTCGGTTGGTGTGATTTATGGCGGAAAATTATTGTTTTTGTTATTGTTCGCGTAACGTACTATATAGCTCGTCGACGGCTCAGTGCCATTTCGGGCGTCGCAGGCGATGCAACATGTGATTCATGTGTCTTAATTAGATGAACATAAACTGCTTGGTGTTAAAATCGCTGAAGCCTAAATTTGGCATGGGTTCATTGAACCAGCCACAAGCACCTAGAGTTCATCTGTTTTCTTTTAATCGTTTGAGCCCTGCGGAAAGTCAATTTAGGCTATCGCCGATGAACGTGCAACGATTTGCGCTAGTCCCTTCAAATTGAAATCCTTACGACGATTTTCACATAAATATAAAGATAAAAAAAAGAATCTGTGTGAAATTAATTCCAACTGCGGAGCGACGAAAGCTCAGCTTGAGCCATCACTTTATCGAACAACTTCCCTGGTTGTTTATTGGCAAAAAATTTAAATTCTCTTTTATCTACGCTAAGCACAGATATTTCATTTTCAAAGTCTACCATGTCATAAACACCCCGGCTAGAGACAGGAAATTTCAATATTACTGTCATTATATAGGCTGGAATGGGGGCGTGCATCGGCCTATCTGTGTGTATCTTTGTATTTGTATCTCAAGCCTAAGCCCATGGCACAGGTGCCGGCTGTGGCCGATGCTGCTACTCATGTTGCTGTTGTTGTTGTTGTTGCTGCTGCTGCTGTTTTGGCTCTTTACGCGCGAACGTGATTTGCATTTGTAAGTAGCCAAGACAGCTCGTACAGATATGTGTGCATGTGGCTGTGTGGGTTGTAGGTGTGTAGCTCGGTGCTTGTGTGTGTGTGTGTATGTGTTACACAAATGCTAAAATAATAAATTGTTTCAAATTATTGGCACTTTGGCACTGATCAAATAAATGTGTCTTGGTAATAACAATAATAATGCGACAAGAACAACACTTCGACATATCGACATCGACCCCGTCAACGCAGCTTAGTTCACGAATGTCTGCCAAAAAAAAGAAGAAAAAATGTGCAGGCCATAAAAATATTATTATGATTTTCAATAATCACACGCATTAAATTATCATAATGCGCACATTTTCAATATTTCCACGCCTCAGTCAGCGCCAAAGCATTTTCCAGTTCGCATTCCACATTTAGCCCGCCTGTGGCTCTGCACAGATTTTGCATTAAGGCCATTGTTGTTTTTTCAAATTTGAGACTGCGCCCCATGGGGCTGTAGATTTTTATTTTATTAATATAATTTTAGCCCGGCTATTTTGTGTGTCTAATAATTTGGCTAACAAAAACAATTTGTGCGGAATTTATTTTTATATATCCTCTCGGGAATATTATTATATATATTATAATATATAGAAAATTTGCATGTAAAATGCATTTGACAATAATTCTTAACAATTTTTAGACATTCAAGGTAAAGTACACAGCTAACTGCGTAAAGCCGCCTCATGGAATATTATCGTTTTTTCAATATTATGAAACATTTTCTACTTTTAAACTTAAGTTGATAAAGATTTTCTAAATATCAGGTAGACTTCATATCTTGTATTCAATTGATGAGCTTTAGAGATATTAACGATGTACATGTGATTCAGAATTATGCGTAATCTAATTTAGTTAGTATAATTGTTCACATAAATTTAATTAGTTTGCAAAAGGTAAAACCTAAATTCTTTCAATACCTAATTTAAAATTTTTAATTACAATTTCTATTTGAGTTATATTGAACTACCTTAATGATATCTAATGAAAGTTATGATGACGTTTAATTGCCTGATAGGCGAGTGTCTCTTACAAGATTTGTATATCCAAACCAGGTTCGTTTTGATTGTTTTTCTCAGCTCAGAGTATATGCTAACTTTCAGTCTAAAGATAATCAGAAATGTCTTAAGGCATGTCAACACATTTTATTTGTATACCAATTGCTCGGATTAGCTTACAACTTACAGGAAATGTTTCCGTGGCTCTTGTCGGTTTGTAAGCATTATTTATGTCATATAAGCCAGGCCTGTCGACGAACTCGGGCAAAGTGGAGCACCTTGTGTGAATAAATTAACCTAAATAAAAAAAGAGCCAAAAAGCAACCGCAACATGGTAACCCCATATAGCGAGCCAATAAACATTTCATTTTTAAGAGATAACAATTAAATGAAGTAAATATTACAAATGTGTGTAAACTTTCTAAGAAAGCAACACTTCTTAATTTACATGTGGCTGAGTCATGACTTTTGGGTTTCTCAGAGTGCTTGCTGGATGCTGAGAATTGTGTAATGAAGAAAACATGTTGAGGCATGACAGATACTCTTTGTGTTTATCACAGCAAATTAAATTACAAAATTTATTCTAGATACAGTTAAGTAAATTTCTGTGTTTGACTTTGGCTGCGTTCGCTTAAAGGCTGTCCAGATAAGCAAGCAAATCAAACAAAATTCTGTCAAACACTTTACTTAACGGTCGCATTGAGTTTAAGAGCGCATTTCAGTCTCAGCTCCAGGGCCACACACTCACTTCATGGGAATTGGCCAGAATGGCGTTGGTCACACTGCTCAATTCGGTTTCGGCTGGCTGTCAGAACTTTCACCGTGGGGCTCTTTAAGCGCATGCTGATGAGGACGATGACGATGACGGCAGCTAATAGAAAGTTCTCCCCAAATTAATTATGATTGAGAAATTACCAAACCACTCCGAACCAACAGAAGCGAAAACATAAACAAAAAAAATGCAAAACAACAAAAACGAAACGTACCCATATAGACATACGATATGTATATATAGATGTTCAAGACAGACCATTAAAACTAAATCCAGTGCAAAAACTCGCCCCGGCCGCGACGAATGCTGAATTTTGTATAAACTTGTCGCAGACGTGTCTCACTACTCTTTCGCCTTGGTATTATTGTTTTCTTGTTATTGTTATTGTTTTTTATTTATTTTTTTCGTTTACGCACACCCTGCCTAAATTTTGTGCCACTGACCGACAATTTGGCGGCCTGGCGAGTGGGTTACTACGGCAAACAATTGAAACACCGGCAGCACATATTGTTTTTGCTTATTGTTTATTGCTTATTGTTTTTTTTTACATTCGATTATTTATGTGTAAGACAGCACTTGTGTAGGTACTCGCATGCCGACGTTTGGGGTCTTGAACTTGAGCAGCATCAACTGTAAAAACCGGTTAGCCCGAAAAGGCAACTGGCGTTGCAATTAAAAACTAAACTGATTTGACGGCTTTGTTTTCGACCATTGGCCCAAAATGGTCTCGTCGGTTCAACAATGTAGATTGACGAACAACAGACTACAAACAGACATTTCCAAATTTATTGCCTGAGAAAATCGAAATGTAAGTAAATTTATCGAGATCTTTGTAAGGCGAATGATGTATTTCCTTTATATAGTTTACCATGTAGAGATTTTTTTTATTGTATACATTGAGAAAATACTTTCATGCAGTTTTTTATTTTAGCATTCGTTTAATTTGCAGCCAAACTACATAAGGCTAGAGCTATAAGATTTATTTAGTTCTCTTAATACTAGTTCAACATTTCTTCATGAAACTTTTTATACAAGAAGGGGATGGTTGGGTTTGGGTTGGGTGTTTTTTTGTTTTTGTTTTTTTTTTTTTTTTTTTGTTTTTTGGTGTAAAGTTTTTTGGGGTGTTGTGTTTTTGTTTTTTTTTTTTTTTTTTTTTTTTTTTTTTATTTTTTTTTATTTTATTTAAAAATTTTTTTCTTTTGCTCTCCTTGGCTTTCATATGTTAAATTGTGGCTTTGAATAAAAATTTATTTATTTGGTAATAAAATAAAAAACTCTAATTAAAAGCATTTCATTGCAATATTTACTTTAATAAATAGTCTTCAAATATTATGCGTTCATGTCTTTATATAAACGAGTAAGTAATATATTTACATGGAAAAATAAGAGAATTGGTTTTTTTTTATGCTTTCGTAAAACTGCAAAGTATCCATTATAGCAAACGAGTTCTTGCATAAAATATTTTTGTTGTTTTGTATTTCATTATAGTTGTGGGAAGAAGTACTAATTGCTTTTTCAAAAAATAAAGAGAATTACAGCATATAAGTAACATATGCATATATTCATATAACTGAATTGTAAACAAAATTTGTTTAAAAATATAAAATAAAAGTTTAAAACCCATTTATAATTGAGTTGGATTGGTTGGTAGGCTATTTAAAATTCGACCTTCGCGTTCGTTGGCTTTCTTGAAGGTATTCTAATGCCTGATTTTAGCTTTGATGTTGTGCTAATTTGAGCTCTTATAAATCAGAATTAGAGAGTCAAAACTGTGATTTTTTATCTAAGTTTCGGCGACAGCTTCCGAGAAGGCGGCTAGTAGCTGGTTGGCTAAACTGTGCCGCGCCAGATACTTTGAGATGGCATGGAGATGATAAGAATGCACGAACTTTCGCATGATATGCTTAGCAGAGGTGAATGTGTGTGTATATAAGTGGGTCTTGTGTGTGGGTTGCTATAAAGCTTGCATATATTTAAGTTAGCCAAACCTGAACGGGAAGAACATCAATTGGAAAATTGTATACATTTAAAATTGGCGCTGAGTTTTTCTGTGGCAGCGTACCTTCCAACTTGTGATATAATTAATAAGCATAAAAAAATGATTAGACATTTATGCTAATTATGAGAGCAGGTGATTTCTTTATTAAGGTGGGCTGCCTTGTTGCTTTTCCCCATGAATTTATGCACAATAAAATTTGCATTTAAAGCGCTTCGCTATTTTTTGCAGATGCTGCTTACTTTTACTTTTCGATAAGTTATTGTTGGCATAGCAAATTGAAATTTAGCTTCTTATAAGTTGGCTGTGAATTACGAGCACTGCGAAATGGATATACGCAACTGACAGTATTTATTGGCTGAATCACAAGCAGTGTCTACTTAAAGTAAATTGCCATAATTTGAGCAACATAATCAAGGCGTTTGCTCATGTTCAGATCTAAATATAGACACAAAGGACGCTAAAATACCAATTATAATTGTTGTATGTATGTGTGTGTGTGTAAGAGGCCAGGTTACAGATCTAGCCTGCGACGAGTCAACGGCGACGATGATGACGAGAAGGAATGCCAAAGGACAATTAGCGCTGACCAGGCTGTTGATGGGCAGTCGGATGCCACACGGTCAGATGGTCAGACGGCCAAAGAGTGGAACAGTCAGCAAGCCAGACAGTCAAGTCAAGCAGCAGCAGCCAGCAGAAGCCAGCAATCAAGCTAACAGGCAGACAGTGTTTGGTTAAAGATCAAAGACCATAAAAGGCGCAGTCGGAGCAACAGTTGTAGCTAAATTTAGAGAACTCGTCCCACTGCTGCAGTGGGGAATCCAATGTGGACAAGGGCAAAAGGAAACTTCAGCAGTAGTCATAGATTGTCATACTTAGCTGTGGACTGTTGAGTTTCCAGTCTGGAGGACTGTTGAGAAGTGTCGACGAGTGCAGACAAAGTGTTTGTGGCATTTCCGCACTGCGGGCTAACAGAATTAGCCAAGTTCCAGTCTCTGCTATATAATTAGATGAAATCATTACGTTTTCATTTGCTGCCTTTTTTGATTTCATTATATTGTATTTTACGGCTTGCTGCCAATGACGTTGCCATCGGCTTAAGGCTGCCGTTTTATGACTTCCATCAATACACACAAGAGTGTACACACATAAGAGTTTGTATCTATCAGATGAATTAAATTGCCACCAAAATGTGAAGCTGCATAGGTGAGTGAGCAAATTCTTTGTCATAAAATTGTAAATGATGCACATTAAATTTATATCTTATGTAGTTATCTCTATACGACAGAGTCCAGAGGGTTATGATTATTGTTCTTTATGTTGGTTGCTTGGTCAGTGGGTTGGTCGGCTTTGATGGCTGTAGATGTGATTTTCAATGCGCCCGACAGACACTTTATATCTTATAAAAGCCCAAGAATAAATGACTGTCTGCATCAAGTCGAATATCATATACGCTCTTTTAATAGAGAAGCTTTCATATTTTATTTGTAAGCTTTAATTCCATCGGTCGCCATCTGTTATGGTAGTTAAGTTTGTTAAAGCTTCGCAGATAAGTTTGTTGGAAATGCCTATATTGTAATGGCAGACAATTCTAACAATTTTCTAAACGGAAAGACCAGTTTGTATGAAACAAAACCCAGAATAATATTAGTCTTTAATGAAGTGAACAGAGTATACTTGTTTTCTCTTGTCTGCCCGTCTATCCAAATGAACTCAAACCATTTCGCCTCTACTGATGATACTGATTTTTACTTGTTTTATATAAATATTTAAATATATATATAAGTATATATATATATGTGCTTTATGGGTTCATCTACACATTTTTCAATGCTTTTTATGACAAACTTATAATGCCTGTTTTAAGGGAATACAAATATAATTCCTAACCGTTGCGTTTATGTGCTGTGTTTAATGACTTAATATGACATAGATGGGCTGATAAGAGTTAAAATCTTTATTTTTAAAATAAATAAAGTCTCAGCAACATACACAACACTAAACTAGCAACAAATTTCAACGAACCCCAAACAATCAACATCATATCACAAGAAACTGTACTCACACCCTAGCATACTTGTCAGAAGACAAATAGAAGTAGCCACAGAGGAAGGCGCAAAGGGCTCAAGAGAATATACGCATCACACTTACCGGATTGCTTCATTTAAATTTCATCTCAATATTTAAAAAATCCCTCACCTCGGCTGAAAGCAGCGTCTCCGTACAAGAACAAATCAACAAAGTTTTAGATTATATCATCCAATATTCTAGTACAAGTCGAGACATAGCAACACATCATACTAGAAAATTATTCAAAAATGCAAATTATAAATAAAAAAGAGCTCAATTTAATCACAAAACTTTTTTCATTTATGCAAAAGGTTTCAGTTCTGCGAAATAAACAATTCCAGTGGAGCCGTAATTGGCCAAAGCACATTACCATAACTCCATATGAGCTGTGACTTTCAAAATGTAATATGTGTAAACACATTAGCTTGTATATATGGAATGACCTAGCCTAGCTCTCGTGCACACACACACACACAGTCCCCTGCCAACCCTTTTTCAATGTGCCTGCGGGCAAAAATCGCGTGAACTGGAAATTTTTGCATGGGACAAATTATTACTTAATTAGCTTTTCACTTTAAAATGTCCGCGTGGATTGCGTGTTGAGGCCTGTTAGAGTAATATTTTTCAAATGTTCGCTGAGGAGCTGTTGTAATATATTAAATTAAATCATATTAAATGTGACGTGCCCACAGCCCTAGACCATAAATAGAAATTATGACACATTTCGAGTGGACACGGAAGCCATCCAAAGTTTAGGGGCTGGCTTATTAATTAGAGCAAATGCGTGCGGTTGCAGATTGTGGTCGCGCACAAACACACACAGTCACACACGTATACTCACACATACAGAGAATCATAATCCACTAACTCATACAATCGTACATCACGTGCGCGTTAATGCGCGCCAGTTTATTTCAAATATATTGTTGATAATTATTTGCATGTCGCTGGCAACGCCAACGTCACGCATACGCAACGTTGTCTTCCGGCTGTGGCACTTCAATTTAATGTTATTCATTGTCCTTACCGCTCACATTCATTTCATTAAAAATCATGCCATCTGTTGTGGTTGTTTTTGTTTTTATATTTCCCCCATATTTGGGCTCCGCTCACCTGTCGCATTTTTTATTATTTTTTACCCATTAGCTGCTCTCAGCTCAGTTCATTGGCCATGCTCTTTGAACTGTAGGCATTACCGTAATTTTGTTTCTTACTTTTGCCATGTTGAAAATATGTCAATTAAACTCACTTTGGATTGGGCAATGCCACTGATATGTGTATATGGTTCACATACATATTTTTGGAGCACAAATAGCAGCAAGTACATAGTGGAAGTGGTTTAATCTTTTCTAAAGGGATTTAAAATAGTTTTTTTTGCTCGACAATAGTTCAGAAATTGTAGTTATGCTGATGATGTCATAGAAATGATTGATTAATCCATTGGTCGAGTGCTGAAAGCCTTCAGAGTATGATACCGTCGGTGTGCACATGCAAGCAAGCCTTTGTCAGTTTCATTTTAATTTAATGACATCACTTTCAATGGACATGCGACAGTTATAAACAGCCGAGACGACCACCCACCCGTTAATAATGTTGTCATTTATATTTCCCAACTACAACAGTTTTCCTCTTTTTATATTTTTATTATTGTTGTCATTATTCATTATCCTTAACTGTTTGCTTTCGCTGCCCTAGGCTGGTCTGTACTCACTCACAAATGGCCCGTATTGCTTGCTCTGAAGTGCTTGAAATACTTTTTTTCATTTGTCTCTTAAATGTTAAATTATGCATACATAAAAAAGCGTGTGGTTGTGCAAATGAAATATTTTTAAAGAGACCGGCATATTAAGTGAGCCATTATCATTAGTTATGACCATGTAAGTTCTCCCCTCTTTGCCATTTCTATATACATATATTATATATACATAAATTATGTGGACACAGGCATACTGTGATAATGTCGCTGATGACGAAATCAAATGTTGGTTATTATCATTTTTGCTATGCTCGTTCAAAAAGTGTCGGGAGTATATTGGTTTGATGACATGGCCATGATTTGTAACTCGTGTATATGAACTTGATACAAAAATGTGTGAGTTGCAAATTTCATTGGGGAATTTTAAGATTGTTTAAAATATGCAAAATGTTTGGCAAACAACAATTTTTATAAAGATCAATCGATAACTTTTTTGGCATGTAACCAAATCTATTTTTCCTGAATTAAACTGGCTGCTGTTAGCTGTTTTTATATAACTTTTTTGCTTTTTAATACATGTACAATATCATAGACATCTAAACTAATCTAACTTTGTAAAACATAATTAGAAATTCATAAGTAATACAAATAAGACGTTAGATCATGCTGAATATATTTCAATTTTAAATTGTATTTGTTTATTTATTGTGAATCTCCCTGCTCTAGCATCACCCTATTAACTACTGGTGCATCTTCGCCTTGCCACCCTTGCTTGACCATTTGGGAATTCTAAGGTTTCAGATTGCAGATTGCAGGAACCTCAGCGAGTGAAACCTACGTCTACTTCTGAATGTGTTGAACATTGAAAGAACTAAATGGCAGCCATATATTCTTGTCAACAATCTAATTTATTTTTATATTTCTTATTATATCGGCGTGTAATAAATAATTTAAAAATTGTGACACCTTATTTGATAGTATATATGTATATTATAGATATCAATATAATCCATAAGAGCGTCGTCAGCTCTCTGCACTTTTCCAGTTTTCACATATATCGATGTAAATGGCAAAAGCTTTCATGAACTCCTTGTTGCCCTTCTCTTGTAACGATGCATTATATACTTAACCAAGTTTAATGCATAAGTGAGCATTCAATTGTATGCTTTCGGCTGAATTCACTCACTTGAACTGCATAAAGTTATGCCAACTCATTTGGAGCCCCTGTGGCTGCTTAATTGCATATTGACTCTGTGAAATACTTTCACATTCTGTCAAAACAGTCGAGTCATTAAATACATTATTTTCCTGTATGCCGAGAACTGTATGCCATATTTATCCAAAATATTTGCCTTAATATATTCATAACTCTTATTATTACAATTAATTTGCATATTCGCTACGCTAATTGTTCTTGTTATTATTTTGACTTAAATACGATGACATTTTGGCCTTAAATAAAACGCAATCTCCTGCACAACATACACTGACAAAGGCCCATAAACAATTGAATTGTATTATATGGGCTTGTTATGCGGGCAGGTATGTGTATGTGTGTGCTCTCTCTCTCTGTGTGTGTGTATTTTGTTTACAAATGTGCACACCTTGTGCTGTATGTATTCGCACTCGTTTATCAAGTGGTAAAGTTGTTAAGCAGCATTTTAATTTTTTAACAGTTTTCGCTTGGAATGCATAACAAAAATATTTGTAAGGGTGCCCAAAAAAAGAGAGACAAACAACAAAAGGGCTGCCAACGAGTGAATACCGTTGGATATATCTGTGAATAAGGCTGAGTGCGAGTGTGTGTGTGTGTGTGGTGTGCATTTGTGGCTTTTTGTTTGGGTTCGTTGCTCGTCGTTTAAGTGCAAAGCTGAGTGTCCTCCGGGAGTCCCAGTTACAGTTGCTCACTTCAGCGCCGGGAAGTTGTTTTGTTGATGTTGTTGTTGCTGCTGCTGATGTTGTTGTGATGAATGACGCTGCATTTGGTCGAGTTTTTTGTGTCTGAATGCTACCATTTACAAGACACAAACATTAGCAGCAACAACGGCAACAAGAACATGCAGCAACTAAAACATAAAGTGACCCTAATGGATTGTCCAGGGCGGCAGGAATTAGTTTGTTATGTCTGCGACAGACGTGAGTTTTGCCTGGTACAAGTTGTAAGGATAGGGACAGAAATTGCCATTGTTATTGCTGAGGCGTATAACCTTTGACTGAGTGCGCATTAATTCAAATCAAATTAAAGGAGCGGCGCCCAAAACAAATGTCGACCATTTAAATGAGCTATTGTCAGTTTAAAGTCGCATCTATTGCACACACACACACGCAGACTCTCAGATTTATGTGGAGCACTTTGGCCAAGACATTTAACACCTGCAGCCCCACAGATGGGGACTATCATCTGCTGCGTCCAATCAGATTTTTCAACAACAGCATCAACTAAAACGCACATCAAAATAATTTATGATGCACATCAGATGGCAGCCAAAGCTATAGATGAGGCGCTCTTGTTGCGTGTATCCGTAGCAACACCTAAACATAGCACGTACATACTGGAGTATGTGCGTGTGTGTGTGTGTGTGCACCTGCACGCTAGTGTCCAGCTACGCTGTCCGTTTTGTGGCCATAATGCTCAGCCATAAGTTTTGCTCTGCAAAAACATAAACAAGCTAAATCAAGTCAAATGCGCTAATAAATCTTGAAAGCGTTCACGTTGACGTCGTCAACTTGCTAAGGTTTGTTGGAGTGTCGATATTGTTGTTGTTGCTGATGTTAGTATGCAAATGACAGGATTGTCAAGCCAGTTGGTTAGTTGGTGGCATAAATAGTATATACGCTCCATATGCCTGATATTAAGAATCACAACAATTTGAGTTGATTTATGTACGCTTTTGGTACATGGGCATGAGTATCTAATTGACGATTGAGGCAAACTGAAAGATCTTCTAATTGCCAGCGAGCCTAAGTAGCGGTAACAGTAGCTGGAGCAGCAGCAGTTGCACTGCTAATTGAAATGTGCACGCATAATTAAATCTCGACCAAATCTAATTGCTGTCAGCGCCACCCAGTGCGGAATCCCAATCGATTTGCAGTCAGCTGTTGTTGTCGCCCCAGAAGCTTGAGCTGCCGCAGTTGCCGGCATCGTAACAGTTGCAGAGCTTTGTTATTCTTGGCGCTGCGGCTACGCAAGCAGCTCGTTAGCAGCAGCAGCAGCAGCAGCAGCAGTAGTGGCAACAATGCGACAGCAGCTTAAGCCATATTGACAATCCCAAAGTTGTGTAATCCGTTGGCAGCCATCGCAGCCACCAGCAGAGAATACAGACAGCAGCAGCAGATGAGATGGAGATGGAGGCAGGGTTGGTAGTGGTGGACGATGGCAATCCGATTTGCATGGCAACTAGCTGAGACTTGGCGCAGGACTTAAGTTCAGCTAAGGGCAGCGATATATTTAGCCAGTATTTGCATTTATTCGTCTTATGTCTTTAAGTTTTCAGTTCCATGCCCCAATAACTGTATATGCACTCGAGCCTCGCCGCACTTAAATGGGGCTAAGATAACACTGAGCCACAATTCCCATTCATTCTTGAAAATTTGTTTGTTTGCGTTGTGCAGCGTATCCGCCCCAATATTTGTTTGTCAAGTGTTTGTTTTTGTGTTTTTTTTTATGATAACTGGGCTTTATTTGCATAATTTTGCAGTTAACACTTGAGCGGCGAAAGAAGCGCGGAGAAATATCTAAGAGATGCAAGCATTGTTCTTTTTTTTTTTGACAAAGCGTCTCAGAACGTTATGCCACGCCCCGCTCTACCCCGCCCGGCTCTCTTCCCACACCACAAAACACGCTGAGTTGCTTGTGAAATTCTCGCACGTTTCACGCACGTCGAGCGCTCACATAAATTCATCATTTTATTTAAAATTTCACATTCGCTGACAATTTCATAGCCTACGAACTGGCAGCCCAATTCTTTTGTTCCGCTTCAAGACCGGACTACTACTATCCGTCCGTCTGTCTTGTGGGGAACTGCTGGACTGATGGACCTGTCCGTGTGTCCATTGTTTTATGTGCACATAAAAATATTTGCACAGTTTCTTTTGCTCTGTTAATGTAGAATGTAGAATGCTTGATGTGACAAGCTCCGCTGGCGCACCACAGCACCACAGCACCGCCACAACACCGCAGCAGACGTGGGTGAGAGTTGTTGCCAGGAGCCTTGGCACTCGCCCACTGCATTCTGATGCCGTATCATGCCAGATGTGGGTCAGTAAAACGCGCTACGAAACCCGAATCCCAAACCGAAACAGAAACCGAAACCGAAACCGAAACCGAATAAAGTGTCACACCTGCTGTTTGGCCGGGTGGGCTACGTCTGTCGTCGGTGTCTGGCTGAAAGTTTGAATAAATGTTATAAATACATACAATAAAAATGTTATTTACACGTTTTTGAAAAGAGAAAGTCCAGAATGTCGTCGGCAAATCTGAAACGTGATTTCATTTAAATTTAAGTAGTTCTGCAGTTGCTTTACTTTTTTTTTATCCAGTATACAGATATATACTTTTATATATATATATATATATATATGTTTTTTGGGCTTTTTCCTTTCGCTCCATTTATGGGCGCGACATTAATGCGCTGCCTTTTGGGTGCTGAAATTCGTGCACTTTATTTCGAAGACTTTGAATGAATGTTTTTTTTTTTTGTCATTCTTTTAATGGGCAAATGAGTCGGGCAATAAGACAAGTTTTATGAACAATTTTCGTTTCGGTTATGCTAATTTGTTGAACGTGTGTTACATTTGGCATCATTTCAGGTTTATTGAATTTTTGGCAAGGTTCCTATGCAGATATACACTTTACATACATATGTATGTGTTTGGTGCGTGAGATTGAGGCTAGATAAATATATGAAGATAGCACAAATGTAAATTTTGGGAGATTCTTAAAACACTAAACGTTTTCTTTTCACACGCCAAATTTCTATGATTAAACTGTGAAATAATATAAAAAATCAACATTAACCTTAATGGAACCCACGAAACGTATAAGCTTATTGACACACCATTCAAGAGTTGACTGAACTCTGGGTATTACTTTGCGTATAAAACGCATTCATCAAATAATTTGGAAATTAATACGGCTATTAACCAAGGCTGAGAAATAATATAGATTAGGAGTTAGTTAAAGGCTAAACTAACTAAACTAATTATAAGGATCACTATGTTGGCGAACCGAACCTTAGGATTCAAGGATCAAGCTGTAGGCCGCATCACATTTGTATTTACTGTATTTAAGTATTACCTAAAAATATCTCAGTAAAATGCCCAATACAATTAAAATTGTACACAATAAAATTTGTATTTATACTATTTCTGTCAGCTCAGTCCTTAAAATGTCATTAAAGTTTTAACTAGATTAACTTTAATTTGTTTTATACTAACGCACTAATCTTATGCACAACCGCAAAACAAATTACTCTGTCATAATAATTTCATTTACGCTCATAAAAGGAAAAATTTAATTAATAAATAAATTACTAAACGAATAAATTTACTTCTGTGCTTTTAGGCTGGCATTATAATAGTTATAGCCATAATTAAACTTGTGATTTAGATAAAGCCGCGAGCTATTTGGTTTAATGCATAGATTTAATGCATTAACATTAACTAAGATATTAGTAACACAGGATCGCAAGACTGAGCAACCATGAATTATACTATATTATCCAGCTTTTGACGTTGACTTACAATATGTAATCTACTTAAATTGTTTAAAACTATTTTGTTCGGTTTTGGGAATGAAATGTTTAAAATGTCAAAACAAAATTTGATGGTATAGTATTTGTAGGTAAGTCAAGTCGATTCTTGTTGACTAAATTTCATCAAATGTTATTGGCCTGTTTTAGTTTAAAGTAGCTAATCTTTGGTTTATTTAAAACTGAAATAAAAACTAGGAAATGGAATTTATATTAGTTATCAACCAATCAATTGAAATGAAATTGAATTGGCTAAAATCTTTTTTACTTTTTGATCTGATTGGTCTTGGCACCTCACACTTGTTGCAACATGTTCGCTGACTTTGTTTTCAGTTTCAATTTCAAGGTTGAATGCAACTTATGGACATCCTGCTACAAATAACTCGATGTCGCTGCTGTGTCGCTGCTGCACACACTTAATGTGGATGCCCTGTGAATGCTCGGTCCGACGTCAGCTGTGGGTAATTTATGCTTGGCTAGCGACCGCACATAAGCTGACAAGAGGCGGACAGACGAGGCGATTGACAACATGACATTTAAAATGCACCACTGGCCGACAGCGATTCACAGCAGTTGGCATTAAAATATGACAGCAGGAGCAGCAAAAAACTAGCGCCGATTTAAACAAATACAGAAAGAGAGAAGAACAGACAAAAAAAAAAAAAAACACCAGCTACGTGCGCTGCATATTAATTGGGCTATCAGAACCAGAATCAGACCCACAAACGAACGGGGCTTAGAGAAGCATTTGGCAGGCTCTGGCACGTGTGCCTGCCTGACAAAGCGTCTGTTTCTAACTGTCACAGTAGACAGAGTGACGTCTGCTTGATGGCAGCACTGCAGCCCTGCAGCACTGTAACGTAATGCAAGCGGCAAACGTTTCAATCTGCCGCCGTGCCACAAACACGGTCACAGTTATTAACTTGATGAAGGTGTAAATAAAATGAAGTTACTAATTCGTTGGCGTGTACTGCAGTTGACGGCTGTCGGGGCCAATGCGTGGGCCGATTACTCACATGTAGAACTCTCTATTGGTTAACAACCAACATTACTTCAACTCTGTGCATAAATGCTGTCTAAATTATAAGACACGATTCAAACGGTGTCTTGCGATGGGCTCTTCGCGTATTCCAAGCTCGTTCGCAAGAAGTAGAGCAAAAGCTAACATGCAAATGATTTGATACCCTTGTAGTCGAAGAGGAAGATATCGTATGATTCTGCGGCTTGTGAAACTGCTTCAGATAAGTTGCAGATAAATACATAATTCAGTGTGGCATTCTTAGGTTTTCAGATAAATATTATTTTATGAACCAAATTATATTTATTGTAAACATATATGTATGTATGCATATGTAGTTATATGTATATAAATATCATATATATTTATATTAATTTTTTTTTACTAGGGTATTTTGTGTACAAGGAATTTCAACTTTGATATGCCACAGTTTGCGGTTTTCCTAAAAACTGCTTGGCATTCATTCAAACGAGAGTTTTAAGCAGCCTCAGGCAGAGCAAGCAACACACGCAAATAAAGTTCCGTGGCCGGGTACGTTATTGTAAAAAGTACATGCATTAATATTAAACTGTTGAAGTTTCTCCAGCTGTCGCATCTCTCAATTGAAATGCAAGTGGCGTGCGTGCAAAGTTATTATTGAAACAATAAGTATGTGTGTGCGCATACTTACGGAACTCAAACATGGAGCTGGCCAACGGATTGTAATCACTTTACAGCATTGACTTGTTATTCTTATTTATGGCGCTTGACTGTGTGGATACTTTAAGTGCTTCATTAAATTGGCATTTCACGTTTAAACTTAATACGAAGCTGTGGCTGCAATTATTGCCGCCGGCTGCTGCTGACAGCTCGTTGCAGGCCGTGCCACGCCAACGGCCATTGTCCATCGTCTCTCGTCCAGCGCCTATCGTCCACTGCCTCTTTTCCTATGTCACTAATTACTACGTGCTGTTTAGTTGTTGGCGTAGACGCTGTGGCGCCAATGACAAAGTCTACTGACGGCTGCGATGCTCACTAATCCATTACCAGAGTCATTAATCTAATAATTTGCTATTGTTGTTGCTTGTGCTGTTGCTGTTGCTGCTGTTGCTGTTGCTGCTGTTGCTGTTGCTGCTGCTGCTGTTGCTCCTGTGGCTATTGCTGTTGATATTGGTGTCGCCGATGGCACTTTGTGTCGCGCTGTGAGTGAAATAACGCCTGACTCGTCGATTTGTGCTTCACTTTACCTACACATGTCAGCGACATGGTCAAAGTGCGTCACGTGGTACCAATGTGCTCATACATCGATACCAGGCAGCGTGCTTTAGCCAACGAGGCTCTGTTGTCGAAGGTAATTAACTTGGCATCGGCTATTACCATCTATCTTTGATTTGTGAGCTGCGTTTACGGAATTTGCGCCGTGAGCGCAATCTGATTGGTTTCGTTACACATGTGTTCGACACAAATTCAGCTCGTTGATAACTTCCAGGCATTTTATGTGCAACATTACGCATACGTTCTGTCTGCTGGCGGCTAGCTGACGTGCAAAGTTGCTTAGCATTTACTTTAAATTAATAAAGTTTTCTTTGCCGCTGTGGACTTGTAGCAAACTATCTTGGCCAACTAACTGTGTATATGTATGTGTGTGGTCACAAATTGCATTTCTTGCTTCGATAAACATGCTAATGTTGATTGCGAACATTCTACACACACACACACACACCCACACACACACAACATCAACTTTGCACAGCAAACAAAACATTTGAGTTACTAATCCGTTGCAGAATTCATTCGCCCCGTTCCACAATTCCCTGCAGAATTCATTCTAGCTGTTTGGCTGTGTTTTTCAACCAAATATTTTGTCGCCAAAGGCATTCCTTTAATTTAGTTTTTGATTCAACATTTTCTTTCACACATACACAGAAACATTTCTACTATATAAATGAATACATTTTTATACGTAAATCTGACTTGGTTTTTGCCACTCTCGTTTCTATTGCACGCTGGGCTGGCTTTGTTTGGTTTTTGGGGTAAAAGTTGTTCATTGAAAACTTCTGGCCAGGCGGCAAAACAAAGGCGCAAATTGCAGTTGCAATTTTTGGTGGTTACTGCAGCAAATGCATGTACATCTAAATGTATATGTATAAACGTATTATATATATGTATATATATATAGTATATATATGTATACATATATATCTGTATATCTGAATTTGTATGTAGTTTCATTCTTATTGCTGGCTGTGAGCATTTCCTCAGCGGGCAACGCAAAATTGAAGCATTTCCGGTGTATTTACAAGAAAAAACAACAGCGAATTTTCGTAGCCGTTTCCTGACCAACTTTTGTTGTTAGTTGTCGTTGTTGGTAGTGGTTCTTGTTGCTGCTGCTTGTGCTGCATTTCGTGGAAACTTTCAGTGCTTGGCTCACGACTCAAGGCTGAAGTCTCGATTTCTTTGATGAAGACAAAAGAGAAAAAAAAAAACAAAAACAAAACCAAAAAAATTCTTGCGGCGAACGGCGCCTTGTCCACTGGCAGGACATTTCCTACTTTCAGGCAAGCCCCCCAAAAAACTGCAAAAACAACAAAAGAGTAACAACAAAAGCAACAACAACTCGAAAACAATTACAGTAACTAATAAAGAAACATTTAAAAAGCAAAAGTTTGTTCCATAACTGTGGGGCTTACCGAGTGTTGGGTCGAGCTGTTGTTTCGACATACTTTAAGGACTGCCGCCCCATTCGGAGAGTTTTCGATCTCTCTCGTTCGGCGCTCGTAGTACATGAATAAGCAATTACAAAGTTGTTATTAAAACGATTATGCAAAATGTTTTTGGATGCCTGCAACGCTAAATTGAAATGAAAGTGGACTGTTGTGTAGCTCAGTGTAGTTTAATTCGCCAGTGAAATAGCTGGCAACCATTTCAATCAGATTCCCGACGCGTATACGTTATATTTGTAGTGCAAAAGGGCTACTTGCCAACTACGCCGCATCGCTCTACGAATCGTGTCATTATTACCCTTTGCCAGAGCAAATGAAACCAAAACGCAAACCGCTGCCGGTAAACTAAAGTGCGCAGGCTAACTACGCTTCAGCTGTCCGTCTGCCTAACCGCAGCGACCGCTGCTCAATTTCAATTTGGCTGCCGCTGGCCAAATGCACGCAACCTTGTACTATTTGCACACACACACACACACACACAGTCAAAGAGAGAGTGAGAGCTTACTTGTGACTTTCCTGATGCCTACGCAGGAGTACGCTGTGCGCAATGAGGAGCTTGTTGAGCCCCGCTGCCACTTGGTTTATTTTAATTAGTGTAAAAAAATATAGAGCCAGCGCACGCAATGGAGTGGCCCACTTTGCTCGTTGCTGCCACACAGCCGCAGGTTGCCCGCTTGGCCAACTGACAGAGCTGCTTTGTCAAACGGGCCGGGCTACGTTGCAACAAAGATGTGCAGTCGAGCATGAAAGAAGGCGAATGCATGACGCCGTGCCTTGCGCTACCCGAGGTTTCTAATGGGCTGCACGGAATTGACTCGACCGGGTCCGGCCAGGCCCGGTAAGCCACGGCAAGGCACGGCATGGCGCAGCCCTATTGTCGTAATGAGCACACCGCAATTTGTGTCGTATGCTTTGGCCGCTGCGGGCCGTTTGCCATTCATTTGGCAAAAACAACAATTAAATGTTTTCGTAATGGCCATCATCGTCATGGCTCCCAAAGCTGTCTCCCTGGCCAACAATTTTACTTTTGTTTTTGGGCATTTTATTGTTGTTGTTGTTGTTGATTCTGCTGCTGCTGCTGCTGCTTGGAAAATAATTGGTGTGCAAATATGTAGCTAAATTACAACATTTTGTATTTATTTTAGTTGGCCAAGCCAACAGACGGCCAGCTGTGAAGTGGCTGCCCAGTCAGGGCTAACGAAATCCGAGCAGCATCGTCCAGCTGATGGCACAATTTAAGAAAATCTGCATGCGGTATAAATTCGTGCGGAAATCTCTTAAGTTACAGTTGAAAAGAGCTTTGGCCTCTGCTCACTGTCTGCCTTCACATTCATAAACACTCACAACCACTTACTGTTCGCACTCATATGCAACACATGAGATCCCCGTGCGCCACTCTCGGCGCTCGACGAGCGCAATTTGGTTTATTTCCGGCGTAAAATAAACTTTCAAGGATAAGCAAACTTTTGGCTGCTGCTGCTGCTGTTGATGCTGATGCTGTAGCTACCGCTGCATCCTTAAGCAAATTTTATAAAATAATATTTTAGTGGCGCCCTGGGCAATATGTGAAGTCGTGATGCACACATCCGCCTTCCCAGCCGACACTTGTATACCGCCATCGCCACGACCCTCGTCATCATATTTGGAAAAGCCTCTACTATTTGCATATACCTTCCGTTCAAAGCTCAATTTATGCAATCCGCATCCATTTTTTGTTTTGGATTTTTTGTTGGCCCTTGTTCCAGTTCTTGTACTATTAATAATAAAATTTTGTGGTTGGCAATATTTTTGAAGCGTTGCTAAAATATTTGTGAAACCTCTGCGCAGCTAAAGTAATTAAAAGCCACTGCAAAAAGCTAAAAATCATTTTTGTTTACATGACCCCAGAGAGAAGCAGCGGGCTTTTGCAATTTACGAGTGTTTTGCATTTTCAGATGCTTGTATGGATTCAACAAGGGAGTATGCTTTAAAGATGAAATGTAGATATATAACATATAAATATATATATATAAATTGGCAAGTTTAAGATATTTGTAAATTTTATATATTCTCAAAAAGAGATTGAGAGACTTGAAAGACGATTTATTAACATTGTCTTCGCATAGTTCAAGAGAGCATGAAGAAAGGATAAGATTGAGTAATAGCTTGAATATTTAAATTTTTAAAATTTTAAAAATCAAAATCCAAAATATGAGATTTTTATAGGTAAGCTGCGCTTTGTGCTTTTTCAAGGCCTATTAAGAAATTATCACCAAAATGGTATAGTATTCAAGTACAATATTATTATGTAGTTGTACATGTATTACTTGTATTATGTAGCTGCTAAAGTTATCAATGATTGATAGAAAGCTTTATCTGTGAGAGGATCTACATAGTAGAAAGTACGGAGAGACAGTCGGACAGCCTTAGATCAACTCGATTGTTGATACTGGTTACAAACATTTATATTGAGTATTTATATAATATTTTGGTTGGCTGACGAATTGTTTTTTTTTTTTTGAATGCAATCCTTGTTACTGCAATAAGTTTTATCGATTTAAATTGTTCTCAAAATTCTCAAGAAAAGTCGTCAATGTGTGGGACTACATGCTGGGACCATATCAATATCTGTATCGTCTATCTGTATGTAAAATTATATAGAACTTACTAAAAATTTATATTATTTCTTAAAATAACGCTCAGTCTGAGTAACTCGAATAATTTTTTTTGGAAAAACATAAACTTGCTCTTCAACAATTGCATAGTTTGCTGTAATCCAATAAGTTGAGTATCATTTGCATCTATAAACACAATTTCCATACTAAGCACAATTGGACTTCTATTAAATCGATTCCTGTGTTCGTTTGTAGTATTATTGTTTTCCTATTGGATTGGTATGTTACGCTACGGTATTCAGCATTGGAAGGCTGTTGTCATCTCCACTTCACAGGAGCAGCATTCCATTAGTTTTGCGGTCGATGATTGAGTCCCTTCTGGGGCTGCTGTTGCTTCAAATCTGTGTGAATTCGAAGCATACAATGCGATGTAGATGTCGTACCAGCACATATATCCTAAATGGAATGGTTTCTATATGAAATGCCTTTGCTAATGAAGTGTGATTGAAATTTTGTTAATTTGCTCAAGTGCTTGGCTAAGGCTTACTAACCACAGTTAGTGTGCGTGCATGTGTGTTGGACTAGTTGTGGAATATCTCATTTACATAATGTTTGACACTTTCCTTGGAACATACGAATATGCTAAAATGAATGCTGAGATAATTTGTAAGACGTATGCAGAGGTTTTCGCAGGAAATTTGTTTCATATCCGTTTGATGAGACACCCAAAGTTATTCTCTTTATGTAGAATTCTTTACCTACATTTATATTCTTGCATAGCTCTGGACTCCCTTAACCCTCAAATGCAGAGTGATTATAAAAGTACTTGCAAAAAGTGTGTGTTTTCTTTTTTTTTTAACATCTAACATGAGTTCAGCCCTTATACTGATTGACTGTTTTGAAATGCTTTGTTTTAAATTTATTAACTGAAATGTAATTATGTTAAGGACTTGCCTTGAACGAGTTTGCCCTTGGGGCATTTAAGACTGTCTGCTTGGAGCAGCACAACTTCTCACAACACATTTGGCTTTTCACATTCTTAGCAAATTCAATTTGACTTTGCTCTATTACGCAATTTTGGTTTGCCCACAATAGCCCTTGGCTACAGAGATTCTAATCGAATAAAATGCGTAAATAGAATTAAAGGAAAAAACATAAAGCAGAAGCATGGGAAATACAAGCACGCAAAGTGTGCAAAGTACACTAATATTTTTATGTTGAAAAAAAGGAATTCAAGGAAGAAGATCAAAAAAATATTTCGCATTTTTTTTTGGGGGAAGCTAAAAGGTAAATAAAAACAATTACGGTGCAAAAATACGTTAAGAGCTACAAGAAATATATAACTATATACTCGTATCTAAAGGACCAGGACAATAGAGTGCGCCGGACCAACGCAAGTGGCGGAAATAAATTGTTGTTGTTGTTGTTGTTGTTGTTGTTGGCCTTAGACCATGTCCTTACGGCTGAATTTAGTGCAGCTAACCAGCAGGAAGCGACTTCTGTGTGCCTGCGAATTTTTCCCAAGCCCAGCTGCCGTTGACCAGACTTAAAATTTATAGGCAACGGAAAAGCGACCAAATAAAATAACATTGACAATTGGAAATTTAATTTAAAAGTCTTAACAATACAATTGATTTAGGGTTGCCTTGAAAATGTTCTCCTACCAAAATGCCGCTGGGCGTTCGGACCGCCATTCGCCTACCCCATAATAAATTGCAGTTGCATTAAGCCGGTGCACATCCGACGCAGCCAAAGACAAAGAGTAAGAGACTCAGAAAGGGAGAGAGAGAAAGAGAGAGAGAGTGAGAGGGGGGGGGGGACTCTGTGGGAGGGGAAGAGAAGCCACCACTGCGGAACCTGCAGTCATAGGTTAGTTGTTTCCTTTCCCATTCCCGCCAACGCGCTTAACAAACATGACCAGGTCATGACGTGCCCGGAGTGCAAAAGTATGTGTGTGTCTGTGTGTTTGCCAGCTGAACGTGTTTTGGTGTGGTGCTTGCGGCTGAAGGTCCTTGGAATGTGCCGCGAAGCACTGGAGCTACTGTTACCTTCGTGGAATGCTTAATTCATGTGTGCAAATGCGGTTCAAACGTTTATGATGTGGCTGCTGCTGCGCTGCTATTGCTGCAGCCGCCACCATCATCATTGTCATTGTCGCTTGCATTGTTTGCCTCGCCGTCACACGGCGTATGCGTAATGAGCTTTTGTCCTCTACTCTGCAGTATGTGTTTTTGGGTGTGGGCATTTGTCTCACAATTAGGTATTCCGGCTATAGAGCCTGCCGTGCGACAAACCAACGTGACGCCAACTTCCTCGGTTTTTGATAGCTCTTTTACTGCTATCATCTCTACTAATTTAAACTTTAAGCCAGTGCACATAAGTCACATGACACATATCAATCTGAACAATTGTTAAAATCAAAGCGCCATAAATTCATCCAAGTTTTGAGTCTTTTTATTGATTGTTTAAATTTTGTCATTTGCTATACCTTAGTTCACTGTTTTATTTTAATAGTTATTGATCGAGTTCAATAATTAATTTTAATGACACGTTCAATCGAAATTATAATGAGCGATAAAGCCGAACTCTAGTTTAAGGTATTTCATGAACACCTGCGAGAGTACCCAATTTGAAGATATCGTTATCCTTGCACAAAGCTGTTGTTTTAAGTACAGTATAGACTTATTACACGTGTATGTACGCAAACCACACATGCTTGCTCTTTCCGCAGCCCACTAATGCAGGATTTCAGTTGGGCAACTGAAGAAATAATTAAATTTTCCGCACATAAATAAGTGAATGTACCATATCCCAAGATTACTATTTGAGAGGTGAGTATGATGAGTATGGAGAGATATCCAAAATCAAAAGAAATATGTGTATTTATTACGAAAAACTATATATCAAACTTAGGATTTGCAGCTTTAATGATCTTCTAGTTATGCTTCGAAAATCAAGTCTAAATATCTATCCTATGTATTTCTGATGTATTGTTTATATATTACATGTTACATGTGTCGAGTTTTGAATCTATGCATATGAAGTGGAAACGAAAAATTCAAATGACAGTATGGGTAATCCAAGACGACCTTAATCCAACAAAAGTTGTTCGCGGAGCAAGCAACTCAAGATATATAGTTGACTTTTTTTCTGGTCATGTCACATCTGTACCATTAAAGAAACTTATGACAGTTAAGTCTGAGTGGTGCACAATCATTTGTTTGCCAGAAGTTTCTGGAGAATCACGGAAAACCAACCGCAGAAAACGAATTATCCTTTAAAAGGCAAAAGAGCTTTGAAAATTGGTTGGACCGAATGCAGAATTGTTTTGATTTCCAAGGAGAGTATTTAGAAAAACATTTTCATTAGTACTTAACTATGTTTTCATTATTGGATGTTTGGATTGGATGTCGGATACTTGACTTTGCGATTATATCGACATCGTTAATAGGCGCGATTTGAAATATTCAAGAGCAGATAAACACGACACCGACAGGGTGGTGACTTGGTGGGGTCGGTGTCCACTATTTGTATTTATTACATTTAATGAAATGAACAAATTGCATTTCCCAATTTATTACAATATCTGTTATTATTGGAGATTTGCATAAAATAAAATTAAACGCAATTACAACTGCAAATATATATGCAAATGACATCAAATTATATGAAAGCGTAAATTGAGTTTATTACTCCAAAATATTTCACTGTTTAATATATAAATGGCGCAATTCCACTACATTGTATGCGTGTACGTGTAAGTATATTTATATTTGTAATAATAACATTGTTTTTCTTTGAAATTGTGTTGTTGTGGCTATCGTTATATATCAATATTTAAAAAGAGAATTTAATTTGGTTAGATAATTAGGTAGAGGTGGAATTTTTGGTAGTGAAATTTATTTGTTAAAATGGGCTTATGATATATGATTGTATTATTAAAATTTCGCTTCGCCATAAAATACACTCGATGGTCGCTCATTAATATTATTTTGTTCAATTTGAAATACAAATATATTGCAATGATCCATAAATTGATTGAATTTACCGTGCGGCTGGCAAAAACCCACATTATAATATTAAAATCAAATTTGATGCATAAATATGTTTATTTCATTTTGATTGCTATTTGCCGGTTGTTGCACTAACGAAGTGCCATTGTTGCCATGCACAAGCACACCCCATACACGCCACCTATATACATATAAAAAATATATTATAAAGATATATACATATATATACACTGGGACAAACTTACCTAGGCGCGATATTAATGATGATTTGTCAGCAGATTGCACGTAGCTAGCCCGAACAATGTGCAATATATGTAAATTTCGTGCAAAAAGTTCGTTTGCCAAAATCAGCAAATGACATTATGTATGTATATATAAATATATCTATATATCAAATATAGCTTTTTCTACAAGAGCAAAAGTTAAAGTGTTTGATAACATAAAATATTCATAGCATGCAATATAAATTGTTCGTGGGCTCTCCAATTGTTCAGACAGCCAGAAATAAATGTGTTTTAAGCGCTAACGAAGCAATTGTGCTCGAAGCTCAGAAAGCTCCCACAAACTTCGCACAGGAAAAAGAACTTGAATTGATACAGACGAATCTATATTGCACTAAAAGTCGAAACTTAAATGGTCACGACATTGCCCGAAGTTTCATTGGTCATCAAATGTGGCTGCAGACATTTTCATTTACTTTTTTAAGACCCCAGCACGAATGCAGAGGCAAGAGAGTTTCATCCTGCCTAGTTGATAATAAAGTGAGCGTCTGGAGCTGTGGTATGCAGTGATTATAGCAATTAATTTTGTTAGCTTTAGCTTGATTTCTGCCTGCGCTAGTGAAATTTAATAGCTTTTGTCCGCCCACCACCCTAATGTATATTTTTTTGTGCTTTTATGTCTTCAGCTTTCAGTTGTTCGCTTTAATTGTGTGCGTATCTGCTAGGCTTCAGTTAATTAATGAATTTGTATTAAATATAAATGTTGCTGGAGCACAAAACATTTGAATATTTAAAAATATTTCTATATCCTATATTATTAAAATATATAAAAGGAAATATGTCTTTCTTTTCACAACTATTTTTAGCTTATACAAAAGGAAATATAAATTGACATGAAGTCGTATGCGTGCGCGTTTTGTGTGCGTTTTATGCGCGATTTTTGTGGATTTCAGTGTCGAAAGATAAAAGTGAAGCATACTCTTAGGCGCAGATAATAAAAATGCTCGTTAAATAAAAATGTAATACCATTCAAAATTCTATCTTACAATGGAAATGTTTCCGTTGAAAAATCATTTCATTCTGGCAAGAATAAGATATCCCCTTCGAACCGCTTGACTCTACAGTTTGCGGGCGTTTGAACTAATGTGCAATTAAAATCAAATGTATTTACTATATATATATATATATATATATGTTTCTGAGTATATACAGGGCAGCGGCATTTCAGCGCTGCACTTTGCGAAAAAGTCATTAAAAGATAAAATCACAAAATCAATTAGCCAGAAACTTTAGCTGCCTGCGCCTGAGCTTGGCTCGGTGAGGTACTGTGAGCGGAGCCTGGGCGCCGGCCAGCCTGCCCATAAATTGCAACACTTTTATCGCCGTCCCCGGTTCGGCTGATGTTGTCCTTGTGTCCGAGTGCCGCCTATTTTTGTTGCTGCTTGCTGCTCGCTGGTTGCTGCTTTGGACGATTGCGTTGCACAGTTGCAGCTTCCGATTTCCGTTTCCGTTTTGCGGTGCCGCCTTGTAGCTGCCTCGCTGTTTGGTTTTTATTTGCCGCGCACTCGGCTGCTTGCATAAGTGGGCAAAAGTCAGTTTTTCGCCTTGGCTTCGCAGTTGTCCGTAGTGGATATTTGCTTTTTGGCAAACGCAGTTTTTTCATTACTTTCAACTGGCCCGCGGCCAAGTAGCCGCCCTGGCAAATGGCAAATGGCAAATGGCAAATGCATTTTCTGCCTCTGTGTGCTAACGGGCGGGCTGCTCGCGCCCTTTCACTCAGCTACGAAGTGCGTTCAGTTCGTTTTCTTCTCTGCTTTGGCACTGGCCACGCCCTTAAGCAAATATATATCGCAATTTGAAATATGCTTAAGCAATTGAAACGAAAAAATGATTTATGCAACAGCATTAAATCGAATATTTGTGCACTCAAAAAGGGATATGCGGCCAAATGATGAGTCCATTGCCAAAAAATACAGCTACAGCAAAAAGTATACTCACTGCAGTTACACAATATGCTTAGATTTGGTAATTAAAATATTGTTTAATTGAAGTTTGAATACGTGGAAGGGTGACACAGAGAGAATGAGGGGAGGGGAGCAAGAGCGTCAGAGAGATAAAAAGTGAAATATAGAGAGAGAAAGAAAGAAATGCCATATAGAATTACCTCTGCCTATTCATTAGAATAATAAATAAATTTTAGTTATCTTATTTTAGTTATTAATAAAGATTAATACTTTTATGTATACCATTATATAGAAGCTTGAAAAAAACTAAGAATCTCTGTGGAATACTAATTATGAAATAGTCTGAATAAATTTGTAGGTCTCCGTTATAAGCTATTAATACTTGTATTGACCAACAATAATATTGTAGGGTCATTAACATGATATTTTATTATACAACTTAACCTTGATAATGGCCATAGGCAATGTATTAAAAAGAAAATAAAAAAAATGAACAGAAGAGCTTACCACTTCATAGCAAACCAACTTACAATTTTGATATCTTTGATTGCCCATAAAGAGATAAGTCGATTGATGCTGCGCTAATACATGCGAGATTTTTTATTTGAATTTTTATTGATGAGTAATTGTAATCATATGTAACTATTTATTGCAATGAATCATTCTACAAAAATCCCCAGTATTCATTAATTCACACATGCTTTTTCGAATATCTATGCTGTTTTATTTCAAATGCAATATCTTATTTTTACAATAATTAAATTGTGTGTGTTTTTTATAGATAGTATTTACTTATATTTAAAGTTGATATTGAAAGTGCTATTGCAGCTGTTTTCCTCTTTTTAATGGAGTTAAATGCAATTGAAATTATAATTTATGCAATATTTAATGCATCATTAAATAATCCATTATTTAACAATTAGCCGTGTTTGCTCGTCTACGTGTTTCCTCTGTCCGTTCAGCCGTTCATCCGTCCGTTCGTCTGTTCGCGTGGATATATTTATATGGCGTTGCTTTTCATCTAATGCACGTGCAATGGCTTACATCATAAAACAAATATTTACAAAATTGTATTATTTAATTTGAATGTGTACGACTTAGTAATGCGTAATTTATATAGTATTTCGAACGGGATATTTTATGCATTTTTGCGAGAGTTGGGGGAGATAGGGATGCTAAGCTTAAAACAATTGGCTAAACATCGAAGCCATTATCTATGCTATACACATTTCATGTTTAAGCTGTACTCTACTCTGTAATTGTAGCTAAAATGTAATCAATTTTGCATTTAACTGCCGCTTGTTATCATCCCAAACATTGGGATTAGGCAGCAAATGAAAAAGCTGCTGTAGCCTTGCCCTCTGCCAGCAGCCGATGTGTAGAAATAGGTTTCCAAGAAATTCTGGAGAATCGAGCCGGATGAGAGTGTAACTGCAATAGGAAATTGAATGCGTTTGCAAAACAAATGTGGAAGGTGTTTTAGTTCCAGATTCAGTTTCAGTTTCAGCTTAAGTTTTGGTTTTCGTTTCAGTTTGTATTTGTGTTTGTGTTTGTTGTGGTTGTGGCTTACCTCTTGCCGGCACCGGATCCTTTTGCGGCGTGCCCAATTCAATTTCCTTGTACTCCTGATATAAATCACCAATTTGAGCAGTGCAGCGTAACATCAGGCCTCCGCCACTTGGTAGCCCGGGGCCCAAAGCATTTGTCACGTGCGCATTGCGAACTCGGCCATGAGCTTTGCCATTGGCATTCGCGGCAGCCACAAAGTGCACCGCCTGCAATTGCAGTCGGAGGCTCAGCCTGGATGCTATTAGGCTATCAACCGTGCGAATATATTGTGTTTCCTCTGTGGTTACCTGTCGATGAATGGAGAGTGTTGTGAATGATGAGTTAATTGCGAGTCCATCAGTAGCGCACTTAGTTGCTGCTTTCTCCTATTTTCATGCAGAGCTAACTAAACTAAATAACTAACTACCATATGCATATAAAATGCGTAAGCCTCGAAGTATGTTTTAAATTATTCATAGCCCTCTAGCTTGCTTCGAATGTGTGAAAGCGGCTGAAACTGATTTTGCTTTCCGCTTCCGCTTGGCAAACTAAAAATATATTTGCCGAGTGCTGCAAAAAAGTTACTCTCCGATATGTGGCCAGCCCCATGCGAGTACATCGTACGAATATGAATGGCAATTTGTCGTCAGCGGGGGTTATTATAAGCATGCTGCACTTGCGGCATTGGGGGTAGAAACGAGCTATGGCAGGCCGCGTGCTGAATGCTGTGGGACGGGAGCAAGTGCGATATCAGTGCCAACAAAAGCAGCTAGCAATGGGCAACAGCAATGGCCAAGAGCAATGGGCAAAAGCAATGGGGAATGGGCAATGGGCAACGGCGGTCACGGCGGCAAAGGGACAACTTGCGCTGCAAGGAAGCGGATGCTGAGAATGAACGGACATGGCATGCCATATTTTTGTTTTTGTTGCCATTTTTGCCTCTGTTTGTTGGCTTTTAAAAACAGTTTTCAATGTTACAACAGCAACAGTGGCAGCATCAAAATCAACAGCAACAGCAACAGCAGCATCACTCATACGCCCTGTTGGCTCTTTTCGCCTCTGCAGATGTCCGACAGTTTGTTTGAGTGTCTGCTGTTCAAGGTTGTTTGTTTGCATGTTGTTGTTGTTGCTATTGCTGTTGTTGCCCGTTGGTTGTTAACGCAACAGCAATGCAAACTGTTTACACTTAGTCTTTGAGTTACTGAGCCAGAGCAACGGCAATGGTAATGGTAACGGAGCAGCAACACCAACGGCAACAAAGGCAAAATTTACCATATGACTATTCGTCTGTCTGTCTGTTAGGCAGCCTGTCATACCACTTGCACTGTGTGTAGTTAAAAATTGCATTTCCTTCATGACAGCAACAGCAGCAACAGGAGCAGCGCCTATGTCTCAGTCTTTCCCAAAAGCTGAAGCTCAAGCTCCTGCTCATGTGCATGTGCATGGGCATGTGCATATTCATTTCAGCATTTAGCTCAGCTTTCCGTTTCATTTGCCAGAGACTCTCTCACTGCGCGACAGGGGCACATCATTTCCGTTTGGTGCATCTTTACGCACAAGGCGAGAAGAGCATCTCGTTAACTGTATTGTGCAAGGCTTTTAGTCGCAAATGCCCATTGTTGTTTGGAGCAGGAAGTGCAGGCGCCATTTTGCAAATGGTTGTGTTGCCATTTCCGTTTGCTGCATGTCCTGCCTGAAACGACAGTCTCGCGCCCCAGCGTAACGCCGGCAATTTAAATACAATAAATACGCATTTCATTTCCACTCACAAACTCATTTGAGCGCCATTTACTTATGCATGTATTTTGCGCTGTTTAGTGCTTGAAAAAGGTGTACGAAATTGAAGGCAACGTGCCCGCCCTGAATTAGGGTCGCCCGCAATACGGATATTGCTGATCGACTTCAAAATACCCTGCGTGCAGCAAACTGAAGTCAAATCAGCAAACATTTAGTGTTCACGGGCAGCACGAAGAAGACTTTACACTGCTTCGGCAGACTTCTGGTATATCTCTTAAAAGAATAGTTGCTTTGGGCGTTGCCCATTTTCAAGCAGCTCGCACTCCCACAACATTAAAAAGCAAAATCGCTTTATTGTTGTGCGTGTCGTTGTCGCTCCTGTTGTTGTTGTTGTTATTCTTGTTGTTGTTTGCTGCTGTGCGCCTTTAACCCTTTTTACAACACACACACAGACACACACAGTTATACATACAACCACACCAGCACAGACATTTTATTTTTCTGCTTGTACGTTTTTTGGCTTAACTTTATATTTGAATTTTATTTTTATTTTCATGCTGGCAAAGGCACAGCGACATAAAAAGCCATTTTTAGTTAACTCGCTTTTCTTTTTCTCTCTCTCTCTCTCTCTCTCTGTCTCTCTCTTTCTCTCTTTACTCGCAACTGTCTCGCTCGCACGCCTTGGGAAATTTAATGCCGCGTAATTTACGAGAAACTCTTAAGACGGCAAGCGCTTTAATTAAGCATGTGGCTGAGGCAGCGACCCAAAAGTGTAAATACCCTCATATTTCTTGTGATTTACCTTTATGGCATCGGCACCCCCAGCCAAGGGCCCTAGAGATATCTGCCGACCCAGCCCCAAATACGTTCGGTTGGCCAATTAAATAAATGTTTGGCATTTGCTTGCGTAAACATTTTGCAGTTGAATTGTTTTCCAGCAAAATTCACTTTTTGCCCCAGCTGGCAACAAAAATTGTGTGTTTCGTGCTTGCGTGGCAAAATTATGATGGTTGGCTATTAATATTGGCTTGGGCCACACAACACGTTAATTAGCACCCAAAATGCCTATGTTAATTAGGTGAAAAAGGCAAAACTAAACACGGCCCAAAGTACGGTCTTCGAGGATAAGTATTTGCCACTCGATGTCTATATAATATATGTTAGCAGTAACTATTTAATGCCGCCTAAGCTTAAATTATTTCAAGAAAATATTACGCACTTTGCAATAGGTCTTTAATAGAGTCAAACTTTTTCCATTCCCCAACATGTGCTCTCGATTCATTAATCACAGACACTTAAAGCTGTTGCTCAGCTTTAATTATGTGCTTATGGCATTTACACTAGTTCTAGCAGCGGCATTGCCCCAAAAATAATCTGAAGTAAATAATTTATCAAATAATCGATTGGCACACAAATCCCACTGTCGAATGGCCACTTGTCTGGCCGCCAAACTCTCCGAAAGTCTCGACAGCTCTAATCCCAACTAATTCCCATGATTCACCAAAAAATTTCATTTTCAGCTACTTTTCCATTAATATGACAAAAACTTTTTAACAAATTATGTTAGTCGTTAAGCCGGCTGGCTGCCTTCGCCTGGGTCAACATGTGGCTCTGCTTCATACTTCTTTCTTTTCTTTTCTCTTTGAATATGAATAAGAAGATAATACAAAAATGAAAAAACAAAGCTCGTGGTATTATTTGAAAAGCAAACGGCAAATCCTATTGCAATTATATTAACATTAAACTCCTTAAAGCTTTAGGCAGATGATTCACTTCGAAGCTGCTTTGGTAACATTATACTATAACATATTTGCCTGTAACTGAACATGAACAGTTCGAAGGTGGCTTTAAGTTGTCATTAGTTATTTATGTATGGATGGATTACAATAACGGACATTTAAGGCTTTGCGTTCGATGCCATTTAAAGCGCTAGCAGCCAGATCATAATTCAATATCAGAAGCGCATCTATTCTGCAGGCATATAAGACTAAATTGCTTGGCCAATGCCAGCAGAATGAATGGAGTTTCATGTAGTTTGTGTTGTTGCCGCCTGTCTACGCTAACATAAACACCACAGACATAAAATTTTATATGGCACGCCGTGTCAGACAGACGGACAGTACGAGACAACCCTCTATGCCAAAAGCACACATACACAGAGACACATACATATGCGCACTAAAGCAGCGCACTTTTGTCTCGGTTTTTGTCATTAGTTGGTTGACTGAAAGTGGAAGGAAGCAAGCGGCATCTAGATAAAATGTTCAACGGCCTGCATGTGAGCGCGTATGTGTGCTGGTGTGTGTGTGTGTGTGTGTCTGTATATGAGTCCCGAAAAGTAGACAACAGCTAGCGACAGATACAAAACGGCAGGATAAGACACACACAAATGAAAAGCGAGACAGCAGATCGGGAAGGATGCTACTGCCACTGCCACTGGCAGTGCCAGTGCACGTTATGTCTGATGATGTGGGTAGACATAATATAAAAATTTATGAAGCGTTTAATAAGTTTTCTTTTGCAGGCAGTTGGCGGGACACTGGCACAGACAGACGACAATCGAATGCTCGCTGCGTTCGCTCTTCGTGTGGGCGTGTCAGCTGAAAAGTGTTGTCTCGTAAATTCATTTAAAGGCAGCGTCCGGCACTGCCGACTCGTCCGACTCATCCGACTCATCCGATTTGTCCGACTCTGTCCGGGCAATTTCTGTGCAGAAGTTGAACGTAATTTATTTTATGTCGTGGCTATGATTAATAACAGCAATGCGACAAAGAAAAAGGTTAGCCAGCCCTGCGGTCAAAATGAGATACAAAAATATAAAGCATTTGCTTTTTTAAAAGCGATGGCACCGCCCTGGATCTGGCTCTATGGTGGGGCCTGGGCCTGTGCCTGGACATGCTCACATTTCATTGTTGATTTATGCAACTGATTAGCGCCGAGTCGCAAAATTGATGCAAACATGAAAATGCCGCCAAATGACTAATGATGTCCTCTCAGGCAGTACGCATGCATATGACTTGGATTGTGTGACCCAAGTGACTTGTTTGCTTTCGTTTCTGTTTACCATTTTCCGTTTTCCATTTCTATTTGCCATTTGCCATTTGGCATTTTCCACTTTCATTTGCCTTCTTCCGTAATGATAAATGACAGAAGCGAATCGCACAATCAAATCAAAGCCCGTAACCCTTTTCTACGTTTATTGACTAAGTCCTTTAAGTATATGTGTGTGCGTGTGTGTCTGTGTGCGTGCAGACTCTTCTTATTTAGCTTTGAGCCAAAAATTTTAATTAACCTAGGCTTTCATATCCATAAATAAACGACCAATTTCATGGCGCATATCGCTTGAGATTAAACAGAAGCTGCCTCTCCACCTCCCTCTGCAGCCTATCACAAGTGCTGGAAATGAGTTTAAGGCTCAGGCTCAGCAAGTGGCTTTTCTAATTATAAAGGATTTACGTTCCCATTTACGAAGCCAACGCCGTTTAATTAGGCGCAGCCTCGCACTTCTGCTTTATCATATATGTTACAAATAACTCATGACAATATGCTGCTGCAAACCTGAACAGAGCGGCGCAGAGATAGAGATTGGACAGTAAGTTATGCGGTTCAGCTGCGGAAATCATTGTCATACCTAGAACATGTCGCAAGTATTATATAATTGCACTTACCGGCATGTGGTTAATAGTGAAGCGTAGCTCGGCGCGTGGTCTAGACGGCAACGTGCTGCAATTGGCGCGCAAGACGTCGCCCGGCTCATAGCGCGTCTGTTCTGTAAAGAGCTGAGGGCGTTTTTCAGGGAATTCTGTAAAATATTCAGAGAAGAAAGTTGCTTAGTGAGCTATTTTTTAATTTTTGTGTCTTTAAAGCACTAATTCTGTAATATACACAGAGAACAAAGCCGGCTATTGGGGTATTTTTAAATACACATACTAACATTAAAATAAATATACTAAAAATAAAACAAGCAATTGTTTTCTTCTTTATGTTCGGTAAATAAAACCAAAGGAAATATTATTTGCAACCTTTTACTTAAACACAATTGATTATCAGCTATGTAAATCATAATTGAGATGAGCTAAAAATGAGCGTGTCATTTATTTTATATATACTCAATTGAAAGCAAATGTCACTTTAATTGCTGATGCTTGTTAACAAAAGTTCAGGCGCTTAAACATAATGAGGCTGCCGCAGTGGAAGACTGCTTGTGGCTAGAGCGTGGGACAGGAATGGTGTGGCGGATGGATCGTTATCTTCTGATATGGAGGTACTCACCGACAACTTGCATTTGCGCATAAGCGGTGGCTGTCGAGTAGAGCGGTGCATCGGCGGTCACCTCGCAGCTGAAATTGCCGGAGAGGGCAAAGCTGACGTTCCGTATGAGGACCATGGTTGCATTGGAGCTGCTTTCCTGCAATAGTAACAGTGTATAATTGTATTGGCTATGTGGGAAAGAGGTAAAGTGCGATTCCAACGTACGTCCACTTTGATGCCGGGATATTGAAAGACCTTCGTGTGGGGATACTCGCCGGGCGTGAAGCGATAAAACTCCAACTGGCCGCGATAAAACTTAATCGAATAGAGCGGTGCACCATCCAGCTGATACTCGCAGCGCAACACCACCGACTGGCCGCGTCGCACCGCCGGCGGCTCCACGAGCAGGTTGACATTGCGCAGCGTCGCCTGGGCGGCATCTGGAAATGAGCGAGAGGACAAGCTTTATGAGATTTATTATTCAAATTGATGCAGCGTGCATGAGTATGCCATAACCGGCAGGGGTCAGGTAGTCGGCACCCCGTTAGCTGGCAGTCATGCTATCAGAGGTGAAGCCCAACAAGCCAAGCCGTCAGTTGTCATGGCGGCTCCTGCCTTGCGTCAACGTGTGGAGTGAGCAGAAGTGTGCCTACTGGCCCACGTGGTAGCAATTTGCATACACGGCAAGGGCCGTAAAACAATATTGATACGTCGCGACGCGACGTTTGTCCGTTCGACGACCAGCGGCGTCATCCATTCCAACCACAACATCGTCATCGCTCTGCTTTTTATGGGCATTGGGCTGCATAAAACGCAGGGATTAAAATATATTCTGCGATTCACGAATGCAGACGTTGCCGCGTGGCTGCACCTGCAACTCGCAGTTGCCTTGTGGCGAGCTTTTTAGTCCAGCATTTAAAGTCACGCAGATGGCTTAAAGTGCTATATTCTTGCCATCTAACATCTAATCAATGACGACTTCGACACGCATACATGGCCAACCAGTCTGACTACATCAAAAAGCAATTTACCATTTGTCTTGCAATCTTTTTCTTTTCGCACACGCACACACGTGTGCCAAGTGTGTTTGGCTTTTCATAAACTCGCAAATCGTTTAAGCCGTCTTACGAGAAGTTATAAACCTCTTTGCATGTTTCTTTTTCTCTTCCATTTTGTATTATTTTTTCTGACTCGGTTTTCTGCTGCTTTTTCTATCGCATTTGCTCTTATCATTGTTTCACCCTTTGCCTGTTCGCACCAGTACCAGCCACTTCTTCTTGCCCTTTTTCCTGCTTCTACTCATACTCAGGGTATTCAAAACTTATCGTTTAACTGGCAACATTTTACAAATCAGTTTCATCATGCCATGAACAGTCGGCAAACAGTTGAAAATATTTAACGTTTATAAAATATTTATACAATATTTTTGTTTTATTTATTTATTAAATATTTGCTTGAACTCTTTTTGTTTTTTTTTTCTTTAAATACAAATGTATTTATATTTTATAGCACTTCTGGCTTTTAATAGATCTTATGCTGAAATAAATTTAAAATTGTATTCAGCAAATGCTGAATACTTTTCTTTCTTAAGGGCATTTGGACGTCGGATTGTGAGTAAATTTCCAGTAGTATTTTCTTGGGGGCTAGATTTCGCCTCTAACTGCAATCTTGATAGCAACGCAAAATGGACTGAGTTTCGGCCGGTCCTAGAGATTGCTTCAATTTCATCATAGTCCTGGCACTGTCAATCCCCGATACCGCCCCCGCTTTCATCTCAGGGCTCGACTGTGCTTACTATAAGTTGGGTCGAGTCTGCTGCTACTTCATCCTCGTGGACATTCTTCTGATGCCTGACAGTGGCTTGCTTTTTGTAGCGCTTGGCATTTGTCGTTGCTCCATTTCTTCCTGATTCCAAGGCCTAGTCGGCTTTGGAAATTAGTTCTGGATTAGCTTTATGGCCATACAGCTGTGAGTGGCCGTAGCAGATGCCAATGGGCCCCTAAACCAAGCTAAAAATGGCCAACGTGATGATGAATTTTTTCTTTTCACCATTTACCATCGCAGTCTTTCTCGTTTTTTCTAGTTTGATACAAGGAAAGCAGTAAATGTAACAAAATTTAGTTGTTAGCTATTTCAGAGTGCTTGATGGGTATGCCTGGGAACAGGCGCTGTACGCATGCATATAAAGCAAGTATGTATGCATGTGTGCTTACGGAACTACTATACGATAAACCTATTTCGGTTGATTTAGTCAACATAATGGCTTTCGATTTACGCAGCAGCTTTAATGCAAGACTGGCGAAGAGACTGTGAAATGTGTGCAGCTGCGCTTATAAAACGTTTATTGACTGCACAATTCAATATATCATGCATTCAATATTATGACAATATGCACTACCCACAAGCCGTTCAACAGGCAATCCACATGCACATTCACGAACATACATTCAGGCAATTCAACTTTGTCTGCTGAGCTTACAGATTTAGCTACAAATGTTGCGGGCAGGATGAGAGGGTAGCTGGTGCAGGTGGGGAAGCTGGGCATACTGGAGCAATTGCTGGGCAGGCTGCAGCCAGACAAACTTTTGCAGACACACACGCGGCCATTCAATGTTGCAAGTGCAAGTCGTGTGATGAACTCACTTGTGATAATTTATGAGTAATATTTTTGAGACAGACAGTCAGAGAGAGAGAGAGAAAGAGAGAAAGAGCGAGAGGGTGTGGAGTTGAGTGAATGCTGTTCAACAAGCAAACTAATTTAACTTATTGTCTGCCTGTTTCCCCGCCTGTTGCCAGGCATTGTCCTTGCAACGCGTCTGCCAGCTGCTTATCCCATTTTTACTTTCTGTGGCATGATGCACAATCATTTTTTAAATTTGCTTTGCAGTGCAGCAGTGGACTGACGACTGACTTTAAGCTTGTGGCCTAAATATTTTACATGTTTTATACTCGTTCACGAAGTAAAAATAGTCTATTGGTACCTCATACAATTTCCATCTTGCCATACGTCCATCTGTACTTCTATTTGTATAAGACTTGAAATTTAGAACACATCCTCCTTGGTACCGTCAGTTAATAAAATTCTTAAATTTCTGGGATACGCCGACTCGAACATAGAATATATATGTAGCACACAGCCCCCACTAAAAATATGTGCCATGTATACATACGATCCATGGGGTCGTGGTATATCGGAAAAATTATATTCTTCACAGGCCTTGAGCTTGAGCTATCTTAACTTTGACAGCTAACTTAATGAAAACATAAAATTGTCAACCTTTGCAGGTGGATCATAGTTGACTTTCTCCACAGATAAACTTATGTGTTACATGGTCTGTCCAGTGGATCGTGGCAAGTCCAAAAATATTGACTTTTGTGTCATTTGACTGTTTTTGAATAGTGAAAGAGTATTATGCAGTCGGTCACGCCCAACTGCAACTTTTTCGATTTTTCATGTTTGCATTTCTCTTACTTTGACTTAAAGTTAAGCAAAGCACTCGTTTCAGTTTTTTAACTTTCATACTGAGTTTAATTTTAAATATTGCTGTCAATTATTTCGGTTTAAAATGCAATAAAATGCCGGCATTAAAGCTTAATAATTTTCACACATGAATTCTTCACGTAATTACGCGTGCTCAACAATAAACAAGATGAGCAAAATGAAATTGTTGGCTCGCACACAGAGTGAACCACTGTGTTTGCCCAGCGGCTGTAATTAATTTTGACGGCACTCTGTGATAATTAACGCAATATTATTGTCTAAAACAAATTGCAAAAATAGCGAACAACTTTGGCATCCAGAACCGCCCCGAGCTCGACCTGCCCCGCTCTTGCACTCTCAGCGTAAAGAATGTGAGCAATTATTTACCATAATGCATAACCATGGCAAAAATTATATATGTATTTGCATATCAACTGTGAATGAGCAATGCCAGAAAATTGTTTGCATAATTTGTGAACAGCAAAATTTGAGTTGAATTCTCATTACAAATTGCAATGCGGACCGCAGGACGTAAAGGACTAAGAGCTGGTCATGGCACTTTTTGGACAAATTGGCACTGTTACAGTTTTGAAAAGTTGCTGACACATTTCAACTGGGCAGAGCGGAGAGAGAGATAAATAGAGCGAGAGAGAGTAGATTGCGGAATTAGAGCTACATAGAGCTAGAGCGATATAATTATGTGCTGAATTATGAATTGAAATGTTGAAAAGTTTTTTTTATAGCTTTTCTGTGTTTGCATAACTTGGCCATTCAACTACAATTTTTGGCCAACATTCATTGCTAATGCCAGCTAGTTGAGTGTCTGCTTAAGTGTGTGGTCAAGCTTATGTGCTGAATGGTTTTGAGTATATATTAATGCTTTGTGCTGAAAATTTTGACTTAGTGCTCGACAATTTATATTTTTTAAATAACTCAAATATGATATGTGTGTATCTGAGCGTGCGCATGTCTGATAGTCTGAACTATAAGCAACAGTAATAGCTTAAGCACTTAATCTCATCATATGAGATTATGAAAGTATTTAAATTTAACTATTTTGACAGACCAAAAATAATTCATGAAAAACTTCAACTCAAATTTAAAAAATTGTTTCTTCTTTTTGTTCAAAATAGCTGTGTGCTCTCCTGCTATCTATTTTGCTGTTTTCAATTAATGTAAAGGAACAAAATGAGCACTCAGAGCACCATCTGCAGCCTGTTCTCCTCTTTAAATTGTACGCCAGTAATAATGGCATCATATGTATATGCATTTAAAAACGTTTGTGTGTGTGCGAGCCATGTGAATTTGAATTGTGTTTGGCCAATGTGTAGCCAATGAGTGTCCTTTTAATTTGATTCCCATCTCTTAGCCAACAAAGCATTGCTTTGTTTATTATTTGCGAATTGAAGCCCCAATTTGAAACCAAAAAACTGTTTTGGTACCTCGACTGCTTCAAATTGGTTTTTTGACTGCATGCAGAGTATTTCACTTGATTGTAACACGTTACTAACCATGAATAGGAAGATGCTTTAGAATTGCCCGGTATATTTTTCATTTCATTCAATTTCATATCTTTATAACTGTATTGATAGTTACATTGTTGGATTTATTTGCAAGCATTTTCAACACTTCATACAACATGTTGAGCACCTTGCTGAAATCATATTGTAAATTGAATTGAGCTCTTATTGTTGAATAAGCAAATCAAATCCCGCAAAAGAGGTCGATTTTGGATTTAGATAAATCACTTAACTCATGGTCATTGAAGGATATGCATGAAATTGAACTCGAATATATATTGTAATTAAATGTGGAAAGTGTTTTAACACCCTGACCAAATTGAGAGTGTTATATTTATTTTTTTTTCTTTTCTGTATTGTGTTTATCGTTTCTCTGGGATGTGAGCGGAGTGCATTTTATGTTTCGCTTAAATAAATTCCAGCAAAATGTGCGTAATTAATGCGCCAAACCGAACCAAAAGCGCGCTATATAAATCATTTGCGGCCTGCTTTTGTAATATATATATATATTATATGTGAGTGTGTGAGTATCTGCGAACATTTGCGGTCAGCCTCATGTTGCACGCACAATCAGTCGCCTTTCGTTGCTTATCGACTGGCGCCATTGATTGCAGTTCATTAAGCACGCGCAGGCGGACAAGCTCACGCACATTCCTGGCCCATGGCAAACTCCTGCTGCTGCCGCCGCCGCTGAGGATGGCTACACCTGCTGCTGGGGCTGGCACTCATTAGCTACGCGTTGGCCGGCCCACAGCTGCCAATCGCTTAACGTGCTGCTTGACCCTTTTGGGCGCCTTTAACGGATGCTGCGCTTTAACCTTTTTCGTTGCGCATACATTTTCTTCATTTCACACTGTGCCACACTTGCTTTCACTACATTTTCTTTGGGCTTTCCTCGTTACTCGTTAGCGCCTTGCTGTGGCGCTGGCCATTACAGTTGATTGCTTATTCATGCGCTCATTCATTTATTCATATGCCTGAAAGTTTGTGATGAGAGGGCCTTATCAAATTGTGGATTTTCGCTGCCAGCTTTTGCCGATTAAGTTCACATTGCGTATACAGAATACGTTGGCTTTGGTTGGAATTCCGGGAGCTGCTGCTGTTGCGAAAATTAATTGCGACTGCGTTGTATTTCGTGTTTATATTTTAAATTAATTATAAATATTTATTTATCTTGATTAGTTGGGTGGCTTGTAGAAGCTGGAGCTGGGGCTGGGGCTGGGGCTGGGGCTGCTGCTTGAGTGTCTGAGTGTCTGACTGAGCTTAACTAAATTGATTTCAGTTTATTTTAGCATAGCGCAGCGCTTTCGCCCTGGGCATGCCTGGCAAATCAATAACAAAGACTTGGCTTTAAACGTCGCTGCGCTGCCAGTGGCAATAGGACCTCAATTGGTTTTGGCTTGGCCATTACTCTTCGCCGCTGTGGCTGTTCTACTCCAACCGAATTCGATTCATTCTACTTTTATTTTTTTGCGTTCTTCTATAATTGATTGCAGCATCAATTTCAAAACGAAATAATCAAGCAATGCGCACACATACACACACACACACACACACACACACACACAAGAGGGCAACCACATACATACATGTTGCTTGATTTGGAATTTTTCTCGTTTTTTGTTGCATACTTTCGTGCGCTAGAGTTATTATACCCTGAACCCATTGAAAATGGGAATTCAGGGTATAATGGTTTTGTTAAAATGTCAAATGTATGTAACAGGCAGAAGGAGGCGTGGCAGACCCCATAAAGTATATATATTCTTGATCAGGACGATGAGCTGAGTCGATATAGCCATGTCCGTCTGTCCGTCTGTCCGTCTGTCCGTCTGTCCGTCTGTCCGTCCGTCCGTATGTGTGAACGCGTCGATTTCAGAACCTATAAGAGCTAGAGACTTGAATTTTTTTTTGGAAGTCCCTGTATATCACGCGCATATCGAGTTTGTTTTAAAAATCGATAACTTTTCCCGTTCTTTTGTTATCGATTAAAAACCTTATCGAAATGAAGTTAATAAATTATATCTCGTACATGTTTGAAGCTAGAGTCTCCAAATTTTGCATTTAGTTTCATTTATATTTTATACAATTTCGGTTTTTGTTAGATTTTGGATATTGGTTCAAAATTTTTCAAAAATTTTCAAATTGAAGGTTAATTGCAAATATAGCCAATATGTGAATGAGTTTGCAATTTTATACAACTGCAAGATATTCAATATTATATGTAGATCATATGCTGAAAATTTCATTGAAATCCATTAAGTATCACAAAAGTAATTAAACAAAACGTTTTGTCAATTGCGACATGTGACCAGAAACCCACCCCTGTTTTCATGTTTTTCTATACATGTGCACACATACATTGAGACATTCAAATGCGAGCATTCTTGTCTGTTCTAAGAATCACAACAATAACAGCTGACTGCGTGAATTTTGTTATAATTCTAAACTGCCTTTAGTTTCAAATTTGCTACTGCTTGTTTAAGCAGTGCAGTGGCGGTGTAGATAGAAGCGGGGTACGTCGTGCCTTGCAGGTCTGGGTTCAAACCCAGCCATTGTAAAATATTTTTATGTCGTATTTTCTTAATATATTTTTTTTTTTAAATTAAATTATTATTACTCTTTAAAAATTATATTAAATTCTTAAAAAAAAAAAAACATGCTATTTGATTGTGAAAGTGCAAGATTAGCAATTTAATTAAATTTTGTATAAGTTTGTGATGTATACAAGATACGGAATATATTTAAAAACGCATATCGGACGGGGTTCAGGGGATCTCCTAGTCGGGTACCCCCGACTAGAGTTTTCTTACTTGTTTTTGTTTTAAGTTGAAGCAACAACAGCAATAGCAACTGCAGCAGCAGCAAAAAGCCAACTGCAGCTGCAAAATCAAGGAAAATTATTGAAAGCAGCAAAGCAAACGGTGAAAAACACACATACACCCACAGACACACACACATGCACACATGCACACATACAAAAATGAAAAACACACGTCAATTTGTATTACTGCTGTCTCAGCTGTGCTTCCATCTCTTTCTCTTTCTATATCTCTTTACCTCTCTCCCTCTCTCCCTTTTTCTCTCTTTCTCTTTCAGCTTACTAGGATTTGAGTTCTGCTGTTGTTCGTTTTATATTCGTCTATTTCTTGGCACTATTTTCAAACGTTTTTCCTTTCACATTATCCATTTACCCATACTCTATTTCTATGAATCGCGCGAGGTGTAACAAATTTTTGTTACACATTTCCGGATACCCTTTAAAATTAATAAGTTGAGTGCTAAAATGAATCACTTATATAAGTAGATTACTTGTGATTATTTTTGAACTGACAAGATTATATGAATGTTTAAAAAAATATATAACAATACAATTAAATTCCAATATATATCATATATATATATATATATATATATATATATATATATATATATATATATATAGTTGTGCAATCAAAATAGTAGAACTAAACGCTTGAAGCAAAAGAAGCGGTAAACATAAATAAGTATATGAATATATAACCAAATTAGTTGTATATATTGCAATATAGTAAACTTATCGATTTAAATTGTATTTGTAATAATTATTTATTTTTTGAAATAGGATATAGGGTATTAAAATATCGAGCTGACCCGATCTATATTTTTGCTTATTTGTTGTGGCGTTTTAGATTTGCCCCCAAAACCACAGACAGAAGCGTTTGGGGCCGTCAGTTGTGAGCGCTTTCGTTGCATTTATTTGGAGCCGGACTCTCATGTCTCGTCCTGTCTTTATTTTTTTTCTTTCAGCTTTTTTTTTTGCAAAAGCCACACAAAAATCTGCACAAAAATCCACGGAAATTCATCTTGATTTGTGTTGCGAGTTTTTTCCCCGTTTTTTAAGTTTTTTTTTTAGAGTATGTACATATTTTTTTCTTGCCTCCTTTATATATCAGTTGACTGTGCAAATGCCTGGTTGTGTGTGGCGCACTAAATCAGCGACATTTAAGCGCATTTTGCTAAAAGTCACTTACGGCCTCTGACCATAGCTCATTTGTTGGTTGTTGGTCGCTTTTTGTTGTACTTACCACAAAAGATGCACAGGAGCAGCAGCCAGTGCAGGATGCTGGTTGCAATGTTGTTGCTGGGCTGGAAGCAGCGACACCTACGCTCGCATTTTATTCCTCCAGTTGCTGTTGTTGTCATCGTCATCGTCATCATCGTTGCTGTTGCTGCTGTAGTCGTTGACGTCGTGATGTCTGCTAATGTTGGGGCCAACATGCTGGCCGCATTGGTGCTGCTACTGCTCGGTCGGTGACTTTGCATTTCCGTGTTGCTGCCGCTAATGTTGGGGCATTGTTTTGACCTGATGCGACGCGCGAACTGACACTTACACCCCGACGCATGTGCAAGTGCCGTGGGGAGCGCTGTGAGTGATGCGGATAGCGTTGATAGCGTCTGCCACATTGTCAGCGAGTCCCGTTTTTTGCACACTTTGCGAGCGTTTGTCACCGGCCTTGCTCCGCACTTGCCGCCTGACATTAATTAAGTGTGAAATTAATGGAGCGGCAGAGATGAGCAGTGGGTAGCGGGTAGCGGGTAGCGCGTAGCGGGTAGCTGACGACCGAGTTAATTAATTTGGCACCCTGTTAGCCAGATTTGGCTTAATTTGGCGCTTTGCTAGAGCTTGTGCTTATGATGGGGATCTGTTCTGGACTAGCATGCATTGGGGAGCATTATTATAAATGATTAGCTACACATGTAATTTTGGCCAAATTCATTTATTAAGTCTAAGACTTAACTCTGGGCTTCTTATTACATTTTTCATTTGTCAATTTGGTTTCTTGTTTTATTATCATTAATTATTTAGTTTTTTTTTATTGTTAGCTAGAAAATATATTAAGTTATTTAAATTTTACTATTGTTTTAAGTTGATTTACTTTTGCAAGTCTTTATTTTGAATTATTGTTTACGTATTTTCAGCTTTGGTTTCAGGCCCTTCGTGCCCAACACAGTCGAATCTTCTTTACTTCGCGTTGTTTGTCTGATTTTAATACGTCATTCTGCTTAGTCGCTGCCGCAGCGAAGTCACAGAGAACGTGTCACACAACCGACGGAGATACGCAGCCGACAGAGATACGAACGCGACTAAACGCGCACGAAGTGATTGCGGGAATGTTGTTGTTGCCATCGCTGCTTAGCAATAATTTGGAAATGTTGCCGCTGGTGGCACTGCTTGGCAACATGTTGATATTGTTATACGTATGTTGCCAAGTTCTGTAGTCTTATGTTGCTCAGAGTATGTCGTAGTTGCTCGTTAGATTTTCTTATGTTTCGACTTCTCTTCCGCGAAAATATTTGTTAGTTGACATTTATGGGCGATTTTAGTGTTGCGTCTAATTGCTTCATGTGGCAGACACACTTGTCCACACACACACACACTTCCACAAACATTCATACAAAGTTTTCGAATGGTCTGCACTGCAATTAGCTGGAAGAAGATAGACAAATAATGTTTCAATTAGTTGTTGACAAAGCAGCGCAAAGCAGAATATGTATGTATATATTAATTTTATTGCATGCCGTTAAACGCAGCCAAGTTCTAAATAAATAATTTATGACCAGGCAAGTGCAGCCCCTGCCCCACAATCCTCCCGCAAACAATTGCATTTCAGCAGCGATCACGTGCCACCATTTCCCGTTTGATTTATGGTACTCCATGGGCCACTCTGATAAGCATTTGCGTTGACCTTAGCGGCTCCATGCATTCCATTCAAATGCCTAAATATAAGCGTATATTGTATACGCTGACATGCTATGTTGGTATTTGTATGCCTGAATTGCTGGCTAATTGACCAACAATCACACACTCTTGGCTTGAGCCCAATAGCAAAGCCTTTAATTGATGCTGCCAATGGATTTTGGAATTTACCCTGTTTCATTATTTATGGCATCCCGCGGCTGCTTAATTATGCGCTACAGTTCCGGAAATGCACATTTTGAAATCCTTTAATCTCCACATCTTCCTCATCTGCCCGTTGGCATCACATCTACAAATTGTTGTTGTCTTTATCCCCCTGATGTTGTCAGGCCAACCCGTTGTACTCCATTTGGTATTCTAATGTGCGCTTAATGCAGCGCAAAGGCGTGGCTGCGCCCATCTAAATTGCCATTATGAGCGCACAAGTTGGATAGACAATAGCTCAACATTGGGATAACTGTTAATCATGTGGAGAAAGGGTATAGAAATTGTATATTTTATGTTGGTCTATTTTGCTGCAGAATGTATAGAAGGCTAAACAGCGTTGGCATCTAATTAAACTGGAGACTTTATACTTGGATGATAGGCTTAGTCAGATGCACGGCTTTAGGTATTATATTCAAAATTGGCTTTGCCTGCTTTAGATGTTCCTATTTTACATCTACTACAATTACAATATATTGACATTGACATGACACTGGAATTGCCATATGCCATACTATATATTGTAGACATTCACCTGTTCATACTCCAAACCAAAATCAAAATATACAATTTCAATTTATAATAATATTATTAATTATATTATTAATTATGCGAAATGTTTAGAGAGTTCAAGTTACTTGATTCTAAAATACAAAAATATTAGTTTTTTTTTTTAATTTGATATTTCTTTTAACTCAATTTAACAACAATATTATTAGTTTCGTATTCAAACAAAGCAAACTATGTCTGTCAGAGTATCCAATAGTTGTGGAATCCGAGACTGGCTTTTTGAAATCGTTATTGCTGTAGCTTGCGCATTGCCGAAGCAGCAGAATTTCGCATTATGCCTCTTGATGTATTGTGGCTGCAGTCTAGTTTAACTCCGCGCTTTGCTGCAGCTGAGTCAGAAATCACTTCCGGCTACTACTATCAAAGGGCAGAAGGTGGGGTGGGGGTGAGCGAGCAGCAGAAGGGTCGTCAATCGGCTGCACTGCTGCACTTCACACATCGCTTCGTAGGCTCAACATTTATTATGCCATTTGTGTGGGACCAAATTGTCACAATTACTCGACAATGCATCGTCGCCCAAAAAGGCACGAGTAGCAGGGAGGGAGGGGAGGGTAGTTCGCATCTATATTTAGTCAAAGGCTGCCTCCAACTCGTCGGCCCCTGTTGTCGCTGATGTTCCATTGTCATTGGCAGGCCTTCGTGTAGCTTCATTTATCACATTTTGTCATGCGGTGTGCTCCACCCTCGAACTTTGTTTCAATCTTTTGTGTTGTTGCATTTTATTAATTTGTTTGTCATATTTTTACGTTTGTTTATTGATTAAAATGTGCGCACAGACGTGTATGTGCAGGGGAATGCACTCTCGGTTCATTGGCATTTTCTGTTCCCAGCAGCTGTTGCTATTGCTGTTGCTGGTGTTGTTGTTGTTGTGCGGTCACATCGCATTGCAGCTGTAAACATGTGTTTGCAGCAACATTATTGTTGCATTCCCTTGCAAACATTATTTTTACCGTCTGAATGAAGGATATACATATGTATTTGTATAATAATGATACTGTGTTTGTCTGGTACTATAATAAAAACATCGTTTTTATAATTCTTCCTGTGCCCGCCACCTCCCTCCATTAAATCTGATTTATTTCTACCTTTGTATTATATAAACAAGCGGTCAACCCCTGCGCCTACATTTTCAGCGTGTCTGGACAAATTATTATGAAAGACAATTTTGTCAGGCGCATTTTTCATACAATTTCGTTCGTCCTGTTTTTATGTGTGGGTTTGTGTTTTTTGTGGGCGTTCGTTTGTGGGCTTTATGGGTTTTATAATTAATTGTCTTTGACATATTTTTCACTGTTGATATTTTTTGCGGTCAAAGGGGAACTTGTTTCATAGCTTGATTGATTTTCTTAATATTTTTCCATCAATCATTATCGTTTGGCGAGAATGCAGCTCAATGGAATTATTCTATATACACAAATTTATGAGAAATATATTCGTAATATTTTGATATTTACTTGCAGTATATAAAAAAACGTTTATCAATTAAACTTCCTATTTATTTTAAATGTAGTTAAGTTTATTTGTGATACGAATTTGATCTCAAATATTATTTTAGTCTGATGAAAACAGTTTACTTTAAGGCAATGCTCACAAAAAATAAAAACAGTTTTTTGCATATTTATATGATAGCAAAAGAATGCGTTTTGACTACGTGAAAATAAGAGAGATAGATATAGAAATTGTGAAATAGAAAAACAAAGGTTTTCAGACTTATTTAGGCATAACAATAACTGTGGTTACTGATGTCTGCGGGGCTGCATATGGATTTCATTGTTTATAGTATGCAATAGCCACTGCCAGTATTATTTGACCAAGTTTATTTGTTTTTGCAATCGTCCCTTGGGTGTTTTTGTGTTAGTGAGCCTAATGAGATGCTCCCATACATAGTTTATTCTTACTCCCGTCCGTCGTATACATATATATGCTCATTGTCATTCATTTCGTGTCATTGTCAGTGATAACATTTGTATTGTAATTGGCATCGCACCCAGGCCAGAGTTCACCTCCAGACAATTCCAGCAACATTTCTGGCAAAGAACAAATGGCTCTTATGTGCCCGCAATGCCACAAACAATAAAAACCAGGCCAAGTCAAGGCAGGCAAAACAAATGGCAATTAGTTGGCTCAGCGCGGCGCGGCATGGCGCGGCACAGCTCGGGTCGAGTTGACTTAAGTTGCGCCTGACTTCGGGGAAGAAAGACACAAGTAAAAGCTGCTTAGAGCTTTGTTCCTTGCTTTTAATTAAAAGCAGATTAACATTGCGCGTGTAATGTATTTGGGCGGTAGAAAGCAGCAAAGCCCCAACTCTAAAGGCAGGTCCATAAACAAATTATTGCCAAGCTCTGTCATGGAGACATTGACAGTGACAGTCGCTGGAAAGGGGAGAGGCTGCGTCTAACTGGCTCAGACAATTGCCGCAATGAAGCCAACGTCTTTTTAAGTGATCCCCCACCCAAAATTCCTATGGCAGTCTTGTCTTTCCAGCTCTCTAGTCATGTGTTGTGTTCTACAATAAAAGAGACTTTTTATGTATAAGTGCAACTTATTACGCTCCGCTTTGCCTCGCTGAGCTTCATTGTGCCTTGGGCGGTGGTGTTTGTTGTCATTGGTGTTGGTGGTGCGTCTGCTAGTTACTCGCCACATCAGTCACCGCTCACTTGACACATTTCGCCTGCCATGCAATTGGCACGAAGATGTTCCCGTCACATGCTCATAAAATCAGCGAGAAGCAGCCGGCGAGGAGCCCAGCCAACAGAAGGTGACATCTAAAAATATCCACAAGTTTTTCACACCAAATTGCCACAGCAGTGTTGGCAGCAAATTGAAATGTTTATTTCAAAGTGTTGGGCTCGCGCGTTTACGACCAGCCGCTGCAGCAGTTGCCAGGTGAGCCACGCAAGAGCCCCTCCAAGTTGCTTAGTGCGATTGTCATAAATCTGTCGCGCCAGATCGCGCCCAAAATTGTGGGTTAAGCTGTCGGTTCGAGCGATCAATTTAATTGCCTTCTGCTGGCAATGTTCGCACCACGTCAAAAACTTGCACATCAGCTTAATTACTACTCCGTGCTCGCCCGGAGAGGCGGTGCTGGCAGGGTGTGGGTGGGGGTGAAGAAGGCAACATGTGTTTCAATGTGCCAGCATCGCCAGTGGAAGCATTTAATTGCCACAAAATGTGCATAAATGCATTTTTATTAAATTCGCCTTAAAATTGATTTTACCAGTCCTGGCGCCCGCGGCATGTGGTTGCCCTAACGAGCCACATTCACCACATTCACACACACATACAAACACACTTTCTCATACACATTCACATACATATCCACATACAAACATGCCAAAGTGCCGCACTTGCGGTCGGACTTCGGGCGACTTTTGCATGAATGAAATTTATTCATAATATTTTCATTTCATGCATTCGACGCTGCTGGCAATTTTGACTTTGAATCTTTGTTTCGCTCGACTCGCGAGTCTTGTATTTCCATTTGCTTCCATTTGCTTCGCTGCCAAGAATTAATTAAAAACATTACCCAGAATTCGACAGAATGGGTTGCATTGTTGCTTGGTGCACGCCTCGTTAGTCGCCTCGTTTTTCTTTTTTTTTCAAATAAAACAAGAGTGCTCTAGTTGGAACTGCCCGACTACGAGATACCTCGAACCCTGCGAAATGCTGATATTCCAATAATTTGACGCTTCTTTTTTGCACACTCACATAAGCACTCGCTCTGGTTACAGGAACCCCCACAGTAAATTCAATGCTTCCATCCTTTGTGGTATTCCAGCTACGCTTAAAAAAGGAAATAAAGTTATCGTTTTTTATCGATACAAAATGAGAAGCTCGCATTTTGTATGATAAACACGAAAATACATTTAAAATTTCAAGTCATGGGGCTGGACAGCCATAGAGACAGACAGACAGTTATGGCTATATGGACTCGACTTTATGGGGTCTGACACACCTCCTTCTGTCTGCTACATACACTTTCACAAATCTATTATACACCGTGAACTCACAAAGCGCAGCTAGGAAAAATGTAATCAATTTAATTTCAATGAGTAGTTCAGGGTATAAATAGTCGGAGAAGCCAGCAAAGCGCAGTTTAAAAAGTTTAATGAATTTAGTTTGCTAAACATTTTCCAAAATTTTTATTATTTATCAGTTTTCTAGTTGGATACAACAACGCATCGATGTGTATTTGTATTTTTTGCAAATCTAATTTAAGCGAAAATTATACGAGCAGACAACATATATTTATTTACGAGCTTTATATTTGTTTATTGTAAATATTGTTTTGAAAAGTGTACCTGGCTGGGTCACTCAAGCGTTGGATTGTAATAAATATTTTAATCAAATTATGAATTAATTATTGATGTGTAAATTGTTGATTTATCCAGCAGCTAGAAAATGTTAATGCAGTTATTTTATTTGTATTAAAGGCTTGTGGACATCAAAGCACTTTTGCATGTCAAATGTTTGCATTAAACAAAGTTCAATATATGAAATAGAAAGTAAGGCCTAAACAAAGCCTACTAATGCCCATTAGCGAACCATATGATAAGAACAATATTCTTGCATAAGTATATACCATATATAAGAATCGAAAAACACATTATATCTTTTCCTCATCTTTGACTACTTCTATGCATTTTTTTTTTTGCCATTCGAGTTATTTAGTTAGGGAACGAATTTTATTTACTTTGAGAGATTTGTGCGAGAGAGTAATAGATCTTTGACACATTTTTCCCCTCTGGCTGACTTACTTTGTACACAGCGCATAAAAGTTTCAATGGCAGCAGCTCCACTGGTCGCAGCTAATTGGATTTGCTTGGCTTTCTTTCTCGTTTCAGCCAAATCTCGCCCATTATCCAATTACGCAAAGAGCCGAACTGAGTTAGTGCTGTTAAGGTCAAAGTTAAGTCAGGCCGTGGTCGAGCCGCACTTGAAATCCAATTTTGATAATAAGTGCGAGAGTAGCAAAGCATCCAAAAACGGATGCCCATTTCATAATAATACAATTGGCGCACAATTATCTCAACAAATTTCGCTGTGACCACAGTGCACTTCAAATTTTTTTCTTTATTGGTGCTAATATTACTGTTGTTGTTGCTCGACTGCTCGTTTTGTTGGCAAGTGCTGGGCAGCACGAAGTGCCTTCGCTCCGCTCAATGCATGTAATTAAATTGAAATTTCAATATTACCCATGGCCCAGAGGATGGCGGAGAGCAGAGAGCAGAAACCCAGCAGCCGGCAGCAGCTGTCGCTCTATGGTGGCACTTGCTCATATTTTTATTTTCATTTTCATTTTTTTTGTTGGCGTCCCGCCCTCAATAGCCCAGCCCAGTGCTGTTGATTTATAAGCCGTGGCCAAAAATGCTACAAAATTAAAGTGTAATTTATGTGCTTGGTTTTGCCTTGTGTTTGCCGTTGAATTGCGAGTCCTGCTTATCCGCCTGATGTCTCACTTGGCCAAGTGCGTAATGCGGGACGACCTTGCGGCCCAGTGACCCGGGCGAAAAACTCGCTGAGCTTAATGTGGCCTGGCCAACTTTGACCCCGCGCTCTCAGCACCTGGGCCACGCACACATACACATACACACACACACACACACACACTCTCATGCACAAAGTGTTAATGTGTTTATGTGGATGGCGCTGGCTCTGTCTCTGCCTGCCTTCTTACCTCCAGTCAGACAGCCATGCTTGTCTGCCTGCGTGCTGATGCTCGTATGTCTGCGCCTCTGTTGAGTGTCCTTGCGATGTGCCGTTTGCCACTTGAGTTATTTAAATTGCGTAAGTGCGGACGGGGCAATGGCGATAGCGCATGAACGGCAGGGGCAGGAGGCAGCAGGAGGGCAATGTGAAAAGATTGATAAAATATGTTAATTGCGCTTGTTGTAGCCCATACCGACCCTGGCCCAGAGCCATTTCGTGATCGTGGCCCGAAGGACTGTCAGCCCCTGCATGAGATTGTCGCCTACAATGCTGAAAAGTTAATTTTCTTGCCACTTGGCAAATGTAAATTAAAAACATTTTAATTATGTTATGGTCATACAAATTGAAACGACAACCTGCATTCTTCTGTGAGTTTTCGCGTCTGTATCCCTGTGTGTGTGTAATCTGATCCCCAGCTAAAACTGCAAGCAGCACAATTATTGTACTTCTTCAATTTTTGCTAATGCTTTGCAAAAGTTTCGAAAGGAACTCTTTGCCTAATCCTTATTAAAATCAATATTTTATATAAATATAAGAACAGCAGGAAATTTAAAATTCGAACTAAAGTTAAGTACGAAGTTTCTTGAGCAAAGCGGAGATATCTCAAGCCATTCACAGCGCAAAAAGTCAGACGAAGACTTTCGTGCGAATAAGCAAAAATGTTTTCACTGAAAACTATAAAGACAAAGTATTTTATACAGATAGACATTTGCTAACACTAATTATCTGCTAAGAGTTCGCTTGCAAAGTCGAGCAGCCAATCTTTGTCTGCCTGAGGCTATCTTTAAAGGTCAATACGTGAGGACATGGAAAGTTACAAAAATATTGACAGAGCCCAGAGACCTATAAATAGAGAAAAATGAAGAAATTTAAATATGTTAACGGAAATATGTTTAGCATTTTACGCTTGACCGGCAGTCCACTCAAACGGTTGCTTTCTGAATCCAATTTGGCAACCTTTGACTCAGTCAGTAACATCCACAGACATACGCAAACATTGTTATTATTATTGTATTGTGCATGGGAGCGTTCCACTGTTATTGGCAGCCAATCGAAAGAGCAAGAAATCTGTCGCTGTTGCTCTTTTCTTTGCACAGCAATTACCAAGTTTACATGTACGAGTATGTATTAGTGTGTGTGTGCGGGTGTAGTGGGCAAGGAGGTACGTGTTGGCCACAGTCAAATGTTACATAATCAAAACAGTAGGAATAGCTGCAACAAAAATAGCCAACCAACCAAATTCGAGAAATCTTTTCTGTAACCTTAACTTTTGGTAGCCACAAAAACGCTGTCGAGTTGTTTTCCAACTGTAACTGAATGTAAACCACTGTCTGTGTGTATGTATATGTGTGAATGTGTGCTTGTGTGTGGGTATTTGTGGGCTGTGTATTTCCTTCCTGTTTGGCGTTTTGGCTTTGTTGACTCAATTTCCGTATTTAATGACCCGTTACCAAATATGCCTGAAATTTTTAAGCCAATTCCAAAATTTAGCTGGCAGCTGCTGGTCGGTTTCATTACAGCATTTCTGCTTTTCAGTATTGTGCTTGTGAGTGGGTGTCCTTAGATTGAGCTCAGCTCATTGCCCTGACATAATATAACTCATACGCAGCGTATATTAAAGGGGCGAATTATAAAACGCATCAATTTGCTGGAATTATCGGCTTTGAAGCTCATCACAACATATTGCAGCATTTATCCCGAGCAATCCCCTTTGCCAATGAAACAGCGTTGAACACATTATACGAGCAGCTAATGGCAGCGTTTTTGGACTCGAAAAGACATTGTCGAAAGGGGGGAGAATGTGGAATGAAAACAAATAACGAAATGCGATACGCAATTATAGCCTAATCCTAGGCAATAATCAAATGCCATAACCTTGCTGAGAACTCAACTGAACTGTGTGATCTCGTAACTATAGCAAAAGCAACAACAACAGCAGCAGCAGCAGCAGTGGCAGCAACAACAACAATTGTGGCTATAACAATAGCAACATGTGTGGGTGTCGCATTGCTTTTGATTATGGTGCATAAATGTTTTTTAACAACGGCAAACAAAAGCAATCGAAAGACGAAAATCGAAAGGCAAAAGGCGACAAGCGAAAAGCCCCAAAAACTGAAGCGAAAAATGAAAATCAAAGGCGTTTGTGGGTTTCATTTTGGACAATGACAACGTGGACCATTGGTCTGGCATTCAGATCCTGGGCACATAAACAACAATAAATACGGTTGTGCCCACCATTGAGCATATTATTGGGGCCAGGCAGACGAAGGCAGCGATTTGGCATGCATGCTACGTTCTTACCGCTCTGATCCTTGCGTCCGCCATATCCTATGGCCTGCCTGGCTGGCCGACCGGACGGCCGTTGGTTTCAATCCTTTGCGCCAATAAACTTTTTTATGTAGGCTATTTGTAACCTTTTTGGATTTAACCATCTCCCACCACCCACTACCCACCCGCTCGATGTGGCCTAATAGCGGTTTGCTTTCTTTCACTCTGATTTAAAAATATGTTTTACCCTCGCACCACACTTAACAGACTCCTTTGGCTGCATTTTAAGTAGATATTGGTGTAAGGGATGTGAGTTGTCCCTTCATTGTTCAACTGTTTGCTTCTGACTTTGTAACGCATAATTTGAACATAATAGCACTCTATCGTCTTGTCATCCTTTGTGCCCAATGTCCATTGTCCAGTCTCTCTCCCGCTTTGTCTGTGTGAATCGAGATGTTTGTCAAATTTAGCAACATCCTTAATTTTCTTTATTCCTTTTGCATATGCATCTGCTTCATTTTTTAATATTCCCTGATTATTGTGTGCATTGCACTGCGATTACCGCTGATTGTGTGAATTATTAATTTTGTGTGTGTTTATCGGTTAAAGTGCGTGCTTTAAAAATTTATTACCGTTAAATGAAATTCATTGATTAATTTATAAACCAACGGCACTTGATCCAACATGAGCTCATTGAAATATTGATAAATACTATTTTATTTACCCATAGCCGCATCTCCCCCTCTCTCTCTTTGTTTGCTCAACTGTCTGTGTGATCGATTAAAGCGTTAATTATATTATTAAATATAAACAAGAAGTGAATAAAATCAGCAGATGATTCTCCACTTAATGCAGGCTTACGAATGAATTTATTTAAATTGAAAATACATTTACTTTTGAGTGGCTAAGCATTAGTCAGCCACCAGCCAGCGGCAGGAACAAATACAGGGCAATAAAATGAATACCCTTCCGAGCTCTTAGTCTAATTCATATGATAGATAATATGATTTGATGGTCCTATATCCTAACATAATTCAGCTGTAAAAGAAAGTTTTTATTTTCACTTGCGCCTACGGTTACTTCTAGTTGCGTGTTCTGGTTCCAGCATATTTATGCCTTGTCACAGAGCGCAGTTTTATGAGATAAATTTTTTATGTTATACGCAAAGTTTCCATGAATAATTTGTTGCGCAACATAAAACAGACGAGTAACATTGAGAGAGAAAAAAGATGAAAGTAGGCTAGCCATAGACATGGCCAACTACTAAAAAGTCAACATGCGTGCTAAACCGAACTAACAAAATAAACAAAATTTGTATACAATAATCATACACAAATAGCAATCGAAGTCAATGAATGAATTGTTAACTGGCATATCGCTATGTGTCAATAAAAAATCATAAAAATATGATTCAGCCACTCGTGCGTGATGGCCAGAGATCATCACCCACTCGCTTACAGCGTCGAGCAGCCATCGACAACTGTAACCCCAGTCCACCAATACACATGTATGTCAGCGTCATCAACGTTATTGTCATTCATTTGTTCATAGCACGCACATATACACACACACACACACACACAAACATATGTATAACAGTATACATACGCATGCTAAGCTTCAGATTGTTTGTTTCACATATCTAATAAATTTACATTTTTATCGAAAAAGTTTCAGAGCATTCGCTGTATTCTCAGTCATATTGTTGTTGCCGCACTTAAGCGGAAATATCAAAAATAAATCTCTTGGCATGTTTCCGTTCCTAGAATACCAAATACACAGTCTAACAATTATAATTGGCACACACCAGCGCGAGCACACACACACACACACACACCCCACCATGTTATTGAAACAAAAACATCAATTTGCGACTTTTAATGGCATCATCATTGACTCAATCAGTTGCGAAACTCCCATTTGCCACACATTCTCTTTTTTATTCTCTCTCTATGCGATGCCATTCACTCCATTCAATGCCATGCTGCTAGCGGAAAATACAGTGAGATGATTGTAATTAACAGCAAAGCATTTGCGACTCTATTGTCGCAAATTATATGAATGCAAATTGGATGACATTTTGGATCTGTGTGGCTTAGAATAGTTAAGTTCTGCACTTGAAGCAACTTCTCTCCTTTGAGTTATGCTGCCAGTGAACCAACTTCAACTTCATACAACATTTTTCACCAACAAGTTCTATCAAGCTGAATGGGCAAATTGAATGATTTGTGACTTCGGCAACTTTTTTGCCTACTTCTTAAGTTGCTCCACTAGCAACTACCTTACGACTCCCTCGTGTATGTTGTTGCTAGACAAGACAGACGCAGCGCAGCGTACTCAATATGTCACCACACCCCAAAGTATTCAAGATTGCTTTTACCTGCTATCAGCAGCACTTTTTCATTTTATTAGGGATCCGCCTTTTGTCACACACTGTTTCCTTGCTAGCATTTGTTTCTTTTGTGCTGCAACTTTGTTTGGCAGTTGTTTTGCTCTAATACCCTTTCCACTGATTGAAGGGTATTACAAGCTAGTACAAAGTTTTGTAAAAGGCCGAAAGAGGACTTGAAACCCTTGAGTGATATCAGCAACACGAACATAGAATTTTAAAATAAATTTACCTATTTCATATGAATCAAGTTCTTTTTATCAAGTTTGTCTAATAGTATATCTATACATCTGAAAGTGAGTTTCATTCTGCATTTGCTCATACATATGAATAAGTTCGAATGTGTGTTAGGTATCTTCAATTGGAACATAACCAACTAGGAAGAGCTTATGTGCGTCTATTGCTGGTGCTGCCGTTGTCGCTATGGCTTATTTACATGCGACGCGAAACTGCCTATCCCTGAATGCGCCCTCATTAGTCTGACTATTGCAGACTCCATGAACATTCGTTTCGTGCTACCCATCAGTTTGGCATCCTGTCAGCAGTCAGTCATTCCTTGTTTCATTCCAGCGACCAAGCTGCCAAGCACGCGACAATTACGAAAAGGGAAAGACAAACATGGAGACGAGTCTGGAGATTTTAAGAATTTAAAACTGGGCTTCAGTTTTGTCTATTGATAAATATTTAGGTAATTCTGCTCTACTTCAAACTCACATATTTTAAATTTTAAAAAATATATATTTTGATTTATTTTTTTCCACCTGATTTCAATCGATATGAATATATATAAATAAATATTTATGCCAAAATATGTATGTGGTTTGCCCAAAATTATTTGTTAAAGAGCTCTATATGCTGGAGAGTAAAGTTTGAAGTTGATGGTCATATTTAAGCTTCAAATGCTATAAAAGAGAGTTGTCGGTGTATTAACGTGAAAACTGGTATGCATGCATGAGTTTCCATGTGAATCTCTCTATGTGCGTGTGTTCGGCATGTGGTACGCGTAGTTGCCGCTCGAAGATTCCTTTCCACTTTATGCGTTCCCACAACGGATAAAGTGTATGGCGGCTGTCGCGGGATCCTACATTGCAAAAATGCAGCCGCTTTGCGACCACCAACGCGGCCATACAGTGCGTATGAGTTATGCAGATAACGCGGTGGTTACTCAGCGTATGTTACTCAGAAAGTGTGTTACTCAAAGGCATCGTATTTTCTGTGTGTGTGTTTTTTGCTGTTATGCGTTGCCAGCTAAAGCAGCAAGTGGAAGCCGATATGCCAGACTTTTTCTTTTTCAAATCCTGCGAAAGCCTCACTACTGTTTTTTAGTCTGCTTTAGCTAAAGCTGTAAATCCAAGAGAAGCTTTTACACATTTCCACTGACATCACTTATGGATCAGTTTGGGAAATGTCATTCTATGCATTTATCGCAGATTTTAATTTCAATTGAAATTTTGCTTACAGTATTGAAAGCAAAACTTTAAATGTAGGCAAAAAAAAACTTTCTTTGGTGCTTAAAACTTATATTTTTGGTCTACTGATAGCCCTAGCCCTTCTTAGTTGCTCAAGGGTATACAGATGTATAGAAAATGAGTAGATGAGTACGGGACACCTTCTGGTAGAGCATTGCCAACTACGTCTAGGCATATCTAGTATAGTTCAATTCTAATTTAAACATTGTATATTGAGTGAATAAGTGTTTCAGATCATGCAGGGTATTTGCTTATCAAAAATACCTTGCAGAAGCCTCTTAACTTGTGCTTGGCTTCCCACACTTTTTGTTTCAACTTGTTTTCTGGCTTTTGAAACGCATGGCTTTTCTTTAGTTAGTTTATTTGGATTTTTATACCTTTTTTTTGTGGATGTTGTTGTTGCTCTTAGTGCGAAGCTTGACAAATTTAAATTAAAACTTCGGCACTTTGCATTTCATCGTTGACTTTATGACTTGGGTTAACATGACAATGAAATTGCGCTTCCCTGCTGCTCTGGCTGGGGTGCGTGTGAGAAACTTTGAGTCGACATTTTGTGGTTGTAAAGCGTTAAACGCTTAAAACTTAAATCAGTTTTTGTTTTTCCTCTTTTTTTTTTGTTTTTTTGAATTATTGTTCAAGTTTACCAGCTCAAAGTTCTTCAATTCTCTTACACCACACTCATTTCCATTCTAGGTCCACTTAATATCATACTTTACATACGCCTTTGCATTCACATGAATTGTTTCAAAATTTTGTATATTTTAATTTCCCAAAACCGTCCTTACATGCCATATGAAATTGCAGGAGAGCTTTTCGCTATGCAGCAGAAAAGTGAAATGCTTCTTTGAATATTTTACAAATTTTGTATTCGCGCTTTATATCGCAAAATAATTTTCCACACATTCCTGGCGTAACTTTGACATTGAAGCGAGTTTCAATGTGAGCGCATGTGTGTGAGTGTGTGCTCGTGTCTGAGAGTACATCTAAAGCACGTCTGCCTCTTCGCAAAGGGATCAGCAACATTATGCTATGAAGCTGGACCTGCTGCTGGCTCCTGCAATTGCATGCCTTGGCCTTTAGTACCCGCTTGACGGTAAATTTGCATATGTGTGTGCGATGTATGTAGACGTATATATATATATGTGTGTATGTGTGTGTCTACTACCGAGTTGGTATTCATTTTGTGTTGAAATTTATGCAATGGCTTAAATAACCGCAAAAATGGCATTTTACCCCTGGCAAGTGACAAAAATGTGTGCGTTTAGTAAAAATAATTATGTAACTCATAAAATTTTGTTGATTTTTTTTTTATTTTTTATTGTTGATGGTTAAATGTGGCAGAGCGACTGAGTAAATTTGAGGGGGCAGCGCTTTAAGTATTTTGTGTCAAGTGAAACTTTGTGCGCCGCAAAGTGCTTTTCTAAACATTTGCAGATGGCCCTCGGCTCCTGCTGCAGCAGGTGGCGTGTGTTTACATGCATGTTTAAATTGAGTTCTTGTTGGCACCGATTTTTGTTGGGCTTTGCAAGGTAAGACAGAATGTGTGGACCACATTTAGTTTGTGGATAAAGTGTTGAAGCAGAACTTTGCGGATCCACACGTTGAACCTCTACAACAAAGTGTTAAAGTGTTTCGAGCAAAGGTGCTTATACTCTATACTACATATGCAAAAGCAATCGCAAGAAATTTCATATTTGAGTTCCCATTTTCACACACACCCACACACGGGCAGACACTTTCTTTCAGTTTGTCTGTTTATGCAAAATCAATAAACATCTCAGGAAAATGTCAAAAGCGAACGCATGGAAAATTCGTTTTTACATGTCAAAGAGGTTAGCACCCAGCAACAAGATGATGATACGCTGTCAGCAAGGCCAAGAGCAACAGTCGAGGCAAGAGCAACAGAAAAATATTGGCAAAGTTTAGTATTAAAGGGTTCAAAGCTCAGTCGGAAAGCGTTAAGCCATGCGTTGGTTCGGGGCAAGGTATCAAAAATCAATTTCCTGCTAGCTAGACCAAATGAAAAGCGAAAACTTTTGGTATTAGTTTGCCAAAGTGAAAGTCAAGCTGGGCCAAAAAACTTCAAAGTTACCTACAACTTTCACCTGGCACTGCTGCGATGGCAATAAAAAACATCGCAGTCAAAGTCAAATCCGTTGCCGCAATCAGCCAAACAATCAATAGTTTGATTAGCTCTGACTACTACGTGTTGACGCTGACACAACAACAACAACAACAACAACAGCAACAACAGTCAAAACAGCAACCAGAACTATAGAAGGGAATCAGCTCTGAGCCAAAAAGTTTTGACAGCAAAAAACTTTTAACTGTTGCTTATCTGTGAGCGAGCCAAACTTGATGCAGCAGCCGCTGCCGCAGCAGCAGCAACAGCAGCGGCAATGCCTACCACAAGAGCAGTTGCCGGCAGCTATTTAGCTGGCATTCATTTGAGCAGATACACATAGTAGTACTAGAGCATTTAATGTGTGTATGAAGGAAAACAACTGAAAGTCAAAAGGACAAAATATGCGCATAAATTTCATAGCTTTAAATGGCAAACAACTGCAAAAAATAAAAACTTGCAAATGCGCACAGATAAGCGCATACAACTTAAAAGAAAAAAACAACACAAACACATTGACAACAGCAACAACAACAGTTTAAGCAAAAAACAACCTCATCAGGAGCAGGAGCAGGAGATACATTTAATAAAATTAAACAAATTGCAAAGCCCTCTGCTACCTTGCGGCCTGCTGCTGTTGCTGTTGTTGCTGCTGCTGCTGCTGCTGTTGGTGAAGCTGATTCTGATTCTGCGGAAAGAGCTCTTGCCGGGTCTTTGAATTATTGTCAACGAGCGACAAAGTTTTTTGTGTATTTTTTTCGCTCTCTTTTTTATTTTTAACAAATCCCAAGACTGCCACGCCCACTGCTTGTTGCCATATACAAATGAGTTGTCTGGGGGCGCGCAGCAAACGACAATTCATGTAAATTGCTTAATTTATTAGACTTTTTGCCGAAGAGAGCGGGCGGGCAAGTATGAACCCTCCTCCTACCCAAATGGATGCCTCGCACATCCGGCTGAGCCATGCGGCTTCCTGACTTTGACTGTGTCGCGACTTTGGCTTAAGTATTTCATTGCCTGTTGTTGTTGTTGCTGTTGAATTACTGGGCTTTTCTATTTGTACGCTGTAACAATTTTGTGCTAGGGCTTTGACGGGCTTTTGTTTTATTTGCCGGTACAAAAGTTTTCCCGACCATTTCTTGACGCTGCTTCATTTCTGTTTCCAGCATTTCAACATTCTTCTTCTTCCTCTGCTTCTTCTGTGCGCCACTCTGCGAATTTGTTATCTTAATTCTTGTCATTTAAAAAATCTGCCACCATTTGTTTTTAAATAAAACTTAAGGCAATTGAATTCGTAAGCGCAAAGTTTACTTCTCCTCGTATTTTTGGCTAACTTTTATCGTGCAATTTTTGTTGGCCCCCAATCTGCTAGCACACGCTACTTATGTGTGTGTGTGTACCAAGTCTCGTGTTACGCATACGCCCTGTTGCCATTTAAAATGCGTGGAAAATGGGCAACAGGCATGTAATGAAAGCAACGAACGGTAAGTTAGGCAAGCGATTCTTATACGACACCCAACTGGCTGTATAGCCAACCTCCCGCCTTTATGTGCCGCTGTTCTGTCGTCGTCAGCTTAATGGCAGCATTCATACAAATCACGGCTGCCTGTGCCGGATCCCGGCTGCCATTGCACTTTTCACTGCTGTTGCTGTTACTACTGCTGTTACTGCCATTGCCAATGCAGCTGCTGCTGCTTCTACTGTTTCCCTTTTTTTTTGGGTAGTGGCATGAATAATATGTACACGGAGAAATTCCATAAAATGCAAGTGAAAAAGGGAAAAGGCAGCGAGCGTAAAGTGCAAGCAATGCGCGCCAAGCCATCCGCACATACAAACACCCGAATTGAACAAACCATTACACACACACACACACACACACACATACAACCTGATTCATGCACGCTGTGGTAGGGCACGAGTACCCAAACTAGGTTACAAGTTGCAACTTAAAACTTGGCGCCGTTACTTTTGGCGGCGGCTGCTGCAACTGCTACAACAGCTACAACTGCAACTGCAGCAAGTTTAAGTAAAATAAAATAAAAGAAATGTGCAACATACCCGATACACTGATGGGCGGCACTTTTGTCGGAGCTGCGTTTAGTTCATGAAGTGCTGCCGCTTCACAGACGCACAACAACAGCGTGGATAGAACGTGGCGTGCCACAATGCCGGCTATCACTTAGAGAAGTATCGTGTATCGCGTCATTTGGCACTCGGACTCCGCTGATGAGCCGGCTAGGTGCACACCAGAAACTGGCCCGAACTGTTTCACTTTGTTGGCTGCTGGCAACTGGCAACTGGCAGTTCGCAGTCGTTGCACAGCCGATGCGGCGAAAGGACACCCGAAAGACTTGCTCTGAATTCGCCGTCACCTACCAGCGTTCACTTGCCGACTTCGAAAACGAGCGCACTTCGGGATGCGAAAGAGAGGAATACAAGAAGAGAATACGCATACGCCGTGTGGAGCGCTCTTAAGTGTCGTATAACAGTTTCTTGACTTGCAGTGCTCGATTTGCCAGATATGCTGCTATCTGAGTGTGTGTGTGTGTGCTTTTGTGTTTGATTGTGTGGGTGTGTGAAATTGTGTCATTAGGTGCATTTGTTTTCGTTGTGCTTCCCCAACTGCCGCACCTGTCGCATTTGCCGCCACTCGCGTTGTTGTTGTTGTTTGTGATGCTTCTTTTTCATGCCGTGTCACTTTTAGCTAAACTTTATTTGTGTGTGTCTGCCTCTATGTGTGTGTGTGAATGTACGTGGATGTGTGTGCTTGGCTAGCGCTCATTCCTATATAAGTAAATGCCAACAATTATGTTTCGGAGTCTCATTAGTTGCAACTTAAAGTCTTCTAAAGCGTCAACCTGGGCCTGTTGGAGAAGCGTGAGGCTGCGGCGGGGGAGGCTCTGTGTAAATGATGCCGTTAATGATGTAAGTACAAGCGAGCCAAGCACCTTGTTTTGAGGTCGAGTTTGTGTGTCAGGTTTATGGGTTTGTTAATTGGTATTAGCTGCCGTTGCCCCTTTGAGCCCATGCACCTAGTTATGTATGGATGTGCACAAATAAATACATATGTATTTTATCATTTGGATCGTGTGCTCGAAACCCCAAAAAAAACGTCAGAGTGCAGCAGGCACAGAGGATAAAACAAAGCGGCCACAAAATGGCACAACTAATCACGCTGACGTTGACAGAAAAGCAACGAACCCAACCAAAAGTGAAAGAACACAAAAAAAATACAGACAAAAAAGGCGAAGCACAACCGGAGCAGCCACAACAAACAGCGTCAACAATGGACCCGACTATAAAAATCACATGCGAGCTTGTTTAATGGAGGCTCAACCCACCTTAACGGCACCAGAATACAGATAGTGTGCATGTTGGCCAATGCTCTTAGCCCAGGCCAGGTCCGCTCAGCTCAGAGCTGGGTTGCATGACTCGTGGCTGGTGCCACGCCTGAGGCAACTAATTTAAGCAACGCCCGTTATAATTACATCCCGTACGGCGCGGGGGCCAGCAGTAAAAGTGCTGGAAAATGATGCGCACGTGACATCCGGTGACGCGGCGGACAGGTAGATTGCCGGCCAAGGGTAGGGTTGGGTTGGGTCGGACAAGCCATAAGGCACAAAGTGCAAAAAAATTAGCTAGCCAACCAACTGACAGCAACCGGATCAACACAGAGGCAGCTGCTAGAACAAAGGCCACAAAACGAGATACACGATCCAAAGGCAAACAAAAGCCAAGTAACCAACTGCACTGCAGTGTAGCCAAGTCCACCTGCTAAGGCGCAACACGGCACATTTTTTTGTGTTAGAAAATTATGCGCCAGTTGTACGACAGCCAAGGTACAAGCAGGTGAGAATGTGCAATATTAAGCCTTGCTTCTCTTACCGAAAGGAGAACTCATGCTAACGCAAGGGTTTAGGGTATACAAAGTTTTGCATAATTTTGCTATTTTTTCTGCCATCACAGATCACTTTTGCTGCGGAAAGGAAGGAAATGGGAATGAAGGCCGGCCTGGGCAGGCGCTGAAGAAAATTAGTCTCGCTTTTGCGCGCTCGTCGGAAAATAATAAAAACTCAAGTGTAAATTTACTTCCGCTGCAAAAATGTGGCAGAGCGCTGACAGCTGCTGGCATGGGCGTGGATCTGGGTGTGGGCGTGCCCCAAAGCGTCGAGGTGGACGCTGCAACTTTTTCTAATTAAGCGTACGTGCGGCTGTCAGCGACATCACGAGCCACTAGTCAGGCTGAGACTAAGGCAAAGACAGACGCAGTCCTACAAATGAAGGCGCAGAGCGTTGAAGGGGCAGGGCCAGAGCGACTAGATGTTAACTTGTATAACTTATTGTCGTTGACAATTGTTTTAATTGAAAAGTCCCGGTGTCTGTATATATATATATATATATATATATATATATATATATATATATATATATATATATATATATATATATATATATATATATATATATATATATATATATATATATATATATATATATATATATATATATATATATATATATATATATATATATATATATATTTATATATATATATATATTTCTATATCTAGATTTATGTATAGGTTTGTGTGCAGGTAGAGAATTCTCTTTAGCTGCTTAAGCCAACTTTAAGACGACTCCTGGGCAATAACAATAACAATTCAATCAACGCAGCCGTCCGGCTAACAAATGCTGACTCATTTATTTCCTAGATGCCAGACAAGAGCGTACATCCAGTAAATAGTTGGCTGAGAGAAGGTCTGGCAACAGTTGTAAGCATTTGTCTTGCCCCATGGCGTTGAGCAGGTCGCAGCCGTAGCTCGTACTTGACACTGCGTGCTCTCTTGACTGCCACTTAGCTGACCAGCTTGGGCTAACAAAGCAACTTGAAGCCTTAATTGAAGGCATGGCTGTTGCTGTCGCAGTTGCAGCTGCAATTGCAATTGTAGTTACTGTTGTTTTGGCATAGAAGGTCGCAACATGCATCGATTAAGACTGGTCGCATAACTCCAGCCACAACTCAAAACCCATTTCGTGCCTCTCCGCGTTGCAACGTGGCACATTTATCATGGGAGATACACTACGGGAGATACACACGCCGCTTAGCTGTGCATCATAAATAAGCCTATACGTAATGCAAATGGTTGCAGTCAGGTATCAGGTATCGTGTCCTTAGCACCACCCCCAACAGCCTGTGTCTACATGGGCTGTTAGAACTTTCTTAATTTTCGTTTCGTCGTAAATTTACTTAGCACCCACGCCAGCAGATCGCTCATACGACGTGCAACCGTCCCTGCATTATAGGACATCGCTGCCATATTGTTGTGCGACGCAGCGTTGCAGAAAATCGCTTAAGATGCCTCTTCACGGCTTCGCAAAGTTTACTTCTTTTATTTTTTTTTCTTTTTTTGCTGAACACCTGGTTTTAGCTGCCGCCTACACTAGTTTGCCCGTGAATGCGATGGCTCAGTCACCGGCTTGAAGTTCTGCCAGGTTTTCGTGTTTTCAATGTGATTTACCTCCGTTTACCCCTTTCTCCTATTCATTTGAGATTTCCATTTCTATTCGAAGTCGCGTCGTTTACTTTTCGATTCGTTTCGTTTTGAAACCTGTAATTACGAGCTGGCGGTTTTCATGCTCACGGTTTAACTTTCAACAGCTGTAACTCCTACTACTTCCTATTCAGGTGCACTTGCCCAAGTTTTTACGTTTGCAATTGCCAGTTGCTGGAGCCCCACCAAACTGAAAACTTAGTCATACGAGTGCATGTACACACTATACATACTATATAATCGTCATTGTCGATTTCGGCGTGTTTTTGGTTTTTGCTGCAAAAGTTTCAGTTAGTTTTGTTTTGTTGGCGTTTCTAATGCCTTGGAAGAAGTTCTTGCTACTTTCTGATTGCGTTGCAATTCCAACTGAAATTGCAATTGCAATTTACTTAAAAGTAAAGATTGCATATTTGATTTGTGCTGATTTGCGTTCGTTGGCAACGCTTGTCTTAGCAGCTCATTATGCGACTGCTACACTTGATATGCGTATACATAAGACCAGCAACAGGCTTTTGGTCTCGTTCTAACGCCAAAATGAATTCTCAGCAAATGTAAATCCTTGTTGTTGCCTTCTTCTTGGCAGATCCTAATTAGAAAAGTTGCCCCATTTCTGCATTACGCGCGTGAGCCGTACCCTTGACTCCCATCTCACTTGGAGCTGCGAAGCTTCTATTAACGCGTTAATAGAGTCCCAGCATTATTGAGAGTTTTGCCAAAGAGTTTGCAGGCAAATTTAAAATTGTCAGCAAAAAAAAAAAGGGTTAAAAAATCAAGGCGCAAAATACGGTTCACTTAATTTGCATTTAATTACAAAGTTACACAAAGTCACAGAAAAAAGGGCAGAAAAACGCATTAAATTAACGCGCCGCCTGTCACGCTGACTCGATGAGCAGCGAGCCAGCCACTTGGACAGGCAGACGATGGACTGACAGCTGCTCAATGGGAGGTCAATATCAGTGCAAATATTTGGACACACGCTGACTGAGAGCTGAATGCTTAAAAAGTATAAGCCTCTCCAATAAACTGCCATAAATACTCATATATCCCAATATTTGTTATATTCTGCTGATGTGGAACAAATATGTTTTCGATTAAAAGTTACTCTTGAACTTCGCCTTAGGTAATACATCCTTCTTGTAAATTCAGTGAAATTTCCATTAATAGATAAACAAATATCTAAGAGTTTGATGAAGCGTTAAAGGAGATCGCACATTTAAGCAAATTTGCAATTAAGCAAAAGATCTTGAACCCATATTTAACGAATTGCTTTGTATTAACAAGCATCAATTAGAGAAAAAGTTCTAGAAATAAAAAAAAAATCATAATTAAACAGCCTGCATAGATAAATCTCGTTGTTAAATACATATATGTATGTCATTCTTTTGCTTGCCCCTTAAGATTTAAATCAGTATAAGTTTTAAGATGATTCCCAATCGATTCACATCTCGTTCATATTAAGTTATTGAAATCCTTTTGGTCTTTGGAAAAAAAAAACAATTATAAAAACAATTGTTTTGAATTTAAGAATTTAAGTCGGGCTAACCAACTAAATTATACTCTAAAAATTGTTAAATTGATTATGGCCATGACGAAATGGTATGGCATAAGAGATATAGACATATAGAGCCTTTCCAGTTTCTTGCTTGAAAATTATGGAAAATATGGTTCCTTATCAAATTTATAGCTCTCGCGTATCCTGAAGTAAACATACGGATGGACATTGTTCGATTCTATTGTATATAAATACTTAGTGAATGAATATAAACACAAATGATATTAAGAGAACTATGTTACATGGGAATTTCTGCAGTGTGGTAGTTGATGAAAAGATTTTTGAATGAATACGATATGAATATGATTCCATTTATTATAAACATAATCCAAGTCAACGCTTTACATATTTTGTTGACACTAATACATATTCATGTTGCTACATTCAGTCAATGCGACAGTAATAAAATTTTGCCATATATTGTACGATGCTCAAAAATATTCTGAAGGAAGCTTGAGCCAGCATATTCCAATAAGTGATATACATATCTTAATAAGTAGCTCACAAATCTTAGTTAGACTATCTTGTATTTTGTATTTATTAATATTATTATTTCAACCGTCTATCAAATAAATCACCGCCTTCTAAATGATGTCACTGACTTGGTCTTTATTAACTAAACATCAAAAGTTTGTTAATATATATAAAAGGAAGTAGATATCAAAGACACGACGGTTGTGATTAGCGTTTTTCATATTTGCTCAAATTATTTTATCTCTACTTATATATCACATGTCCGTATTTTCTTAGGTTCCACTTGCAATGTATATACCATATATGTATATATATATATAAACGCCTGATGACTAAGATACCCAGCAACAAATGGAAAACTTTGAAAAAAAACAACTCAAGCGATTTGCAACGCCAGCTCACAACAGAAATCACAGTGAATATACAGCGAGTGAACATGAAAAACGGCGAGTGAAAACATAAAATGCGCTTAAATTGTATATTGAAAAAGTTTTCATCGGCGCGCTTTGTGTTTGGGCTTCTTATAAGAATTTAAGGCGCTTCCTATCCAGCTTGCGAGTTGTGCTGATGGCTTGTTAATGAAATGAATGATGCAACAGCAGCAGCAGCAGCAGAACCAACAGCAACAGCAACAACAAGGAGAAAAATACATTTCGCAAATTAGCCTTAGCACGCATCCCAATCCAAGTCAGCCAGCATTTGCCCCCCACTTGACCCGTGTTCTCTGCAGTCGCGCCGGATCTAAGAGCAAATTCAAGTGACGTGCGTGAACTTGCGCATTTCGTGCACGTTCTGTCGTCGTGGTCCTATGTCCGCGAGATTTTGTGAATTGCTTTGGCAAAATGAAAGCTATTAAATGGTTGCTTCTGTAGCAGCCATAGCAGCATCTGCCCCATTCCCACTGGTCGAGTGCCCGTCGTGTCGTGTAAAACGAATATTTTTATGCTGCAACTTACGCAAAAGTTCCCCATTGAAGTTTTGATTGATAAATGTATTTTTATCGCGCTCGCTTTTGGCTTTTTTATGACGTGCCTGGAACGTGCGCAGCGTTGGCAGAAGCGTGAAAGCGCTGTCTTACATTAACTTACTTACTCTCCCAATTATCTAGCCAACATGAGTGCTTTTTAATTACAAATGCCATGGAGCTGCTCACTCTTCAGCACGGCCAACGCCGTGCTCATAATCTAATACAAGTCCCCAGTTGTTCTGTGCGCCACAAAGACAGCGAGTACATGATTAAATAAATTGGCATAAATTAAAAGAACATGTCGCCATGCCAACAATTAAATCAAAATTGTGGCTGCCAATGCGGCCGGGCTTGAGAAAGACTCCCATCCGTCGTTGTCGCTGTTGTCGTTTTGTTTCGGCTTTGGTTACATCAACTTGAATACTTCGGAGATAACAGAATACCCTATGCTTCTCTCTAATAAATGACAATCATGCTGAATAACGTAAGATATTTGTATATAAAATTATTTTAATATTGCTAAATTTTAAAATAGATATTTCATAAAATCTTTGATAGTAAAACAGGTTTAATGTTAAATGACAAACCACATAGCTTTGTTCAGTAGTGTATACCCTTTTGGGCAGAGCTAAGAGGTATAACAACGCTAATTATGTCAGTAGAAAGTAAGGCACAGCATCAGTCTACGCACTGACTGTACAGCCTGTGGAAAATATCTTTGAAGTGCTTTCACCAGACTGCGTTTCCACTGGAAGCAACTGACTAGATGATAAGTATATAGAAACAACCTTCAAGTGCCAATTTAATCTAATATTACAAATACTGAGCACTGTTATAAATATTAATATTTTAAAACCCAAATCGCATACCTATATCAACGTAATACAAACTAGATGTTTATTATTTTTCGCAATTTGCTTGCACATAAAATTGAGCATTTATATTTATTGAATATAAATATATATATATATATATATATATATATATATATATATATATATATATATATGTGCAGGTATGCGTGCCAAATAATCGACGAGGCAATGATGCGTGGCCGCAATCGATTAAACTGTGAAACGCAATAAAAGCAAAGTCTACTTTCGAGCTTCAGTTGCAGCGCCAATTACGGCCAGGGAAAAACTTTTTTAATTGGCACAAAATTGAAGACAAGTTAAGCGTACAACAAACATCAGAAACAACTTTTTAACTGCATGTTTGGTTCATTTAAAATAAAAAAATGAATGAATAAAATACTAAAAATAAAACAATATACCCAATCCTGAACAGTCGAAGTGAGACTTTAGATCATACTAGCTGATCAGGCGTTTGACTACCTCATCGAAGTCTTGATAAAGATTGGTTTAATCTAAACTTGAAGATTTTACAGAGTTCGGGTGTATTTTCTTGTCCATAAATTTGGCTTTTTTGCTTTGTGCTGAGAACTACGAAGCTAATTTATTAAAAAAATCAATTTGTCCTTATTTATAATAATACATTTAACATAAACAAAATACCGCTTTCCAGCTCTTTCCATACATCAGTAACTGATATTGAAAAAATATTCAAAAATTTTAAATCTCTAGCAGAACTTGTGTTTATATGGATAGATGGACATAAACCCTTGGTTTCTGTGGGCTTTTCGACTAGGAGCTGGAGAGGAGATAGCGGAAGCCTGGATAGGCAATCTGTAGATATTATGCATAAATTTACCGTGTCTACTTTTCAACAATTACCCGCGAATTTGTGCCTAGAAGCACACAAAGAGAACTGAAATGAGTTCGGGGTTGGGTAATTAAAAATGCGCGTGCATTTTTATGTCAATTAGTTAGAGACAGGTTGAAAAGTCTGTCGAGTCAGTTGGCAATGACAGTAATAATGAGCATATTTGTGGTCAAATTGAAGTTTGCTAATTGAAATTGTTTTCGTCATATGCGAAACTGTCCAACAACTTCACAGTTGGGCAGAGAGAGCTCTCACGTTATGAGCATTGGCCCATATCGGTTGTCATATGGCAAGCAGAAATACGACGTATTGCTGGAGTCATTGATATTCAGTTGACGTACGCTTGCTGTGCTACTGTGCTTATGCTGACAAATTATGCTGTTTTATGCGTTTTTCGTCACTTCTTTACGCACACACACAGGCATATATGTACAGCTAGATGCCGGAGTCGGTTGAGACAACATCAAGATAAACGCACGCATGAGAGACACCGACAAGACAACGCCGTGGCGCAGTCAAAGTCGACCTGAGCTTCTTGTTTTTGTGGCCAAGCTGGGGTTCAACATGCGCCTGCCCCTGCCACAAGGCCCCACTGTAAGCTCAGTTCCCAGGAGCATTATCTGTGCGTTGCGTGGGACGGGCGCAAATATTAAATGCGGCACACAAAGTGCTTGCCACAAGTGCGACAAGCAATAGCAGCGGCAGCACAGGGCATTGCCGGGAGCCAAGACATGGCGCATCATATGAACCGTTAATATTTCAGCTGCTGCGGCGACAAAGTCAATGGCAGCTCCTCCAGCGACAGCAGCAACACCAACACCAACACCAACGCCCACAACTACAACAGCAGCAATGCTGACGTGTAAACAAATTGACAGCTTATAAAAACCTGAATGTCATGTGCACACCGGAGAAGCGTTTTATTATGCAATTCAAGTTATATGCGACACGTTTCTACCTAGCAGCCTTGTGAAGTCTGCGAAAATTAATAATTAACAACGGAAGCGTGTCTATCATTTTTAACAACCCTCCCTATCCCCCACCTTTGGCTAGATAATATTTTTGACTTAAGCTGATTTAATAATCCATTTTAAACGACTATAAAATGAGTGAATAACGAGAAAATAGTGGTCATAATTTTATTCTTGGGTCAGTTTATAAACCATTTGGTGTTAAATTAACGTTTTGGTAAATTGATAATCATAATGATTATATTATTCAACTCGGTAATTGGGAATTTGATAAGCATAATTTTCTTGATAATTGTATCCAAATGCCTCAGCTGAATCTACTCTTTGATTAATTAATCATTTAAATTCCACTAATATCGAGGACTTGACTAGGGCATCTCATGTTAGCTGTCGGATTACTACTGCTGAGCCTTAAGCATTGCATATCAAATCAAACATGTATCTTTGTGCGCAGTGTGCTTCATATTTCATGTGCTGATTCAGTTTGATGGTGTGTGCGTTGCTGACTTGGCTCATGCATTACGAATGAACGTTTTGCCGCTTCATCAAGCTCAGGTAACGGTTGCTTTAGCACGCTACACCTGCTCCCAGGGTAATCCAGTAGTTTTTGGTTTGGCTTTGATCTTGGCAACTATTGACAAAGGCTGAGTCTGGCCTAACCAAACACACAGTCCCATGGGAAAGTCAAACAAGTCCCTGTGTCATGAAGTCCGTGGTAAAGGCAAATAAACTAGATGCGACGCACGCTCATGGAGCGTCACTGTATATACATATAACATATATAGTTATTCCCGATTGCGTTAAATTATATTCATAGTTTCGGGGTGCAGCCATAAAAATGTTTGTAGGGAAATTTAATCCGTTTTGCTAATAGCTTTTGATGCCAAACATTTTGGCAGTTCATCGGTTGCCGTGGGAGCTGTCAGTGCTGAAAAATTATGTTTGATTGCAACATTAATAATTTATTGCTTATCAAACTTGTTAGCATGTTGAAAATTACGTTAATAAGCTATTGCGCATATGCAATGGCAACATCTAATTTATGTGCATTGAAATGTAATATTAAACTGGCAAATATTATTCAGACAATTTACGATATAATTGCAGCTTAGTTGAGTTTAATGGACGTACATCACGTATGGAATCAACAGAAAGGACTTACAAGCTTACAGACATTCAAATTAAGCAAATATTTGTTTGTATTTGTCAGTGGCTCAATGGCTCAACTGTCAATGATAGCAGAGATGATGCCAATAACCGATTATGCTTCCTTTTGTTCAATCGATGTCTAGACATACATTAGTAGCATTCCTTATCTATATAAAATGGTTACTTGGACCATTGATTGACCTATTTAATATATTAAATGGTCACAGTATAGTGTTTCTTTTGAGCTGTAAATAACTCACACTTTCAAGAATATATTAAAATATTAGTTTCTTATTAAGGAATTCGCAAAAGTATTGATAAATACACAATTGGGCTCTTTCAGTATGTAGTCAACTTGGTCAATTGGTTTTTCGACATTTCAGTAATTAAACCATTTATAATCAAATAGGTGATAATGCATCAAAGAATATTTAAAATCATACCTCCCTTAAGCCACTCTATTGCATCAATTTGTATGGCAATGGTATAGACAGAAAAATATAGAGTTTGAGTTATTTATTTGTTTTAACATCTGCTGACTGATTCTGCTTGCCATCATTTTGCGAGAGACTACAGAGCTACCGCAATTTGAGGACTTCCTTCGCCTTGTCCATTTGTCTTCTACGTATTTGGCATGCACCCCTTACACACATGCTTCGACCCCTAGCGCTGATGTTTTTCTTTACTCATCGAACGTACAGAAAGGGAAAAGTAATGCCCGTCTATTTGTTAAATAGGCTTGCAAATGTGCGTTTATATGTTTTTTTTTCCGAAGGCACCCACCGAGGAAAGTATCTCGGTTACTTATCTGCTGCTTGCTTTGATTTGTTGGGCCTAGAAATGAATTGGCCGCAATGAAACGAAGCTGGGCCAGTAGTTGGTCCGACTGTCCGCCGCAAGCTGTTAACCCAAATAATTATGGCTTCATTAAGTTGATTGTGTGTGTAAGTGGTTTTTTGATAAAGCCACTGAGTTATAGCCAAACCTCTACACCACTCTCATTTCCCATGCATTGACGATACCACCCGTCCGTTTTGCTCGAAATTAATCGCTACAAATTTGCCCAAAAACTAAAAAACAAAAAAAAACCGAATGTTGGCCACAAATGACGCAAATTATGCAAGATTAAAGTGCTAATTTTTGTGGTATTCCCGAATGCTGCCAAAGGGTTTCTGGCAATTTAATTCAGCAGCAGCCACACATGCACATGCCATCATCCGCATACTCCCACACAGTATCGGCTTCAGGCTAAGTAAAATCATGTTGGTTGCCAATTACGAGTCGCTTGTCAAACTCTTCAGAGTACAAACAGGCTCTTGTGCTCCTCCATTCCTCTTCATATCTATACTTCGCATTTGTAGACTTGAATTTGTTTTTAAAGAATTTTTTTTATATTAGAGCATTCAACTGTTTTCAATATATTTTATACAATTTACTGAGCCTCTCAGCGTGGACCTGCTGATCAATCGCAGAGTAACAGATATTTATGCGCGGAATGCCTCTTCATACGCTGTTCGCACAGGGTATAAAATATAAAAAAGGTATCATTCATGTAGCCTAAAATTCACTGGCTTTGTAAAACAACAGCAACGACAAAGTCAACAGCCTAAATAAAAAAATGTATATGTATATATACAACAACCACACTATTATTTTTAATGGCCAAACATTACAAGCTACTAGGGCAACAGCGGGCTGAGAGGAGGCGAGGAGATGAGGCAAGCGAAAGCGAACATAAAAATAAATAACAACAAATTGGCAAGCGCCTCCTTCGCCCAATCCCTGCAGCAGTAGCAGTAGCAGCAGCAGCAGCTTTAAATTTGAATCTACGCCCTTCACTCTGTCTCTCAGTCTCTGTAGCTTTCTCTCTGTTGTTTCCGCACTCGCTTAGTTTCTGGGCAGCCTTTGAGTTGCCTTTGAGCTATTTTATAATTAGTCCCAGGCATGACAAAAACTTTTGGCAGAACAACTTAAGTGCCAGCCACCGCTGCTCTGCCTGGTCCGCTTTAGCTAACCAACCGCACGCGGTGCACGTAGGCAGCAACAACAACACAATAACAAACCAACACACATACACACACACACACATGATAGAAATCAGGCTATGTATATGTGTGTGTGTGTGTGTGTGTGTGAATTCCGTAGGTACGCCAACTGCCTCATGTTAAATTTTATGGCAAATAATGGGCGACATATGCCAAAAAAGTTTGCCACATGCTCCACTGCGCCGAAATTAGTTTGGGGCTCGGCCAACCCATCGACGGCCCTTTCCCATCCCGTTGACGCCCATCCCACGCCCCTGAAGCGTTATATGAAAAATTCTAAAACTGTTAATTGGCCGCCAAGGCAAAGACTAGCCCAGCTCTGCAAAATGAACGAGTTTAGTTTAGCGCTTGGCTATTTGGCCCTTACTAATTGGCAGCAGCTGCTACTAGGCACCCAAAACTAATTTCTAATGTATAAATATATATCCTTTGTACCTTATTTAACTCAGATTCCAATAGCTGTCAGGAGGACAAAACTGCCGTACGTCCAATTTGTAGATTGCAATTTCAATCAAATGATTTAAGCAATGCATTTGTCAGATGCTCCGTGGGTGTGCAGTCGCAGCGTGCGATGTTATTCTTTTGTCAAATAGGGCATGGCCGGGCGGAAGGGGACAGTTAAGTGCATGAAACTCATCAGGTGTGTCAAAATTGCAGTAAAAGCTCAGCGAGCACTGAGCACTGCTCAGAGTACAGCTCGAAATAATGTACAAATGGCAACTGTGCAACCGGCAAGCTGCCACTGCAAGGAGAACATATATAAAGCCAAAGCTTATGGCAAAAGGAGATTTCTTTTAAGCTGCTGCTACTACAGCTTCTCTCGGTTTGTCTCATAAATTGTAACATTTCATCAAGTGTTGGTGATTACACCATCATTGCTGCATGGTAAGCGGGAACGAGGGAGTGTGGGGAGGTGGGTGCTGGGCTGAGCACTTCGAATGTGATTACGCATCTTCAGTGAGATTGAAAGATTTTGAAGGTGTAAAAGAGCATTAAATTACAATTTCTTCTCTGAGCTGCTTGCAGTAGCAGTCAGCATTTCTAAACTGTGCAGTTGAAATACAAAAAGACAGAAAGTGGAAAAATATTATATTTCACAATTGAAGAGAACAGGTGTGGAGCTGGGTGAGCTATGCTTAAGGTTTGGGAATGAATTTCTTTAAGTATTTTCTGCATTTCATTAACGAAATTTTCGATTTTCTTGTCAATTAGGCAGCTGCAAACTTTTGACTATTTATCTTCGTTAGCCACTCACTGCTGGAAACTCACAAGTGCGAGTGTGTGCGTGTGTAAATGTGTTACCAACGAGAATTTATAAGCAATACACACACTCACATTCATACTCACAGTCACACTCATACAGACACTCATACTCACACGTTAAGTATTTGAACTTTCTGGCATTTGCGTGCTGCAATCGAATAGAAACAAGCAAAGTAAAGGGAAATTACTTTGCCTGCTAAACTTTTGGCGTCTTTGCTGTTGCGGATAAGAATATCATATAAATTACTAAATTCCTAAGTAACTAATTAATGAGAGTTTCGTAAATTTTTCAGTGGAACTAAGTCCAACTAACAGCCGACTGATTAAAATATCGATGCATGTTGAAATATTTAAGATTTAAGCCATGTGTGTACCAGGTACATATACATATTGGTATTGTTGCTATTTCGTATTTTGCATGCTCTCTATCCGAGTGCTGTTCACTTTTGCATATTTTAGGTTTCACTGGCTCTTTCGTTTAGCTACTTTTTTCCAAAAAAAATAAATAAAAAAATAAAATTGCAATATCCTTTAAGCCATTTCCGCTTGTTGCTCAATGCCCTCTTTGTGTAATGCGGAAATAACAATGCGCCAAGGGGATTTGCAAGTGCAACACCCATATACACACACAGAGACACAGACACACAGACACATGCACACAAGCACATAAGCATACCAAATCCAAAACATGTTCATAACAATGTGGCTTTGCCAAAATACTTGTGAAAAGCGACGCATTGGAAAATATTTGTGATATCTTGCCTTGAGTTTGTTGAAAAATGCTTTCGTGCGGTGGCTTATTGTACTTTCGTTTCTTTCGACAGCTACTGCCAAGGCCAATTGCTTTCTGCAAAAGCTGAAGCCCAAGTAAAACGCATTAATTATGTTAGCCAGGCAGCACGTTGCAACTTTTATTATCGTTTCCTGTGCAGCTCGCTATAATTAATAAAATACGTCTCTTCGATCGGGATCTAGCCATGCTTAACGGCTGTAACTGCTATGCTTTGGACCACTCTTTGGCTGTTGGCAATCCTTGTCTGCATCCGCAGCACCAGCAGCAGCACCTAATTTGGACGCGTGTCAAAAACTGAGCAACGACTGAGTCACTTTGGACAGGCGGACGAAGCTCGGCAAGTGATGCTGTTCGCTTGTCTGGCAGTTGGCGTCTGTTGGCGCCAGTGAAGCATTTAGCTAATTGTCTGCATTTGTCAAGAGCAGAACATGCCACCAGAAAAAAAGGCGCATTAAATTTATAACAATTGTTTTACAATTGCCGCCAAAAAATAAAATAAAATAAAAATGGAAAACGTCGAAAAAAGGTGCAACCCCCCGCTGCAGCCGAGCAGCTAACTAGGAGAGTTGTCATTGCGTTACTTTTGTTTTTACATCGGGACGCAGGGGCGATGCGGACTGACGAAAGTATTTAGCCAATTGGCAACATTATTTAAGAATTGGCCTGCTGCAGGCGCCTTGATTTATGCTGCAGTTGCTTTTTTTCATCTCCACTAAATTTTGGCACACACATGTGCTGTCGACTGCGCCTGTGTATGGGTGCGTGTGTGTGTGTAATTCTGCACTAATTTGCAGCTAGTTTAATAAATTTGACAGTGCGCCACATGCGTGTGCAGAAAGTTTGTGTGTGCGGGTCAAAAACTTTTAATTTCTTGTTTGGCAAGCGGATTCGTGTTATAAATTTCCAGCACTTGACCGAGCACACCAGCCGACTGTGTGAGTGTGTCTGAGTGTGTATGTGAGTGTGTGGTAGTTGTATTGGTATTTATATTTACCAAAGTGCCCACTGCTAAGCTGCTCTCATAAATCACCCAAAGCCTGCGTAGAGTGGCAATTAATGCAAAGCAGCCAAGGAAACAGTTGCCGCTCGATAAGACGGCCAGCCGTTGACTCTTCTCTATTGCTGCTGCTGCTACTGCTTTCCATAAACAATTTGCAATAAAAATGCAGGCCAACTGCTGAGGCTGCAGCAATAACAATGGGCAAAAAAAATAAATAAAAATATATATATATATATAATATGAAGCACGAATTAGCCAGAAAGTATGCAACAAAAACGGCAACAGGAAGCGGACGCAATAAAATATGCACAAACTGCCAGTTGGCTGCGACGTGCAGAGTGTCGGGGCAAGACGATAGCGATAACGATAACAATAAACTGGGTTCAGGGCGTGCACGTGCACATTGAAGAAAGCACCAAAGCTTGCTCGAATGCACTGCGTGCGTTCGCATTAAGAGCTTAGCAATGCCAGTCACCACTTACCATATACAGCACCGTGGGATATTTCAATGCAGCTTTAGAATTCTTCGAAGACCCACACGGAAGAAAGCATAAACTTTATTGTATTTATACAAGGACTTGGCCCTCTGAAAGAAACATAGTGGTAAAAAGGGATTCGCTTAAAACTCGATTAGCTTCTAGTAATCAAGCGTGGATTTTTGTTCCCATTTATTATACTCTTATGAATAATAATTATCGAGCCAGCTAGAGCGTGCTCCAAACGTATCTATAAATACTCTAAGAAATTGTCATGTATCTTTGCAGCTGTCAAATGTGTTGCATAAATATTCAAAAGTTTGAAATGCCAACACTGTCGTGGTCTCACATGCTAGGGCAGAGAGGTTCATGGTTCATCTGAGTATCGCTCCTTTTGCGATACATTTGCAGAAGTGTTGCCTTAAAAATTCGATGTATTCTGTTTTGTGTCTCGACCCGGCAGGGGTATTGGGCATTGTGCGTTGTGCTTCGCATTCTGTATTCGTCAGACGTCATGTATGTATATGATAGGTGACACTTGCTAGTTGTTTGACAAACACAAGGATTATGCAAATGATGTTAGTAACGTTTGGAATTCATAAACATTTCTATATTTCATGAGCACTCATGAACATTTATGCAGCACTATATGCGAGCATTGCAAAAACAAAAACAAAAACAAAAGCACAAGCACAAGCCCAAGCTGTATGTGTTCTTTTTACCGTCCTCTTGTGTTGTCTGCATATGTGTGTTCTGTTGCATGTTTTTATTGGCTGTTTGAGTCAAATGCCTTGGTCGTACGTGTTTGCAAATGAATTGCTAAGAGTTTTCCATGAGTTTTATGTCGCCCCATTGGCTGCTTGTTAGTCCATCAGGAGATGCCTTTGAATACTTTAGTTTGCAATTGAGTTGCACTGAAACTCTGCCTAATTCAATCACCTGAAAGTAAAGCAACTTCTTCTTCTCGCAATTAACTAACTTCGCACATGGTCATATACACTAAAGCTTTTATCTGATTATCCTTGCAAAGGACCAGAGGCTTTGTCAAGCAAACAAACTAACAGTTGATGCTGCGCAGATGGCAAACAGTCAAAGCAAAACAAAAACAGATATCAACAACAACAACACTAGCAATAACAAAACCACTAGCAATAACAATGTGCAAAAATAAGAAAAGCTAAAAGCAAAAGCAAAGCCAAAAGCCCAGCAAAGGCCGCTGGAACAAAGCCCGAGCAGTTGGTCACCTTTGTGGACTTGGTCGCTAGGTGACAGTGACGGCAGTGAAGCAGACTCCAGCCGAGAGTTCAGCAAGGAAATCGCATTATATCCTTACCTCGCCCAGCACTTGCTCCCAATTTTATTTTGTCGTTTCTCTGCGGACCCCGCTGCGCTATCTTTTCTCTATAGCTGCTTTGTTATTTCGATTTCATTCTTTTTTAACGATGCTCCGTCTTTGATTGTGCACCTTTTTCTTTTTCTAGCTGAGGCGGCCTCTACTGCCTCTGCTGCCTCTGCTGCCTCTACTGCCCTATCAAGGGGGTTATAAATATGAGAAAGCATTTCATAAGATATCCTTAATTAAAGTAATTTCCTCTCTGCTCTGGCTGGGTCAGATTTACTATGGGTTTGGTTTAGCTTTGTCGCTCGAAGCGTGTGCACATGTTGAAATTAAATTTGCAAAGGTGAGTAAAAGGAAATAAGCTACGTAACAGAAAGGTGCGACCGAAATATGGTAGCACATTGACCCCGTTACGCACACACACGCAGACAGACAGCTTGGATGAGATGGGGGGAGGGCAACCCCACATGTGTGCGACCCCATGGCAAAGGGTTAAGAGCGAAGCTTCGTGTGGCGATTAACATGAAATTTTTAACAACAGCCACGCAAGAAGCTCGGCGGTTCACCTGGACAACATTCTTGTTAGCATTTTTGTTTGTCGTGTTGTTGCTGCTGCGATTGTGGTGGGCGGGTTATATCAAACGACATAAGCAGCGTCGAGGTGCTGCAACAGGAGCAGCTTTTGTCATTGCTTTCAATGGGTCTCTGACTTCCCTTTTATCCCTCTTCCATTCTATGTTTTTATTCATTGTTGTTTTCGGACTGCGGCATTTTGTTCTTAAGCTCTGCGCCCTTAGTTTCTCGGGCTCCTCTTTTTCTAGCTCACTTTGCCCGCTTTAAGCTAGCGCGTCGGACCTGTGCAGCACTTCCTTTTCACCTTTCCAACGGCTGTGCTATAAGTACTCAAAGCTGTAACTGCAAAATGCAACAACAACAGCAACAGCAACAACAATAATATAAACAGCTAGCACAGCAGCTGCAGCGGGACTTATCCTACCAACGTTGTTGTTCTTCTTTTCTGGACGTCGTCGCACAGGATGCGACGCTTATTTATCGCTTTTTTATGTGATATAAACGTTTCGGAATTGGCAGCGTAAAGCATTAAATTTATTGTGAGAGAAATTGAGATTGCAAAGCGAACAATAACAACTAGCTATAGCAGGCGCACTCCACGGTATATAAGTTGATGGAAACCGAATCAGAACGTAATTGATTCGCCTTGGCATTTGCGATGACATTTCATGTCGTGGCTAATTATTTAGCATGTCCGAAGGATTCGTAACGCTCAGTTGCGCCCCTAAATAGCAAAATTTTCCCTGAGATCAGTTTAGTCATTGGCAATACTTTTAACGAAAAGTCAAACCATATCTAATCATGCAGTGTCTTCTGCTGTTGCTTCTACTTGTGAGTACACGGCCGGCGCCGGCGGAATTGCTGGATCCAGAACAGCCGCAAACAAAAGAGACAGAGACAGTGACTCCAGCTCCGGTAACTGAAGAAGCAACAACAGAGAATGTACCCAATAATACGCAGGAAACTGAAAAAGCAACAACAGAGAAAGAACCCAATAATACGCAGGTAACTGAAAAAGCAACAACAGAGAAAGAACCCAATAATACGCAGGTAACTGAAAAAGCAACAACAGAGAAAGTACCCAATAATACGCCGGTAACTGAAAATGCAACAACAGAGAAAGTACCCAATAATACGCCGGTAACTGAAAATGCAACAACAGAGAAAGTACCCAAAAATACGCAGGTAACTGAAAAAGCAACAACAGAGAAAGTACCCAAAAATACGCAGGTAACTGAAAAAGCAACAACAGAGAAAGTACCTAATAATACGCGGGTAACTGAAAAGGCAACAACAGAGAAAGTACCTGAAAATACGCGGGTAACTGAAAAGGCAACAACAGAGAAAGTACCTGAAAATACGCGGGTAACTGAAGAAGCAAAAACAGAGAAAGTCGTGCAAATGGAGTGCAAGAAAAATGAGGTATTGACCGCCAATAAGAAATGTGTTAAGCGTGAGCAAGATATGCAGAGTACACTCCTGCGTAAGTTTAATATTGGGAGTTTGGCAAAGCCTGATAGTCTCCCAAGTAAATGCGCTAATGGCTGTAAGCCAAGTCCGCTGCGCGACGACGCAGCTCCGCGGGCACCCGTAGATCCGAGCTATCTCATTGGGAATAAGGTCTACAACAGCAAATATACTATACCCGAAGCAGAAAAAAACATGGTAGCTGGGTCGAAGAAGTCCAATTCAAAGCCCGACGACTCAGAAAAAAAAGATGTTGAAGATAATGTCGAACAAGCTGTTGGAGATAATGAATCAAAGAAAAGCTTTGACAAAGTTATTGGCCATAATCGGCCGAGAAAATATTCCTTTTTGCCGGGCAGGAAGCTTTTTACCAACCGAAAGTGTCACCCGTATGAGGTATTGGGCATCGATAAACGTTGCATTCGAAAGAAGGGTAAGATTGGATTCTACAAGCACGAGAGCCACACATATGGAGTGCAGAAGCGGCATCGTCATGAAGCAATATATAAGAAGAAGAATCAGAATGCTTAGTTTCATACGTACTCAGATTCATTCACACAAAAAATAAAAGATATCAACACATTAAATTACTCTAACTAGATCAGAATCTGGACTTACAGGTTCTTTCCTTTGAAGAATTTGTGGCTAGCATACACACATATACACGAGCCACAGATGTGGTAGTGGGTTTGTGTGGCTAAAAGTAAGTAATTTACTCAAAGTAATTTTAAATTTTGTCTTAAGCCCGACCATTCCGTTTAACGACTACCAATTTCATAGGTCCCTTTAATGGCATTGACAGCAAATTGGATTTTTGCCTTAAGCTACTGAGATACAAATTCAAATAGATACGTGCAGAGGTTCTTTAGTCTTCGAGTGACGTGTTTGTAAATGAGCTCGGTTATTTTATAATATGTGCAAGGCTTATAAATGTAAGAGCATAATTAAATGGGATTTGCGCCTTGGGTTACTGAACTCAGCAGCGCTTTGGGGTTAAGGCCGAAGATGGGTCGTAGTATGATGAGGGGACTTGTATGATTGCGCAACGGATTACTGGGCAGCTGCAAAATGGATGGCTTTGACATGCTAATTAGTTAACCTCTCGCATAGTTTGCTGCCAGCCGTAACCGTATTTTATGTACAACAAAAGCGCACAAATGTCTGCGATACGTTCGAGTGTAAAGGGTCGGCATTGGTGTTACTCATACGCCACGTTTGACAGACCTTAGACGCTGCGAAGCGTTTAAGTGCCAGCTACCCGACACCAAACATGATGAATAGTTCTGCAATAATTACATTACTTGGCAGTTTCATGTTCACTCCTGTCGAAAGAAAGTCACACGTGGCTGCGCTTGTGGCTATATACAGATGTACATAGCTGTATTCGGCTATTATTATTATGCGTCGTTGTGTATGCGATTTGCTGTGCAAATAGTAGGCCATCAATATGAGCAGCTGCTTGCGCAACATTAATCATATTCCGTGTTAATTAATCAATTAATTATGTTCTTGAAACTGTAAATTTGTCGCCATGTGCTTAGTCAGTATTGAGCTACGATTCCTGATTCCATAAATTATTGCCAACATTTGCTTCTATCCATCTCCCTATTACTTGACAGCATCCAATTTAGGAGTTTATAATGTGAACAGAACTTCGCTGCTTAATATGTTTAAGTATTTATAAGAGGCATAATTGGACGTATGATTAGATGCATTTGTCTTCTAAATCTGTTGTCAAACATACAAAACTACAGCTCAAGGCACGTAAGCGGCTTTGAAGCTTATTCGGTTGATCTATTTTATGATTATGATTTTAGTCAAATATTTAAATTCACTTGCATTTGTGTCGCCAAGCTGGCAATCTGACTGCAATATTGCATTTGTCAGCGCTCCAAATATAAATCGCACTGCAGCGCAAATTGTCAGCGTGAAATTGAAATTCATGAAATATCGAATATTAAAATATTTAAATCGAATGTCAAAAATTTCTGTCTGTCCGTCAGCAGCTGGCGAGCCTGGCTGTCAATAAATTGTAGAAGCATTTTTCCTCAACTTGCAATATGTTCACTATATTCTCTGGAGCGCACAAAGCAAAAACTGACACCAGCGAGTCACAGCATCAGATATGTGCGTGTAAGTAATGTATTCTTTGTAGCCATGTTTGAAATATCAAATGTTGTATTAGGCTGAACTTGCATTGAAATATAATATGGGATGATGTGTAGCAGCTTATTGGCGTAAGCATGAAAAGATGCCATTTGCTCACACTCTTCAGATACTAGCGGAATTTCTATATTATATTCTTGCTTAATATATTGTAGTTCATGTACAAATAACAGATTATTAAGTTACCCTTGCTTATATTCCTATACTATTACTCAATGCCAACAAAAGCAATTCAGATGTTAACAAAAGAAGTTGGGATTATGTTTGATGTTTCCATGTCGAAGCGGATAGTATCAATTTGTGCTGGAAATTAGATATGGGCTATAAGCATGTGACTGCAGGAGAGTAATTCTGCTTAAATAACCTTAAAGTTGTACGTCAACTACTTTTGAGTTGGATTGCCTGCTGCCTCTCGTCAATTGAAGTGCTTTTGGCAGCGCATTTACTGGCTGGGTATTTGCATATTGCTGTTTGCTTTGGTAATTAAGTTACCAACTTATTAAACGTGTTTATGATGTTTACACAAGAATTTATTTACCATAATATTTGCAAGCGTTTAAGCCAAGCTGTTGCTGTTGTTGTCGGTATTATTATTGCTGGAGTTCCGCTAATATTATTACAACTGTGATTCGTGGGGCGGACTGTGCGCGCAGATTTGTGGCGATTTGAGTTGTGCAAATAAATGAATAAAAAGTGAAAAACAAAAAAAAAAATAACACCAGACACTCAAACAATAATAAAACATTCAATTAAGCGCAGCGCGCTGCGGCTGTTCGGGTAATTACATAAATGGTTTATTTATTCAGTCGCGCGTTGCCAGATCGCCAAGCGACTGACTAACCGACCGACTGGCCATTGAGCCAGTCAAAAATGATTTTACTCAATTCTCGTTGTGTATTATACATTAAATTCAATGCCGAGCCGCCGCTACACAGCCAACGCTGATGTCAATTGCCATAAGAACAAGCTCATAAAAGTTACGCATACGCCATGTAAGCCATATGAAAGCACGTCGCGACGCTGACCCGTTAGGATGGCATCATTCAGATGTTAGGCAAACGTGGCCAAACACGACCCATGAAATACCTTACTCATTGGCCCAACAGACCAAAGTGCTTAGTCATACATGGACCCACACACGCTCATACACTCACATCTTCCAGTTTGTACTTGTATCTGGTAGACACATAAGGGGCTGTCACTTAATAGATGCAGACACATACTGAGCATATCCTGGACCGTGTCCATGTTCAGGGAATGTTGATGATTTTGATGTTCGTGTCATTTAAAAGCGTTATGCGTGACGAAACGGAAGCGCTTAAAAGCCACAATAACTAAACGCTTGATATGAAGCCAAAAGCCGCCGGACAGAGCTTGCACCCCAAAAGAGACATCAAAATATTCATAGTCCAGCAGTACTGGGCTTCGAAGCAGTGTCGGTGTCTGGTGTCGTCCTGGTTGACGGCGTATGCAGCGGTCGCCATGGCACATTAAGAAGGACTCTTTCTGGCTGTAAATTCTACTGTTTTATGCGCTTTTTGTTACGCACTGCTAGAGAGGCGGCCGGACAGTGCCAAGTACTATGTTGAGCTCGCTTTCAGTTAAAGCATTGCCACGCCTCCAAAATAATGACGCCAAATAAAAACAGCAACAACCAAGGCAACACACAGAGCAACATGACCTCATTATTTTAATTAGATGCGAGCCAGGAGTCTAATCATGACTTCGTGCCAATTTGCCAGTTAGCTAAATGGTCACAAATGTGTCAGCTGTATAGCATTTAATTAAATTAAGTAAATGTCATAGTGTCATTATATGTTAGTTGTATTTTGAAAATTGTAATGCATTTTAAATATTGGTTCTGTAGGCAGAGATTGAAAGTGGGTGGGGTAAGCTAATACTTATATGCTAATATGCTAATGCATATTTCATATAAATTCATAATGTGCTGGAACATTATTTCGATCAGAACAGGACAACATGACGTTGGCATAATTCGACTGGGCCCAGCAGGCCGATCAAATATCAATAGCTAATCCACTGGGAAGCCATGTGCCAGATAAACACGCAGTCCCACTCAGTTCGTACAGCACGTAACCTGCGGCCGACTGAGACATATTGCGTTAGGCCACAAGCGCGTTGGCCCGCCCATATAAAAAACGAGGCCTAGTGGCAAAGGACTGATGTATAGTCTATATGTCAAATACATCAAAGTTGGGTAGCTGTTTGCCCTGGCAGCTAAGCAAACATCGGCCCAAGTCCGTCGAGAACTGAGGCGCAGTCTGAAATGTGTATATCATTTGGATTGATTGCCAAGCCCGAAAAGCTAGGCCATGATGCGTCTTTGTTTGTTTGAAACTGTCGGTATGATGCCTAGTCCTCGACCCGGGCCTTTCTCTGCGCCTGGCCGTGTTTCCGTGTGTGTGTTTTGGATTCATACTCTGTGCTCAGTCCGAAATGGAAACGGCGGACAAGCGAAGCCTTCATATGCTTTCGTTGTCACACTTGGATTGTTGGCACGTGCAGAGACGTAAATGAGTTATGAAATGTGAAGCTGTTGTCTTTAAGGGGGCTGTGGGACGTGCAGCAGGATTATTAATAAATCAAAGTATAAAACTTCAGTCCTAATATTGAATTCCCATGTGTTTAGCAAAACTAATGCTACCAAATGTGACATACATTTATGATAATTTACTTGAGACGACACCATATTTTATATAATAAATAAACTATACATAAAACAGAACTAGAGGATTAAGCTTTGATCTGAGCGATCAAGAATGAGCGATAGAAATGTGGAAATTATCAATGAATATTAAATAATATAGTTATAGATTTGTATTTATTGAAACTGTTTTCAAGAAGTCTGTTGTCACTTAACTTTTTTATTTTATAAACGAAAAACTCCCAACAAGCAGTCCAACATCCAGAAGCGTAGGCCTCAAATATATGTATCAGTGAGAACGTAAAGTTCAAAGTGACATTTCGGCAATAGTGCAAAACAATGCAAGATACAAGTACACAGCGATACACACAGAGATACAAACTATGTTGAACACGTACACACAGACATACATATGCTGGGACAGAATACTCGTAGTAGCGAGCACTTGAAGGCACCACAGAAAGCCAGCGGAAAGATGTCGACGAAGTGCAAAGCGCTTCAAACGATTTTCCGCAAAGTTGACTGCTCCTTGCAGTGGAAGGTGTTTCAGAGTGCCTGTGAGCGTATATTGGTGTGTATCGGTGTGCATGTTTATGGCCACAACAGAGACAGCTGAAGAAGCAGCAGCAGCAGCAACAGCAACAGCAACAGCAACAGCAACAGCAGCAGCAACAGAGCCTGAAATACAATTTTCGACAAAAGCCTTTAGGTATTTCACGCCAGCAAAATATGCGAGTGGGTTAGACAGGCGTGGGCGAGGGAGATCGGCGGGCTCGTGTGTTGCCAACTTCACACCCAATGGCGGCAAATTTTTGGCAACAAACTTGTATGTGCGACTAAGATGAAGCAGCACTAGCCAAAAGGCGAGAAGAATAAGATGAGAATGAGAATGTTTATGTTCATGTGTATGCGAAGGGCCTGCCAAGGCCCAAGCGCTGAGGTGTGTATGTGTGTGTGTGTGTGTGTGTGTGTGGCAGTCTGCGAATTTATTGCCCAGGGAAGCATATCCTTAGCTGTGCGCCGCTTTTTGCGTTGCCACCACCAGCGCTGCAACATGTCGCAAAGTTGTCGAAGCGTGGGCGGCTCAGCTGCCGCTGCAGCGGGAATAGACTCTCGTAACTTGGCTAACAGCAAGACAACAAAAAAACTGAGAGTCGAATATGTTTTAGTGGCGCAACTGTGCTGACAGTTGTGTAAAATATACGCGCTCTCATAATTTATATCAGTTTTGTTAACTGAACGTGACTGCGTCGCGAGACCAGAGCTACTTATCAACAGCCAGCTGTTAGTCCTTTACCGTCCTGACAGAGACTCGACCTGGTGCTGCTGGGTCATGCCCCGACATCGGCGTGCCGTCGATGTCTACACGTTCGTGCAATTAGCCAAATGGCTCCACGGTATGACTTGTGCCTTTTGTTCGCCTTCCGCAGCTAAGCGCCTTAGCGGCGAGTCTTGGGCCAAGACAGAAGAATTTCTCATATACATTTTTGTGCAAGTATTTCTATATGTATCATATAGAACATGCCTGAACTTACCATCCCATATAATCTTATATACAATTTCAGGAACACAAAACCTCAAAGTACCTAAAGCCCACAGCCCACAATTTAAATCCCAAGTATTATTCACTTAGTGGTCAGGGCATAAAACAGCTGCCAAATCGAGCAAGCCCCAACCATTGCTCTTGTTTAATTAACTAATCTAAATACATGAAGTTGACTGTAGGATAAAATACAAGAGATAAGAGAATAGACACTATGCATGCAACCCCCTGATTCGGATACGTTAATCCAATTTGAAAACTTAAATGCTTTAATCAGAAAATGTGTTCTGACCACATAAACCACAGAATACTTGTACATAAAATGTCTCTTTTGGCTTTTGATTTTATTTCAGTGTCAATTTACATTGGGTTCCTTTGTTGAAATGAGGCCACAGCCTACACATGACCATTTCATCGTTGGTTACTCAAAACCGCAAAGCCAATTATTTGAATTTACCAAGTTGAATCTTGGAATAGCAGACCTTTCACAACAGGGCTTCAATCAGTCGAGAGCCTCAATCAACACTCGTGCTTTCAACAACAGCTCGATAAATATGGATACTGTCAAAAGAATTGTGATTAAGACAAGCAAAAGTAATCGAATGCATGGAGCTGAAAATATAAAAAAAAAAATAAGACGAGAAGCGAAGAAAATCAATAAAGGCCAACAACAAAGGCTGTAAATCTCATCATTCTTCATTTAATTTCACATTCTCGTGCTGCATTACAAGCAAACTACTCTTATAAGAAGGAAGTCTTACACGAGGCTCCCAGTGCGCTTTCTCACTTCTTATTGTTGTGAGAAACTTCGATTAAATAATAATCAAATAAAATTATGTGATGGCCGAGCGCAATAATTGCCGCACTCTCCATCCAGATAACGATGCACATAATTGAAATCCACAATGCTCTGATTTTTATAGCTGCCCGCCATCATCGCCATCATTGCCATCATCGTTGCTCGGCAATCCTTCACTGGACAGATATAAATTTTTTGCTCTTGATGCTGCCCGTTTGATTTATAATTGCGAGAAACATTAAAACTGGACTGCAGTGGGTAGAGTGTCGAGTTAATTACTGTGCTTAATAGGAAGCCTTTATAGACACATAATGTAAGCACACACACAGACACTCATACACGCATACACACTCAGAGCACATGCACAGTCGAGTACTCAAGCTCATTCATATACTTTGTACAATAATCGTTGCGAGTACTTAAGCGTGTATATGGACTGTTTGCGTATTTGGACTCAATTTAATTTCGATTTGCAATCAGTTCAAGAGCTGCCTAGTTCTTTCAGGAGCCCAGCACTTTTTGTGATGTTTTCATTTTCAGTTTCGTCTTCGTTTGGATTTTCATTTCTAGTTGTGCAACTCAATTCGAATTTGATTTGATTGCAAACATTTCTCTATCCCCATCGTATGGAAAGATGCTTTGTCAGTTGCAACAATTTGGTGCATTTTACATTGTTTGTAATGTCACTCTCTTTCCCATGTCGTTTTTGTTGTTGTTATTATCACAAACGCTGATGATGTTGTTGTTGCTGCTGGTGCTGCTGCTACTGCTGATGTCGTTGTTGTCGTCCTTGGGGTACATAATTCGACCCCATCGATTTTTGTAGCCCGTCTGTTAAGAAACTAAGCAAACAAAGTTGATATTATCCTCAAAGCAATTAATTACTTCCGGTGCTCATCAAAGTGGACTACGAAGCAGAATGAATTTTAAAAAAGAGTTGATGGAATTTCATTTGAAATGAGAATATATTGTATATATCCATCTCTTTAATAAATATTTGTAAATCACATATATAACAATTCTATAGATATTCTGTTCATTTTTCAAAAATTCTTGGATCGATTCTGCATTTATAATACTTTTATTGCAGCTCAGCTCTGAGTACAGAGCATTGCATCCTCGCTTGGTAGCAATTTTAAATATCAGAAATCTTTGATATTTAGCTTGAGTGACTTACTATAGTCTTTGGAAAAAGCTTTTTGCATTCAACAACACTGAGATTGCCGGAAATTAACTCGTTGCACAAAGTCAAAAAACTACTTAGTCGATCTATTATTCGATAGATAGCTCATTTATATTTGACCCGAGGACTGCTCTCATTAACATGCTCAACTTGTATATAATAGCTATTTTATATTTCAGAAATCTGTGATAGACTGATGAAATTTTTGGACAAGGGATTTTTGCATATAATAACACTGAGATTCCCGGAAATTGGCTCGTTGCACAAAGCTAAAGGTAAATAAATATTGTTGGCTAGATAGTTCATTATCATTCGCACAGCGCTTATCCTCGCCATACTCTATATTAACTCTTTCTTCCATGCCCCGATTACAGCTTTCAATAACAAGCTGTACTTTAACTTAATAGCTATTTCATATTTCAGAAATCTTTGAAATTTTTAGCAAGAGTGACTGACGAAAGTCTTTGGAAAAAGCTTTTTGCATTCAATAACACTATGATTGCCGGAAATTAGCTCGTTGCACAAAGTCAGAGAACTACTTAGTCCATGTCCTCGCTTTAAATAGCTCGCTTTGCCATTAGCTCGTTCATTCATAATGAAAAGCTTCAGCAATTGCCAATGGCCAATGACCAGCTGCGAAATGAATTCCACTTTAATTTAAAGTTGAATCAATTGTTTAAGCAACACCAAGGATAGCACAACAAGTATGCGTTCACAATTTCCTCGAGTGGTCAAACCCAAACAAAATGTTTAACAATAACATAAAATGCAACTGCAGCTAATGCCATGGCCAACATGTCTGAAGTGCTGCTTCTCTGTGCGGCGGTGCCGTGTGGGAATGTGGATTCGTCTGCGGTGACTGCCTGGTATGGCAAGTTCCTATGCTCAACACGCGCACCATTTGCTAAATGAAATTCCTCTAAAGCTTGCTATGAAACTGTTCAGCAAGTGCAGTTCTGCCATTGCAGATAGGAGTAGTATGTTAACAAAGAATTTTTCAAGCTAAAGGTGTACTATTAGTTGTGATCTCTTTTACCAAAATTCATGTATCCCTTTAGATTTAAAAATAGTAATTATTAATGTTGTCTCTTAGAGAACTAAGAGCTGGACTTTAAAATCAATCCAATCTCAAATTCATTCTCTTTGATTTTCCATTTTATGCGAAAAGCTATTCAAAGTGGGCTTATCACAAATTAAAGCCCTATCAAAACTCACAATGGACGCAGAGCTTATGATTGTCTGTCCAGCGTTATGAACTAAACATTTTACGTGGTTGTCAAGACATTTCAATTATTCAATATGATTTGAATAACTTGAATACCCTTAAACAGACGCAAGTATTATAATCAAAGAAATTTGATTTCTATTACATTCTCACATTCTTGTAATCTAGGAAAATGTTTTTAAAGTTCTTCTTGAACAGAAATGTGAAATATCAAATTGTTACCTATTGAATCACTCAGAACCTCAACATGAATGGCAACAATTGAAACATCAGCAGCAAAAAGAACTGTAGACTGACGGGCCTGGTTGGTGTCTTAAATTTCACTTGGGCAACAAAACGAAATAATTAAGCTTAACGAAATGGCGCAGAAGGCAAAAGGCGAGAGAGAAAGAGAGAGTTGAATGAAAAAACTATTAAATGGAAACAAACATGAAATTCAGTTGGCGAGACACCGACACATGGCGTCTAGTGGGTGGTATGTGTTGAGTCGTAGGTGGGTTTCTGGCGTAATGGAAAAGAGAGCCGCCAAAGCATTTGAGCGCTGTCTCAGTCGACGCAGCTGTCGACAGCAGCATCGGCTGCGGTTTGGATGCCGTTATGCTTTAACTAAATTGCGGCGCTTGTGGCCAGCGTTGACGGGGCGTCGGCCTGCCTGCCAGTCTGTCTGTGGGCGTATATATATGTGTATGTGTGTTGCGGGCAACGCTTGGCGTACAAACACTCAAGCAATTAAAAGTAAAAATTCTGCAAACTTTTCGCATTCGTTTTGTGTTGATTATGCGCACGAAAGTTGCTGCTGCGACCAAAATTAGCAGCAGCAGCTAATGCGCTAAATCTAAAGTGAATACACGTACAAGTGTACGTGAGTGTGTGTGTGTGTGCAGTCAAAATGCATTCGCTTGTGTTTAATGCGGCGCGTCAGTGCTAAGTGTCGCGGTTTCAAAATGGCGCTCGACTTCGACTGGACTCGACGAGAATGAGAATGCGGATGCCGATAAGGATGCGTATGTGACGATATACTTAGTCGGCTCAACATTCTTATGCGATTTGCTTTTGCCTATGGCACCAGTTAACCACAAGAGTCCAAAGTTTTAAAGTGGTGTCTGAGGTACAGCAAATGTAAAAGAGCTCGGGTAAGGCATATCGCTGCAGTGGCTTGAAGATTGTTTATGTTTGATGTTTACTACCACTGACCAAGTTTACATACCCATAGACATATGTACATACATATATTTGATATGTTTACTTGTTGTACGCACAGCTTGATCAGCACAATGTACTCGGATCAACAGCTTGTCCGACTCATATTGCGTGAGGTGCCTATAAAGTGACGATGTAGCAACATGACGCACACACATACATGCACACCAAGCTCGATTAATGGACAAGTGGACTGTTCAGCTGTTGGCTGTTGCCTGTTAGCTGTTGGCTGTCGGCTGTCGGCTGTTGGCATCCTTACTTATACGCTGGCTGTTGCCATTGTTGTTGGCCTTTGTTCTGTTTCAATTATACTAATTAGATGTAGGTAAACATAATTGCCGAGACTAATTTACGATTTTGCTTTCACTCATGTGCTTGTGCTCTGCTGGTATTATTGCTGGCATCCGATTATCCCATGGAAATTCAATCAGCACAACAGTAGCAGAGGTGAAAGGCCGGACTTAAGGCTTTCAATAAATTTAAAGATAACCCTAGTTAACAGGCGGCAAGCTTCATTAATTTAATGATAACAAATTGAGTTTGTCTTTGATTTGACTTTTGCATTGCATATTTATGGATGAGTTCGTGCGGAAGCCGATGACACAAGAATCGTAGAGCGGCCTCAACTGGGACTGTGTGTTGTGGGCGTGTGGACTGTGTCATAACGAGTTCATTGTCGACAATTATGCTAATCGATTATCTCTCGAAAAGGCCAATCGGCAATCACTAATTGCGCATATTGATGAGTCCCTCACATGCTCGACTGTCATTTAATAGCCAGGCAATTGGGTTAACTGAAATGGGAAATCATGTTGCAGGCTGAGCGTGATTTTTGCAGTTAAGTTACCAAGGAACTTGGCATTAACTTGGGGAGCGACAAAGCGAAATTAATTAACGGCTTAACGACTGCAGCTTCAAATTGCAAAAGTTTTAATTAATTTTCCACGATTTCTGCTGCATGTAGTATGTAGTCGTCGGCAATTTCATATTTGCCACACAAAAAGTTTTATTGCCATTTGCAGTTTTGATTTCCTTTTCGGAAATTCGCTTTGAAATACGAACGGTATACATTCCGACCTAACATACACACACACACACACACACATACATACGAACATTTAGAGATACATATAGTTACAGGAAGAACGGTATACCTATGTCGAATAACTGTGATATACAGCCTTTGAAGCGGGCGCTGTGGTAAGGACGTGCCACGTCAGGCAGCCGTAAATGCAGTTAACGAAGCGTTCAAGGTTAGTCGCAAGCCCAAGCAACAGAAACTCGACGCAAGGCACAAGACAGAACACACAAGACACAGAAAACACAAGAAACACGAAGTAAGGAACATGAGTTGCAATTTTATGAAATTTATTTCGCACGAATTGTGTGAAGACATTCACACAATGCGCTACAAATGGCCAAGGCATCCGACTTGCTTAAGGCTATCATCTGCATCAGAGTGTGAAGCAAGTGAAAAGTGTTGCATACTTACGAGCAGCACTTCGGACGGCTACAGATTTCGTCAGACAATTGTGAACAGTGTGTGCTAGTTATAAGTTAGAGCCATCGATTTTGGCACGTTCGCATCAACACTCTCGCTTTCCCATAGAGCATTGATAATTCGTCTTGCTGGGCCCGGTGTCATGGCCAGATATTTTCCTTATCATTTTTCCAGCATTCATTTTGCAAGTCACGTTGCTGTTGCCGCTGCTTGCACAATAAATAAAAGGCCTCGGAAACGGCTGCTCATCCCTATCCGGCCGTCGACAATCAGCGACTGCCCATCTGTCAGTTGGGCTGTCACTCGTCTCGCCCACGTCGCCCAAATGTGCAACGAGTAATTATTTAACAGCTTCAACATAATCATATATTATTGAATTCGAACATTAAATATAATGCCTGTAATTGATGCCAATGTAAATTAGATATGCCCACTTATATGAGGCATTTGCTCGTTAATTGCATTCGTGGCTGCAGAATGCGTTCGATTTTAAAGCAAGCGTTCCTCAGCGTACGTTGTGTGGCAAACTAATTTAAAAGTATAATGGAACTCGCAAGTATTTCGACAGTTTCTTTTTTCGAATACTCCCCAGTGATTCACTGGGGACTCAAAGCGTGGTGGATGGGGCAATGTAAGTAGGATTGAGAGACAGAAAGTTAGGAAGGCAATATGCAAAATTGCCAGGGACCTTCCGATAGATACAGCAACTAGCAACTGGCGGACAGTTTGCATGGCGTGTCGAAAGTTGCTGCCTTTTTAAATTGGCATTTAAGCTGAAATTGATTCATTGGGACATCCGACCCTCTTAGCAGACCCCATGCCACGTTTGAGTCTCAATCTGAACTACTTACATGGCGCGCCGCGATAATTTAATTTATTTTCAAACTCAATTTCAGGCATTCTGTGAGCGTACTTTCAACTTGATTTTGTGCATTTCTCTTTGGCTGAAGTACCGACTGAACTGCTAAACTGAGGCAGGACCGAACTTCTCGACTGGACTTCATTATGTTCATCCGGCTGTCGAGCTGATTGTCTGCTTTGGCCGGGAATACTTTTTTGGAGGAAGCAGTCAACGGCCACATGCCCGAACAAAGTGGATTTTTTTTTGTTGCCGTCCGGAATTTTCACTAAAGCAGTAAAAATTGCATTGTTTTCCCTGATGTCGATTATCGTGAGCTGGTTTTTATTATGCTCTATTTTGTTTTGCCTTCATGAATTGATGCTTGCTGAATGCGCAGTCTGCAGCATGCATTGGCTCTTGTCCGCTCTGGTCGCTGACCCACCTGGGAGTCGGCTTGCAAATATTTTCACTTCGATTTATTTCAGCTCTCTTCAGCTGGCAATTTGTTAAAAACCATTTGAGTGAACCTCTCAGCGCTTTCGGTCGATCAAATTGTGCTTGCTAGTTGAGTTTTCAGCTCTCAAACTCTGATACCAGATGGAATTTCAAAACTAAAATTGCACAACAGCCAAAGCGAATATTTTAAATAAATCAAATTACTTACGGCAACGCACTGAGCCCATGCATCATTTAACTTTTAACATATTGTAACCTAATATAGAGATGTATAGAAAAAAAGTATATTTAGCACGGGAGTAAAAATTTCTAAAAAAATTACTGTAGATCTAAGTTTAGAAGGAAATGCGACCTAGGTAAACTATTTCGAACAATTAACTCATGAGAATTAAGGTTAACACTGATTACATAAACAATTAAACACTTTCAAATTATAGAATAAATTGTTTGTAAGTTCTACAGAGAACAAGTTTTCCAAATTGAAGAAGTCCCCATAAGAGAGCACATATAAACAGAAGTCTCTTCCCAAAATGATAAGTTTTTTTTTTGTAAACATCTGAGTCATTGTGATTGATTACAAGTGAAATGTTTTACTCTGACGTTTTAAATTTAAGCCCAAAATAAATCACATCATGGCGTAACACGTCAGGAAGTGGGCGATGAGTACTTGACATGCACAGCAAATGCGATTGAAAAATCAATAGATGCGCGCGAGTCAAATTCAGCTGGATATATTTCTATATTATCTTCCAAAACTGTTTTTTGTAAAGCAATAAATTTAAAGGTATAAAAAGAAAAAAACTCAAGATCTATACATTTTATTAATTTCGGATTTCAAACTAAGCGTACAACTTGCATATAACAATACAAATTTCAACTGAGTTTCAGTATTAATAAGCTATGCATGCAAATAACGGTCATGAATTAGCCATTGGCAAGAACTTGGTTCGGAGTCTGACAATTTTTCTGTTTCGAATTTGTAGCCTTGTTCACAAGTTTTATTGCTTTGGGGTCTTAAACGAACAAATTGCTTTAACTTTTCGCATTATTTGTTTAAAATATAATTAAGTTTCATATATACAGTTAAGTCGGTATGGAAGAACTTATACAGTGAAGCACCCTAACGAAGGATTTTTTCACTCCAGGGCAAGTAACATGCACAAACAAATAGTTATAGTTGGCGGGATGTTGTTGTTTCTTCTGACCAGAGGCCCTTGTTGTTGTTGTTGTTGTTTTTGTTATGGGGAATTTCTCACAAAATTAGATTTCACAACTTGAACTTTTCTATAACTTTATTCATGTAGAACTTAAGCCTTTTTCGTGTAGTTTCTTATTAAATTAGCTACTTTTTCAGTTGAAACCCAAGCACCACAAAAAGTCCACGAATGCTGCTGTAAGTTTTTCTTTGACTCACAGTTCATAAGGAAGCCGTCGTTCCAATCAAAGGGCAGCCTCTTGGCCGAGGAGAAGCGGACTGCAACTATGGCAGCTGCCAGAAGGACGCCATCTGAATTCTGAAAAGTTTACTCCACACGATTTTGAACACACGCAAAGTTAAGATGGCAGGAATACCAAATTATCAACAGCATTGGAATCGAGCTGAGCATAAAAAGTTTGACCAAATTGAATAGCTAATTAATTTTGGACTAGGCAGTCCCGGACATTAAGCGGCAGAACTTTAAGCCCTAGCAGCAGCAGCAGCTGTGCGCATTTCGGTATATATTGAAAGACTTATTTTTTGGCATCGAGCCAAACCGAAAGTGTCCTGCTTTGTGGTGATCTTATCGCAATGGCTGCACACAACATTTCGCTAGGCCATATTGTGTTGTCACATGGCTTGGCTTTGTGTCGGACTTGGCCCTGACTTCTTGGCTGGGTCAGAGAATGGCTCTTGTATCCCTTAGGTGGCGTATTGCACAATTTGGTTGCAACTGCTTGGAAAATGGCAAAACTACAAATACTGTAGTCTACAGGCTGCAGACTACAGTGTGACTTTAAGTTCTCCAGCAACACAGCAGCATGCTGCGCCCGTTGCGCGTTGCGCACTTAAGGCGCATAATGATAACCCTTGACTTTCACATAAGCAGCAACAGCAGCAACAGAGGGTGGCAGCCAAACAAGTGAGGCCTAACGAGTGAGCTGCTTTTTGTGCGTTAAACTCAACGAGCAGCAACTGGCAAATGATGTCAACGAGCATGCATGCAACAGAAAGAAGAAGAATGCCCCACGAGAATGGGAAACGGCAGCGCCAGCAGCAGCCGCAACTGAAAAATCCCAAGTGGCCCAACCATTGGCAAATACTCACACTCGTATTCGTATTCGTGCTCGTACACGTAAATAACGGCACTGTCGAACGAATAACGTCATCCTGGTTGAGTGACTAAAAGCCAGTGACGTTGCCTTTGTAAGCGGCGCTAATTCGAGTGACAGCTACAACAATTGCCATGCTTTCGCTTACAGCAACAGCAACAGCAACAACAACAACAACAACAGTAGCATTCAACCATGGGCAATAACATTTGCGGCTTAAATTTTAAATGTGCAATGGGCAAACGTAAGGCGCAAATTGGCTAAAGTGTTAGACGGTAAAAGTTTGGGTAGGAAGAAAATATGAGCCAACTCAATGGCATGCCATATAATATTTTATGCTGATAAATTGCCTTTTTTATTGCATTTGCTTTTGAGTGAAAACATTTTCTTGCCGGCGCTGGGCAGGTCAACGGTCTTGGCCAAGAAATATGGCAACGCGCAAGAAAAAGGCCAAAGCCAGACAGTCCCACAGACACGGGACACACAGACACACTGGCAGAGCCATACGAATAAAGTGCAAAGTATGGCAACTAATGTTGGTGGAGGAGGCGATGGGAGTTGACTCTGATTCGGTTTCGCTGAGTGACTGGGTTGCTGGGCACCCACATTTTGGGCTGCCAGGATCGTTTGTTATGTTGCTGATGTTTGATTATTATGTTTGATGGCATTTGGGAGCTGACAGTGGGTCTGCTGCTGCTGCTGCGAAGGCTTTGATGAATGATCTGGCACTTTGCTGCAGGCAGCAAGTGAAACTTGAAACCGTCCAATACAGCAACAGTGCAAAGCTCCATACTAGCAACAACAACTTGTCGAGCATTAAGTGCGTTTGGCAATCGCAGCTTATACTGTCTACAAGTAAATACCCCCTGTTTGCGCACAAATGATAAGCAGGGTATGGCCATCGAAAAAATAGAGATACAGTAAGACTTTAAAATTCCTTGATACCATCCTAACGCCAAATCGAATTGCTGTCTCTCAGCAATCGCATAAATGTAGTCAGGTTTTATATACAGGGTATCTCAATAATCGACGTGGTCCTGTTTTCTTTTTTTCTGGCTGTCGCTTGGACATGTTCAATGCACAGCTTAAATGCTTCATTTCATTTTATTTCACATTTCAGTTTAGCATGCGCACAATAAAAAGAAACCCCCAAAAAAAAGAAGACAGAGTAAAACAAAACTCAAACTAAATAAAGCAAAACCAAATAAAATCCAAACACAAACGCTACAATATCCACTTTCAATTCAATTTACATGCCAAACGCCACAAAAAGCACAAAGCAAATGAGCAGCCAGTTGCAAAAACAACATGGTCCAGGTCCACAGTTTGGCACAGACCCCGCCGCACAGTTTCGCTCTTTGTTGATGCTACTTAAAACTAGCTTTTCAACAATTGCAACAAAAATAAGCTGGGCTGCAGCACCTGACAATGTTGGCACGGATGCACGGCCCTAACGACGAACAATCTGGCCAGAAGCGCCTGCAACGCGAATATCATTCACATTGAATTTCAGCTAATACAGATTATTTCAATTAACTTTTCAAACGCCATAAAATATATATAAAAAAATGATTAAATTAGCCTACAGCTTTTTTTATTTACTTATAACTGACTAATCTTATTAAAATCAGCTAAGAAGATATTACAATCTAATGAATGTGAATATATAATATCCTGGAAACTTGTTTGGTTATATATATATATATATATATAATTTTGTACATAATTGTGCATTCTCTTTACCTTGACAACCTGTTATACTTGTTAACCCCAGAGGCTCACAAAATGGTGAAGGATGCGATGCCCTGCCAGGCAGTTTCTAAGCTGCGCGCGACACCAACGAACATTGAAGTGTCCTTTTTGTGCGCCTGGTTAGACACAGAAATTTAAATGGTAATAGCGTTTACTTAGCCATTGCTGCTCTGGTTCTCCTCTGGCTCTTGCTCTTATTGTTGCTCGATTCGAGGGTCCTGCCGTGACAAGTGACCAACGGCAAAGGCTCCAGACCCTGCTCTGGTTGGCGGTGGGCGTTGCTTGAAGTTGACATTTGCATGTATTTTTTTTTTCATTTTATTTATTTGTTCCCTCTTTTTTTTTTGTTTCTCATGGCAGCAAATAAAGGCCAATGGCTGTGGCATGAAATATGCACAGTTAATTTTCAATTTATACCAGAAAAACGGCATCAAGCGATCGCCTAAAAAAGGACAAGACTAAAGGAAATTGAAACGCCTGTCGGCTGAGCTGACATTTTAATTGGTGCGGCCTGTGACAATCAATTACAGGGTCAGTCGGAGCAGCGATTCGCCATCGGTTGCGGTGCTTTTAAAAGCCACTCAAATATGTATTGCAGTGGGTGGTGCCACCACAGTCAAATTGACAACAGCTGCAGCTGCAGCTGCAACTGCATTCAATTAATGCGTCCTCGTGCCCCCAGCACCATATTGATAGATGCCAAGGAAACGACGGCGCTTCTTCTGTTCGCTCGGTTAAATGCAACAAGAGCAATTTACTCCTCTGAGTCCTCTTTGCTCCTTTCTTATCAACAGTGAACAAGCTATATGCCACGTGCATAACAGGTTGCCCCGACGAATAGTCAAGTCTCTGAATAGCCTGGAAAATAATTGAAAATACTTATATCTTTCTTTTGTGGCTCATACGAGTTTCCGAGCAACACAGCCCACTATGAACAATTTCTACTGCCGCCAAGTGCCCACTTGTGGTCTTAATACTTTTTGAGTTCATTCATCCACTTGAAAAAAGGCAAAGCTATGTTCATTTAAATGGAAATTTAGTAAGATTGAAGACAATGGCCATCTGAAGTGATGCCAGCTTTAGTGCAGAAATATACAAATATTTATAAGTAACATACCACCCACATACATTCATTTAACTACATTTTTAGCTAGAATCAATCGATTTTTGTGATCTGCTTCTAGGGTGTCAATGTCGTTATGCTTGTCTAGCCAGGTCATATCATAAATAAACATATCGCATGACAAAGTAAACAAACCTCAACAGAACACTAACTAACTGTCGACATATATTGATGTCATTTATATTTACATATACATACAAACTGGGTAAAGATTTGTGTGTGCGTGTGTGGGTGTGTCCATGTGTATATAAAAATATACCATCAAAAGAAATCCTGACATCCAGATCAGGAGACAAATCATTACACGAATATCTAGACATTAGCTTGTTAGTTTATAAACTCTTGTATTCAATGACTCGGTAAACAAATACAGTTTAAGCAAGCAGTCTATTAATTAAGCAAATACTAAATATAGTTATTTTCAAGAAATTTGACATATTTATAAATACAAAATTTATTTTCCTCAAATATTACTACTTAGCTTTATACATAAAGATGTAATCAATGGCCGTAGCTTGACTCTTGCTGAGTCAATTTTATTTAATTAAAAAGTGGCTTATAAATTTCAGTCAGTTGCTCATACGAAATAAGACAAATAGATTTTTTCATTATTAGCATGTTGTAAATGTAGTTTATATTTGGAAACTGATTCATTTTTGTTTGCCTCGCATTCGTATGTTGATACTCTTATTGAAAAATGCAAATATTGAATAGTTTACGAGTATCTTATAAATAAAATGTTTTCAGTAATGAAAAGCAGTGCTCCAAGTAGTGGAAAATATGCGTATAACGAGCGCTACTTTTGTATGTAAATCTGTGCATTTCATACAAAAAATGAGGCAGATTCTGGTACAAAACGCTCGGGCTTCAGTTGCCGTTGCCGTTGCCTTATTTCCATGCACGGCACGAGTACTGAAAATTCAATTCATGCACTTACTCAATAAGTGGCATTCAGAATGCTCAACACTGCCATCGAGGGTATAAGAATGAAGTTTGTGGTGGGTGCAGTATCCGTTGAGTTGGTCAACTTAAATGCATTTATCATAATATTATAATATTTTATTGTGGCAAATACAATTTGCGAGTGATTGCTACAATATTTGCTCAACATTTCTAGCATCCGCCTTTGTGGAATGCCAAGCTCGTCCCCGGGCGGAAGTAAAAGTGCTAACAGCGACAATCTCCACCAACTGGTGTCGTGCGCTATCAGTGCAGCTGCGACAACATCTGCTTATGCTTATGCTTGCACTAGTCAACCACTTTATGGCTAAGCGCATCTAACAGACTCCCTCTTTCAGCTTAGAAAAGAAAACTAGCTCGCGAGCTAAATGAAAACGGGCTATACGCTTCTATATCACATATTCCACCTTGTTTAGGGTTAATGAGCCCTGTCACTGTAAGACACTTTCGTCACAGGCAGGAACGTGGCCCAGCACATATATTATCTGCATGTTTTTACTCAACTGGCATCTATCTACATTGGTGCACTGGCAACTGCGCTCAAACACCTTAAATACAGCCTGAAGCTATTTTCAGCTCGAGCATACAAATTTACATTTATAATTTAACATTCAACAACCACCTTGCAGGAGTGATGTAAAGAATACGCTAAAGAAAACGAAGAATACGTGCAGTAGACACTGAGTAAACAACCAAGAAAAAACCAGGTTTTTACAGAAACCAAAAAGATGAGCATAGCCTGTGAGATATGCACTGGGCTAGAAAAAAGTGTGCGACGCAACAGTCGTGGCATGTGGAGTCTCAATGGTGCCCAGAGCGCTTACAAAGTCACAACTGCATAACACTTGACTCATGGCCTGCCTTGACGATTTGCATTTCCGAATTTTCACGCAGTCTACAAAAGCAAATTCACAAAGGCCCAGGGCCCATGTCTAAGGGTCATCTGGAACTTATGCACTCAACAATGTTCTGCTTTGAGCTGCGTTGAATGAGATTACTCATACGCGTAGTGTGACCATTTTGGGAAGCTTTTTAAGCGCAAAAACTAAATGGATTGGCTGCATGCACTCAATTCGATTCCACGCTGTACCTTTGACTGCGCACTCTAAGTGCAGCACTTTTTTCCACGCCTCCCACCATCAGAGAAATATTTCCTCAAAGGCTGACATACATACATATTCATGTAGAAGAGAACTCATTTGCCAGCTGGCCACTTGCAATTGGAAATAAATCATGCTATTTATTACAATTTTCCTTGAACTATATCTGCAGTGATTGCTAACCCAACTATTGGAAATGAAAATCACAAATTATTTATTCAAATATCACCTGACTGTGGTGTGCAATCAACAGAGATATGTCACTCTGCGGCTTGGGGGCGAGTAGTTATGCATGAATGATACTTGAGCTGCTGCAATTGATGATGAGCAAGTTGACAGTATTGAGTGAGCAGAGAGCAGATAAAAGAAAAAAACAGAAAAGTAGATTAATCTAATCTCAAAGGGAAGTCCAAACCCCCACAGTCAACGCCACCAAAGGATGGGAGCGAAAACGAATTATGGCCAACAGATTGACGATGAAAATCGAATTTCCTTCAGCCACAACTGCAAATAAACGAACTTGTTTATAACTCTTGGTGGTTTGAATATGCAAAATAAATAAACCTCGCTTTTTTCACTATGAAGAGCTTAATCAGAACCTCGCAAGGCAAGTAATCAAACTTCGCTATTGAATGGTCAGAATTGCAATTTTGTATTATATTCAATGTGAATTGAGTGACATTTTAGTATTCATTTTGATGAGAAAGTAAAGTAAAATAAAGTCAAAATCAAATGAATAACACTAACGTCACAAACTATCTCAAAACGCATCTTAATTTAGAATACATGCTCTGTTTTTATTATAAATGCTGAAACGTTTTTCAGAAAGGTAGTTGCTTGCCGAAAGAGCAGCACTCAAGGCCGCAGAGAAGTACAAAAACCCACATTTATGACTAAAAATGTTTATAACATGCTCCAACAATACAATATAAGAGCAACTGCTGAGCGGGGGCTTGCCAGGCAGTCGGAACCACGACGAGAACACGGCTCAAAGTGGCATGCAGCGACTGACGTGCCACTGACAGTGAGAATATGTGCTATGTGTGTGAGTTGTATGAGGACGTGTGAGAGAGTGCTTTGTGTGTGTGTGCGATCATAATCCGAAAAACGTTGTAAAAATTCCAAAAACAGCTCATGTGTGAAGCACTTTTCACATGCGATTTGTGTTGAAAGACGCCCTGGGACATTATTTAAAGGTGACAGGCGACACGAGATCTACTCTCCACGTAGCCACAGCTACCGCCCAGCTGCGCTCAGAGTCCGATGTCTTGCCTTGTGCTAGCTGCCTGAGTGCTGGACGAAGGCATAGCTGGGTCAGGTAGTGCAGTCTAGAGCTCACAAAGGTCATTTAGTCAGCGGGCAACTGTCAAGGTGGGTGGGCGGCCGGCCAGGCGTAATGTGGCCTGCTAGGCTGCATCAGCCAGCCCTTGCAGCTCGTCAACTTGTCTTGTATGTGCTCCGCTGTCCGCCTGCTCGTCAGAGTGAGCCAAGTGATTCCGATGCTTAAAAGGCCAAGTGCTTGTGGCAGCTATTGCAGGATGAAAAGTCTTGCTCGGCTTTAGTTTATTCTTAAAGCCTGCCACTTAATTTACTCGCGCTGAAGCCGTCAGTGAACTGCATCGCAATGCTGACAGCAGATTTGCATTTGTTTGCTCATTTGATGCTGCTGAAGGCACATGTAATTAAACCACAAGCAGTGGGTGGCCACGTTCGAAGCCAAACCAAAGAGCTTGTTGTTGTTTATCAGGCGACTGTTATTAATATTTACCAAGTCTGTGATAGCTTGTTCAGCCTTATGCCTGTCATGGTTTCGGCCGACTGCAGTTGAGCAAACAGTTGACAGGCAAACAGTGAAAAGGTGCGCTGCAAGTGACAGAGAAATTTCTCATTTTATTGTGCACTCGCATACACACGATTCCATGCAACAAGCAACACGCTAAAAGGACTCTATCTTTTGTATATACAATATACGATAACATCTATGTGAAACAAATGTACATTCAACGCGCTTTGATAACAAATGTCTTCGGGTTTATTAATACTTATGATGCCATTCAAGTCATCAACTTGTTGGCTCGTATATTTACCCAAATCAATGTATAGTGTAGCTCCACACATGACCCAGGATTTACGGACTGGGGCACGTTAACACGTGCCAACTAATAAAATGTTTATGTGCGCGTCCCAAAGAAAAAAGGATTGCAAACCAATAAAATTTCAGCAGCACGCACCGAGGTCTTAAGTCGAAGACTGACCCACAGATATTAACCCTTTTGATATTTGCTTGAAATTTAATTTATGTGTCGAATTTACGATATTTGCCGAATTAAAATCAACACACACACACACTGTACATACAGACCCAAGGCCTCATGAATCTGCCGGCATGCCTCATTTGGTGCAATTTAAAAAACATACAAAGTTTAGCAATCACAGAAGTTTGGGTTCAACATTTGCCAAACTCGGCAAACTAATGTGATATTTCTTGATAATAGAGCTGATTGTTCGGTGGCTTTGATTGCTGCTCCGCGGCTCCACGGCTCCAATGCTCAGTTGCCCAGCTGCTTTTGAATTCCGTGCTCGCATCGCTTGCCATAAAATGCGATTAATGAACGCAATTTGAACTTCCGCTTCCGTTTGTTGCCTTTTGCTCATACATAACTAAATTGGCTTCACAATGCTAAAATATTTTCATTCTGTAAATTTTTCATAAGGCAGTATCCATGTTAAAATTAAATATTTCAATGTTGAGTAGTTGAAGATCAGAGGAGCACAGCAGCAAACCGTATGGAAGAGTACAAATTTGTTAAAATAATGCGCTTTAACGCAACACTAACCAACCCAACGAACAAAAACGAAACGTGGTCAGAAAGTTCAAACTAATTATGTTAAAAGCTTTCCGTCAAGCCACGTCACAAATAAGTGCGCGGACTGTGATGTGGCTGGAAGAGGACCTTGTACGCGTCGAACAATACACCAAGCCAAGCATAATATGTATGCTAAATTAAACGAAAACACGCAGCAGCTGCTAAACGTAGCCAAACCACAGGCGAGCAGTAGGGCAACTGGTCGGAGCCAAAGGCGGAACCACCAAAGGGCGACGCCAACTGTCAAATCCAAAGCCAAAACCATCAGCCAGGACAGTGACAGACTCGTCATCAACTGCTATTTGGGGTCCGGGCAATGTGTTGAGCTTTAATTTGGCGCCTCATGCCAGTTGGACAATAGAAAGAGGAACACGAAGGGAAAAGGAAATGGGGAGGCATAGTCTCCTTGATGATATTCATAAATTTAATTTGAGTCTCTATCTTGAAATTTGCCGAGCAGTGTCCTTTTCCTTTACAGCAATTTGCGTTTTAATTATACAAATTGAAGTTAATGAGCTCAATAGCAAAAAGCAAATAACAGGAGATTTAAAGATATTTCTGTGAGTGGGCGAAAATGAAATGAATTTGCTAAGAAAATTCGAAAGGTAACTTCGAAAAAAAAACAGAAATTATTAATATATGTTTAGTTAACTTATTTCACTTAATAAAAAAGATAAAACAAAATCTGATATTTCTTTATTTATTTATATGAGACAGTTTACTTGGTTAAATTTAAATATTACACAAGTGTGGGTGTTTTACAAACAAAATTTAATAGTTCAGGCCTTTGACCCTTTCTTTTTAAACATATTTAAATCAAGGACAGAACATAATCATGAGGGAAATATATATAAAAACAACCCATAAATTTTCTTAAAATCAACAACTTAAAAACAAAAACTAATGAGTATTGTGGTGGTATTATACTCTGTATGTATGGATAAATGAAACACTTAAATTTATTTATAAAATTAGTGTTAAGTTCAGCTATTTGCGCTGAGGCTTGGACTGATATTGCCAATGTCCATGTTTATAAAATTCAAGTAATGCAAAATAAAATATTTAAATTTTTATTATGATAAAATTTGAAAAAAACCTATTTCAAATACTAGAGACTAATAAGAGAGAGACTAACTAGAGAGAAAAAAGTTTCCATAATATTGCCCATACTGCAGTCCAAGCACAGTCGCTGCGTAAACTGCGCAGTTAGCAGAGCGCGTGCTTGTGCGTGCGTGTGCATGTGTGTGTGTATGTGTTGTTTGATTGGAATATCAGATCTTTGAAGGATATCTCCTAGTCGAGCAGTCTCGACTAGAGCACTCTTACTTGCTTCTTTTGTAAATCTGGTATAAATTTGTAATTTTCAATGACTAAATTTAAGTTCTACTTACTACTACTCAACATCCACTTCATTAGCTTAAAGTTTTGTTCAAAGAGAAATTTTCGCAACAGTTTTTTTTTTTTTGTTTAGCTTGTATTTGGCTTGTCCAATGCGGCGGTTGAAAAGAGAAAGAGGTTGGAGGGTTCAAGGCCAAAATGCAAACAATGGAATTCATTTTGTAGCACAAAAGAATTTCAATTGCAGTGCATACAAATTACTTTGGGTAAACTTTTTACAACTTGCTTGTGCTCGTCCGGATGATTGGAGCTCGTAGCTTGGCCAAGTCTTTGACTGCCGTAGTTCATGCAATTTATGCGTGCTTCAAATGACTCTGCTCACACTTTTGAGTGTGACGTATCAGTTGCTTAAAGATTGGCCAAGCCATATGCTGACGATTGTTTTATTGATCAGTTGTTGTTTGTTGCTTTTGTTATTGTAGCAGGTGTCGCTACGATTGGTGACGGGCCCCATAAATTATGGCTGAGTATACACAATTCTGCTTCATTGTGTAAACACTGTGAATTGTTCAAACCAAATTGCAGCCGAGAGAAACACAGAAACAGAGCAATGCGGCCCAAAGGCCACACAAGAGCAGCAGCAACAGCAACAGCAACAGCAACAATATGATGGGCAAATAAACATATGTCTACACAATAACCCATTAAAGCGCACGCAGCTAAGTACGAAAACATAAATCATGTATTTCCAAATATGCTTATTAAATATTCTATCAATTTATGTCCGGCCGGCAAATGCCATAAAACAAAGCGAAGCGAAGCTAAGCAAAACAACACGACATACTTGACTTGACTCTCGCTCTAATTCCAACACTCTCTCGCTCTCTCTCTCTCTCTCTCCTTCTCTTTCTCTCCAGCGCACAGCCTCCTTCATTCATAACCTTGCAGAACATTTGCTTTCGCATGCGTATGTGCTGTGCTTACTCTTAGCACTCAAGGCATATACTGCATAGTGTCCAATAATAATATTAGACTGTCGCTTTGACTCAACACATTTAATATATAAGCATAAAAAAAAATAATAATATATATATATATATATATATATACAATGTTCTATATATACTAAATGCATACCTTTTAATTTTGTATATATTTTAGCAAACAACGAACAGTTCACCATGCTTCAAGGCAGCAGACGACAAAGTTTGCAACAAAATTAAAGTTTGAAGTTTTTACAGCAATTTCATTTTGCCCGGAAATTGCCTTAAATGTCCACTTAATTCAATTAACTTTAACTTTAACTATAGTTACTCTAGCTAACAACAACAACATCATTAAGTGGGTCAAAAAAAATGTAAATTGTTTGCTTTGACAGCTCAAGAGTTTGATCTTGCAATTCAAACAAAATGCATACTTTAGTTCAAAATTTAGAGCGAAAGTTAAAAATATAATAAAGGTCAAATTTCTATAAAAAAAAAAAACAAAAAAATGGAGAAGAAAACTAAAATAAAATATTCTGGCAAATCAACTAACGAGCAGATAGAGATATGGGCTTGTCTATATCGTTTCAAGTCCTGATGTAGAAGTCAAAGTTGATAAGATCGAAACAGCGCAAAATCATATTGTTGTTGTAAGTAGATTAAAAGGCTCCTAATTTTTATGATTTTCCAGCTCATTTATGCGGCTCGCATGACTGTTACTATTATTATACCTAGAGATCTCGTGATGAATGCCTATTAATCTGAGTCTCTGAATAGTATTCATGCCTAGTGACACTGAATTGACTCAAACCTCTATGGGCAGATCCAAGCGAGTTAGTTAGTAAACAGAAGAATGTCAGTTTTATAATTCTTTGAATGTCTATTTAGATTTTAATACATGTTGTATTTCTGTACCCGACTCGATGCCTTATTGATTTTCCTCTATAAATTTATTCAATATTTATGTGTATATATACTTTTATTGTTTAGTTGTTGCATGGCACCTCATCGGGACATCCTAACCCACAGTCAAATAAACAGCACGCAAACATTTACTTATTAAATATAGAAGAGAAACACGAAACTTTAGCTCATAAAATGACTAAACAATGTTGTAGCCATTTAATGAAAATAATGAAGAACGTGAGACATTTCTGGGGTCTGTTGTTTGCATAGTTCGCATACTTTGTATATAAGAAAAATGCCTCTGATGGCTGCGGATGGGTATGAGAATTCGGATGTGGGAATGGGGCTGTCAATGGGGAGGGATTCTGGCACATAAAAACAAATTTTATGACAAAACTTTTCTATTGTTGTTGCTGTTGGTGGTGTTACTTGTTGTTTGTATTATTGTTGTTGCAGAAGGCAAATGAAAAACCAAAACTGAAGTGTAAATAAGTGCAAAATAAATTTTGACAAAAATTGTGTAGAAAAGTTCATTTAATATGGATTAAAAGTTTTATGCTGGCGACTCGTGCGGCTCCCTCTCGAGAGTATGTTTCTCCACGGCTTAATTCGATTTAAATTGATGCCTTGTCCTGCATGTGAGCAATTTAAAACGCGCTCACGAGCATCTTACATTGATTGACAGGGCGTGGTGAAGCAATTAGAATTTAAAATAGGCAAATTCAAAGTTGCCAAACAAGCCGATAAGCCGGAGTTCTAGTTGAATTCACTTGGCGAAATCTTATGAATATTTTCACTCGTCGACTACACATGTTCATTTGCAGTCAAATTAAATTATGCGAAAACTTTACTACAGTTTGAGTTTTAGATTCTCTGCTTTTTGCTGCATAATTCATTATGTCTTTCGAGCACAAGCAACAACAACAGCATTTCGATAGCTCACAAGTTGAAAATTTGTGCTGAAATTAAATTAAGCTGTCACTGGACCTTAGTCCGTCTTCAATGTGGCCTCCATTACACTCAGCACCCCGACGTCCTGCCAAATCTCTCATTCGAAGCACAACTCAAAAATACATCGCCCAGGCCACAGAAAGTTTCTTTGCAAAGTGTCAAGTTTTAGTTGTTGTAGACGTGGGCGAAATTATTTTTGAAGTTTATTACAGAGGGGCGTGCGCGTGTGCCAGGGTATGTTAAGGACCTCTCCGACTATGCGTATGTGTCTAACCAACACACACGGATCACTGACCAGGCTCGAAGCGCATACATTCGCCTAACTTTGCTACAGCTTAAAATTACGTCATCGGATCATTTAAGGTGTTTGTCCTGTACATGGCATAACATGACAAAAGTTGTTAAGTTTCAATTGAATTGTGCAACACTTTGCACAAGTGGCACAAGGCACAAGGCAGCAAAGTTGAATAATTGAAATTTCAGGCTATTATTTAATTAACCCTTCTTTGGTACAACACTGATTGCGAAATCTCAAATAAAGTTGTTTTCATCAAAAGATATTTACTGGAGGAAGGGATGTATAGCAAATAAATAAGAAATGATCTCATATAAATGTAAAAACTCATATCTTCATATTTACAGTATGAGCGTACATTAAACAAATGACTGACGCTGTGATTAAACAACGGCAGCTGACAACTGAGATTTCAGTGCTTTACCTTCGATTCGATTCCCAAACGGTGCACAATATTAACATCCTCCATCCCATTGCACATTTGTTCCATGAGCCAGATATGCTTACTTTTTTCAATTGCTTTCTTTTTTACCTTTTAATAAGTGCGTATATCCGTGGTCAACCCAGCGGTCCATTTGTGTGCGGCTCCATTGGGGACTGGCCAGCCACTGCACTCATTCGGCGCCCACAACCACGCCCACAAGCATGACCAGTTATGACACATCGTGTCTCTTGTCGTAAGTCACAGATGTTCAGCAATTTGGCAGGGCAACAGCTTGGCAAAAGTTCGGCAAGCCAACCCACAGCCACCCACTTTATTTCCGCTTGCAATATACTTTTATTTATTTGCATTGTGCACTTTACTTAAATGAAAATATGAGCGATAAAAGCGCCAAGTAGCCACATGGTGTCAATTCGGATGCATTTCTTTCAGAGCAGTTGCATTGAGTCCTGCTCCAGTTTCAGTGTTTGAGAACTGAAAGTAGCATTTCATTATCATTATTTATTAAGCACTGGGCACAGCTGAAATTGCCTTCAGCCTCACTTTAAACAATTGAAATGTATTTTGCAAAACTTTTAATATAATGCCTCTATTGGTCGATCATCTCCTTGCAGCATTAATCAATCCATTCATGCACAATTAATGCACATTTTCATTAATAACACTTCAGCTGTTTATCAGACGCTCACACTGATAATATATATATCACAATACATATATGACGACAGTTATGTAGTTATTATACAATCATAAAGCATTGATTTTTGAGCCTCCCTAAAACCAGCTGAAATAAAAAGTATAAAAAAGTCTGATCAGATTAAAGTCAGTAATAAAAAGTAAAAAATAATTTTGAAACGATTTACTATAAATAAGTTCACATAAATTTGAGCGAATTTATCAATGTCCATCTATCCAAATATGCAAAAATAAATATTGTGCTTTACATTATCGACTCTACTCCTATTTGCCGCTGTAAATTAATTGTAGCACTCAAAAGTAAATGAAATTAACTTTAGTTTTCTTGCTATATATAGTCAGAGTAAAAATAAACTTTTCGAAGCAACATTTTAACGCGTAATTGGATCGACCAAGGTAAGCTCGGCACAAATAGGGCATTAATCACGAATCAATTAGTCATTCAGTCGAGATAAAAAACTGTTCACCGGCTATTGAGCAAAGTGATTGTATGAGCAAGGACTCTTATGTTACTTAAGAGTTTTTCCTACATCTATATCTTAACAGTTAATTTGGCAGCAAATCAAAAAAAAATCATCAAATTAACTAGCTGCATTTTCAGTGAGTAGATGTGGGAAAAGGGAAAGAGAGTAAACTGGGTGCAGCAGGCGAGCCGCGGTTAAGTCTGCACAGTTTTGTTCTGGTCGAGAATGACACCTCGAGGGCTGTCCTCACCATAAACGCGATATGAATCAATAGAATCAATTTGCCCCGTTCTTTTTTGTCCCCTACAAGTCGTGGTAGTAACAAAAGAGCTTTAGTGTTTTTAAGTATGTGTGTGTGTGTGTATGGGATGTAAGAGTGTCGCACTGCTTCATCGTGTGAAAAGCAAACAATTACTGGGCTGAGGGCTTCCATCAATCGGTACAACAAGCTGAATGGAGTAGACCGCGTGTGTGTGGGATGAAAATACATTATAGGGCAAGTAATGTGTCATTCGATGCGCGTAGCTAATTGATTTGAGCTATGCACTGCAGTCAGTAAAAAATAATGCAATATCAGCTAACAAAATTATTATTTATTTGAAGTGTAAACAACACGTTCTCCGTGCTAATTCGACGTACATAAATAAGCTCTGGCCCACATGACCATTCCACATGTCCGGGGCCAACATGGCTTTTGCATGTTGTCCTCTGGCAATGGATAACTGTCAACAGACAAATGCGAATCGAAATGTAAATGCAAATAAGCTGACTCCAATTAGAAGCACTGCATCATTCTGCTGGCTTGCCCAGTGCCAGTGGAGAGTGCACCTCTGTTGGCACTATTTTAATGGTGGCTGGCCGCGCTACACATAAGCTGGCTGCCGACAACACTGACTGACAACACACAGCACTCGTCACACGAAGTTGGAAACTAATTAGGGATAATGAAATTTCAATGTACGTAGGGTACACAGCCCTGTCATGGATATCTGTCATGGGTAGCATGTTATTTTGGTTTGCAGAGTTTGAACAGCCAATGTGCAAATAGAATTAGTGAAAGATTTTATTGGTGTTTTGAATGCAAGGCAGTCTAGTACTAGTAACTAACAGATACGGAAGCATGTGCCCAAATGATTGATTCGAATATTCATGCGGTCATACTAACAGTAAATATCGGAAAAATCTAATTTTGTATTTCAATAGATTAAAAAAATTAATGAGGATCGAAGTTTTCACAAACAGTTTGAGTATAACATATGTATATTTTAGTGTATCAGTGTTTTTGAACTATTTAATTTTATTGACACTCATCGGGTCGACTTACCAGCTGAAAAAAGAACTTGCTTCATAAATTCCGCATTCAGCATACAATTTTCTGTCATCAAGCAAAAGTTAACAAGTTTTGTGGACTCCCAGTTTTAAGTCAATTATCTGAGAATATAATTTGCACCTGAATCATTCTGAACATGGCGATTCGTTTTTCAGCTTTTGAGTCCGACTTACTGTCAACTTTGTTGTTTCTGTTACTTAAATCGTATCAATTATTGGCTACGAGTCCTTGGCTTCAGTCTCAACAACAGATGCATATTCATATGAATATGAAACTTTGCACATAAATAAAAGCAAGTATGAATACTGAAACTTTTCATGCTCATACTTAAAATCTGAGCTATAATTAAAATTTAGGATAAACACATATTACATGTGGACAGAAGGATTTACACATGTTTCAAAGCTCAAATGTGTAGTTGTAATTCAAACGGATATATGAGCAAACCTAATGACGGGCTTAATTTAATTAATCAATGATTTTAAAATGTTATAGCCTGCACGTAATTTGTTAGAAGCTTTCTTCTAGCTCTTTGCTGCTCACGTTCTTCAATATCGGCATTATGAGTTTTAAGGGTAATGCATTTTATCAGCTTAAGTCCTTGTAACAATATTTTATGGTACGAGTGTGCATTGTTGACTTGTTGATTGACTTCTGTTTTGGCCCATGAATTTGAAGGTCTCAACTATATCATTAAATTTACTTGCTAGGCATACAAAAGAAAAAATTGATTTTAAATGTATTTCGTAAAAAATACAACTCTTGAGTTGTCAAGTGAAAGCAAAATATTGTACTATAGCTAAATCTATAGTAGTTCTACAGCGAGCAATTAAATTGAAGTAATATTTTTGTTAGACATTTCGTAATGGTTTATTGTTCGAGCTTTGCACTATTTTTTATCCAAATAATGTAAATTCAAATGCAGTCGACATCAAAACAGACAGAAATCATTTCAGCAACAACTTTGTTATTTTTCTTTTCTTTTCACTGTTTCCGTGCGCAAAGGGAAATACTACAATGTTGTATACAATACACACATACAGAGGGAAAGTATTGTGTAGAGCTGTGTAATTATTTTACTTGCCAAATGGATCGAGTGAGAGGCCCCTTTGAAATATTCTGTGTCAGGCTAAAGTTTGGGCTAAGGGAACTCCAGGAATTCTTTGAAAAGAAAGCAATAGCAGAGCGCGCTTCAATAATTTTCAGGCAAACTGCAAAAAAAAAAAAATAATAATAAGTACAAAATGCGCATGCAGAATGCAACGGAAACGGCAACTAAAAAGCATGCCACACACAATGCAGTGGACTAGATTCCTTATATTGTACTCCTTTTGGCACTTCCGCTGCGTAAAGGCAAGTTTTTTTCCACTTTCCAGCAACCCGAATGCAGACAATGAGCAAAGGCAGTCACTGTGAAGTTGCCAGCCTTTGTTGTAGGAATGTTGTGAAAGATTTCTTAACGCCAAAAATCATACAAATACCAGTAGAGAAATTATTGAATTGAATGAAAAATGCATACTAGTCGCTTGACTGCTTTACAACTACAACTACAACTACCCAGTTGTGGTTGCCCAGAGAATTAAGTGAAATACAATATTCATGACTTGTTTTTAAAATTAACACTGTTTTTGTTTATTTTTATGCAATTTCACCACCATTTACAATATGCCCTCACAAGGCGATCGTTTTACATGTAGATTTCATTTATAATCATTTAAATATATTTTACACACATTATGTTCTTTTTGCTTTAATTTCGCATTTCATTTTTTTTTTTGTTTTCGTTTTTGTTTTCTTGTATTCTTGTTTTCAACACATATATTAGATTTTCTGTTATGTTAGTTAGCACATTTAATAAATAGTTTGACTTTTAGTTTGGATTCAGTTGTGAACATTTATTTAATGGATGCATGGAATTATCTGATGTTTCTCTGCTTAACTAGGCTAACTTCGAATGGTTTCGCTTAAAAGTAGTTTGGTTTTTAGCTCGCTAGTTTAGACACCACATTCAAAAATGTAGAGTTAATTAAAAGCTATTAAATCGAAAAATATCAAATATAAAATTGAAAACAAATAAATCAAGTCAAACGAAGCTCTAATTAAACCAACTGAACGTTGACTGCACGTACTTATTTAATTTAACCGCATATAAAATATAATTTTTAATTTGATTACTTAACAATTAAACTAATTTGTAACACACACAAATAGCTCCAGCTGCTGCCCACGGCTAGCCCCCAAGTTAATTATCCCAGAGCTGGCCAGGCCAGCCGCTGCAGTGGCGCCTTGGAGGCGGGGCAGCGTGGACAGACGACCTTCACTGGAGTTGGAATGCATGATAGAGGGGCGGTCGTCAATTGGTATGAGCTGGGCTACCAGCTCGCGGATCATGTGGCCGACCAGGGCGCCGCCACTGACAAGAAGCGCTATCATCGTCATTGTAATGGGCGCCAACTGGATGCCGCCGACGCGTCGGGATGCCGCCGATGTCGAGAAATACGTGGCGAAGAAGTTTTTCACGCTCGAGCCGGATGAGAGCGTAACTGCAGCCGGAAGCAAGCAAGCAGAGGGCATTCATGAAGAGTTGACAAAAACGGAAACGGAAGGCACATATATTATGGCGTAATTAGCTTATGTTAGAATGCCAGAGCGCAAACACATTCAAAATGAATACGTAAACTTACCACGTGCCGGTACCGGATCCTTTTGTGGGGTGCCCAATTCAATTTCCTTATACTCCTGATACAGGTCGCCAATCTGTGCGGTGCAGCGCAGCACCAAACCGCCCGGATTAGGCAAGTACATGGGTCCACCATGGCCGTACACAGAGTTCACGCCGTATGAGCTAGTATAAATTGCCGGATTAACGCTGGAGAAGTGCACGCCCTGTAGCTGCAGCCGGAGCGAGATGCGTGATGCAATCAGATTATCAATTGTGCGAATAAACTGGGTCTCGGCATTTGTTATCTGTATGGGAGAGAGAGATAGAGAGAGAGAAAGGAGTGGAGAATGAAATAGAGTGCATAGGCTAGAAGCGGAGACATATAATTTGAACACTGTGCCTGTTTATTCAACGCTTCCAAATGCATTTGCATATTTTAAGGCGGCAACAACAACAGCCAGAACTATAGAGGCAGTGGGAAAAACAACGACAAAGACAACTACAACGACAACATTTGGCAACGTTTAGCCCCGGTACTCGTTATACTTTTGTTTGTTTTCGGACAAGCAAAAAGTTTTGCCAGCTAGCATCTTGTCGCCATTTGCAAGTTGGCACAGCGCGCTCCTGAAGAGCCTGGGGAGGCTGGCCATGGGATGTTGGCCACATGTGTCGGCAATCCAGCCAGCCAAGCAGACAGCTCAGGCTGGCGGCTCTTTGCGTATGCATGGAAATTATGTATCAAGGAACTTTATCTGTGTTAATGTAATGCAGCAAAAAGCAGCGGCAGGCGGCGGCAGGCAGCGTCTGGAGTACAACACAAACAAAATCCCAAGAAGGAAGCGTCTTACAATTGCGCACATTAGTGGCACTGGCTGTGGCAAAGTATATGGAGGCGGATGTGGAGACAGAGGCATATGCTGGCAGGACATGCAGCTCAAATGCGCCAGACGACGCATTGATGAAAGTTTTAGCCAGTTTTTCAACTCTCTCTTTTTCTTTTTCTCTTCTTACATATACGCGCCATTTTGCCATTTATTCGAATTGCGTTTGTATTGGGGCATGTCCGTTTTCTGTGCATGTCCAACATCATGTCCACATCTACTCTATCAGTGTATGTTTGTGTGTGTGTCTGTATGTGTGAATCCTCGCTGCGTAAGTCCACTTTATTTGCGCCAGCTTCAAGATGCTTAAACTTGCATTTAGCTTAAATGCTGCCAGCAGCTCCTTCATGCGAGAACAGCTTTTATGCTTAATGGCAGTTATTTAGTGCAATTCACTGTAAAATTGTAGCCAGGGCTAAATTTTGCTGTTGGCTCGCTCTGCTCTGGTCTGGTTGGTTCCTGTTTTGATCTGCTCTTTGCTCTGCATATGTGTGTATGTGTGCGGTGGACGTATACGTGTGTGAGTGTGTAGAAAAGGATTTGCGCTTATATAAATAATTTTTATTTATGCGCATGCTAAAATGCACACACAGTTTCTGCATTCTGCTTATGTTTTGCAAACAAGAGAAATTATATATTCTTAATAGTTTTGTGCATTTGCCAGAGGGCTCTGCGCTTTTGCAACTCTTACGAATCTTGATAAAAAGACGCAGCACTCGGAATAACAATGCTCGGAAAGTGTTTGAAATATTTTGTTGATAAGTGTTTTATTCTTTATTTTTCATTTCGTAAAGCTTTGATAAATCTACAAAAATTCAAAGTTTCTACCAAAAACCTATTTAAGTGCACTGAGAGCATAAACTCTCAAAATAATTGTCACTTACTCAAAATTGCATGGACGTGGAAAGTGACCGCTCTTAAAAGGCAGTTAGAACTTGTATCATAGAAGGAAAATAGACAGCAATTATTCCTCTTTATCTAATATTCCAGCCAAAAATATACTTTTTAAAGGACACTCAGCTGCTGTCCTACTATAAATATATAAATACAATTACTATATTTTATAACATGTCCAGCCCGAGCTGTGTACAATTTGTCCTTTGTCTGTATGCAATGCATTGCAAACGTATCGATAACGCATAAATTGTGAATGGTACTGCAATATCTTGGGGCTGCTGCCAAGAACTTTGGCGCAAAGGGTTTGTGGGCTGGCTGGCTGGCGGGCTGGCTGGATGGATGAAAATACTACACGACCTGCTATGAGAAGCTTTTTTCAATTTTCCGCTAAATTTGGCAGGGCCCAAGTGCTATTTGTCTTCATTAAGGGCTCCATGCGAATGCGCCTAACAGTTGGCAATGTTTATATAGGTTCGTTGGCCTCAGTCGTAGCATCTCTAACTCCAATCCGTTCCGCCTGCCTGCCTGGAAATTTGCGTAACATTTTGAAGCCGAATGCCAAATGACATGCAGCAGTTATTAATTGGCAATTTACATGCCAAATGATTAATGCCTGGCCCGGCGGAAGCAGCCAGCCGAAAACGAAGCCACAGCATCCCTAAACCAGGCCACATATGTCACGGCTACGTGTGTGTGTGTATACTTCTATGTGTGTTGGTGTTTGTGTATGCTCTGCAAATTACTGATGTGGCTTTTTACCACAAAAAACTTTGTCAACATAAAGTTCAGCTCCGGCTCCAGATGCCGCTTGCGCAGCTCCTGGGCAGGTTACCTTCGAACGTAAACTTTGTTGCCGCCTGCTGAAGTTCCTGCTGCTGCTGAAATGGCATGCGAAATATGCTACAATGTGTATGTTTGGCTGTGTTTGTGTATGTGTGAGTGTGAAAGCGTACACCCGCTTCCCCGGCCTCATGTTGATTTGCACAGCATGAAATATTCATTTGTTTCCTGTGATCGGCAATTGCAATATATCTTCCTTCTCCTGCGGTATCGTTTTCTACTCAATTTTAGTCAACGTCTGCCACGTTTGCTTACGGTTTGTTGCCTTCCTTCGCATTGGCAATGGTAATGGCAATGGCACTTGCCAAAACTGCTCGCTCCCCGACTTGGCATTCCCGATAAGCTATCATTTCATTTTCTAGCAACAGCGAAGGCTTGCCATTGTTGTTGTAGTTTTTGTTCCAGTTGTTGTTGTTGTTGGTAGCAAGAAGCGAAGGCACTTGCCTCACGCTGCGTTCGAGTTATTGCGGTGCAAATGATTTGAATTCATTTATCATGTTTAATGTGCGCATGCTAGCAGACTGCACGACTGTGGCAACCATTTTTCAATGGCATGACAACACTTTGAAACTGTCCAAGACCGAAGGCCAAGAAGCCAAGCAGCTAGATAATATTAAGCCATGCAAAAGTGGGTTGGTAATAAAACCTCAATAGTTCAATCAAAACTGGAAATCCCTTTAATATTTTAAAACATATAACCCAATGTCAAAGTACATATAGTTAATATGTATTATTGTTCGATTTATGTATTTTTATATATGTCATAAAATATTGTTATCTAACAACATCGACATCATTTGGCTTAGACAGAAGCGCGGATCCTGATTCCTTGGATGCCGTTATATCTGGGTCACTTGGACAACACATGACAACTGCTTAGCTATGCTTGCTGCTTGTGATTTTCCATCAATCATCTTTAAACTCTGCATCTAGAATTCAACTTTATCGACTGCAGCTCAGTTTTCAGCTCTCAGTTCTTTGTGCAAACCATAAGAAAATAGCATAAGTGCGCCATAAGAGATGTAAAATTATGCACCCTCAATCCATCAGCAATCAGTTCATTCTTGAATATATGTGTATGTGTGCCACCGCGTAGATACTCTAAGTACTATCACTGCCTCAGCCTCCTGACACATCGCACATTTCCCCTTCCTTAGGAGAGACTTGTGGTTGTCCGACCGGATGAGAGAATCTTAAACTTGACCACTTAACTGCTCTTGACATGTTGCTAGGTGTCCCAGTTTGGAACAGCTCGACCCTAGTCAGCCACCAATTTATATAGAAATTGAAGGTGAGCCAGAGCCAGAGCAGGAGCAGCCAACGCCATGACGCCAAGACATGCATATTCATAAAATTGCGAAGCAAAATTCTTCGCTCCGACAGCTAGGCAGAGTCGGCAGTGCCGACAAGGGAATCCAGCAGCCAAGAGTGAGAATTCAACCAAAATGACAGCTTCCACAAGCGCACAGCTGTGACGTGTGGCCCATGGACCAAAATGCAATGAAGGACTAGCAGCTGGGTGTCGAGAACTGGAGGCTGGTTACTCACAAAGGATATGGTGTTTGTAATGTTTGCTACGACCGCATAGAAATCCGTTTTTACAGTAACCAAACGACAAGAAAGAGGCCACAGCTGCGCTGCATGCATTGTTAATACACATGACAATGTGTACGCTAGCTGGCAAAGTGTAAAATTGCGCATACGCCATGTTTGCAGGCGGACAAAAGCAAGTTGGAGTGGTGGGCACTGCCTCAGCCCGTCAGTGCTGGCATATTTTCATTTTCATTTTCGTTTTCATTTTCATTTCTCATCGGAATAGACCACAACTTCAAAGGATTCAACAGCTTTGAACATTAATAATCTCTGACCCGCTGTCAGATTTTCTCATTCAATTTTTTTTTTTTTTTTGTATATTTTTCTCACACAATTTAAGAGAATTTTTAAACCAAACTCTTTCTCCTTCTTTTAGGCACAAATATAGATATAACAACTCTGCTTCTCCAATAACTGTACTTACCACCATATTGTTAATCGTGAACTTTAGCTCGGCACGTGGACGCGATGGCGGAGTGCTGCAGTTGGCGCGTAGTACATCACCGGGCTCATATCGTGTGTGTTCCGTATACAATTGAGGACGTTTTTCGGGCAACTCTGCAAGTAGAGAAAGGCGTGTGTGCGTTTACAAACATGTATATATACTTGTACAATATATATAGCTATAGGTTGTTGCTACAGGCATTTTACAAAATATTATTAAGTCTATAAGTGCTGCCGCAGCGCTGGCCATAAGTCCAATCCTTCAGCACCAACCGCAACATCAGACGGGGCCACACTCAACTTTTTAATTAAGTCAGCCAAAACCAAAGTCAAAGTCACAGCCAAAAGCAACAGCAAGAAAAGTAACTAATGAAGAAAGTAATTTCCATGGCAAAAGCGGGAACTTTGAGTTCATGCTGCTCGCCTGTGTCCCGGCTCTCGACATAGCTTAAGGCGACTCGCTTTCTAATCCGTTCACCCACATATAGACACACAGAGCCCGGGCAGACCAATTCAGCCCAACTATTCCGCTTGTCAGTTGCGGTTGGTTCTTTTTTTGACCGACCCTTTCCGTTGGCTTTCCAGTTGTGTGGAAAACGTCAAAGGGCTCCTAATGAGGGTCAGTCATGAAGACCAGCTTCGAGTTTAATTTAGCAGCTGACCAGCCTACTTTACATTTGGTCGGCACCTCGCTGAGCGAATCCCCGCTTGACTTATGTCATTAAGTTATTAAAGTTTAAGCCCTTCAAATGTTTGCCAACTATCTACAAACTGGCACAGCCATGTGCCATGGCATTTGGGTCGCCTGCTGCGTTGAGAGGCCGTGTGCCATTGTGACTTAATGAAAGCGTGAATTAGCATAACTTTGCTCGACTTGCCTTGGCATTCAAATGCCAGCGACTATGCCAGGGCTTCTGTCGGCATCAGCGTCATTTTGTTTAGGCTTCGCCAGCCAAATGGTCGCAGTTGCCGCTGCCGATCCCACTCCCAATATCGTTGCTTTCCATAAAGCGCAAGGACAAAGTGTTTATTTTATGTGTAAGGCAGCGCGACGCATTCGCATTTGTTTGTGCCCTCGCTTTTGTGTTGGCATCTTGGCCCGCAATCTGATTGCCACTTGAGCTCATTAACACACGATTAAACCTCAGGACCATTTGCTTCAAGGACAGCGGCACATGAATAAACAAGCTGCTGCATAAGTGAATGAGTGAGCGGAACTAAACGGAAGCCGCAATGAGCCAGCGGAAATGCATAAAACATAAGAGAACATACGGAGAGCGAAGATAACATTGTCAGAACCAAATCAATAAAGTTAAAGTCGTAAATTCGAAATATTCATATCGAATATCGTTGGCTTCTTAAACAGCATGTTACATATATCCCCTAAACATATTTCATATGAATTAAGGCCCTAAATAGATTCATATCCACATTTTCATTTATGTTAAGCTATTTTTAAACAACGTTTGCAATAATATCTAATTTAAGATTACTTTATATATGCCTAATTGGTAATAGTTAATGAGAGATAGAACTTAAAAACCTTTCATAAGCTTTATAAAATATGTAATTGGCTGTAATATGTTTGCTTAAAGCAACAGTCATGGTCGCACCTAAGGGTTCTGCTGGCATTGCTGTGATAGGCGTACGCCCAAAAAGCTTTGTGTTTGGTTTGGCTAGCAGTAATTTATTGTCTAGCCCGCAAGTTATTGGGGTCTTAGTGTCGACGACATTAAGCCTTAAATGCTTAGTTCTATTATATACAGATACAGCAGCAAATACACGCACACACATGCAGAAAGAGAGAGAGAGAGAGAGAGAGAGGGAGACACTACATAGGTACACAATGGAGCTAGCTCGCGCCTGACTTTTCAGACTCTGATATCATGTTGTCAGAGTGTCAGGCGCGCTAGCTTATCTCATATTGATGTATGAGCAAGAATAACAACAGCAAAGACAACAAACAGCGAAACAGCAAGAACAACACGTGCAGCCAATTAAAAGCCTCAACATTAAATGAAACTTGAATAACGAAAGCAATAGACCGCGGCGTCAGGCGTCCTTGAACGGCCCTGGGCATAGTGCTGCTTGCGTGGTAACCTCATGAATTTAAAGCAAATGCTTGATCAAAGCTTTAATCCCTTGATGCCAGTTAAGCAAAAGCGGCCAATTAAGCGAGCTAAATGCGGCGTTAAATATATTGAGCTAGCCCAGCGAAAGCAGCGAAGGCAGCCAGCCAAGCAGCCAGCGAGGCGATCGGGCAACCGAGCAGCCAGACTGGTTAGATGTTGAGGTAATGGCAATCTAATAAAGGCAGCCAGTTACGCGCCAGACGCGCACATCTAAATGTTTAATGGCGGGCAATAAGCAAGCAGCCACAGAGCCACACAGCCATACAGCCACACAGCCACACAGCCACCCAGCCACCCAGATATCCAGCTCCAACCATCGCGGCAAGTGCTCAATCATACAAACACATCAGCTCCAGAGCGATGCGACGTGGCAGGGTGCGCAGAGCAGCAAGAAAATTGAGCGGCAAGTGGTATAAAAATCAGCGTTTGCAGCAGCATTGAGCTGTCAGTGCGAATTTCTCGAATATTTAATGCGAAACGAATATAAAGATTAACTGCTGAGCGATGTTTGCTAGCTGCTGCTATGGACCACACCCTTAACATAGCCGAGATTACGCATATGCACGGTATGCCATTTATGAGCTATTGACCCAGTTGCCTAGTTAACGAATGGATTGGCAATTGTTGCTGGCATTTATTGCCAATTTCTCTCGGTACATACTTTCCGACATGATTGCTGTTGCTGCCACAGCTGCTTCCCTCAAGCGTGTCCCGATGAAAAAACTAAATGATTGTTTGGATTGCTCTTATTGTCAGCCATGACACTGCTTCACTGATTAAATTCCTAACTCCGAGCGTGCCACCGCACGCTCGTTTAAAACGCATAAGGCCGTCAAATGCTTGACGCGTTGGCAGGACTACCAAATGACCTAGTCAGGTAGGCAGGTTAAAAGCATCCAGCATCACATCTACACGGCATTTATCTGCTAAGCGGAATAGCCTGTTAATGACGCAATTGCCAGCACAAGTTGCTTGCCTCACAAAAGTTTTAAAGCGTCGGCAGCTGGCGTGGCCCTGGCAACCCCAAATCGCCTTTGCCGCAAACGAAAAGTTGTTTATCTTTTTCTTTCCATTTAAAGCGTCGTCGGTACAGGTGCCTAATTCAGACTTAGGGCAAGCAATCCTAGATTGCTCAAATGTCAAAGGAATTGCCACTGAGCTCGATTAAGCTATCACTTTTAGCGGATGACTGGCTGATGATTTCCAATTTTCTGACTTACCTACAACCTGCAGGACGGCCAGTGCAGTGGCTGTGGAGAAAAGCGGCGCATCGGCGGTCACCTCACACGAAAAGTTACCAGAAAGACCAAAGCCAACGTTGCGTATGAGTACTTGAGTGGCATTTGAGCTTGTTACCTAAAAGAGAGAAATAGAAAGAAAAAAGCATAAATAGCGGATTTTCATTTATAATAAATCAGATTGATATATGCTTTTATTGAAGCTTACAACAAACGGCAAGGCAATTTGTTATGTATGTTATCTGGCATAAGTTCGAACATCAAGTGCACTTACATATATATGAGCCAGAGTATAACTCTTCATTAAAAATTAATTTGAAAAAAAAAATTTTATAGATTTTTGTATTTATATACATATTTATATATATATATATACAATGAGTAAAAGTTGTGCACGACAAAAACTAAAGATAAACTCTTTGGCAAAAGCTCAATAGCCTGATGAAATATTTGGACAGATTCAGTGCAACTTTATCGGACCAACAAAATTTCGGGGACGGGGCCCTGTCCAGCCTCCGGCTGGATGAAACTTTTTCAATAATATAGCCAAAGCAATATTATCTGGCTGAGGCAACGAGTTGTGCGGGACGCTACTTTCACGTGAACGACCAAAATTTCAGACGCTGCCACACAAAAATTTAAATGAAAATATTTTGTAGATAGTCGCTTCCGATAGCTTCGTGGCATTCAGGACAGCAGCTGCAGCTGCAGTTGCAGGTGTCTTGGCAGGAACTGGCTTTTTTGAATACCCGCCAATAACAATAAAACTGCCAAACTGAATATGCATGAGCCAAAAGTTATAAAATATACAATATAAATAAATGCAGTGTGAGCGCAATTAAGGGCGTCAAAGTACGCCAGCCGCGGCCAGCTCCAGTGCCCGAGTTGTGGCAACCCCAGGCATAGCCTGAGCCAGGTGGTCAGCCAGGACGAGGCTGGGGATGACACCGGACTAGACAGTTCGACAGATCGGCAGCTGCATTTGCATGCAACGTTAACAAGCTGCCAAAGTTGAGGGCGCTTAAAAAGTGGAACAATTTCACGTGTAAAGCTTTTTACGCTCAGATTTTTGTATTACTTACATCGACGTGTATGCCAGGGAATGGAAACACTTTTGTATTGGGAAACTCGCCGGGCGTATAGCGGTAAAACTCCAATTGACCGCGATAAAACTTGGCCGAGTAGAGTGGCGCCCCCTCCAGATCGTACATGCAACGCAGCACCACATGCTGGCCCTGTCGCACTGCCGGTGGTTCAATGATTAAATTGACATTTCGCAGTGCACAATCAACCAGCTCTGAAACGAAAAAAAAATAGCCCATTAATGAAAATTCTTATGCGAAGTGTTTGTTTGAACAGCAAAATTTCATTACGATACGAAAGCCCAGCGAATTTTTAAAAATAACTTAATTATTGGCATGCCATAAATATGATATGTATTTTTATACAAATCTTTTTTTTCATACACAATTAATAAATACAGTTCATATCGTATCTTTAGTATTTCCATTTGCTTTGTAAAGATTCCTAGGTAGGCAAAGTACATGGCGAGTTCCAAATTAATACAATTAATAGAAACTGGCCTAAGGTTTACCTTGTTTGCTTGCACTGAAACTTTTATTAATTGCCAAACAATCAACGCCAATTTCCGGCAACTTTATGGCCGCCCATTCGAAAGTCGTTTGTCAACAAATACGCAGCATAATTCGGGGCGCCAAGGAAGCCACTTGGCTGTTTACAAGCAGCGGGACATTGCCTAACAAGCCACTCAAAATTTTTATATCTTATTTGGGTCACACTTCGTGCGGCTGTACCCTTAAGAATAATGGCACATCATTTGCGGCTTTGCCGTAGTCCCTCAGAGAACCGAGAGCCGAGAACTCGCCTTCATCGGGGACGGTGTGTGAATCTCTCGCGAGGTAAATAAAATAAAATTGTTTTCATTTTTTTGTGGCCTTTTTATACCCTGAACCCATTGAAAATGGGAAATCAGGGTATAATGGTTTTGTTAAAATGTATGTAACAGGCAGAAGGAGGCGTGGCAGACCCCATAAAGTATATATATTCTTGATCAGGGCGACGAACTGAGTCGATTTAGCCCTGTCCGTCTGTCCGTATGTATGAACGCGTCGATCTCAGAACCTATAAGAGCTAGAGACTAGAAATTTGTTGCAGTTTCATGTATAGCACGAAAATATCAAGTTTGTTAAAAAAAAATCGAAAGCTATTCCCTTTCTATTGTTATCGATTAAAAACCTTATCGAAATCAAATTAATAAATTTTATCTCGTACATCTTTGAAGCTAGAGTCTCCAAATTTTGGATTTAGATTCATTTATGATTTATATATATAATTTATAATTTAATTTTAAAAGCCTACATTTTTTGTAGATTTTAAAACGCAGATCGGACGAGGTTCAGGGGATCTCCTAGTCGGGCACCACCGACTAGAATTTTCTTACTTGTTCCCGCTACGGCTGTTGTTTGCGTTGTTTTTGCTGCTGTTGTTGTTGTTTGATATACCAGCTGCAAGTTATAAATTACCTTTGGGAGTTGTTTGCATATTTGGGGCAAGGGCAACGTCTGCATCTGCTTATTATGTATGGTATGCCAGCGATGTATGAGTTTCATTATTTCTTTCTGCAGCTTTTCTTTTAGCAATTTCTCGTTGGCAGCCTGCAAAATACATTATTACACTTTGACCTTAATGAGCTTCTGACCAAGTTCCCATAATTGGCCAACAATGTCGGCGATGGCCTTTATGCGTGTCTCTTGCAACGTTGCCTTAAAGCTTCGCCCATACATATTTGCACACGGAAATCGAAAATGAAAACGTAGTTTGTTTGATAATTGAAATTGCAAAGTGGAGCTAAGCTACAGCAACTACAGCAACTTGGATTGGTAGATGTGAAAGCAACCACAAATTCTTGCTTATTGCTCGCAAAAGTTTTGCTTGTTAGTATGTGGTTTGCTAGTGCAGCTAGAAATCATAGCACACTCGCAGGACACAGCAGGGCGCGTTGTACAAAAAGTCAAACAATTTCTCTAAATCTGCACATACACACGCACACTCTTGACTCCTCGTGTATGTTGGTATGTGCATATCAGGTAGAAAGTTTGTGCAAAACTTACATATTTACTCGATTCTAGTAAGTGCTTGCTTACAAGTGCATTGGCCTTATCCTTTTGCGATTTGTTTACAAGCAGAGCAACATACAAGTCCCTGGTCGCCAGTTCCGAGTTCTTGATCCCTTTACCACGAACCTGTACTTCCATTCAGCTTCTGTTTTCAGTATCAATGCAGTTCGCTGCTTGTTTTTGTTATACTTGCATTGCCCACTGGTCCAACAATATTCCCTGGACTCAGTCAACGATTGTCCAGAGGTAAACAGTTTTCACGCCGTTTTCAGCAGAGTTTCTTGGCATCTAGCATCTAGTATTTCGGCAGTTCAGGAGTGCAGGCGGGCAGGAGTGCTGCTCGCTTTTAGTTCCCTTTATTGTTTTTCAATCATGCTAGAGTGCGTCATTGCGGGACTCGTTTGGCCGCAACGGTGCAAAACGTCAGGTTCGTTAAAACCGCAAGTGATACCGAATTGAAAAGTTAGATGCCAATATTTTGTGTTCTTTTTTTTTGGGATTCCCCTGCTCGCTTGCAGCTACACTTTCTGATGGTAGTTGCTGCTGAAAAAGTTTTCAAATTTGTTTGCCTTCCCTGCAAGGATAAAAGGTGACTGCCATTTCTGGACTGCACTTTGCTTGTTGTGGGAAGTGTATAAAAAGTGGAAAGATTGAAATGAATACAATCTAAAATGATCGATTGACCTCGCCACAACATACTTCTGCTCAATTCAGTTAAAGTTTAACACACACACATATTCAAAGCATGATTGTATAATAAAGATTAACAATAAATTTAAGACTTATCAATTGTTGCTTCTAATAATAGATTTGTTTGACTTTAATTTTAAGTATAGCTAACGAAATAAAAGGCTGTCAGACGACAATGCATAGCTTTTATGTAACACAACAATTTATCAATGATTTTACCAGAGCTCTGACTACAACAAGCTTTGACAATAAACAGCTTGTATGATGGCACGCCTATAGAAAAAGCCAGGATTTGATTTAAACAATAAAGATTGCTGTGAGTTAGAGCAACAGGCAGCAGTCACAGTAGCAGCTCCTGCCATAAATAAATTGAAACAGATGGTGTACAGGCAAAGGCAAAGGCAAAGGGTACGTCGGTGATTGGCTGAAACAAATGAAATGTGGGCATATTTATCACTGCATAATAATTTGTGGACTCACTCGCGTGCGAGAGTCAAAAGCAAACAAACGACACGGCCCAAGTATAACATAGAATGTATATGTACAGGCATGTGTACGAGGGTGTCTGTGGGTGTGTAGGATGGAGTATTGTTTTGGTATTTAATAGGCTTTTGTTGCAAATTCAAATGAATATTGTTGCTGCTGCTGCTTGACATGTTTACCCGGCATCGTCGACGCTGCTGCTGCTGCTGCTGCTGTTGCCTAGGCAGCATATTGAAAGATTTATCATGCACAACACTGCAAAACGGCAGCCGCAACACCGAAACAGGAGGCGTGCATATGCCGTTCTAAATGAACCAGGGGGAAACGTATGTGTCGTCCCTCCAGCCATTGAGGCGTGTACAAAGACAACACCTGGCTCGTTGCGGGCTTATGTTGACAGAAGGAGCACATGGACGCACATAAGTATACTACACATAATGGAATTTCTAATAAGCATTGCATGCTGCTGCCTCCGCCTGCTGCTTGGCTGGGTCAACAGCATTTAAGGAGTAGGTCCAGACCAGGCAGCAGTAATCACTGTAAATGCCGGTGCAGTTCATTTGTTTGCTCTACGTGGCCGGAACGTACCATATAACCCCCATCCAGTTGATTTTCCTACCTACAGATGTGTATACACTCATTTGAGACTCGAGTGCAGTGTTCAGTAACCTGCACTCCATTTGGCCAGCCAACGCAATTTAATTAACATAAAAAAACCCAGCTCGCAACATACGAAACCATAAATCAAAAGACCCGCACACGCCCAGAACTAAACTTTGCTGCAAGCAAAAAAAAATAGTTACTGTGGTTTCGTTTGTGTGCGTGTAGAAATCCATGACACGGAGACAAAAAAAAGGGTGGAAAAAACGCAAAACTGCGGTCAAGCTGAAAAGTCAAACAAAAAAAGGACTGACTTATTATCCGGCTTTGCGCGTGCCAAGTATTAGAAATCATTTTTACATTCATTAAACATTAATGGGAAATATCAAATATGAAATAGTCTGAATATAATTTTTTTTATTTAGAAAAAATAAGAATATTTTAATATTTATATATTAAGTGAAACAAACAAATATTAAAGTAGATCATTTGACACACTGCAACAGTAGTGAGTCCAGGTTATATACCGAGCTCTGCATATGCATAAGCATTTAACCCCGATAATATAGCAGAGAATGCACACCACTAAGTCCCAAAACTCAAACTTAGTGACAGCCGTCCAGACTATTTTCTTATACAACAAAACACTGATAATATTATCACCAACCAATCAGAATTAGCCACCATTAATGTCTCTAATACAAAGAAATAACCTATCTATAATTACTGACCTAAAAACATTTGTATCTTCAGTTTCTAATCCTGAAGCCAAACGCATTTTTCCTTTGAAATAAAGATGTGGCTCCAACTTGTTTAAAGAAAGGAACAAATTTTCTTTTAAATGGCCGTAAAAGACATAAATATATCAAATAACTTGCTATAGCTTTTCTGTACACTTTAAGACTAACATTGAGATATTCCTTTTAGTTTATTACGATACAACAAATATAAAAGTCTGCTCAAAATTCATGCAAGCTATCATGCAAAACAATAATATTTCGATCGTATTGAATTAAAATACTAAGCAAAATGGAACACTTTAAGAAGCAAGGCTTGATCATAAAAATGGAAAGGTATTCGTTATAAAAAAAAACATGCTCCAGTAGAGGTTTTGTCATCAGTTCAGTTGCTTAGCGTGTGTTTTGCGTGGCTGTGATGGCAGTTGAGTGCGACTTAATCCATTGCCTTAGCTGGCCAAGCCCAAACCTTTTATTTCATGTTTAAATAACATCAGCATAGACACAGCCGCAGCTCACGCCAACATAATTTCGTTGTTCTATCTGACTTTCAGTTGTAGTTTTTCATGGGCTTGGCTTGGGCAACTCAGCAGATGAACACACACACCCTAAGCTGTCAGTTATGAAATGACAATTAATAATTAAGTATGCTGAGTATATATGACTGTCAAATAAATTGTAAGAGGTAAGGGACAGGATTGGTCAAGTCAATAATTTCTCAAATTATTGCAACATAATTGAGAAACAAAAATTGACTTAATCAAATTACGAAAAGTAGGAAAAAGTAAGGTAAATTTGATAACTAAATTAAAATAAAAGCATGTATAAGCTGAAAAAAAAACAAATATGTTTTTAGGACTTCAATTAGCTTTTCTAGCACAGTTTGCTTTGCTTAACACGTTGACCACGCAATTGGGAACTGGGGAAAATCAAATGCTGACAGACTCGAGTCTCCGCAAATAAACTTCACGCACAACTCTCAAAAGCGACACCCGCACAAAGTAAACAGAACAACGGAAATAAATGCGCTAAATGAAAAAATAATATGTAACTAAATTTAATCTGAGTGTTCTCTGCTCAACGAGTGGCTTGCAAGTGGATGATGATTATCATAACGATGATGATGATGATGATGTGCCATAACGGCGTTCGCACACACAACTCCTCTCTCTCTCTCTCTCTCTCTCTCTCTATCTCTCTCCCTCTCTTGCTCTCTGTCTCTGCCTGCAATTCTCGTGTTGCTCGTTTGTCTCACGATAGTCCTTCTTTGCACAGAAGCGCTAAGCAAATAAAACAAAAAGGATAACAGCGTAAATATTGTGAAGCAGGCAAAGAATCTGCACACAGATACACACACCCAAGTGAATACATAAAAACATGTGTGTATGAATGTGTGTAGTCTGCGGGTGACATTGCACTGCATAGCATACAATTCTCAGGCATATTTATATATATTGTTATATATATATATATGTAATTCTTTTTCTATTTGCCAGTTTTCATTTGCTGTGCTGTGTTTTCTCATTTATACCTTTCTACTTATGTGCTTAAGCTTTCTATTTGTTTGTGTGTATGTGTGTGGTGTGTATCATCTACTTGTGTGTGAAAAAGCCTGTATACACGGTTCGTATTTGTTTAGCTTGTTTTTTTTTCTTTAACTGCTGCCGCGTGTCGACATGGCGTATACGCAACGTTAGAGCCAAATGCATGACGATGTCGACGACGACGACGACGACTCAATTGAAGCTGGAGAGCAAAACATTTTGTTATCTCGACGCCAGCATCGATAGCGATATTCAGTTTTCGCTTCTTGGTCTGCACACTGCTTGCGCCCAGTAGTGTTTACTGTTTGCCGACTTTTTGCCATTTATTTTACCATTTGGCCCCACCGAGTCTCTTATCTCGCATGCTCCATCGCGAGCTGCTTGTAAATAGCATTCATGGCCTGACCCTAATGGAACTTTTGACCATTTGTGACGCTGCCTGCCATGTTGCTTGTTGCCCGCTATCCCGTTTCTGCCCCCCGCTGCAACATCAATTGGAAAGCCAATGTGAGTTGAACCGAACCAGGTCGCTGCCATATCATCACATTCATGTCGGGTTTTGAGGCGCTCTTTTAAAATCTGCCTTTGTTCGGGCAGTTCGAATGCAGTTACTAGCACCAGTTAATTTGTGCACTTGTTTTTGATGGTGACTTTGCTAGAAGCACAACGAGCCAAACAAACAGCCAATTCACACACTCAACAAGTTTTTAGATACGATTTTCACATATATTTAGTTTAGATGAAAATACCAATTACAATTATAATGCCTTATGGAATTAGAGCTTAAACTATAATAACAACATTAGAGAAGTTTACTTTGTGAAAATATGCGATAATCTGTGCAAATCACGAAAACTGTTTACCGAAAAACAGAAACAAAGTAAATTATTATATTATCACATGAAACGCTGAACAAAGTTGTAATTCGTTTTTGACTCTGCGACAATATTGGACGGGAAAAACAAATGTTTCGGTAACAAATTTAGCCAGTTGCGACAAATTAATGTGGACCGTATTTTAATTTAAAACATAGCCGAGAGCAGAGCAGGATCTGTACCAAACGACCAAACTGAATGAAATACAGAATTTAGATAAGCGACCACGGCTTTTTGAAATTTCGGAAATTTTACATGAGCATGACACAAAATGCATTAGACAGTTGGCCGAAGGATGTTTGGGTGGGTCAGTGGGGTGTGTGATGTGGAAGCATCCATTTCCTGCTAGCATAAAATTTGGTTGTGTTTTTGTACATGTTGATTTATGTATAAATTGATGTTGCTCTTTGTTTGTATGTTGATTCAACAATATTGCAAAAAGCGCATTTGCTGTGGCACACTTTTTGCTATAGTTGCCAGTTACCAGTTGCCCGTTGCCCATTTCAGTTGCCTGGAAATCTCGTAGTCCTTGCCAGCAAAAAACATTCATAATTTTAATTAAGTTATAGAAGCACACACACACACATAGTCTTTGCAAGCCATGATCAATGATTGAATTTGCTGGACTCTGTTTTATTTTGTTTTCAACTCGAAGCTCACTCTCAATTTAATTTTGTTGCTGCTTTTCCTAAATTACACTGGAAATGTATCCTGGAGCCTTATTAGTTATTTACGCAGCAGGCGCATCCAATTGTTGCTGTAGCTCTCTCTCTCTCTCTCAGTATGTGTATGTGTGTGTGTGTGTGTGTAAATGTGTTTATGCAAACGCCCTGGCAACATTTGTGCAGCTGCGGCTGTTGCTGCTCTTGTTGTTGCTGCCAGTTGAGGCGCCCCGACACCCGTTGCAGATTTATTGCCCGCAGTAGTTTTTAGTGCTTTGCCTTTGTTTCGCTTTATTTTGCAGTGTGTTTTTGCAATTGTTAAGAGTTTACGGCGTTTTTGCTGCGGCTGCACCATTTCGCACACTGTTTGCACCACGAACGCCGTCCCACAAGTATTTTTGTTGCATATTTATTTGGTTGGCGCGTTGCGAGTGGCAGCCAAAACATTTTTGTGTGGCAGTTTGCGATTTTGTCGTTGTGATTTTACTCTTTTGCTCTTGTTCTTTTTTGCTGTATTCCATTTTTTTTTATTTTTTTTATTATTGCAGTTGCAGCTTAATTAAACGTGAAATATTGAATTTCCAGATGGTTGCGTGTATGGAATTGCGACTACGAATAAATATCGGATGAGATACAGTATATCAACGTAAATATTAGAAGACCTCCAGTTTAATATTTACAAATATATATATATATATATATATATATATATATATATATATATATATATATATATATATATATATATATATATATATATGTATGTATATATATGACTAAAATATGACTAAAAAGTATTTTTAATTAAAATTTACTCCAACTTCATACAGCTTCGAAAACGATACTCTATTTTTGTTTTGTGTGACAAACAAATAAAACACACATATTTTCTTATCCAAATAGGTATTTGGCATGTATTTAGGTCTCAGTAAGTCAGTCTGTTGACTCTTCTTACATTTATCTGCTGAAGCATGCAGAGAACAACAGAACTAATTTAAAAACCTTAACTATTCTTCTACAAATATAAAGAAACATCGAAACAAAGGCTGCTTGCTGTCTAATAATCGAGTTTGCCAATTGGCTCTTCCCACAATCTATTCCAATCCTGATTTCGGGCAAGTCATCATTAAAGAGAAAAGGCCGTTTCCATATGTTCTGCCCCAGCAACATAACCTCTCACTGCTAGGTAGATTGCTCACCTGATGCAATATAATTTCTGGGTTATATTAGTTTTTAGTTAATATATGTTGTGGACTTTGCTTGTGCATATTTTATACACAATTTTCTAAAACTCCAGCGTTATATACTTATTTTCAGCCCAAAAGAAATGTTTTGCAGAAGTGTCAAGCATTTTCTCAGCTCTTATACTTCCGATCTTAGCATTTTCATTAAATCACTCGGTCAGCACAAATTATTTCATAATTATCTTAAGCATTCTGGAGTAGGTATTTTGGGTGTAATTGGTTTGATTAATCAACTCTTATTTGTTAAATTAAATTGGAGATTCCAATACAAAGTACGAATGTATTCGCATTTCAATTCATTCGGTTTGCAGCACTTGTGTGTAGTCGCAGACTGTTTTTTGGCAACCCACAATTGCACTAATTGGGCAAATTATTTTAGCTATTTAGGAAAACTCGCAGCTATTTCTGCCAGCATCTTGTGTGGAACGCTCGCACATATACACAACATTCCGGCTTTGCCGAATTACGCTAATGATAAATAAATTATGCGATGCGCGCAACACACAAACGAATCATCCCCATCCCCATTGCCAATCCCATTCCCGTTCACGCCCTGCCCCATGCCCACGCTGTGTCGCTCCATAGCAGCTACAACAAACCACAAACAGAAAATAAATAAACTCGTTGGCAATGCCGAAAGATAAGTATGCGCCCCGTGGCCCCTGCACACATTAAGGCACTTGGATCAGGTTCTGGGCGGCGGGCGTGGGCGTGGGTGTGGGCATTACTGAAAGCAAACGCACATGCGTTAATAAACAAAATCTGTTGCTAATGTACAAAATAAGTTAATTATGGGAAAGCAAAATGCGCTGATGGTGACAACTTTTGCAGCTTTTGAAATTCAAGCTACCATTTTGACTACAGACGCATCGCGAGTCGCTGTGTGTGTATTAATGTGCATAAGCAGAGTTGTTATTGCACTGGCTCTGGTATTAATGTGCTTGTGATGCGCTTTGCTTGTTTGTACAGGATAATTGTATTTTATGGCAACAACAACAGACACACATCAGACGCACAAACAAACAAAAATAGACCCAGTTAGCAATCCAAAACGCAATTCATTGTTGAGGTCAACTCGGCACACGGACAGCAGCCGCAACAACAAACATAGATTACAAATTGCATTAATAATAAACAAATACAGACACAGATACAGACGGATACACACATCAAGCCACTTGCCCAGCTGCCCTCCTTTACAGCTATTTCAACTCAATGTTTTAGGCAATTTTTATGAGCTGTGAATCATTTTGGGAAAAAATCGCGAAAACATATTTATCATGTTTATCAACGGACGCGACACACAATTGGAAATTTATGCGGCAAAAATATTCATGTGCACTAACCGTGAAATTTGCATATTTTATTTGTAATTTGTTAGCCGCTTGTCAATATTATTTTGCAATTAAAATTTAATTATATTTTCCTCAAATGCGTCATTTTATTATTTGTATTTTACTGATTGCTTTCCCCGCCTGCTCTCCGCCCACCTGCTCACCTATTGCAGCAAATTTATTTCACGCAATACGGTCGACAATGTCAGTCACAGTTCGACTAAGCCAAATGGTATATCAAATTATGGTTGATTGTCCGTGTGGATTAAAAAATATAAATCGCTTAGCGTGCGGTTTGTGCACACATTCGGATAGCATAAATTTCGCATACAATTTCCATTGCTGAATTTTCTAGTGGGAAATCAAACTGTTTCTTCTTTTTGTTTTTGCAATATGTCATCGATATTGAATTAATGTCTGAAACTAGCTGTTGCGGAAGAGCTGAACCCATTAAATTCAACTTTGTGTTTCAGTTTATACTTAGCAACCAAATTCGATATAACTGTCACAACAATGAACCCCAGAATCCTATTAGTTTTGTGCATTAAGTGCTTCGTTTTATAAACTATCGCACTACATTCCTTCTTAGCTGGTGCGGCGACAAATCTTGTAAATGCTAAACACACTCAACAATAATCAGCACCCTTAAATGGCTAACTCTCGTCTCCCGTGCCATGGACACCCGAAAACACACTCTGAAAAGAATGGTCGACAATAGTCCTATTGAAATCAACTGCACAATTGTTGCCCGGCTGAGTCCTTAAGCGATTCACTGTTCATTAGCGACCACGTGACGAATAGAGATTTGTGATGATGCTGTGCCAATGGCGATGGCGATGCTTTGAGTGGCAAATGAGCAGATTCTAGTTTGGCGATACCATTAAAAACTTTTTACAAGCAGTAAGCATCAACAGCATCGATTGCCATTGAGCGGCACTTTGATGGGGCTCTGATTTCGACTTCTATTTCGATTGCGTTGCGTTTACGGAATGTCAGCGACAGTCAGTTGACTGCAGTCTATACCCTGTCTATCAGTCGACCAGATGCTTGGTCGGTTTGTCTGATTGCCTGCCAAGCCATGGCAAGCACATCGGCGCCTGTCACTATGGCATTGTCACCTCCTCCACTAGGCAGCAGAAGTGCCGCCCTCTTTGACTGGCTGCCTGGCTGCCTGGCTGGCTGTCAATCCTTTTAATGGCTTGCCGCTTTTAATGTCACCCGCTCTCAAGTGGATTTCGAATACATCGTCAATCGTGTGGCCCATTTGCCGTTATCAAGTGGCCACGCTCCTTCTTCGTGTTGTTGCTGTTGTCGTTGTTTTATTTGTATTTTATTATAGCAAAAGTGTTTGCTTCAAATGTCATTTGCTGTGTCTCAGCCACTTCACTGCTATTAAAGTGGCTTTTATATCTGTATTTTAAGAGTGTCACACTCTTAATTTTATCCCATCTCTCTGACTCTCTGTCTGTCTGTCCGGTAGCTAACATTTAATTGTGAAGCTTTATAAGTTGCTTAGATTGCTATGGCTGCATATAGCTGGAAAATGGATGCAATTATCTTAACCCTATGAGATGGAGACAACAAATTATGGTGACAGAGTGAACCAGCTCTCTCTATCTCACAGCCAAGCAGTTCAGCGACATCAAAACGCTTTGAATTTCTATTTCTATTTCTAAATTGCCACAATTAATACAACATATATATACAATACATACAACAAAAAAAAAGCAATTTAAAGAGCATTAAATAAATACGACTTGAGATAGTTTAGTTTGTAAAACAATTCTAAGAGGTTTGGAAAAAGAAGTTGAGACTTAGTCCATAGTTTTATTTAATATGTAAGAGTACTTAAATCATGATTTATATTTATTGAACATTGGAGTTCTGGGTATAACATTAACTTTACAATATATAAAACAGACAGAAGGGTGCCTGACCTTATGAAATATTTATATTTTTTATCAGAATGGTCAGCCAAATCGATAAAATACCATTCGTTCTTCTGTTCTTCTGCCTCACAGCTTAGAAAAAGTTTAGTTTACTTACAAATTATTTAAACTTTAAATTGAAATGATTCATGACATCGATAGAAATTGTTATAAAACTTTATTTATTTAATATTTTGTAACGTGTAAAATCACAAAAATTTTTATTCAAATTCTCAAAAAACATTCTCAGTACGCTTATTAGAAAATCACATAAATTCCCTCAAAATTAGAAGAACAAAATTCAAAAATATTATATTAAGTGCTGTTAATGTATAGTTTGATAGAAATACCCTGATCTGATTTATTAAATGCTCTTTTATTATTTATTTAAATGTTCATTTTGTATAGTATATATATAATAATTTATATGTATACTAAACAAAATAATCATTTAAGTCAGACATGAGATTGTTTAGGTTACCTCTACTATATAGGTTATCTCTATTGTTTTAAAAATATACTTTAATATATTTTTTTTAATAATATATATAGGAATATTTTAGTTTATTTGCTCAACATTTAAATTTCAACTTTGCAACAGTAAATTGGATTCAAGATATTTGCTTGTCGTATACTCCCTTGAGAAACTCTAAGTTTCTTATGAATATGTGTTGGGCCCAGCAACCGGCGCTACGTCTAGCATTGTAATGTTAAACCGGCAGATTAGCTTTGTAAGTGATTTATATTTTTAAAGAGATTGCGGTCATTTGTTCAATTTACTCTCTATTCTATTATTTATATGAATCTTCGTTCTCGGGGAGCGTCGGCTTGATCATGCTAAGCCGGCGCTTGTAGTTCGAGCTCGAAGATCGTGCATCGACAGCTCTGCAAATTGTCCGAATTGGCTGTATACATATAATATATTAACAATACGAATAATAAAGTGAACATAAACTGATTTGAGTTGAGTTAAAGCTGCATGAAACATCTCGGTAGCTCAACAATATGGTTTACGATCATCAATGAATATACCCACTAAAAATATATTTATATTATAGACAATTCATTTCTATATATACATACATATCAATTTATATATTATATAGATATATGTTATTTATGACACATTATCTGACAAATATAAAACTAATCTCAACATCTCTTCTCAGCTGAATTTTCTATTTAATTTTGAGTTCAGCCTTGAAGATTTGTCTATGCTCTGAAATAAATAGTAACAGTTGATTAAAGAAAATGGCAACTTACCCATTGTGGAGAGAGCGAGGATCAAAATAAGGGCATGCCAGATCAAACCATTTCTAGCCTGGGCGGTCCATCCATTGTGGCGTCGCTTTCGCGACTGTCTAATTCCGTTTGCCATGATTGCATCTATGGGCTGCTCTGTCATTTTGCGTGCAGTGGCTGACAGGCCGTTGGGCATTTGGCGCAGCAACATGATCGGGGTCGGGCAGTATCTTTCACTCGCAGACAGGCAACATTTGCCGCTCATTCAATAAACACTTCAACTTCACACGCTGCGTCGTTTGTCGGCCGAAGCACAGAGACTGTTTACAGTTGGCGATTGGGGAATATGCGAATTATTAATACGCGTTGTGGGAACAAATTGCTTTGAATGTTCGGCGGGTACGTTCGTCAGCCACAGCGGCTGCCGCCACTCGAGTTGTTGGCCCCTAATAAGCGACCAGATAATTTCAAAATTACTGTTTGGCTCTCGACTCGAGCGTCGATGGTTTGCACTGAAATTTGCTTTTGATTTGCACTTTTCGAATTTTCACATATTTTGCTTTTCGTTCGCTTTCAGTTTACAACTCAATTTCCGGCTTTTAATTGTTTTTCGTTTGTTTGGACGGCGTCCATTGGGCCAAAGTCCCTCACTTTACACTGATTATAATCCACGGAATTGAATTTAATGCGGCAACAATATTCGCTCTTATGTTTGTTTTCCACTAATTGTTGGTGTGCATCCAGCTGTTGTTGCCGGAAGTGCCCTGCAAGTGCAAGAATAAACACTGTTGTTTAGCGATTGTTGTTGATATTGTGATAGACATAAAACCAATTTGATGGCCAGCGAGCGAGAACAAATGCGACAGGCTGCACACGCAATTTGCCGGTCTGAAGCGTGCCTAGGACAAGTTGACAAACGACTGAAAACTGTTTGTTGTCGCCTCTGCTCGGAGCACACAGCTCCGAAACACACCCCAAAATAATTGTGTGACGTAGGCGGGCAGCGCGATTCCAAAATAAGAACTCTGGAAATGTTGCCAGACATAGCAACAATGCTGCTTAGCATTGTTGCTAAGCATGTTGCTGAGCAACCCGACGACAGCGGCTGGAGCTGTGGCTCGACCAGCAGACAGGAAGCAGCGCTAAGCAAACATGACAAGCGATCATAAATATTATGTTGCAACATCAAAAAAAAAACAAAGCAAAACGAAATAAGCAGCTCAAAATTAAAAATAAAAATAAAAAGAATATACGAGATTCGCTTGAATTTGCGCAGTGGCAATAACAGCCGCAACATGCGTCGCTTTAAGCACCAGCGAATTTTTTGTTTTTGTTTATAATAATGAGACTGTGCACAAGTGGCTCTGCATGGCACTTGAACCCCAGCTGCTGCAAGGATAAGTGTGCGACGCCTTTCAGGCTCATACACATGCTGCCTTCCATGCTGCGCATCAAGCGCTATTTTAGCTGCCACTCAATGAGGCTGCTGCCACGAGCAACATGCTGCTGCTGCTGCTGACGACTCTGCAGCAGTTTGTTTATTTAAGTTTCAATTACTCAGCTGCCCTCAGATTGACATGCATTCAAGCCAGAAATTTGCAGCCTTTGTTGCCCTACGCTCAATGCACGCTTTTGTGCTTGCCACACATCAGAAAGCATAATCGCTGCCGCACAAGTGCCTTTAATGTACTTTGGTTGGGGTGCGGGCTATGCTGGCGGTCGCACATCATTAATAATATGGCACTTTGGTGCACCTCTCTACCCGTGCCAATGTTTCTGCCTCTCAACTGCACTGACTTCAATTGGGAAAAACATTTTGCCAAGCATTCATAACGCTTATTAGCTACCAGTGCTCAGCTGCTACACCCCACCGTCTTGGTGGCCACGTCAAATAGCCATCTTTATGTAGCACACACACTGCACTCGTTATGGCAATGAATGTGGCCAATGGCAATGGCAATGGCACTGGCACTGGCACTGGCACTGGCTGTAGTAGCTTATCGACTGCTGCAGTTGCTTCGTGCGGCTTTTATGGTCGCCTGCACACCTTAATACACGGCATAAACAGATAAAAACGAAAACATAAATAGCAGTATACACATTTATATACATAGCATACAGACACACGATGCAGATCCTATAGAAGCGACACACACCAATATGTACCATATATGGCAGAACATGCCCATGCACTTAGCTATTTTATTGGGCTACACGGAACCCCTTGACAAGAGCAACACGTGCGATTTGAGAATTTTATAAAAGTGTTTATTAGCCCGCTCAACTGTCGTTGTGTTCGCTGCTGTTGTTATTATGTTATTATTTAGCCAGGAGACAGCCAGAAGAAAACGCCAGCCAGGGGCAGTTGTTCCCTGCTCCGTGTGCACGTCATGGCGCTGACATTGACGACGCCGCTGTGAACGACAAATTTTAGTGCTTCAATGAAAATTGAAACACATAAAAATGCGTGAAAAACACACAATTAAATGGAGGGAGTGGCATATGCCACTGTATCTTGCAGGCGCAGAGCCACGGGCTCCCCTCGTCGAATATATGTATAATGTGTTGTCTGTTGGGATCTTTAATTACAACTTTGTTAAGTGCTTCCGCTTTCAAGGCCAAATTGTATAAGCCCAACTGTATGATTAATGTATATTTTTCGTTGTTTTTTTTTTTTTAATTTGAAATACTTTAGTTTCATTAAAGCTTAATGTAATATTACTATAAAACAATTCAATTTAAAATTATCGGTTGCGTTTGAGGCCAGCTAAATTTAATCAAAATTGTAAAACATTAATCAGGCTATATATTTGTATAAATATCCATTTATTTTTTCTGAAGAATTTTGACGTGCTGAATCTGAATCTCAAGTTATTACAGCTCACAAGTTCGAGAATTTGTAAATTAACAAATTAAAAAGAATTCGCTTTTCGGGTACATTTCAGACCAAGTAAAGTAAGCAGAAGATACAGAATAAGAATCAAATTTTACTTAACATAAACTTAGCAAATAAATGCCTTTGGAAAGTATATTCCAATTCTTAGTTATTAGTTCCTGTACTGTGACCTTTGCCGTACAATTTTTAAGGATTTACTTAACGTCAAACAAAAGAGTAAAATATTGAGTTGAAGAACTCATAAGTTTCAGCATTTTATTTATATTGCTATGCTAATACCCCACCAGACTCATAAGTAAGTGTTAATTACTATGATTGTTATTAGAAGTTTGCAATGATGACAAGCTGATTTTTAAACAATACTTCCAACTATGAGCTTTAACTAAAAACAGCACGCACACACTGGCCTGAGTGTTGAGTTTAATAAATGGACCACTAAGACGGCTTATATATAATGATATCATAGAGCTGAATGCCTTTCTGTCTACATTACTTAGTCTTTTATCAAAGCAATGGCATACATTCTTTGCTTCCATTTATTTAAATAACTACATATATGCCCACAGCCTTCAATTACAAACGCACATCAAGAATTTCAGTTCTGCACATTGTGGCTTCATTAAAATACTGAATCGGAGACACATACGTGTATGCCAGCACCTTGATACTTTATTGTGCCACACCATCGGTAGCTTGGAACCTGCAATGACAACGCTCCACAGAGTGTCACGTCGGCTGCTATCGAACATACATCGCCCATTGTCATACCCAGAGATGCAAATTGTCTTTGACATGGGCAAGTACAAGATAATATTTCTCTCCTGCATGCACACAAACACACACACACGCATCGCCGCCTTTCAAGGCTGCTGCTGACAATTTCCGGTTACAAGTCTGTCGGTCGGTGTGTTTGTCTAGTTGCCTGTCAATTGTGTCTTTCTCTAGCTGTATCAAAACTTCAGCTCTTTGTGACAACATATGATGCTTTATTTTGCCTATTCCAAAGGCAATTACACCTTGTTTTTGTTCGACTACAGCATTCAATCTTTTTTACTCTACTCTTTGCACACAATGAAAATATTTATTACCAACACCTAAATGTATATATTTTCTAAGAGCTGTCTGTAATACTCAAATATTTATTTATGGGTATCACATCTTTTGCGTAAAACTAAAAAATAGTAAAAACTAAGCCAGCTTAAAAATTGAAAAGCATTTGTTTCAATTGCTGATTTCAATTGTTATAATTTACATATAAACTAAATAGTTCACATGTGTGTGTATATACATTTTTTCTTTGCCAGTTGCACCTGTGTGCAACACAATATTTATTTAGGGATATTGTAAAATCTAAAGTTATTTTGGCAGTAATCGAAAAACTAAAATAACAAAAGTTCTTGTAATTACATCTATAGGTAAATGTTTCGTAGGGCATTGCATAGCCAGCATGAGAGATTTAGCATTTGGGCTTCTGTTTTCTTACGCTCGGCTGCATATAATCAAATTTACATTGTTGCTATGCCAAAATTGAAAAGTGTTTTTCTGTTCTTTCTGTTCGGATCCCTTCAGTTTGGGCCCTTTTTGAAATGCACATATTAATGAGGCTGGCATCTTGTTTATTCATTGGAATTTGTCGCAAAATTTTGTAATTTGATTTGTTAGTCTTCATACATGCCGTTGCAAAATGCACTGCGTCCTCAGATAATAGAAACAATGCCGTTGCAATCGCCCTTCCCCACCATAATCCATTGTTGTTCACAAAATACCAAAACAATTCTTGCGATTTGCTCGTAGCGCTCTGACAAGAAGTCAAGTGTAAACTCAAACGGCTCTTTTGATTAGTAGCGAACATTATATGCACTAATTAATGTTCTGTGCGCACCAGGGATATGTATCGCAAATGATAAATCATGCGGCAACTATAATACGGCTTTGTGCGTGGCACACAGCCACACATACACACACACATCCGCACAGCCTCGCACACATTCATATTCTATGAATTGGCAGATGAGGAAAGCGAGAAACGCTAGGCAAGTTGCCAGAGATTGCCTGCAGCAAGTGGTGAAATGCACAAATGTTTGCCTTGTTTGTGTAGTCGCACGCAGATCGTATATCCAGCGTAAACAAATAAAAAAAATATAATCGCTCTGTTGTGTTTGCAGTCCATGAAACTATTTATTTTCGTTTATAGGTGAAGTGGAGAGCTTGGGCTAATAATTGTATAAATATGTGCATAACTGCACACATATATTAATATGTATATTAATGTGTTCTGAATAGCGACGAATTTTAATTATGAGCGCTTTCGAGGACTCCAGCTCCAGTTGCTAAAACAAATAAATGAAAAATAGCTTGCGTAATATAAAAAACATTTGACACATGTCGAAAAATATGCAACACAAAAATTGCATAAATTAAAAAAAATATTATTTTAAAGCGATACTCAAACAATAGTTAAACAATACAAATAAATTACAAGTAAAATGAAATTAAATTTATAAATGTATTTTCTTCCTGACATATCGAGGCTTAGGCTTTTCTTGCTTTTCTGATTTCTTCTTTGTCTCGAATTGGCACCAAAATTCCAAAGAAGCACCACAAAAACGCCGTCAAATAACATAGGACGCGTTCGCGGCGAAATAAAGCGCGAAGGAAACCACTTCAAAAAAAAAAAAGAAAGAAAAAAAAGAGTCTTAAAGAAATCCAAACAAATTATTTGAACGTCTCTGCTAGAGATCTGTAACTTGGCTGCGTTCTATATTTACTTTGGGCATTGGCCGTGGGTGGGTGGGCGTTTCGAATTTGCGTTCGAAGCATAATAATCATTGACCTTTTTATGGCTCCGGTACGCGTTTTTTAATAAATTGTTTACTTCCTAGCCTTGTGGACCGACAGGCCGCACCGATGGCAAAATCAATGCCCCAATAAATTGCTGCAATAACCATTGAAAATATCGTCACAATTCGGCCAGCTTTTATGCTGTTTCCTTCTTCTTCTTCTTGTGTTTTTGGCAACGTCTGGCTTGTCGTTTGACAATTTTTGAGTGGGGAGTCCAATGGAGAGATACAATTCAATTTCAGTGTTGGCAATTTAATTTCTTTTGTTGTCAGCGGCATAATCATAAAGAAAGTGCTGGCACGCCCCCATACTGTTGGCAAAGGCGGTCGGCCCCAGCGTTTGGCCAAGTGCTTTACAGCTACGATTGCTGCTGGCATTTTGTTGACAGCAGGACAATGGCAAAGCACGCTGGGGTATCCGGCACACACAAAATTAAACAAACAATGACAAGACAAGAACCAAAGTGAGCCTCGCTGCGTAAGAAAACAACAACAGCGTAGCCAGCGAACAAAATATAACATGAAGCTGACCCCAAAAAGTGATTCATCAAAAGGCTGGCCCGAGCGGCTGGCGGAGGGAGTTGGAGTGAGGCAAACGCAGGCGTGTCAGCAGCTGCGTTAGCGGAAGTGTAAGACACAGCAGGCGCTGCTGCAACAAAGTGTATGCCACATAATAACAATAAGAGCCGCAGCGTGCAGAGCTTCGAGTAATATAAGAGCAAATTTACCCAGTTGAGCTAAGAAAGCAACAACAATGCGTGACAAGGCTGAAAGCGGGACAAGGTCATAGCTTGTTGATCAAAAAATAAGTGTCGTGATCCCGCCTGGCCGGCTTAGCTGACCCACTGCCCCTGGTAGCCAGGCATATCAACTGCTCCTCAACACGTCCCAGTTCTCATTCAATTCGGGCGAACAATGCAGCCAGTCAGTCAGCCTATCAGTTGGTTTGGACTTTGAGAGTCTCACGGCAGACTGCACAGAACTGAACTTGATTTTTGGCCACAGGTTTGCACTTGCTGGTCCGAAATTGGAATGGCCATAAAACCAAAAGCTAGAGTGAATGCTGAAAATGTATCGCTCATTGTGTAGCCTATGGCAGAGGGCGTGGCAGCCGCCTAAAACAATTGTTGTCGTTTGTTACACTTCTGTGCACAGAGGCTTGACCCAATAAGCAATGAACTACGGCCGTCTGCAAATTGCAGCATGCGGTTGAGCAAAGGGTGAGAGAGAAACAGCTAGAGAAAGAGCGTAAAACAAGCCACTTCATGCACAACAAAACAGCAATCAGGCAGCACCACGCAAAGGAGATGTCGAAGTGCAATGAAATCATACAAGGAATATGAACGTTCTAGTCGACTAGAAGTTGTCCTTTACATAGTTTTCTTCTCTTCATTTTTCTTATCTTAGTGTCCCACCATTATACCCTGATTTTACATTTTCAATGAGCAATAGGATGTCGCACACAAACCAATATACTCTTTTCACTTTTCTGAACGAGTATAAAAATAGCTAATTTGTGCAAGCAGATACTTAGATATTGATTATTTAAGATAAACTTAGTCTCCGCATGCCATAGAAAGAGACAAACTAAATAGGCAAGGCTAAATTTAATCATGTTCAAACTGTATATAGTTAATGGGAGCGACCACGCCTCCTGCTGCACTGTTACATGCATTTTAATAACATCATTATGGTTTCAATTCCCATTTTTAATTGAAAAACATGCAATTAAACTATCTTTTTATGTTGTTCATTTGGAACATGTTTGTTGGCGTGTGAAAACCTTATTATGGAAAGGTGTTATTAGAGCTGAGATAAGCGGATCAGCACAATTGCTATATAAACTCTGTCCATAGTAGAAAATTGATTTATATGAAATGCTGAAAATGATATTCGAGAAGAGTGTTCGAAATAATTGGATCCTGCTTCTGCTGCTATTAGTTGTCCTTGGCAGCGGTAAATGCAAGGTTAGTGTAAGCAGAAAATAAAGTTACAACTGTCCAACTGACTGAGAATAATTGTATAGCGTCGTTGGACTTATGAATTCATAGATGTCAAAGGATACAGCGACAATGAGACTAAACTAAAGCTGGATTTGCGTATCGAGCGAGTGGGTCGACATCAGGTTGGCCTCTCGGGCACCGTGGACTGGCAATACGATGTGGACAACACAACTATGGTATGACAATGAAATGGAATTGAAAATTGAAATGTTATATACTAATGCTGTACATCAGATAGAGGTGTTTATCTTTCAGAGTCTCAGCGGTAGCGACAGAGATTTCAAGCAATTGCCATTGGCCATACCGAAAAAAGCTTTTATGAATGTGAAAAATTTATACGATGACATCACAATGGTGAATGCGAGAAATTGTTCGAATATGCCCGAAATCGAGGGTAATTTATTACTACCCTGGCCAAAAAAATTGTACATTTATGATATGTGTAATGTCGACAATGGAAATCTACCGGAAATACTAGCAGAAGGTGTCTATAAGGTTCTGTTCGTATTTTCTGGCGAGGTTATGTGGAACTTGACTTTTTATACAAATGTAAAAACGACACTAATATAAAGGAAGAACATGTAAAAGTTGAAAGCTTAATATTATTGATAATCTTAATTTCAATATTTAATTGTTCATGCTAATTATACTTATGTACAATAAATAAAGGTATATATTAATCTGTTACTACGATGAAATTTTCAGCATATGATCTATATAGGTATTCTATTGAATAATTGAGCATGCAAACTCATTCTTATATTGGCTATATTTGCAACTGACATTCAATATAAAGATCAAGATTTAAATAAAATTTCAAGTCCCTAACTCTTACTGAGTTAATATTTTTTAACTAATACAAGTTTTTGAATTGTAGATTTTTGTAGCCATATCGTCGAGACTTGGCTAATGACCAGAAAGCCGCAAATCACATACCGCTGATGTTTTATGAAAATACCCACACAACAATGGCTCCATTAGCATCGTCGGCGTTGTCAAATCCAAAAGCCCAAAGCAAAGCAGAAAGCCAAAAGCTTCCTTTGGGCGGATGTTATGTTTCCTGGAAATTGTCGGAAATGGCGTTTTGAAGATGAAAAATTTTGCTGGCTGCGCTGTGAACTCGCGTAGTGTTGACAATGCCTACATTTATGTTATTATGTTGATGGCAGCCAGATGGCATGCCATGCCAGGCCCAGCTGTTGTTTGTGTAATTTTTAGCGCAGGTAGCATGGCGGCAAAAACAAGCGAAACACGAACAACAACTAGATCTACAAAAGAAAAGTACGAAAACCAAAACAAAATCAGAGAAGTCTTTAAGTCAAGCGGAAATTGTTACACTGATGCGTAAGCGGCTTTAAGAGAGGCCTAATGCAATCACTGTCAATGGCAATGCCAATGCATTTGAAGTTAAGTTAAAGGGCCAAAACACTTACTTAATGGAAATTACTTGAGAGTCGTACTCGACAAGGCACTCGTACACGGCCAACGGATAGGCACGACCAAGAGCTGAGCAATCACGTACCAAGAGGCAGCTTCTCGAACCGGGTAGACGTAAGGGGCCATGATGAAGGCAATGGAGCCACTTCAGTGTGTCATGTCCGCTCGATTTTTGCTAAAATCATTTAACGGCAATGTGCTAGAAATGTGAGACACTCTCCAATACACACAAACAGAAAGAGAGACAAACTGAGTGACTGCCAGACGGAGGGAGAGAGAGAGAGAGAGAGAGAGAGAGAGAGAGCACGCGAAAGAGACAGCAACACATGCGAAATTCAGTCAATTGATTGAGTCGGCGCCAGGACACAGAACTGTTTAAATTTTTACTTGCTCGTTGTCAGCAGCAATGTCACATGGCACGTAATATGTACGTGTGACTTTTGCTGCATGTATTGTAAGTATGTATTTATATAGGCGTGTGTGAGTGTGTATGGTTGTAACTGTGTGTATGTGTGCCGATGTGTTTGGCAATTTGAAAATTGTTGTGTTCAATCAGAATCAGTCTACAAACGCCCAGGCAAACATGGCCAGCATCAGGGATTTCGATAGCAGAATCAAATCATCATCATCATCATCATCATCATCGACAGTGCCGGTTCGTCTTGAAGTGCTTGAATTCAGCTTTTCCTTCTGTTTGCTAAGGTGTGTGCTTGAGTGCGACAGGAAGTATAAATAATCGCCGGCTATGTTTATGTTAAACGAGGCGCAAGCCTGTATATCATGTTGACCTTTTCAGAAGTTTGTCTGCAAGCACAACATACTACTCAGCATATGTCTTTGTGTAAACTCTTTCAGAGCCAACCAGATTTAAAGAAACAAGAGCTATGTCTACTCAATGATTGAATCACTCATGAAAATCAGTTAATCGTACTTAAGTAGAAAAGTTCTGTCGATGCTTAAGCTAACTTTTCGGTCTTGTTGTATTGTAATTGCTGACCCAACTATCATAGGCACCACATATATGCAAAACTGTTTATATGTAACCCACTGACCTTAAAATGCAAAATAAGAAAACACAATACCGAAATGCACAACAAAAGGGCAAAAACTTTACGCATAAATAAAAGAGGCGGCGGCAGCATCTCCTTGCCCCAGGTCAAAGACAATAATAATAAAAAACCGCTCAAAGATGCTGCCGACAGCAAAAACAAAAAAATAAAACGAAATAAAACCGAAAAGAAAAACAAAAGAAGTCGCAAAACAAAATTTAAAGTCTTTTTCCTCAGCTTTTTTCTTTTCTTTATTTTATTCTTATTTTTTTATGTATTTTCTTTTTTTGCCAATTTTATTTCATGTTGCGTGGAGTTGAGTGAGTTAGCGTTGGCATTTGTCAGTTGCTGCCTGTCAGCGTGTACTTCCTCCACTTACTGTATGTATATAAAAAATATATATATTTATATATAATATATAATAATATATATAGCTATATATTATATATATAGGAGTCATGCTAGAGGACGCTCAGACCACAACTTGCAGCAACTTTTAATAAACTTGCCAACTATTTGGTCTTTTTGCTTCTAATACCCTGTAATTGTATAAAAGTTAAGCGAGCGGGTTGCTGTGAATTCGAAAGCCTTTCGCCTACTATCTTTACGAGAACTAGAGAACATAAAAGATCTCATAATGGATAGTGTCAAATTGAATTCATTCTATTATAATCATATTATAATTTATCCAGATACCTTAATATCAGTTAAATATCCTCACAAAAAATAATAATATTAATATTTATGAACTATCCAACATACTTATGCAGAGTATCTGCTCGTTAAGCATCCCTATTCCATGTTCTGTTTAATATTTTTATCCCTTTGTATTTCACAAGTGCTGCGAAGGTTGCCAATAAAGTTACGAGAAAAAAAAGAGTGCGCAAAACAACATCGAGTTGGAGTAAAACTTTTACAACCAGTCTCAAATAGAAGCTGTTAAAAGCGCGTATTGTTTTGCAAAATACTTGACCAAGACCAGTTGGCTGACTGTCAGAAGTTTTGGGCGACAAATTTTTGGAGTTTTATGCATTGGCCGAGTTTACTTTTACGAGCCCACCAATTGATGCAAATTTGATGGCCGCTTAAGTAGCTTGTCTTAAAATCATCGTTACGTCTTTGAGCTTCAGCATTTGATAGCTGGAAGGGAATAATATTTGAAGCCACAGCTGAATGCTAATTAGCAAAGCAACTGGCGACCGCATGCTAGGGCAATAACTGTATCATGACTTTGTCTGCCGCAACTATAATATTGGCTCAATTTTGCGCGAATGCCGACGATATTTTATAGTCATCTGTGAGTATGGTATGTGTGTGTGAAAGTCTGTGTATGTACTTAGTAATTGCTGCGGCATTATCGTTGCTGTCGGCTCCAACCAAAAGTTTCAACTAGGCCGCCTGCTGAAAACAACATTACCAACTACATTCACACATACATCAGCGCACACAGAGCATGTTGTTCAGTTAGAACTACACTTAGTTGTAACTTGTAACAGTGTAGTGTTAGCCCCAACTCTCCCCATCTTAGCCTCCAGCCGCTTTGCGGCAGCCGCTGTGAAGAGCATCTGTGCTTTGGCGCTTTGCGAGCTTGTTGCATACACTTTGGCGCACTAATTAAAGAAAATTTGCTTAACAAACAAACAGGCAGCAGCACGAGAGCGAGAACGAGAACGAAACAGAACACGAAAGAACAGAGAGCGATGGTTAACAGAGATAGCAATAGTAAAAGCAACTTTGCAATTTGTTTATTTACATTTACCTTGCACGAAAATTTGCATAAATTGCATTGCAAACAATTTAAGAAAAGACTTCAAACGCTTTGCAATGCAGTGCAACGCCCCGAGCTAGAAAAATATTTGTACAGATGATTTAAATTGAGTGCAATTTAAAAGAAAATGATATTTAAGTCCTGTGCGTCATGTGCAACCAATTATCTATGCACATTTCACTTCATTTGCATTCGCATTCGCATTCGCATCCGCATTCGCATTTCCATTTTTCTCATCGCACATTTAATATCAAACGTAAATTTAATTTTTTGTTTTTTTCCGACCAACTTTTCTAAAGCGAAAACTCATAATTATATGAAATGTATATTCCAAAGTTTAATTTAAAGCGAAAAATGTTAATTAATTCTTTTCTAAATGTGTAGCTACAGAGTAAACAGTTTTAATTGCTGCAGCAAAGCAGCTTAAATATATTTTCATAAACTGCAGCCAAATTGAGATTATATTCAATGTGATGTATTACTTCCAGAATGCTTTAATACCACATTAAGAGTATGAGACGTAAAGAAGGTCAAAGAGTTGCACAAAAAAAAAACGAAAAGAAGAGCATAAAATGTGGTTCTCTTGCAAATAATTCACTTTCATTACATTAAAAGTAAGTTGAAAGTGAACAAAAATAAAGCTGCATAACCGCGACTTAATGAGTGCCCAAAACGTGGCTATGCCACGCCCCACGGCCCACGCCCTGTCGCCTCTTGCCTCTAGCCTCACACTCCACCCACCCACGCCTCGCTCATTAAAAGTAACCAAGCTGGCGGGACCACAAACCAAAACACAACAACAAAACGGCGACCGCAACACATGAAAAGCGGACAGAAAGGCAGCGCTCCGGATGCCTCAGCCCACGTCAGAGCCATCAACGCTAATGACAAAAGCGCACAAAGTTTGCATTTGTCTGTGTAGGGCGCAGCAGCAGGAGGATGAGTAGTGGGCTGGCACTAAACATGACCACGGGGTGTGTCCAGCTGGCGAGCACAAAAATCACAAAAGAGCATAAAATTAGCGAACGATGCCGTCTCAGCTCCTCTAGCTATCTGACCACCCCAACGCTCTGCACCCCTCTCTCCCTCTCTCTCTCTATCTCTCTCTCTCATAGTCGACTTTGTGTCGTTACTTTATTTTAAATTTGCTCGACAAAGGCTACACGGCAGAGGGTAGGACGAGTCAGGCAGCCAGCAAGAGCCCTCCCATGATGAATTCATGCCCATCATTTTGCTTGTAACAAAACTTGTGATTGTTGTTGTGGTTGTTGCTGGCTGTGGACTTGGCTAGAGCGGGGGCTTCTGCTTGCTTGCTTGCTGGTTGCCAGTTGCTGTCCTGATTTTTCACTGGCGTCGTCATCGTCGTTCTCGTTGCCGTTGTCGTTGTCGTTGCTATTATGGTTTTCGTCGCACTTACACAAGCTGGTCATTAGCTGCGCCTGGCAGCAAATTATTTGGCTGGGCGCGGCAGCCGTAACCATATTGTTGCTGTGGCTTTCGCCACGAAGCCTCTTCTACAGCCGCCACTGATGTTGTTCTTCTTGTAGGCGGTTATGATAAACATCAGTGGACGGCAGTGCTGCACCAGCAAATACTAACTAAAATAAGAGCAACAAAAACACAACAACGAGACCTTCTTGGTCATTGGAGCACAAATTTTCGCGTGCGTTGCGCCATAAGTTTAATTTTCCAGTTGGGCATTGCCTTGTCGTGTTTTATTTTGTTGTTCTTGTTCTTGTTGGTGTAGGATTTCATTGAGCGTGCTGCTGAAATTTTGATGTCAAGTACTTAAAACTGATGTTTTTGTTGCTGTTGTTGTCTAAGTCATAAGGGAGCCTCAGCGCAATGTGAAAAAGAATATTTATATATATATATTATATGTTGAGCAACTTTTTTCTAGAAACATGGTAAAAAATTAACGCAATTTGTATGTCTCATAATGTTTGGGCTGGGTTTTTCGAGTGGGCGTCAAAATTGGCCTTCGTAACCTAATGAAAATTATATAAATTATATTTTTGTGGCAAGGCGGAAAGTTAATGTGGGATATTTAATTAAAAAGATGGAAGTAAAGAAGAGTTTTGATTATGTAAATGCAATTAAAGTGCGAAGATGCGCTAAGAATAATAGAGACTGATTTGATGAACATTTAAAAAAAGATAAAACACAATTCATAATATCACAATATGGCCGGCTCAACATCGAAATGGTAATCAAAAGTCTTTAATATGTTATTTGCTTGGATTTATTAAGTAAGTAGTGAGGGGCTCATAAAATGTGTCCTCTGTCGCCCATCGATTTGTCTTCATATTTTCTCTGAATCTGCCAAGCACACAGTGCTTATCTCTGCATTTGTGCTGTCCACTTCGGGCCACGAAAGCGTATTAGTTATAAATAACGCACATAAAATGGATAAATAAAATCTATTAGCATTCAAATGATTTATTAACATGCACTTATGGTACTTATAGCTGTTCGGACGCGGACTTTATTGAATGTGATGTGCGTTTATGCGATGCAATTTCAATTGAATGGACACAAAGTCAGATAACGCATACGCAAGGTATACACTTAGAGAGCAAGCATTAAATTATTGTGCTTCAATATTGATTGCATTGCTGGAACTTTTTTTGCCCTAATAAAAATGTAAATTTGTTTTTTTTTTATTGTTCCAAGATTTATTATTCGAAATTTTGGTGTGCCCCAAAAGCAAAACTGCTGATTTGCAGGGATTATTTCGTGCAGAGGCTGCCACCTAGCAAATAGCTGCGACGGTTCTTATGTCGCATAAATTTGTTGTATATATATATATGTATATGTATATGTATTTGTATATAGGTAAACGAATCGATGGTATTTTATGTCGCGCTCGGCTGCCACGTGGAAGCGCTTTTATGTTTCTGTTTCAAATTTATTATCGTTGCTAACTGTTTTTATGATTCTATTTGATGATTGTTTTGGTTTGAAGGCTTGGCTTTCGGCTCACCACCCACTTTAAAGGCGCTCCATGTCAAAATCATAAATAAAACTGCCCTGTCTGTGACTGGCGGCTGCAGCTTCTGCGTATTTTGTCTGCCCAGGATTATCGCCTTAAAGCGCAGCTACAAAAATATCCAATTCTGGGATTCAAAGAAGCGTATTTAAAGCAACAAGCCATTTAGCATTGAGATGGGCACAACGGCACGTACTAATAAAAGCCAAAAACCTCTGGTTCAATCAATGCCACAGCCCGTCTATCAGCAGTAAACAAACCCAACAGGGCGCCAAATTGACGGATGTACGGAAAGAGCTTGAATTTTGAGTTCTACTTGGGCATGCTGAAAATGTGTGCTGAAAGTTGCGTGAAAGCATGATTTAATGAATTTCCGGCAATAAAATAATTTAATTTTGGCCTAGTCAAGCAGTCAGCAGACATCGTTCCGAGGGCCCGGCTGATGCTGGCTCATCATTAAAACGTCAAGAGACCAAAAGAAAAAAAAAAGAAAAGAGCACAAATCTCCGCATAATTTAATAACGCCAAAGCTGTGCGTGGGGGGCCATGGCATCTCTCTATAGGTATCCGAAGTGTTTGCGTGTCGCATAATAAAATGTCAGGCTGCAAGTTAGGCAATTGCCATGTCTCCCAGTTAGCCAAGATTTCGAGTAGCATTACGTTCGAGGTAGCTAATCTATGAGATGTGCGACATCTAAGCCGCCAGTTTGAATATTTCAACATTAACTCCGTTAAAATCAACATTATGAATTTTAATTTTGTGCCTGTGACATAAGCTGTTTGCCACTCGCGCAAAAGACGTGCCTAACTGCCAAGCGAAAGGCATAACCCCACCCAGGAATTGCTGCTGCTGCTGCTGCTGCCTACATTGAACTACAATAAGTCAGCATGGCGCAGCAGAGTGCGAAAATATTGGTAGAAAAAACAATGTCTCAGATTTCCAGTTGAAATGCTCAATGTGCTGGGACGCGCTCTCAATTGCTTGAGAAAGTCTCGCCAATCGCCTTACAAGTGCAATGTCAATTTGTGCACAAAGGATGATAAGGATTTATGTCAAATGCTAGCAGTGTTTGAGTTTTCTGACATTTGCCAATATTTTTACAGTTGACTGCTCTTGGCGCGACTGCAACCACACCATGCCGCGCCGCCTTAATATCCAGCAGAATCTGGTAGCTTGCCTTGAAAATGCTTACAGCTCATCTCTAACGCTAAAAGGCTCTTTGGCTATTACATACTTAATAATACGCTCTAAAACTTGGCAAGTTTCTCAATTGATTCAACTTTTCACTTTGCCAACTGACGGCTGCTTGACTTATTAATTTGCCGTATTAACAACAATTTACAAGCGCCGCTCATTAAAGTTGCATGAACTTTTCTGAGTGAAAGCTATTAGCGAGTAATTTGTTGGAAGTCCGAAACTCCCTTCAAAATAAAAGAGCCACAATACCCTCTTGAAAGTTTCCCCAAATAACAGCAACAAAATATATAAAAGTAAATTGAAGCAGCTAGCGTTTGTTAGCAAATAAAATTGAATATAGATTCGGACATTCAAAATGTTCTTTGAGCAACAAATCCAGAGAACAGATAACAAAGTAAATGCGATTACAACAGCAACTTATTTTTCAAGTCGGCTCTTAAAAGTAGGCTATGCACTTTTCTGTTCAGTTTGCTTCAATTTTAATTTCATAAAACAAAGGATACCGAAAAGAAATTACCTTTGATTATTATTTTTACTCGAATTCGCTTCTGTTCTGAGCGAACAGCATTCTCTATAAATAAATGGCAAATACTTTCTCTTGGATTCGTTCTCGACAACTGCCCTGAATTGTATCCAGTTACAGGGTATTCACATAACATACACAAAAAGTGAGCTCAACTTTCGTGGAGCACTGAAAAAGTGTTCTTTGATGCCTAACAAGTTATGCAGTGATTGTTTTTATTATTTTTTCAATTTTGTTATTGTATTTGTATTTCTGCTTGCTTTTGGGCAGCCCACAATAACGCTTAGACCTAAGTAGATACAGCACACACACAGTGTCATGAGGGACACTGGCACAACCGAGGTAATCAGGTTGCGGTGCATGATGTGGGCAGCCAACGGGTGGCTTGGGCTACAAAGGCAGCCTCAACTTTGATAGGAATCATGCTGAGTTGTGAAACGTAAAATTGAATTTACTTTGTTGAAACACGCTCATCCTTTTTCCTGCCCAACAAACTGACCCAACTCTTGTGGCGTGGTGCTGCTGCTTCATTTTTTTAGCGCATTTCAGCAGTCATTGTGTGAGTGGTGCGAGGTGGGGCTGTAAGTTGCTGGTTGGTCGCAGTCATAAATCATTAGGCATTTGGCATATGCAAACGGCTGGACGAGCCACCAGACATCAACTTCATGCCCATCGCTGTTATCACTAATCCCAGCATTAAATTTGGCTTTAACTTTCATTACACTGTGATATCATACCAATTTGTGGCCATGCCTAAATGTGCTACCGAAATTGAGCTGTGAACGCCCACTATGCCGCACTGTCCCACTGCCCCACTGTCCCACTAGCCCGTCGCCTGCTGCCCACTTCAGGGCCGACGCCGTTTGCTTCCACAACAAAGTGAAATTTGCTGTTCATGTACATTCATTGGTTTTGCAGCAAAGTTAATGATTTTGTTTTGGTGGCAAATTCATTGAAATTTATAACCCATGTTCTGAATTGAGTATGCGTGTGTGCTTATGTGTGTGTGTGTGCCTGAGCATTATCGTAAGCAGCTTAAAGTAGCCATCAACTCGTAAGTTATATTGAATTAAGTTGCTTTGTTTCTGGTATTGTCTACTGTTATTGGTACTACGCCTGCTGTTGATGCTGCCTGTGGCTTGGTCAGGTTTGTTTCCTTCCATTTGTGTTTATTTCAATGTAATTAATTTGTTCAGAGCTCAAGCAATTAGTTGTCAAGCCAGTCGAGCTTAACCAAAGCTTGTGGTATATAATTCAAAGCGAAAATGGGTAAATGATAGCAAAATTAGGCAGAAGAGAGTCAAGAATGTATGCTAATTAAGCTGCCCAAGCTCTAAAGTACCTATATTGAATGTCTGCACAACTCAAATTCCGGAAAATGAAATTTATTAAATTAATCAAATTAATCCATAATTTTCAAAACAATGTGAACAGCCCGTTATCGTAATTATTCAATAAATAAGCTTTATATCAATCTCTTTACACTGTCAATGCACATCAAAAATATGTTTTAAGTTTCTACGAATTCAAAACTTTTTAATATACTTAGTCAAACAATACATATACTTGTAACATATAAATATATTGTTCTAGTTTAGTTTATTTTATTTTAATTAGAGATATGCAACAAAGTAAAAATTATTATATGGTAATATTGTATTTTATTAAATATTTTTTAAATTATTAAATAAAAACGGTTTATAATAAAAATAAAACAATTTCTAGTGCAACGAAATTTTTCATAATATCAAATGTTTTAAAATTATGATTTTTAGTTTTCATTACCTTTTCATTATTAATCAATTTCTTTAAAGAAAAAGATCAATCTGAAATGTGTATAGGTAAGTTATATATACATATGTAATTCAACAGCAAACTTTAGCTTTGAATTTGTTCAGCTTGCACACGAACTACCATTTAAAGCTCACTTTGCTGGTCTAATCAGTCAGCCAGCTAAACAAAGCAAAGATATCACTTGCAGCGATTTCATATAACGAAACCATCATAAGCTAAATGTACAGTCGTATAACCGCTTTTCGTATAATTAATAGTATTCTTCACTTCATTTCGCAATTCTTCACAAATTCAAATCAAACTTGCGCAATTTGTTACGCTCACACGCACTAAACCCAAAGCCGAATGGGACACATGAGGCGCGAGTTGGGAGTGTAATGGCAAAAGCAAGGGTTGGCTTGGTGGGTGAGGGTTGAGGGGTGAGGGGTTAATGTTGGCTAGTTGGCTGGTTGGCGTGGTACGTGATCCACGCTAAAAGTTACGCAAATAAATAGCAGTGAAATTTTATAGCACACTTGATAATTTGCGCAATAATTCAGCAGAGCTAATCACCACATAAATAATCTTAAGGACAGAGCCACCACACACCAGCAGCAACAAATATCAATGCACAAGTGACTGAGAATATACATATACATATATCTACTTGTGCTCATATATGAAGTACTATGTGCATATATGTAAGTATAGTAAGTAAATAACACCATGCTGTTGAGCAAAACAAATACAGAGACAACGAGTTGAAGCAGAAATAGAAATGGAATTGGAACTAAGATAGGTATTAGAACTGTTGTCAGTATTAGAGGGAAGAAAACAGTGGGAGTGAGAGCGAGAGAGGCAGATAGAGTGACGTAGACAGCGAGGACTAAGCAGCTAAACAAATAAAAGCGAACAGCACCAAAACTCATGAAATTGAGAACTCGGTCGCATGGAACGTGAGCAAAATTTTAGCTAACGAATGTTGACTTTCGCAAAGCACTAAAATCAAATAAAAACAACACCAACAGCAACAGCAATAGCAAAGTCATGGCAACAGCAACAGCAACAGCTGTAAACAACAACATCGTAAGACAGATCAAACAAAATCAACAATCATTCTGCAAAAGTTGGCAAATTGATGAAGCCAAATGGACACGAAGCGGGCAACGGCCAAGTTTCGACTTGGACTGCTCAAACTATTTCGGGCATAATAAAAATTAATAAAAATTGTTGTGCCTTCAGCCGTATACTTGTAGCGCTTTAGCTTTTAGCATTTACGCAGAGTAAACAAACAAATAAACTAACAAGGCGATGGCTAAGCAGCGAACCAACCAACAAACAAACAACAAACCAATAAAATCAACTCGCCAGCTGGCACACAGTCAGTTAGTCACAAACAAACTCGGATTGCGTATACGACGCGTATACCGGCTGTAGCGTAGCCCACAACACAAAATATATAATTTAATGCGTGCGCTGTGTGTGCGAAATGTTTAAATTGCCGCAAAAGGCAATAATTTATGCCACTTTATAGTGCACAAAACTTAAAGCGTATATATTTACCAGCTGCTTGAAGACTATGAGATTCGGTGCCAATTGTCTTCTTAGTGCATAAGTAGTTTTCTGTTATTTTGTTAAGTTTTTATTTGTATTTTCTCTATCACTTCTTCAGTTAGTGGCACTTTAACAATCGAATGTTATCACTTCTTATATGGATTCACTTTATATTTGAGTTTATTATGGAGTTTTTGACAACGTACTGGACACTTCTCAGTGTTTAGACAAAAGACTTCAGCGTTTCAGACACTTTCACTGCCAACCCGACCGTTAAATTCAACGTTCGCCACGCATCTACCAACTGATTTGCGTGTTACGCGTCAGATAGGCGAGGAGGCTGCACGCATTCAGATGGGCTCGTGCTTCGCCGGGACCGAAGCCACATTCGGCTCGTCTGCCATACACTCGTCCGCATCTGAACAACGAAATGCTATACGAAGCCTGTGATTCGGGTCCTACTAAGAGAGAACAAATTTCGAAAACTTACAAATCGAACTTAACTGTGGCTACGACGCAAAGAGAGCTGCAACAACAACTGCGCGTAGCACAGTTACGCCAGCAGGCAGTCTGCCTTTTTTTGATAAGACCAATACCCGTATATTATCAAATAGCAAGTCGAATAACAGCAGATTGTGTACTGCGCAAGCGTATTGGCAAGTCTGTGCAATAGCGACAAATACTGGGCACAGTTTGACCGCCCACTATAAAGTCGTTATCAGTGGTTGGCTGTATAACAGTTCAAATACTGGAGGAAAGACATGCAGTTAAGATATCTGTCTAACAAATTTGCTATGATGTATATTTGATTTCACGACTTAGAGTCAGATAGCTTGAAAGTAAATACAGACTAAATTCTTCTTAGTTATTAATAGTGCAATAATAGGAATTCAGAATATGTTATACATAAGTAAATATACATCAAATATTCTCTTTATCCATACATTTTAAGTGATTTATAGGCTCCAAGGCCTATTGCCATTGTTAATCAATCTCCAGTTTAAGGCATTTTAATCCTTCATTTTAAATATTTATAGCGAAGTATTTGTGTAGGTTTACTAATCAATTACGATAACATGTTTGCAACAATTATCCAACACTTAAATCAAAAGTCAAACAAATTGCCCAATGGCTCACAAATTAATATTTCATACTTTCGCACTGCCTCCGAAAGAAAGGAAGCGCGAACCACAGATCTGCCAAATAAAAATGAGTGTGCGAAATTCGCAAGCTATATATAAAATTATATTTATGTATATAATGAGCTGAAAATGGAAGCCGAAAGCCACAACAAATTGCCACAGAGCCAAAGCAGTTGTTCATGCGAATTTTGATTTAAGGTTTTGCGGTGCTGCACTTATCGCGCAATTGATATTGATATAGAGCTCGGTAAATACCCACACAAGCACACGCTGAAGCACAAACACACAAGGAGAGAAAAGTTTTCTCCTTTTTTGGGGTTGAGAAGGCCATCCTCTGGTATATGACCAAGCCATATGCGGCATTCCAATGAGATAAAAAGTTGTTTACAATATAGAATCGATACGTACATATATAAATTATATATATATTATATATATATATATATATAGAGTATGTGTGTGTTCGTATATCATAGCAAAGTGCACATCATGATTTTATTAAATGGACTCTGATGTATTTATTGTCCGGCAGCAACGTGACTTGTGAATTGATTTCATTAAACGTAAAAAGTTAACAAAGCTTCGCCGTTGCTTCGGCTACATTTTTGGCAGAGACTCGCTATATATCGCCATATAGATAAATATTTTTGTATGGCACTGTCCACAGAGCATGTGTGTGTGTTGTGTGTGTGTGGGTGTATGTCTGTGAATATTGGCTTAAGGACATCTATCGTTAGTAGCCCAGCAGCAGCAGCAGCAGCAGTAGCAGCAGCAGCAGCAACAGCAGCCAGCAAAGAGCAGCATCAATGACCAATCGCAACAGCAGCGCGCATCAAGCATGGAATATCAATGCGGTCAAGTGTGGTCTAACTGACCAACTGACTAACTGGCTGAACGAACTGACTGACCAAGCTGACTGGCAGGCAGACAGACAGACAAGCTCTGGCTTTGGGGCATTTTGCTCGCCACAAATCGGCAAATTGTGTGTGTGGCGCTTTAGCCAGTATTATTTTGTACAAATAATGATTATAAGGCTGCTGATTTAGCGGACATAACTTAGATTAGCAACAGGCCAGACAAGGGCCCAATGCATTTTGCTACAAGCTCAGCTCCATAATTATAGGGAACAAAATATCATTCGAAAATTCCTTAAAGGCAACGCCTGTTAAAGGTATGAGAAAATATTTTAGACTTTACTTTGCGTGTCCTTGCAATGCAGAACGCAACGCGTGCATACAATTTATACTAAATGTGCTTTTAATTGCCATACAGAAAAGGAGAGAGAGAGAGAAGAGAGCGAGAGAGAAAGAGAGAGAAAGTGAGTGAAATCACAGAGGTAGAGCAAAGGAGTTTCAAGGCGATTTCAAACCATTCTTGACATGTTAATTGCTCTTGACATGAGCCCTTCTTGCGTGGCGTATGCGCGACTCTTGCATTCCAGCTAATTTCCACAGTGCACACTGGAGCCGCGTTAAATGACAAATTTCTAAGTAAAATAGAACTTCTTCTACTTACAAATATGCATTTGTAAACACAGACTTTGAAGCTTTATTTCTCGAAATAAGCAGGAAGGGACGACCGTCACACCCATATGCAGTGGATGTTTTCGTGTTGTCGTTGCTGCATTGTCAGTTGTCCCTTTTTATAAATGTTGGCGGCAAGAACCACTTACATGAGCCATTTGCATCATATTTCTGTTGTCATTTGTTGACATTTTACTTGCTTTATGTTAGGGCGACATGCTTTCTCTAACTGTGTGTGTGCGAGCGTGTGTGTCTGTGTGCACTTGTGCGTGTGTCATGTTTGACGTATACTTAATGTGCAGTCATTATTTTTCAAGAAACAAGCGCACAAGCAAGCTACCCAGCCAACCAGCCAGCCAGCCAGCCAGCCAGACAGCCAACAACAGAAATAACACTGTAGCTTGGCGCAAAGGCAAAGGGCAGCAAAGCAAATAAAAACGTTTTTAGTATATAAAGTAAATCTACCACGCCCACTTAATGTGGGCGCAGCAGCAAGCTGTGAACTGGCTGCCAGGCTGCCTGGCTGCCCAGTTGACCAAATGAAAATCAAGCAAACGCTGCACAGGCTGCTTCATCATTGCTTGCCATTGTGCTGGGCCAGACTCGAAGCTTGGCTAATTGTTTGGGCCCACTCCGTCGTTGTTTCTTACCAATCAGTCGAGCAAGCGCTAATTAATTATCTGGGCATATGCCACACCATATTGAAAGCTGATTTTTCGCTGATTTTTGTTTAACTTTGCCCGCTAATTAGAGGCGATTTAATCGTCGAGTCAGAACCGCGCAGAATACTTGACAAGCAGATAAACGTAAGGCTTAAGCATGAAAAGAGTTCGTTATAAGTATAATTTGCGTAAGCTGAAAAAAAAATCAATACATTTTTATACCCTGATCCCTGGAAAGGGGAGGGGGTATGTGTTTTGGGGAAGGGTGGCAGGGGGAGGAGGGGGGGCCCCAAAAATTATTTTTCTTGGCGCCGACAAACGGGGGTGGCCGTGCCGTCTGCTCGCCCGCCCGCCCGCCCGGGGGGGGGGGGGTGGTGCTCGCACAAAAAAGGGGGGGGTTGTTTTGTTTTTCTGGTTTTCCCTCCCCGGGTGTGTTTTTCTTTTTTTTTTCGTTACCTCTTCCCTTTTCTTTATTTTGATAAAATTGGTTATTTTTTTTTGGTTTTGGATTCCGTTTTGGTTGTTTGGTTGGGGGGTCGGGGTGATTAAAACATTTTTTTTTGTTTTTGTTGGTCCCCCCCCCCCCCCCCCCCCAAAAGATTTACATGAGGGGGTGGGATGTAGTGTGGGGTGGGGTATGTAGTTCTAGAACCACCTATAAAACATCACTACAAATATCCACCGCGGGGGGCCGCGCGGGGGGGGTGAAGGGGGGGGGGGGGGGGGGGGGTGGGGGGGGGGGGGGGTGTGTGTGGTTTTTTTTTGTTTTTTTTATATTTTTATAATATTTTTATATTAATATGATTGTTTTTTTCTTTTGGTGTCTTCTTTTATTTTATTTTAACTGAAAAGTAATGTTATATTTGGTAGAAAAAGTAATTGAGAGAAGTCGATATCCAGAAACAATTTAAATTTGTGGAATTGTCGTCACTATATATAGTGGTGATTCACGTTTTTTTTAGCTTACGAAGTGAAAAGTTTTATGCAATGACTGGCTTGCTGTTCGTCTGTCCGTTTGAACGCAAACTATTTCGCGTCTATGGAAGCTAAAGCCTTAAAATTTGCAAACATACTCTTTGGTACCCTTGCTGAGATTTTCGCTATCCCTACTAGGCGCATGGCAAATTGGGATATACCAAATCTAGTACAAGAGAAACGCTTATTTTTAAGGTGTTAGAGACTTAAAATTTTGAATAAACTCGTGAGGACAACCCAAGACCTAAAATATACAGTAAATACAGGGAGACGCAATAGAACGCGCATTTATTATGTTAGGTTAAAAAAATTAATGCAAAAGGTATAGTTGAAAAAAAAGATTGGAGGATTAGGTACTTAAATGTAGTTTATTGTTTTAAAATACTTTATCTAAATAACGGCCCTCTCGAAGGCGGCCTAGACGAAGACTAAACGCGATCGCAGATTTGTGAACACTCTTGTCAATAATTTTTTCGTACTGACTCCTTCACCCTCTCAGTATTGTCTGTGGTCCGACCTTTTACTGGTGGCTTAAGCGTGGATCCGGTCTCTTCAAATCGCCTTATCCATATTTTAATTAAACAATACAGTCACCTTGTAGAGATAAATGAACGACCGTTCAAAAAAACCATTTTAGATATATCGTATTTGCGGTTTGAATAAATAAACGTTAAGTATTCATGTATTATTAGATTATACAATATATTATTATACATGTAAGTATTATTCAAAAATATATATTATTAATAAATAGTATTACTTAGAGCATTAACCGAAAGTTGGAAAGAAAGTTAAAAGAATTTGTTAAAGCGAATATATGATGAGATATAAAAACACTTCTGAACAAAGCCTGAGAATAATATGGACTAATTTATTTAATATAAGTATTTTATAACATGATTATGTGCGATAAGCATGTATATATAGCTTATCATAAATACCAAAAACAAACTTAACTCATAGCTGGCACAAACAGCATATGTACAAGCATAACTACATCTTGGTCTGCCCTTAATAGATGAGAATGAATATAAGTTAATGAATTTGTTACCCTATATATAATATGTATGTAGCAAGCACCTCAGTTCGGCTCATCGTGATCTTTCAAGATGAAATATAAATATTATATTATAATTAATATTATATATTAATAAATATAATTTGCAAGTACTTCATGCACGTATTTGTAGGCTTTTTTTGTGGCTGCTGTAGCTTTGCTCATTTTCAGTTAACTTTTTTCAGGATGCTGCAATAACAAACCACAAAACATTTCAAGTGGCACAATTTATGTTGACCTCATGGCACTCGGTTGTTTCAATTGATACTCGAAGCCACAATTACAAAGCACTTAAAATTCTATTGTATGTGACAATATTTACAATAAAAATTATTTAAAAAAGAAAAAAAAAAACAACCAACTAACTAACGGTTATAGTGACAATAGTGTTTTTTGCTACTATTACTTGATGATATTTATGTTTTCAATTTAAAACGCAGCTGTGTGATTTAGTGAGTTTGCCAAGTCAACGCGACATTTCTGTGCTGCAATTAACTAAATGACTGGCCCGACTCTTAGCTAATTTGGCATGGCGTCAAGCAGCCAAAGGCAGCGCTGCCAACTGGCGTCAGCAGAGCGCCGCCATTTTGTTTTATTTCGTACGGCTGGCGATGGCGCCGAAAAGCCGTTTGTAACAGTTAGCTTTTAATTCTTTTTTTTTTCAAATTGTACTTGCAACACAGAAAGAAAAAAGTGCAACATTTTTTGCGGCGCCCACGACATGTATCTTTTTTTTTACTTTAGTTTTCCTTTTTTCTGTTATCTAATATGGGGCAGGCGAACGGCAAGTCGATTTATGATTATGGGAATTCGCAGCGCGTCGGTTATTAAGGTCCACGTCGCTTATCTTGGCTGCCGCACATAACGCTAAATATTCGTCGTTGGGTCTTACACATTACGCAGCGCTGCACTCAAATTTCACACTTAAATAAACAACTTCCAGGCGGCGGTGACGGTGGCAGGGTTGCTGGGTTGCAACCGAGCTCGAGTCCGAGTCCCAGTCTGGCTCCTGGATGCTTGGCCTACTTTTGTGTCCGCAAACTACTAACTGGCTAACACAATATACCCAACATAGCAGCAGCAACAACAACAACTTCAGAGTAGAGACCATACACGCATAAATTGAACAATGCCTCGCTCTCTATGACGACGCCCCTGCTCCAACTGCTGCTGCGGCTGCTGCTGCTGCTGCTCCTGTGCTATGGGCTGTGACACGGCACAAAATGCGGCACATGTTATAAATGGGAGGGTGTGGCGAGGGTTGGGCGTTGGGGCGTTTGGCTTGGGGTTAACTTGCTTAAAGTGCTTTTACTACGCTTAATTCGCATAATTAATTTTGTTAGTAAACTTTGGGCTAATACATATTTTTCCACTGCTATGCGGATGAGGCTATTGTTGCTGTTGTTGTCATTGCAGTTGTTGCTCCTATGGCTCCACACACACTCACACGCACATATGTATATATGCTCTTTATGTGCTTGCCATTTTATGTTTATTCATTGAATTTATGCCATTATCGTTGCCTACTTTGCGGCGCCCCCAGGCAAGCTGCTGTCATAAATGCAGGCGCGAGCATGTCAGCGCTTCTGTGTTCATGTGTGTGAGTGAGTTTTGCCCGGCAGGCCAGGTAATTGCAGTCGTGTTTTGCAATCATAGCCGTGCATAGTTTGCCAGGCACTTTATGTTCAATACACACACACACACAGACACGCACTCAGCTCACATATCTGTAAGTTTGTGTCTGTGTGTTTGTTGCTGCCAGCGACATAATGGCGGGTGGTAAGCGTTTATTTACTTTATTACTGCATATTTGCATGCAGGCCGAAATGTGCGTGGTTTATTTATGCCAATGCGTGTGTGTGCGTGTGTGTGCGTGTGTGTGTGTGTACGAATGTGCTTGTGGGCTTATGCTTTGGCTACTGCTAGGCAGCTGGAAATTGTCTGTAAACTGCTATTGCTACGCAAACTATGCCTGCGTGTGCATGTGATTCTCTCTCTCTCTCTCTCTCTGTGTGTGTGTTATACCAGTTGACCAACACTTAACTGCACCGCCTGCTGCTCAGTGCAGTCCGCAGCCATTACTTGACCATTTGCTGGCTACTTCAACTGCTAACCCGTTATCAGTGACCGCCAGTCGCAAATGCATTCTGTTGCTTCTACTATTTAGCATCGGCTGTAAGCAAACTTTGGCCGATTGACAACGGCCAAGGCGCATTTGCATAAAGACACTTTAACAACGTCACCAAATACCAAACAAACTGGATTTATAGATTGTGTGTCTTTTGGCAAATCCCTACTCAACAGCTGTAATCTCCTGAGTAAGTCTAACCATTAACTTAGCTTCAGCAAGTATATAAAGTAAATTATATATAATTCAGAAAGACACATTTTTGTAGCATTTTAAAGTGACGTGGTCGACATAGACTAAATACTAAATGTACAATAAATTCCCAATCTGACCCATTTAACTGAATTTCTAAATCATTTCATATAGTCAGCCACCCACGCAATAGCTCGCTAAAATGTCATAGACCACAGTGGATATATAGAAACAAATTGCTAAACAAATCATTTAGTAACCTAATTAATTGGCAGGTAGCTGGGTAAAAAGCATTTAATTTATTCATAGCCCCGGAACACTCCAAATGCAAAATAACAAACCCAACATACATAATTAGCGCATAAATTAGAATACACTTACACGCACATTGCCCAACTCATTTATGTGTATTTGTGAAATAGAATAAATCAAGTTAAACAAAATTGAAGTTCTGCCTACTTTGCAACAGATACAAATACATAAATATACATATATATATATATATATATATATATATATATATATATATATATATATATATATATATATATATATATATATATATATATATATATATATATATATATATATATGTATTATGAAAATCACGCCAAATGAGTCAATTTTTGGCTCTACAAATGTAAATTTAATAGTAAGGAAAAATTTAAATTCATATGTGGCGTATACTTAATGCAGTTTAATATTAACGCTTTAAGCGATTGACAACGGGCAACAGGCACTGGGCTATAATTTTAATTAAAGTTCATTTTGAAATAAAATTCAAATTGGTCTCTGGCGCTGACGGACGTATACTCTGCCAATCGCAACTTGTGGCCGTTACAATTAATAATTGAGCTGGCCAAATCCGCAAATAAAGTGCAAAGTGAGGTGAAGTCCGAATGACTGTTGCGAAAAACAATCAAAATGGCTTTTGCTTGGGTAGTTTTTTAATTAAATTGCATTAAAATATATTCAACTATAAAACGCAGCCATTATAAAATATATGTACAATACATTAACGTAAGTAAACATGTATTTACATATTTTTATATATAGTAAATTGAAGAATTTTTTAATTAACGCACCACAGCCGACAGTTACAAAGGCATCAACGGGCATTGTGCTGCACATGAAATATTTAAAAATTTATGGCTTTAATAATTAATGAACGGATTATGCTAGAATTATGCACATCAAAAGCTTTACTCCGAACTATTAAAACAATTCTTTGCACACTCTCTAACCACCCATGCGCAGGCATCAACTTTCAAGTGGCCGGCGGGTGGACAACGTCGTCTTACTAATTGCCATTTCGCTGTCACATTTAGCTGGATTTACATGTGCATACATTTGACATTATTATTTGAAGTTGGCCGTTGGCCGTTAGCCGTTGGCTGTTGGCCAGCTAAGCCACTGTCACTGTCAGTCGAAGCCACGCCTACTGATTTAACTGCACTCCAAGTTAGAAGTGGACGTGTGCGTTTTATTAATCATTTGCTTAAAGCCCGAAGCTTATGCAAATTAGCGTTCAGGCATTAAATGCACACAAATCTGCTCAGCTCCCCAACCCATTGCTAATATCTACGACCTCACCTCCTGAGACATGCAAAACAAAGTAATTTATCAGCGCGACGGCAGGAGCAGCAACACAAACCCATTACCAGACTAGAGGAACAACAGTCCAAACTTATCCGCATACATATATATGTTACATAGTCTAGATTCTCTAATAGTACACAACAACTTTACCCATGACTTCTATTGTACATTAATTTCCTGCATAGATCGTTTAATTTCAATTAAAACTATTCGAAATAAGCCGAAGAAATAATTATGATATTCCATAGCAAGCTTTAGGCTCTTTAATGTGCTTTAGACTTAAAGCATTCAAGATGAGCTGCTGAATTAAAGCCGATTTTGAAATATTGCAGCTGCCTAAAAGTATGAAGCACTTTGCGAATTGTTCACTAACTTCGGCAAGCAACTAAATTAACACTAATTACAACATAATAACTATAAAATCGCAAAGACAAGTAGTGCAAGGACTCAACAGCTCATTGCCGGGCACTTGGCACTCAACAGTCTGCCAGGCCGTGAAACCGTGAAGCCGTGAGGCAAGTCAAGTTCTTGGCTGGTCGGCCGGCTGGCAGACTGGCCGCCTAGGGCGCTACGACAAAAACAACAAGCACAAAGGCAAGCGCACACAGCGCGCACAGCGAGTGCAAAACATGATTAAGAGTGAAATATTTATTTGCAGCACTTGCAGGCGCGCCACGGCAGCGCCAACAATTAGAAGCGAACTAGCAACAGAGAAGCAGCAAAAACCTCGACTCGCTGCCTTATTCCACTCGAGCCAGAAGGCAACGGCAACACGGCTTAAACATGTAAATGGCTGTGCTAAGGCCGCCGGGCAAGAGGGACCGATGATTTAATGGCTGCTAACACGCAAAAAGAGAACGAGAAACTGCAACAAGTGCAAAGTGTAACAAGAAATAGACGAGGAAAATGATGGAAAAGATGTCTGTAAGTTTAAAGCTTAATTTAATTACATTATGAGTAGTTGCTGATTATCATTTTGTGTATAAAAATGGCCATACAGAATGTGCCAAGTGCCATGTGCCATGTGCCATAATGCTAAATGCCATGCAATGTTGCTATGGTTAGTACTCCTCCTCTTCGTCGAAGCCATAGCCGTATTCATCGTCTTCATCGCCAACGCCCTGGTTCAGCATATCCTGCAACGTAGCCTCTGGTTCCGCCTCTGGTTCGGCATCCACTTCATCTGCCTCGGCATCTTCATCCAGCTCATCTAAAGCAGGAAAGATAGAAATGAGTATGTTAACAATAAAAGCACAGTTTTTGGCATACCTGTTTCTAGCGTAATCTCTGGCTTCGTCTCCAGTTCCTCCTCTGGCTGACTGACAGGCAGACCGGCCTCCACTTTGACACGTTTTCGACTGGGTCCGGGAATATCGTAGCTTGGTTTACCGCGGCTCTGCTTACTGGAAATCGGATCGTCCTCCACTATAGCGGGCGTCTGTGCTAGCTCTTCCAAAGTCTTGGGCTTGGGTCCCTCCGCTAATGCCTCACTCTCGCCCGTAAATGAGCCCATACCTTCTGTAAGGGTTTTTAGAATGTCGTAATTAATCTTACTAGAAATCTTCTTTTCCTGCAACATCTTCTCAATGGCTTCGCCAGCTGTGGATGATGGTCCAATGACTTTCTTCCGCGGCTTTCGCTTTTTCTTCTCGGGCTTGCCCTCCTCGCGCTCCTTGGCCATTCGATCGTCACGCTCCTGTTGCTCGCGCAGAAACTCTGCGTTCAAATTCTTCCACATGCTTAGCTTGGTGTCGGCCTCCTCCTCTGTCAGCACATACTGATCCAGCTCCTCGTCATTTAAGTCGTCAACAAAAAGTTCCGTCTCCATCGGCTGCTTGGACCGCTCCACATCCTCCAATTCACTTTCAGTAACACGGCAAATGGCTTCGATGTCGGGACGCAATCCCTCAATCACGGCGCTGGCCATAGCTGTCTGAGGCTTGGCTTCCAACTCCGTGTCCGAGTCCGTGTTGTTTGCAATAAACTCTTTGATAGCCTCCGCATTGGATGCCTCAATGAATTGTCTGGATTCTTCCATTTCAAGTTCCTTTTCCGATTTCTGCATCAAATTGCTTGACTTTGCCTGTGCAGTCTCCTCCTTTTTGCCTTTGGTCACTTTTCGCAACATGCTCTCAGTATATTTGCCAATGTCCTTTTCCAAATGTGCATCGATCTCCTTTTGCAGCTCGGTTAGCTCATGCACGCCCATCTAAATACCAGAACAGAACTTAGTTGGAGTTGATAATATTGATATACCTCAATGTACAATGATATATTGTACTTACATTTTGTATAAGTTCACGATCTTTGATTCGCGCCGCTTTGAACGAAGGCGGGTCCTGCTCACGCTCCAAGTCGACGGTCATAAACTCCTCTAGTGTAAGGCCGCCAGACGGCGTCTCGGCGAACTCAGACAGACGCTTGCGCAGCGTGGACTCGTGTATTTTGACCACGCCGATCACATCTGCAAGGGTGCGACTAAACTCGTGCATGCGAGCGGCAATCAAGAGAGCTGCTCCGCAGAGTCCAGTGGGTCGTCGTCCCGAATGCATGCAGTCTTTCTTCATGCGCTGCACAATGCGCAGAGCCGTCATGGACACCTCATGGGTCTTCGGGCCCAGCTGTAGGCGGTTGGCGAAGCGCATTATGTATAGACAGGGATCTGTAAAAGGCGTTCAAATGATGCAATGAGGAACTCGTCAATTAACTCGTCCAACAACAAAAAGCTGCAACTGCAACGAGTTTGTTTTTTCGTTTTTTTATCTCGTCTGTCTGTCTGTCGAGCCTCATGGCCAACATACATTGATAACATTCCGCAGCAGAAGAACTTGTTCAGCGACCTTCAAAGCGCCTCTAAGCAATGAAATCGAAAATAGCCAATAACCGGCCATGCGACAGCCGAAAAACAAACTTGAACCCGAACGCCAAGACGATTTATATATTTATTTATTTTTTTGTATTTTTTTTTTTTAATTCATTCAACTTTTACAAGACGCTGGCATTGAGCGCAGTCACGAAAGAGAACACCGCCTGAGAGAGTCCAAGATTGACAGAGAGAGGGAGAGAGAGAGACAGACAGAGAGAGAGAAAGAGAGAGCGTTGGTATATTTTGAATAGCATGCGATAGATTTGAAAGCCGTTCAGCAATATTGCGCATACGTGAAGCTGCCTGTGAGCTGTATTGTTTATGCTCTTTTGGCGGTAATTAGTTGGTTGGACTTGGAATGGAAAATAGGTGACACAGCAACGTGTAGTAATTAGTATTTGACCAAAAGCCGAAGCGCCAACAAACGCACACATGCCAAATAAACTGTGCACAAAACGCACTGGAAAAATTGAAAATGATGTGCGAAAAGAGCGTGAAGAGCACAAACATGAACACCAAATATTAAATACGAAATACTAAGTCCACAATGGACCTCGACTAAACAACCTTGCGGTCAACTGCGCCAAGCGAGACGGTGCTAATATTTGACAAGCGTGCGATTCGAGCAATTGACCGTCAATCTGAAGCTTTAGATTTGCATTTGCCAATGCGAACATGAAAGTGTCAAAATTATATGTATGTTGGCTTGCTGTGTGTGAAAGCCCACAGAAGTCCTTAAGCCTGGTTTAAGCCACAGCTTGACACACTGAGGCAGCTGCTAAACGTTGACGGCAATTACAAGCACAGCAATCAACCCTTTGACCGCGCCGCTGTTCAAAGAGTCCAGCGAGTGTGCTCGAAAAAAAAATATTTATTAAGCCCTAATGAATGCGCATATTTGAGGCGACCCGACCCGGCCCGACCCCGCCTAAGTTCAAGCCGCCCACTCAGGCGACTGCCGAGTGGTGGCACTTGAAAAATGATGCCGTTGTCGCTGCTCTCGCTCGACTGTCGACTGCATTGACCCTTCTGTGCAGCAGAGCCACTCAACCGGCAGCAGCAACAGCAGCAGCTGTTGCAGTAGCTAGCTTCACTATTTAACAGCAACGCAGGCCACGATTGTCTGCTGCTGCTGCTGCTGCTAATGGTTTCTTAATGTTTCCCTGTCCGCGCTCATTGCAGGAGCCAGTGAAATTATTATTATTTAAACTTTATTTTTGCGTTTGTCATGACAGCAATTATCGTTTTTGGGCGTGTTACGCAACACCCGCAACAGCCCCACCCAACCCCTTTGGCGAACACTTTGTTGCCCTTGCAAAATGCCAGCAATTTAGGACAAGCGCTTTCCAAGACGCAATTAACTCAGCGCGACGACGGCCTAATTGCTATTTAATTTAACCACGATTAATTATTAACTTGCATTGTGACTGGAATATTTGGCTATAACTGAACCGATCCCAGCAACCTTCAATTTCTGCATTCTGTCTCGATCAATTAACAACAAATTGAGTTCAGCCTCAGAGATTGTGTCAAAATTGAATGTCGCTTAAATAATATAGTTTTTAGCTAAGCTTTCAGCCATCAAATATACCAAACTGAAACCCAGAAACATAATACAGATACTGAAATAGCTGATGTTTCCCATGATATGATTTCATGCAAAACTAATTGAGCCCAGCAAGAATTAAAAATTCAAACTGAAATTTGCTCAAAGACTCATTAAAGATATTATTATTATATATATTACATAATATATTTTTTAGCTCTTATTCAATGTTATGTGTCTTTTAAAGATATAAAGAGAGATATAGGATGTTTGGTAAGTCTGTCGTAAACACACTTCTGATATTATTAGTACTCTCAAAGCAGTCGTAGAAGTTGTTGATGTGTATTTTTCTGTTGTGGGTAGGGTTTTTTTTGTTTTGTGGGGTGTTTTTTTTTGGTTTTCTTTCTTTTTTTTTTTAATAAGATATAATGTATATTTATATATATACATTTATATTCCTTGCTTTACTGTATCTGCCGCTGTCTGCCTGATCTCAAATTTCATAAATTAGATTAACGCTTTTCAAAGCCGGGCATAAAAACTAAATTGAAATGGTAAACAATAATATTTTATTAACACTCTGCAAGAAATTAAGTTTTTTTATGAGAAACTCAACAAAAATATCGCATGCGATACAAACACTAGTTCAGTGTGTCTCTCACAAGCTACGCTCACAACACACTCGAAATACCTGAGAGGCGAAACACCTGAGCGACGACACGTCGATCGTCAAGAAGCTGCCTCGTGGCTGTCATCGTGGCTCATTACGAATTCGTTCGTTGACTCGCGAACAACCAAGAGCAGCAGCAGCAGCAGCAGCAGCAGCAGCAATACCGATCGACGCGCATGCGCAACAAAAACAACATGTAAAAAGATTTCTACAAATTTTACCCTTTTTTAAGTTTTTTTAATAGTTAATTGTGGTGTGAGTGTGTCTCGAAATCGTTGATTAAATATAATAAATAGCAACGAGCGCGTTCTTCTGCTGACGCTTTAATTTATGTGCAATTAAGTTGAGAGCCGGCAAAGTGCGTGCACAAACAAATTTATATGTGCATATATATAGGTATATATATATATATATGTATATGTTTAAACAAATTCTATAATAAATCTAAAAACAAAAGTTCTCAGCGCAGTGAAGTGCACTGCGATTAAAAAACCCAAACAAATAAATAGAGAAAAAATCAAGTGTTTAATTAACCATTTTTGCCGGCTGTAACTCAAAATAATTAACATTCAGCTCATCTCATCTTTCTCTTATCTCTCTCTCTCTCTCTCTTACTCTATCTCTCTCTCTCTCTCTCTCTCTCTATCTGCCTGTTGACACATATTGTTAATAGAAAGAAAAAAATATCGATATTTTTAATGACGTCAATATAAACAAATACAACAAAGAAGCAGTTGACCGACTAAAGAATTCACATAACAAAGTCAACAAACTGTTCTCAAGCCCCGACTAAAACTGAAATAAGAAGAAAGTGCTAAAAAAATAAAACTTGTGTTTGAACACTTTAGTATATGCTAACAAATTAAAGTTCAAAGTTTTGCACCAAGTCATACGAGTGCGAGTCGATCAGAATGTTGAGCTACCCGATCTAACTGAAACTGAACGTGTAGAATGTGATCTAAGCATATTTTTGACAATTCATTGATTGGTCATTGTGAGTCCCCTCGCTGGGTCTAATGAGCGCTTACTTGTGCTGCCTCAATGGCACTTACATGCTTAAGTCGAACTAAACTTAATTTTACACAAATGACTAATTCTAAAGCATATTCTAATGATGTTACTCGGCTTTACCTGGCTGCAATTTCAAAAACTATTTGCTGTGTGCATAAGAGATGAAACATAAATAAACTTTAAAGTTGGCCTTTGCCTGTGTGCTCTCTATATACCCATTAAAAACTGGTAAACACTGCATAGTGTTTTTGTTAAAAATGTAAATAATAGACAGAAGAAGGCTTTGTTAAGATCTCATTCATTCTGTTGTATGGTATATACCAAATTGTTGTTGTCGGCTTTCAATGCCGCAAAATCAATCAAATTGAAGTTGAATTGCATAATCTTAAAAGAAGGAAATTTCTCTCTTTATTTAGTTTGTAGCTATTGAATGATTAAGTGGGAGTGTGTGGTACGGGTATCTCCTAGTCGAGCACTCTATTCATTATTTGAGTTTTAGTTATGCACAATTTCGTTGAAATCGTCAATAAATGAGTCGTTTAAAGACGACTTTTGTCTTAGTCAAATGCCTTTATTGGCAAAATAATAGATTCATAGTTTTTTGCTACATTTGATTGCTTTTAATAAACTATAGTAGAAGTCCGTTTCATGTTTATGAAAATAGTAATAACTAAAAGTGGTTGAATGCTAGCTATGACCCCAGCACAAACAATAAAACAGTCCATCTTAGGGTCAGCTTCTATAAGAGTTTCACTTTCTCCCTAAGATGCCAGTGGGCAATCAGAATTTGTTCATTTGCACATGAAAAATAACTAAATTTATATCTAGAAAGAAGTGTCTATGCAACAATCATACACAAACTCAACACGAAAACGTAATTCGCACAATGAATATATATTTCCACAAATTTAAATTTAACTATAAAACAGTTAGAAACAATGCTTAGTCTCCACTTTATTTATACTATAATTTATGAAATGCTATTTTCTCAAGTTATTAAAGCCTTGCCAATTTTTCGTTGTATAATAAACTTGCGCTAAGCTGTAATTTAACAATATTTAATTATGACTAATTTGTTGAGGTGTTTTTGTTGATTGTAGTTTTAGGCATGACAACGCGCATAGATCAGACAGCACAACTTCCCATATTGACAAACAATTCCATTTAGTTTGAGATCCACCAACAACAAATGCAAATTGCCCCACCCGTTGTCAGAACCACCGAGAATGAGAAAAAAATAAATATAAAAACTGTCTCTTTATTCTCGTTTGCGAATAACTCATTGGAATTCCGCACGCGCAGCGCACACAACTTGAGACATGAATATTTAAATATTAAATAATACGAAAATAGTAGAGGAAGACAGCAAAACATTTTTGAATAGCCCAAAAACCTGATGACAATTCAATGTGGCCATAGAATATCGAAGCGCGATTGTGCCTTCAAAACCGGTTTTAGCAACAAATATTATAATATTTATGTATTAACATAAGATATTATACCTACAAATACATGGACAGAGACTGTCGACTGAAGACGATAAACAAATTTATGCGAATCATTTGATCTCGATACAGAACTTAAGTAAATCGCATTGTGTGCGGGGGTTTTCTGGGCTCATTGCGAAACACTTTTCAAAGACTTTACAAAGCCAACAAAATTGTTAAGTCGGCAAGTCATTAAGACAAAATGCAGCATGACTTACCAAAAAAGAAAAACAAAATTGGATATATACATATGTACATGCATGTAAGTGCATATAGAGAAATATTTAAAGCGACTAGATTGTTGTTCAAGTTAAAAATAAAAAAAAAAAAAACTGCACACTAATGTCTATAAAATTATCTGCAAATCAAAGCGTCTAAACCGCAAGGCCCAACCGACCGACACCTGACTTACTGACTGGCTGACTGGCTGACTGATTGCGAAACCACCTAAGGGCACTCGAAACGAGGCATAAAGTAATTTGACAACACCTTTGAGATACACCTCAGATTCAGGCGTTAAAAAAAATACAAAAAAAAAAAAAAACCAAATGCTAAGCGAAAATTACTAAAAGATGAGCTAAAATCATATAAACGAAGCAGCAAATACTCTAAAAAAAAATCTTAAGAGCAACATAAAAGACTTTAGGTATTACGTTTATATAGTCATTTATAGAGGATATAGATAGTGCATAGGAGATGCCCTGACCCTGACTCTTAATCAGCAATAGGCGGCGAGCTATTCAAAATCAAATATATTAGCCAAGCTTTCAGACTGAATACAAATCCGAATATACAATAGACTTAGATAGACGTCATTTTCAACTGAAAGTTCAAATGGCCAATTTTGATTACCTTAAACCCATTAGTAATGGGAATTCAGATTATAATTGTTTTGTCAAAATGAATGGATATGAATAAAGTGAACGTGGCAGACCCCATGAAAAATATAATATATATATTCCTGATCAACAACCAAGTCGCCTGTCTGTCTGTCTGTCCATCTGTCTGTATGAAGCGCTGCTATCTCAGAATCATATCAATTTCGGTATCACTACTCGATAACTTTTCCCTTCAGCTATTTAAATCACTTTACTTACGTGTTTGCAGCTAAAGTCTCTAAATTTCGCATTAAGTTTCATATAAATTTTATACGATTTCGGTTCCACACTAAAAAACAATTCTTGAAATTGAAATTCAGCTGCGAATATTTTCAATATGGAAAAGATTTTGCCTTATACCAGCCACATTTCAATAGCACATGCAGATCATTTCATGGAAATCCGTCAAGTAACACAGAAGTTATTAAAGAGCGTCAAGCGTATGCATTTCTCTTCAAGTGCTAATCGTGGAATTACGAATGACGTTTTAATTGTGCTTGAATTGCCAACTGCTGCTTTAGTTTTGAATTCAATTCCAAGCGAAGGCGAATGCACATCTAGTTCTTAGATATATAAAATATATCTTCAATGTACTAAAGCTATTCGCTCTTAATTCTAAATATTTCAAGCAAGAGTACTAGGCAGGCAGACAGCGCTGAAGAGATTTCTAACTCTTCATTCAACTACTTTACATAGTTTTAACTAACTTTTTTTATAAAAGTAAAACACAATTTGTCAGTTGAATCGCAAAAATGAAAACTAAAGTTTAAACTATTTATATTTGATTGAGCTTCAGCGAACTATGATGAACTGTAGAGCGACGCCTTTTATTTAAAATTTTTAGCTCATGGAAACATTCTTCTAGCAACTTATCTCTATTGCCATGATCTCCCACGGCATAGGACAGTGTTTGTCTTTTGTTCCTCTACTCGATGGTCTTGAAGTAGTCAATTCGTAAATTCGTAAATTCCATTTCTTGACTAAATCAAAGCTCCAAAGTTGATATGATCGACTTCAATTGAAACTTAAATATGCTCTATATAAATATGACTGGCTTTATACAAATTACCATAAGGAAACAAAACATTTCAAGAAGTGCAATAAAAGTGAACAACTTTGTTTGCTGCGCAGTTCTACAAAACTTAAAGAGCTCGTAACTGAACGATCTGACAAGCTCTCATTAATTAAAGCGCAAAATCGTCAAATCAAGAGCCACGTGAGCGAATGGCTGTCTGTTCACCTGTGTGCCCCGTCGATGGCTTAGATTTAAGGCCAAACTTTTGGCATTTATGTATCAATATCTGATTTGGTCAGGTAATTCGACTCGCTGCTCTTCTTACCATAATTTGCCAATCAGCAAATGCGTTGCAATTGCACAATTTGTACTGAAACATGAAAGTGCAATGAGATATATTTATTTAAAGTGGCCCGCAAAACAAAAGCAAAACCAACTCAGCAGCTCAACTAAGCCACAAAAAAAGCAAAAGAAAAAGAGTCAAGTCTTCACTTTATATATATATATATATATATATTGTTTTGTCTTTTCTTTAGTTTTGCATTGTGCGCGTGTAATGAGGAAATAAAAATCGAAAGTGTTACGCGGGCGTTGCTTTTGGCGTATCTTTGGGGTCTGGGTCTGTTGTCGTCGTCTTTTGTCTGTCCGGCCGTCCGTCGGTTTGTCTATGGGTCGCTTGTGGTCTGACCCGACTTGGTCAAAGTGGGTCGACACTCGCAATTAAAGAGGCAATGAAAAAATGTAATGAAAACAACGAGCGCCAAGCAAACCGAACCAACAAAATACATAAATTAAGAAAAGGGCGCACAAAGTTAATGCAAGCGCAAATTTCAAATGCGCTTACAAACTGCAAAAGCCAATGCGCACAACAACAACAACACAAATTAACTAATGCAAGATGTGAAATGTACATAAACAATCAGCAAAAAACAAAACAAAGCAGAGGAGTGAACGACGACGAGTATACAGAAGTACACATACCCTGGAATCCTCCAGACAGATGTTCTCCCCTCAAACTCATTAACGAATTCATTTAAGAAACTCATAATATTGCTGCTTAACAATATCTTATTGTTGTGTGGTGGACTAATTAGATATGCTCCTGGCTAGGCTGAAGGAAAGACTTTCGATAATTTTTGATATATATATATATATATATACATACATATATATATATTATATTTATAATGTATATACATATAAAATAGGATTGGGACTTTAACTTTTACATTCAGTAAACAAAATATCCTTAGACATCAATTTTCCTTCTGACAGAGGCATTCGTAAGATCTTGCTTAGTTCTTAATCTACCATTGAAGATATTACAAAGACATTTTTGATACAGAAACTGAGTTACTCATAAAAATAGAAAAATAATGTTAAATAACGCAAAAGTTTATAAGAGATATTACAAACTAAAAAGTATTTCGTACGGAAATTCAAGTTGCTGACCTTCTTGCCAAGCTTCAAGTCATGGATCCATTCTCAAGTTTCGGAACTTTTAAACTGAAAAATACATTCAGATCTCTCTCTCTCTCTCTCTCTCTCTCTCTCTCTCTCTCTCTCTCTCTCTCTCTCTCTCTCTCTCTCTCTCTCTCTCTCTCTCTCTCTCTCTCTCTCTCTCTCTCTCTCTCTCTCTCTCTCTCTCTCTCTCTCTTTCTCTTTCTCTCTCTTTCTCTCTATCAAGCGTTGCTAATACTCGCTGTTGTCAAAGTTACAAGTCAAGGTGAAGTCTTCTCTAATTTCATTGTAAATTTTACTAGAGTTTTTATACCCTAAACCCATTGAAAATGGGAAATCAGAGTATAATGGTTTTGTAAAAATTTAAAATGGATGTAACAGGCAGAAAGAGGCGTGGCAGACCCCGCAATGTATATATATTCTTGATCAGGGAGACGAGCTGATTTAGCCCTGTCCGTCTGTTTGTCCGTCTGTCCGTATGTATGAACGTGTCGATCTCAGAGCCTATAAGAGATAGCGACTTGAAATTGAAATTGATTGAAAAAGAAAAAAAATAAAAATAAGAGATATATTTTAAATAGCATTGCAAAACTAAAAACTTTTTTCATGTAGAAACTGAAATTTGATGTCGGCTGAGACTAGTGATCCGATTCATTCCATATCAGTTACATATGCTTATAGACAGTACTGCCAATCAGACAGTGGGTCTTAGCTATATGCATACCTAATCGAGTCGATCCTTCTGCCCACATTTCATATGCTGCCCATGATAGCTGCTTTTAAATAGGTAAAAAGCATTAAGCCTACATCTGATGAATACTAAACGTGACTTTGCTGGCAAATGCCGTGAAGTGCATTTAGCATTTCTGGTAATCTATATATATATATAATAAAATATATATATTCAGTGATATATCAGTTGAGATACGCGATACCCTGTAAACATTCAGCAGGGATTAGTGTGCTATGAATCTGTGTTATCTATATTAAATATACAAGAATTTCGATTTCTCTCTGAGCTCAATGCAATTATTTCATATAATTAAATCAGATCGGCTCAGATAGCTGACTATATCTTCAACTGGTCGCCACGCCAGGCGGAAACAAACGCTTGCCAAAAACTCCGTGAGGTGCCAGCAAATAATTTGCCAGATCTGAGCAGAGGGGGCGTCGCTGTGCGCTGATTGTTAAGCGCCGCACACACCTGCATGCGCTGCCGACAGCCCCAAAGCGTGGCATGACACCACAACATTTGCCGTCCATGTGTGTGTGTGTGTGTGTGTGTGTGTGTGTCGCAGTTTTGTTTTGGTTACGGACTTCGCATCGCTGCCAATTAAAAGTAGCTGCTTGCATAATTGACGCTCGCATCTCAACAGGCAGCGCGACGACAGGTGTGGATTCTGCCTGAGAAATGACGGGGAAAACGAAAGCAAATGCGAACAGATCGCATTACATGAGACCAAAAGAGCAACAAAACAAAAAACAAACAAAAATAAATAAAAATGCCAAGGCCGAGCCAAATTTCAATAACTTCCTGTAGCTAATTCAAAATGCGTGTGGAAATAGACATGAAAATGGCAAGTGGAAGTGGAACTGGAAGTGAAAGTGTAAATCGAGATTTGGGGTTAAAGAAACAGGCAATGTTAGATGAGCAGAGAGAGAGAGAGAGAGAGACAGAGGGGGGAGAGAGTGTGTCTCGTGTGTGTATCTGTACAAGTTCAGTGACTGCAAGATTATATTATATAACCTCGAGCTTTTCTTTGCGATCCCAATTGCAGTGCCAGAGTCGGACAGAGTCGGGAACATGCCAAATGGGGCTGAGATGATGCCAAGGAAAAGATGATCGAGGCCTTTGCAAACCATCTGAGCAGTCATCTGGGACGTCATCTATTTTACTGGGCGATCGACACGAGGACGCCAAGTGGCGTCAACGGCGCCAATTACGGCCTCAATCTGCGTCTCTCCGAGCTAATTAACAAATTTCACGGTCCCCTCGAACGTGGCGTGCAGGTGCTGGATCATCTGCTAACGCTCGAAGAGGACGACTTTGCCGGCCATTGGGGCAGCGCCTATGCGCACAACTATGAGCCGGAATACGCAGCGCGCGTTCCGGAAAACGAGGAAATGCCGCCGCCCGAACCACAACAACAACAGCAACAGCAGCAGCAGCAGCGCCAGCCGAACAGTAAGTATTCAGCATTCATGGGGGAAAATTGTAGGAAAAGCTGCCGAAATGAATTTTCGTTTACGCAAAGGTCAACAACATTTTTTGTTGTTTGTTTTCATGGCTCAAACTCGGCGACTGCACAGAAGCAAAAACTAGTTTTTTTCTTCTTTTTTTTTTGTATCTGTGCGTGTGTGCGTTTGTGTTCAATTTGTAAAGATCTGTTGTGTGTGTGACTTTTTAGTATGGCAAGAAATCAACAAACCTTCAGCAATAACAGCGACGATGACCAAACTCTTGCAAGCAAATCGATTTCAAGTTCAAATTTTTGGTGGTCATATTAAATATGCGCAGCCAGGCCATAGTCAAACACAAAATATGAGTCAAGTTTAAAAGCTGGACTAATATGTACATGATGCTGGCTCAGCTGCTGCACAAGGCTGTGGTAATAGTTAAGGCTCACGTACGCATTGACGTGTTTTTATGGGGCAGCGGCAGATTGGCATGACGGAAATACATATTAGCCGCGACCATGATATAATCAATGAATTGCGGCCCAAAGCGCTTGCGAAACTGACGTAAATCCAAAGTAAATTGAAATTCAGCTAATTCAAATTCAAAACACGCGCTCAAAACACACGCACCCAAAAGCTGGTTGCTATATCATCTTGTGATGGACAAATGCATCGCTGTTGTGGATGTTGTCTGTGGATCGCATATCGCCTGACCGCCACTGTCTATCAATTTTTTTTATCTGCCGACTACTTCAAGTTCTTTCAAGCCGATATACGCAGATTAGTTGAATTTTTAAAATGACATTACAAATGTCGTCAGTTGATTGAAATCATATTGAATTCACTTAAACGAAAGTAAAAACAGAGTGAACACATTAAGTTATTGCCGAATAAATTGTTCTGCATAGCTCTACAATTTTTTCACTCTCCGACTGCGCTGTGCAAGCAATACAAACACAAAACGTAGTCATGGCCAGTAGCAGCAGCAGCAGCAGCAGCGGCGGCAGCAATAGCCATAATAATAGCAATAATAGCAGCAATAACATAAATCGATTCTCATTGAAATCGACTAGCAAGCGCAATCAAGAATCCATGTCACATTCTCAGCTTAACAGTGGCTGGATTAATGGTAAGAAAAATGCATCCAAATAGACAAAATAGCAGGTGCGACTTGTGTGTGTGTGTGTGTGTGTCAGTGTGAGTGTGTGTGCGTCTGTGTATGTTATCGATTTTCCACAAAACAAACGAAAACAGTTAACTAGCAAAGGGATGTGAAAGGGGGCGGTGGGTTTTGTTTATTAAATACTATTTACTCATTGAGTTGTCTAGTTATCCATTATTATTGTAAAAAACACACACAAATATTTCTGACATTTGAAAAGCCTGCAAAGTGAAAATTTTATAATCAGCTCTCATCAGTAATTCACGCACGCACACACACAGAAGCGCACACACACACACACACGTACCTGCAAGCGCGCAGTATTTATATTAATATCAAAGAGACACACGGAAAAAGCAGATTTTGGGGTCCGTGCTAAAAGTCGCGAGCTGCAGATTTAGCAGCAGCAGCAGCAGCAGCAGCGCCGCTATTTTTGGACGCTCCACATTGCGTTCGCATTTGATATGGGGGAGCGTTATAGAAGGGGGCCGCAGCTGTTGCAGCCACGGCGAATGGGGCCCCCGATGATTGCTGGCACAGTCGTGGAAGTGAGGCCGCGGCGTCTATCAGTTACCAAATGCTGCAGCGAATTCTGCAGAAGCTGGCGGTGTTCGGTTGGCCATGGTTTAAATATAATTGCTGAAACTATATTCTAAATGCATCATTTGTAATAATTCCATATTGCAGTGGAGACGCTAAACAATGGCAATGGCCTCTTGCACTCGCCACCGCACAATCACCAACAGCAACAGCAGCAGCAGCAGCAACAACAACTACAGCAGCAACGTGGTGCTGCAGTCACATCTCCGGGTTCAGGTTCAGGCAGCGCCGCTGATCACAATATACAAATAACACAGCCGATCAGTGCGCCATCCTCGCCGCTGGCTTCACCTGGCGCATTGAATAGCAACAACAGTGGCAGCAGTCCGACCACATTTTGTCTGCCCTCCAGTTCAGCGACAGCTGCGGCCATTGCATCAGCAGCGGCTGCAGCCAACGCAGCTAATGCAACGACAACGCCCAGCAGTGGCAGCGGATCGTATGTGTGTGCAGCCGGCAGCAATAGCTGCTATGCCGCCGTAGGCGCCTCGAATGCAATTGACACGGCCGATCCCAACTGGCAGGCCAGCAAGGCAACCGTGCTGGAGCGCAATGCGGCAATGTTTAACAATGAGCTGCTGTCGGATGTCAAGTTTATCGTGGGCAGCGACTTCGGTGGGTTCAAGCGGGCGGACCACGCCTAAGAGAAACTAACCTAATTAATTCTAATGCTTTCCAAATTGAATAGATTTTGATCCCATTCAAACTATACCCGCACACAAGTACATACTCGCCACGGGCAGCTCAGTGTTCTATGCCATGTTTTACGGAGGATTGGCGGAGAACAAACAGGAAATAAAGGTGCCCGATGTGGAGCCCACAGCCTTTTTAACGCTGCTCAGGTAAAAATCAATCTCAAGGCTTCTGTTCTTATGGAGCAATTGTATACGCTTTGCATTACGTTTCTCTCTAGGTATCTGTATTGTGATGAAATCAAGCTGGAACCTGAACACATACTGGCGACATTGTATGCAGCCAAGAAGTATATTGTGCCACACTTGGCGCGGGCCTGCGTCAACTATCTAGAAGTCAAGTTGACGGCAAAAAACGCATGCCTACTTCTCAGTCAATCGCGTCTTTTCGAGGAGCCCGAACTGATGCAACGTTGCTGGGAAGTGATAGATGCCCAGGCCGAGATGGCGGTTAAGTCCGAAGATTTTGTGGACATTGACCTCAAGACTTTCGAATCGATATTGTCACGCGAGACACTCAACTGTAAGGAGATTCATCTATTTGAAGCGGCCCTCAATTGGGCCATGAATGCCTGTGAGAAGATGAGCATTGACGAAACGTCGCCAAACAAGCGCCGAGTGCTAGGTCAGGCCCTGCATCTGATACGCATCCCGACAATGACCCTGGAGGAATTTGCAAATGGCGTTGCCCAAACTGGCATACTCACAGCCCAGGAGACAATTGACATGTTTTTGCATTTTACCGCCAAAACCAAGCCCACTCTCAGCTTTCCCACGCAACCGCGTGCTGGTCTCAAAACTCAAGTTTGCCATCGCTTTCAATCGTGCGCCTATCGCTCCAATCAGTGGCGCTATCGGGGCCGCTGTGATTCCATACAGTTCTCAGTAGATCGCAGGTAAGCCAAACCGCATTATAAATTCAGTTCAGCTCTTTACATATTTGCTGCTCTTCTGCATATAGAATATTCATTGTGGGCTTTGGGCTCTACGGCTCTTCGACGGGTGCAGCTAACTACAATGTGAAGATTGAGCTGAAGCGATTGGGCCGCACGCTAGCGGAGAACGACACAAAGTTCTTTTCAGATGGCTCAAGCAACACTTTCCACGTATTCTTCGAGAATCCCATACAGATAGAACCGGAGTGTCATTACACTGCTTCGGTAATACTGGATGGCAATGAATTAAGCTTTTTCGGCCAAGAGGGCATGTCTGAGGTGCTCATGGGCAATGTTACATTCCAATTCCAATGTTCGTCAGAGAGCACCAACGGCACAGGCGTGCAGGGCGGCCAGATACCCGAATTGATATTTTACGGACCCACAGCGGTCACCGCTCTCAACTCGCCCACAAGCTCAGTCTGCGCCACACCCATAGGAGCAACGCCAGCTATTACAAATGGCAGCAACGGAACAGTCGCAGCCAGTGGAAGCAACAATGTTAACAATGCTGCTGATGAGCTGCCAGTTGGCAGCACTACCGCCAGCAGCGATGGCAGCAACACCTGATGCGCACAGCTATACTGTGCGGAGTGGCAGGGTGCCTGTTACTACCGCCAGCAGCATCAACAGCAACAACCGAAGAGACCAACACAGATTCAACCACAACAAACACAAAATCGAAACTCATGGGTTTTCAGTGCAACACAACTAAGCAAATTGGAGTTTTAAGGAAATCGATATTAGCATGATATATAGATATATATATATATAGATATATGTATATGCATGTGTGTAGTTATTATATACACCACAATACAGTAGAGTGCTCTAGTTATCGTAGTACATACATACAACAAAGAAAACAAAACAAAAAAAACAAACATACATACATACATACACACATATAAAGTCTGTTGGTAAATGCATACAAAAACTATTTAAAATTTCGATAGCGTAAAGCCACAAACGTTGACCATATACACCCTATAACTAATACTATATACGTTCCAAGAGACATTGCGAAGCAAGCAGATAAGGTAATCGAAGGCATCTTCAATAAGCAAGTAAACAACGGGCAATCAGTCAAGCTAATGATAACAAAATATATTCTAAACAAATAACTGAATGCAAAACATGATTAACATGATTATATATATAAATCAAAAATATTTTTTGCCAGCATATACTAAACATACATATACATATATACACTATATACATTTGAAAGAGTATATTACGCCATGTTAAAGAATGCGTACGAATTTGAAAGCCAAGTTAACCATAAAATGAATTACACACTTAATTAGCTTTAGTAATCGCCAAATTCTTAAACAAAACAGAAACACACACAGATATACATACTATATATATGCGCTAAAATTAAAATATAATTATGTATTTCTTGTAGCGTGCATTTGTAGTTGCATTAATTCTATAAACGTAATATGAAAGCATATTTTCAGCCCAATTACAGTTATAGACTTGGTTTCCTTTGATATCAAATAAACGAATCTGCATGAATCTTCTTGAGCTGCACGGCGCAACAATCATATTTAAATTCACATTCTGAATTCCTTGGAAATTGAACTGATTTTTTTTTTGTTTTTCAAAATAAAAACACGAAACTTTTTATATACCATATATGTAAGACGAATGTTATCCTATATTGTTTATGAATCTATGAATTATGTATTACGACTATTAATCAATAAAATATATTAGATTTTCTCGAATTTAAATACCTTTAAAGAAACTGAACTAATATTTGAGTCTATAGACTTAACCCCACTGGCTTTAGGCGTTCGCAGTTCTCTAAGGTAAGCGCTCTATTTAGATTTCTATCGTACGCGAGAGAAGCTAGTGATGCCGCTTACTTAGCTCTATAGTTGCATCCCTGAATTGTGTCATTTGAGGTACATTTAAAAAATAGAAAGACCAGAGTTCAAACTCACCTACGGATGGTATATTTATGCACAAAGCGTGTGACAGTTTCAGGTAAGTGCGTCCGAGCTCGTACGAGCAGATCTGTTGTACGTCGCTTATGTCGATCAGCAGATCTGTAAGCAGAGATTGTATAAGTTCTCCTGGCTGAGCCACAGTAATATTTATATACACTTACGGGACGTGCCCTCGGTGCGGCAGGTCATGTAGACGCAAGCCGCATAAATGTGGGTGCTTTTACGGCCACGTGTTAGATGGCGATGCAGGGCCATTTTGAAGAAATTGAGCGCGGTGTCTGCATAGTGCTGCGTCAGCTGCAGCTGCTGGCAGAGGAGCGTTATGTCTTTCTTGGCCTTTTTGATTGTCACCTCGCGCGACTCTGTGCCGGAGCCAACTTGGAATTTGCCATAGCCATAATTTGTTGCGCCTCCAGACGACTCTGCGGAAACAAACTGTCCAATCGCGGCGGCCCCATGGCCCATCTCCTCGAATTGCACCTCGGAGACAATTAGCGAATCCTCCAATACAGAGCCGCAGTTCATGCAAACTAAAAGCATAAGAATTATGGAATCGTATATCTAAATATATGTACATATGTTTGTATATGTTGTCAACTGTCCTTACCGCGATCACCGCGTGCATTATCCTCCTCGATCTCATTGGATCCACAATTGCGGCATTTGAATCCCGTCGACATGTTGTTTGTTCAGCTTCTTGCTAATAACAGAATAACTAGCGAGTCGTTAATGTGAGCACAAAATGCCATTGGACTCGACTTTCACGACATCTTAACACAAAATCTTAACACGGAACTCATTTGAATTACAAAAAAAACTAATTCAACACGCGTTCTCACAAAACTTCAAAAACCAATTAACAGCTGTTATAGGCTAGTACGCTGAGAATTGATTAGGTGGGTAAGCAAAAATGTTGAACAAATGTTATATTTAATAATAACAAATTTATACACAATTATATTATTGTTCACACATGATTAAAAAAATTAAATATTTAATTATTCATTACTTAATAAGTAATTTATCACAGGTCATATGAGCTGCATACCTATCTCAGCAAGTCACTTGCAGCACTGCCTTTGCAATCTTTTTCAACACTAAACAGCATTCAACTGAAATGCAACAAGAAAGTGCCAGCTGCGTCAAGTACGCTGACAATAACAAACTGAGCGACCAAAAATGCTGTTGACAGTGCCACTATGCAATATGTGTTTTTATTTATATTTGATTTACAACTCAATATACTTTATAAAAATCAGATACACATTGAAACATTTATTACAACTAACACATTATTTGATAGAGTCGATTCTCAACGTTGAATGAGAAAAACGCTTTTATGAGCTGCATACCTAGCGCAGTGAATCCCTTACCACACTGATTTGCCAATTTTTTTGTACACTTTTACAACACTAAATAAAATTCGGCAAAAAAAAAACAACAAGAAAATCAGTGAGCAGGCCAGGCGGCATTTATAATTTGTTAAATTTGTATATATAATTAAGGAAACGTAAAGCATTCTTATGAGTATGGCTGACGGCGACAATGTAATCCCGATGAGTGGAGAAGCTAAGCCAACAGCCGGCATGCAGATAATACCAGGAGAGATGGTGGCTTCAATCGAAGAAATCGTTATGATTGATCCCGAATGCTATGAGCTGGATCTGAATCATCGTCGCATCGATAAGCTGGAGAATTTCGAGCCGTTGAAACAGATCGAACGATTATATCTGCGATGGAACCTCATCAAAAAGATTGAAAACCTCGATATGCTGAAAACCCTGGTGGAGCTGGAACTGTATGACAACCAGATCACCAAAATTGAGAATCTAGAAAAGCTAGTTAACCTAGAAATACTGGATCTCAGCTTCAATCGTCTGACCAAAATCGAGAACTTGGACAAGCTGCTCAAGCTAGAGAAGCTCTACTTTGTGGCCAACAAACTGACTCTCATCGAGAACGTCGGCATGTTAACCAATCTAACTATGCTGGAGCTGGGTGACAACAAGCTGAAGAAAATTGAGAACATCGAGACATTGGTGAATCTACGTCAGCTATTTCTGGGCAAGAACAAAATAGCGAAAATTGAAAATCTCGATACGCTAGTCAACCTGGAGATACTGAGTCTGCAGGCCAATCGTATTATCAAGATCGAGAACCTGGAGAAGCTGACCAATCTAAAGGAGCTGTACATATCAGAGAACGGCATTGAAACCATTGAGAATCTGTCCGAGAACAAATGCCTGGACACACTCGATTTGGCCAAAAACAGATTGAAGCTTATTGGCAACCTGGAGGCGCTCCAACAGCTCGAGGAGGTCTGGTTAAATGACAATGGCATCGACAACTGGAAAAATCTCGAGGTGCTCAAGATCAACAAAGCCTTGCAGACCATCTACCTGGAGCACAATCCCGTGGCCACAGATGTACGCTATCGCTCCAAGTTGCGCGACATTCTGCCTCAGCTACAGAAAATAGATGCCACCCTCTGCGTGGTGCCAGGCGCACATGCGTAACCTTCTGGAGCACGGCAAATATCGAATCTAATGATCATATTTAACAAACAAGTCAAACGTTAAACTTACAATATATATTCAAAATGTTAAAAGTTATTGTATTTGCTTTTGTTTTTTTCTGAGTGACTAATGCAGATGCAGATGCAGAGTACAGAGTCTAAACGGAACCCAACTCGCTCCCAATGTAAGAGCATTCCATTATATAAACAAATATATATATATATATACTTTATAACCATTTTTTCTATAGTATATTAAAGCTTATCACATGCAAAGTCCGATAGATAAAGGGAAAGAGTGAGAGACAGGAAGCACGTAGGATGGTTTGTTCAGTAGAGTATGATTATAGACATTTGCTTATCATTATATACATTGCTTTCTTGGATGGTAAACAATAGACTTATGCGTATTATATATAGACCTACGTTGATCCATGCTTAAATTTTAATGGCATAATAGTCCGAGGCGTTGACCTGGTGTGGTCCGCCATAGAAGTCCAGCACGAATATATTCTTTATGTCGAGCTCGCACAGATAGAAATTATGTTCTAAACAAAGAAAAACAAAAAAGCTATTTTAAAATCTATAATTATTTTTCGCTCCAGTTCGCTTTGCATACCTTTTAGCCAGTTAGTCGCTGCTGGATGACGATTAATAAATATATTAAGGGCCGCATTATAGCTGGGTTCACTCTGTGGGAGCTGTTAAATCGGATATATATTTTATACTTTTTTTTAGCAATTCATTGATCAGACTTTACAGACCTTTTTAACCTGACCGCTGATAATAACACGCGCACATGTTGGCTCCATTGGATCCTTGTTAGCGTTCTGGCAGTTTAGCGTCTGCTCATCCGTGAACATGAAAGTTACTTTGTTATCATTTTGCCAGTCCGGACCCGTAAAATCCAAATCGGTGAGCAAAAACCGAATAATGCCCGAAGACTTGCCCTCCAGGCTGTTGTCGTCAATGGATATAATGTTCACCATGGGATAATCTTTCACAATTTGATTGGTCGAAATGCTGCCCACAGATGCCCAATTGGCGCGATGGACCAACTGGCGCGCGATCTTGGCATGATTAAGTAGCAACTGCCGTTTATACTCAGCTATAATCCGAGAGTCCATCAATGCCGAGTAGGCCTGCGTATGGCTAACAGATACGCAGGCAACAAAAAAGAGCAATAGCACTTGCATTGTGTGGCGGAAGCTGGAAAAGATCAGAGTTCGGTGCGGAAAACGGACAACAGTTGCCTTCGATATGCGCACTGCAAAGCGTTCAGCGAAAATGCGACACTTTTAAAGGCAACACCTTATCAAGTCGAATCAAAATTCATTACTCCAACAATAAAAATAAGTATATACAAACATGTATGTATGTATATATACATATATATTTATATATATATTATATATTAATCAATCGAAAGAACAAAGAGAAGCATTTGGAGCTTCTTTTAATCAATATCAATATCAATTTATTACACAATTTACATTGCCACTACAGCCTTACCTCCTGCTCTTTTATTTATTAATTGTTGTAGAATTGTTTACTCAAGTCCTTAAACTGCTGTTGTCTATCTCTTAATTTGGTTGCAAACTGCGTTGTTTTCTTCCAGAGACTGTCTAGCAGAATGAAGCACCCACTTGAGCTTTTGTTATCGTAATTTGTTAGTTTTGTGCTTACTCATGAGCGAGGTAGACAAAGAGAGACATATATAGAGAAAGAGAGAGAGCGAGAGAACTTTAACAGCTGTTTTGCAAGACTGCGCTTTAGAGAGACGGACTTACACTTGTGCTCATTGATTTTGAATCACTCGCAAGAGCTCAGCTCAAACTCAAATTAGTTAACAGACGACGCTAACAGAATTGTTTGTTAACACTGCCGCCCACCCCACTTCAGCTTTTTTTTAACAGTGATCTCACATGGAGAGAACACTCCACACAGCAAAGCTTTAAAGATTAGGTTGAACGACTCTGTGGTTTAACATTGAATTTTAACATTATGTTTATTTCTCAAATATGTTTTGTATGTTCAGGAATATCTTTACATTTTGACTTTATCGAATCCATCGAATCGCTCTAGTCTAACATACATATGTATATATTGACGTACTTGTTCTAACATTTAGTTTTTCTTGTTTTTCTTCAAATTTGTGTTAGTTTGTTTGCTCATTTCTAAATTCAATATTTTATGTTTTACGTGTGTGCCTCAGGTGTGCGAACAATTTGTAACATTTATAAACTATTTTGTTAAGTTTCCATTTATCTTATTTATTTTTGTTTTGTACCGTTTGCATTTTACGATTTTCGTACTTTGTTTACTATTTGTGTTAAGCGTTTTGTAATTCAATTACAATTGTATGAATATAATATCTTATACTTGAGATAAAACATGTATGTATATGTATGTATGTCTGTATGTATGTATGTATGTATAGCATTCAAGTGTTTCTAAAAAATAGTCGTATATATGTATGTCTATGTAAAATATGTATGTAAAAGTATAGCTATAGCTCATAACATGATTTATGCATGTATTGTATTATAGTTAAAGTTAGTTTCGTTGATTCAGATGTACTATGTGTTCAAAATGGCTCTTAAGGCCCATTTGCGTTGCGACAGAAAGCAGCACAGTTTTTGCATTGCATATGTTGTCTTTTAGATTTTTTTTTAAAAAAGAAATAAAAACTTGTAGTTTTCGTCTGAGAAACAGAGACAATGCAGATCTTGAGTTGTTTAGACATAATACTCGTATTCATTAGATGTGACACACTTTCTTTGACAATTTTCTGATGGCATTTAGTGACCAAGAATCAGTTTATACTCTTCGACGTATTGACACCGAGCTTGAAACCAGAATTGATTTCAAAATATTCGAAAAGTGATAAATCTTGAAAAATGTTGCATCAAAAAACATGTTAGCTTAAAAAACTTCACTCTTCTTCTTACAAATTTGTAGTTTGCCATAGAGATATCGTCTGTTGCAGTGAAACAGAGGCTATTGCGGCTGCTCATTCATAAAGTCAAAAGGCGATATCTCAGGAGCAAAGAACATCAAAGTGTGTTCGAGTGACTTCAGAGTAAAAGTGATTTTTTGTTGCAGTTTTAGGTTAGTATATATTGGATTGCTGACGTGTTAGAGCTATACTGGTTCGGATTTACTAGCATAGTCTGATTCCTGGTTGCCAAATCCTATTAAATATAGGTATATATGTATATGTCTAGAATGTCAGAATGTCTCCAGTTCAAATGTATATATATATATATATGTATGTATATCGACTTATATAGTTCGCTTATCAAATAGGTGGCATTATACTTTTGCAAGTATGTGTATTTTGCTTTGCTTGCCATACAAAAATTGTATGTGGTTATTATTTTGTTAACCAAAATGTACGAAATCAAATTTAACAATTATTTTTTATACACGCACACACATTGACATGGATTTTTAAATTTTTTTTTAAATTTAACATTCAAGTGTTTAAAATACTTATAATGCCTGTGTTTGAATATAACTTAGATGACCCACTACTGGCAAATCCACAAATATGTACTTATAAATATATATATATATATATGTATTATATATATATATATATATATTCATGGTGCACCATATCAATATAGTCTAGCTTGAGTCGCTCAAAAAAACTTTCAATTATAATCAAATTAATAATACTTTTCATTTTTATACTCGTGTACAAAGTACGTTAATAATAATTTTAATATATGAATGCATATAATTTTGTTTCATTTAATTTTTTTCTTTTTTTCCAAACAATTCCATGGCGCTTGCGTATTTTAATGTTTTTTTTTTTGTTTTTAACTTTCGATTTAGCTTTCCTTAATGACAGTTAGTTTTGTTAATGTCTTTGAACGAGTATCGAACCAAATGAAAAAATAAAAAATATATATATATTTAAAGCTTTAATATAATTAAATTAAATTTAGTTTCGTTTGTTTGTGAGTTTTTTTTGACTAGCTTGGAAGCATTCAACTAAAACGTAAACGTTGAGGACCAAGTCAGATGTCGCTAAGCAGCTTCCGAACGTGAACTTAAGAGTTAAACATAAGGTAAAAGCAAATCGGGGCAGTTTTACAATACGCGGGACGTTGGTTTAACAATTTTTAAAGCTATCATTTGCCAGGCAACGCACTCCAGTCGGGGGGGTCGGGGTTTTTCTTTTTTTCTTTTTTGGGAAGAGGTATGGCCCACAGGCATGACCAGGGTTGGGGCTAACATAGATTGCTAAACTTAGCAAAGCTCGCACCGTTAGCGTCGTTCATTGGATCGCTCAGTGGAGCGACCTGCCTGCTTACCCTGCGTCTGTTGCGCCGTCTGCAGCTCGTACTGATAGTAGCAATCGCTGCCTACGTAAACGGTGCGCCAGACGCCATCCACATCTCACATTTGCCGATAGGGCGAATGCATCTTGAGCCATTGGAGCACAAGCGATGGGCCGCCAGCTTGGATCTCGGGCGGAATAGTGCCCAACGGGCACTTGTCAATGTTCAAATACTTAAGATTTTGGCACAGCGCCAATTCAAAGGGTAACTTCTCCAAGCCTGGATTTTGATTGATATAGAGGTTCTCCAGGCTCTCGAGCGAACCAATCTCCTCGGGCAAAAATTGTAGATTGTTCTCGCTAATAGAAAGATGCGTTAGATTGCTCAAATGACCAATGCTACGCGGCAGCATGGTTATCTGATTAGTTTGCAATATCAATCGCTGCAGTTCGTGCAGCAGACCAACTTCATGTGGCAGCACTTCGATGCGATTCTCCTCCAGATCCAGAATGCGTAATTTGCGCAAGTTTCCAATGGTATTGGGTATCTTCTTAAGCATGTTGTTGGACAGTATGAGTATTTCCAAATTCTGCAGATTCATGATATCGTCGGGCAGCTTCTGCAATGCATTGGTGGCCAAGTTCAGCTCGACCATGTTTACCCAGGTGCCCACATCCAGAGGCAAGGCAGTTAGCATGTTCTCTTTCATATTCAGCTTTGTCAAGCCCTTGGCTCGCGAGAATATGCCATATGGTATCTTGTCAATGCGATTGTGCTCCAGATTAATGCTATAGACATTGGTAAACTGCGCCGGCCCACCAGTTGGATAGCTGGTGAACTGATTGCGCGACAAAGTGATTGTGGTCAACGCGCTTAAGCTAGCTAGCATGCCATCTGGCAGCAGTGTGATGCCATTGCCCTCCACATTAAACTCATCCATGCTCTTGCAGTTCTTCAGCGAAACGGGCACGCAGCTCAGTCGATTGTAGCGCAAGCCGAGCCGCACCAGCGACTTTAGATTGCCAATGCTGTCCGGTATGTCCAGTAGCTCGTTGTGCTGCAGGTCGAGCGCATTTAGATTCACACAGTTGCCAATGTCCTCCGGCAAGTGCTCCAAGTGATTGTGCGACACATCCAGCGTTGTCAAATTCACCAGCGATCCGATCGCGCTGCCCAGTTCCTTGATTTTGTTCTCGCGCAGACTAAGCATGGTGAGGTTGACCAGCTGGCGCAGATCATCTGCCACGGCAGTGATACGATTGAAGCGCAGATATAGTGTTGTCAATGAGCGCAGTTGATAAATAACTGGCGGTATTTCTGCCAGCTTGTTGTGGCGTAAGTCTAGCACCTTGAGTTGTGTACAGTGTCTTAGCGACTCTGGCAGCGATGTCAAAGAGTTCTCGTTCAAGGCCAGATTGCGTAAATTAACCAAACAGCCTATTTCCGTTGGCAGTTGTCCAATCTTGTTGCTATACAAGTAGAGTTCGGTGAGATGGACGCACTCCCTGACCGTGTTCGGCAGGACAGTTATTGAGGACTTGCTCAAGTCCAAGAGCTTGATGCCTATCGAAAAATGAATCATTAATTAGAGCTTGATTCCGTACAGTAATTTTGAACTCACCTTCGTCACGGCAACGCTGCAATGCCTTGATGACATCCTGATCCGCCTGAATATTTTTCACAATCTTTTTTGTGGTGGGCTTGGGTTTATTTGATTCCGGATGCTTGACCGTCACCACTTTGGGACGTGTCTCGGGCGGCATGTTTGTGTTGTTTTCGTTATGTGTCAAATTGTGTCCGTTGCTGCTTGTCGTATTGCCACCGGCACCGTTTACTGTGCTTCTATTCCTGAGAGCGGGCGCTGTGTCAGCTCCGCAACCGCCGCCGCCTTTATTTCCACCTCCCCCGCTGCCGCTGCCGCCACCGCCGCCGCCGCCGCCAAAGCAATGCGTAACCTCAGAGGGACTGCTCCCGTTATTCTCTCCGTGCCCCGTGGACGATAGCGATGTAGTCGATGCGGTTGCACCAGCCGAGGAGCACAAGTTCATAATTTTGCCCAGTCTTGCGGTCGCCGGCGACAATACGTTGCCCAGAAGTATGCCAAAGCGACAACAACAATTCCTCCAGCCGCAGCCAGTGGAACTCGTTGCTTCTCCCTGCAACGTTCAGATAAAGACAACCAATGAGACAACCGTAAAGTGTAGAGTGTAAGCTGTTTATTGTTGCAGTTTATCAATTGTGCGTCAGACCGGGCTACAGCTCAATAAAAAGACAAGACACCCGTGCGTCATCATCAATGGCTAACCAGCCGCCCCAAGCCCCAAACCACAGCCCACACCCACCCAAGCAATTTATTACTTTTGCTTTTGTTTCTCCGTCCTTATTAACATGCGCTCCAACAAGTTGCCCATAAACTTTGCTGAAACTCTACGCACGAATCAATAATCAAACCCACAGTCACCTCAAAAACAATTCGTTCACCTCAACCGATTTGGTTAGTAATCGAACGCTTCGTAATTCACAATTATAGAAAATATATTTATATACATATGTATGTGAATAATTTTTTAATATTTACTAAATTTGCTATCTCAACTGAAAAGAGCTGAGTATATGTGCTTATATAGTGATCATACACAAGACGTAATACGTAATACTTAAAATATTAGTAGTAGATAGTGATAACCACAAGTAAGAGTAGTGACACAGTCCATAGGTAATACCCTGCTTATCTATACATATATTATATATAAACATATAAACATATATATATATATTAATATATATATATATATATATATATATATATATATATATATATATATATATATATATATATATATATATATATATATAAATATATATATATATATATAATTAAAAAATAACAAGTAAGAAAACTCTAGTCTCGGTGGTGCCCGACTAGGAGATCCGATCTGCGTTTTTAAATGTACTCAGTTATGTATTTATTAACGCAGAAAAAATTGAAGCTTGTAAAATTAAATAATAATAAAATAATATTTTTTTTTTTGGCTGGTATCCAAAATATAATATAACAAAAATGGAAATTATAATAAATATAAATCAATCTAAATACAAAATTTGGAGACTCTAGCTAGAAAGATGTACGAGATATAATATAAAACCTTGATATTAAGGTAATAAGGTAATAAGGGTTTAATCGATAATAATAAAACGGGACAAGTTATCGATTTTTAAAAAAAACTCGATATGCGCGTGCTATACAGGCACCTACAAAATTTTCAAGTCTCTAGCTTTTATATGTTCTGAGATCGACACGTTCATACATACGGACAGACGGACAGACAGACGGACAGGGCTAAATCGACTTAGCTCGTCTCCCTGATCAAGAATATATATACTTTATGGGGTCTGCCACGCCTCCTTCTGCCTGTTACATACATTTGACAGTTTAACAAACCCATTATACCCTGATTTCCCATTTTCAATGGGTTCAGGGTATAAAAATATTGAAAGTAAAAAAAATATAATATAAAGATAATCGATAACGAAATATAAACCAAATGAAAAATTTACTTTAAGCATTATTTATTTTTTTTTTTTAAAGGTAAGGGTGTAAAGTGAAGTATATTTCAATAAAAATAAAATATACGTTAAAAAATAAACATTCGAACTGAAACACTTTGAAGTCTTTTGTTTCAAACTGTTGATTTCTATTCTCAATTTAAGATAGTTGTCCTATAGATCTGATGGATAGTAGAGCTCCTTATAGCGCATCTGTCAATACCTTTATCGAGAGCTATATCGTATAATTGGATTGGATTGGAATTCATAATAAATCTAGTCTATGGTATAGAGCTTCAATGTGGTTGACTATGTTTCGAGTGCATATGCACTTGCGGCTAATTTATTGATGTGTATCAATAATCATTGTGTGCATGTATTTGCTTCTCTCTCTCTCTCTCTCATTCTCTCTCTCTCTCTCTCTTTCTCTCTATCTCTCTCTCTCTCTCTCTCTCTCTCTCTGTTATACCAGGTATAGAGGCAAAATGTATTGAACAAAATGCGTTATACATCTATCTGGATATATGCATTTTATTATTAGTTTAACCAGGCATAATAAGTTTACAGCACATTAATTAAGTGCATTTGTATCCCTGACGACGGCCTGCCCACTCATAATTTATGTGCATCAACCGCAAACTTCAGAAACGGGTGACATCAACGCACACGAGCGGACTGCAACCACCCAGCCGCCCACACAAATGCTGCATAAATGGCTCTGCGGTTGGCTGAGTGTCAAGGTCAGAGGAGCTGACAATTCCTAGAAGACCAATGCCAAAGGTGAAGAGCGGACATGAAAACAACAACAATAACGAGTGCGATGGCAAGAGAAACCTCAAATTACCGTTATATGGCATCACGCATGACCACCAACACACTCGCACGCACATTCGCACGCATACACAAGCAGGCGTATGCAAAGAGGGGACGCACACAGCTCTGTGCATTATTCGAAATTGAACCTATCAAATTTCGCACAAATCATAGCCGGGTACACAAGCCTGTGTATATACTCATGTATGTATGCATGTACATATATATACTATAAACTATATATATATATATATATATATATATATATGTATATGTAAAACAGGTCAGAATATTTTACTTGAATATTATTGCTGGCAAACATTGCGGAATTTGTTCGCAACTTATTTGATAACGAGCTAAACATAACAAAAGGCTGGATAAGCTGCTCAGCCTCTGATTCATGACAAATTGCTATTGCTTCTTCAATCTTCTCTGATAATTATGGGGTATTGTGCGCCGCTATTCCTTCTTTATACTCAGCAGTCTTCTTCATATTGTTGTTGTTGTCATATCGTCGCATAAATTTCGCAGCGCTGCGCTGCGCTGTGCTGTTGTTGTGGGTGGCGGAAACGAAACGAAGCAACTGCACAATAGTGATGCGTAATATATGTGTATGTATGATTACCTGTGACTTCTGGTCGAATGGTTCATTGGCTGCAGATATATACATCTGCACTAAATACATAAAAAACACCTGATAGCAACAAGTTACCGCTCAGTTCTTATCTTGCGATAGCATATCTACCTACACTCTTATCAGAGATATTTTTCATTTCATACAATATTCACATACACTGCTCGCGAAATCACAGTATAATCAAAATCACTTAAATTGCTCATCTCTAACACACAATTCCCATACAAACAATATACAAACACTTACGCGCATACCAGCACACAAACACACACACAACCACAGGTCACCCGCAACATTAACACTTACGGTTTCTAGTTAACATCCATTTATTATATTTCGAATTAACTTGTTTGTCTTTTCTTTTCTTTTTTTTTCTTTTTTTGTCCACAAGCACAAATCAGAGTAGCGGCAGCGACCACAGAATAACGCAAATGAGCGACGAATGTTTTTTACATATGTGGTCACTCAAAAACATGAAACATTTGCTAAAATGTTATTAACAGCGCGCAAACATTTGCTCCTGGTAAAAATTCCGTTACTTAGAATTCAGTTTGCGCGCAATTATAAAATGTTTTTAAGAGTTTTATGTTAAGTAAGTGGGATGCTAATACAATATTTTTATTCATTTACATACAGAAAAAGGTACTCAATTGCTGATTGTCATAAATAATAAAAATGCTCTTACAGAAATATAACAGAACAGCTGTTTCTTAATAAGCACAATTTTTTTTTTCTACATAAAAAATGCACCAGTGAGCAGAGAATGATTCGATAAAAATTTGCCTTAACAGCGATACAAATTAAACTGCCTACCAATGAGCGTGAAAAATCATATGAAACACAGATGGCGCTGTCAATAATTCGAAGTGTCATATTTAACGCGATTTTATTTAATAAATTATAGTAATTTATCAAGAATTACTCTCAAGAAAAGACATTGAAGGGATTTTGCAACTCAAACTCAAGCATAGATATTTCAAAATTCAAGCACTCTAAACAAAAAATGTAATTCATTAATTTCATGCATATTTAATGTATCTGATATGAATTTCGAATTGTACATTTTGTCGCGCCAACATGGACATAATTGGAATTGCGCAGTTTAAATTACGACCTAGAACTTGTGGGAGGCCAACTGCATTGCACTCTGCTACTTGGCGGCATTTACATCTCTCGTGGTCGAGGTCTAGGTCATTGAAGTGGGGCTATTGTTATCCAGTGGCAGGGTCGCACTCTTACATTTACATACGCACTAGACTCACACGGACACAGCCACTCTCGCACACACACACACACACACACACACACACGCACGCCCATACATTGTTTGTTTGCACATATTCGCATGCTAGCATGTGTGTATTGGTAAATACTCGCACATGTTTGCATACATACACACACACACACACATACATACATATATGTATATATACATTTGCTCCCATATAAACTCCACCAACACATGCATAGTTCATGCACGTATGTGTGTGGCACTGTGTGCAGACATGTTTGTATAGTTCATACTGCAACAATGGGGCTGAAATGTATGCTTCGAAATGTGGCCAGCAGACATCCGCATTCATACGGCCGAAACAATTGAGTGAGTGACATTATATTGTTCTGCATAATTGATGCGCAATTTGCTTGACTTTGAAATTGAAACTATGAATGCGGCAGAATGCTGGTCAAATGTCAAATCAATTAGTAACTGAGCAACTGACCTGTTATTAAGTTGCCACGCGAGTAGCCGTAAAATCTTTGGAGCCTTCACTTTGAGCCTTCGTCTGTGCGTGTGTGCATATGTGTGCGTCTCTGTGTGTGTTGCAGGCTAAATTGCTGCCTGCCTAAAGCGAGTTCTCTTGTCGATGTCTGCGATTTGTATTATGTACACTTATTTGTTTGTCCTTACACTATAGTGGCTTATGTTAATATAAGAGGATATTTTATTATTCAGTAGTCGCGTTCAGCGTTTTTGGTATAAATTTAGATCACGAAAAAAGATTAGCACAATTGTATACGAATACGTTTAAAACAGGTCAGAGTTGCGCTTTTAAATTAAATTAAAATTTACGCTTGTTTTAGTTGTGGCGTGACGAGACGACAGTTTAGCCAGAGAGAAAGTTACATATAAAAACAGCAGCAACAGCAGTGGTAGGATATATGTATATCCTGGCGGCTGCCATGCCACAGCCACTTTGAAAATTGTAGCGCAACGCATGCGCGCTGCACTGTGGCGACATCTATCGTCCATGTCACTTCTGCCACTTGCTGTTGGCCCAGCTGTCGCCGCTAGAGCTCCAATTTTTGAAGGTCTTCGTTGCTTACAAGCTCGCAGGCTCTTTGAGATATTATTCGATAATCTGGAAGAGAGACAGCCAGAGAGATAGATAGAGGGAGCGAAAGAAGCTTTTCGATGTTCGGCATCCACTCACCTTTCTGATATTTGCAGTTATACATGCGCATCACACAGCTGCTGGCAAATGTTCGCAGGCAGCCGTCATGCAGAGCACACACCACGCGATATCCCGTAGGACAAACGTCGTGACACTTGTTGGGCCCTGTTTGGCGATAGTAAATATTTTTTAGAAATTTTACTTTATTTTTAACGAAAAATTGACGCACCTTGCAAAGCGAACAACTGTCCATGGATAATGCCAATCGAGCCCAGCAATAGAACCAAAATAAGTTTGAAGCCAGGAGCTAGTCCGGTTTTCATTGTGACTTGTTTCGTGTGTGCAATTTTTGTAATGACATTAAAACTCAACATTAATTCGATTTTTCATTTATTTTTGCTGTGTTTATTTGTTTTCAAAAATTGTGTCAATATTTTTATAAAATTTATAAAAATACTTAACAGTTGTTGGAGGTCAATAGCAAATTATCGCCATCTGAGAGCTGGGTACATTTATTTTGTCTGATGAAATTGCATATGTAAGTTCCGGTACTTCAATTCAACTCAATTTCAGCTAAGCTATGGTTGGCATTCGCCCTCAGTGGGCTCACCGATATACGCTGCAATGATAACATTATTTCATATTTAGTCGGGATATTTTAAGTAAAATTATATGATATTTGCACACCTATTCCCTTTTCGCAGGCATACTGGTTCAACAGGCAGCGATTGATGAAAGTTCTGCTCTTCCATACAGGGGTGCCATCTTTGTTAGTATCCGCGAATGTGGCACAAACTCCACTGCCGCCCAGTGGGCAGAACTGGATGCAACGTTTCTTGCACTCCGCTCGTGTTGTTCTCACCATTTCTAGTGATAGACAGAGGTTATCAAATAGATACTATATCTCTTAAAATTAATATGTAACTAACCCGTCTTGCAGCTGTTCACACGATTACAGTTCTCCGATCCGAATAGGCAACCGTTTTGAAAGACTCGGCAAGTGTTATCAACAACAGTCCACACCGGATCCTTATAGTAGGGTGAACAGCGAAAGGCCAAGTTGCATTTTCGAGGACAATACCGAGTCTGGGCCGTACTGAGGCAGACTAATACGGCGCACAGTGCGACAGAGAGCGACAATCTACACATGTTGCAGTTGCGAAACTAAAGGTTTGACTCATCTAAACCTCGCATTTATACCGCTTTGCTTTTCAGTTGTTATCATTCGCTTTGTTTAATTAATAACAAGACTCACAATATGTGCTTTTTTTATTGTTTTATACATTTTTGTATTTCAACTCAGTTGTGCAAATTGCCATACATGTACGTGTACAAAGCTAAGTACATAAAAAGAAACGAATCAACAAAATTTAAGTTTCTATTTACCAATAATACACAAAGTAAATGTATCAAGTTTCATAAGAATTTATGTACCTAACTGTGCATAAAATCTTAGTTTAATATTCTCTTATCAGAAATTGGGTGGCAGAAGGCAGCGAAAGATAAAAGTAATATTTGCTTTTGTCTATTTCTCAAGATATTCAAAACTAAATAATCAATATTTGATGTGCAAATAAAACAACAATTTCGCACCTTCCAGATCAAATAATATATAAGCAAAGAGCCAACATAAATGCGCTTGTGTGGACAAGATCCAAAGTAAGAAGTCCAGTCGATCGTAAATGATTGTGAACGAACATTATGTTCACGTTTCAAAAACATTGACATTTCATTAAAATGTCCATATATTCGGATTTGCCACTCTTCAAGGGCCGAACCAGATAACTTTGTCTATCTGTAAATTAGGTCAGGTATGATTCACTTGCATAACTTTTCGCAACTCTAAAACTTAATGGCGTATATATATAATTTTGTATAAATATATAAACGATGTCTGCAGTAGTTTATTTCTCAAATTGTAAGATTCTTGCTATGTATATAAGTATTATCATTTATTTTCAACTCTCTCTTTTCAAGACTTGAATGTATATTCAAAATTTCAAGTCTCTAAAGCAAGTCGGACAATTTACCAAAGCGAACATACTCTTTTTAGCTTCATGAACAAAAATAGAAAATTATAAAATTAGATTTATAGATACTAAGCACTTTATGGGACATAATTAATTCGTATATTTTATATTATCACTCCAAAATTTGTGTTTTATCTTGCTTTGCGAAATTAACTTCAATTATATTATATTATACATTTATACTTCAGTAAATTTATGAACTTATAAAGTACAAATAACAACAGATGAATCAACAGATCTGCCACAACACGTGGGTCAACAACAGTTTCAAAGGGATTTATGAATTCAGGTGTAAATAATTTGGCATGCAAATTCAATTTACCACATATTATATTAATTGGCAAAACACACCAGGTGCCTGGCTTTCTGTTACAACAATATCTTCTTCAATTGCCCGCTGGACTGGACTGAAGTGGACCGGAGTGGACAGTGAGTCGCTTTTGAAAGTCATCCACTTGGAGATGTTGTTCTGCATGTTGTTATACCCTGTACCCGTTGAGAAGTGCAATTCGGGGTATATTGTTTTTTTTTTAATTTTGAGAAGCTAGTATAAGCAATATATATACAATATATATACATATACTTGTATATTGTACACCGCGCACAGATCAAGTATGTTTCAAACCCACGAAAAGAAGTAACATTTTGAATCCTTAAACTGTGGGAGATATGGTTTTAACTGATAATCCACGCCCCAGTAGACGTAGATATATAATTTAAAATCCATTTTAAGTGGGGCTCTTCAGTGACTTAGTTGTCGGAAGGACGGACGGACATTGCACAAAACCAATATACTCATTCAACTTCGCAAATGAGTACAAAAGCAAAAATTTAAGCGTACGTTAATGGCTTTAGGGTATCTGTTGGTCGGGCACTTCCGCCTCCTCTCTGTTAACTTTACTGTCGTATGTTTCTTTCTCCCCTTTCGAAAGTGAAGTCTTTCATTTGGCCATAAACTGAATACGCTTGAAGCACTTGACTGTACAATGAAAACGTAATGAATCTCTTCTCAAATTTGACGTCTTCTATTTATAAGCAAAGTCAAAGTAACTAAAGAAGAGTTGCACTTAAATAATTATGATTTATGGCAATCATTGATAAACACTTTATTTGTAAACTGTGTGAAATGTGTCCATCTATGCTAAGGTATTGTATGCTTGGTCTTTCATAAGATGTCCTGTGCTTTGATTTAAGATTAGATAAATGTTTTTATGACGTCTCCTTCGGCTCTTCCACTGTTTGTTGATTGTGATTTTACAGTTCACATTTGGGCTCATGGTAACATTACACATTAGTATTGATATTGACTTATTTTTAGATACGATTCTATTAATTGGGTTATATGATTTTGTAAGCTAGCTGCATTTACAAGGCGTGGTTGGCTTGGGTGTTGTTGTTGGTTTGCATGGTGTTGTTGGCTTGGGGGTTGTTGTTGGCTTGGGTGTTGTTGTTGGCTTGCATGCAGTTGTTGGCTTGGGTGTTGTTGTTGGCTTGCATGTTGTTGTCGGCTTGGGTGTTGTTGTTGGCTTGCACGCAGGTGTTGGCTTGGGTGTTGTTGTTGGCTTGCTTGTTGTTGTTGGCTTGGTTGGCCTGTGTGTTTTGATTGGCTTGGGTGGCTTCTTATTGTTACAAGGATAGATAGACTGACAAGATTTCATACAGCAAGGGGGCCTATGATAATGAACTCTAATTCCATATTGACCCATAGACACATGCTCGCGTACGTAAAAGCAGTCAGACACCTTTATAAGAAACAAGACGGCCCACACCCACCTGCTATACATAGCTAAAGCGGCGAACTGACGATTTGCCGACCTATTGCCATACTTGCTGGCAATTGCTTTGTATCGAATCGGTTCGTGGCATAAAATGAGTTTTATAAATTGAAAATCGAATGGTCAATTCTGTTAGCACTCAGAAATGTTTTATTTAAGTCACGCTAAGATTAATTATCAAGTTATAGCGAGAGGTATTCAATAGCTGGCTTCAAGTTCACACTTGTATAATTACCTGGTTAGTCAGGTGTAATAAGTAACTGGAAATGATTGTTCATAGAAATCATAATGTATTTGTTTATCTGATTTTACTTATATACGAATTGGGATTTACTTTTTATTATTTTCATCGCTCATCTATTCAGCTGGCTATTATTTTGCTCTCTCTTCGGAGGTTCTCAGAGAGAAAACCAGTTTTGTCAAATGCCAAACAGACACTATATAAGCTAGTGGATGATATTGATACTAAATATTCTGTTTGAGTTCTCTATCACAATGAAGTTCTGCTTGGCATTAATCAGTTTGCTGCTTTGCTGTAGCCAAATATTGGCCGCCGACAATTGTCCTTCCATATGTCCAGCGGTGTTTAGACCTGTCTGCGGAGAGGCTAAGGTCAATGGAAAACCGGTGCGCTGCGAGTTCTCAAACAGCTGTGTGATGGGTGTTAGTGCCTGTACCAAGGGAATAAGTAAGTCAATTGTATATTTAACATATATATATATGTAGATAATAGAATTTTAAAGCTCTGCAAGATCAGTCTATTGCGCAGGTTAACTGTTAAACTGCGCAATAGACAGATCTTGCAGGTTAACTGTTAAACTGCGCAATAGACAGATCTTGCAGAGCTCCAAAACTCTGCTTGAAAGAATACAATAAACATTGGAGAAGGTAGAACATTCTCTCCCACTCTCTCTTATTGATCTTCTTTCAATATTATAAAACTTGCTTTAGTCTTATAAGTTTTAGATTTACAGAACTTCAACACATCTTTCGTAAATAAATTTATGAATATAATTTGTTTCTTACAGACTGGCAGGAATCGAATTGTAATGGACTTTCACCACAATGCAGAGGCCTGGCGAACTAAGTTAATGACTCAATAGAAAAATTATATACTTCAGCTTAAAAAGTATATAAATCTTGGGATAACAATAATAATCTGATTTTAAAATTGGGAATATTCAGAATTCTTTTAAAAAGTGTTTGCTTAAATCAACGCTAGTTCCATTATTTCCCCAGAATAGTTTATCGCCAATAAAAATATATATTTGTATGTTTAAGCACACATTTTGTTGGGCTTAATGGGCTCATTATAACCAACAGTTGTGTTGGCAACTAACAACACCCACAACTGAATAGCTCAGTTCTGTAGCAAGCCTCATCGAAGATGTTACAAACGTGGGTAATAGTTCTTTACCTATTCCAAATATATGTCAACCCATTGGCTAAGTCACTTGTGCTCCGAGTGCCATTGGAAGTGAAGACTAAGCCTTTGGCTAGCCCGCAATTTCACAGTTTTCTTGCTAGTGAGACACTGAAGCTCACGCTGGATAATAGAGAGAATATGGAGTATTACGGGCGCATTAGCATGGGCACGCCGCCGCAGCTGTTCAGGGTGATCTTTGACACCGGCTCGGCCAACACGTGGCTGCCTTCAAACAATTGCCCAGCGAGCAATGCTGCCTGCCAGCTGCACAGTCGATACAAAGCGCACAAGTCGAAGAGCTATGTGCCAAATGGTCGCAACTACTCGCTGGCCTACGGCGATGGCCAAGTGAGCGGGTATCTGTCGCAGGACACGATACGAATCGCAGATACAATTGTGTCCGGGCTGACCTTCGGAGAGACACTGTGGCATTATCAGCCAGCCTTCATTCCGACGACTTTTGATGGCATCGTAGGCCTGGCCTTCAGCCAGATTGGCTGGCGTAATACGACTCCCTTCCTTGAGCTATTCTGCCAGCAGCATCTCTTCGAGCATTGCCTGTTCTCAGTCTATCTGCGTCGCATGCCTGGCGAGTTGTATGGCGGCGAAATCACTTTCGGAGGCATTGACAAGTCTCGCTACAAGGGCGACCTGTACTATGTGCCACTCTCCAAGGTCGGCTACTGGCAATTCGAGATGAGTAGCGTGTCTGTAGGCAATAGGCAAGTGGCTGAGAAGATTGAAGCCATTTTGGACACGGGGACCTCACTTATTCTGATGCCGATTGATCTCTTTGACGAGCTGCAGAGCGCCATTGGGGCCATATTTGAGAATGGGACAAGTATCGTTAGCTGCCAGGGCGAGGATCTGCAAGATGTTTACTTCCATATCGGAGAGAAGAAGTTTGCTTTAAGCCCTGCAGATTATGTGGTTAAACTAGAAACCGCTAATGAAACGATCTGTGTAACTGGATTCATGCCAATTTTTGAGAGCTTCTGGGTGCTGGGTGATATATTCTTGACGCGCGTTTATAGTGTCTATGATGCGGACGCTAAACGTATTGGATTTGCCGATCCTATCGCCGAGGAGAATTAGCATAAGAATTAAGTAATAAATAATAAAAACAATATAGAGAACTTAAATAATTCATTTTTTTAAGGTGTACAAGGAAATTTTGTACATTTCCAAAGTTTCCTGTTACGAACTAGGTAAAATTATATAGATATATACAATATATATATAGAGACCGATTAATCGTTACTCAGATATTAATGTCTAATTTATATAGATGTATATACTATCTGCTTTTTTTTTGTTAACGAAATATGATTTCGCTTGCAAATGGGGATTTCCCTATTGTTATTGTAGATTTAACTACAATATTAACTTATCCATTAGAGTACACAATAACCTACGTCACATTTAATAAGTCAATGAGTACAATTTGAACTTGTATATAACATGGAGAGTTCGCGCTCTATGAACAACGAGTGTGTTTTTTGTGGACAGAACAAAACCTGTTTATTTTATCAGCTGCTCATCAAACTCGCCTAAACCTATTAGCATTTTAATAAACATACATACTAATACACATATATTCGAATACTCAAGTTAGTTTCATTTTGAGAATGTGCTATTTGTTCCTATAACATTGAGCAATGTGGCAGCAGTCGGTGCTCAGCTGTCGATTGGGTGTTTGAAATGAAGCTGATTATATCTGTTTGTTTATTGCTTGGCCTGGCCTTTAGTCACGTCAATGCCAGCTGTTCGGCTGATTGTCCCGATACTGAGGATGTTGTGTGGGCAGTTGGTGCTGGTTGTAACGTCTTCCGTAATATGTGTTACTTTGATAAAGAGAACTGTCATAGGAAGCCACGTAAGCCACAGAACTTGGGAGTTGAACTGAATTCATATTTAATTAAACCCATTATATTGAAAGCACTGACTGTTTCTACCAAGGAGGAGTGTCAAAAGCTCTGCACCAGTGCCTGCCCAGACAGTTTATCAACCAGTGGGTGGCAGCTACAAGGGAGAACTGAGAACCTTTGGAAATGCATGCGAGAAGATTGTGCACACCTGTCAAACCGGCGAAAGTACGTAGAATTGTTATATGTAAAACATACGCTACAAAAATATCTGTTTTCATTTTTCAGCTGTCTTGGACTAAATAAAGTATTAATTAAATAAATTGTAAACTAAAAATACTAAATGTAAAAATGATTATTTAGTTTTTTGGCATGAATTTTTGGCTATGTCCATAAAGTAAAATCAAAATAAATATTTACTAGAGCTTATATTTCAGATACATATTCATTTAGTATTATACAACATTTATACTGTTATATTTACAATAATAAAGATGTGCTAACAATATATTGTACACAAATCAAACAATGCAAAGCCTCATATTAATTTGTAGATTATTCTTAATGCTTTTTCTGAATTAGCAAAAAAATCCCCCAGCAGCAATTGTAAAAGCCAATAACAACTGTGTAGATAGATATTTACTACATACTACATACATACATTACAAAATGAGCTTGAAATATGACTCGTAGTCAATAGTCAGTCTTATTTCTTTAGGCAGCACTGATACCACACGAAGAGGTTTTAAGGGTTGTGACCTTGAGTCATGGCAAAGCCAATTGTCCAGCTCTACAATAGATGAAGAGAATGATGTATGGGTACTGGAGAGTGTTGTTTTAACTATAGACTGTAGTCGAGAGAGGCATTTGTTGTATAAAATGAAATATTCTGATTCATTTATATTACAAGGAGCAATTCAAAAGTTCCAGGACTTTTTATTTTTTGGGTTTTTTGTGGGGCGTGTTGTGTTAGTTCCCATTCGGGGGTGGGGAAGCGGAGAGACCGGGCTAGGGGCGACAATAGGCTGGGTTGTGGGGGGGGCGAGGAGAGAAAGAGCAAATTTTGTTTTTTTTTTGTACATGACAAAACCACCAACCCAAAACAATGAAAAAAAAAATGTGGGGGGGGGCGTTTCTCTCCCCGGCGGCCGCGTGGGGGGGGGGTGGATTCGTTCGCGCCCTGTCTTCGTGCGGGGAAATTTCTTGGGGGGGGAAAAGAAAGGGGGCGGGGGCTGTGATTGTCCAATGCGGCGGGCCCCCCCCCCCCCCCCCCACCGAAGGACGACAGAAAAAAAAAATTATTTATTTTTTCGTGTGGGGGGCGCGTGGTTGTGTGCGGGGGGGGGGGGGGGGTGTAGGGGGGGAGAAAAATAATATTTTTGCAAAAAAAAATATTTTTTTTTTTTTTATTTATAGGTGCTTTTTGTGGGTATATTAGCATTTATATCATTATTATATAATATGATTAATTATTATCGCATTTTACAATATACATATATTTGATAGTTTAATTGAATTTAAAATAAAAGCTTAATTAAAATAAAAATACCTTTTTTAATGAATAATAATTGAAAGTTGTCGATCAAACGATAAACAATAATATCCATTGTACTCGTATAAACAAACAAATAGGTTCATTATCTGAGTTGAGGTCTAGTAAAAATCCCACGCAGTGATGTGAATTCATGCAAAGTCATATAAAAACGTGCCGATGCCGCTCAAATAGCCAAGTTACGAAGCAAACAGTCAATGAGAGAGATGCGGAATAGCAGCAAAAATCAATTGGCATTGGCAATCGCCTTGTCGGCACTTCTGGTCGTACTGAAGGGAACTCAGGCCCGGCATAGCCTCTTCGACTGTAGCGTAAAGTACAAGTGCTCGGCAGAGAAGGAATATATCTGGGCAACCGATGAAGAGCGTTGCCATGTTTTTCAAAATAGCTGTTTGCTGAAGGTGGAACAATGTGCGCGCCGTGACCAGGGCAGGTCGGAGCTGGTTGAAACGGATAGAGAGACCTGCAAGCAGACTTGCGAGAGGCCGTGTAAGAAAGACTTTGCACCAGTCTGTGCTCAGTTCTTCCAGGAGGAATACATAACCTTCAGCAATGAGTGCGAGATGCGCAACTACATGTGCACCAAGGAAAGGGGTGAGTAGTCAGCTGTGAGCCTTTGATTAGTAATAAACAATTGATATTCACATTTCTTAACAGCCTACTCGTACTACGCTCTTGGCGAATGTGTTGAGTTTCCCTCAGCGCAAAATTAAGGAATGCTGAAAAAGTAATGCATTCATAACCCTAAAGAATTTGAGTGAAAATATTGGTTTTAAGTTAATAAATTTTTCTCGACCTGAAAACCAAAGTCTTACAGCTCATTTGATAAAGTCGGTCAGGATCTTTAAGGCAATTACCTGCGTTTACCCACTTAACTCTGACACACTTTGTATTTTTAGTTGTAATCTATAATTTTATACATTTATTAGAAAGTTCAGGCTCGTCCTCCTCGGTTCAAAGATCAACCAACGCTAAATACTGGAGCAAGTGCAAAGTCTGTAATATTTTCCCAAATCAGGTTATTAGATTTATCAAGTATTTAACTTTGCATTATTGTTAACTGTTTTGTGTGTACGGACTGATTAAAATCTTAATTGAGTGCCTTAGTCAAATTTGTTTTGGTATTTTGGAATTATAAATAAGCCGAGATTTCTCAATAAAGACATCAGTTGTCCGCAAGCAACAATCAAGCCATAAAACCATACAGAAACTTCTGAATTAACTAACAACAATGGCTGCCACTTTTGTTATCCTGTTGAGCTGTCTTGCATACGGCATTGTAGCCAGTCCTCCGTCACCAATTGGAAGTGCGCCTGGCGGACGCCCAACTGTCCCAGTTCCTGCAGTTAATAAGCCATCAACCTCCTACTTGCCACCAGCTAAGGGAGTGGGCAGACGCCCACCTACTATTGGTCCTGTTGTTTCCGTCCCCTCTGTTCCAGCACCAGTAGCTCCAGGACCTGTTGTATCTACACCAGCAACACCGGTACAACGCCCTGTTATTGGTCGCGTTCCAGCCAGCGTGGGTGGCAAACGTCCATCTTCTTATCGTCCAATTGTTCCTGCTCCAGCTGTACAGAAGCCATCTGTCAGAGTTCCACGCCCAGCTGTCCAGCGTCCTATTGTTCCCGTACCTACTGTTCCTGCACCTGCACCTGCACCTAAAAGTGGTTACGGATCTCGTACTGTCGGCCCCAATGCTCCGTACTAAATATCATGAGATCAGATAAATACATGATTGAACTCTTAAAACCCGAATTTGTGACCCTCAAAATAACGATTATTATATAATTTACGAATCCATTACATAAAAATACTAAAATGAACAGATAGCTAAAAAAAAACATTAAAAATGATTAACTTTATAAATATTTATTTATTATTTGTTCTGAAGCCAAAATGCGAAAGAGCTAATTATAATTCCAAATTCTAGAAACACAGGCACTGGACTAGTCTCATATTTGAATGCATATTTCTGAAAGTGTGATAGTCCTTAAGTCATCAAACGTTTTAGATGTCATTCAACTGGAATCTGGGTAAATCGTTGTAGTATGTGTTTTACAACTTGAAACTTTTTGCATAAAGTCTCGTTATTCAATGAACATTTTGTTGTTGGTCATGTTCAGATTGTCCGATAGAAATGGCTTACTTATTTATATCTTTGTGGGTGATCATTAATTTAGTATCCTTTCAAGGAACAAATGCATCTACGAAGCCACTGACAGGAATATCTCAAACTACTTGAAAATTGGTCAACAAATTTTAACATTTCTCTCAATACAAGCAAATGCGTTCACATACACACGGCGTGTTTGTTGTTTGTCCACAATAAAAAAATTATAAAGTCCGTGCATAAAAATTAAAATTGTATAAAATATACATGAAACTAAACATTTCGAGTCTCTAGCTGAAAAGGCGTACGAAAAATAATTGAAAATATCAAGTTCAAAACGATTTTATTGATTTCATTGAAATGGAAAAAGTTATTGATTATTTGAAACAAAGTTGAGCTAAGAGTGCTATAGGAGGTGTATTTTATTTTATTTAAACGTAACTTTAATGTCACCAAAAATTCACTGTGGAAATACTTGTAATGAATACGCAGATTTTGTATAATTCGGACTTTGGATACCTTCCCTTTTTTCCTTAAAATGGCAAAAAAAAAGAAACTTTTTCAAAAAGATATCATTAGAGCAAAGGATATCATTAGAGCATTAGATCAAACGTTATTCAATAATTATTTTCCCATAGTAAAGCCAATAAGCAATGCTGCTGCGTAAAGTGCGCAGTAGCAGAGCGTGAGCTTATGCGGCGTGTGCATACATGAGTTCATGTGCTACTGGTTATGTATATAGGAAGCGTAGAATGTTAGAAATAGCAGCTCTTCTCAGGGTTCAGGCTATCTCCTAGTTGGGCTCTCCCGACTGGTGCACATAAATGTTAATAGAACAAATTTGTGAATTTGATTGGATACATTGTTTTTTATTTTTAAAAAGATTTTAAGATCTTAAGTCAAAGTCTTACAATTCATTTGATAAAGTCGGTCAGGCTCTTTAAGCCAATTACCTGCATTTACCCACTTAACTCTGACACACTTTGTATTTTTAGTTGTAATCTGTAATTTTATACATTTATTACAAAGTTCAGGCTCGCCCCCCTCGGTTCAGAGATCAACCACCGCTAAAAACTGGAGCAAGTGCAAAGTCTGTAATATTTTCCCAAATCAGGTTATTAGATTTATCAAGTATTTAACTTTGCATTATTGTTAACTGTTTGGTGTGTAGGGACAGATTAAAATCTTAATTGAGTGCCTTAGTCAAATTTGTTTTGGGATTTAGGAATTATAAATAAGCCGAGATTTCTCAATAAAGACATCAGTTGTCCGCAAGCAACAATCAAGCCATAAAACCATACAGAAACTTCTGAATTAATAACAACAATGGCTGCCACTTTTGTTATCCTGTTGAGCTGTCTTGCATACGGCATTGTAGCCAGTCCTCCGTCACCAATTGGAAGTGCGCCTGGCGGACGCCCAACTGTCCCAGTTCCTGCAGTTAATAAGCCATCAACCTCCTACTTGCCACCAGCTAAGGGAGTGGGCAGACGCCCACCTACTATTGGTCCTGTTGTTTCCGTCCCCTCTGTTCCAGCACCAGTAGCTCCAGGACCTGTTGTATCTACACCAGCAACACCAGCAACTCCGGTACAACGCCCTGTTGTTGGTCGAGTTCCAGCCAGCGTGGGTGGTAAACGTCCATCTTCTTATCGTCCAATTGTTCCTGCTCCAGCTGTACAGAAGCCATCTGTCAGAGTTCCCCGCCCAGCTGTCCAGCGTCCTAGTGTTCCCGTACCTACTGTTCCTGCACCTGCACCTAAAAGTGGTTACGGATCTCGTACTGTCGGCTCCAATGCTCCGTACTAAATATCATGAGATAAGATAAATACATGATTGAGCTCTTAAAACCCGAATTTGTGACCCTCAAAAAATACGACAAAAACGATTATTATATAATTTACGAATCAATTACATAAAAATACTAAAATAAACAAATATCTGAAAACAAAACACCTTTTTAAAATGAATAACTTTATAAATATTTATTTATTATTTGTTGTGAAGCCAAAATGGGAACAAGTTAATTATAATTCAAAATTCTATTCGTAGCTTTAAAGCTGCAGTCACCACATTTCTCTGATAGTTTCAAAGTACTTATTACACTTCCACTGCAGTCTTCGCCAAACACGTGCAGTATCAAGTCATAGCTAGTACTACAGTTCGTGAGTCGTATATTTAAGTAAATCGAACAACAAGATATTCTGATAGAATAGTGTAATACAAAAGATAAAACAGTCGCAGTCGAACGCAACTAACTGCATTATACTGGTGCGTGCTTCAAAAAAGTTCAAATCCTTTGATAATTATTGTTTCCATTGTGGGCTGTCAATTGAGGCAACTGAAGTAAGAATGTATTAAGTCTATATTTTAAAAACAGAAATCTATGTGATTTTGGCAATGCTAGCTATAAAGGTATGATCTAATTACACGGCTTACCAAATTCCCAGACGGCGTTCCTACAATCTATAACCTTAAAATTGTATCAGAAGAGATTCCGAGTATATACATATTTTGGATTTACTCTTTTGCCTGAATTACACAAACCAATATGCACATTTCATTTGATTAACGAGTATTAAAATGCTTGATTAACACTTAATAGCTTTCTATTATTTAATACTTATATATATCTAAATATTATTTCACTTATTCTTTGAAATCAAGATTTGTGTTTTATAAAATTTATTTTTAATTAATACGTGTACTTTAGTTTCAAATAATACTCGTACTTTCGAATAATATAAGGGTGAATCTTCGAGAGTGAAGTTATTCTCATTAAAATCTGGAGCGTGTCAAATAACTGAGCTTTTATAAATTATATTTATATATATACTTCAAGCCCTAATCTTTATTTTGAACAGACTAATTAAATCATAAATGCACTTTTTTATTTAATTATTAGAGTTGGATCTATAAAAGCGTCAAGTTTGATCAGAATTAGTATCAGTAGTCAATAGGCAGCATTTTATAATATATTCAAATAACTCTTCAAATAACTATACGTTTTTCGATAACAAACATGAGCGCTACTTTCGTTATCCTCCTGAGTTGTTTCGCTTACGGCATTGTAGCGCTTTCACCTCCACTCCCCTGCCGACTCTTTGTGGGTTCGGGTTCAACATTGCCTGCAACCCAAAGGCGTCCTATTGCTTCCGGACCTACTATACTTACACCTGTTCAACTGCGACCTTTTTTTGCTGGAACTACCGAAAGGCCTATCTTGGATGGACGTGCCATGAGCAGACCCCGCTCCAAGGCTCCTTACTGAATATCATTCAGTTTTTCCTTCTATTGTTGTGACACATATACGTAAAATGTTTACTTTTATTTAAATAAAAAACTATTTATTAGAAAATGTATTATATTTTCATTTCATGTTATATAATGTGAAAATTATATATGAGCCTTGTAAGGAAAATACAATATAAAGAGTTTTTCAAAACGAGAGTCATTTTGAAAATAGTTTTAGGTATTGATGAATTTATTAAACATTAAAGTATATTTGATTATATTTAAAATGAAGTTAAATTTCTTTGACATGTTTATAATTTTCAAACAGTTTGTCGCAGAAGTTAACCGATACAATAATAATTATGCGTTGAATGTTTGCTCTGAGATCATCCAAACTCGCCGACTATTGCTATAGACCAAACTCTTCATGATAAGTTATGGCACGAATTAGTTCTTACCATCTAGTTTATGCTATAAATAATCAGTTAGGTATTTGCAAGAGAACGATTTTATTTTATAAAATATATAATTAATTTAATAATTAATAATTCAATTACGATTTGCCAAAGACTTATGTGTAAAACTGTAAAACGAAAATACAACATTTTTGCTTTGATATTCATTTTATTTGGTAGAAAATGTGCGCGTTAAAACTGTTTCCAGCAAATTTGTCAATGAATTTACCGATGGCTCCAGGATATATTCAGAAAACCATAAGCCACACATACTATTGCCTTAGAAGGGATAAAGTCAGGATTTAAGCAAACAAGAATGTTTCAATCAGATTCATTGAGGCTTTATTTCTAGCCTCAAAGCAGAACATAAAGCTTAAGTCGATTGGTCTTTTTATATATTGTATTTCTTTAAGAGATCTACAGTAAAGGTAAACAGTAATCCATCTGACATACAGATATTGTGATTCTAGTTGGAGATTGTGAACAATTTTGAACTTTGCTGATTTGCCACGCTCCACATGAAAGTAGCATTGTTTTATGTATATGTCTTAAGTTTTTCTAGTTTTAATAAAAATATCGTTTATGTAAATTATAGTAATTTCCTATCTGTTCTGTTCATGTAACACATATAACACTTTAAAAATTAAATACAAAATTTGAATTGAAAAATTGTGACAGAAATTGCATTCAATCAATTTACTCTTTTAACTTCGTAAATGCTTATATACACAAATTAGCAGTTGAAGAGACAATTGGTAGCAACAGAGTTTCCAATCTTTGCCAATAAGGATAAAGTAATGGATAGTTAATACATGAATAGCATGTTAATCTATATTATTATTTAAGTTAAGTTAAGGCGTATCCTCTGGAATTACATGATTCATTTCGCACCAGACCAGATACCTGTAATCAGATAATTAATGCCCTAATGCGCTTATAAGATTAATCGGTTTTGCTTAATTTAAACAGACTAATTGAAATATTAATGCACTTGGCGGATTAGCATTCAGGAATTGGATCTATAAAAGCATTGAGTTTGATCAGAACCAGTATCAGTTGTCAACGAACAAATTTGCCAACTATACAAGTATCTGCCTGTTTTCGATTACTAAAATGGCTGCTACTTTCATTATCCTGTTGAGTTGTCTGGCCTATAGTGCAGTAGCGGTGCCGCCAGCATCATCCTACCTACCGCCTGTGGTAGGACGTCCCGCTGGCCAAGGCGGTGTGGTTTCTTCATCGCCTTTACGCCCAGCTGTGGTGTCAGGACCTGCTGTTACGGGACCATCAAAATCCTATTTGCCGCCAGCTAAGGGTGTGGCCGGACGTCCATCTGCTATTAGTCCAGCTATTTCAGCACCTCTCAATTCAGTACCAGCTGTACGCCCTATTGGTAATCGAGCTCCACTCAATGTGGGCGGAAAACGTCCATCTTCTTACCGTCCCGTTGTCGCTGCTCCATCTGTACAGCAGCCAACTGTCATCGGAGCTCCATCCATCAGAGGTAAACGCCCAGCTGTTCAGCGCCCTATTGTTTCGAGACCTGCTGTATCCCCTAAAGGCCGACCATCTTATGCTGGAGGTGCCGCAAGACGAGGACCATCAGCTGGTATTGGTGCAGCGCGTCCAATCACATCCATCCGTCAAAATGCTGGTCAGAAGCCCCTTTCTGGCTATGGCTCACGCACTGTCGGCGCCAAGGCTCCGTACTAAATGTTTTCTGTTGCAATATGACATGTGAACTTGGAAGCTGACAATTGCTGATCCCCCTGAACAAACAACAAATTCTACACATAAAATTAAAAAGTATAAACCTTATTTTTTTCATAATGTAAATGTTCTCTAACAAATCTTAAATAAAATACAAGCAAGACAGAAATTTTAAAATAAAACTTGTTTTCTATTATATAAAATTGGAAATACAAATAGTTTATTCTTTTAAATGTTGTTCCATTCCGATCTGTTTTAAGCAACAATCATTGTGCATCTTAAAAGTAAAATACTTTGATTTTTGAAACAGCAAAGCTTGAATCTGATTTTAAATTAAAGATATGGTCCTAAAAGTTTTTGAAAAGGGTTTATAGATCTTGCGTTGCCAATCAAATCGTACTTTAGAAAATGCTCTTTCACTTTAGTTAGTCAGACCAACAAATGGGTAAATATTCAGAGGGCCTGTCTTTGTCTGGAAATATGTTGGCCTCAACTTTGGCAAGTTGTGAAAAACTGTGTGTGTTTTGGCCTTAGTAAGAGTAGCTTTATAATCTAAACACCCTATCCGACTAGAAAATAAGTCAGTATATATCTGAAATTGAAACTGTACCAGTTTAATTGATCCTAATAAAATTGCTTTCTAATGGATACAGAGCTGGATATCTTTTCACTTAGTGAGGAAGTTTAAATACTCTTTATTACTATATATATTATTTTAATATATTTATAAATGTTCTACTATTGTTATGATAAACTAAATTATGTAGACATGATATGTTCTGATAAATTTATACAAGTAGTCAACATAAAATAGTTTGACAACATTTTTGTCAGACAGTTAAAGTGTTGAGTTAACGGATTGTTGAGCTAACAGGAACTTTAATACTTAAGTATTGGGAAATTCCTAATCAAGCTCCAGAAGAGCTTTGTAATTAGTTAATAAGATAATTTGCCGAGCTAGCTTATCTTAAAGTACTTAATTTATGTGATTATCGCTTGACCTTTGGATGACCTAATTAACAAATTAGATGTGGGTCAATATTAAAGTATACATATTTACTGGCTGTACAAATGCCATTAAACAGGAGCTATAAAAGAGTCAACTCCACTCAAAGGAGCATCAGTAACTAACCAACTATAACGCAATCTGTAGCAATTTCATAAAGACTACAAAAATATAAATTTAAATTAAAATACTTTCAAAGATGTCAGTTGCTTACGTTCTGCTGCTCAGTTGCCTGGCATACGGAGTTGTAGCCTATCCTCCTGTCCCGTCATATTTGTCGCATGTTGGAACTAGTTCAACGGGTTACAGACCCGGTCTCCATGCTCCTGTTGCTTATGGATCTGTATTAGGTGGCCAAAGTCATTACAATGGATACGCTGGAAAATCTCTCTCCACAGTTGGTATTGGTGGAATTGGTGGTATTGGAGGAGTTGGTGGAGTTGGTGGAATTTCATCCGATTATCACCATCGAGGTATTTACCATCAGATACCTGCTCATGGATCCGTCATTGGCTATCAAATCGGTACTCCAATTGACATCGGTCATCGTCATATCATCTCTGGCTACCACCAAGGCATTGGGGCTCCAATCTCTTCTGGCTTTGGCCATCACGGAACCTCCAATAAATATTCCCGTGGTCCCTACTAAATATTCTTCGGAGTCGGTGTTTTTGTCGTTATAATATCTGCTTTCTGCTAAAAAAAAGAAGTTGCAAAATCATAAATAATAAAAATTAAATTTAATTTCATAAATATGTTGGTATAATTTAAACTGTTTCTGTTGTAGTTGTAACATGAGATTTGGCCAACTGTTGATACAATATACATAATACATAAGCTGTAAGTAGTTTAAGCCGTAGCCGGCTTGGTTTAATGCCCATTGGCTGTGCAATTCCTCATTAGTTGTCACGATCGCCATAATTGGCATATAGAAGACTTCATTACAGCCATGGCTGGATTTGGGGTTGTTGGTCAAAGGTATTGAATCACTTGTATATTGGCGCTCAGCGAAAGCCAAAGCAGTGAGAAAAGAAATAACTTAATCGTTAGGCATTTGAAAAGCAACCTTCGCACACCCAATTGGTAAATGGCTCAGGGTCGGCTCTGGTCGATTTGCGCTGTCTGGCTCATATGCAACAATAAGAGCAAATTATGCTTACAATTGTCTGAGCTATGGCAAATCCAATTGCTTTGATAAGTGCTATTTTGCAAAAATGAAATGTCATGGCAATAATGATTTAAGAAATCTATACACAAAATTTCGAAAAATTTACAAATGCCACCATCGTGGCTGGCAAATGCTTCACTTCACAATTATGTAAGAGTAATAAAATTGGCTTATACACTTCGGGCCACTTGGGAGCATGTGCCGGAGGTGCTCTAAATCTTTATTTAGCCAGCTATGACTCATACGGCGCGTTGTTGCCAGCTGTGCGTTTGGGGTGTCTGCAGAGTGCCAAAAGTTTTAATTTCTATGCCATATTCGTGCGTTTTTCTTATACAATTAGCCAGGCGGCCATTAAATCAGTACATACATATCAGCAATTGCTCAATCGCATTGATCAAGTAACAAATAACATTGTGCCGAAAATTGACATTTTGTAAGCATTTGAAAAGTGAACGCAGCAGCAGCAGCAGCAACAACAACAACAAGCCTACATGTGGTGCGTTGGTAAAAATCTTGAACATGTTAAGAATGCCCGCAAGGTTGTCTACAACCACTGTGGCAGCCATTCAGCGCCTCCAACTTAATTAAATTGGCTTAACATGGACCATTTGTGGCTCAGTTGGTTAGCTTCAGCTCTGGTCGACTAATCAAATTGCCGATTTGAACTCGCATTAGCAATTAAGTTAGGCCAAAGCGACGAGCTTTTTGTCAGCTCAACGCCTAACGATTCCATTTTGATGCACTCGGATAGCCAGCAAACCCAGCAAAATGGCATGTGATAAATATTAATCAAGCAACTCAATGACAAGCAAGGAAAATGAGTAACTAATATGCGAACATGTTAATGTTTTGCTCTACATTTAAGCTGTGCGTAAACAAAAATGTCACACGCCATTAAAATCTAATGGCATGTTTAATAAACTTAACTTAAAAAACGACGACAAAAACGAAACAAAATGTAATGCTGTCAAACCAGGTCGATAACGCGGACTTCTAATGCGCACACAAAAAATGGCCTCTTGTTGGTCTCTAATAAAAGAACAGCAACAAAGCGCAGCAAACGACTTTTCAAAAATGCGTGGAGCTCGTGTCAAACTGCTGCGCTTGTTTGTTGTTGCTTCTGAAATGGTTGCACAATTTTCATGCGTTCATGCAAACCAATTGTAAAGGCAACAAAGTCTGTACCAATCTCCAAAGCTATAACATCAATATGGAAAATATCGCAAAATAAAAACAAATTTTTGAGCTTAGCTCAAGTTAAATTGATTTTAATGGTTCAACCTTTTGACGTTTTCGGTGAGCTTAGTTTAATTATGGCTTCATATCTTGGGTATTTTAATGTTATTATATTCAATATGAAACTAGATTTGCTGGTGCGCAGAGCCAGAAAAATTCAATATATATTCATTGTAATAAAATATTATTAATTACTTACATTACCTTACATTACCTATGTACTTTAAGAATATTATTTACAATACAATTTTAATTTCTAATAATAAGTATACAAAAATTAATAAAAATAATATTTATTAAAAACTAATATTTAATATAAGATAGTACAAATTTTTAAATAAAATACAGTAATAAGTAAAGAATAAAGAAGAAAAATATAAATATTAAGAAAAAAATATATTAAATATAAATTTAAATGAATATTAAATGAATATTATAATATTTATTAAATATTTAATAAAAACTAGAAAAACTCAAAGACATTAATAAGTAAAGAACTAAAAAATATACTAATAATAACAACAAAAATAATAATACTAAAAAATATGTTAAATATAAATTATAATTAACATTTAATTAATATTATAGTTTATATTAAATTTTAATCTTTATTCTTTATGACATGTCATCTTTATGATTTTTACAATTACGATAGCATTTACAAGTTTATCAATCAAATACTTAAGCTCGTCGCGTGTGCTGTATACAAAAGACTTAGGCAACGAACTTTATACGCACTCTACTTAATACACCACTGTGCCGTAAGCTACCACAGTTAACTCAACACATGTTGGCAGCTGCAGTTCGACTCGCAGACAACACAAAGTCGCACTCAAACACGACGCAGCGACTCAAAGTTGAGCTCAGAGCCAGCTTCGGAGAAGCTCGTTGGCTTTGGGCGTTTGTTTTGCCGGCGTTGTTGGCAGCTGCTTGGCTGATAACCAAAGTACTGGGCAAATATCGAGACCGTTGTCTGGGCTTACTATCGGTATTATGTTGCTGTTGCTGTTGCTGTTGCTGTTGCCGCCGTCGCTGTCGATGTTGTTGTCGCTGTTGGCGTTGGCGACGACGGCGCTGACGTTGACGCAGCCGCATTCAAGTCGGCAGGCTATTTGGTTTTGTGTGGCAGCATTGGGCTGCCGAGTTCAGTTATTTGTTGGACATACGCCGTGGCGGTACAGCAAGCGGCTAACGGTACTGGGTGCTGAACGTTAAACGTGTTGAGCAGAAAACGCAGCACGCAGCACGCAACAAGTGCAGTGAATAAATTAAATTTAAACCAAATTTATGAAAATAAGTGCCAAACAGGTGTTAACTCAGCATTTTTTAAACAGAACAAAATACAAAAGACTTAAGAAACTAAATTGAAACAAATCTGTGACTGTGTGTTTGAAACCAACAGCTGAAGTGCTGCACTTTGGTCAGCCAACAGGCTCCAAAAAATAATTAAGGCCAAGCGAAAAAAAAACCAAAAAACAAAAAATAAAAAATAAAAAACGAAAAACCATCATCAGAAACTGCGTGGGCTGTCGCAACGTTCCACTTTACCGTTTCGCCGGCCATAATTGGATTAATTCGCAGCTTTTGGTGTTTGCGTGCGAAAATCGACGCAAAAACGCATTTAAAGAAGTCATTAACAGTCACAACGATCAGCGGCCAAGTGGCAACGTACAACGTCAAGAAAATGATTTTAAGGTATGTTACATTCCCAGCCCCGCTCACCTCAACTAACGCAACTAAAGATCGCAGTTGGCCAGTTGTGCACATTTGTATCCATTTGTGTGCCGCACTAATGAGTTGCATTTTCCTGAATGGCCTGTCGCTTTGTTTCACATATTTCAAGTTAATTTTGAAACGTGTGTGGCACAAATTTAATCAGAAGTCTCAGTTCTCGGCTGGTTTCGGGAATGTCTGTAATTTTATGTAATTTTTATGTGCCTACCTGTTGGGTTATGACAACTTTCTGTTAAAACTTTACCGTTTCTCTTGGCGTGGCACTGGAAAGTTCTGTGCGGCCAGCGGAGAAATTTATGTGAGTTCTGTTGACGCTGTTTAATAAACTTCTGGCTTGTGCCATGTTTGTGTTTTGATTATCACATTTATATTCAGGTTGTATGTGTTGATGACTGCGGCCCAGTGCCCCATGTTCAAGTTGCGGCTTAATGAGTTCTATGAAAGGCTTAAAGTGCCACATGATTTCTCCTGTTGTTGTCATTTCCCTTCTATTTTATATAACTAAGTACATCCGCGGCTTTTGGCTTCCGAAAACTTTCTACACAACATCTTTTGTTTGTCACGCGCCAATCATAGCTTAGAGCTCACAACTAATGATATTGTTAGCGACCTACAGCTGAACAAATCATCGGAGACTGCCTCTAGGCAGAGCTTAGCAGGCTTAGTTAATGAGCGTACAGGTCATGCTCTTGGCTCAATGTTGCCCGCTGTTCGGCGCTCGTTTCGTCATTCACACCTTCTTAAATTGAGCTCAGCTCGACTATAGTTTCATTTAAAAAGCAATTAAGCAACAGCAAAGGTGAAAGATAAGTCTCTAAGCCTGGCAAAACAACATAGGCTTACACAGAATAGAATATGCTCATAGATATACATATAATAAGTTGAATAGTTAGCTTGACGCGCATTGTCGCATAATTGCAAGGCAGTCGACTCGTCTGCTTTTCGGGGCAGAAAGTACTGCTGTGGGGCGTGGCCGGGTCAGTTGTGAGTCAGACGCTGTTTTAACGCCTGGCAATGCTTGCGAATAGTTAAATATTCGTTTTTCTTTGGCATTATTCGTTCTTTAGCTAACGGCAGTTCGCACCTAAGCCAACAACAGAAATAACCACAAGACTGGGCCAACAACTTATGGCAACAATATTGAGTTATCGCCTTGCTGTAAATTGTCAGTTGTTGGCCACGTTTGTCGATTTGCTGGGCGTTCCGACAGCATTCATAAAATAAAGCTATTACCAAGCGTGAATTAATAGAATAGAGCATTAACATTGGCTTTCAGTCAAGTAACCAAGCCATACAAACGGGGGGCGGTATCGAGGTCATTAACATTTCTGTCGAAGTTCAACGCGAGTTACACAATTGTCCAAATGATTGCCAGTTTTTGTTTCTTTTTTCGATTTGGAATTCATGTTGAACCAGTTGGCTGTCTGCAACGTCTGCGACAGCGTCTGCATTTGTCCACTTTACTTTCTCCTTAAATGTAGAAGGCAGGCTCAAAGCTGCCTTAAGTGCAATGTCGAGTTGATTTCCTGCTGCAACTGGCGCTGTTCAACGTGCCCCGCACTGAAACTGGGCTGCATCTGCCGCGTGACTTGCTAGAAATCCGGTTCGCACAAATGTTATAAAATGAAGACATAATTGTTACTATAGAGAGCAGAGCCAACAGGTAGTTGCACAGATATCAAAGTGCCTGATCGCGCTCTCGTCTCTATCTGGCTGCCGCTCGTTGCCGTTGCACGTCGTATTTGTGTCAAGGCTGCAGCAGCACGGTCTGCGGTTGATCATTTGCATGCACTTTCGGCACCCCCAGCACACAAATGAGCCACAAATCATGGCTGTCGATATGGTGGGCGTGTTTCTTGGGAATTGGAAAGCGCCCAAATGGAGATCGAGGTGTTGCGATAAAGAGGCTTTGTGCTGCGTATTAATGAGCTCTGGCCCATAATATATATATCATTTTTTTGACCGATTGCTCTGCTCCAAAAAAATGTTTACTGCTGTTACTTTTGTTACATAAAAAAAGTATTACAATTGAAGGCAGCAGCAGCAGCAGCAGCAGCAGTCGCAGCAGCCGTGGATTGTGATAACTTTTTGAGCTGTATTTGTACTTGAATCAGTTTTTTGTTCATGTGCTTTGCTACAATTACTGGTATAATGCCAATTCCTTGTCTTCTTTCTCGTTTATCCATAGCAAACCACGTGACGGCTTTTTTTTTTTTGCTTTCAACACAAAAGCTGTGCGCCTGACATTGATGGGTTTTGCGGCACTTTGGCTGAGTGCTCGATTTTCAAAGTGAACGTTGGGCCAACATTCACTTTTGATTTACAGATCTCTGAAATTGTATTTCAACTGATGATGCGCCATAATACACGACATTATGTTAAATTAACCGAAATTATTTCGCTTTCAAAAAATTTTATACTCAAGCTGCCCACTGCCCACATAATGGTTTATTTTTGAAATTTGTTCATATACATTGGACATTTAATTGACTTTTGCATTTATTTTTCGCCAAAAGGCGATCTATTAATGATGCTCAGCGCGTAACAAATGAAAGTTAAGTGTGCAAAAGAAATAAATTATAGCTTGATTAAGTAAACAAAAGCTGATAAAACACGACGGCAACAACCGCAGTCTCCGCAGAAATTTACCTTAACCCAACACTTCTGTTTGGCTTAAGACCAAGTTCTTCCGTATCTCACCATGCGCAGTAATCACCCATGAAATTGCAATTCATTCAGCTGTCTGTGCTAATCCCGCTCACAGTGTAGAAATTTTCCTATTTTCTAAGATGTACATCCAAATCTGCTGAATCAGAGGTGAGAAAGTGTTACAAATAACTGTGACAAGTGATTGTTATTTATATGCTCGTGTCAACGGGTCGTATGCTAGATATGCATGTGTACCTGAGCTAGCTACCAACCGTGAGAACCGAAAGTGAAATGTCTGCTTTTTTGGTCGGATCTCTTGGTCCACATATTTTAATTCAACGCAGTTTTTTTGCGCTTATCAGTCAAGAGCGTATAGAAAAGCCAGCCGCCGGCATTAATTAATATGCAGTAGCTGTCGGCGATCGTGATGCAGAATGAAGCGCCACGGATCGACAATAACAAAGTCTTATAGATCGTGAGAGTCAAACTAACCCAAATATCTTGCGCAGGGTTTTGTTTCATTTTTTTACAATTTTTTTTTTCATGTGCGCTTGTCAAAATGATGTGGCAATTGAAAGCAAAACTATGCAGCTTGTTGCAGCACCCTTCCCAACAACCAACCAAAAGAAAAATCAGTCACTCGCTGGAAAACTATTTAAACAAAGCACAGTGCTAAATGCTGCATGTTGGTATGCTGAGGAGCTACGCAATAGCCAAATACACAAATCCAAATATCCAAATATCCAAATATCCAAATGCTATACAAATGCACCCAGCAATGCTCAAGCGATAATCGTCCGCTCATTTGTAGGCAGAGCAAGTGGAGTGCCTCTTGCATCATACGTACTCAAATTGATGATGATGATGATGACGATGTGCCAATTGCTAGACATTTGAAGTCGAAGCAACAATTGCTGAGTTATTGAATTCATGCAACAATTTGGTAATAAGTTGAAAACAAATGCCTGAACACTGGCGAAAGGCGTTGCCATAAGTGAGCAGCGAGTGTCCAAGCTTATATTTCTCTGTAGGTGTCGCATGAGGATGCCTGACTGACTGACTGCAAAGCTAGATTAGGCTAAGAAAGTCAAGGCAGTTTACTTGTACAAAAAGGCACGCCGATATCAACGTTCAACATCAAATGCAAAAGTTGTTTTTATTTGATTTATGCATTTACAATCGATCGCGGCTCTGCATCTCAGCTAGTTTTGCATTGAGCTTTGCACTTCATAAAATGCTAGCATTTTGGTCAATAAGCTGGCATTGAAAGTGGCTGCAGATACAATATTTGACTGGCCGCTAAGCACTGCAATTTGTTTGCAATTAGCCGAAACACTGCGAGTTATAAATCTGCAAAGGCGTTAGCCTGTTGCGGGCTCAACTAATAAGCTGTTGCCCGCAGATCGCCTACTTAGTTATCAGGGGCTGCGCAGCTGTGCAACGCGGCGTATGGGCAACAAAGATCAATGGGTGCTGCAACAGCTGCTGCGGCTGCTGCGCTTTGGCCTGTCTGCGCGTTACATTCTAATCGAGTAAATTCGATATTTGAGTCCATAAACTGCACGTAAGCCATGTCTGATGCTTATCTGCTGCCATGTGATTGCGTGCCAAACTCTATTGGGTGATATATCAAACCCTTCACAAGATGTCGTCGTCGATTCCACTAAATTGAAAAGTTCCCGATTGCCAGTTTTTTTCCGTTTTTTTGGGTCAATTTAAAGTAAAGCAACTCGAGTCGGCTTATTAGCCCATTGCATGAATCTATTAAACGTGTTTGCCGCTGCACAAGTGGTCGATAAAAAAGAGCGACACTAATGCCACATAAATGCGCTTCGTGTTGCAATTGGCCAACAGTTTATTAAGTATGCGCCATGTGTGCGCTATTGATTTGATGTTTTTCACAGTTGCGTTTCGAATAGCGAACGGATGTGAATACATGACAGTGGCCTGATCAGAGCCTGCTCTAGCCAGTCTCGATTCTGGCTAGAGCGAGATTCACTTCGACTTGAGCAATTGGCCAACGCAATAGCAACCGCAGCACAATATTGAGAAAAAACAACTAAATGCGGCAATTAAAACGTCATGAATTCAACATTAGCAATCGAATAGAAATAAGACCCACTTACATATGTCTAGGTTTTTATTGCAGCTAACGCGTTTTCTGCCACTCAGAGAGTTTCATATTTATGAATGACTGCCAATTATTACACAATATCAAATACTACAAAGTCAAGTGGCTTTAACACAATCAATTTTTACTTATAATTGCAAATTGCTAAGACAAATGTTCAAGTTATGGAAATACGTATTATTAAAATTCTGTATTAATTACTTTATTAATATATTTATAATTCAAAATATACAGACTTATGTAGCGGATAGATAGATCCGGAAGCATAACCTTGTCGATGTAGCCAGATCCGTTTTTGTTTCTCTCAGTCACACTGTCAGCCAGTAAGCAAAAGGTTGGATAAGCTCTGACTTATACAGGCTTTTATTGGTTCTCTCACTTAATGGGATTTAACTGAATTGGAATTGTTTGTTAAGCAACAATATTGTACGATTGTAGAAGTTTTAAGGACAGCCTCGATTTAAAGTATATAAACAGTATTATAAACTTATAAATGTCTTATAAATGAGTATAATTTGTATAACCATAAGCCGATTGCTGATTATGTATTTATTTAAAAAAATGTTTCCACATCCAATAATAACCACATTTTTGCATATACTTATAATGAGAGTAAACTATATAACATATTTCACGCTTAGGCATTCTTGATTGTTACATCTTAAGATTGGATTTTACTAGTCAGCTCATTTCCTTTTAAATGCCTTATTGTGTATACGCTTCATATGTTATTTGTGTTATTAATCAGGGAAAATTATGCGCATTTCAACACTTTGTAAAGAGACGTGCATTCGAGGGGAGCAAGCAATTTACATATAAATCCGACAGACAATGCTGAACGATGTGGTAAGCACAATCTTAAGCCACAGAGTCCACATATTAAGCCCAACAAAAGGTCCTATGCACTTGGCGCGCCCCTGGGCCTGGGCGGTGTGCTGTGTTGAGTCTTACATGAATGCCAGCGAAGAGATGACATAACCAAGAGGCGGCCGGCAGCGTGCGATGCAAATGCAAAGCATCATGCAACATCCAGCAATGCCACAACAATGGGACAACAACAATGCAACCGGCAATTAACGTAACTCTGGTAAAAATTATTAACAAATGTCAACTGTGGACGCGCTTATAATATGCGCAGATTAATAGCTTCCATTTCAGTGCACACAACAGAGTTGAGTACAGCATTTTTGTTTTGTTTTATAATGCTGAAAGCTGAGTGCGCTGCATCGTTAGCAGACAGATATTGTTAACGGATTGTATATGCCCCTAATTCGTGTTGGCTTTAGCTCGACTGCAGCACACAAAGCTGACAAAAAAGGTCGCCCGATTTTTGGGCATATACTCAAAGAGGACAGCAGTGGCAGCCCAAGTCTAAATATGGTCACATAGTTGCCACAATATGGGTTGAGCTGGACCAGAGTTCAGAGCAATGCAAATGCGTTGAATCGTTAGATAAGTTGCAGCTACAATTTAGCATATATATAAATAAATAAATATATATATATACATACATATATTTATATACATATACATATATATATAGATAGGTATGCGATTATATATTGAAAGTAGTTAGCAGCAGCAGCCTAAAAATTAATTGGCTCTTGCGGGCAGGTGTAAAACTTGACGCTGCGTGAATATGCAAAAGATATTGTCGTTTTGCTTGGCTCTTGGCCAGAAGGACGTTGGCTATTTTTTGTCTTTTTTCCATCGTATGTGCGTGAACGCCTTTCACAAAAGCTGTCGCCCCAATGGCGAGCAACAATTAATTGACTTACGCAGCAGCAGGCTGCATGCAATCAACTCGCAGCAGTTCAATTTTGAGAGGCGTGTCCAATTGGAATTTAGCTAGGCAATCACTGCGTGGGCGCCTGTGCCTATTGCTGCGTTCTAATTGCCTTGGCATGACGGCTTATAAGCCAAACGGCCCAAATAAACAACTTACAGGCCATTTAATTACCAACATTGCACGCTTTTCGTATTTAACGGCTTACAATTTCAAAATGCTGCCTTGAACCATATTGTTTTGTATGCCTTTTCAAATGTGTTTAAGTATTTTTTATTTTTTTTTATTTTTCTGCAACTGGGGCGTAATTCAAATAAAATATTGTGACTATCTATGACATGAAGAGCTCGCAGTACTTGCAACTCTTAAGCCAGCAAAGGCGAGGTCTCACAATGGTAAAATGTTGTCTAAAACATATATGAATTTGGGCTGGGCAAGTTAAATATTTAAAGGCAAATCAACAGAAGAAGATGAAGAAATTGAATCTACAAAGAAGAAATGCTCTGACCTAAAGTTTTTTTTTATTTTTTGATTTTTAAACTGACTGTTTCATAAGCCAGATGATAAAGTTTACATATTTGTATACATATTTGGATATATGTTGATTTTTTAGTGAACAAATAGTAGTTTTATAGAACATAAGTCGAGTTCCATTTAAAGTGTAAGCAATAATTTGAATAGTCAGAAACCTAAATGGGAAAGGTTTCTTGCTATTAAGATTTAGATTTTTAGTGCTGTTCAAGCACTAACATGGAATTTACGACCATCGCCAACGTTAAAGCGATGGAGTACAGGAACATACGAAAATCACTTATGCTTGATGCTCCAATTATACACCGTGAGAAATAGACTTAAGTTATTTTTTGAAGAAAAGGGATATTTATTTAAGAAAAACTGTCCTATTAGATAAGAGTTTTAGAAGAGGCGTCGCTCTTCGCAGAAACAAACCCTGCGTGTAGCATCGATCGCTGCTTTTATTTATAGATCACTGTAGCTTACTCATCTTGGTACAGCTCTATGCTCACTGTTCTCATTCATCTGGACCATCGATCTTCTTTAAGTACATCACAGATCGCTGCTTTCATTCAAGTTCCAAGATGAATTTTAAATCAAGCAAATGCTTAAATGAGCCTAGATATAATTTTTTACTGTTAGCATAGCAGTAATATGATCACATCTATTCGAAGTTTCATGATTATAGATTTAAGGCAGAGGGAATAAATTTCATAGAGCCAGCGAAAGATATAGATCAAGTATATTTAAGATTTATGGTGCTGGAAGCTTGCTGCTTGTTGATGCGCTTTACAATTTGTGATCAAATTATAATGCCCTCAAAAAGGGTAGACAAAAAAAAAAATGTATATATAAAACTAGTTTTTGAAATCATTTAACAATTCCACTTAGAGTTGGGCATATACGTATAATACTCTACATTGCCGTGGGCAGTGCACTTGCCACAATGTTGCTCATATTACCCGGCGGCATTAATGGTCTGCTCTGAAATGGGATACACTTGCCGTTTCTTTGGTGTAGCGTGTTTTGTATGGTCAGCTGGAAAGAAAGAAAGCCTCAGTACAAAGCAACAAATGGAAAGTGAAAGGACTTAAGTGCGTTTCATTGCTCTTACACAAGAGTGAAGAGTGAAACAGTGCGATATGCCCTAAGCAACTCTTTTCATCAAAACTAAAGGCAATAGATCATAAATGAAACACGACCAGATGCCAGGGCACAGTACTGGGCACTTTCACTGCTGCCGCTGTTGGCATTTACAATCGAAACTTATAAAAAGCCATTAACAATTGACCGAAAATATGTTTTAGTGTTTGGCTCTATGGAGTTGACAAAAGGCTAACAAGCCAATAACATCAACACGTGCCACAGCTCATAAATTGGACTCAATAAAAGCAAGGTTGCCAGCTGTCAAGCAGCTAGACGCCGCCAAATGTGGCACACAACAATCGACAGACAAAAACAATGAGATTCAAATTGGTTACACTGGCAGCAATTCGATAGCTGCTGTTGCTGTTGCTGCCGTTGCGTTTGGCCAACTGTTGATTATTGGGCCACGCCACAGGCGTAGAGCTTTAATGATTTCTTGCGATATTCTTAGGTGAATTGAGCTTACATTAAAGAAAGACGTTAATAAATACACCTTATTCTTGTCTATATTTACAGAATACTTATGCTGAGCATGATTAGTGCGGCACAGGCGCAATATCATCAATTTGGGGCACAATTGCAGTCCCCGCATGGCTCGGACTGTGCCCTGCTGTTGGCCGGACCGGGTCGCTCCTCTGTCTATGACTACAATGTAAATTTGTTTCGCGGCACGCTGTAAGTACAAATAGAAAATGTTCAAGTGGCATTCTGGGTTACGTTTGCGAGCAAATATTTGAGCGTTGACACCAAAACGGCAAAAAGCTTAACTGTCAGTCATAAATCTTGGGTGCTGCTATACCAGGGGCAATACTCGATACTCTACACCTACGACAACGACAATGACAGCCGGCTTTGAGCTAATCATTAACAGCAGCAGTAGCAGTAGCAGCGACAACAACGTGGCGGCGTGTTGAAACTGTTTGTCTTGCCAAATGGGCAACAGGGGCAACGGTTGCACGCCTGGGAGCGAGTCTTCAACTCGTGTCTTGGCCTGACGTACTTGCACCTGAATGGAGTACTCAACGCAGCGGGCAACCACAGCATAGTCAACTGCAGTGTCACTTACTAAAGGCACGCTGAGTGATTGGATCAGTTGTGGGGCAGGATGAGGCAGTAGCACTAGACGCTAAAGTATATACCAGAGGGAATCCATATATATATTAAATTTAAGAATTTCAAAATTTGATGACTCTATTATGACTACAACTAAAGAGGGCCAGAACGACCTGACAGTAGATTCTGATGAAGTATATTCATATTATTTGAGGTCGGCCATGCTTTTCTGTTCTTGTTTCTTACATTTTACACACATTATTTTGCTATGTTTTTATATTTGTAAACATAAAAGAAGTAAGCTTGTTTGCTTAAGCATATATGCAATTATATTACAATAAATTTATATATTACATGAAAAATGGAAAGTATTTAATAGAGCTGTTGCACAGAGTTTCAATAGTTGGATGGTATCTTAGGCGGACTTCAAAAGCTTCAAGCAATCCCTTGTATTCCTTTTGCATTTGCCCGTATTAGTAAGAACCCAAGCTAAATGAAAGTGCAACAGGCAGTTAGTAAATTTCAGATATTATTGATTTAATTTTTTGCCTACCTTGATTTCTGGTGCATCTCTGTTTGCCCAACTCGCAGCTATTGCTAAAGGTGCACCTACTGGTTAGTCGACCGCGCTTCCAGGTGGCACAAACAGGCTTATAGATCCTGAAGCATGCCGTTGTGCATTTTGGACGAGTACTGTAGGCAGTGGATATCACACAGGCACTAACGGCGAACAGCAGCAGAAGGGTCAGAGATTTCATGTTGAAAACAGTAGCTTGAAGGTCGGAGTACTTCTATAGTTTAACTGGAATCGGCTGTGGCTTATATACAGTTGGACAGCTCAACAGTTCATAAAGAATGCTTAAAAATATTGAATGATTAATAATAAAACACAATATTAAATGAAACATATGTGATTTGTGGCATTTTGGCTTTTGTCTATGATAAATACTAGTTTCATTTAATATTGTTGTCAACATACCAATTTTATATTGTCAGAATTAAATGCTACACTTGTGGGCTTCTGTTGTGTAGATAAGTTATTGACCTCGACTTCGGCTGTAAGTAAAGACAGAGTCATGTGATGCGAGCGCGTCTGCTTGACAGCAGTTGACAAGCCGCCACAGATTTATTGGTAAAAACCGCACAACAGCTGCAAGTAGCAAGCCAGCAACAAAGACGAACAAAATGAGCAGCAACAGCTATACAAATAAATGGCGTTGCAACACTTATGCCGCCAAAAGCACCTGTTTCGCGGCACAGCAGCTGCAGTTACTATTCTTCTATTGATGGCTAGCTGCAGTTGGAAAACGATTTCGAAATGTGACTTTGAAAAAAAGTGGCAAGAGACAATGCCTGAACTCTGACCATGCGCCACAAAAATTGTGGCTCTGCCACAGATAGTTACAATTTTAAATGTCGCACGATCGGGCCATAGCAAATTTATATAGGGGTCAGCCGAGAGTTGAGCTAATTTGAGGTTGCTTGGCGCAAAACGTGACTTGGCTACTATTCGGCTTCGCTTTGGCTATTGAACTTAGTTGCGGCCGGCAAATATTCAGTCCACAATTGCAGTCACAACAACCTACTTAAATGATAAATACAGGTTTCACGACCCGGGACACTTTCATTGCTGCTGCAGCTGCTACTGCTGATACTGCAACTCGGCTATACAGTTTCCTCCTAAATTTCTCAGCTGCACGTCTGTCTGCGTAAGCGTGGTAGTGCCGGCGATCGTCTCTGTGCTGCCACAAGGCCCCAAAAATCTTACGCGTGCACAGATAACTGATATTTGGATGGTGTGCCTATCGTTTTACGACACGCTTTTGCAATTACTCACAGCTCACAATATTACGCATACGCCACGCCGGCTCGAGCAACCAAATACAGTTTCACTTTCAGCAGGAAGCATTCATACGCGCACCTGCAGACGCGAATTCATTTCACAGTGCAACAAGAGGCACATTCATTGTACCACAGCCACCCAATCAGGATAGCAAGTACCAGGCGCAACGCAACGCAACGTCGATTCCAGTGCGTGCCGCATGCAAGCAACTTTCTAGCTGGCCCAAAACTTTACCTCGGACTGCCCGCTGGCTCAATGCAATGCGCACATTGAACTTTCCATCAGCAATAAATTTTTAAATTAACTGGCAGACCAGTTAAGTGCCAGCCGCTATTTCGCATTTGACAAATTTTTCACAAAAAAACAAAATAAAAAATCAATTTAAAATCTTAGGCGCGTTTGGCGCGCACCCTAACTAAGGAAGATATATTGAAAGTTAGTTTCTTTGCAAATGTGTTCACTGGAGCGTATATTATTTTACCAAAAAGGTTTATTTATCGCAGTCTTAGAGAACAGAATTAATGTATTTTGATAGAAGGTATTATATACGACTTAGTAAATAACCCACTGGACAATAGACCAGAAGATAGAAATTGATCTCGTTTTGACTGTCTGACTAGAATTGTTGTTAAATTCATAGATTGTGTATAACATAATATTTATACCAATAAGTATATATAAGATTAAACTCAATTCAAAGCAGACTATTCAAGAGTTGTCAACGTGTTGAAAGAGTGTTGCTCCAACATATACAATACTGAGTACAAATTCAACCATGAGGTAGTAGCACGAATAGTGCAGCTCTGAGGACGTCTCTCTTCCCATGCTACATGTTACATATCTTGGCTAAATATCATTAGACTCTCAGTTGCAAATGAAGTATGTTGCACACGAAATATGGATGCAAGTTCGCGAAGAATGTCGTCTGTTGCTTAAATGGATTTTGCATTGCGTGTCTGGCCAATGTCTTGGGTGCTACGGCGTGTGTTGCTGTTGTTGTTGTTGTTGTTGTTTTTGTAATTATTTAATACTTACGCATTGTTAACATGTATCGTTGTCACCTGACACGCGTTTTACATGTCGCTCCATTTGAGGAAGTCGCTGTGCCCCTTTTTTTTGAGGAGGCCTTTTTCGAATGACTCGCAAGACGAGAAATTTGCGTGTTTTGGCATTTAATTAACAAACCGGCTACAAACGCAAATGTAATGTTAAATGTTAAGTTAAGTTGTTACTGTTACTATTACTGTTACAGTTAGAGTTTAGCTTATTTATTTATGTCCCGCGATGCAGTATCTGCTGCAACGGCTGTATTTTATTTCCTGTTTGCAGCAACCCACTCCGAAATCGATTGGAGTTAGTCATATTCGGCGCCAATGGTTAGGCTAATGGCGCCGGGCTGCACAAATGTTTGATGATACCATCTGTTGGTATCGAGAACGACTGAAAAACAAGCAACTGGTATTCACATGGGCAAGACTATAATTGCAATCAAAACTTACTGATCTCTCCCTGTTGTACGACCTCATCGAAGCGCTTGCATTTAAGATAGCACTCGGGTGGAGGCACCAGCAGCCAGCGCTTGCTGCCAGCCAACTGCGCCTGCCACGACGGCAAACGCACATTGTCAATCTGAGAAGAATGGAGGAATCTGGAATCACATTTAATCTTATGCCTAAGACTGCTTTACTCACATGCATTTGGGCGCCAAGTCCCGCTGTGCCAATAAAAAACCAATCAACTGCATTGTTCTCCGAGCGCTCGGGCAGAAAATAGGGCTTGCCGTAGTGTCGACGAAACTCTTCGGCTGTCTCTGCATGACAGTTGCTCCAGCCAAAGTACCAGGGCGACTCATTCGACTCCAAATTGACGCGTGTCTGCGACATGTCCAAGGCCTCGTAAATATCCCGAAATCCCGTCTTGTAGGGCAGAAACTGACAGTCGCGTATGCGCTGCTTGCGCTTGGCCTTACGATAGACATCCCGAAAGTACCAGTAATCAAAGAGCTAATCGAAAAATGTATAAGCCAAGTGAAGGAGCATATTTCGTAGCTTAGCTTAGCTAACTCACCTTTGTAGCTGTCCAGTTCTGCATGGCATCGGTCACTATGACGGGTGCACCACTGTATGCGTATTCCGCCTCGAATTGGGCTGGAGTCAGATTGCTAATGCGAGGCACGCTTTGAATATTCTCACAAAAGTCACAGCTATCGGGCGGCCGCAGCGCATAACGCAGAGGGCGTGGCAGAGTAAGAGCACAGTCCTAGAAATATTGATCGTTTTGCTTATAACCTATGGATATCTTATAAGTAATCACATAAATATCACCTGTTCCTGCAACTCCGTTTGTAAGTAGTCCAAGAAAGATATGGCCAAAACACTTATTAACATAATTTTGGTCAACTTGAGCATCTTTCGGCAGTATGTAGATGCCGAGCAGTGCTGGTGTAACAGCTGCCTCATAGTTGCACTAAAACCTGTTGTGCGATGAGCCCACAATATTCGCTTCAACTGGCTGCGTGCTTGTTCCATGTTGCCTCGACCAAGTCGCGTAGTCAACTGCGGCCGACATTTCCGTTTCCTGTTTGCCTAGCTGCCTCTTGGCTGCTGCTCTACTCGGTGGCCTGTCAATAACTCGATTATCAGACCAAGTGCAGACTGTGCGGGCGTGTGTATGTGTGATGGTGATGGTGGTGGTGGTGGTGGTGTTGGTGGTGGTTGAGTACTTTGTTTGAGTGGTTAGCATGTGATAGCGACAAATTGCCTGATATTGTCAATAGCATCTAATAATCGAATTGTGTGTGTGCCATTTCCTTTGTCATTGCAGAAACCCTTACAACAGCGGTGCGGGCACTTGCATTACCTACGATGCCATCAATGCTGCCTATGCAGATGCCCGCAAGCGTATACGTAAGTAGGGAGACTACGCGTTTAAACAATGCCCCACATACATACTACATATATTCATATACAATAAATATATATCTCTGACACACTTTACAGGTGTGGCCGAGCCCAAGTCCGATTGGAAGCCTGAGGAGCTGGCCACCGTGGGCGAGCTACTGCTCGATATATCCATACAGCTGGCTCGCACGTAAGTAAATGTTACGGTAATAAATGCTAAACGCATTTGAAAGTTGCGCCTGGCACGCCCACAGCCCCAATAAACGATTGCCAAATAACGCATGACATGGCACTTAAGTCGTGCTCGTGCTGATGCTGATGCTGATGCTGATGCTGACGCTGAGGCCCGTCCAGACCGCCTGCAGTCATAAATATGTATGAGCTTAAAGCTGGAACTGAACTAAACTGAATTGGCGCTGCGCCTGGTCTCAAGGTTCTGCAGCTTTAGATGAATTTGAAAGTTTGGCACATGCAAATGCTAATTGCAATGCCAAATTTGCTGTCGCCGTCGCTGTCGGTGGCTTTGACTGATGGCCACTTGGCCACCTGTAGCTATGATGCCTGGCTCCGTCGATGGGGCAACTACAATCGTCTTCAAACTGGCGCAACTGCATTTTTTTCAACCTGCTTCCAAAAAATAAAAATTTTGCCAGTTATTTGTTGTGCTCGCTGCGCGAAATGTAAACAAACGCGAATTATGCAATGCATCGTCTGTTCGGGATGGCAGTCGCAGTGAGAGTGCGCGCGGCTGCCCCCCCGACAAGAAAACGAGCAGAAACCAACTGAGGATGCAACAAAGTATTACCAGTTTTACGGTTGGCCAACTGTCGCTTGTAGGTAATCGTGCTGCCGAGTCAGTTGGTCACAGCAGCCGTTTCGCAGTTCCATTCGCAGTTGCAGCCTGTGCTTGAGCGTCATTGACTTTCTTTTTTGCCAACTCCCCCCGCACTCAACTCATCTAACATGAATGCAAAGTTTGGCTTGGAGGATCATCATCATCAGCAGCAGCAGCTGCTGCAGCTGTAGTTGTATAATCCAATGATTATACAGTCTCAGTTTGATATATGAAATCATTTTTATTGCATTTTAAAGCAGTTTTTAAATAGTCGATGATATAAGCTAAAGGATTAGAATGGAAATTTTATGCAAACATAAGTGAATCAGAGATGTTACTAATACTGTCTTAAATAAATTTATTTAATTATACATTTTTAAATTGTTGTACATTGTACCAGCCCCCCAAAGGTGTGTTAAAAGTTTGAACTTTTTGAACGAAATGTACTGCTGCTAATTAACATATTTTTAATTACCAATAACTATGTTGGCTTTCGACTGAAGAAATTCAAGTTTTTCAAAAATAAATAACAGCCAACAAAGTACAATAGTATTGAGCAATAGACCTGGCACTGAATGCTATTATCTATAGCACTCAGTTGGAGATCAGTAAGTTTGTAATGCTTTTTTGAAAGGTTTTAGCGCTCTGCTGAAAGGTTTCCTTTTAACAGCCTCAAGTTTTTCTGGCCATTTCCTCAGCTGGTCTAATTTATAGACCTTCAGTCTGTTTAACTGCCGCTCAATTGACTGTAAAGTTGTTTTGTTTTTTTTTTAGTTCATATCTGCCAGAGGCAACAACAATAGCTTTGGCCTACCTTTAGCGCCCTTCCCAGTGCAGTTTTTCTCACTTTCCCATGCACTTGAGGAAGTGTCGGATAGCAATTTATTTTACAGCAGCCTCAGAGCTTTCCAGCACTTTGCGCTGCAATAGATACAAGATAACCCGCGTTGAATTCACGGACCACAGGCCTCGCAGTCCGATTCAATAAAACGGCAACTCGCTTCAATTGAAACCAAATTTTGTTCGCCTTTGATGGCGACGTCAAATCTCAAATATCAACATCAGTGTCTGTCACGGTAAGCCGAGCCAAAAGCGCGTTAATTGCATGCCGCTTACGAAGCGGGCTAATTCGATAATTTTGCAATTTTTTGACAAGATTGAAAAATAACAGCTCAAAGGAGAACCAACCGGGCTAAGCAGCTGGCGCGACAGGAAAACGCCAAGTTAGGCGATATCCGCAGCTGTTGGCAGTCAATACAGATTTAGTTAGATATAATTTGTCAGCATTTAGCCATAGTTGGCAGGTAACTAATTTACAATTTTCTCTTGCAGTTATGGACTGTCCTATGAGGAAATCGAGAAGGGTCTGCCCACCATAGATACCTCGAAGACACTGATTCGTGAGGTCTGCCCGCCGTTCTTTGCGGGCGTCGAGTGCCGGCCGGGCAAATATCGTCGCTTCGACGGACTGTGCAATAATATTGAGCATCCCACCTGGGGCGCTGCCAATTCGCCATTTCAGCGGCTAATCGGTCCACTCTATGCGGATGGCATCAACGCGCCGCGCATTTCGGTAACCGGTCGCGATTTACCTTACTCACGTGTGGTCTCGCGCACAATGCACCCAGACGATGGGTATCATGATCACGCAGGCACCGTTATGGTCATTGCCTGGGGCCAGTTCATGGATCACGACTTTACGCTAACTGGCACGCCTTTGGGTAGGTCGGGCAACTGTGCGAATTGAATAGTTGAATAGAACCCTTCACTCCGATTACAGATCCCATCAATCGCAACGATCCGGAGGAGTGCTGCAAGCGACCGCTGCACAAGAAGCATCCATATTGCAATGAGATACGCATCCCAGATGACGATTACTTTTATCGTCTCTTTAATGTCAAGTGTATTGATTTCGTACGAGGCTTCCCATCGCCGAGACCCGGCTGTCGCCTGGGTAAGTTATGCCTTATAAAGAATTGATGACTGATGATATCGCATACTCATACCTCCCATTCCAGGCTCTCGTCAGCAGTTTAATACATTGACTGGTGTGATTGATGCCAACACAGTTTATGGAGTTAAGGAGTCGTTTGCACGCAAGCTGCGTACAGGCTACGGTGGCTTGATGCGCATGAATCCCGTTTTCCAAGAGTATGGCTTGAAGGACTTGCTGCCACTCAAGCTGGATATACCCGATGAGGGATGCACGCGACCCAACAAGAGCATGTACTGCTTCGAGGGCGGAGAGATCCGCGTAAATGAACAGTTAGTGCTGACCTGTATGCACACCTTAATGGCCAGGGAGCACAATCGCTTGGCTACGGGCCTGGCGCATATTAACCACCACTGGGACGACGAGACGCTGTTCCAGGAGGCGCGACGCATCAACATTGCCATCGTACAGCATGTCACATTCAATGAGTTCTTGCCCATTCTTCTGGGCAAAGAAGTGATGGAGAAGTTTGGCCTGGTATTGCAAAAGGATGGCTACTGGGATGGCTATGATGCGAATGTCAACCCAGGCATCATTGACTCGTTCGCGGGCGCTGCTTTCCGCTTTGGTCACTCATTGCTGCCCACCGCTGTGGAGCGCTGGTCCAAAGCTCACAAATTCATAGCCTCGAAGCGTCTGTCAGATCTGATTCGACGTCCATACGATTTGTATAGAGCCGGCGTGCTAGATGAGTACTTTATGGGGCTGATGAATCAAGTGGCACAAGCCATGGACGACTCTATTACCCAAGAGGTCACCAATCATCTTTTCAAGAAGGAGGGCGCCCGCTTTGGCATGGACTTGGTCTCCTTCAACATGCAGCGTGGGCGCGAATTTGGCATACCCGGCTACATGGAGTTCCGTAAGTTCTGTGGCCTGCCCACATCGAATACGTGGGACGAGATGTATGGCTCCATGCCAAACGAGACTGTACTACGTTATGGCAGTATATTCGAGTGAGTTACTGATTATATTGCTGGGTTTTGTGTGAATCGTGAATCATTTTCTCCCCTTACTTAGACATCCTGCTGATATTGATTTATGGTCTGGTGGCGTATCGGAGAAGTCGCTACCTGGCTCCATGCTGGGACCCACCTTTGCTTGTGTAATCGCCACACAGATGAGCTACTTGCGTCGCGGCGATCGTTTCTGGTACGAGTTGCCTAATCAGCCATCGTCCTTTACGCCCGAGCAGCTGCAGGAAATACGCAAGGCCAAGCTCTCCCGTTTGATTTGCGACAATACCGACTTAATTGATACCGTCCAAATATATCCCATGGTTCTGCCAGATCATGAAATGTAAGTTTATAGCTCCCAGTCCGATCTGATCTGAACTAACTTTTGATTAATCCATAGCAATCCACGCGTGCCCTGCAAGAGCGGCATTATACCCTCTATTGACTTGAGCAAGTGGGCTGACTTTGGCAGCCATGGCCTGGACTCGTCTGTCTATGTAAGTCAATCACATTGAATACAATGGGACAAATACATTATACAATATATAATGTGTGTCTTTCTTTCTTTTAGAACTATATCAACGAAATACCCGAAACGCTGCTCAACTTTAGAAAGTAAACATCATTTAATACAATACATTTCTATACACCATTTTGGACGTACCTCTATACCTTTGGCAAGAAGAAAACTCCCACATCTTCAGCATTTAGTTTTCAACTCTACTCTTCAACTCTTCATGTCTCCGACTACCGCTTAGTCTCTTTTACTAGTCTTCTCTCCTGCTGCAACGCTACTTTCGCTCTGATACATCCTAAAGCCAGTCAGTTGTAGTTTCCCATTGCCATTTTCTATAGTGATTTCCAACATTTTCATGCATTATCCATACAATTTTTGTATATATGTATTATTTTTAAAAATAGCAAAAATACAGGGTAAGTGAAAAGAAAATAAAAGAACAGAATAAGGTCTTTATAACACACGCAAGGCCTTAAGTAAAGTTAAACCATACGAATATTTCGTTTGTAAGTTTTGTATATGCAAAATCTAAGATTTAAATAAAATAAAAACAGAGTTAATATTTGTTCAAATTCTTGTAATTATTTAATGCTGGCTAAGAGTATTAATATAAGTATGTATATAATTAGGTGCTATAGGAACTTTTTTGGTTACGTGTTGTGGGGCAAAGCCATGTTGAGATTTGCCGGAAACTCTAGGTAAGCATTGCAGTTAAAGCCATTTAATCGTATAGTAAGCGCCAGTTTCAGTGTCATCGTTGTCGTCGTCGTGGTAGTCATCAAACAAGATCGTGTTAAACATCGCATCGCTTCGCATCGCAATGACCCAAATATGGGTCTGAGTCACAGGCGATAAATAAACACACACACACATGTATATAAATAAACGGTTAATATGAGGCGGATCCGTCTTTGAAAGCTCTATTCAAGTGCGTTAAGAAACGGCGCTATAGAGCCAATATCTTCGCAATCGGGAATTGCTTTGCCTTTAAACTTGAGGCAGGACTCGGCACAAGTCTGGCCCTGGAAATAGTCTCCAAACATTTTCTTGCACTGAGCGCAATTGTTGAGGCAAATCTGTATGAAATCAATGCCACCCATGGGATCTGTAAATCAAAAAGCTGGGTTAACATAAGTGTGACTAGCCCTGCCTGTCACGACTTACCAAATCGCTTGCCATAGTGCCCAATCGACGGCAACGCCTCTCCGTATTGCAACAGGCAAAGAGCGGCCAGCGCAATGCTAACCAGCAGTAGGGTCTTGTTGTTGTGGCACATGGCTGATAAAGGTCAAGATCTATGTCAAGCAAGTAGTTAAATATATATAAATCTATATATATATATATCTAATATATAAATATGTTGTGGCTTATGGTAGAGAACAGCGCTGCGACCGTTGCGTGCCAAGTGCTATGTTGAAATAATTAAACGCACGTTTGTCTCTTCTTATTTTATAGGCGACCCAAACACAGATGCGAAAGCTTAACAACGTCAAGAAGTCTGAAACGTTTCCAGCAACGGCAACGGCAACGGCAACGGCAGCGGCAATGACTACAACAACGCTTCAAGCCGGTCTCAGACAACTCGGCGTACGTCAGATATTCAAACAAAATAAAGAAAATAAAAACTCTAACTCAATACGAATTCAATAAAATGCCAATTTGCTTGATGTTCTGTATGCAAATGATATATGTATTAGATTACATGTTGTTGTCTTACTAGTTGCTGGCAGGAACCACCAGAACCTAATGTATAAAAGTCGCGTGGACCTTTGTTAATAATCTGGTAAACAGATAAAAGGCATTTTAATAACAATGATTATAACGAGCAAAATATTTATCAGCCAGCATTAGAATATGTAAATGGCCAATTTAGATAAATAAATACGAATGCTTGTGAGTTTATAGAGTAGTTAAGATTATAAAAGTGCGTTGTAAACTATTGACAAGAAAAACTATAAAACAAAATACGTCGAAATGCTATCGATTCAAAATCATATGATGAAAGTAAACGGTCAACTAAATACTTAGAAACTTGGATTAGTTGCAACAAAAATCCCCAGTCTCAAGAACAAATATGGAAAACTTTGAGAAAGAAAGCTGAGAGAATCGCACAGAAAGTAACAGCAGGAAGTGACATGAAAACGGACAGAGCCCAACTGCAACCATTGTCATGTGTTAAAAACTGTGTTTAATGCAAATTGAATGCGGGCAAGCTGTTGGTTGCCCAATCAGCGATCGACCGATCGCCCGATCGCTCATTAATTAATGAATGCAGCTTAAAGCATACAACGTAGAACAGAGTTGGCCAGGCTAGTCCAGATGCGAGCGGGCGTTCGCGCTGGCGCCAGCCGGAGCAACAATAAAAGTAAGTTACGCCCCAATAAAATGCGTGAAATTCTTTTGTTCCAACCGGACACGATGCCAGCGACTGGTTTAGCACGACAGTCAGCCAGCGGCTACACGCTGTCTGGCAGCCTGTCAACGGTAGCGTCACTTCCATTACCCTTTCAGAGGGTATTGCAGCTATGTCAAAAGCTGTGTAACGCATATAACTTGATAAAGCCGATCTACTAACGAGCTGCCTGCTAAATTTAAAATATTGTCTGATAAAATTAATCATAAAGTCTAAATTGAAATGTTTTTTTTGTATTTCACATCTATAATGTTTTCTTTGAATACATCACTCAAAATAAGACATCAATCAATATCGAATATAATTCTAAAATTTCTGTAAGAGTATTTAATCATCGAGTTTTCGGAATTTTCCTAAACTTTGTTTTGTTTACACTTTAGACAGTTTGCGCGCAAACAATATATCAGATATCAGCCAGTTAGCTATGTAAATCGTGGGAAAATATCAAGTTATGCTAATTTTATGCAACATAGACAGTTTTGTTATTATTATTATTTCAAGCTAATTGTTAACACGCGCCGTACGTATGAGTAATGTGAATTGAGTGCTTAGTGCAGCTGCTACGTCACAGACGTTTTGTGGGTGTGACACTTGAGCTGACAGCAGCTTTTTGTTTTGGCTAATTGCTGTGGTGACGTACACAGCAATGGTACTCGACACTCACCGGTAGTTGTTGATCTTAAGATCTGGAAACGTTTTGTGGGCTTAAGCGCGTACGTGGGTTCGTTGCCAAATCGAAGATTCGGTGTTGGCGGCGGGTTTGTTTGCTGAAAACTGGTTCTACACCGACTGTTGCCGCAGTGCAGAGTTCTTATTGTATTTATATAATTTGCCTGTTGTCAGGGAAGCTCTGGGCTTCTACTGGCAAATTAATCAATTTGTCTCAGCAACAAACACCTAATTGAACATATGCTTGCCAGGGAATAAAAAAAAAAGAAAAAAGAAACTTACTTCCGCTGGTAGCAGTGGCAGCCACTTTCTTGAGTGGTTTTCTCAGCGGTGCACGGGCTGGATGTCGCTTATCCAGTTTAATTGCGTTTCTTTCCTGACAACTGTAGAAGTCGCTGCGGACTTAAAGCAGGAAATATAAGCGAGGCTTGTTCAACTTATAGGGTTTCCTTATTCCTTGCCTATAAATCTCGATCATGCGTCTGAAATAATAGACTTTATTGTAGTTAAATGTTTGATTCTTTTAAAATTTTGTGTATTTATATTGTTTTGTGTCTTGTATCTGCATTAACTTAGCTTGTGAACTGCTTTGCACTGCTTGCTCAATGTAGAAATTCTGCTTGACAGTGGCAAATTATTTATTGTTTTTTTTTTCTTTTTTTTTAGAGCATAACGGACAGCTTGTTAAAGAGCACGTTTTAGTCTACAGATGACAGTGTACAGGTTGCAGGTTACAATAAGCAGTTTGCAAGTGTTTAAATTTAAGTGTTGATGTCTTCAAATATTTTTATAGTGATAATTTTATTATATTCTAAATATGGTGGGGTATGCAAGATAATAAACATATTTGAGGAGGGCAACCTTTGAACGAATTATTTTATTTTATTTCAATTCATTTTGTGTTAGCTGCTTTAGTTGGTTATTATTAAATTTAAACATTTGAACTGCTTGATTAACGACTCACGTGCACTGCTTGCAGTAACACTTTTTATTACCTATGTGGCAGCTCCCTTTTAAGACTTACAGCAATTTTCACTAGATGGCGCCTCGAAATCCATTCTAATATTTGCCATAAATTCTATGACTAGATATTATTAATACATTTTGTTTGCAATTGTAAGTAAATAATATGAAATTAGAGGCAAACAACTAGGCAATACTATGTTTAAATGACAACGTGAGATTAAAAATGTTCAACTTGAACAGCTCATCTAATAAGGACTGTTACTCAAAGTTAAAAGTATGCGGATTTATTAAGTTCGATTGCCGCTTAGGAGTATAAATGTATCAAATAACAGGGAGAATAAGCCAAGTTTAGATGAAACTATAGCCGCAAACAGTCAATCAACGGCGCTTCAATACAAATCTCATTATTAAAGTGTTGGCCAAATTAAGTTTTTCCCGGGCGTACGTTTGTCGGGAAGTTGGATGATGCTGGATGCTGGTTGCCCTGTGGTTGATAGCCATTCGCTGTTGAGATTCCACAAAAGCCAAAAATTTCTCCGCTAGCCGGCATTTGTTAGTGTCTGGGAGAGTGTGTGTCTGGGTGTGTGTGTCTGGGTGTGTGTGTGTGTGTGTACAACCACATTGAAAGTATTGCCGCACAACAAACATCAGCGGCTATGGCTACTGCAGAAACTTTTATTAGTGGCTGGCTGCTGCACTCGCGGCTCAGCGGGTAAATCAGCAAAAGATTTTCTTCAATGCAGTGCAGTTTTATTGTATTTTCTCTTCATTTTTTCTTTTTTTTTTTAAATTTTATTTTGCAACAGCAACTTTTATTTTAAGCCAAGGAAAGGTTTTTCTGCGTTTATTTATGAGCTTTGCTCGCAATCGATGCGTTCATGTGCTCGAATACATTGCAACAGTTTTTCTTAACCTTTCTGATACGCTCCACGAAGGCTCCATATTTCAGCCGAGTCGGTCACGTAAGCATTAAATTTTGAAGCAGACAATACGTTCATTGTCCCAGAGATTTGAGCTTAAAGATATATTGGCAGCGAGCTGCGCATCGAGAACATGACAATGGCACAATGAAGCCTATTTGTAGCCGGACTGCAAACTTTCACAATGCGAATGAAACTTTATTTAAATGCTCATAATCCCTGCACTCTGTAGCCAGTCACGCAGAAGGGAAGACTAGCACAAGGCACTAATGAGAAACTTAATATAGGTTCGTTTCAGTTGTTAATAATAGATAGATAGGCAGGAGGCACACTCATTTTCAGCCATGGGCCATGGCCATGTCCAAAAATAAAAGAGTGCTTTAAAAATAATTGATAACTATGAGCCCATTTCATGCCCAACTGAGTGAGCACTGGGTGTTCACTAATAAACTGAAGAACTGCTCGTCATCGTGTCGTATGCGTAATTAAGCATTGAGTCCCTCCCGCTGTTGACCTTCTCTTGCGCGCCGTCGGGACATGTAAAAAACGTGTTAATCCACAAACTAATTTGATGTTGACGTGCGGGTTTTAGGGGTAGACGAGTTAATTGTTTTTCGTCTCACTTTACACACTGGCGCTATTGTGGGGCTTTAAAGCCGAGTCATTAAAGCGTTAACAATTTGTGCGCAGCCATTAAAGCGGAGCTGAAGGTAAAGGTAAAGTTAATTGCGTGGCCAGCTAACAATAGGGCGCATCTTAAAATTACTGCAATTCAGCTTAATGCATCAGACTCCGCATTCAATTGGCGTCAACTTGCTTCAAGTTGCCATCTCTGCGGGTGGTGACAAAAAGGCTTTTGGCATCAGCGGCATTCAGGATAGCCGCCCACAGCCCACAGCCCAGCGTCTGTCGCCCGCCTCGCTCAAAATGAAATCAGTGAAATGCTGGAAATTAAAAAATAACGAGATAATTAAAAGCTACCCCGCAGTTATTTGCGTGTGTGTCCTTTGCGCACGTAAAGCAGCTTAAGTAGCGGCATTGTGGCCGCCCTTGCGGGATGATGTTCTTATTGTTGTTGATGTCTCCATGCTAGGCCATCCGTGAACGCTTGAGTGTGTGTGCCTCACACACACACTTACCCACATCGGAGCTGATAATCATGTCAGTTTCTTCTGCCACTTTTTCACTGTTATTCACAGCTCAAGCTCTGCTCGCTTCCCCTCATTGTTTGGTAATTAATATTTGCACAAAGTCAACGACCTAATTGTCTAACTAAAGTACTTAACAGTTATTAATGGATTTCAATATAATAATAAAGGCACACGAGCGAGCTTTTCTTATGTAAATGAATGATAGTCCAATGGATTTAGGCAGTGGTCTACAGTAAAGCAATGGAATAACGATATAGCAGAGAATATACGATATACTAAAATTGCGATATGAATTACGATATTTGTAGTTCTGCTGCAGGTTTACTATTGTATTCATATGTTATATACAGACATACACACATGTCAAATAATGATAAAGCAGAGAATATACGATATACTATTATTACGATATACAAATATACGATATTTATACTTCTGCTGTAGACTACCTATTGCATTCACTTGTTATATGCACTCACACACACACACACACTCTTATCCACATGTTAAGTAATGGTAGAGGTAAGTATATACTCTAGTTCTGCTGTAGACGATAGGATATTTGTATTTCTGCTCACACACATATAAAATAATGATTTGCAGCGTAGCTACGATATACGATATTTAGGATATACTATACGATATTTGCAGTTATGATGCCGCAGTTGTGCTACCACTGTTTCAACAGCATTCGCTGTCTCTGTGAACTCACAGACACAATCACTCATGAATGTTCGTTAAATGAACATAATAAACATCTATATAGACTGCTTTGCATGGTTTGAGGCAAAATAAATTACATTTTTAACATTGATGCGTATTTAATTGCTTGAATTATTTGAATTGTATTATTTGAATGTTTTTGTGCAGTTCATATGCATTTTATTGGAGTATATCTTTGTAGATTGACTTTCACATATTATTCAAGAATTCATTGTAAATCAAATCAAATTATATTCTGTCAGTTTTTGCGTTTGTTGAAATGCAAATGTTCTGCTATTGCCGCCGCAGGGCATCAAACATGCTGATGAAAATCCAATTTAAATGTCAAATGTTTTTTATAAAATATAAAGCAGGATTTAATATAGCAACATTTTCTGCATTATTAGCAAATAAAATTGCAAAATTACTCAAGCGTAGTAATTTTTTGAATATAATTAAAGAGCATACAAAGCCTAATGATACCCGGCGACTGCAATTAAACAATGACCCGGAAATCCAATCAAGTGCAAATTTCTATCTATAGTATTTCTCTTTTTCCATACTATCTCTTCGCATCTATTAATTCACTCATCGAGCAATGCCTGTCAATTACGAGTAGTTGTTTAATGACCACAAAAATTGACCAAGACTCGACATAAAAAAAAACACTTATACACACACACACAAATGCTACACAATTAGCGCACATTCAGGAATTTACTAATTAAGTTTATAATATTCGCATACATGTAATTACAAGTGATTACAGTGTGAGCTTTTTCGGGCTAGCAGCAACAATGCTGAATGCAACAACTAATTAAGCTCGAGCTGAAGTACAGTTGACAAAAAAGTTCGTGGTTTGTGACACTTATCGATGATTGTTTCAGATTATCAGCAATTTGCTCTGCTCGAATCAACATTTACTTATGCTCTTATGATCGATTGTGTAGTGCAAGAAGCATATTAAACTATGGCCATTGAAGGGCGTTTTAAATCAGAAAAAACCGTATCCTCTAGTTGTGCGACCCGACTTTGCGTCGAAAAATGATAAATTTATACACGCTGGAACATGACAAATCGGAATTGAATCGGAATGGATATAATAAAAATGATATGAATAATTCATAAAAATAATAAGAAATGCATAGCTTCAGTCATGAAGTTTAGATAAAATCATAAATTATATAGTCCGGCAAATCGGAAAACATTGACTAAACAAAAATCAATGTTTTTTTAACCTTAAGGAATGCTTTGCACTCGCTTGTGATTGTCTGTAACTTTTCTATTTATTTTTGACATAAATTCTGCACTTGCATTTAGAGATGCAAAAATAAAAGAAGAAATATAATATCTATAAACTGTCAATGCTAAATTTGCCCCTCTTAGCAATTCAAATAATTTATTGAAAGTTTATTGAGCTTATGTTATAAATACAGTAGAATTAATATTGAATTTCAGCCAAAAATAACAATTTGCATAGTATTACTGTTAAACTTACTTATAATACTTAAACTAATTAGGGTAAAATAATTCTGGCTTTCAACTCATTTGCATTACCCGGAAAACAAAACTATTTAAAGGTAACATTCACAGATACAATGAGAAATACAAATGCAAAAAATAAAGCGCATGGGTTGGTTGTCACTAGTTTGTGAGTAACTCAGTGCTACATAGATATCTAGGAAATTCCTACAGTCGCAGAACTCATTAGGCGACACAGCTGCGGATACGCAGATAGACTGACAGCGCATCCAAATCAATTCGCATCTAATCTGGCTGTCAATAAATATCAAAAAAGGAGAAAACTCAAAAGAACTTCAAATATTGTGGAGTCGAAAAGAATAGGGAATAAATAATGGAAGACTTGAGATGTATATGCTGGCTTATAGGCCCACTCACTAATTAAGGCTTAGAGCTAAATGCGCTATAGAGTCTAAGACAAAAAGCTGTACAAAAATGAATTGTAATTTATTTTTCAATTTGTATATATTTTCTAAAACTAAAACCGAAGTCTACTCTATAGATATATGTATTTACATAGTCAATAAGAAGAGGGTATCGTCCAGCACTGTGGACTTCATTGACGCTTCATTTGCTTCATAGCTGAAATGTGATTATTAGAGCTTTGATTGAGCCGCAGCTCGATTATTTAGCACAATAGTGCAACTTAGCTACAGTTGCAAAACACTTCTGTGACGCGAGATTACTGATATATCGTCATATTGTGTCGCATTTACGGTACACTAAACAACAAAGGCATCAATTTCAGATGCATTCAAGTCTTAGAGGAGAGGGATCTTTATAATCCAGAGTGCAGGCCCATGATTACAGCGCCCCAATAGGTTATAACAATTGTCGAGCCGTTGGCCGAATGCAATCACAGCTCGGACGGGGCAACTTCAAAGAGCTGCAGCTCCACGATAAATAATCCGCTGCATAGCCACAGGCGTTGCCAGTGCAAAGAAGCTTAAAGTCCGCATATCAGTTATTCAAGTTGTGCTTAAAGAGGGCTGACAACAAACTGTTTATTGAATCTGCACCATTTTTGGCGCTGAAAATGACCAAGGCTCGCATTGGCCCAAAAATAGTCTTGAAGTTACTTTTAGTAACTTGCAGCGCCGATGTCCGTATCGTGCGGCATTGTAAAACTTTTCTGGTGCTGGAGCGTTTTTTATTTGAGTTTTCACTTACCTTGCGCTTAAGTGTTCCATTGCCAGGACCATTTGCCATTTGTTTTGGCAGGGCACATCCAACAGGGGCTGGCGGCAGCAGCCGTGGCATCCAGGCACCCATGCACCCAGATGCGAAAAGTTTGCGCCAAAGGTAGCCTAGGCTGACAGGCAGCTGGGCGTGCGGGCTACTTTTATGATTATTGCTTTCTGTCGCTGCCGCCATGGAATGAAGGTATTTGTATCTATGCGAATGATTGTGTATCTTCTTACAGATGGTCTTAAGTGTGCCTTAATGTGGATTTTAAGCATTTTTGTGCATAAGCTTGAGATTTAAGGCGATTTAAGTGTTGGCGTGCTGCCATCACACGGTGACAACCCCTCTTTACACATTCTCTCTTGGCTTTTTCTCTCCTTGTGTCTCCTTAGAGTGGCAACCCTCTTCTGCTGATGTCTGCCGCTGTGTCTACCTTGAGCCGCACTTCACTTTGTCTAATTGTAAAATAAATAAATGAAATAAAAACGTGAAGTGGCGCGAGCTGCAAAACATGCTAAGGAAATGACAAATTGTGCACAAGCTGCAGCGCCTGGCAGCTAACCGCACACTTATAATGCACACCCACTCACACGCACACACACGAGCGAACATACAATGTTTAAATTTGAGCGCAGGCAGAGCCAACGCCAAAAGAAACAACTGTCAAAAATAATAAATCAACATGGTGGATACATTGAAAAATGCAAGGTGCTGCCTGTCACTTGGCAGCTCTCTTCGCCAAAGACAGTGGCAGCAGAAAGCTTTCAATTTCTAGAGCAAAGCACTAAGCAGGCAGCCGACAAGGCGATCCCGACACTTGGCTGACTAGCTGACTAGCTGAGTAGAGGACTGCCAGACTGACAATCTGACTGACAGCGCTCCGTTATAACACTCACACAGCAACAACAATCAAAAGCAACCCCTGCAGGGCTTTCTGCTTTCATCGCCTCCCCCCCTGCCCGTTCCATTCTCTCAATCTGTGGCCAGCATCATCTCCACAAGAGTCGACGAAGTTGTTTAAGTACTTTGCGGGCAAAATGGCTTGCCGCCGCAATTTAGATAAATTTTAATTTTAATAAAGTGTTTGTGCTGCACTCCCGGCACACTCCAGCTGATACTCATAGAGTTATGAATTAATTATATCAGCCTGATGCTGGCTTTGGCCCGCTTGCTCTAGTTCTGGTGTTTTTTGGCTCCCTCTTGTATTTCACCTTGCTGCTGCTGTCTACGAATTTATCGGATGCCCTTGGCTTACGCAGTCGGCGAGGCGGTGGGATATAGTAATATGATCTCACTTTTATAATCGCTTTACTTTTCATGCCACATTTAAGGGCATTCTGAACGATCCTGTTGCAAACATTGGCTGGAAATCCGGCTCTAGCGCTGAAATAGTTGACCAGCTTTTGAAACGTGGTGCCTATTCCGATTTCATTAAGTACACACAACACGAGGTCATATGGAGTGTTAATGGTAACATCGTGATAGAGTAGAGCCATTAATAGTTTGAGATCTTATACTGAATAATTTGACCTGAGCTGCTTTGATAAATACAAAGAATTTTAAAGGAATTTTGGGCACAGCCCCATCTAAATTTAGTATACATCATATATCGTTATGGCAACAGCTCAGTGATTTGCTTTGATTTTGTTTATCGCACAACAAATTAATGAGGTTTCGAAAAGCTTGCCCAAATAGCCGTCGATTTAGTAGCTCCTTTAATGGAGCCAACCAGTGACGCCTGTTCCGCTGACTGGAGAACAATGCCAAAAGTTCAAACCCGGCCAAAAGTTGTTGGCGCACAATTTGAATGAAGCGCGCAAATTGAATAAAAGGCCAACGCCACAGTTCAAGCTGAAAAAATGCTGGCCGTGATAAAATCATCAGTTTGCCCGCTCTTTCAGAAATGTTTTCCTTTTTGTTTTCCCTTTTGCTTCTGTTTCTTGTCTCCTTTTTAGATTTTTCTTATTTTATTTATATTTTTTTTTTGCATTTTTACGCTTTGTGATCAACCGTGTGGGAGGAGTTGGAGTTGGAGTTTGAGCTGGGGCGGGCTGAACATAAATTTTTATTGCACAAGCGAATTCAATAAAGTGGGCTTTGGATGTGCCAATGTATTCGGTTGGAGCAATCGGCAAATGCTTAATTTAATTAGATTTTCATTGCAATGGAGACAAGGGCAGAGACAGCAAATAAAAGGAAATAGGTAAATAGACAACAAACTTAATCAAGTTGCAGCTGCAAATTGGGATTTGTCCTTAGAAGATTTCATTACTTCGCTTTAATCTAGTTGATTGAATATAGTGCTATTATTGAGATTTAATTAAAAATGCTTTACTAACTGCGTTGGCTACCAATTCTTATCAATTTATTATCAATGCCATACAAAAGCGACAAACCTCTTTGTCTATCTAACTGCAATATATTCACTACAATTTATGCAAATGATGGCAAAAAATATGATTCCTCAACAAGAGCAGCCAAATGGGCGGGACCAAAGCGGATAGGGCATTACATAAAATGTGAATCTATTGACCAAAACTGCGTATTACGCAAACTTAATGCGGCCTGATAACCACAGCTAAGTGTGGTTGTGTGTGTGAGTGTGTGTGTGTGTGTGTGGGCGTGCTTTGGCGGGTGCGGGTGTATTTGAGAGAGAGAGAGAGGCAATATTTATGTCTTTCTATATGCATGCAGATATCTGAATGAATTGAATTTAATTTTATGCATTTGCAGTATGAACGCATAAATTATGATAAAAGGCATAAAATATGCATGTGTAGGCTAAGGGAAGTGGGGGAAGCAGGGGAAGCAGGAGTAACTAAACTAACAGAGCCGAGTAAATTATGTTGATGGCCCGGAAGTATGAGTGCACATTTAATCCTCCCAATGGGCTCGAATAATCGACATTAATATTCAGGTCCATTCTGTAGTTTGGGTGTTATGCAAAAACAATGTCAAAGCTCAGCTGCCACAGATGTTCACTAAATTAGTCCAGCACACACACACAGGCACCAAAATTTATTGCGATGCGAAAAAAGGGCCAAAGTTCAGGCAAATGTTTGCACAGGCTCTAAGGACCACCTGTTCGCAGTTGTCATATGTAGAATGAAACTGGACATCAGCTAATCCAGCTGAGCGCCAATTTGGCGTACATGTCGTCTGTTTTATTTTTTTTTCTTTTTTTTCCGTTTTTGCTATTCGCTTTTGCGCTCATTTGGAACACGGGTTGCCTAGTTACCTGGCCAGGTGAAATTGGGAACGTGTGTGCGCAATTAGCAGATAGCTTTCTGTGTGTGCTTGTGTGTCATCAAAGCCAAAGCCAAAGCCAAAGCCGAAGCACTAGCAGGCTGTTTGGCTTCCATTAATATGCCGACAGCAGGCGAGCCATTGAAAGCAGCTCACAGTCACTTTATGAAGAATTCGGCAAAAAAAAATGTAAAATTCTGTATAAAGCTAGTTCCAGGCTAATTGAAAACACTTTATGCGACATCATCATCAATAGCATAAGCCATTTCATCGAACCACCTATTCTCAAATGCCAAATGAATAAAGCATCCAATTGCTTGGCAAGGACAACCCTTCGCTCTCCTTTTGAATCATAGCCTGCTGTGGCTAATCAATGCATAGCTTCGATATTTGGAATATGTATATTCATGACGCATAGGCTGACAATGCTGGTTTGTACTGTTCTTAAGTTAGTACAAAAAAAAAAAAAAAAGGACGTGATTTGTATGCCCAAATGTCCTGCATAATTTGTTCAGCCGAACTGAAGTCCACACACACACGCATGCACACATCAACACAGCCATGAGCTTGCATGGCTTATGAGCTGATTTGTAGATGTATATATATATATATGTATTGTATATTCAGGTGGACTTCGATATTGAACCCTCAACAATAAGTTGATAAAATGCCTTTCATTTTTCCTTTGTGTGTTCCTTCTGCCTGCTACAAAATCAATTTACAACGGAAGCTTGCTTGCATAACCCTTGAGACACGTAATCCTGTTTATATGTTTGTACGGCTATGCCTGCACAAGGATATCATCCCACACGTTCACTCTATATACATACCCGTATAGCTGTGCGTGTGCCTGACTGTGTGTGTGTGTTTGAGTGTATGCCTCCCTTGGCAGTTTACAAAATAGTATCACAGGTTGAGCTTGAATGTCTAAGGACAATGTCGGCATATCCTACGCCTCAACGACGTTGTTGTGGACTAGTTGCAGTTTTCGCATATCGATCACATTGTCTTTCGGGATGGCACGTGACCCAATGCCACTAGCATACTCACTCTGCATATATATATATATATATGCATATGTATATTCATATATTTATATACATGTGATTCGATTGCTTTTTAATAATTGCTTTACGCCTGTCAGTATTTATTTGGCCTGCTTTGCCTATCTCTTTCTGGCAAAATTTTAATAAAAATTCAGCAGAGGCATTGATTGTTTATCATGTGCCTGCTTTTAAATTGCATTATTTGTTATTTTCCACTTTACTTCTAAACACGTACCTCACAATTTCAAAGAATTGATTAGAGTGACAAGTATGTTTTGTTGCATTGAAAACTTTGCTCTTTGTTATTCGCAACTTACAGTTGACTTGAAGTTACGTATTTTCAATCAAATTTGCAATGAAATTTAATTAAAATCAGAAAGTATTATTCAGCATGATATTGTTATTTGACAAGTATGAAATTTTCTTTAAAAATTGAGGCATATCTCAAGTGATGAGTGGGATGCTTTTGATGCATTCTCAGTAGGCATCTCAGACTCCATTCTTTTGAACGCAGCGGGTCGCAATTTTGTGATTTGTGCTTCTCTTTTCATAGACAGACTGAAAATTTGTCTCTCGCAGCGCTTCTCTGCTTGTGCATCACCTTCTAGCAACACACTTGGTCGAATCGACCCTCTCACTCTCAAACCTCGCTCCAAGAATTTCACAATATTAGAAAATCATTATATGTATGTCGTTGTCGTTGGTTCGTTCTTTGGCATCTCTGCTTTATTATGTTTTTTCAAAATTTGTTTCTCAAGTCTCAAATATTTTATATATATTTATACAATAAATAAATTCGATATGTAAAATTTATTTATAAGAAATATTTGGGGTGTGTGGTGTTTTTTTTTTGATTTTTTTTTTTTTTAAAAAAATTTAAAAAAAAAAAAGGATATTTAAAAAAAGTGTGCCTTACCCGATACCACCTTAATTTATTTTCGTTTCTTTTATTGTTTTTGTGTACAGCCCACAACCATATGATTATTTACATATTAATAATATATATTAAAGTAATAAAAGTGTTCTGCTGATGGACAAATATGGCTTGACTAACTAAGCTTATCGCCGGGCTCAATAATATATTCAAAATACTCCAACTTTGTCTCTAGCTCCAGAAATCTACAATTTAATCTTAATAAAAAATTCAGATTGACTTTCGTTGATCGATTTTAGGGAAATCATTCGATGAATCTACAATAAATAATAACTTTGTACTGCATACGACATATTAAAATATATACAGTCGAGTCTCGATAATTTGTACCCCGCTAAATCGATAATCGCGATAAATCGAAACAAATTCTATCCCCTTGAAAAAAATTCGTTACAGTCGAGTCTCGATAATTTGAATTTCTGTATAAATCGAAAAAAACTGATCCCCTTGCCATTTCGAATTATCGGGACTCGACTGTATTTACACACAATTTCATGGCTAGATCGACTTAGCACGTCATCTCGAACGGAATCGGACATGGTTCCTTTCTTCTGTCTGTTGAGCACATTCGCACAAAAACCTTAAGAATATTTGTGATTTTTAACATGTTCAGATTTGGATGGAGAAATGATATTTAAAACACGATATGCCCTGCGCAGCTTATTCGAAAAGAAAATCACAGCAGCAGCTAATGGCCTTTTATAGCCAAACAATTATTATCAGTAAAAAGTTAAAATAATACATTCATAATGCAAAAGCTGCTGGAGTTGATTGGACTGGCTGACTGACTGACTGGCACTTGGACTGGAATGCTGGCTGAGTAAATTAGATTAAAGACATCGAAAGCCACTCAAAGTCCACTTGACTGCACTACACGAGCCTTGCCCTGGCAGCCTCTTAAACTTTTCCAAAGTTTGTGCGCAACAACTCATTGTTGAGCGGAGTGGATTGCCCTTCAGCTGATGCACCTTTTGTGCTGGCTGCAGTGCAGTCAAAGTTGCATTTGCCGGGGCTTAGCAACATTGCACAAATTCAATTGATTTGCCTTTGAAGTGCAATGAGTTTAAGCGCTGCACAAATACAACTAATGCAATGCATGCCCCAAGAACTTGGCTAAGTGATTTTGCAAAGTTCTTCTTTAATGAAACTGAATGCAACTGCGTCTCTCTCCCTCTTCTCTCTCCTCTCTCTCTCTCTCTCTCTCTCTCTCTCTCTCTCTCTCTCTCGCTATCTATCTATTTTAGCTTCCTCTCTCACTTCTATAGATATGTAATTAAACTGATTGATTTTTCGGATTTGGACAAAAGTATTCAGTATTCGTAGCTTTGTGCTTGCCATGCACTTATATCCGGTTTTTTTTTTGGCTGTTTGTTTAGTTCCTTGGATTTAAAGTGGCTTACCAAACATTTGGTAAGCCGAGCTGCAAACCAAACAGCCCACCAAACAGATTCCGCTCGAGAAGAAGTGGCAGGGGCGGGCCATAATTTATGCGGCTCTGTTTTTCAACAATTTTATTGGCATTTTCAGTTTGCGTAACAAGTTTGGCTAATTTATTACAATGGACGCCTCGTAAATTGCGAGCTCGCGTCCGTGTCCGTTTCCGTGCCCCGGCTGACATTCGCTGAGCAATGAGGATGTTAATGCCCAAAATTTATACGCATCGTCCGCGCAATATGGCAAGCAACTCACGCTTCTCAATTTCATTTATATAGCACATTTCAGGGCGTTTGGCTGAACGAGCGTGTCTTTCGAATGTGCGCACACTGCATAATCCTGGCTAATTAGCTTCAATTGTCGCTGTCATAAAGCGCATCCTTGCGGCCCACTTAAGCGCACCATTAACAAATAAGGCGACATGTCAACCTTGGCAGGTGGTAGCACCAGCAGCTTATTGGCAAATTAATTAGCTGTCAATTATGTGAAAAGTTTCATTTGAACAGCGGTCCACAAGTTTAATTAAGTTTCCGCTTAACTCTGAAGCGCTTTTGCTTATATTGGGATATGCGTGTTTGTCGCTATGTGTGAGGACACCAAATAGGAATTCCTTAGCTGTCACATCCAACTTACCACAATACAAATTGCACGCAATGGGCCAAGGACTTTGCACCTGCTGCGTTTGACAACTATACGACAAAGCTAAACCGCTTTAATTGCCTTTAAAGCATATTATTCTCATGGGTTTTTCCATAAATTAAAAGAATAAAAAAAAAATAAGCTTCAGTGGGAAAAACTGTAAGTAAATAAAGAAAAAGTGAACAAGAGCTGAACTTGACTTTTTATGTCAAAATTCCATTTTTTTTTATAAAATTAAACTTTTTTATAATTGGCATTTCACAATGTTTTCGTAGTTTGCTGTTGTTATTTAGCGACTTGAACTTGATAATTGGATGATAAGATGTAAAACTAGAATTCTTTAAGATTCAGATGAAAATTTAATGAAGCGATCCAGTAAGTGTGACGAGTCTTTTGAGTCTTTTGCGTATTCTTCTAGTGATACATATATTGTTGCTTGTTTGTTTACTATGTGTCCAACCAAGGCTTGTTCAGTACTCAGCACTCAGCACTCAGCACCGCTGAGACGTATGAGGATGATAATCACTGAGGTATTTACTTACATTTATAATAACGAATAAGTATAAAATTGAGATAAGATGATTAACGCAAACATATGAGGATAAATGGACATGACAGATTGGCTCATCCCTAGTCACCTTGAGTAATAATATATATACTTTATAGCGTCAACCACACCTTTTCGTTTCCAAAATTCCCTTTTCATTGGACTCATCTTTATGACTGCTAAGTAACTCACTCATTTTTAAGCATACATACATAAACGATAAATGACATGTGAGTTAACAGTGGTCCTCACGCTTTATTCTTCCGATGTGCGTATATAAATCAGTCGAGTTCGACTCCTGACATCTTATATATATAGTGTGTATGAGTAAGGTAATCAGTGTAGTGCCTTTGCACATCTCTCTTGAGGCAGTGGGCGGTATGGCAGTTACCTAATCGCATTTCAAAACAAATGAAGTGTATTTACTTCAGAGTCAATACTTAGACATGATATTGATAATTTTGTGTAACTAGAATTCAAAGCAATTGGAAAACAGTTTGATATGCTTTTGGTTGCTATGGTTGTTGGGACATAATGCTCTCATGTTTGATAGCGCTATAAATATTAGAATGTTGTGCAAATGGAATTGCATAAATAATGGCAACGAGCTCGACTTCCTTTGAACAACAACTTCCGCTGGAAAGTAAAAAAGTAAAAAAGCAAAAGCGCATTTCCGTTTGCTGCTTGTTGCTGCCAGCGTATCAGTTGACAATTGGCCATAAGAAATGCTGTGCACTCTCAGCTAACGAGCGTACAATGCACATATGTTGGTGCTGACGGGGACTCAAATGCACAAAGAGACATTTGTCGAGTCCATGCTGCAGCTGCGATGCCATCAAAAATGTATGAATTTGTTGATTTGACGGAAGTAAATATTTGGCTAACGGATGTGCGCTCCACTTGTGTCGAGTCATCGTCGTAAACGCTGTCGAGTTGCTGTCGGGCGAAACGCTCCATAAAAATTTGATTAGTTCGCCAAGAGCAATTGAAAGAAGCCATTTCAAATTCGAATTTTCAGCAAAGATACAAGCCCAGAGGCCTAGGCCAACGGCTCGTGCCCAACCTAAATTTGCAATTATGCTTGACTGCAATTTATACATATATACATTATTTGATTGTGTATGTTTGGGTGTGCACGTAAATGCTATCAGCGTCAAAATGTATGCTTGATTCAATAGTTTGGGTCTCTGGCCTCAGGGCTGATGGGGTTTTGGGCAAAACGCAATCTATGACGCGCTTGCAACGCGTGCTCAATCTCAAAAGTGGCATATTCAAATCGAGCAACATTTTGCGAATGTTGCAGTTGCATGCGCTGGCGTGATGTGTGCATGTCTGCATGTGTGTGTGTGTGTGTGTGTGTATTAGCGCACGCACAGACACCAAAAATGGCTGCCACTGTCGCTGTCTGTGTGTGCTCAACTAAGCATATCGACGTCAATAAATCATCCAATAATGCGCTGATGCTGATGCTGATGCAGTGTAGAGCGCAAATGGCGCCTCTTGTAGCAGCCCTATACCAATGCTGGTGGGCGTGACAGTGGGCAACGGCACAAGTCTGCTGAGCTAGCTAGCATGTCTTTTGCCATTTCCGGAATTACGTACGAGCTGCTGTTGTTAGCTGAGTGCTTTTTAACTTCGGCTGTGGCAATCGCTGTCAGACTCGTAGCAGCAGACGGGACGGTGTCGCCGTCCCAGCCTCCATAGCTGTGCTGCACTTATGTTTGCAGATTGTCAGCATAAAATGCAAGAAGAGCATTTCACAGATTGAATTTTATTCGGTTGCGGTTATTTCGAGCCATTACGAGTGGCCTGTGTGTGCGTGCGTGGCTGCAAGGAGTGCATACATCAATTTACTAAATCACGCTTAGCACGAGTATATGCTCCGTCTGCTCTGCAAACTAGAAACGCTCTTCCTGTTAAGTGGCTGCCATTTGTTGTGCAGCATGTTCTGGCTGCAATTTTGTTTTGTTAACCCACAACCGCCAGCCCCTACCTGGCAACACTGTGCACCACTAAGTTAATTATATTCTGTTTGCTCTCCAGCTGCAGCGCTCTGCTTTTGTAGAACCAAAGTGCAGCAGCTTGTGGCACGTTGATGGTACCTCGCATAACAGCTAATCAATTTTGCCGTTAATGTGACATTTGCAGCAAGTTATGGAGGCACGGCTTTGCTCTTGCCACCGCCTCAGCTTTCACCTCTCAGCACCTAAGCGCAATCGTGTGAAAAATAGTTTCGTTATGGCATGCACGCACACATATTTCCAACCGTTCGCCGTTCGCTGTCTAGCAAATGACATTACTTAACGCTGCTCCATCGACATTAATGCGATTTTAATGCGCTGATTTGATTGAAGCCAATTGACAGTTTGCTCTTTGCTCTCTGCCAACAGGCGAAAGAACTGCACGCGAAGACTGCACGAACCGAGTTTCTATAAAGGAAATGCAGATTTTATATTCAAATGGAAAATGGAAAATTGTAAATGTCGTGAACTTTTCTCTTGAACGGAAATTTCAATTTCCCCTGCTCAGTCCTCGGACTGCCGCCCACAATTTTGTATCCGGCGACAATTTTTATTATTTGATCAAATACATTGGCTATAAATGTGATTATTTAAATAAATGTGTTTGGTATTTTAGTGACATAAAACAATTACAAGGAGTCTTAAATTGAAGCTTAAACTTAAGTGAGTTTAATATGGCTAAGGAAGAGAAACTTGTAAACACGAAGCGATTGCGATGAATTAACATGAAAAATCCACAGCACAGATCGAGTATTTACAATAGAAACAGAATGGAATTTCTCTTACGTTAAGCTTTCATCTCATATTTTTTATTGAGTGGCAAATACAATTAATGATATATACGCTTCTCTTTAGATTGAGCGGTGATTGGGCGAATGCCAGTTAACTAAACGAATATCAATTAAGGAACATGAATTCTAATTATTAGTGTAGCATGCCAGTGTAAATGTCCGACTTTACAAGGTATTCTGGAGGAGTCCTAATTAATTCGATATCAATTAACAATCGATATCTGCACAGCAAATTCTGTTCGCTTCCCAGAGGCGCCAGTGCTATCTATTCTTACAATTTGGCGAATCAATCGCCCTCTCTGTTTCTCTTATTCAGACAGCGCGTTACGACCAGACCTTACTCAGCAGCAGAGCCCTTATCTTTCTCTTCGCTGCCGTGAATTAAAAAACAAGTAAAAATTACTAAATATCTGTATTCATTATACGGACCTACACCGTAAATCTTAAATTTCTAGTTCTTACTGTATACAGGCCATGCTTAAAAAACGAAGACATTTTCATCGAAAAGAGGAACAAAATTTATTAAATTAATTCAAGTTTCAAGTATTTAGCTTTTGTGACAGACGGGCAGACGGCCATGGCTATATTGACTCAGCTCGTCGCCGTGAAATTATATTCTCAATGGGTTCAGGGTATAAAAGCTCTTATATTAGACACATATGTTTAAAGGTTTCCGTTGAATATATTTGAAAAAGGCAGCGTTGTATTTGTTGTGTAAGTGCATATTACATCTAAAGCCGCTTTGTTTTGTTTCGACTTCATATAGTACCTACATGAGTCGTAATCTTAGCTTTGTCTGGATCACAATTTCATTTCACCATTTATCAATGTAGCTAAACTACATTGCTGCCTGACATTCAATGCTGTCATAAACGAAACTACTTTTGTTGTTTTGCAATTAATTAGTCAGATATGCGAAATATGCTTTGGTGCACTATGCTCGTCAGAGTCAAAAGGCCATCTGCATAGCTAGCTGCATAGCAAATTTGGGGTCAGTCTGCCTGGCAATCATCCGAGGACATTTGCAAATTCTGTTGGCCCATCTCTGATTAACCTTTGCAGCTGGCCGTTGTGCTTCGTTGCCAATTCGACGTGTGCATGGCATATACAGGTTCACATCTCACCCACATACACACACATTTGTAGTGCCCTAGTGCAGGCAACTAGGCCCCAAAAAGGTGAACTAACCGCTTGTCCCAAAAATTGACAGCGTGGCCGCTCAACGTTTAATTAGAGTAATTAAAACCAGACAAGCGTTGCATTAATAAGCTGCAGCAAACCAGTAACCTGACGACCGGGCAACCGAGCAACCTAGCAACCTAGCAACCTAGCCAACTGACAACAGGGCAACCTGGCGACCTGCTCGCCTATAGGTTCTTGCTGACCTGCAATGTGGTTGGACATTTATGCAAATCGAGGCAGAGGCAAGGCGGCATATTTAAGCTGTTCCTCCTAAATACCAAATCTGCGATTGAAGATTGCAGTGAGTTAAATTTATGCATAGCCAGCAACAAGACGCTTTCTAACTTGAGCATTGCAGCATGCCTTTGTCTCACCATTGTTAATAAGTATCATAATTACCATTCGAGATTTGCATTCACAAATGCATTAGCAGACGACTCAACTTTTTGGCATGCAAATCAGACAGTGGTAATTATACATATATTCGATGCATATCATTAGCATGCATGGGCAATGAGTGCACTTTAAAGAGATGAGGACTGAGACCGAGACCGAGAACGAGTACGAGATGAAGCTAGAGACGCTGCCGCAGCTGGCACTGCTGGTGGTGGTGCTGCATATTTTATAAGGCCAAAGGCAATTGGCTTTTTAAATATTGCGACTCGTTTTCAATTTCTCAGCAGCAATTCCATTTGCATTTTTGCCTTTGACATTATTGTGAGCTCCACTCTATTGACATGGGACTGCAGGGGAACTGTCCATCCGTTCCGGCAAAGCAAGTAGTCGTGCCGTGCTCAGTCCGGCTATGAATTTCCGCTTCCGGTACCATGCAACACGCTTTGCCTGACCACTCAAGTGTAAAAAGTGCCTTTCAAGTTATTTTCCTGTTTCTATTTTACCATCTTCGTTTTCTTTTGCTTCGATTCCAGCTGCTGCTGCGGCTGCTGCTGCTTCTGTCGCTGCCACTGTGTCCAACTCTGTATCTGCGTCTGTCACAGTCGCCTTTGTTTCGTGTTTTTTTCTTGATTAGAATTTTGTACTCATGAATTTTCATTTCCGTTGTTGAATTTTTTAAATTTGCAATGCTTATCTCTTGTCATTGAATTCCTCAGAGCTGTGTTGACAAACAACAACAACAAAAATCGAAATACATAAAAATAAGTGAATTCGCTGTCCAGTGCACAACTGAAAATATTTGCTTATATATTCACATCAATATTATATACACAAGTATTTGTATGAATATATTTTGCATTTTGTGCATTTCCTGTAAATTGTAAATACATATGTACTTGTGTGTAAATCCTTTATATTTCTAACCAGTTGTTTGCCAGATTACATAATGCCTGTCGTTAATTAACCACAATTTTAATTAATAGAAACGTTTTCTTCTGCACATATTTTAATAATTGGAATTTCTGATATTATGGATTTAGTCAGTTGTAATCAGACCTCTGATGAAACTCAAATAAGATGATTGCACTTGATTTAATTACTGCTTGAATGATAAAGATCAAGAGAATTACATAATAATTAATATGAATTAGTCCACATCAACAATACACATGGATATGCTTATGTTTGTCTACTACAAACATTTGCACAAAACCACATTCGAATTCATTTGATTTCAATGAGTTGCTGGAATTCAAATATTATATTGAATTACACAGAAGCTATGCGACTGACTTTAACAATTCAAATGAATGTCTAAATGAATGCAAAATTGAACACATTTATCTTATTTTCTCTTAAGCCTATATAAAAATCTCACACCAAATATATTCTCGAGTTCATAAATGTCTAATCTAATTTAATTGACTTTACTTACCCAGCTCCCCTCAGGATTTTCACCTGCCTGCTCTTCTGCTTTCTCTGGCTGGATGCAGTTACAACATTAAACACTTACAGCTTGTTACTTTGTCGATTTTCATAAACGTACTTTGTGCGATTTGCTTCTCTTACACTCAATTGGCTGCATTTCCACTTGAATCAGTTTCACAAATGCGGCAGATAGTGTGACGACAGTTACAGGCCTTGTTTAAAACCATTTCCCACACACACATCGAATCGATCAATTTTGAATGCGTAAAAACAACTACGAAGCCAAAAGCTAACTGTGACCAACAAAAAAATTCCTTTTGCAGTATTAACAAGTTGCTATTGCTGCTGTAGACGTTGTCGTTCGCAGCATGATTGAATGTCTGATAGCACGTTACCCTACGGCTTAAATGCAACTACAGCATATGTTGCTTATTATGAATCTTATGGATTTTCTTTCCATCTAGTTGGTAAGGCCAACAATATGGAGTGAAAGATGAGCAATAGGTATCGTTATATAAGTTCTATAGATTTTATTATTATTAATTAACACAAGCCCAGTTATATCTCCATTTAAATTTCAAGTAACTTAGTTAGTGCCCAGATACGGTCCTCATGAGCACTTTAATTACAATGATACCGACTAATCAAAGTGGACAAAGCTGAAGTGTAAACAAGCTAAGCGTTGCTAAGATTAGTATTATGTAATAATGAAATGCAGCACATGTTGCATACAAGGCGCATGGGGGAGCTAAACCTGTGATAATTCAAATAATGATGACGCTTTAGCTACAACAATAACAGCAGCAGCACCAGCACCAGCAGCAGCAGCAGCAGCAGCAGCAGCAGTCGCAAAGCAGAGCAAACAAGCAGCCGCAACCACATTGCAGCATCCGCCGCCGCATCCGTCTGGCGGGCAATGCAAAAGCACTTTATTTAAGTGAGTCCCACATGAATAGCCCTTAGCTGGCGGCTGGTGAGCAGGCGGTCGGAGTTTGGCTGAGTTTGTATTTGTAACACTTCTTGCATTTTTTTTTTATTATTTATTTATTCACTGTCTTTATAAAGCATGCATACTCGTATGCACAGCCAACGCTTTAGCGGCTGCCGTAGCCGCAGCTGTGCCCCACCCAAGTCCAATCTTATCTATATGCCTGATACACTGGAAAAAAGTGTTAGCTCGATCGAAAATTCTTAAAATTATAAATATATTGTTGTATCACCAAAAAGTTAGCTTACCAAACAACAATATTTAAAAAAGGTTTCAAATAAGGCTAGTAAAAACTCTCTGAAAACGACAGCAAGTTTATTTCTACAAATTTTATTTGTCGGATACAGTCTCAAAAGAATATTAAGAGTAGTTCTCTTTTGCATACATATTTATTATCAAAGTTAAGTCTTTTAAAATGCTTTTTCTTCAAGTGTATTTTATAATGTGTGTTCATGCACACATACGACGACATCAAGTGCCTTTGGCAGCAGCTGTTCGGCAGGTCTGTGGCTTTGGCTGGGCTGTGGTAGCCTGCGCTGCGCTTGCCTCATTATGTTGAGTTGGCTGTTTGTCTTATTGCAGCGAGCCAAGTGTAATGCAGATAGCTTAATATGCGCTTTAAAACTTGCCAACTTTGTCATTTAATATCTAAGACTTATTCAGCGTGTTTCGTACTTTAATCCTTATCGGTGCAAATGCTTAATCGCTCAAGCAATGTTTGTGAATTTTCTAATCTATTTCGTACAGCATTATTCATAAGCTTTATGCGCCTACAGTTCAGTTGGCCGACTGGCTAGCAACGTGAAGACAGTTTGTGCAATTTATGACCACTGCGCCATAAAATGAAATTGCAATGAAAATGAAAATAATTTACCTTTTAGTAATTTGAAAATTTTAATTAAATGCAATGCCTGGCAGCTGCCAAGCTAGACAATCCGACAATCTCAGTTATGGGCAAAAGGGCAGAAAAGCCCATTCAGCTAGTCGCTGGGCGCCATGTGCGACTGCATCAGCGCACATTTGCATTCGGTCAAGGCCTGTGTAGATAATGTAATACGCACGGCAGGCGGCGCAGAGTCCAGTTCAGTCAAACATGGCAATAATAGAACGCATACACATACGCACACGCACACTCACACGCACACACACTCACACGCCCACACACACATGTGTTTGCATGAACTGGCTGTTATTAAATGCAAGTGCAGCAATCGCCCACGCCTTTGCCCCTGGTCCCTTGCCACTTGGAGCGGTTGGCTGTCAAGCTGCGTTAGCTGTGGCTAACTGTATGTAACCTTTTATATGTATGTATATGTGTGCGTGTGTGCGTGAGTGTGTATGCTTTGTGTTTGTATTGCGTGTGTATCCTGTCTGCATTACAAGTACATTTTGAACAAGTGTGCTGCGTGTACCACTAACCCTAGCATTTTCGGGTTTTGAATTTGCTTAAATTGCCTTGTTGCTGCTTTTGTTGTAGTTGTAGGTGTTGTTATTGTTGTTGTTGTTTCAATCGTTGGTGCTACTATTGCTAGCCTTTATATCTCCATGCCATTTAGTGATTATTTGCATAGGCTTACAGCCAGGAGCTTTAACTAATTGATATCGATTTTGGCCAAGAGCCGTGTGCACTTCTCCAACCGCCTGTCCACACAAACGCACATAATAGTTGTCATGAGTGTGACTATTAAATCGATTTTGGATTCTCGTTCGCAATCTAAAGCTGATCAATTCTGCATGTATCTAAAGTGCACTTTGGCTTCCTCACAAAATAAGCTTCCGCCTTCATACCTAATTAGACTGTTTTCTTGAGTGGCTAAAGTACCCGACCCAGAAGCCGCCCAACGTAGCTTTAAGTATTCATTAAAGACAAGAAACAGTTAATTAGCAAACTGATTGGCCTATTGAAACTGACAGTGACATGAGACTTTAATAGGTCGTAGAAGTCATCACGCTAAATGGTAGCTACACCGCGAGAAATTGCATTGATGAACTCTGCTGAACTGTAGCTTAGTTTACCTTCTATGCATTTGCACTAAATTTGATGGCGTATACGCATTGTTGCGCCAGAAAGATGCAACTTTTTTTCATGACTCAAAGTGCAAGAGAGTGAACAAATATTGCTCTGATGGCATGACTTTCTGGAAAGTTGTCAACACTCCTAAAATTGACAAAGTTTCTCCGGAAGCAGAAACATTGCAACATCATACCATGCATGTCTAATATTGCACCATTCAACGTGTAGTGGCATTTTAGTCTTTTCGTCTTTCCGCCTTCTCATGCGTGCCTGTGTGTGGGTTGTGCAAGTATGAACGACATCTTGTGGCTGAGCTGAGCTGCTGAAATTGCCAGCCATATTGTGGTATGGTGCCTAAATACAACTGATTGCTAACTAAGGTGCATTCAGCTATTGCCTGCACTTGTTTTTGTTGTTGCTAACTGGGTTTGTTTACTGCAACCGCTGGCTTGTGGTTGGCCCGTAGTGCATTTGATTGATTTGGTTAGTCTCATTTGCTAATGCAAATATTGGCAGAGTGGCTCTGGTTGTTGAGCGGTGCCTCTTGCCACTTGGTTCGTTGGTTTGGCTGTGGGTTTCAATTTAAAAATCTAGTTTTAATGAAATTACCATGGCTTTGATTTTGTTTATCTTTACACACCGTTTATTTAATTAATTTGCTGTTAGTATTTGCATATTGGTTTGTTTTAATTCACATACATATAGACCATACATACACACAGATATATGTATATATATAAATATTTGTTGTATATATATATATATATATATATATATATATATATATATATATATATATATATATATATATATATATATATATATATATATATATATATATATATATATATATTTAAATTTTTATATATTAATATTTACCTAAGATACCAATACAATTTCATTGTTGATTATCTATTTTAATTAAATAAAATATATAGTTATATCGTAATTAAAGTAAATTAAATAACAACAGCTTACATTAAAAATAATGCAACCTGCTCAGTTGTTAATAAATTATCAATAGAACAAAAACGTATTTGGAAATTGTGATGATGTGGAAATGAAATCAATGTAGATGCTCTTAAACTCAATTGAAGCACAATTTCCTTTTTGAACAATTCAATTTATCACATCAAATACATATAGAGAGTTTTATGTGTATGTGTATGCATGAGTGCATTCTTATAGCTAACAGACATTTAACGAGCATATATGAATAGTTCTGAAGATCTGTGATAACTCTTGTGGGTTTACAGTCAGTTTTAAGTACATTTAGATCTTGTAAAGTCTTTGTTTTCCATTAGCGAGAATTACGCGTGTTGGTTGGCTTACGTTCTAAAGTTTAGTTTACACACAGAAAGAACAACAATTAGAGTTGAGTTTGAGCTGTCGATTTGCTCGGTTGAGTAAATGCATTTAAATGCTTTTAATTTTATTTTCTTTTTTGGACTTGTTGGGGTCGGTGTCGATATATTTGGATTATTTTGTAATTTCTTTGTTAATTTATTTTTTAGTTTTGGCCAAGTTAGTCAGAGTTAGCTCTTGCTACTTGCTGTTTGGTTAGTTTTAAACGTGTATAGCATATTCTTGGCGCTCCTGCTCCTTTTTCTCGTGATACCTAGGGGTCGCAGGCTGGTTAGTTTTTGCGATTCAAGGTTCAAGTTCAAGGTTGGTAGACGCTACAGGCATGCAACAAACTACAGTCAAGCACTGGGAACATCGAGTCTACACACATTGCACTTACCTTGCCAACAGTGAGGTCAACTCCTCGCGATCCAATTTCGCCAGCTGCGCTTCGCTGGTGTTTTCCATTACGCGCTGCACCTCCAAGTCCAAGGCGCGCTGCTCCCGCTCGCACTCGGCCTGGTCGCCAAATTCTCGTCCATCGTGAAATCCGGCGGGTGGGCGAAAGCCGTTGGCCGCATCGTTGCCAGTCATCGCGGCTATGGAGGCGGCCAACGAGGCGGCAGTCTCAACCTCACTGCTAGCGCTGTAATTGGGGGCAAGGGAAGGAGCATAACGGAGGAGCATATAACTCATATTGTTTAAATGAATTGCTTATCATAATGGAAATTATTATTTTTTGTTTTTTTTTTCATTTCTGTGTATCTAGATTGATTTTTGCTGTGGGGTGTTCGATTCGGATTGGTGAGGGCTTAGGTACCTGAACTACCTGTTGTTACTACCGGGGCACTTTCGTCGCTCCAATGTCTGGTTGCCAGACTGCAAGCCATGCTTTCGGGTCCGCTGTCCTGCACTGCGCTTCTCTAGAGCCAATCCAATATGCCGCGGTGTATTGTGTCGTCGCTCCATTGCCGGTGAGCTTTGGTCATTGTTCGACTCGGTGCTGGAGTCGGGCCGGAACATATCTGTAAAGTTACAGGCATTGGCTGCGAATGCACGACCGAATTCCCGTACGACATACGCACCTAAAACGGAGCGTCCGTCACTGCTGCGAGACGACTTGCAAGGAACTCGATAGGTCGGCATGTTGGAGAACTCAATGCTTGGGCTGATGCTAGTGTCTGACTCGGACTCGGCCACCACGCCAGTATTGCCGGTTTTGGCACTGCGTGCACCACTCGATTTCTTGGAATGACCAGATTGGGAGCCAGCGACCATGGTCATGGACTTGCTCAACGTGGACTCATCTGAGAATGACAGACTCAGCTTTGAGCTTAATTATTGACATATAATGACATACCATCGGTGTTGTAGTAGCGCTGCTTGTGCCAGCTGGACTTGCTCTTGACATGCCCAAAGCCAGTAGTGGGCAGTAGCGGATAAGCGGTAGCATTAAGACTCTCGCCCTCCGGGTGCCCAAATGTTTTGAACTGCATGGTGTAGTCATGCGGTGTTTGGACAGCCAGCACCCGAGTGGGGGTCTTCGCCGGAGCGCCAGTTCGTCCGCCATTCACGCTGAACGTGGCATACGGTGAAATCTCGTACATTTCTAAGTAAGTCACGAAGCAAACGAACAATATGCGAGGGAAGCCGTTTAATTGCTACCTGCAGCTAGACAAGTGAGCGCCACTCACCCGAATCATTGCTTTTGTCCACTGTCTTCACTGGCGAGGCGCTGTACACCTGCTGATTGCGTCGGTTCTCGTGCTCCTCCTTGAACTCCGCGGGCAACGTGCGAGACTCATAGCCCTCGGTAATAGGACCGCAAAGGGTGCGTCGATGGCTGATAGTCAATCCGCTGCAAGAAAATAAAAGCTCAACTCAACGATTAGATGTCTAATTAACTAAATCACTGCTTGAAATTGGAATTCGTCGACCGAAGGCAATTTATTAAGTTGCTTAGCTCTCAGAAAGTCGTTAAGTTGATAAATTGGATTTATCATTTAAGAATCCAGTAAATATTATTAATTTTCCATAAATAAAGAAATGGGTAAATTTAAAAAAAATTGGTTTTCATTTGATATATCGCTCCACATTCACCTGGTGCATCACCTGAGCCCCTGTTAATTAAAGCTTAATTAAGGTTCGAAAGCAATTACGTTTCTTCAATTACGTTGCTCCCCTCAATACCCCAGTTGAAATTGCCTCCCTCCCACCCATTTTCTCCCACGGCCCCTCCCCTGGCGCTTACATCGTCATGATGGACATAATAATTATGACAACAACAATCAACGTTGCCAGCCAATCACCGGTGGTCGGATTTGTCACATTTATCAGATTGTTCATCAAATCATTTTCCGTGGGAATCACTGATGGTGGTGGTATAAGGCTGCCGTCGATGTTCGTGGTGCTGAAATGATAATGCTCCGTCGTTTTAGCCGCATCGTTGGTGGCGGAGATGCGCAGCTGGTACCATTTCGAGGGTAGAAAGTCGCAGAATATTAAATTTTCGCGGTTCTCCTCGGCGTTCGAAATATCCGATGTGACAACTGTCCAGCGTATGTCACCTGAGGGACAAAAAAGAAGAAAGTAAATAAAAAAGGAAGAGTAGGCACTCAGACGCTGTCGCGTAATGCTCGCCCTTGGCGACCGTAGACATATTTTCATATCAGACACAGATAAACAAAAATATATCCTATGTAATAATATCTTCAGCTTCAATATATATATTTTTAGCTGCTGTTCTGTGTGGCTATATAAACTTAACACGCTATCAGACGAGGCTTTAGTCGTGCATACAATGTAAATCTCTTTGACTTTAATGACAGAAAATAAGTTTCAATACCTCGAATATTTCATAAATTCAATATACCCTTCTCACTTCATGAATGAGTATAAAAAAAGCAAACAAGTCATGTTTTTTTCGGCCAAAAGGAAATTATACTTCATACGCCATGTTGCACTTGGCTTCCCCATTCGAAATAAAAATTGTATAAATATTTATAAATAAATATGTATGTTCATTGCTCAGTTAATTGAAAACGTAAATAATTGCATTAATTTAATTTCATAAAAAATGAATATTAATAATTATTGTAGGCGGAACTTAAATACTCTCGCACGGCTATAAGCTGGATTGCTTTCAGTGCTGTCGAACTTGAAAATATTCATCGTAGCTTTTATACTTTTCAGATTACAGATTATAATGTTTGCTTTTAGCTTTTGCAGATTTGAAGGACCTTTAATACAATATATATCAATAATAATGAGCTGATTTCGCACTTAAAAATATTCGCTGTGCTCGGAAAGAATGAAAATTCATTATATATTTGAACATACCGAGTGGCCGATGCTCGATGGAGAAGTGATGAATGCTGCAGCCGCCATTGTGCCACGATGACAGCTTCAAATTCACACAGGTTGCATTTGTGGCAATTAGTTCATTGCCATTGGGCGCCTGCGAGGCTGTGTGGAATGTAAATGAATATGGAAATGAATGCATGTGGGAAATATTCAGCAGTGAGTGGTTATTGTGGTCAACTGAAATTTGAATGCAGCCGCAGAAAGTGCAGACGCAGTTGCTGCTCGACTGGGCCAGCTCATTACTATGCAAATGCAAATGCTGCAAATGGGGGCTGCGAGCTCACCTTTTCCCTTGGTCCAGACATTAATTTCCTCACTGGCCGCACCATTGCCCACCAAATTGTGAGCCGACATTTTTATAATGTACTGATTTCCACACTTCAGTCCCGTCATTGTGTAAGCGTTATTCTCTGGCAGCAGCTCAGTCTGTGCCCAGCTATCGCCAGCGGTGCGGTATGAAATAGTGTAGCCCTGCAACGGCGCGCCCCCATCATCGGGCGCATCCCAGCTGACACGTATGCTGTCAGCGGAAGCATACTGCACGATGATTTGTGGTGCGCCGGGCGGCCTCATTGCAATCACCTGATATTGGATTTCGTCACTACCAAAGAGATTGTTTGCCGTGCATGTATAATTTCCGGACAAGCTGCCTTCCACTCCTGTTAAGCGTGCAACGCAAAAAGCGGATCAAAAGATGTAAATGCAAATATTCTGCATCACAACTCTTTAGTACTTACGGTGAATCCTCAAATTGCCCTCATTGGTCACCTCGTAGAAGGGGCTGAATGTGACGGGGCGATCACGCGTTAACCAACGCGCTCGTGGCGTTGGATTGCCCACAGCGAGGCACTCCAGCACGAGTCTGGCGCCAATGGCCTTGCGCACCACCTGACCAAATGAGGCGATGCGTGCAGGTGCTACAGCAAGTGCACAACAAAACAATATTAAAACCACTGCATACAGTTAGGTGCACGAAATTTAAATATTGACAACGCTGCTGCGGTCATTTTGTGCAACATGGGACCCATGTATGAAATTTTAATTAAAACGAAAATCACACAATCGCCTTTGACGGCATCATTTGAACCGTGTAAAAACAGGCATAAAGCACTGCCACGCCTACCTCGTGTATTGGTTGCCTGAGCCACAACAGACGTGGGCTCGCCCTCGCCCACGGATGTGGACGCAGAGACCCAGAACTCGTACATTTGATTCTCGGCCAGGCTGCGTGCCTCGAATGTCACAGGATAGCCGTTTTCATCAACGCGCACCATATGAGCTGATCACCAGCAAAAAAAATGGAGAGAGGTAAAAACAAACATATTCGTGCAATGTGTTAGCCACGCCCATTTCGGATACTCACTCTTGGTTTGGCCCTTGCGCCCAGCCTCACGCGCATATACCGTGTAATGCGATATGATGCCGTTGCGATTCTTCGGCGGCAGCCATGAAATTAAAATCGAGTCAGCCGTCAAGGCAGCCGCTTTAATGGCCGCCGGAGCATCGGGCACATCGTCATCGGTTTGGCAAAATAACGGCTGACTGGCCAGGCCATCGCCGGTGGCCGTATAGGCCAGAGCCCGTATCGAATAGTTGGTAGCCTTGAGCAGCGTATGCAGATAGGTTTCCAGGTTCGAAGTGCGTTTTATCTCCAGTTTGGCAGGGAAGTCGACTGTGAAATTGAATTGATAAGCCATATTGTTATTGTTATGTTATGATAAAAGAACCAACAGCAACTTTACTATTGAGACTTCAAATGGGCGCAGAATACAAAAACAATTTAATTGGAAAAAATATGGTCTTGATGAACTAACTACAGAGCTTAAGTAAACTTTTGAATGAAAATATAGTTCTTCACTTGAGTAGTATAACATAAGTAATGCCTACAACATTAGACGGATGTGTTCGAGCTTTCATGGCAATGGTTGACATACGAACTTGGCTGTTTACACAGAGCAAGAATATTTGTGTGACAACGGAGACATTATTGAAGCCTTACACATTTCGTGACGAAGTTACAAAAGCCTCTTGTAAGTAGCATCTTCCAAAAAATTTTACATAATAACAAACGAAAAGTCACTTTGAGGGTAATCGATTTAAGTAGATGAAAACTGGAGATGCTTGGGCCGTGTAAATAGTATCGATTGCCAAGTACGTACATTGATTTGATAAGCGGTGCCAATATCCACAACTTGCCGGCTCATCAATGTGCTGACGCACAGCTCGGCGCCAAAACCAATAAACCAAACAGCCAACTTGCCATTTCATCTTCTCATTTGTTGCAGGCTCTGGTACCACTTGCTCGTTTCCCCCTTTCGCCCCCCTGGCGTCTACACAATCATATCGATTGCTGTTTAAACAGCGCTCGTCGCTTGCAATATCAACAAAATCAGCACCATAAAGTGCCAACTGGCAACCACAAAATCTAGATGCGCTGGCCTGGGCAGCCAATACTCACTCTGATGCACTATGGGGCGATATAAAATTTTATAGCCTTGTATAATGCCACCATGGAATTGCAGTGGCGGCTCCATCCATGATATCTTCAAGCTCTGCGAGGATAGCGAAGAGCAGTTAACGGTTTGTGGCGCGGCCTCAGGTACTGCAAGTATTTAAAACGATTGGAAATTAAATTTTATGATTTGGCATTTGGAATTAAAGAATCAGTTGGATAAAGCAACCCAAATACAATGAGAATATTCAGTTCAGTTTAATCAGAACTTGGCTGGAAAGTATTTTTTTCCAATTTAATATTTTTCTTGTTTAAAATCCGCCTCAAGATCCAGCTTAAGTAACTGCAATCTGTCTAAGATGACAATCGAAATGACACTTACCGCCTTCGGCTGTGGTGCCAAAGATGGGCGCACTCCAGGGCCCGGAGCCGAAACTGTTGAGAGCCCGCACAGTGACTGCATAGCGCGTGTACTTACGCAGGCCGCGTAGAGTAGCCTTCGTAGTTGCCCAACCGCTGACAATGACCGACTTGAGGGAGCTGTTCACCACGCTGATGTAGTTAATATTTTGCTTTTCTTCGGTGCAGTTAACGGTGTAGCCAATAAGCTCGCCGTTCCACGACTCGCGTGGCGGTATCTGCAAGTGGTTAGTGAAATGTGTTTGGGAACTAAGATGTGTCGAGCTGGTACACCCACCTGCCAGGTAATAATCAGATCACTTTCACCGCCCGTTTGCACCTGCACATTTGATGGTGCCTCTGTGGGTGCTTCCTCCTGTGTTTTAAGCACAATGGCCTCCGTATAGGCACTACGCTCAATCTCATTAATAGCCTGCATGCGTATGAGGAATGTCGTAGCCGGGGACAGGCCAGCAACAATAGCGTTTTCCCGTAGATCGCTGTCATAGCTAACAAGGATACGGAAAAAGGCAAACTCTTTCAGAGATTCATAAACAGAAGCAATCAACACACACACACACACCTGCGACTAATGCTCGTCGATGGCAGCGTGACATTGATGACATTAATGCCATTCCAATCACCGCCGGCGGCGCCAAGCGCTGAGTGCGACTGCAGATACTTGAGCGCCTGATACTGCACGAGGTAGCTGAGCACAGGCGAGTTGCCATCGAAGGGCCGTCGCCAACTGAGCTTGACGGTGCGAGAGCCGACCTCGAAGACTTCCAGATTGGATGGGGTGTCGGGTCGCTCCTGCACGGCAAGAAAAACAATTTGCTCGGCACGGCCATATGGATTCTCGGCAATGCAACGATATACTCCCGAATCATGGCGATCCGAGTGTCCAATGGTTAGCTGAGAGTCCACGCCTTTCTCCGTTTTCATTTCCGCAATGTTAAAGCGAAAGTTATTCATATCGATACGGCCATTGTTGTGTGTCCAGGCAATGCTTATGGGCTCGTCACCCTTCGCATGACAATTCAATGTAACCGGATCATTGCGACGTGAGCTGACATTACGGGCGGGCTGTTCGAAACGCGCTGGCTCTGCATGATGTATAGAGTTGAATGGAGTTGGTAATCAGTGGTTATTTTAATCCTGTCTATAAGGCTGCAATTTGAATTACCATTAACATTGATGCGAATTATCTTCTTGAGTCCGGCGCCAATTCCATTGGTTGCCTGGCACATGTAGAATCCCTCATCGTTGTCCGTGGCCAGATTGAGGAGCAGCGAGTGGTTGCGCATGTTTAGTGGCTTGAAGTCTTTTGAAGCTTTTCCTGCAAGCGAACCCTTAATTAAACTAATTGCTGCTCTCATTCAAATTGGACTGAGCTAATTAATAAGCCAATGGTGGACTTTGGCGGTGGGTCAGCACGTTTAACCCATCCAATTTGAATGAGCTGAGGCGGCAGGCTGTGGGCCTAAGCTGTGTGGCCCGGCCAATTGGCAAACTTACCCTGTCCTTTGAACCAGGTAATTGTTGGAATCGGATATCCTTCCGCCTCGCAATTTATCGATATTGTATTGCCTAACATAATGGCCGTGTCCATGGGCTCGTAGCTCCAGCGCGGCGCAACTGAAACGTGACCGGGACACAGTACCGAAATGTAACGAATGAAAGCGCGCCAAGTAAACAACAAAATTAACAACTTGCTGTTTGTGTTTCTCTCGACATGGATGTGTGTACATATGTAGGTGTGTGTCAGTGTGTGTGGTGTGTGTGAGTGTTGTGTATGTTTTTCAGTGTGTTTTCCGAGAAAAGGTAAAGTGCTAGGAGAACTGCCACACAAATCCTGCGTGATTTATTTTGAAACAGCTGCAAAGCGCATCAATAGATAGAGCATCTCACTAAACAGAGAACTTGCCCATTCTATTTCTTTTGCTTTTCATGGTCCAACAAACTTACCGCGCACTTGTAGTTCCGCCGTGTAGTTCACCTTGGCAGCCGCGTTGCTGGCATAGCAGGTGTATTTGCCACTGTGCTTGGCGCTGATATCCTTAAACACCAGCAGCGAGTAAAACTCCTCCTTCTTTTCAGTAATCTTGTAAATTGAAACACACACACACACACATAAGTAAGATACAGCATCAGCAGCATCAGCAGCAGCAGACACAGCAAGAACAAAAATGTTTCACAAGTTGCGCTAAATGCAATGCTAGTTCGACATCTTTGGATTGCCAACTCACCTGCAGGCTGAGGGGAATGACACTGTCATCCTTTCTCCAGGTAAAGTAGATGGGCATGTCGCCAGAGGATACCGCGCAGGTGATTTGTGCGCGCCCGCCCTCCTGCAGATTCTTGGGAAACTTGAAGGCCTCAATGACAGGCGGACCTGGTGAGCGATTAGCCAACGTGGCAGACATTAATGCGACATCCAACTGAAGGAGAGTCCCCGCTTCAACTTACTGTTCACATTCAATTGCATGTCGCGACGCGCCTCTTCGCCCGCCCGGCTCCTAACGATGCACGTGTATATGCCCTGATCACGCCCCGGCTCCACATTCTGAATGACAAGCTGCCCGCCCTCTGGCACTGTAGAGAGTGTATAGTGAGCGCCTTGGCCAAAGACAAAATAAAAATGTGTATTAAATTCTGCTATTCCTGCAGGCTTCCACAGCAGCAGCCACTCCCGTTGCTAATGTTGGCCCTGCCGACCCCACTCCTTGCTCATTCAGCTCTACTGCAATTTGTCTTACTTGTTGTCAATTCCTGATGCGCCTTCTCCCAGCGAATTTGGTCAATTGGATAGCCGGCAAACGGACAGCGCACAATTATGTTCTCGCCAGCAACGGCTTTAATGGGTCCAATGGCTCGCACGTACGGTGGACCTGCAGAAACATGTATACATAGATGTGTGAGTGTGTGTGCATGCATTTATGTGAGAAAGCGTTGTGTAATTTATTAAATTAGTTACAAAATGCAATTAGGCAGCAGCACTACGCCAATGCTTAATAATTCAAATTATATTTTGTTCGGGACAGATGCGATGTTAATGCATAAAATGCAGTCGTTACTGGCGCCACAGGCTGCAATTTTGTGTTTCACTAATGCGGCAGTTGCGTAAATTGCAATATGTATAATTAAATAGCCTGTTCCACATTTTGACCCAGTACCACAGCACGTATGCGCAATGTCCCTGTTATATAGCCGTTAACAGAATATTGATTGGTTTTAGATGATTGCCTCTGCATATTTAGTTATATTTTTAATCATCTTAAAACTTTGAGCCTATTATCTAAATATATAACGGTCAATTATGTGTGTTATATAAAAATATAATTTTTTCATGAACTTTTATATATAAATATATTCAATTTAATATTTGGTGAATACAGTTTAGGTTCGAATTAAATTGTCCTCTTAATTACATTGGAAAACTTGTTAGTAATAGAATTATCGTCAATGTAACTGAGTAATGTAAGCTAGATCTGCCAACGAAGGCAAACCATTTCAGATCCACTGTCCATTCGGGCTTGTATCTCAACTGCATTAATAACTGTTGTTGCTCTTGTCCGGGTGGATGCAGGCTTAATTTGATTTTAGATTTCGCTGATGATGGTACACAAGCACACGCCATTTATCATCAATGTGCCCACTCAAATATCAAGCATACGCACACATGCTGGCCCTAGGCAGGCCGAATGGCAGAAGACAGCATCAATCATGAGGCTGGCTCAGGGGCATATGATTAATATATGTCAGATACATATTCACTTATGCATTATTAACACATTAAGATCGAATTATCAAAACAGCTTAAAATGCTCAAATTTGCTCCTAAGTGCTTGAGGCACCAACTGTGTTTGGCGACCCCTCACATATTTGTGTTTTAAATGCCGGAGTTTCTTGTCTGATTTGACAGTGATTATCCCGCTTGCTGGGGACTGCCTTGCCAAACCCTTGTTATCAATGGATAACATTGGCAACATATCGATGGCGACCCCATCGCCGCTGGGGGATTTTTCTTGGAATTTTTTGCTGTATATGCGGGTATTTTCTTTTTTCTTGTTATGTCTACTGCTGCCTTTTGTCACGTTGCCCTGACAAAATGTATTTCCAATCAGTGCGGATGCGACGAGAGCTCTAACAAAATTCATGGCTCAGCGTCTTTTGTGATTTGCATTGTGCGCCACACAAAAGCGCCCTTCGAAATGCTGCACGAGGGTGGGCTGGGGCATATCAAGCTGTTCAATGGGGGTCATGTCGAATAATTGATTTCGCAGCCAATTTATGAACTCACCGTAAACATTCAGCCGGGCGGAGTGCTCAACACTGCCCATGGTGTTGGTAGCCACACACCTGTACAGGCCGCCATCATCGGGACGTACATGGGAAATATTTAAATGACTTATCACATCGCCAGATACATCGACAAATTGGCCAATTGCGAAGCGATGATGCAGAGATATATCCATAATGGGCTGCGAGTCCAGAAGCCATGCGAACTGCAATGAAAATCGCAGCGGATAATCAATAAGAAGTCGCCAGGATATGGCCAGTGCATAATTTGTACACTTAATCAGCCATTCATGTGTTGTGTGTGTGTGTGTGTGTGTGTACGTTTGTCTGTGTGTAATGATATAGCAATGCATAATAATAGCAATAAAACATTTGAACTTACTTGGGGCGGTGGCGAGCCGCTGGCTGAGCACTTAAGCGATATTAATGGCCCCGGACGCACATTCTGCTCAATGAACGTGTAAATCAATTCGGGCACAGTGTCTGCAAAGAGGCAAAAGTAGCACGGCTGATAAATGCCAAACCCTGTCTCATAAACTATGCATGAGTGGGTAGCTGAGAGCTACATCCACATCCAAGCACACAGCCCACAACACCCATGTCAACTTACCGCCCAGCTTCAGCTCTGCCATGGCCTGTGCGCTCGCACGCTGGTTCTCCACGAGACATTGATAGACACCGCGGTCGCGTCGGCCCACATTCGACAAGAGCAGCGAGGTCTTCGATAGGAAGTGTAAGCTGGCAACAAAACAAAAAAGGATGGAAATTTTTCGAAAATCAGTCAGAATATATTGTAGTATGCCAAATGTTGAAGAAATACCTATTTAAACTTTGGCAGGCAAGTAAAAAAAAACTGTGCTTCAATACTGACAACGTTGCATGAAAAAGTCCCGAACATACAATATGCCATAAACTCACGCCGTTTTGTAAGCTAAAAGTGTTGGCTATGTATGTGCATCTGTTCGTGTGTGGGTGTATTTTCATTCCCTTTTTTTCTCTGTGTGTGCACTGGCCTTTTGTTCGCTCAGGCGAAATTTGTTATTTATTTTATTAGCATAAGCATAAAAATTTCTGGTTGATTTGTTATGCTGATTTGCTGGAGCTCAGCTCGGTTTTCCCCTTTCTATTTCGATCTCGCTCTGCTTGACCGCTTTTGGTTTGGAATATATCCTTGGGCAACAGCTGGTCAGCTCGCCCGCATAAACACATATACTAACACGCACACTCTCTCATATATACGCACATAACAGTACGAGGACACACATACTCGAACGATGTTTGTTTTTACAGGCTGTTTGTACTCGAGGCTGTTTGCCAACTTCAATATATTTATGTATGGAAGGATATTTTGTGCTGATGCGCTGCAGTATTCGACTCTCTGCATTTGGCTTTGCCAAGCTGCGTATTATGCAGATTTCACGTAATTTGCATTAAATTATCAAGATTTGCTCAACCCACTTAAACGGATGTGCATGTGCACAGTGTCCACTGTCCGGTCGCAAGCAGCTGGGCAATCTGCCGCTACGAAGATTAACATAATTTATGTTTTGTAGACACACATATGTAGGCACATGCATGAGTATGTGCTTGCACAACTAGTATTCTATTTAATTTTAATTACTTGAATTAATGAATGATAACAAGGATATGCTAATAGCATGCTCTAGCTTAGTTTACCCAACTGTGGCCTTATCGAGCATGGCCAGAATAGCCAGACTTAAAGCTCTGGCTTTGTTTTCAATCAATCATCCGATTGATGCACTCTCGGCAATTGATTGAAATTCTTGAATATTCATTGAAATCAATCAGCATATTTCAACACTGACCCCTACACGCATCAGCTAATGGAAAACGATAGAAAATAATAAAACAAAACTCTTAAACAATCTGTGAATAGCTGATATCAAAAAGCTGCATGCAAAAAATATACCGTTGGCAACAAAATACCACCGAAAATAACAAAAAAATTCAGCTGGATAAATAAAGTGCTGAACAATAGGGAAAAATGAAATTGTTGAGAGCAACAAATGAAGCTCTGCTGCTTCACCGACCCGAACCACTCTTCCATCGCGCATCAATAATAATACACAGCGATAAAACATTTTTGGATCGGAGCAGCCTTAACAACTCCAGTGCAACAACAACAATAACAACAGCCTGTAATCTACGGCTTTTACCCAATCTATTTTCAGTATAGGCTGTACCCATACAGAATGGGCAAAAAGGGTATAGTGTGTGTTGTCTGCATTTATGTAACAGCAAGAGGCATATAAAGTATTTGCAGAATGTGATACAAAGCTAGATGAATGAATATTGAGAGCCTGCCACCGTTGCCCCCGAATTGAAGTAAACTATATGTGCAGAGACTTGCACTTCAATATATGTATATGCAGATTATGCGCTGACAATTTAATGATGATCAGAAATGAAGAACTGGAGCTATTTATGTCCCACAATGAGGCCAATGGGAAGAAGTTTTATATATTTAAAGTTTTATATAAAAAGCTAAATTGTTCTAAACAGCAGGGATAGGATATCTGTTAGTCGCGAGCTCCAATACTTATTGTTTTTCTTTTTGATTTTGACAAACAGCAAATTTTGCAACTATGGTAAAAATAAAAAAAGGGAGATCCCGTTTGAAATAGCCTACGCTCAGTACGGGCTACACACAATGTTGCATGTTGAAGTTGCATGTTGCTGTTACTACTGGCGCTATTGGCGCTTGTTACATACTGCTGGTATACTTACTTTTTCCGACCGGTGCTGAGTGCATTATTCGCTTGCAGCGGTTTGCCATTGTGGAGCCAGTCGATGCCATCGATCGCCGAGCCCGTCGTTGTGCAATTGAAAATTGCCGTTCCGCCCGAATTGACAATTTGTACTTGCGGTAGTATGTGCACAGATACGAACGTATTTACACTGAGCCGAATTTCGATGCGCTGCTCTCCAAACTGATTCGATGCCTGGCAAATCTGCAAAAAGAGCGAGTCACATAAACTGTAGAAGGGGCCAGTGCTACATAAGCCAGTCAAAATCAATCAACTCTGTCATATATATCACAACGATACATGGCACAATGCTCGAGCCCTGCATGTACGTATATATGTATATATAGTTGGCAGACTGTGCATTAAACACAATATTCCGCTGCCATGCACTATGGCAGATAGTCAAACTGCTTGACTTTAGCCATTTGATTGACTGACTAACTGACAGTCAGCGCTTGTCAATGGATTGAGGCTGATGTGTGTGTATGTGTGTGTGTGAGTGTGTCTGCCAATGATAATACTTACCCATTTGCCTGTGTCCCGCTCGTCAGCATTTTTGATAAGCAGCAATGTACGCGAGACTATTACGCGCTGCGAGGATGGTATGGGATAAAGCGCTGCCGAGTCTGAAACGCGGTACCAACTGAAAAGTATATAAATAAGGATGTACGCCTAGTTAGTTATGGAATGAAACAGATATACATTTTATACATTTTTTGAAGTAAGTAAATCAGCGCTAGTTGAGAGAGCAAGCCTTAAAGTTGATATAGTATTTAACTAGTAATTTAACTTCATATATTTTTATTTACAATTTATTTTAAATGTATTTTTTGTCTTTAATATGCAATAGACAACTAATAGCATTAGTTTCAGAATAGTAACTGGCTGAAATACTGAACATTAATCAAACATGCCCATCAGAGCCATTTCATTGATTCAGATAAGTTAATTGACAGTCGGGTCTACCTAACGACCGACAATCTTGCATCAAACAGATGAAACGTAAAGTCAATTCGCAGTTAACGCAGCGGCTGCTCTAATGGGCTTTACTATTTGAAATTAATTGTTGAATAACTTTGGTTTTGAATGCATGGTTCTTCTCTTTTTCTGGGCATATTGATGGCAACCAGTTGTGTCTACTTGAAATCCACAACATAACCAATTTCTGTTTTCATCACACTGACCTACACAGTATATCTGAAATTTCTAGCTCTTACGGTATATATCCACGCTTAAAAAATAAAGGTCAAATATCGAATTTGATCGATAATAAGAAAATGAAATTAGTTACCGCAAAACAGAAATAATCTCGTACTGCATAGGGCACGAGTTTACATTTAAAATTTCAATTGTCTAGATTTGGACTGACAAACACTCAGATGGACAGACGCGCGTAGCTATATCGACTTAGCTCGTCGTCCTGATCATGAATATATATACTTTATAGAGGCTGTCACGCGACTTTCTGCCTGTTACATACATTTGAACACAGTCATTATAGCCTGAAATCCCATTTTCAATAAGTTTGGGGTATATAATAGTAATAAGAGATTATTTGTAATATTTTTTGTAGATTTTCTATTAACATTATTTTTGTATTCACGTGTGACTAATAGTAAGCCGCTTACACGGCTTAATATTAACACTTTGTATTTATTTAAAATTCATTAAAAAGCATTCTGGCACACAAGTCCTATTGTGAGTGTATAACAAATGTATAATAACAATACGCTACGTTGTATATAACTTATTCATAAACACGAATAAGTAAATATTTCAGATATTAGACATTCTCTCTTGAGCACGAAGACACACACACAGACGCACGTCCCACACGCACAGTAAATATAAATACTTTTGATGAAATCAATAAGAAGCACTCAGCTTGTAAGCCATAAACCGATTTCACTCATTAGCCATGCCAACCACGTAGGCAGCTCGGACTAAACTTCAACTAAAAACAAAATTATCGCATTTTTCTCGCATTTATAGCAATCATAACGTGCCAGAGGGCTTCGGCATTTGGGAGTTAAAACGAACAGAGAGAAAGAAAGAGATGTATATATATATACATAGATAGGGAGAGAGCAGAATTTACTGAAAATATGCTGTATAAATCTCGCGTCTTGCCGTTGTCTGGCACTTGGCTGCTCTGTGGCTTGCCATTTGAAAATATTTCTGGCATTTCACGTAGCAAGCAGTCGGAGAGCAGCGCTTTTTGCATGTTTGTCTGGTGTTTGTTTAGATACACCATGACAGTTTTGTGCCCTCGCCCCGGCGGTTGTTGAGCCACACTCGTCTTCTCTCTGGGACACACATCAAGTGCTTATGGCTGCATGAAATTTTAATAAGCCCGACAAATGGGAAGGAGATTCCCAAATTTCATCTTTCCCACAGACGCATCGGCCTGTCAATTAACCAGGGCTTTTATACTGCTAATTAGTGCCAAATGTCTGATGTTATTTGATACATTTTATTTACTGACTTTGAGTGCCCTTTTTTGTTGTTGTTTGTTGTTTACCCAAATAGGTTTTCATTGCTTGGCAGCGAAACGTTGATTTTTGTAAGTCGATACATTGAGTATTGCATAAACAAGATGATTAAGTATTTGCCAAGTTACTTGGCATAGGGCCAGCCGCTTTATTAGTTTGTTTTTGTCAGCATAGATAGCACATGGCTAATGCTACGCTATCAGAAAGCTTTCTACATTAGGCCAGGCAGATCTTAATGTAAAGCCCATGTAATTAGCTGAGGCACGGCTGCCTCTAGTATGCAATAAAACCTGTGTCCCACGCAGACAGCCAAATGCACTTAAATGCTGTCTATTAATGTTGCCCAGCACTGCTCCTGCCATATGAGTGTTGATATTTTATTGGCAGACATAGAAGCTGTCAGCTGAATGGATAGTAGCATATCGTCGGCAATAGGCCGCAGGAATCCGAAAGAGGTTATTGAGGTAGTACTTACGTGAATATGGGAAAAGGATTGCCCTGTATATTGCAGGGCAAATGCACATCGTTGCCACGTTCCACTTGGATTTCCATAACCGGCTTTTGGCTGGTGCTTGGCGCCAAATTTTTGCTGAGCTCTGTAACGAACATCGAACGTTGATTCCGCCATGTTTTAGTTAGCGCATAGTTGCCTCAATCCGATTACTTTTCGCCTTACCTTTCACCTGAAGCATGACCGCCTCACTACGCTGCCGGTCCCCATTCAATGTGTTGGTAACCAGGCAACTGAGCTTCACCAGGCCGTCCTCATTGCGCACTGACCGCACATACAGATCTCCGGAGGCAGCCAGCACCACATAGCGGCCAGCTGCAGGGAAGCCAATATCAGGGAGTCGTAATTCAAAAATGGCATATAACAATAGCAGCAATAAGGAATCAAAAACAAACAAAAAAGCAAAACAAACTAGCCAACAACCAAAAAAGCATAGTGAAATCAAGTTCCTCGCTGCGTATACGTAACATTTATCAATAAATGTCAACGCTAACAGCAATACAGAGCAGCAACTGCACATCCCTCAGGGCATGCTGTATCGCAATAGCAAACAGGCAGAGTACAATGCTAGCATGTGTACATAAATTTCAGCAGCAGATAAACACCCGCACAAGCACAGAGCAGTATCTGTGTGTGTGTGTGTGTCTCTGTAAAAATGTGGCAACACTCACCAACATCCGACAGCTCCGGCAGCAGTGTCTCCTCGCCTCGATGCCAACTGGCCACGCGCACATAAGGCCGCACATATTCCGGTATAGCACACTTAATCAACGCCGAATTTCCCAAATAGACTTCAGTGTTTTCCACGTGCACATGAAAGAGCCGACGAACCACTGCAAAAACGAGCAACAGAGAACAGAAACAGAGTAAAAAAAAGAGATACAGATGAGAAGCTGAGAAATTGCCGAAAATCAACAATCGTTGCGTGCCTATTGGGCTAAAGTACTCTTCGACTCTGCGAGCATAAAACGCTTTGGGGCAGCCCATTGGAGCCTGGGAAACCCCATTGCAACCAGTGAAAAAAATGGGACCGTGGAGGTCAACAGGCAGGACAATAAGAGCAGTGCAATGCAATGCAAAACTGGCAGCAGTTTAAATGAATGAAATTGCCTGAAATTACATGCGAAACGGAAGTGAACAGATCATAAAGAAAGAAAGAAACAAAAGCGAGTAAAAAGTAAAACCAAAAATGCCCTGCGCAATATATGACTCGGAAAAAATATCAAAAAATGATATATATGGGAAAATTCGCAGCGCAAATATTGAATGAGATTTTAAACGACTATCATGCATCGCATGTTTTCCAGTTCACGTCGGGTCGTCAGGTTGATGTGGGCCAGTCGCCCTGCGGCTGCTGACTGTATGACTGGCTATATTTAAATGAAATCGGCATTGACAATATACGAATATTGACGGGATCAGATTGATTTGATTTCGAAATGAATCTTTGAACGTAAATAGAGGGAAATAAGAAATGTTTCCAAATATTAAACTAAACAAGTTTTATAATACATCATTTTAAACTTTAAGAAACTTTAAGTTAATATTAATATAATGTATTACATCTATTCAGCAATCTTCAATTTGTGTGTGGAGAAAATTTAATGCGCCATCTTGACAGAGCATCAACATTAATTTAGTGGCAACGCCTTGAGGCATGCGGCAGCAGAAGATGATAGGAAATACGCAGGTTATTAAAGTGATATGTGCAGAAATCAAAAACTAACTCACAGCTGACAACTCTGACAAGCAGAAGTGAGGTGCAACCAAATCATGATAACTACACACACAACACACTCACGGCAACAAAAAGATTGCTAGCAAATGTCAGGATAAAGCTACAGCAGCAACTGCTGTACGTGAGCTGCTTATGAATGTGCACTACACCCATGGTCGATGGGATCTTTTTGTAGGTATTTGTATTTGCGGGCTGCAGTGCATGCTAATGGTGCCTGCCGTGCCATACACTCTATAGCTGCAGCGTCAGCTACTTTAGTCTACTTTCCGCTTACCTGCTTGCACCTGCACATTGCGACTCAATATGGTGCCGGCCTCATTGCTCGCTCGACAACGGTAGGTGGCCTCGTGTACATCCGTGCGATAATATTGCGCCAAAAACGGTGGGAAGTGCAATGTGCCATTGCCAGATATTTTTCTAAAAGCAAAAAAAGAGAAAAGAGAATGTAAAGAAACCAAATATATATAGACATACACACAGAATATAAGCAGAATGCAATATTTTAGTACGTTAAGTCTTGGGCTTTCGTCGTTATTTATTTATACACATTGAGAGCGCGTTACACAAAAATTTGTTGCACAAAGCACCCAAAATGGCAGCCACTTTGCCGGCGAATATTTTATATTGCAACTATAGGCGAAGATTTGCATAAAAATGCAATAAACCTAAGGATACTGCGACGAATAGACATGCACGAGCCAAGCAGCTGGCAAATGCATTTGCACGACAGCTACTAACAATAGGACTTAACAGCAACAGCCGGAACTCCACAAGGAAGTGTATACTGTGCAGAGAGAACAGTAGACTGTTTACAGAAGATATGCAATCTAAAACAGGGATTACTTCTATCAGAGTATCATATGAATCAATGATATTCAGCATTGGCATTAGAGTACTTACACTTCACCTTGTTGTGAATTTTAAACATATTTGATATTTCAATAAGTATATCTCTTCACATTAATAGAAAACAACAAAATTGTTGAGTTCTCTATAAATATTAAGGCAAATGATTCATCTAAAAGTCTATGACTTGTTCAGTACTAAATTCAGTTAAATTCACTAAAATTTAAGTTCAAAACTAATCTCGGGCCAATAGTCAACTCAGCTCTATTATCTTGTAGATTTTATGTATTTAATTGGCTTCATTAGCACTCGCAAACAACGTTCCATCACATAATTTATGTTGTATTCATCGAAAGCAAAGACCAAACAGTGATCCATAACATTCCATGGAAAGCACAAAGCAAAGGATTCCTAGTCAACAGTCGGTAATTATTTCAGTTGAAGCCAACTAACAAGCAATAACGCGAGCAGAGCAACCGAGCTGCGGGTGGACAGCAACTGAAGCAACAACTACAAAACACATCTAAAAAGTTCATCAAGCGCAGTTTTCCAAAAAAAATAAATGAAAAAAAATATTTAAGTGCTGGCAATTTGTTAGCGTCTATTGCGTCTGCATAGAGCAAAATTAAAAATGAAAAAAAATAAATAAATAAAAATAATAAATATGTAAATAAAACCTTTACTCTTTGTGGGTTGGCTAGATAAGTACACATCCCGTACAATCCTGTCCGCGAATAGGTCACTTGAATTCAACTATGCTCTTTAGCAGCTTAAAATAAAATTTGTTTCATTTCTATGCTAGCTGGAGCTGGACTGAAGGGGTGAACAAACACATAGCCCGCAGATGCATAGCAATTCCACGATGAATATTACGTGAATTGCCTGACTCATATATGTGTTTGTGTATTCCGCCGGGATTATCACGTACTTTGAATGACTTTTCGTTGTGCAAAACATACAATTTCTTTTAGTGCACTTTGACCGAACTCTATATTGTTGTGCGGCAAGCGTTGACATTTTTATTATATTTTTGTATTAATTTTTTTATTTTTGAGAAATTTTCAGTTTTTATTATATTTTATGTATATATAAATATATTTTTTTTATTATTATTTTTTAAATCAAACATAATTAACATTTGGGCTTATAAATGGACTTTTGCAATAAGGTTCAAAAGCTGAAGGCATTGCTTATTGCGTGCCAAATCAAATGCGCTTTAAATATAATATATTTTTTTTAAATATTCAAAATATATTGAAGCCAGTGAAGTAAATCAAGCTTATGCAATATAGATTCGCTTTCTTTTACATATACATTTTACTTATTATGCTCAGATCTGACACTCTAAACAAGTCTAATGAATTTCTTCCCTTCGTGTCTATTTTCGTTTGCTACACGTTGCATCTCTAGTAGTCAGCAGATAAACACAAAACTGTTTGCATTTATTTATCTGAATGCAAAGTCACATTTTCATTTAACATTTAAGTTTTCATAGTGCACAGACAAAGTCAACAAAAACAATAACAAGAAGAAGAACGACAACAACTAGAGCCTGACAACATTTTAATATTTTAAAAGTTAACAAAGCGCTGACAGGATGGACAGAGGGGGTTCGTGTTGCAAGTTGGATGCAACTCGTCGTGCCTGGCTACATGACATTAACATATGAGCGCATTTAAAGCAATGCGAGTCTGTTGCACACAAATGCAGTAATTATTGTTGCTGTTGCTGTTGCTGTTGCAGTGGCTGTGGCTGTGGTTTGGCTGTAGCTGTAGCTGTTGCTGTTGCCTTGTGGCAGCAACGCATTACTTTTGTGTATAATTTCTTTGGACTTTTGATGCTGGGCGTATTAAGAGTGCACTTATTGTTTTCGTAGATAAAGGAAAACTCTTCCTTTTGGATCTATTCTCTGCACCTGTGACACTATTGATTTTCGCAAACCCTTGCTGAGTTGCAACTGATAAGCTGCCGAGCTTAAAGACTTCAAAGATTTGCAAGCATGTTAATTGAATATAAGCCCGAAATCACCTTCTATATACCCGCAGGCTGAAGCCGCAACAATGTGACTGCCGCAACCACAGACGCGTAACCCGGCGCACATACTTAATATTACCCATATGCATAGTTGTCGAAACCGCAAAACTCACCTCAGTCCGGGCACCTGAGTTGCCAGCGTGCCGTCGCGCATTACCCAGGATACGACGGGCGGTGGGTTCCCATGTGCTGTACAACTAACCTGTGCGCCCGTATCGTTGCCAAACAGCAGGCGGGGCGAGGGCTCCAGCAGGAACGTGGGCACACGTAAGCCGCTTGTGGCTTGGGATGGCACCATCAGTTGGCAAGCTGCAGCCGCCACAAGCACCACCAGAGCATACTCGGCAATAATCGCTGTCAAAGGCAAACAGAAAGGTAAAACAGGATAATTATCATCTTTATGTAATTATGCAAATGCCGTTGTGTATGTGGATTGTTGTTTTAAACTTAAAGCCAGTCGGCTGCAAAAGTAGTTGCTACCAGCTACCAGCTGCCTGCTGCCTGCTGCCTGCTGTTGGTTGCCCTCCACTACTTGTGCGAGTCTGTTTCAAGTGCAACTTATAAAATGCGGCTAATTTGGATTCGGTTTCAGCGCACGGCTCTCATTTAGGCAGCACTTGAGCCAGGCAGTTAGTGAGCTCCAGCCAGGCAGTCAGGCACAACGCCAACGCAGACGAAACTTTGTATACTCCAAGCACTTGTGCATATGTGTGAGTCTGATGTGTATGTATGTGGGTGTGTGTGCCATTTCACTTTTTGATATATTTATGGCTGCTCGTGTGCGTATGCAGTTTGTTTACCCTGTTCACAACTCGCTTTACTGACTGTTACACAAATGCAGTTTAAGTTGTTGCCAACAACAACAACTACTTGTTACAGCAGAAGAAACAGGAAAAAACAACAAACAAGAACAACAACTTTGGCAATATCAACAAACGACTACAATTAGTTACCCACCTTTCTCTCTGTTTAGAAGCCCTAATAAACTCATTTTGTTGCGTGTATCCTTTGTTTGCTTGTGTGCATGCGTTTTCCTTGCTTTCACAGATATTATTCAATTAATTTTAGTTGACTTTTGTTCCCGCTTCTCTGTGCTTCCAGTGCTTGTCTGCGTTTAGCACAAAGTCCTGTGTTTTCAGTTTTGCGTTTCCCTCGCTGTCGTCGCTGTTCACCTGTAGACAAGAGCATTATAATACAAGTTAATTTTTCACTTATCAAATTTGTAGTTTTTCTTTTTCAATAAACCAAATTAATTTGAATTGAAAGAATATCAGTTTTAAATCAATTTTTACTTCATAAATTTAAAATATTTTCAAAGAGATGCAGAGTTTCCAAATTTTTGTACATTTTTAGTGAAATTTAATACCAATGAAATAATATTATGCACGAAACATACAAAAACAAATTTCCATAATTTGATAGAATTACAGTTTTCACAAACTTTTCGCTTTTATTTAGTAATATTTATATCAATTTAATAAGATCATTCCCATACTGAGAGCCTTAGGTTCTTTTTAGAACTCGGACTTTAAATGTATAAAAACGTAGAGAATGGTGCTTAAGAACCGTTTCAATATTTAAATAATAATATAAAATATGTAAAAAAAAATACAAAAAAGTAACAGTTTAAGAATTTGGTATAAATTTCGCATTTCGCTTTAAATTTATTTCGAATACTCTTTTTTTACATATCGAAGTTTTACTACATACTTATATTCATTCATTCCACTTTACAATGACACTTTTCACACATCATCCATATAAGAAGTCTGATAAAGATCTTACTCAACCAACTTGAAAACTTTAATTCAACTTGTTATTGTATTATAATTACTCTAAATTGATTCACTGCCAAATTGAAGTGAACTTTAATTGCTATTGCAAGCTTACTATATATATTTAATGCATTCATATCGCTCAAGTCAAGTTCAACTCGGGGCCACCGCCATAACAACTGAGTAAACAACAAACAGTGATTCCTATGCGCCGCAGAGAGTGTTGTGCACATAAACATGGGCAAGCTGACGCAGCGGGATGGCTGGCTGGTGGGCTGGCTGACAGAGTCTGCACATATGTATGGAATCAAGTCCACATGCCACCTACTCCGCACTGGGATCCCAGATCAGTCAGACAAGCAACAGCTATAATAACAACGGCAACAACTCAGTTTGTGTTGCTCTACAGCTTTGCTGCGTACTTAGTAAATACATTTAACGAGTATTTATGAGCGAGCATACGAAATGAATGACTTCTGGCATCATTAAATGCTATTCGTAATGGCCACGCCCACACGGCACACACGCAGCATAACAACAATGCAGAAGATTCATACATGTTTTGGGGTCGAGGAGTTTTGCATGGCTACGTTCAAGACCTAGCAGTGAATGTTTGTCTATTCAGAATAAAAAACAGTTGGACGGCCCTGCCAAAGGGAAATTCACAGCTTCTTATTATGCAGTATGATTGCCACGCCCACTTCTTTGGAACTTTTCGGCTGAGCAAACATCATCATGACACCCATTACGAGAATCGACAGCACGCCAATGGCAAGGCGATGGCGGAGCAGGGTGAGCAGCTAGGGTCATACTCTAAAGCCCTTTCATGTTTGCAACTTGACACCTTTTCAGCGTGGCCCAGCACCGGATGCGAATCGTGGTCTTCACTCCATGTGAGAGTCTGACGCGCTGCTTCTTCTGTTTGCATTTAATTGAGAATTTAAAATGATTTGTTTATATTTTTGCTGAGTCTTTTGTTGAAAAATTCGCTGCGAGCGTTTTGCTTCTTTGCTTAGCACTTGGTCGGTGTTGCTGTCACACAAAAAAGTGAGTGTGCAGACCTAACTTCACACTGCCAGAACCCCGAGTCATTGTCAGTGTGTGTGTGTCTATGTGTGTGAATTCGCCTGCCTTTCATTTTTAATGAGTTTTTATTTTCCACACTTTTGTGTGCCGCTCTTTGCCCCGTCTAACTGTCTGGCTGTTTGCGTTGGCTTCGAAAGGACGAGGACGAGAGACGGTGGCTGACACCCTTTAGCCTTCAGGATGCATGGCGTATCCTTGCGCTCACAAGCGTTTACTTTTCCTTATGCTTTGTGTGTCATAACTGCTGACTGTCAGCAAATTTGACGCTAAATGTGCTCAGGCGCTTTAAATATGTCGTACTGGCTTACCATGCGGTTGTCTTAATGTCCCTCTATCTGTGTGATTGCGTGTGGGTGTGTATTTAACGCTTGTTTTTGTCATGTGTGAGTCGAGCTATAACAACTGTTTATCTGTTGGCAGTTTGTTGTGATAATCTGCTGTTGCTGCTTGCTTTGTGTCAGCAAAAGGCCAACAGCTCATGATCCTTCGGTGCTGCTGCTGAAGGCCTCGAGCCAACAATGCTGAATGATTGCGTAACCACAGCCTTTACTCGCAATAAAGGACATTACTCGCAGCACTTCAAATGCTTCAACATGTGTTACAATGTCATTGACATGAATTTAATAAGCAATTTGAGTTGTATTTATATAAGTAAGGAAATGAAACTCTTAGACTATTAGATACTCTGAAACGGATCGAATAATCATACAATACAAATGTCGAAACGCTCATATATATATATATATATATATATATATATATATATATATATATATGTATATATACGTATATATGTACCTATATTATACTAATGCTATTTATCTCTGCTTATATGATGTATGTATAGTATATGTGAAATTCAAGATGCTGCCATATTCTGCCATATAGACAATGATAATTTGAATTTAGACCAATATGACGTACATTCCATTCTCAAATATCCTATCAGTTCACACCACTCATGCGATGCTGGAATTTGAATTAAATGTTCAATTGCCAACAGCTGAACAGATATCTAAAGCTAATTGCACGAAATTTGCATGCCATTTGTTATTATTCCAATTCAGTTAGCTCAAATTAGAATACCTGAATGTGTCAATTATCGATAGAGAAATGAATTTCAATTACTCCACAGGCCTCTCAATTACGGTACTCAAACTGACAATGGGCAAAGCAACAAAGCTTATTGTGTTGCACTTACAACTTGGCTAAAAAGCCGCAAGCTCTTTAAAATTAAAAGCTATTCAGTGATGCATTGTTCATTGTGCATCGTTGTCTTCATTAAGACACCTGCTCGTACCGTCATTCGAGCGTTATATAATTACGGCTTAAGTACGTGCCCCGCCCCAAAGTAAGCAGCTTCAGTGATGGGCACGTTGTTAGCAGGGCAATCAATCTTGCACGAGAAATGGCCAAAGCACACACAAAGAACAGGCGAGAGAGAGAGAGAGAGCCTTGCCTCGATATGAATTGCCACTGGAGTCCTTTAGCAGTGCCACCCGACTATCGCTATTGCATGCGAAACGCTTCGCTTTGCATTTTGCACGCATCTCGCACACTCCAGTGTGTTTGTTTGTGCAACGTGAATGGCTTTAAGTGCAGCCTGCCACAACAAACAGCAACAAACGGCAACATGGACGCACAGCAACAACGGCTCTCACATACACAAATGCCAGTTGCGGGGCGTTGTATGTGTTTCAGCGGCAGTCGAGCGCAAATGCAATGCAAAGCGTCCATTGAGAATACCGGAAAAGTGGGTGTGGCTGGCGCTAAACGCTTTTGCATCCGCCGTTGCCACCACGCGAGGCGTCAAGCAATAATTTTTCTTCTTTTGACTCGAGCTGTTGAATCGTTTTAATGCTCGTCACCTGAGTTGCTTTGTATTTCTATCGATACCCTTTCATTGGGCATAAGCGAAATGATCTGAGCTTGGAAATTTTAATATTTCTGCTCAACTATATTAACTGGCTATTCAATTAGGCATATGCATATAATGTTAAAGATTTTTTTAAAGATTGAAACTATTTTTTTAAAATTAAGTGATCTTTCCTTTAGTTATTTACCTTGCAAATTAGTAAGATTAGCTCTGACTCACATTGATTTACCAACACAAAATATATTTTATGAATGCAAATTGTGCTGACTTGAATACGAAATTGAGCAAAGTATAGGGCATATTTGCTGTTGCTTATAACTTATAAAAAAAAATATGTTCATGTTTATTCGCGTTATTTTCTTGTACCTGAATGCGAGCGGGAAAATGTGTTGCATACTTTGCGGCGGTGCTTGGGGCACAACGGATGTGTTTGCGTTTAGCGCTGGTTGACAGCTTGGCAATTTATGTGGCCGTCTTCCTGCATGTGAATTTAAAAAACAACTTTAAGCCGGAGCCCCAACAATTTCCAGTTCGCCCCCAAACCACTCCAATAACACGCTCTTCTAATGTGAGACGTTTAAAACAATGGATCCATTTGCACACCCACACGGACTGAAGTGCAACTCTTTGGTGAACCCGGAGCACAATGGGTCGAGTCGAAAGTCAAAGAGCATCCGTTGCGAGCGCTGGGCGCGATGACAACGTACTCGTAAATGGCAGCGATTTTGCACAAAAGCGGCCACTGGAACAATGACAAGAGTCGGAATCGGAATCGGAATAGGAATCGGTCTCAAACCTAAATGCTGGCTGCTGCTTATTGGCTGTTGGCTGTTGGCTGTTGGCTGTCGTCTGACGGTTAGCGGAAGTGCAGAGGCGACGAGCCACCTAATAACATTTTCCATCTCCAGCCACATTAGCAACGGCCAAGCATTAGACCCATCTGGCTGCGGCAGCAACGTTTCGCGTGTTCCAACAAATGTTTGGCCACCTTTTATATTACATCAATTCAAGCGCAACGATTGTGTAAAGAAAACTGTGGCGGGGCAGTCGCGGTTATGGTCGCGCATATTCTTTCCAAGCCATGGAAATATTCCATTGTTGTTGCTGCATTGCTAGCCCCACAGGGACCAAGCGATTCGTGGGGCTACATTGTCACATTGACTAACCGCCGCTCGCCCGACCAGCCTCTCATTTATTATAACTTTTTTTTTGTCAGCCTCTATGAGGGGCCTTTGGCGCTTTGGAGTGCCTTTGTTTTGTTGTTGCTGCTGCCGCTGTCGCTGTCGCTTCTGCATCTTATTGTTGTTGTAGCTGCTGTGGTTAGTATGAATAAAGCCGACTTGAGTGTATTGCTACGGCCGACTGTCACTGACATCGCCCGAGTGTCTGACAAAATAAATTTAATTGGTACGAGAACCGCAAAGCTGCTTAAACATTTCACAGTCGTATGAAAAGCGGCCGCCAATTCACTAATTTTGATTGCAACTCAAGCATATTATTGCCCGTAATGAAAATTGCCAAGTAACTAAAGTAGTTGTCAGCAGTTTATAAGTATTAAATTCCATTAAATGGGAAGAAAAATAAAAGTACCTTAAATTGTAATTTAACGAATGCTCTAGTCGGGAATACCCGACTAGCAGATACCCTAAAGCCTTCATTTTTCATTTTTTTTTTATCATTCTACACTTCTTATACATATACAGGAACATGTATCCAAAATTTGAAGTATGAAGTATATAGCCTTTTTAGTTTATGAGGTTGGTGCACTCATACTCAACTCAACTCGTTGTCCTGCTCAATAATATATGTGCATTATGGGGTCTGCTACGTTTCCTTCTGACTCTTATATACATTTTCCGCAAAAGCATATACCCTTAATTCCTATTTGCAATCGGGATAATCTCGATGTGGCGTTTATTCATCTAAAATCAGGTTGTTTGACTCTTGGTAGAACAAAAAATAACAAATTCTATTTTACTGAGTGGTAACTGAGTAACTGTTAAGTGAGTAACTTGTAGCTAAATTATAGTTAGCTAAGTCACTGATAACTGAGTTAATTCTAGCTAAAATCATTTTTAATAGACTAATAGATGGAGTATCTTTCATCGAATTAAATAGTGTAAGCACATAAACAGTTGTTTCTCATAGTCAAATTTAATTATCAATTGTAATTTAAATTTGTTAATTCGCAATGCCAATTGAAATCGTCTTCTTCTACTACCTATAAACTTTGTAATTAATTGAAATATTTATTTCACATTTCTTTAATTGCTTTTATTTTTTATTTTTTTTGTACAATTAAAACATACATACATTCATATATATATATAAAGTTTGTGTGTTTTGCCTAAATTATATGCATATATTTGAATATAAAATCAAGTAAAGAGTAATCAATTTTAATTTTTCTGTTTACTTTGAGCTGCCTCGAGTACTTTGCTTGGTGCTCAATTACTAACTATTGCAAATAAAATGTTTTCACAAATTTAAACTTAAATAATCAATCTAACCCCAAAGCCTCGACCGCAACATTTGCCTGGCCGAATCGTCTGCCGGACTTATGCAACATTTCAGCTTATCTCTGCGCTATGCATAATTCAACAGTTTGCCTGGCAAAAACCACAACACACACAGTCAAATATCTAAAGATAGAAGCCCGAAATGTGTATTGAAATTTGGTGATTTGTGCCAACAGAAAAGCAAAGCGAATCCAAGCTCAACTCGTTGAAACTAATTCGGGAAAGACAGTAAGCAAACAAACGAACAAACAAACAAAATTTAAGAGCTGCGAAATGAAAATTGTAAATCATTCAGTGAAATTACCTCGTTATCTTTGGCCACAGAGCGCGGCAAGCGAGCGACTGCCTGCTCGGTATGGGCAGCGGAACGATCCTAGGATCCTGGCCAGGCCTCAGTTACATTGAGTTGTCTGGCATAAAATTGTGATTTTATTATTTTTGGCAGTGCGCCCAGAATGCGGCGCTTAGCAATTGCTTTGTCGCACGCGCACAGACACACACACACACCCACACACATACACACACACTAAAGGTCCCACATATGCTGGCAGCTTTCACATGCAGCGATAACTGCTGGAACAAAAAACAGATTGCGGCTGCATTCAACAATTGCCAAAAGGTAGCAAAAAACCCAAAAAAGAATGAACCGCGACCATAAATTATACGCAGTGCATAGACGGAAATTTTTATGGACTGTGACTGGGGCAAGCCCAGACAGCGACGGGGCTCTTATTCTTTTTTTGTTTTTTGTCTATCTGTCTCTTTTTAGCCTTTTGGCATTGTTGCCGCAATTTTATCACACTGTGATAATCGTAGAGCACATGCTTCAGGACACGTCAACGGGCACGATCACGCTGCCATTCGATTCAATTTGGCCTGCGCTCGCAGTTTTACACTCGATAAATTTCAACAAAGTGCTTTAGTCACTTAACGCGCGACTTAGCTTCAGCCCCTGCTCAAAATTTGAATGTATTTTCGCTCTTTTTGGTTTTCTTTGGGTTATTTTCATTTGCATTTTCTTTTTATTTGGTCACTCGTCACCTTATTCGACAACCTTTTTCACACATTTTCCATTAAGCGTCACTTTACCGATTTGGTTTGCTGCGCTTAGCGCGCAAATTATTTCACCTTTTATTCAATTTACTTTATCCACCGAACGTGACACTAATGTTCCGGTTACATTGTGCATATCTGTATGCTCGCGCGTGTGTGTGTGTGTGTGTGTTGGTCTGGCGCAAAAGCAGCCAAACTTCCGGCAGACCGTGGGCCGAAACACTCACTAACACACACACACACACAGAGAGAGAGAAGGTGTTTGGGGGCAAGTAAAATCCACTTTTGTTACATTTTTTATGAACACATTCGCTGGGACAAATAACCCGTAAAGTCAGTCAAATCCACGATAAAACCAAAATGCGCACACATAGACACACACACACACACTCACAGACAGATTGAGTGTGTGTGTGTCTCAAATGTCAGTAAACGAAATGCTACTGCATAGTTTTAGGCTGCCACATATATAGCGCTACACACACAATACACTGCCGCACATAACGGTACAAATTCAGGCACTCACACGCGCACACATGCACACTTATGCCTGGCCACTATCACCGATGGGCCCTTTCCGGCCCCGAGGCGTCGACAACGCCAGCATCCATTAATGCTTTTTCCATTAAATCCCCAAATAGTGCCTAACTCACACACTCGCACATAGTCCGACCATTAGCCATGTGAATGTGTGCGTGAGTCGTATATGTGTCTGTGTGTGTGTGTGTGTTCGTGCTTAACTAATACTTATACACTTGGCCACAGCCATGCTACTAACATCCAACAGTTTCAATTTTGTCCGCTTAACACGTCCAAACAGTTCGAAACGCCGGCAATGACTGAACTGAACTTTGAATGCGTCGCTACACTGTCCAATGCTGCCAACGTCGCTGACTGTAGCATCCTCAATCGCCAGACAGACTGCGCTGCTGCGTCGACAGCGACGTCAGCGTCCGCGTCTGTCGGTTGAGATTATCTCCATCGGCTATTGCCCTTCGGGTCGAAGCTGTAAGCGTAGCAGAACGTCGCGCCATAATTGAACGACGCAGGCTGCGCTGCTAACTGCGACAGAACGCATTCTCTTTCTATTACATACAATTTCTCTCTTTGCTATCTATTCTGAGTTAAGTAACTGTAGCTTGCATTGTTGTTACTTGTGCACTGCGCTTTCGTTACTTACGCTCTCCTGCACTACAACCAGAGGGTAAACGAGACAGTCTGAAGTCAAAACAAAACAAAGAGAGACTGCGCGTGAAAGAGAACGGTGTACTGAGAGGTAATGCTATCTCTGTTATTCCTGGTTGATTGAATTATGAAGTTATAAATTATTAATTAGTATAATATAACTGGAGCTTTAAAACGCACTTAAGCTGCTAAAATATTTATTTTGGTCTGCTGAGCTCATTTAATGTGTACTGATAACCTAATTAGAATTTTTTTATTTGGCATTAAGCTGAAATATCGTGATTTGTTCACATAGAATTTATGCATATAAAATATATAGATTTAATCCAACTAGATTTATAATATTTATATAAATTAATTCCAACAAACTCTATCAAATTATTGGAGTTTTTAAATTTACCTGATTTTTAAATTTCCATCAGCACCGCCATTGTCCATAGGATGCTGGACAGCGGCACTTCATCACTTGGCTGTGGGCAGCTGCCACTATAAATCACATGGATGTGCACCGCTCAAATGTCGCATTGGCGCCAAAAGTTATGCTACATAAAGCACGACCTGCAAAGCGCTTACCCCTGCCCCACAAACGACAGCTCGACGACGAATACTACGCAACTACGTAAAATGTCATTCACTATTCGCGGACAGCTTTGCCCTTCGCTATTTATTTATATTTGTGGCAAGCACATGGAGAAGCACGTGTTGCTTCTTACCAACAACAAAGTCTGCTCCCTGCTGTCAACAATGCGACTGCGCAGGCTCGCTCTTTCGACGCCAACAGCGGGCAGCGCGTCAGCAGCGCTGCCACAGCACGGAACAGTTTAAGGCCCGACCTACGACAACTAAACGAACCAATGAATGTATTGAATTCAATGCATCTGTATGTATAAGTGTGTCTGTGTGTGTGCCTATGTATGTTTATGTGTGTGGTTCATGAAAGAGAGAGAGAGAGAGAGAGAGAGAGAGAGAGAGAGAGAGAGATAGAGCATCGCATAGCCTAAAGCTGTCAAAGCGCATTATCATTTTCATATATCATACTTAATGCGGGATGATATTTTCATTTAGTTTGTTTGGTCGCATCATCAGAACACTATGTAAGTAAGTATATGTTAACTGCCTGTGCGTGTGTGCGTGGAGTATGTAGCCACTAAACTTACCAAATACTTAGGTGAAAGCCATTGCTGTGGCCTGAAATAGACATCATGTTTAGAGGCAGGCAGAGCAACCCAGCCGATGGGTAAGCCGTTGCCAGGCAAATGAATCACAACATCTTGTTATTTAACTCAATTGGCAGGTAAAAGTTATTTGCCGAGTCATTAATAACAAAAGGCGAAAGGGCATTCAACACTTGCAAGCTGCGCAAATAAAACATTTTAATTAAATTTTACAGTATTTAAGGCATACAAAAACCAGGATGCCATACAAAAAAGGAACGAAGACATATATATTCATATCCATCTATCACACATGAGCTGACAATACAACGTCTATGCTGATGGGCATCTTGACAGTTATGGGGTCTCGGGGCACAGGCATCGGGCCATCAGCAAACGACTTGGCCCATTTATTCAAAGCTTTTAAATAAATTACAAAATTGTTATAATTTAACGTGCACATCAGCATCGAAGCCACGAAACAGGCTGAGGCACACACCCGGCCACACAATACGGCTATTGAAGTCCTTCTAAGCCATACAAACACAACTAAACGAATGCGCACACATATTCATTGTGTATATTACATATGTAAGTATAGCAGCGTCCTGTTGCTTTTGTGTTGCCTTTCGGTGCCGCGACGACTCCACTACAATTTGTATTGTGTGAACTTGGCCAACACAAAATGAGATAATTTACGCAATTCGCTTATCTCGCCATTTAATTCTAGATTTACGGCTTTGTCTGGCGCTGCTTTGTGGGTCGAGTGTCATTTATATTAGTATGCATGTATTTTATAACGGCAAAATCTAACTAATGGGTGCTTTTAATAACAAATCAGCAAATCGGCATCTAATTTACACATTCCATCCATACATACATTATATGCACTTAACTAAAATTGGCTGCGATATGCTAATGCCATCTATTAGAATTAAGTATGCCGAAATCTGAAAAACTTTCAAATAAAACGATTTATATACATACGATTATATGCATAGTTACATACTATGCTCTTCATATCCATTGAAATGGGTTATCATTTTATATTGTTTTCTTTTTCAAAAAAGAACTGAAAGAGGCAAAAGAAAATTATTTACCAGGTCACCTAAGAAGTCTGTCTGCCCGTTCCCACTATGTCCACATGTATTAATTAATGTCTGAAAACATAATTTCCAAAAAAGATATCCTGCAGCACACGGTTAAATATCGATCGTTGGTAGTGGAAATGATTTTTTCAGACATCTTTTTGAAAATCATTAAAACTATGTTATAAAATGTTATGGTTGAAAAGCAAATTTCTTTATATATAGAATTTATCTTTTTTTTTTAGCTCTAAGTTTTGAGCTCAGCGGGATGGAAACGGAAAATAATATTTATAATATTCTTCTTTATAATAATCTTCTTTAAGATATCTTATCAAATAGTTTTCAAACATTTTAAAGAGATCTAGGTGACTCAGTAAGGCAGCCCATCGCAAAACTTAAAGGAAAACTTTTAATACAATTTGTCAAAGACTTTCAGAAGTCATTATTGAAGAAGGTCTATTATATTATTAGCAATGGAATCTCTCTCACCTAAAACTGTCTTAAGCTGTGTCTAATGCATGATAAGAATCAGACAGTTCAGCTTAATAATTGTTTTTAATTGTTGGTACTTACCAACAACTTAACTTAGCAGCTACAGCACTTAATATATCAAGTCAGGCGGCTTTGGAATCAGTTAACTCTAGCAAACCTGAATCTGATTCATAATTTGACATCAGAACAAAGCTCAGAACAACCATCAGCATAATATATAAATATGTACCAGCATCGACGCTGAAAAACAAGTCTGCTACAACGGTGCCTAGAAGCAAGAACCTCACTATATTTGAATGAAATAGATGATGTGAAATGTTAGTCAACTCTACTAGATATAAGTTATCCCGATGGTGACTATATGAACCTGACCAAGCCCAACACGGTTAAGATCAATGCGATCATCTGTTCCCATTGCTTCCGGTAAGATCAAATCAAGTTTAAATAAAGTATTTTAGATATCTATTGTAAGTAGTTGGCATGGAATAAGCGAGAAAGAATAAACTGAAGCTCTAAAGTTTTACAGTGAGAACTGTAAAAGAAGCCAAAACCATGTCAACTGCTTAGCTCAGCATTAAAACTAACGAATCTATTTAATGTACAATGGCTAATTATTTCTCCGTAATTAAAGCAGTTAGAATTAATTATAAGCATACATGAGCTAACGAGTCGAGCTTTATGACTCTTTGCGGCCGCAACTATAAAAGCGCCAAGCTTCGGTCAGAAAAGCCACAGTTTCATCATAGGCATCAGTTTCGACGTTTGGATTTCAGTTAAGCTTGGAATATGACCGTCAGTTTTGTTGTGTTATACAACTGTCTGGTGCGGGGCCTCATTGTGCAGCCCACGGGAACTCTATACGAACAGGAACTAAATCTAAGTCCAGAGCTAGCTGGACTAGAGCTCCCCACATCTAGTTCATCGATACAATTGTTTTCCTGTCTATATGGAGTTCGTCAAATACCTGGAGCTTCAAACCCAGTTGATGAAATCAATGCTGATCGCCGAATTTCTTTTGTTTCCGTGGATGACTCCAGTCAAAACCATCTCGAAATCAATAATCAACTAGGTACAGACTATCAAAACAGCCTTGAAGCACCACACTCTTCAACGGATACGGAACTTCTCTCTGTATATCCAGCTAGCACACCTGCGACACCTGCACAGCCTCCACTACCCGCCATACAGACGGCCAAGCGCAACTGTCACATTATTAAATGCCCCAAGTTTTCGCATTCCACATATGGCAGCGATGGTGGCAGATGCTACGAGTTCGCCAATCAGTGTTTCATGGCTGTTGCCAGCTGCAAGCGTTACAACAATCGACTGCCTCGTAAGCATTTACTTTCCAATTTGAACTCTCTTCGCCCGTTAACTAATTTTGAGATTCTATTTGCAGGCCTCAAGGAAGTTAGTAAGAAGCACTGTGACACACTCATAAGACAAATTGCTATCTAAGAGACTTCAAGCAGTTCTTAGTTGAACACAGATTAAGAGAAATTTTATATAAATAAGCTTTTTTATATTTGAAGTATAAAATAGTAAAAATTAGCTGAATTAATATTCTTATAGAATTGTGAACTTGTAAACAGCCTTAAACTTTTGTTGCTAAGCGTACACATGGATATGGTGACATCTAATTTTGGGTTTCTAATAGCCAGAAATGTTAGACAATTGTATTCTAGTCGACATTACATACCTAGTGCACTGTCTCTTCTCTACCTGTCTTGCACCTATACAGACTTATACATTATGAGCTATGAACTCTTCTTATAAATAATGACTAACTTCAGTGAAATCTGTTATAATGTGTATAAGATCCAAAAGAGAAATCTAATCTTAGATTTAGGTATATTTGTGCTTGCTTTAGCAGGACATAACTGAGACTTCAGACTTCAGACTTCAGCGAATTGCAAGATTTGAATAACTCTTATAAGTTATCAATGATTTGAAGCAAGCTTAATGCATTCTTAATTAAATTTGTCTATCCATTAAAATTTCCAAAAACAACTAAAACTACGGATAGATAAATTAATATACATCGACAATATATAATTTAGTAAAATTAAAAGCTGTGTCCAGTTCAATATAAAGTTTAACATTTTTTAATATAATTTTAATATCAAATTTAATTATGCCACACTAAAAACTCGCAATTGACATATTATTAAATTTGACCTTTCCGCATTAGCAAAAAGCGCCCACCATACAAAACACTCTCTTCCGTCTCCCATGGATACACATAACTTTCAACGAATAACCCGACTTACTGCTGGGAACTGCAAAAACAAGGCGAGTTACAACGATAACAACATGGGCGAAAGTGTTGCCAGTACACGAAAACTTTTGCCTGGCAAAATTAAATGGGATATTGGAGCAGGGACAGTGGGGGGGTCGTGGCAGTTGTGGGAGACTGGCATGCGAAGTTGAGTGCTGCAACCGCAGTGGCCTAGCCCAGGCGGGTGGCCAACAAAATGCTCTTACAAAACCGCATCATTATCATGAACGCAAGAAATAGAGCAACGGCTACCAAGAAGAAAAAGAAATAGATGTAGAAGTAACAGACTGCGAGGACGCCACAGAACAGGAAGTGTTTGGTTGCGGCCAACCCAGGACAGCAATTTTGTGGGCATATCGCGCAGCTTGTTATATCAATGCCGGCATAAAATTTAATAAGCGCTTTATTATATTATAACAGCAACAGCAACAACAGCAGCAACAACAGCTAGGACAATATATACCCGCAGCCTGGGAACCACGAGCCAAAGTTCGTTGGCAAGCCGAACCGGACACTTGTTGAACCTGCTGCTGCTCTTGTTCCTGGTCCAGCTCAAGCCCGTGCTTTCATTACCCCCTCGCTCTACCGCTCTTAAGCTGGCAAAAGTGTTAATTGTTTAAGGTAAAATTTGTGTAGCATAATTTCGAGCGTGCTCCTCTCAACTTTTGCTGGTCGGAGCAAAAACTTTTCCAGCTCGAACATTCAGACTAACCACAACCGCCGCCCACTCGTTATAATTATACTATTAGATTTTTGGCAGATTTTTGGCGCGTTGAGCTGGCAAATTGGGTGCCGCATCAGCAAAAGTGGCAAATTCTAGTGGAAACTTGCCCACAGCTTTTTCAGTTTTTCACTTGTTGTTTTCATTTTGCTGAGCACGACATTTAGAGTATTTAAAACTAGAGCAACTGACTTAACGTGGAAGCCTTTGCCATACACTTCATTAGCGTTCATTGCGAGAGCAGTTAAATTATTGTTGGACAGTCGAAATTCACCTGTCCCACACGGCAGTCGACAAATCGTGCTTCTCATTAATCATTCACGCCAAGTCTTACAGCAACAACATGAGCATCCATCCAACATCCATAACGAGAAGCTTAATTAAATTGCATTAAGTTGGCTTTGGGGTTTTCGGTTCAGCGGGCAATTGTTTGTTAATGAAAGTGCCATAATTTATGCAGGCATTGATTTTAATTCATTGCTGTGGCTTTAACATTTTGCAAATCCATTTTCCATTAAGCACACACACACTCCTACACACAGACAGGCGGCGCGATGGGTGCAGCTGGGAGGCATCTTCTCCTGGTGTGGCAATTATTGACAACGACTTAATGGCGTCACGCAATTTCCGTTGATGCGTGCCAATGCAATTATGAAAATTATGCGCCTGTATCCTGTGTGCCGCCTGTACTGACGTCCTAGCTGCTGTCTCCTGTCGGCTTCACAAATCAGTCAGGCGCACAGATAATGTCAGACGTAGTGGCTTAGCAAAGCGAAAAAAATGCATAGCCTGATTATGAAGCAAGCCAAACCATTCTTCAGATGACATCTGATGAAGGCTGTTGATGCGGCTTTTGTGCGTCTAGTTGTAGTTGACTTGAGCCTGTCGGCAGTGAGAGATAGAGAAATGGAGAGAGAGATGGGATAGGACGGAGGAAGGGGACGTGCCTCTCTCTATGGGTATGTCTCTCTATATATATATATATATATATATATGTATGTGTTTTACCAGCATTACTTGGCAAGTGAGCTTCAATTTCAATGGCATTTAAGTGTGTCGTCGTCGTCGTCGTAGTTGTTGTCGTCTGTCGTCTGTCGTGTGTCGTCCTATGGCTGTTGCATTTGACACATAAGTGGGCTTTAATGATATCAAACTTCATATGTTGCTTTCATTGCTATAGCTGTTGGCTTCTCTCCTGCTCTAGACTTCTGCTTCCTGCTCTCCCCACTCCCCTGTATCTCTAGTTAGCATGTCAAACTTTTCCATACTGCTGTCACTGAGTCCTTTCATTTGCAGTCTTGTTCAACAGATTAAAGGCCCGTACAAGCTAGAGCAGACAAACAGGAAAAGGATTTGAGTTTGTGTAGGCAGGCCATCATCATAATATTCATCGAAATAAGTTCAAGTTGCGCTTACATTTGATGAAGTGTATGTGATCTATTAAAAATGTGGCTCACTCAAGTCAAGAGTCAAATTATGTTTATGTATCCCATCGCTGGCTCAAGTCAACAGTCAAATTACTTGAATGTTTTTGCCTCCTCCTATGGCTCTATTGAATCATATTCTATCGTAATTATTATTCTCCTATGGCTAATCCGTTATTTGCCTTAAAGTCTGCGAATTTCCACGGCTACAATCTGAAAGTTTCAGGCAATTATTGTGTTAAAACTTTTCATGTAAAGAAAAAGATATGCCACTACGGAATACCCTGTGGACAAAATAATGGCTATAATTCAAAATGCTCAGTAAATTTATAGATTTATAAATAAATAAGTTTAGTTCACCGTGGACTGATAATAATGATAATGATTGACAACTTCCTCTGTATGTGCTACTTACCTAAAACCTAACTGCTCTGCTGCTGAGCCATTGTTATTCCCGCTCAAACTCGTAGACCTTAATGCGGTTTGTGGCCAATGGGCAACAGCTGACGGCGACCCTTGTGAATTTGAAAAGTGCTTAGCCATGACAAAACCTTTTTTCCACTTAAAGGCCACTCGGCTCGAGCCGAAAGTTGTGGTGGGATGGGGCGTGGTGTCAGTTCGCGCCCAAGCCGCATTATTTCCAACCGCCTGGCCAGCAGCTACATTCAATGGCAGTTTTATGCGTTCGTCTCGAGTTTTCCTGGCGCGCCTTTTCAATAATGAAAAAATGTACGAGCGCTGAATTTTCAAATGATATAAACGTGGACGACATACGCCAGGGCGCGGGGCGCGCTTAGGCGACTCGGGGCAGACAACTACAGTCGCAAAGGAAATAGGGAAAAGCAAAGTTTGGAAAGTGGACGTCGAAGTGGAAAAGGCAAATTAAATTATTTCTGATGAAAATGCGGCAAAGTCGGCAAAGACGGCGACAAGCAACGAAGTCGACTAAATTGAAAAGCGTTGACGGAAATAAAACTAAAATGCGTTGCGCGTGGAAAATTACAATTAAATTGACTTTACCGACGATGCGATAAAAGTAAATTAGCATAACTTAAAGAACAACCAATCGAATTGTCGTAATGTAATGCGTATATATATATATATATATTATATATTATATACATATATATCTATGTATATATATCCTATCTAGAAGTCACTTGTACCTGCCTGCTTATCCTACTACCTAGCTCAACTGGCTTTTGTTATTAATGCCACTTGGCAGCTTTGCCTGTCCACTTCAGCTGAAGTGGCCGCTGCACCTGCACCGAGTTACTGCAGATTCCGCCACCCACTCCAAGCGCCGCCGCTACTTGTCGCTGCAGTGCGTCTTATATTTCTGTGAGCATAATAAAGTGCAGCAGTCAACCAGGCTGGCAGACAAGCAGACCTCGTCGAGGGTTTCGGGCCAGCAACAAAGCGTAAAATGTGAATAGACTTCATGACTGTAGCTGGACTATGAAAAAGTTCAAGTTGGGCGCGTGTCGGGCATGCAAAAAACAAAAACAAAAAAACAGAAAAATAAAGAGGAAAAAAACAAACAAGCAAAAACCAAAAACAAAAGCAGCAAGCGTGTCCTGACTGGATAATTGAAAGCAACTTTGCGACTTCGCCCGCATGAAATTGGCTACAGCTTTTCTTTCTTTTTATTATTATTTGTTCCCATTGTTGTTGTCGCTGTTGTTATTGTTGCTAGCATTGTCTTTGGTACATATAGTAGTTGCTCCACACGGAAATTGAAATGTCAAGTGCGCTGTCATGTGTGAGCAAACGAAGCCAAGGATCTCAGGTACGGGTCGACTTTCGGGCCAAACTGCATTTAATGGCTTCGGCGAGCTCTCCGCTTACACGTCAACTGACGCCACTATAATAATGGCCTTAATTGTCAGCAGAATACAAAATAAAGTAGAAAAGGCAATATTCATTAAACAGAACTTTTAAACGTTCACCTTGCGCCTATGAAGTGCGGCCGTTCAGCCAGCAGGCAATGATCCTGGCCACTCGCCGCTCATCCTGGCAACTCGCGGCTGAAATGCTGTTTGCCTAATGGAAAATACGTGCTTCTGCATAATTGGATTTTTTGATTTCGGTCGCATTCCGGCAGTTAAGAACCACAGGATGTCGTTGGATGATGTAAAATGTTTTCCAATGGATTCACAAATTGCTTTCAATGTCATATGCGGGTATTTGGGGATTTGTGTTGCAAAACTATGCGGGATAAACAAAAATTCCTTGTCTTGTGCGCAGTTAAAGATCAGAACAATTTACTTTGCAATAGTTCAACTATTTCATTATTAATAACGAATAATTCTTTTTTTTTATTGAGAAGTTAGCATATATTTTCTTACTCGTTCATGATGATCTAGAGAAATTGACCCTTATTCTGTTGACCTTAATATATTAACCTTGGCTAATCGGAATTAGTATACTTTGTGAGTGGAATCACTGTTAGGCTTTTCTAATATTAAACTTAAATAATTTATATGGGCTGGTTTTTGAGGCATGGTAAATAAGAAATAAATAAAAAAGAGTTTTGGATCTTGGCTATTCATAAAAAAATTAAATGAAAATTAAATTTGATCTACATTTAGAGTGTGGCTCTAATACTGAAGTTTTGGATCTGAAATTTCTTTAACTTTATGGGAAATATGTTAACAAATGTAAAGGAAAATAATATTTTGATTTGATTTCATTGTCTTTTAAGCAAAAGGTTTGGTGTACGACTTGAATCAAAGTAAAGAATTTCCATAAGCAATGGAAACTTTTTTATCCAAAATGAAGTTTGAGTCCTTTAATGGTATTTAAGATATTTTGTTAGCACTTCTATAAGATGTATTCGGCAGTCATCATACTACAAAAGGCAAACATGATAAATACCTGAGCGGAACAAAGCAAGGAAAATAAAGGTGACAATTTCGAGTATATAAAATATATATGTGGCAGCTGAGTTGTGCTCTTTCCTTTCGCACTTATTTCTATTAAATGTCGACGGGACACATGTTGGTTTGAGTTTATTGCAATTTACTGACTCGGCACGTGACAAACGAGCCGCACGTTTCTCTCATTGTACGCGACAAAGAGACTGACGCACACAGATCACACATACGCAACGTTGTCCTCGCCCCCATAGCAGTTGGACATTTATCGTGAGGTTATTTATGGCTCACCAGCAGCACACGATGTTGCCAATTTTTTGTCTCGTCTTAATAACAATGCATTAATTTGGTGAACAAGCTTAGAGCTCTAAAAACAAAAAAGAGCACAAAGGGCATCGATTGAAAAGTGCAAATAAATCATAACATGGATTATGATATGACTAAACATATTGACATTGCCTTCATTGCCATACATGGACAGTATATGTTGTGAGCTTACTTGACAGCTTCTCGATTTGTTTTCTGTTGTTTGCACAACTGACTGCAGACCAGGACGACGTGCCACACACACTTTTATACATATATTTGTAATGAAATCACAGCACAGCACAGAAGACGCATTGTTAGGCATACTTACTTGTATTATAAGGTAAATAAGGCAGCATGTTTGCTTTCCTGTTTCTGTTTGCTTGGCATAAAGCGGAGTCTGCATGGACAGTTATGCTGCCTCGTGCTGATTGCTCAACATGCTAACTCGAAATTTAAACACAAATATTATCAAATATCATACCATGTGTGTTGGTTGTAGATGTAAATATTAGTCGGCTTGTTAATACCGTATGCTTAAAATTTAATTGCGCGCCTGCTCTTAATTAGATAGCCCATAGGTCAAATATCAATCATGTAATCCAAATAAAAATCTTTTTACACCATTTTTAGAGAGTAAACCCCAACAACAACCATTTCAAGCAATGACTCAAGGAATTTAACTAATTATGTTAATGACGCAATTAGCTCAAAAGAAAAGTTCTCTTTTAAGACACCTCATTAGAGGACATGAGTTTTACAAATGCTCAAAATCAACCAGAAATTTCACATTAATATATTGGTTAAGCTAGTTGCTGGTTTCAGTTGAACAAGTGCAATGTTAGCCAAAAGGTGGCCGGTTTTGCTGGCTCTCAGCGTGTTAGATGGAGTGTTCTCGCCCGTCTTGATTTTCGCCAACACGGATCAATTTTACGATTTGAATTTTGTTCAGGACCTAACGAACCATTTGCATTTGCGGCATAAATTCGATGGTTTGATCACCTTCTCCGACAACCGGAAGCTGGTGAAGCCGTTGTTAAATGACCACTATTTCTTCTCACTGGAACGATTTTTGGCTTCTCAAATAAAATTACCCCTCATCATATGTGGCATGCAAAACACCGTTCCTTTGATGGGTATCATAGCTAAGCAGAATCTAGTCTTCTGTACCATACGCAGCTTAAGGGTAGAGCAGGAGCCCATGTTCCAAGTTGCCCATAAGACGCTGAGTGGCCGTCATGATCTACGCGTTCTCTTCATTCTTAATCCAGGGGAGCCGCAGAAACCGTCAATGGAGCAGATAAATACATTCTTTCATTTGTGCTGGCGCTATCATTTTATCAATGTCGCCTTAACTTATCAACAGATAATATATAACAATGACAGCTTTACTGTGCACAATGAACTCTTCAGCTATACACCCTTTCCCAAGCTCAACATTGTTAATGTGACCAACATTGGCGTTGCTTTCAATTGGGAAGCCGTAGACATCAACAATGTGCAAGGCTACGAATTTCGTGTTCCCGTCTTTCAGGATTTGGCATACGCTTTCGTGGTAAGTCAGTCAAAACTTTTATATCGTATATATGGTATTTATTAATCTAAATTTTCTCTTTGCACACATGTTTACATTGCCAGCTACCAAATGGTAAGCTGTATGGACTTGTTGGCAAGCTTGTCGCCGGCTACATAGATCAATGCAATGGTAGTTTGCGTGTGGAAAGAACACCTGATGTGAACAGGTTTAATTACCACAATCGCACGTTAACGTGGCCTGCTCGTGGCATTATCGACATCGGTGTACATCCGTTTACGCATATGATACAGAATTCAGACCAGGCTGACGGCATTACAATCATGTCGCCTACGAAAACTTGTGTCATGGTTCCGGTGCTAAATGTGATTCCGCTCGACAGATTTGCATACTTCACTATCCGTTACAATGGTGTATTATTATTGCTGATATTACTATTGTTGATGCTTGGATGGCATCTGATTGCCCGCGATTGCTATAAAGGATTCTTTTTGGCCTTGATCATTTTCAATATGCAGCCGGTGAACGGAAATCTGTTCGCACGTTTCAGCAATTCGTACAAAGTGGTGCACGTAGCTATTCTACTTAGCTGCTTCATAATTTGGAATGAGAGAACAGGATTTCTAACCAGGTCAATGAGCTTCAAAACCAGGCCGGAACAGATTTCTACTATTGAAGGCTTCCTAAAAAGTCCACTGCGCATCATGGTAACTCAAGCTGAAATCGAAATGTACTTCAAAAACGAATTGCTACCAAAAGCGTTGCAGCCACGTCTGCTGGTGGTCAATGCGTCGACTTTGCTAGACCACCGGAGTAGCCTCAATACCAGCTTTGCTTACTGCGCCAGTGAAGGAGCTTGGAATATTGCCTCATTCCAACAGTCTCGGCTTGATCGTCCGCGGTTTCGTCGTCTCAGCGGAAATTTCTGCACATCGCCAACCATTAGACAGATTCCCATGAGTCGGAACTCGCCATTTAGAGAAAAGTTTTTTCAGTTCTACATTTACAGCCGCTTGACTGGCGTTTACAAAAAATGGGAAGAGATAAGTTTTAGGAAAGCAGCACGAGCGGGTATAATTCAGATGTGTTCGGAAGAGAGGAAATTTGTCAGCATGAGGCTAATCGATTATATTATATTGATAAAGGGCTATTCGATATGTATTGGGATATGTATCTTGTGTCTAATTTGTGAAATTATTTGGAAGAATCGAGCACATTTAAGAGTAAATTGGTGTTAAACATAAAATTATTATATGGTAAATGAAACACAGCTGCACCCATAATCATATATACTTAACCAACATGCTTATAGTTTAAATAAACATTCTCTTTACAAAATCAAGCACGTAACGATACTCAGTTTGAATATACATATATATCTTAATCATAACCTAATCTATATCTATCGAAGAGACTTTCTGATTGACTTACTCACTGACTGACTCTTGCACAGCCCAAATGACTAAGAAACTAACATTTTTAATGAAGCTTTGAATTTAAAGTGAAGAAAACTTACAGCTTGCATACATATGAGACATCAAAAGACAGATAAGAACTTTACATTCTTTCATTAAAAAAAAAATTTGGATCACTTAATTTTTTACTTGCTTTTGTATCTGTCTACAGCTTGCCCGAATTTACTTCATATTATCGGCTCAATCTGAATTCCTTCAGTAACAAAAACAAATAGGATTTACTGCAATTGATGTTAAAAATAAATTATTTATTGTGCTCAGAAATAGGTTTTATGTCCAAAATAACAATGATGTAATGACAATTTGTCAACGTAATTGGACAGTTTTCCCAATCGATGAATGATTTGAATTTGAAGTGTTGCTTGTAACCGAAAATAGCAAATATAATAATTTATTTATGTAAACGTCCGACTTTTCATAAATCTTACAATACAAAAAATTGTTGTTCTGACTTTCATTGCTTTTGCAGATTTGGTTTCCGCTTGAGCATTTAGATAGAATAGGGACTAAAAATGAAGCGAATCAACCGTGAGGACAGTATTTCATAGTAAATTGAATAACTTTCTTTGACTTCCGTTGTTTTGTTGGGATACAGAAACACAAACAGACACTCACACACACACACACACACACACAGACACAGACACACACACACACACACACACACACACACACACACACACACACACACACACACACACACACACACACAAACGTAGCTAAAAGATTTCACTAGGCATTCTGGAACGTTTGCTAGATGACAAATAACTGCTTAGGTTGCTTCAGTGCACAACACAGTTTTATACACTTAGACACAGATACAAACACACACACACACACACACACACACACACACACACACACATACACACACACACACACATTCAATCACATTGGACAGTCGGCACACAGCATCCTAGCAGAGCAACAATGTGTCTTCGTTTCCGTCATGGCTGCTATTTCCGGCTAACGAATTTTAGGGAGCTGCTCACGTGCCCATTTATAAAAAGAAATGAAGCCGAGTGGGCTTAAGCTCAGCATGGAATGACTAAAATATGCCCTGTATCTTTTGATTAGAATAAAACTATATATCTGTTATAAAATAAACTAAAATTAAATCGTATATCAACTATTGTGAATTATAATTTTTGAAGATGAGATAAACACTCCAGGAGAAAGCAGATCATGTGCTTATTAAAGAATACTTAAGTACGCCCAAGCAATGAGTGCATGATGAAACTGTCTGACTGCCCATGGTGGGTGCAGGGTATATGAAGAAAGTCTTGCAAATACCACCAGGCATGTGGAACTATCTAAATGCTCATACACATTGCTTTTGTGTGAGTAAGTAAATTGATTGAAATGGCTAGCAGCTAATGCCTCGGGCACCCACACAGCCCATCGGAAGAGTAAGAATTTTGCTGGCGCTTCGTTTCATTTAGACCGAATCTCTCGAGGTCATTTTCAGCCGCTCTTTGTATGTTTTTTTTTCTTCTTTTCTTGGTATCACAGTTTATTGCTTGTGCTGATTGTCGGTTCGCTTTGTTGGCATTTTTCTACAATACAAAAAAAATAAAAAAATAGAAAGTATATATTTTGTCCTGCTTTGACTTCCGTTTTGTCTTCGACCGCTGTCCAATTTTCATTATTGCCCTGACCGCTCTTTGTTGTTGCTATTTTGTTTCCGTCTGGCTAGCAAATGGCATCATTATCATCTTGACTCACCCGCTGCGAGGATAGATAGAACCATGTTCCATTCCCAATTCCGAATTACTTACATACGTCGTACTATTTGACTGCTTAATTTGTTTGCTATTTATGAGCTTTGGTTATTGTTCTTGTATGTTGTTGTTTCGGATTTGTTACAAACAATTTGCCAAATTAATTGAGTTTGCTTTGTCAAATTTATGCTAACTGCAATATCCAACAACAAGGCTTAATTAGCGAAGGACCGCCTTGACAGTGGCTTCGGCTTCGACATCGGTCAGATCTGCTTGACTGTATTTTATGGATAAGCTACAAAATAAACAACAGCAAAATTATGTTAAAACTTTGTCCGACGCCGCCTCCAACACGCAGCGACTGTGGAAGCAACGGAAAACTCAATTGGAAAGTTTGTTGTTCATTTCCGAACGCTAGACGGTGGTCTGCAGCCGGATGTGGGAGGTGACGACCGGCAGGGAAATGCATTTGAATCTAATATTGCGTTCGCAGTTCCGTTTTCCGCAGAACCCGGACAAAGTTCGCGTTCGCGGCACGCCCACTGACAGTTTCAACTATTGGCCCCAACGCAGCTGCTGCTCGCGTAACTAGGCTAAAACTGCGACTGCGACTGCGACGGCTACAATTATATAGTTGCAGCAGAGGTTGCTGTGCTGCTGCTGCTCCGCATAAATTAAGTTTGTGTCTTTTTATTCGCTTTTAATTCACATTTTATGCAGTCCCTGGCCGGGCAACAACGTTGCCAGCGATGTTGGCGCATCGTCGACGTCATTTAGTGCGTTGTCGCCGCTTTGTTAATTCAAAAACTTTTAATAACTTTACTTTTCAGCATGGACGGCGCAACAGGCATGCAACAAGTGTGCGTGCTGCATCTCTGCATGGAAATTGACTTTATCATAATTTTGTTTTTACTCTGCATATAGTTAGCATAGAGTTTACATACTTTGAGGGAGAATGCAGCAGAACAACTTTGAAGTAATCACTTAGGCAGCCTTCTAATTCGATTGCAGCAGCCTTTGAACATTAATCAGCTTTGAGGAGACTAAAAAATGCCAGTATGTTCAGTAATCAAATTATGAAAACTGTAAAATTAATAATGAGAATGCTTGTGAAAAGCGCAATAGGCATGCAACAAGTATGCGTGCGGCATCTCTGCATGGAAATCTACTTTGTCATAATTTTATTTTTACCTGTATATAGTTAGCATAGAAAACAACTTTGCTTAGGCAGCCTTCTAATTCGATTGCAGCAGCCTTTGAACATTAATCAACTTTGAAGAGACTAAAAAATGCCAGCATGTGCAGTAATCAAATTATGAAAACTGTAAATTTAATAACTCTAAGAGTAAATGAAAATGGTTGTGAAATGTGCATGCTGACAGGCTGATCCATAAATGCCAGGCGCTGACCACAGAAACACCCTGTTGCTGGTCTCGTCCTTGGTCTCGGCAGCCACTCAAGTTAATTCAATGCGAAGTCTCACACACACCTATACATAATGGGCATAGTGTGGCAGCGACATAAGAGTGGCAACAAACACGGCACTTGAAAAACTCACACAGTCGAGCTGCAAGTGGAGCGTGGGCAGAAACAGGCAAACAAACAGCAGCAGAAACTCAGGAGCTGCCCAACTGTGCTAGCCACTTATGTACTCCGTGTCACGTTGTTGCATATTGTTGTTATTGTAGCTCTGTAGTAGCTTTAGCCACTTTTATTTGAGCTCATAATTTGTTAAAGCTAGAGCAATAACAACTTGTTCCTGACAGCTGCCATGGCGAGTTCATTGCCGTTCAACTGCCATTAAATGCATATAGAGGAAATGCATATACCATATATACTCGCATATACTGACTGCTATATTCGTCCGATATTTCGAACGGGTGAGAAGGCTCATCAAATGCTCATTGATGGGAAGTTGATTGCTATCAATTCTGTTTGATAATTAGTCGCGCGAGCACACAAAATACGAGTCCAACTTCATAATTCAAATTTGACGGAACGAGCATTTCAAGCGGTCTAATACAAATTTATAGCATTGTGGTTCAGTGGTTCAGTGGTTGACTGGAGGCCAACTGGCTGGCGACAGGACAGTTGGCAGCACAAGCTTCGTTACCATTGCAAATTGCACAATTTACAACGTCAGCAACAACTCGGGGACTATGCAGCACATAAAGCACATCATGAGGCAATATATTAGGGTCCAAGTGCTCAGTTTCCGTCAGCAAACGACCATTGCTGTCCAGTGGGCGTGGCGTGGCCAGTGGCTTAACAAGTCTACACATAGACGGCAACGGGACGAAGCACTAACAGTAGTTCAGTAGCTCAGGCCAACGGTTTTTCTTAAATAATAATATATGAAAATGTTACAAAAGTTGAAAATACGACGGACTTATGTATATAAGCTTATAATATATATTATATATATTTATAAGTACAAAGCATACTAACAGTCATATCAAAACTTGGTCACCATAGCTCTATAAATGTGAAAAATATAGTTTTTTTTCTGATTTCCCATGCTCTAAAGGCGGATATACATATATAAAACAAGAATACAAGAATTTTGATTTTTTGATATCAGAGAGGTTTCCGAAGTGTTTTTATGCTGTAAACACGAACCTGATATCATGATTTTGGCGAAAGTGGAGGTAGAAACTCGACAAAAACATGTTTTTGGGTGTTTTTCCGCCAAGCTTAAATGTTAAGCTACAACAACCATTTATAATTTATAATGAAACACGTTTAAATAAATTAGATCAGATCCACAATGGCTAAATCAAAAATTGTATTCAAGATCGTCAAACGGAAGTCTCACGAGGTTTTGCGGCCGCTGATTATGATTGAAGATGTCAAGTCTTCTGAAAACTAAGAATGAGCCAATTATGATCCATCGAAGGCAAGACTAGGTCATGTCCAACCAGCAGATGTCAGACCAGAGAGAATATTTAGTAGATATTAATTATTTATTATTAATATTAACATTGTATTTATTGAAAATTTCAAGTATCTTCAATAGCTCTCTCATGTCAATCCTCTGTGGGATACTCGCACGCCCAAAGAAATCAAAACGAGGATACACCTGAGTATTCTTTCAAGCATAATATAAATGAATAGTACCACGGACATTACACAAAACCAGTCAAATATGTCCCATTCAGACAGAACACAAAAAATATTAAATAACCTTTTGGAATTTATGTTTAATCAATAGTATTTACCGTTTCAGCAGCTTTGCTCTGTATATTTTATATTACCTATATGCGAGTATTAATGCGATGTGGATTTATTTATTGGTAAGTAGAGCCTCGCACGCAGCTGATGCTGATTTGATTATGCATCAATCAAAACAAAAACAACAAATGCACCTACACACAGAGGAATACATTGGGCTTTAGCTATTTTTGCATGTCCTTCGCATATTAAGTAGATGTTTTATCGTTTATTGCGCATGCAAACAGATATAAGCGTATATTGCTTACATAATTTAACACACATTTTCGTTCATGTCTATCGGGCATTCAGTCGGCCGCCGTGATCCGGCCTGGTCAAGTCCACGCCATGTCCATGGCCGTACACATGGCTGCACACATGCTCCGCCAATGAGGCATGTTTAATGATTATTGCATTTCTTATTTTTATTTATATTTATCTTGGAGTTGGCCGTGGGCGCATACAAATTTCGCTAACCGCCTTTAGCTGTTTTTTTATACCCTGTACCCATTGACGGACAGAGTTAAAGCAGTCATTAGAAATTTTGTAAGATGTGTATATTAAGATCTATCCATCGGATTTTGGAGACTTAACGAAATGAATTGTAACAATTTAATCAACTTTATTTCCAATTAATAGTCGAACAGGACATTTAACATGACAATGTAAGCCTCACCCTCACCTCTCCTATTATTCCCTGAGCCCATTAAAAATAAAGTTATGCGTATGTGTTTTTTAAAAGGCAGAAGCAAGCATAACCCATCCTATAAAGGATACCATATACTCATGAGCAGGGTCATCCACCGAATCGCTCCATTCCTGACCGTCCGTCTGTTCGTATGAAGGAAATCGACTATCTGGTAAAATATCAGATCTAAAGAATTAAAATATTACACGTAGGTATATCCTATAGCACGGGCTCAAGCCTATGATACATTTCTCGACTATTAAGAATTCGATTGAAATCATGCAGTTTCATCACCATATAGATCACATTTTAAAAGCTAGAGTCATCAATTAATGCCAATATAGGTATTTGCTAGTCGAGTACTCCCTACTATACGGCTCTCACTTCATTGTTGTTTCCTCTCTTGTCTTGAACACTGTTTTTATGACCGTTGAGGAGTCAGAGAACATTTATTGTTGCTATATGTAGTTGTTTTTGTTGTTGCTGCCATGCCCAAGGTCCATTTGTTTTTTGTGGCATTTAAGAGACAATGGGCATATTTTCGCAATATAAGAAGCTTAGCTGGAGTCGCGGGAGTTATGTTACATGCTGGCCTAAGCAACAGCCGTATTTATGGCTGTCTAATGTTCTGCTGCCATTTGTTGTGCACTTAAGCCAACATAACGTCCGTATGTGCTGCATGTGTACATATGTTGACCGTCTCTAAAATTGATGGGCTCATCATCTGTGGTCCAGTTTTGTGGCACAATGAACTTTCAGTATATAAGCTGCTTGACCCAACTGAACGGAGTTGCAGCTTCTCAGCAAATGAGCAAAAACTGCAAAACTTCCGCCTGCACATCGAAGAGAGTGCCGGAAATAGCTATGCTGCACTGCCATCTGAGTCTGTCTGTCCAAAACATGTCGCCAGCTTGGTGCCCACTTAAAATGAACTCCAAGCAAAAAGTTTGCACACTTTCATACAGGTATAAATTGCTCACTCCATAAGCAGTCCCTTTTCCCAGTAAGATACATACATGAGCTGAATAAGCTATCGTTGCTCTTAATAAACTTTCTTCTATTGGGCACACTTATATCTAAATAGTTATTATAATAGAACATCAGGTTGGGATAAGCATAAGAACATAGGATTTCATAATGTGAACCATGACCTCGCTTCTGGTTTACACTTGTACTTATGTTTCAACTACATTTGTATAACAATTCAATTTCTTATTTGATTTGCTACAGCTGCGTAGAATCAATAATGGATAAATATTTCAAGTATTATATTCAGTGAACTGAAACAATTTTCAGGAGCACAAACATTATTCTTAAACTTGTTCTATTAAATAAATATTTTTAATTTTAGATTATGTTCGCCAAATCAAAAATTTGTTAATCTGGCTCCAAAGTTTGCTTCGGCTCCAGTTTTCATCCTTCATATTAACACTCAAAAAATCTAATTTAGCTTATGCGATTATGTTTAATATGATATTTTTATTAGAATTATTTGGTTTCTTTTATATAATTAAGCTTTAATGAGTTCATACAGTTAATAGAGTATATACACTTCGTTGCGTTCATCTTGATTTTAGTCAAGCTGCTTTTTTATTTTTTGTCCTTTTTGTAACTTAAAATCCGCTTTAACTGTTTAAGTTCATAAAACAAAAAAGTTGCTAGTGACAGCAGCAGCAAAAACTTTTTTCCTTGTCTGCAACGACGTTGCCTGAACTTGAAATTTACGTTAGTTAAATTATCAACATTGACTGGGTGATAGCTTGCCCGAAAACTTTGCAAGCAAAATGCATTCTTTTGTCTATTAGTTTGACCGGACTTCAAATGTTATCCACAGGACTTCTTCGATTCGTGATGCACTTTGTGGCGACTTTATTTGATATTAGCTGGTGTGTGTGTGTGAGTGACTCTCTCGTCCCATACAGGTGCTTTAGTGGGTCAGTGTAATTAGGCTAAAATGCAATTGAATTGAATTGGAATTGCTGGACAAGAGTCACTAAGGAGATTTCGTACAGCCTCAGGTTACAAATACAAATTTTAAATTCTTGTTTGATACATACTTTGTATACTTATATATTTTGTGTACTGTGTTGCTCATTTTATTAATTTACAAACATAACCGGATTTAATTATTACTTTTTTATAATTTCATTTATCGTTTTTAAAATTATATGCTAGTTTATTATTTATGAATACATAACAAAACAATTTATCAAATAAGTTGAAATTTAAAATTTTTATGCGTTATTGCCAATTATTTCAGACTAACTTCGATGCTGGTTCCTTTACGGCGTTCTGTTTTCTTGTATTTATCTGTTGTTCTCTTTTTCTTTTTTTTTGGGTAAGCAGTGTCGGCAAATACTTTTTAAGCTGTGCACACATGGTTCTATATTCTATTCATTTATTTTGAGCTCTTCTCGGACGAGGCATTGGATTGTGGGAGATAAAGTTGGAAAGTATGAAACACGACAACTGCGAGTAGAGCGGAAAGTGTCTAATTTAAAATAAACTATTTTAAATATACATATACGCATATACATATTCATATATATAAATATAGAGGCTATTTAGTACTGATTGCTTACAATTTAAGTCTATTCCTGATTCAGGTTCTTGATCACGTAATTAACAATGAGTGCAAATATTGCAAAACAGATTATAATCACCAGGTTCGAATATATCGACTGCCAATTTAAATAGGAATTACGTGTGCTGTTTTTAAGAGCTGTAGCACCCCCGCTGCCAACATCTGCGCTAGCGGCTGTGGCAACAGCTCGTCCATCACTGGTGCTAGCATCCGTTGGCAATGGCAGTTGCCCATTAGCACTTTTGGCATTTTTGTTATGGTTCTCATTCGGAGCGGCAATGCCGTTAGCCAATCCATTCGGTCGTGAAGAAGCGCTGGTACCTGGCTTGCTCGCGTTGCCTGTTGCTTGAGTACCCGGTAAGCGCAACTTTATCTCGCTGACAATATCTGGAAAGAGCTCACAGAAGTTGGCATTGCGCAGGTTAAATGCAAGCGATTTCTGGGCAAACATTTGCTTGTCATAGCTCGTCGACTCTATGGAACCCAGTGTGGGTGTACTCTCTAGCTAAAAAGTTAAGAAAGGTTTAGTAATCCATATGAAACGACAGAAACAACAATATAATGCAGAATCCTCACCATAAAACTTAGCAGGCCTGTCAGTATGGTACCCACGCACCAAGTAGGATTCCATGTGTCTGGATGAAAGTCTAGGAGACAAACGAAGTTAGAATATCAGCAATTAGCATAAAACGTTCTACAATGACAGTCTATGATTACCTGAAATGCTTAAACACAGTCTGGTATTTGTTTTGAAGCGTCCATTCGGTGTTAGCATATATATAGATGGTGGCTTGAAGGGGAACTCCCGTGGAAAAAGCAGTGTGCCGTGATAGTATCCGCCATAATACGGCGAGTCCTCGGGCCCTTTAACACAATAGTGCCATTCCAGAATGTTATTTGGCAGCGGCTCAGCGGTGATGTACGGCAACGGGTCGCGCTTCAATCGCATGTAGTCCTGTTTCATGCGCGATACGGCAGTGGGTTGCTTACGGGAAGCTGACCCGGACGCCGTCGACGAGGACATTTTCGCTAAATAATTTTTGACCCGATTGCTGCTGCTTGAAATGAAACTGTTGCAACAACAATAAAAATCTGTTGACATATATCACATACGCACACCAATTCTTCTACTTAACATCAAAGTATGCTGATAACAAAAATATTGTAAGATTTTATATATGTGTAGGTGTACGCTCACACACACACACACACACGACCTGCGAACGGATGTGCAAAAAACACACGTGGCAACTTGCACTGGGGGTGGAGAATTCCTTAAGCTCGATTGCCGTGTGAATTCATTCGCCTACACACAAAAATGCAATATTCAATTTTCTGCTTAGCTATGTACTATGTGATGTGAGCTCGCACTCGGATTGTTAGCTATGTATGTATGTATGTATGTATGTGCGTCATAACTTTTGTCAGTATTTTGTTTGTTTGGCTCACCCACCTCGCAAATTGTGTCTCCTTGTTGTTGCTATCGTAATTGCAATTACAGCTAGGTCACAGCTGCCCAGCGAAAATGTCCGAAAACAACAAAAGCACAGAGTATTAATTCAAATTGCATTCGACTTTGGTCTGTGCTATCCGAAGCCTTTGCCGTATGCTTACTTTAATGTGCGATCTTAGCTTTGGCTTACTCTATTGCTTAATTGTAATATAATTGAATGTAAATTTATTTGTAGCTCGTAAAATTGCAATAAGTATTGTACAAATTTCTCTTGACGTCGTTCTAGGTAAATAAAGTTGTAAAGCGAATCAAAACAGTGTTAGATAATGCCGTTTATTTGTCTTTCGATTAATCACTTGTATTTGGTATTTTTAGGTGCTGCCAACTGGGTCTTGAGTTTCAAAATATCAGTATTTATATTCTTGAAATTTGAATAACGTATATAATTTGGCTGACAAAATAAATTGTTTTAACTGCAAAAGTTATTAAAATTAAATGGTTATTTTAACTCTCTTATTGTTAATTGGACAAATAATGTATTTGTTGTTCCCTCCCAGCTGATAAAACGCTATGCAATATGTAAACGAATACAATCATACAAAAGATAAGAAGCGAATACGATTAAACAATATAGACTTTGCTGTTGGAGCATAGCACTTTTAAAGGGTATAGAGGGGAATTACGACGTACCAAAAACAAGATTGCTTATCAGTGAGCTAGATTTACCATTCGAACAGTTGAACACCACACAGTCTTTGCTTCGACAGCAGAAAGATCAGTCAGAGTTCGCGATTTAAAATGGGATCTATAGGCAAAATCGGGTTTCTTGGAGGCGGGAACATGGCCAAAGCTTTGGCCAAAGGCTTCATAGCCGCAGGTCTAACCAAGCCCAGCGGTATTATTGCTAGTGTACATCCGGCAGACAAGATATCCCAGCAATCCTTTCAATCGCTAGGCATTGAAACACTTGTGGAGAACTCGCCAATTGTGGAGAGATCTGAGATTGTCTTTGTGTCTGTTAAGCCGCAAGTTGTGCCCAAAGTGCTAGCAGAGATCAAGCCTATTAGCGCCAATAAGCTCTTCCTGTCTGTGGCCATGGGCATAACATTGAATACAATCGAATCTAGTTTATCCTCGCAGTCGCGCGTTATACGCGTCATGCCCAACACTCCGGCGCTGGTCTGCTCTGGCTGTTCAGTGTATGTGCGCGGCAGCCAGGCGACCGATGCAGATGCACAGATCACCCAACGCCTGCTTGAGGCTGTTGGCACTTGCGAGCCCTGCGACGAATCGCAGCTGGACACAGTCACAGCGCTCAGCGGCAGCGGACCCGCCTATGTGTTTGTCATGATCGAGGCCTTGGCCGATGGCGCTGTCCACATGGGCATGCCCAGAGATCTAGCCTATCGCTTAGCGGCACAGACAGTGCTGGGTGCCGGACACATGGTGCGCGAGTGCCAGACACACCCCGGCCAGCTGAAAGACAACGTAACCAGTCCAGCCGGTTCAACTGCAGCGGCATTAAGGCACCTCGAGCAATCAGGTACGTACATGAATGACATGACGTTGATGCTGATAAAGAGACGTCGCTTATCATTGGACTTTGCAGGTTTTCGTGCGGCTGTGGCTGGCGCGGTGGAGGCGGCAACGTTGCGCTGCCGCCAGATTTCGGACAAGCAGACCTAGACACAACAACATAGGCTTTGATTTTTGTTTTTGTAATAATTAAAAATAACATCATTTGCGTTTGCACTTTTTACGGACAACGGTGAGTTAGAACTTTTTACGTTTCTTGGAGCGCGCCAATTCATTGAGTTCGCCCTGCTGCACGGAGGCTTCTTGGTAGATGCGTTTAACCTTCTCATGACGTTCCTTATCGCTGCAATGGAAAATTGTTAAAACTGAGCAAAGTTCTTCTGAAAAATATGCTTTCACTTACCTTTGTATCTGTTGCTTGAGCTTGAGATCTTGCACAAAGGCCGTGTCTCTACGTATTTCCCGAATGGCGCCCTTCTTCTCGCGCTTGATTTTGTGCAAGAGCTTAGCGCGTTCCTCCTTTTGCTTGGACATCTTGGGTCTTCGTTTATCGTCGTAAACTGCCTCAAAACGCGGCTCCAGCAGCCGCAAGGCTTTTGGCTTTTTGTCGGGCGGCGCCAGAGGCTTCATTTTCTGCTCCGCTACAGACTTCAACGTTGACTTTGCTTCTGCATAGTGTTGCTGCACATGTTCCGGATATAGATTCATCGGCAACTGTTCGATCAGTGGCAAAAAGGGACCAGCTAGATAGCAGGCACCCGTGTGTTCACCCATTTGCTCATCAAATATTTGTTTGATTAGACACAACGTCGCGTCCAGTGCGCGCACCCTAAAGTCCAGACTGATTGTGTGTGTTACCAGATCTGCGGACTGCAACTTTTGTTGCTGGAGCGCTTTTGCCTCGCTCGTCGCTGGAATGGCCAACAATTTGCTGAAGGGTCCATCTCGTTCAAATGGCGGCACGATCTCCAGCTGCTCCGTCTGTCGCTTCGGTATGGCCATGTGCACGATGCCCAGCAGGAAATTAAAAATTGACGGAAGTAAACGCTTGGATCGGCAGCCGAACTCCAGTGCAATGGTGACTACGAACAGACCCATGGCAATGTCTTGCCGTGTGCGTACGCGTGCTCTTGACAGAATATGCTGCATGAAAATGTACGTTGGCGTAGCCAGAGGATGCCGAAAGTCCGAGGTGGAATACAAATTGGAGACGAGCTTGAAGTAGATGAGTGTGTCCAGCGTGGGATAAACTTTGTGATTTTTGCGATACTCAGCGTACTTTTCCTTAATCAAATCCAACAATGTGTTAGACATGCGCTCAGAATTCAGATGGATCAGGTCATGCAGATGGGGCATTAGCTGCGAAACGAGTTGGAAATGCAAGCAAATGTCCCGCTCGCTGGCATCCTCGAACAGGTCTTTGATGTACTGTAGCAGAAACGCAAAGAGTTTGACAACATTCTCACGATTAACGCCCTCTAGCTTGGGATTATTGCACTTGATGATGCGCTCCACTACTGTGACCTGCTGTGTCGGCGTATACTTGGCCAGTAGCTCAGTGAAGTCCTCGTATGTCTTGGGCATTTTGATCGAGTACGGTATGCTGGTGTCTACCGTTTCTGAAACTTTCTGCTTTTGAGGTTTGTTTTTAGTTTTTTGGGCTTGTGGAGTTTTCTCTGGCTCCGAGTCCGCTTCACTGTCCGATTCTTTCAGATCGCTTAAGTTATCTATCTCAGAATCAGAATCATTGTCACTTTTCTTCTTCGTCTTCTTCATTGTCATCCTCATTTTCAGATTCTCCCGCAGACTTATCATCGCTCTGCTCAGTCTGATAGTCCTTTTTGCTATTCAGATGTGTGCCTAGGTTGCCATCCAAATCGTACGCTAAAGTATCGTCGGCATCATCCTCGTTGCCTGTGGCAAAGTAACCGTCATCCAAGTCATCAGCCGAACGATGAGTAGTCTGTATATTTGTTTCCTGCTCTTCGCCATCCGCTTTCATGCGACGCAGACGCTCATTTTCGAGTTTTTCCAAGCGAGCAGCCTCCTGTTTTGCCAGCTCCTCCGGATTGATGAGCTTGTCCGTGACACTGCCACGCGGCTCGAAGATCAGCTCTTTTAATAACTTGTCATACGCATCGGGTGGCGGCTTTTCGTGCTGCTCATCTTTAGTTGCCTGTGCTACCAGCGACAATAAATCCTTGTAGTTGGAATCCAACTTTTCAGTCAGATCATGCACTTCATCCTTATCCTTTGCGATCTCGTTTTTGCGACGTTTCTGCTCAATAATCATTTCTTCTATGGCCGTTTGACGATCTTGTGCAGCGTCAGCTCCACCACCAAAATGAGCCGCAGATGTGAACTCAGCTGTATGATTCAAATAAGTTAACACTCGTGCATTATTGATGTCTATGCCAAATACTCACCGTCTAGACCTTCATCCTCTAACTCTTCATCATCAGAGCGCTCGTCTCTGTATTTTTCGATCTCTTCAAGAGTTTGGCCTCTGTGTGTTAGTAACTCATCGTCGTTCAGGTTAAATTTCTCAGCCTTGTTTGAGGCACGCACCTGAGACAGTTTTTCAGCCAAAAATCGTGCATTCATCACTGATTCGGTGAGCTGCTCACCGGTGAGGTGTTTCCCAATACGATGGTCCATAAATTTATTGGTTTTGTTCTTAACCGCATATTGCTTACCGAGTGTTTCGGCTCGCTTCTGCAGTGCCTTTGCACGAGAAACACCAGGTAAGCCCCGGTCATGCTTGCAAATGCGGCCCAAGATTTTAAATTTCTCTTTATTCACGTGCACGTCGAACGGATTCTGACGTTTGGCTGTTTGTGATATTGCATTATCGAAGGGATTACTAGTTTTAACTGACTTCTTCGAGTATACCGCATCGGCGTTACTCTTTTTACTCTTTGTACCCATTTTGTTGGTCTATTTTAACTCAGTTGAATGCATAGGCAGATGAAAACAAATGCAGTACACGTGCGCCTGAGACATCGATATTTGATTTAATCGATATTTTGATAGAAATATATATCGCACGTACCGCATTCATCGATATCTATTTTACAACCCTAACAGCAAAACATCCCTGCCAAAATGCGTACATTTGTGTGTGAATTTTTCGGCGAAAGCCAGCATCTACTTCTGTAGATATATATATGTTAAAGTCCATAAAACTAGAAAAATAGTGAAAATACTTTAGTAAAAAAAGTAGGATCACAAATATATATAATTCAATATTCGTCTAAAGCGTACAGTTGCAGAAAAGATTTCTTGCTTGCCACGCAATTCCGCGTTACATTTGTTATTGCATTAGTATTGGTAAGAAGGCCGCCAGTGAATGTGCGTGCCACACTGCAACCGTGGTCAAATATTTCAATTTATGTGAACACAGATTTGTGGCAAATCGTGAAAATTTCTTTTAAAAATGAGTGCAACACCCCCAGAACTGCTGCAGCTGCAGCTGCCCGGCGGAAGTGGTAAAGAAAAAGAAGCCAACGGTGGCAATGACAACGATTACCGAAGCCGTGATAAGGATCGATCTCGTTCCAAAGATCGGGGCCGGGACAAGGACAAGGATAGAGAACGTGAGAAAAAGCGCAGGTTAGCGTCTTAGATGAACATAATTATTTTATGATTTTTGTCATCACTTATCGAGTATTGTCCATGTAGAGATCGTGATCGTAGCAGCAAGGATCGCGATAGCCGTCGACGTGACAGCCGTGAACGCGAGCGGGATCGAGATTCTCGATCGCATCGGAGTCGCTCGCGTAACCATGATGACTATGACAGACGCAAGAAACGTTCACGCAGCAAGGATCGTGATCGCAGACGTGAACGGGACCGCGAGTCACGATCAAAACGAAGTGGCTCACGAGGTGGAAGCAATCGCGATGATTACGATCGAAATCGCAGGCGTCGTTCCAACAGTCGCAGCTACGACCGGCGTCGTAGTGAGCGCAACAATGATTCGCATCGTAATAGCCGAGAGCGGAACAGTCGGGAGCGCAGCAGTCGTGAACGCACTTATGTGAATCCATTTGACACATCGAACAGTCGCAATCAAACGCATGAGCAGGAGTCGCGAATACCGTCTCTGTTCGAACGCCATCACCAGCAGCCGCAGTTGGAGTCGATTAGGGAGGAAACCAGTTTGCGCTTTGATCTGTCACAGACCATACAGGATATAATGAACAATGTCGGTAACAATAAGAGCTTTGCATCATTGTTTAGCAATCAAAACAGCAACGATTCCATGAGCAATGGAATCTCCGAGAACTCAAGTAGGCATCGCCTTTTCACTCCTTAAGACTATTCTTCTAAGCTTGTTGTGAATGATTCCAGTGGACAGCGCAGCGGAACGGAAGCGAAAGCGGAAATCACGATGGGGCGGCACTGAAAAAGACAAGACATTCATACCGGGCATGCCCACAATTTTGCCCTCCACGTTGGACCCGGCACAGCAGGAGGCCTATTTAGGTAAATTAGCTCTACATGTATCATTTGTAGTTAGTACGCAACTAAGTTAGTGATAAGCTTAGATTTAAGTCTAATGACAACTAATAAGCAAAACAAACACAGCCACAAATAGTCGCGGGGAGATCACAGTAAGCGTTATCGTTATCCACCAGAGTTAGAAGTCCATGTAAGACGGCCGGACGTGCGAGAAAACGTAAAACCACAACAAAATTGCATTGAGCAAACTATAATAATCTCTCGTTCTCTTTTTGAAGGGATTCCGGCGTGTGACACAAACGACACGAGTTCCAAACGGCTAGATAATAACCTTATCTAAATGCTTAAAGAGAAATACATGAACCAATCTAACCAACCAACAAATCAAATAAATTGATCAATAATAATTTAATTATAATAATTGTAACGCTCACAAATTTTCAGTTAGTTTAGGCACGTGTCGGCGCTGTCGTCTGTAAAACGGAAACACAAATGTCGTATCAGGCTCATAGAGATTATAATCTTTACGGTCTCCCCTAGCCCACCAATATTTGATATACAACATACATAAATAAATCTTTCTTTTTCTCTCTCGTACAATAGTAGCATTTAACATATACTAATGTCGAGGTTGCGCTCGATTTTCTTTCTTCTTCTCTAACGACTTCTAATTACAGTTCAATTCCAAATCGAGGAGATTAGCCGCAAGCTGCGTACTGGCGATTTGGGCATCACGCAGACTCCGGAAGAAAGGTTTGAAACTGTTTATTCTCACACCACACCTCTCTTTATCTACCCCCAAAATCTAAAAAAAAAAACCAAAGTGAGCATGTTCCAGTTTCGGATATGGATGCGGATTGGGTTGTGGGATGGCAATGCGATCTACAATCTACGATCTACAACAATGCTGCAATTTGTACAGGTTTAATGCAGCATGTTCTGCACTTAAGAAATGAGAAAAATTATAAATATTTATTTTTAATTTTTGATAACCATATCTGTATTAATATTTATATATGCATGTCATAAAGACGTCATCAACAGTCCTGATTTCGATGAAACTAAACTGAATTCGAATATATTTATTCAATTAATCTGTTGATGATAGTGTTTGTGAATGCTTTGATGAAATCTATTCTACAATATAATCATTTTTGGGTGAAGGCCTACGGTTGAAACAGTTTAAAGCACATTTAAACATTATCCAGTGTCTTGATTGCACATAACCAAGTTATGGGGGCTTTGGAAAGGAAAACTAATCAAAAGCTGCTTTGAAGGCGCAAAATTCTGAATTGATTTTTCTTGTTTTTGTTGCTTTTCAACTAATGTCAGTCTTAATTAATATTTTTAAAACATTTCAAGGGTTTTATATTGGTGTCAGACAGCGTTTTAGATTCGACTCCTGAGAAGTGTAAGCGCCTGGCAATCTAATCTAATCAGATTTAATATTATAATAATGCCAATTTCTTCTCTTCCTCCAAGCCGTGAGCGTCCAATACTTAAATGCACGTTTTACAGAAATCTGAGCCCATTTACCCCACCGAAGGGTGCTCCCAAGCAACAACTGACCAGCCAAACAAACAGAATGCATATGATGCATTTCAAAATGCGTAGATCTAAGTGTGCGACAAACCGAATCGAAACCAAATGAATTAATCAAAATTCTTCTCTTCTCAATTCACCAGCGAATTTTTCTAATCAAAACTTGCTAATGATGTTGATTAATGAATGATGATTTGCAAATTACAGGATTTATGTTATACGATAATCCATATAAAATATTTCAAATACGATAATGTAGTACTTAAAATAAGATCATTAAGCTTAGACAACTGCATACAGTTAGCCGCTGAACACGCCCATTTCAAAAACAATTGTTTTTGTTTGTTTTGTTTATTCCCAGATCACCTTCCCCGGAGCCCATTTACAGTTCGGATGGCAAACGTTTGAATACGCGTGAATTTCGCTATCGCAAGCGCTTGGAAGAGCAGCGCCATCAGCTTATAGTCAAAATGCAGGCTGTTAATCCAGAATTCAAGCCGCCGGCGGATTACAAGTAATAAGATAATTATTTCAATTAATTACATGAATTCAAAATGATTGTATTCTGTTATTTAGACCACCTGTTACGCGTGTCAGCGACAAGGTACTGATTCCGCAGGAACAGCATCCGGACATAAACTTCGTGGGCCTCTTAATTGGACCACGTGGCAACACGCTGAAGGCCATGGAGAAGGATACCGGCGCGAAGATCATTATACGCGGTAAAGGCTCCGTCAAAGAGGGCAAAGTGGGACGCAAAGATGGACAACCTTTGCCAGGAGAAGATGAGCCACTACACGCCTTTATCACAGCACCTAATCCGGAGGCAGTGCGCAAGGCGGTCGATAAGATTAAAGACGTCATACGGCAGGGCATTGAGGTGCCCGAGGGTCACAATGACCTGCGCCGCATGCAGTTGCGCGAATTGGCCCAACTTAATGGCACATTGCGGGAGAATGACATACAACGCTGCACTTGCGGATCGACGGATCACAAGTCATGGCAGTGCCCCGATAAACCAATCATCACCAACACCATTGTGTGCACCTCATGCGGCGGCACTGGCCATTTAACAAAGGATTGCCGTAATAAACGCCCAGGGTCCGGTGCACCAGGCATGGTATGTGAGGATTCCCAGGCCAAGATCGATGAGGAGTATATGAGCCTAATGGCAGAGCTTGGCGAGGGACCGCCACCTTCCGCTGCGAAGGCTGATGTACCTTCTGCTCCGCAGCTACATCGCGCGAGCTACAGCATCTTTGATAAGAAGCCTTCGCAGATGCAGGCCATACAGTCGCCGCCCAACTCGTCGTCGCGTGATCATCAACGTGACATGGGCGGTGGCTGGGGAGGATCATCGCATGAGCATCAAATAAACATGGACCCCAACATGGGTATGGATCATGGAATGGGCATGTCGCCATATGTGCCACCGCCGCCTGTGGTCCAGGCGCCGCCGCCGATGCCGCCACCGCTAATGCCTTGGATGAGTGCGCCGCAGCCACCACCACCGGCCACTGAGCCCATGAATCCGCCAATACCAGGCACATTACCGCCATTAATACCGCCGCCACCTGGTACTGGTGCACCGCCAATGCCACCATGGGCAACCAGTTATCCTAGCTGGGGCACGGGCTATGTACCGCCACCTCCACCGCCGTGTGCGCCGCCACCGCCTTCACTAAGCTTGTCTCAGCCGCCACCACCGCCGCCGCCATCTAACTGATCTTTCATGTATGCCCCACACATCTATAACCTGTAGCCTAACAATCTTCTTATATCTAATATCTTAAACTTAAAAACCTGAACTAAATATGTATGTAACTATGTACTTTGTATTTTATGCTTCATTAAAGGATTGACTAAACAGTAGTTTAGAGCTTTATTCAAGTCTTTGTTGTTGTGTGATGAATGTGGAGTGTTTGTTCAGAGATTTAACCATGCTTGCTGAAGTACTGCTTGGACTCTTCAATGTCCGGTTTGATAGTAGCCGGGTTCGTTTTTGGATTCCAATTGGCTGGGCAAACTTCGCCATGCTCTTCGACAAACTGAAAGGCCTTAATCAAACGCAATACCTCATCCACGGAACGACCTACAGGCAAATCATTGATACTGTACTGACGCAACACGCCTTTGGGGTCAATAATAAATGTGCCACGCAGCGAGATGCCTTCCTTGTCCAGTAGTACGTCATAATCAGCGGATATCTTCTTGGTGATGTCCGAGAGCAATGGGTATTTCAGTTTGCCGACGCCTCCGTTCTTACGATCTACATTACACCAAGTAAGATGGCTGAAGTGCGAGTCAACCGAAACGCCCACAACTTCGGTGTTGATGTCCTGGAACTCCTTGATGCGCTCGCTAAATGCAACAATTTCTGTGGGACACACGAAGGTGCTGTAAGAAATCAAGATTCATGCATCTAAACTCTACAAATGCCGTACACTCGCTTACAAATCTAACGGATAGAAAAACAGAACCAAGTATTTGCCTCTGTAGTCCTCGAGCTTGATCTCCTGGAAGTCATTGCCCACGACCGCCAAGCCTTTGAAATCAGGTGCCGGCTGTTGCACACGCACTGCGCACAGTGCAGAAGCTGTAAGAGTGGAGGAAGTGCGTTAAGTTAGTTACATGTATGTATGTAGGTGCACAAAGAAACTATTTGTGTGTGCTTACTTTGATGAAGCAGACGTGCTGTTTGTTTATGCTGACCAGCGATGACTTTACTCAAGAGCGGCACCTGCAATGCATAATTTGCATGTTACACATTACGTAATCACAATGGCATGTTTTTTCAAAATCGGGCTGCACCCAGAAACTTAAACACTTACATTGCGCAGCAGTGTACGTCCAATGAAAGACATGATTTATTTGATATTGATAAACAAATTTAACTGATCTGTAAGTTAATAAGCGTTTACAAGTCGTTAACCTGAAACGAACGATAAGTGAAAACGAACCGGCATAAAACAAACTGCGAAATTACAATACAAAAACAAAACAAATGACAAAAGCTTTTCAATCGGTTGGCAGCTCCATTAAAGTTATCGGATTACAAAATGTTATCGCCAATTTATTGCGGCGAAAAATGTGGAGCCAAAATTCAAACTCGAAAGTTTATGTGCTTTGCAAATGCATTATTTCACAATTTCCTTGATATGTACCTAAATGAGCAATAAGATTCATGCTATCGAGTTCAAAGCGTATGCCGCATACTTAATACCAAAGATCCATTCGGCAGATAACTGCTTGAAACTGAACAAACAAATCTACAAGCCCAAAAACCTATTCTTGTCAAAAACATAATGGAAAGTGTAGCAAAATATTTATCACGCACTCCGCACGCCATACAATGGTAATGAGCTATGATACGTGGGACAGCATAAAGCAAAAGCATTTGTATGCTCGCATGTGTAGATACTACACATAGTGCTCAATACATACGCATTAATGTTGTTTTGTTTCTTAATCTAGTAAATGCCCAAAAGCGGCTCAGGCTCAGCGTCAGCATCAGCTTCATTCAACACACACACATGAAGACGGCTAACAACAAAGCAAATCACAGTCCGTAGCATAATGGCGTTTGCTTGTCTTTGGTTTGCGGTTTAGACGATGGCAACTGGCTGAATAACAATGGAAACTGCATACGTTGCACTCATCCAGATCTTGAATCTTTTCGGTGCTCTATCGAAACAATGGCAACTGGCAGCAAGGCGAGTGTTTTGCATATGACAAAATGTTGGCAAAACATTTACCAAATTATTCACTCCTACTGTACTTGCGAGTTGGCATATTGATAAGAGACACCTCCAAGATTTGTTGTTCGCCTGAAATTGGAGTAACAACAGATCTTGAATTGTATATGGGAGCTGAAGAAATTTAACATATGGATGTAGGATGAAGTAATATTATTGGACATTCTATGTTCGTGTGCTCATCCCCATTTGAGTGCTCAGTTTCGACGGCGAATGTTTCTCCTTGCTGCCACGCTCCTTTGTCCAACACTTTCTGTGCCCGTCAATTTGAAATATGCGTAACAAGATATTGGAGTTAACAAGCCTAAATGCACAGTTGGCTGTAATGCATGCTGACCCTGAGTTGGGGAGCTATGCATTTATGCGTTTCCAGCTCACATTGTTGGTTGTCCGTCTCGTTTTTCCGCGAATTATCCAGGCATTCACATACACACAAATGCTAAGCTTCTGCACCAATTCCGTCAGTTAAGTCCGGGCTACGTATGCCAATTAAAATGCACGTAGCTTTGTTTGTGAGGTTCGATGGTCGGCGCGCGCCACTGTTCACATTTACAATGCTCAGTCCGCCCGCTGGATTTAAACAGATTTACATAATTTAAGCAAACAGCACTTGAAGCTTAGGCATGTACTATGAGTGTATGTGTGTGTGGGTGTACTTTGTTTATCTTGCAAACAAGGATCGTGTGCAGAGCTCTAAGATTTCTATTGAGGCGTTGTCGCCGTTCACACGCAGTGCTCGGCTTCAGGTGCCGATCTGTCTCATTCTCCGCTTGCCTGCGTCGCATTGTCGAACAGATGCCGTCATATTAGCACAAATCTGCTTACCTTTTGTTGACGCTCGAGTGCCGAGCCCAGATTGCACTAGATTTCGAGCTCTAGCTCGAGAGCACTCTTGATTCGTGACAATTGTCACAGTACCTTCGCATTTTGGTTGGAAAAGGTGAGAGTTTTCGCTTTGCACCTACTTCTGCCGCAACGCGTAATCCCGATGCAAATCTAGCTAATGTGATACGTATCGATAAGACAAGGCTCACAGATCTGTCCTTGCTCAGTTTTGTTCCTTTTCTGTTGTTCTTTTAACACTTTGTGCTGTAACTTGAGTACATTTCAGTTAATTACAGAGACTCTTAGCAATTTCCCATTTGTTATATACGATATCATTATCCCTTTTGCAAACAGCATTTGTAACCTAGCTGTACAGAGCCTGCCGGCTGAAACTATTGCCCGATAAATTGCGCTTTTACAATTTACAATTCGTTTGATTGCAAAATTGTTTCACAATTTCAATTATTTGCACGTTTTATTGTTTGCTAACAGGCTATTCCCATCGGACATATTGATCTCATTATCTCTACTTTAAGCTTATAATACATTACTATTAAGGTCCATTATCAATTCAAACTTGATAAATCCTGGAACATATATGTATTGTATATACACGTATATAGGTATGTACGTAAATTTCTTTTTAATTATCATTTAGCACCAGCCCTTTACATCATTTGCAGAGATATACGGAAATACCAACGGCTATCTCTGCTTCAGTATATCGAAAGTTATTATACTCGCTTGTGAAGTTAAATGAGCGTATTGGCTTTGCTGTCCGCCTCTCTGTCTGTATGCTCAATACCATCAATTGCAAAGCATTGAACAAATTAGGCGACGGACTTGATATTTGGAATCTACATATACCCATGTGTATCCTAATCTAATCCAGTGTTAATAAATTCTGGATACTCCCGTTGGGAGCTTGACAAATCGTCAATTATTTACAGCAAAACTTTGATTATTTTTGACAGTGTTGCCGCAAGAGACCTGGAATTTGAAACATGTATTTATGTAATTTAGAAAATCAGAAGTTTGACAATATAGCCACTGAACATCATAATTCTTTAAGTGATTTAATAATGACATTCTCTCTAGATCTACCTAAAGTTGTATGTAACAACAACGCGGCAGGTCGAAAAACGAACATACAAATTAAAATATATCGACGTCTACTGGAGATGGGAAAGTCGGAAAAACTAAATCTTCTCAGTTATAGCTACAAATTTGTCAATTTTGCTCATTTCATCTGGAGATTGATTAATATATATATATATATTGTATATATAGTCGAGTCCCGATAATTCGAAATGGCAAGGGGATCAGTTTTTTTTCGATTTACACAGAAATTCAAATTATCGAGATTTCCATCATATAGATATCCCCATCAAGGGGATAGAATTTTTTTCGATTTATCGCGATTTTCGATTTAGCGGGGTACAAATTATCGAGACTCGACTGTATTTGAAAATGTGTCAAAACAGAAAAAATATATATCTTTCATAGTTTTTAAATTTAAGAATCACTGTCGAGCTACTCTATTGATTGAACTATAAATGATATGGAAAAACGTGGCCGTGGTAAATAAAAAAAACAAGTAAAAATGTTGCAGTCATATATATATATAATTTGCGGTAAATCAATAGAGGACAACCAACAATAGCTTATGCGTTAAACAACTATAAAACTATGGAGGATACAGTTGTTCCCGACTTAGCATGCCTTTTGGCTAATCCTTAGAAGGATTTTACAGTAACCTACCTACTAAGGCTCCGAAACTGTGGAAATTACAGGATATTTTTTATATGCCCCAATGATTCATACATATATCCAGCATATGTTTTTACCTGGGGTCGTCAACGCGAGTATATACATACGTATATTCCAAATTTCAGGACACTTGCACTATTTCAAGTGAGTTTCTGAGATACCGGAAAGAGCATTACCCGATTTTTCACGCCTTTAGTAGGCGTAACAGGAAAGTTCTAGTACTTTAACAGACGAGAGTACATAAGAGTATATATTCCAAATTTCAAGTCTTGGCGTTCATACAGACAGACGGACGGACGGACAGCAAGACGGACATTGCACAAAACCAATATACTCATTTCACTTCATGAATGAACATAGAAACGACAATTTTCAAATAAATATATCTATGTTTGGACTCTGAACGAGTATTTTGCAGTCAACTGGGCACCATTGCACCATTGCACTTTTTTTTTTTGATTTGTTGTTGTTGTTGATGTTGTACATTAAAATGGCGTGAAAATTAATACCATTGATTTATGCTGGCTTTAACAGTTAACATTTGTTGGCTTTGGTGTAATTGTTGCCAGTGGGCAATGCACAATTTGCACATCGATTTGCGTACATTTGCAAAAGTTGCTTTCGACCATTAATAATAATTGCTGTGATTTAAATTTTAATGGCAATCGCTGACAAACAAAAGCAAACACATAAACTCGCATGTGTATTTGTACATGGGATTGTGTGTCGGCTTTTGTGGTATTGTTTGTGTTTTGTGGTAATGTATATTTATGCCAATTAGAGCATGCATTAAAAATGATTGTCGGTAACATGCATATTGCATTCGGCTAAACACTGAAAACATGCTGCAAATGAAGTGTTTTTTTTTTTGCATGGCGTACGAGTCGTATAAGTGCTTGAATAGTTTACTCAACTGGTGGACTCAACTGCTGGCAATATTAATTTAATTTCAATTCAATTCAAATTGCTTTCAGACATTGCACACTTTTCTGAAAGCAATCGCAACAATTCAATCACTTTGATGTTTTGATGCCCACAAAACAGCGTCAACACCGCCGTCAATGCCGCTAGGCCACGCCTCCACGCCTCCACCCACCGCCATCCCCAAATACGCCCAACTCGACAGTTAAGCGCTATAGTCGTCGTCGTTTATTTTTTCAACATCAATGCGATTGCATTCAGTGCCCCGCGCCGCTCTCGACACTCGCAACGGGAGTCAGGAGCTAGCAGCATGTAATTTATTTAATGGTTTTCCATGCCACGCCCACAGCCAAACAAAATCTCAAATATATGGAGTAAAAAGCAACACGGAAGCCGAAGAAGGTGCAAAATACGTACATAAATGCAGTAGCAGACTAGCAGGGAATAAATCGACGCGACTAACCATATAGAGAGAGCTACAACCGAGTTCCTAATACTAAAATGAGATAGTTTAAGTAGGGCTAACACAAGAGGAAGTGGGTGAGGCAGAGGGAGGAAGTAATATAAATATATAAATTACTTGAATTTATAAATATTTTATTAAAAAGTATTAATATTTGTACTTTAAGCTCAACATGTACAAGTTCAGTTAGAAAACCTTCATTTGTAAAATATTTGTAAAATGTTGCACTGAAAATAATAATAATAATAATAATAAATAATAAAATACTTTAGGAAAATGTTTAATAGTTGACTGCAAATAAAAGTAATAAATAGAAAGGAAAAGATCCAAGATCATATTTTTTCTGAATGACGAGGAAAGGCTAACCTACCGTGTCTTATATGTCCGTTTGTCCCTCCGGCTCTCTCGAACTCTAATATATAGAGAAAATACAGATTCTCTTATAGTTAATGCAACACTTTACTCCGCATTTGTATTCTCCTTTTTAACTCCTTTTTAATTTGTTTCATATCATTTCATTAAAAGAGAATGAATAGCAATCTTTGTTTATTTGTATAAAACATCTGTCTACGACTTTTAAGCTTTCATGCGCTTTTTGTTTTATTTCTTTTTATAAATTAAATTAATTAAATTAAATTGCAACTTCAATAAGATATGCAAAAATGTAATATTAGTTGAAAAGTAATATTAACTACTTATTATATTGTATAATTCATTTCATTCAGAGTGAGTATTTGAAGCCTTAGCTTAAGAATGGAATATTAAAACTTAACCTTAACAAATTTTGTAAAAATATTTTCCCTTCATCCGCTTATAAACCTTGAAAGAATACTAAGAAAACCTTCAAAATAGGTTTAAATAAACAAAAACATAGATATCAGACCAGCTAATCACAGTAGAATCGGTTAGGCCAAGTCGACAGCCTGCGGCAGTGGGATATTACAGATCTGTGCAGTATTCTGACTTGAGTTGTTCTAATATTAGGGAAAGTTAAATGGCGCTGGAGTAGATATCCTGGTTGGACACTCTGAATACCAATGATAATAATATAATATAATAATTTTGAAGCATTGTAGCTAGGTGTAGTACGATGTTACCTTATGCCACTGACTTTACAAATACTTAAAACTAGTCGATATATCCCATTTTTTTGGGGTATCTAAATAGGAATACCTTGCTTTCATCTCATTTTTACTTTAACCATAACATGTTTACATTTTAATTACTTTAGCCCGAAGGCTTTTTATTGTGCAACTTTTGTAACAACTTCTGCTACCCGTGAGCTTTGTGTGTGTGTGTGTGCGGCCTAAACGCATTAAAACACTTCATTATGCCTAATCCTATGTGATAACAAAAGCCACACACGCACAGACGTACACACACACACATACACACACAGACACACACATCAAGCCGAGCATATGGCAATGAAATACACTTGAACAACTTTATTACCAGAATGAGTCCAGGGCAAGGGCTGAGGGCAATGTCGGATGGATGCGGCACGTTTTAATGGAACGGGCTGCATTTGCATTGGCATTAGGGGAATGGGAATGGCAATGGGAATGGGAACGGGGTTCGGTTAACAAGTTTTATACAAATCACGGCACGTCAGAAACCATAAAGTGTATAAATACCAGACATAAACTATTTACCCTCGCGCCCAGCTCGACAGTTCATATATTGTAGCTACGTATCCTTGACATTAGGAGTGCGTGCACGTGACGGAAGGCTTTCAACCACTTTGATTTCGCGTTGTTTGCTGTAAATTTTACGCCTGATTACAAGTTGCCCGCCTCTCTGATTGATAAAAATCTCACGGCTAACTCAAGGGGCGGTCTCTGCACTCATATATGTTATATATATATATTTTGTTGCATCGCTTAGAGACTTTTGGCTAAGTGAACAATTTTCATTTTTGGCCAAAAGACCGCTCGGCTTCAAGTGCACAATTGGCCAAAGTCTATCGCGATCTTAAGCAAAACTGAGCACATAATTATTAGCCCGGTAGTTGCATAGTTTTGATCGTGATCTTGGCTTAAACCGGCGCCAGGCGTCTCAGCTACAGACTAGCCAAAAGGATAGTTTTTTCTTAAAGTAATCATTTTTGGCTTGTTTGGGAAGGGTAAGTCATTGGCCAGCGTCTTGAAACTCTCTCGATCTTCCTGTAATCTTAAGCTGATCTAATGCGCCCCAGGTAGGCATCGGCGGCAACGCTACCATTGCCCGTTGCCCGTTGGCCGCCGCTTGGCTGCTTGTTGTGTTTTGTATGTTGGCTACAAATTGGATTACAATTAAATTACATTTACATACGCCGCTGCGCATGCCGCTTTGTTTGGCCGCGCTGCGAGGCCTCAATTAAAAATTGCCATGTTTTCAGTTTGATATATCCTAGACCCAATATCCAGCTGTGCCCGTTCGCTTTGACTGTTCAGATAACAGCAGATAATTGGGACGATGATGATATGGACAGCATTTCAAACACGCAGACAGATGGAAGCATTCAAATATGGTTTCCATACGAAGCTTATGTTCTACTAGAGTTCTAGAGTTAATTCTTTAAATTGAATAGGCAGTCGATATTCCATAATATTCTTGGCCCTATTTTGATACTTATAATAGCAAGAAACATCAAGGTTTACATTAAGCTGATTGTTGATTCTAGATTTCTTACATTATATTTTAATAATATATATTTATAACATATATTTTTCATTTTTAGTTCGAGTGCTTTTAATTGATATTAATTATTCATAATTCCGATCCACACTCTCAGAATATATCTCAGACCTGGGAAGTACTCAACTAAAACATATTATAAGGACGGCAATTTATTAGTCTATGCAGACTGAGTTCAGAGTCCTGGCTGGCCATATCATGTATCCAACCATAATGCATTATCATTAGCCATGAGCACTTTATGTAGTCTGTTCTCTGTGATTTTGTGGCTTTCAACATTCGCCCGAAAATAATTGAATTGTTCTTCATTATTTATTTTATTATTTTGCTTGTCTCTTATTATCGCCCAGCTTATGCTGGCACTGTGGAAGCTATGGCAAAACATCGGGCCTTCACCATTGTTTCAATGTGCTCCTCCAACTGGGTGGATATGAAGCACTTTTGCGCCATCGCCATCGCCGTTGCCATTGCCATTGCCATCAACGTGGCGCGTCATAAAATACGCGAATTGCATTTGCCATTTACGAGGTGTCTTTCTTTGTATCTTTTTTTTGCGAGTTTCGCTTTGTTATTGTGCTTCTTGCCTCGGATTTCAGTGGGTGGTGGCGCCGCGTACCGGACGAGCTGATTCCTTTGGGGATTTTGCGCACAAAGCAGTGCCAAATTGAATGTGGGATTTGACAAAGATATAGATGTTCCACCCGAACTGGCTGTGAGGAGTTTGGGGGGTAATTTTATTGCGCTGCCTTTTATGATGTGGCGACAAATTGATATTTCCTTCAGCAGAGACTCAACGCGCCTGCAAGGCCAATTTAGATATACTCAGTCTCTCTCTCTATTTTTCTCTCACACACACACATATACAAACACATATGTATGTACGTTAATAGTCAACAGTAACCGCAAATCGGCAGGACGCGCTCACTGGGCGGTCCATATCCCGCCCGCTGCGCTGTTGTTGCTGTCCGCCTTATAAAATAATTAAGTCTTAGCTACTGTTTGTTGTCTGTCGGTTGTTTGTTTGTTGTCTTTGTGTCAGTGGCAGTGGCAATGCGAATACGCACATCCTAGCGGCATTAAGGACTTTAGCTCGATTTGCGCGGGGTGCCTTTGTATTAGTCGCCGTCTCTGATGTGCCAAAAGGATCCGCTTGCAGTTGAATTTGAAACTTTTTCTGCTTATTTTCATTCCCATTGAACGCAGCTCTCCCTGCGCCCTTTATGCTGAAATCAACTGTAAGTTAATCACATTAATCCGCGATCGGTTTTCAAGTGGATCCTTCAATAGGTAGCCTGTGATCCTTTTGCTGCGACGCATTCAGTTGCAAAATTAGGAGGCACACAAAGAGCCAGTTGGGTTAGGGGAGGACGAGGAGTGCCTCAAATCAAAAATTAAACTCAGACAATGGGAAAAAAGGCAAGTCTTGCTGTTATAAAATACGATAATATGTCGTATAAGTAATACTCATACCTAAGTAGTACAATATATCGCAACGTGTTCAAAGTTTAGTTTAACATTTCCATTGATGGCTTTTGGAATGCTGAGACATATGATTGTATTGGAAAGGATTCAAGAACATTAAACGTAACCCTTAATACTTGATATATTCTTATTGGTTAGCGTTCGCGTAGCTTAACAACTTTTCAGTCCAATCGTAAGCGAAGTCATCTGCAGAAGAGATCATCAGTGATTTATCTGAACATTTCTTATTTTACTATAGAAACAGTCTATAAATTTCATAATTTACAGCTTTAGTTTTAAGAGTCTTGAAAATAATACTGATATAGTATATGAATATAAACTATTTATATATACAAATGGGTTAAAACGTAAAGAAACATTTTATATGTAATTATAATTAACTCTTGAAATATTTTATTCTTATTTATTTTATTTTTGTTATTAATATAAAATACATAGCTAGCCAAAAATGAAATCCACAAAATTATATTAAATATTTTAAAATTAATACTATCATTTATTTTATTATCATTTCCTAGGCATAACTCGCAAAGTACTATTATTATAATTTGTATTTTAGTTTGCTCATACACCACATTTGTTATATTATCCAAATTTTTCTTTTTTATTGATAACTTGATAATAGATAACGAAAAAGACAAGAGACATTAATCATAATAGAGATTTTTGGTTGTTTCTTTCTTTGTTTATGGAAAATATTAAAACAAAATTCGATGTGCAGAAATCATTTAACTTAAGCTAGAATGCATTAAATAACTGCACGGCGCCTGCTATAGGATATCTACACGTCGATCAATGCCGTCAAGAGCATTCTCAATCGTTTTGTTTTGTTTGTTTTTTTGCTTACTTCATATGTAACGTTGAGCTGAGTTTTATTTTTTAGCCAACAATATTCAATTCAGTCAATATTCTGCGGCTCTTTTCATTTCTCTTTGTTTGGATTAATTATTTGCTCATTCTCTTCAGCTCTCGCTGCCTCTCGTCCTGTACCCATTTTACTATTTGTGCTATTACAAATGGTAATTGAATACTGTTGAAAGTAGATTTTAGTCAAATCTATTTAATTAATAGACAATAATTATAACAATAAAACCCCAAATTTGATTCATATATATTTGATATAGTTGATGTATTATTATTGAGCAATTCTAAAAGAATCAAAATTGATTCATATATATTTGATATAATTCATGTATTATTATTGAGAAATGATTATAGCGATTCAACAATTAAAATAAATTAAATTGAAACCTAATTAATAACTAACATCAACGTAAGCTTCCAGTAGCATAATGGTATCAAATCTTTGCACATTTTGTCCTTTGTCGTCGAAAAGCAGTTTAACGACTTGCCAAATAAGACTGAAATGAAATTTATGCGTCAAAAATGGTACTCAATCAGGCAGGATCCAAACCTTAAAAGAAAAGCATTGGAGGAACGGACAAAGAAATTGGAATCGAATCGCGGGCCACGCGAAACTGTTGAAATGATAAAATATGAGCGTTCGTAATACAATTTATTTAAATCAGAGTCTAAAGCGTTATTTATGAGCGTAGCGACAGGGGCTGTCTGTGTTGAGTGTGTTCATATTCATGTATATGTATATATACTCTTCCACTTACCTTCTCTGTGTGTGTGTGTGTGTGTGTGGGTGGGTGGTTGGGTGGTGAAGAGGGTTGCGTTACATATTTTAGCCAGCTATTGTTTACATTTGAATGAAGACAATGCCAAGCCCAAAAGCGCGTCAGAAATTTAGCAGCCTAATATCCAAAATAGACGTGAGCGGACAGCGAAGAGACTACAACTCCATTTGCTTTTAACCATTCCATCGCTATTCCGTGCAGTTTATTGTTTAGCATGCTCACCGTCTATTATGCAAATGTTAATAGCGAACAAAAGCCGCACTCATTTGTCTAATGTGTCCGATAAGGAAGTGGAGCTTTCGATTTGCCATCACAAATTTATGTTATTATAGCCCTTTGCATTGAGTCGATCTATACATGTGCATATATTGACCAACATCAATTGCCAAATTAATTGCAGTTAAGTCGAGCAAATATTGCTTGCGGCATATGTCGAAACATAGACAATGTCTGTATGTATGTGCGTTGGACTCACATAAGCAAAGGAGTTGCTTTCACGGTGGCCGATCAAAATGTACCTGAACCTGACTAGAAGCTCTAGCATAGCTATCCCAGTTCGCCTCACGCCTATTCTAGCTCCCAGCCAACGGCCTTTCGGCGTTATGCACTGAGCTGTGGTCGACTTTTAGGCACCCAACTGCCAGCTAAAGTGGAGTCAATGAAAATTGCAACTCCCACTTTGCTCGTACGTCAATTAAGAGTTGTTTTTCTTGTTTGCCTTTGTGCACATACACACATATATACATATATATATATGTGTGTGTGTGAGTGTCTAGCAAGCATACGTACATACAGTGAAAAGCTCTGAAGCATGTCTGCAGTGCTTTTGGCTTTGGGTTTGGCTTTGGTTTCACTCGTCTTTCGCTCTAACACAGTCATGCGCTATCTCACTTGCTCACACCCACACCCACACCCACACCCACACACACACACATACATACACATATTTATATATATAAATACTCTTTTATTGCAGTGCAATTTGTTGTAGAATCGTTTTGTCCGACAGTTGAACAGTTTGTTATTTCTTTTAAATGTTCGAAGTAAAAGAGCTTTGGTCGTTGCTTTTGGAATTTTTGTGGCTTGCCTTCACCCGCTGACCACTGCAGTGGTCTGGGATTGAGCTTAATACTAGTTCGGAAAGGCCAACAGTTAGGGGCTAAGTTTCAGTTTTAGGCCTGGCTATTTAAGACTGTTTGTAATAACAAACCTCGAAATTGTGAAAATACAATAGAATTTTTCAAGTCCTTTGATATTCATTTGTTGACGCATTCATTCAATTTTGGCTTACTACCCTTTTGTCCCATTGCTCAATTTGCCTAATTAGTGATTGGAAATAATGACAGCTTCAGCACAGCTGAATACTGTTTGTAATAACAAACCCCAAACCGAATCATGTCGTCAAAAGTAAATCAAATCAAATTGTCTCTCTGAAACCCCCCACATATGTTACATGCACACACACAGTGGTGCTTTGGTAGGCTTCAAAATGACATGAACAGAAGGTTGAGAGATGACGCCCTCTACGCTGGTTCGACTAGCCAGCTCGTATGTATCACAAGTAACGTGATTTCATTTGTGCATTCAGTTAAAATTAAAGTGGGGCAGCGCCTAAGTGTCAACACCTTTTGAACTAAGCGACGGTGTCGTACTCTCTGGAATCGTTTCGAGCTGCTTCTCCATGGGCTGCTCTCGTTGCAAAATCTAACATGAAAACGAATCAAAAACAAGCAAAGCGCAGAGGGAAATTACATAAAAATGTGTTACATTGCACTGTTGGCAGGTGGAACTCTCCCTCACACATACACTACACACCACACACCACACACCACACCCCACACTGCTCCACACCTCTGCTTGCATCTAGTATGTATGTAGGTCTTTGGTAAATGCTTAAGAGGGGAGCAAGCGCCAAAGTCTGCGGTGGCTGGCAGCACTTTGAGACGCACTTTGGCAAAGCAATCTTCTAAACAGGATAAATGTAATTGCGCATGAATTTCTACGCATTTTTCTGTGTCGTCGTTGCCGTCTCGGTGGCAAATGTTTTTGGTTATTTGCCGGCGGTGTCAGCTGAGCGTTAGTGTTGGCCGCGAACGGTTTCCATTGGCTTGTCGTCGACACGCCCACTCTCAGCACGCACTTGCTGCCTTATGCTCTTTCTCTCTCTCTCTCCCTCTCTCTCTTGCTTTGTCTTTATCATTTCATTTCACTGTCTCTCTCGGCAGTTTGCTCTGTGCAATTGCCTCGCATAACGTTTTTTTGTTTTGTGCAAATTGCTGCAACACTTATTGAATGCCTCGTGGTCGTCTCAGTCGAAGGCAGTTAAAAATTCAATTTGCTGGGCTCTCTCTCTCTCTCTCTCTCGCAGTCCCCTTCTCTCTCTTTTTCAGTCGCGGTCTCGCTCTCGCTCTCGATGTCTGCAAAGTTTGCTCAGCTTTTGTAAAAATGGCTGCCTCTGTGCGCGCATCGGGGTGGTTTGACGAAGCGGACCAACGTGGAATGAAACGCGAATGTGCTGTGATTTGATATTTAGATTCAAAGAGTTGAACTTAGTTTGAGCTTGTTTGATTTTCACACATGCAGCAGAAAAAATAATGCTAAGCTGTTTTCGATTGATTGATGCAATCGTTGTAATAATTTTATTGCTATTCATTCTATGGCTAATTTATAATTTATTGCATGTGTTTTTATTTTTCGTTTGGATTTATTAAGTGGTTTTGCAGCAAAGATTTACTACATGCATACATACTAGCCCAGAGTTCGAATCCGGAGAATGTAACTTGAATAAGTAATAATTTTTAATTTGTTATAACTATAATACCTTTCGCAAGACAACATGTTTCGTATGCTAAGATGCTCCCTATTATATACAATTTAACACTTTTCTATTACGTATGCTCACTTCACCCGAAAGGAACCTTTCAACTGCCATCAATTAAGATACTTTGTACACTTTGGAGCAACAGCACTGCACACAGAGCAGCACTTGACCCTTGTCGGGTGCCAATTGATTGATTTTATATTGGCATTTCAATGGGAGGCCAACACATAGACCCACACACGCACAGATGCACGAAGGCGAAGCGCGCTTCCTCTCAGACATGTTTCGATTGCCAAGTGTTTCAAGCTCAGATTCGAAACTTGCTGTTTGTATTTTTTATGTTTTTTATTGTCATAGCTTAAGGACTTTCGACAAAACTAAAAAAGAAAGAAAATAGGAGAAAATACGCAAAGTGTCTGCCGATGCGGTTGCAGCGCAATTGTCAAAATAAACGAACAGAAATTCAGCTGCAAACGGAATGGAAATGGGAACAAAGAGCTGAGCATGCTACCCCTGCTAGAAAGAGCGCACACGATGCAGAGAGACTCTCATAGCAGAGAAACAACCCCACACAAACATGCATACGCTCATAAGCACACAAACACCCCACAGCTATCTCTGCTTCACCCTCTAACTGTGAGTTGTGTGTGTGTGTGTGTGTGTGTGTGTGCTTGTGTATGTTTGTGTGTGCCACTGTCAACTTGCGGAAAACCATTTAGCGCAAAGACCGAAAGAATTTCACAGCCGACAGCCAACCAACCAACTGAGTTGAGTTTAGTTCTGCACAGCACATTTCATGTTTCAGTTTCAGTCGAACGCCGCAGCAGGCAGTCGGCGCACACGCTCTCTGATACAACCGGGGGTTAAAAATCCAAAGACTTAAACAATAAAATTACTAAGCGATCGCTTTCGCAAACACACACACACACATATATACATACACGCCAGGCCAGAGTGTGAGTGAGGGAGATAGTTTAAGCGAGCGAGAGAGAAAGGTAGGCTGCCTGGCTGGCTGGCAGACGCGTCGAGGACTTTGCGTTTGTTAACAGAAAACATTTGAATTTAAATGCGAATCGTTGATCAAACGGTGCAGACGTATCGGTTGCCACCTGAGGAACTTTATTTTCATCGTATATAGATAGATGCTCGTCAAGCCAAGTGAGGCAACTGCCAATTCGACTGACAGTAACCAAAACTGAAACAGTTAATGGAACATTTCCAAAAACATTGTGAATTTATTAAAAAAACCTTCGAATAAAATCAAGTAAAAATAAAAAAGAGTTTTGTGAGTGTGTAGACATGTCTTCATCTGACGCTGAAGTTGATATTAGTGTGGTGTCCAGCCCGGAGCCAAGTCCGTTGGGTGCCGCCGGCATGTGCAATGGTCGCGAGAGTCCCTTGGCACGCTCAGTTGATGATAGCTCCCCACCAGCGACGCCCACGCATCGCTCCACTCCAAATACTACCACCGGTACGCCCACATCAACGTCAGCTGTGGCCGTACCGCACTATCACCACAGTCCCAATGGCCCAGTGCCGCCGGCAGTGTTGCATCATCATCTACAGCATCATCTCAGCTCGCTCAGTGGTCATCCCGTGGCGTTGCATCATGCGCTGCATAGTTTTGGCCATCTGCATCCGGCTCACACCGCATCGCATCCCGCGCTCCTGCAGCACGCTATCGCCCCAACACATCTTGGCGATCGACTAGGCTCACCGCCCGCCCTAGCGGCTATGGCGCCCAAAACACCAGAGCTGGAGCGCAATGGCAATGGCACTACCAGCGAAGAGCTTGTACAGAGCCTGAATAACAACAACAGCAAGACAGTGAACCACAACAGCACATGTGCCTCAGCGGCTGCAGCCGCAGTGGCAGTGGCAGCAGCAGCGGCCTCCATTGGAGCCAACAGCAACGATAGCAATACGAGCAGCAATGGCAACAAGGCCACCACTGGCTCCAATGGCTTCACCAGCTTCTCCATCTCCAGCATATTGAGCCGCAGCGAGCCAGCGAAAAAGAATGGCGCCACAGCGTTGATAACGCCCATTCCGCAATTGCCACAACATGGCGGGGGCGGACCTCAGGATGCAGCCATGCTCTCAAGGTGAGTCTTTGCGTTACAAACAAAAAGAGATGCCCGGTAGCAACTTAGGTGCATTTTGCAGAGCCGTTTAGACCCGGCTTACCAGTCGAGAGCCTTGTTCTTTGTTTGACTGACCAATGTGAAACCAAAAAGTCAAGCCTGCCCTCATTTTCCAATGAGCCTAAACGGCTACAATTTCACCTGATCTAGTCCAGATTCTCTGCCCCTTGAAATATTGAGAGAAATTTGTGTAATCCTTAAGGTACTCACTGTAAAAAGGAATACAATAGCATTAAGTTCGAAATGCATGAAGGTGACGCAAATCTGTTCTCTGGAAAAACTCTCGAATCCTGTCTCGAGTATCGACTAGATGGGAGTAACTCGTATTGTTTTAACTGATTGCAACAGATAATAATTTTTGATGGAAATACTTAAAGAGTGTAGAGCAAATGCTATAGGACACCTTAAATGGGTGCCAAGATGAGAGGCTAGTGATAAAAAGGGTATAACTACATACTTCATTATGCTGGCAATTTATGAAGTTGAAATTGTGCTGAACACATTTTGCTATGTAGGCAGAGTATTTCAGTACTCTGATCATATTTTTAGAGTATATTTATATAAGACAACACTGCATCAGATTCGAAGCATCAGATTCCTGACTTGAACATGCCTTCACATATTCCCATAAGCAAAAGTTATAGTGAAGCACATGTCAAAGATGTGGATGAGCATTTTGATGCATATAAATACTTTTTTCTATTTTTGTTCTCTGTTCAACTACAGCAACTACCGGTTAAGTTGCCCAGAGTCCACATCGACCGACCCGTTGTAATAAATATGAATTTGCAAAATAGTTCAATTCGACATTTTGAATCGATCCACTTCAGACTGACCTCCATATGCACCTAAATCGATATTGATTACTTCAATTTTGCTATGCAATTCATGAAGGATATCGAATTTCGCAACATTTGCCAATGTAATTTAATGCAGTTTAATAACTGCCTGTCAATATTCCGGCATGTGAAATGAATGAATGCAACTTTGTTTTGAATGAACCCTCACTCAACTGACTGACCTACCTAAAAATGTTGTGTGTTTTTATTTATGTACGGACTGAGCCACCTACATATTGAAATGCAGCACAAAAACAAAAAAAAAAACAGACGAAAAAGCGGTGTAACCCCACTTAGCCGGCATTTAAATGAGCATAAAAAGGACTTGAGTCAAGCGATCGAGTTTCAAAATTCTCGATTAAGGCATGTGTTGAATTAAAAAAATGTTGCACTTTTATTTTATGAGCGAGACTACCCGACTTTTGGTCCGACTCATGCAAAGTAGACAGTTCTGTTTTTTGGCTTTCCTCTGTGTGTATGTGAGTTTTTTTTTATTTAATGATGATCATTTTCATTTCATTTACGCATGCGCTCACTGATCGATCCTGCGATAAGCATGTCGCAGTCGCAGTCGCAGTCCCGTGGCGAGGGTCGCGTGCAGGTTACCCCAATTAAGAGCGCAAGGATCGCCCTCGCCCATTGACCAAGTGTTGACTCCTGCTGTTTGGCGCTTACAGCTGACGTGTGGCTGCCTATGTGACGGGCTTATCACTTGATCATCGAACTCGCTAGTCTCTCAGTCAAATGATTAATTCAAGCGCGCCCAAAACGCTGACTGATCGTTTAATACAAATACGCATACGTAAATATGTTGACTGACTTTCACCTGGGCCTCGAGTATTTGGACATTGGTATTACCTTCTTTTTTTTTTTTAATTAGTGGTCAGCTACTGTTGAGGTCCTTCGGCAGCTTGCTCTTCAACTGCGGTTTAATTATAGCGAAGCAAAGAACGCATTTAAGCGCTGTAACTGTGTAACCTGATATGCTTGAGAGTGCGCCCAACAAAGGGCCAACGCGTTTAGCGGAAAGGGTGCCCGAGTCCAGGAAATGTCTGTGTGTGTTTGTCTATTGTGCAGCTCTCTTTTACGTTTTATTTTATTTTACTTTTTTGTTGTTGTACTATAAGGATACCGCTAAAGGACGCACTGACAATATAATTATCTACTACAGTAATTACAATCCAATTCCAGTCCCAATGCAATGCGCCCGCTCATGACAAATCTTATCTATCACAAAGGGATTAACTTACTGCGGCATTTAGTGGTGAAATGGTCTGCGATTTGTGACATTTATATCTTGATAACGTTGGCACATACATTGTTTCCATTTAATGAAAACATATTCGTGTAGTGCAGTGCATCATGCACTGATTTCATATCTAGATTTGTGGCTTGACTTTTGTTTCGTTTTGCTTTAGTTGGGCTGGGTTGGGTTAGACGCGTGTCATTTGTGCGACTTCCTGTGGCGCAGCCAAAAAACTAATTTTGCACGCATCGCAAATGTCACCATTTTCAAGTGGCCTAAGCCGCCTAAGCCGCTCCATGTTACCGAATATTACGATGCATGTACATAACGGAAATATATATGAATGTATGTATTTAGCTATATTTTCATGCTAATCCCGTTTAATGACAAAAGCAAGCCAACCGGGTTAACTATAGCGAGTAGAGCTCCTGCTTACTCAACTGTGAGTTGCTGTTCAATATTTTGGCTACTCTGCGGTCGTTCCGAGTGCCCGCACCGTTCCAATTGTCACATACACCAAATGAATTGAATGTGGCTGGGCAATGCATATTTTGTGATTTCGGGCCTCCATGCAGCCAATTAGCGTGTGCAAATCTTTTATACATGAACGAATCCTAAGCGGTTTAGGGCCGCCAGCCATTTGTGTTCATTGTTAATATTACATTTAAATTTATTATTTAAATTAATTTTGCTAATGCGCTTGGAAGTTGTGTAACAATTGCTTTCTATATACATATGTGTGATATGATGCTACTACACGGTACCACTTAAGTGGCTTCTGTGGCCGGGTTAAGGCAGCTGTTGAGCTCAATTTACTTCGAGTTCTGAAATCTGCGGGCACTCGAAAAGTTAAGCTAAGAAAAGTTATTGAATCTTTTCCTCTGACCGAAAGTTGCAGCACAAGCTCAGGTAGGTCTTATCGAATACACATTTCAATACATCGAATAAAATATAATTTTTATGTTGAAAGGCTCACATAAAAGTACAGATTTCGTTTCGAGTTTGCAGATTTTTTTAATTCAGTGAAATAAATTAGTTTGCGTATATGAAAAACTTCAAAGCTCTTTTAAGCCCAAACCAAACCTAATTTATTAAAATCATGGAGCATAGCGGAGCATGGAACCCGTGTAGAACGCCATGTTGAACAACTCAATTGCATAGCACAGTTTTTATCCTAGCAGAAACAGAGCCCCCAAGACGAATTATGACAGCGACGTGAAAGAAGCCCAAAGCAAGAACCGCAAACAATTCATTAAACGAGAAATAACAGCCATGCATCAAATTGAAATGGGTGAGGAAGTGGACAGGACGAATAGTGGGGGGATTATGGGCCGTTTGGGTCGCTCTACGCTGACTTCTGACAGCTCCAGGGGCGGCACACCCACTCCGCTGAATTTTAAACATGGTCATCCACTTCCGCCACAAAGTGACACCAATGAAAACGTAGATGGAGCCACGCGGTCTGCGGCTGCCGCGGGCAATAGAATGTTGTATTTATTTCATTGCTGGGCGGAAAACAAATGCTTCGGACTCGGGCAGTGCCTTTGATTTGGATAATTAGTAAAGCAAATAGCTACAAGCTGTTTGCAATTCATTGGGGCCCCTTCCGTTGACAGCTTTCAGCGACCAAAATTAGCGCAGTAATTGAGGTAATTTCTTTTGACTCGTTTGTTTTTTCTGTTTTTTTGTTTTTGTTTTTGTTTTTCTTCTTGTGTTTTTCGCTTTTGCTGCTGGTCTGTAATTTGAGGAGTGGTTAGGACGTCATCTTTTGAGCGCCAGCAAAAGCGGCTTTCTCTCAATTGACGTTGTAAACATGAAGCCCATTAGAAGTGATTTGAGCCGCCAGCTTGCCAAACAGCCAGGCAGTTGGGGAAGTTAGCCAGTTGGGGAAGCCTTTGAAGCGTCGCTTCAAGAGGGAGCGGTTCATAATTTAACAGCGGGCGCAGGCAAAAGGTAAATTTAATTGAAAAACATTACTTACAAAACTGAAATAGGGGAAAGAATGAGCCAGAGACAGACAGAGAATAAGGAACAGAGAGGGAGAGAAATATATATATATTGTATATATGTATATATGTATATATATATATGTATTTGTTGAAACAGTGAGTGGGAAAGAAAGATATGTTCAGCAAGTGAAAGAGATGGGCGACTATTGATTTCCACACCTGCACCTTGGCCGCTGTGAAAGAGGTCAGCTAAATGTTAATGTCACACACAACGTGGCCAGCTCATTGTCTGTCTGGGGGTGGCTGGGCAGCTTTTGGGGGCTGCTTGGGGTCGAAAAGAAATCACAGTCTGCTGCTTGCATACGGGTCACCTGCAAAACGGTCAAAGGGTTTAACAAGTATAAAAACAACACACCAACAAATTTAAAAGCAAATTCAGCAAAAGGGGCTGCCGATAGGTTAGATGTGGCCGCCATTGGCATTTTAGACTGGTGGGAGCGGACGGACTGCGGCTACGTTTTGTCCCGGACGGATTGTTTAACAGCAAAGTTCATTGGGTGCGTGGGAAACCTAAGAACACCTGAGAGACTTTTAAACATATCAATAAATCAATCAAATTGCCAGGCTAGACTGTTTTAACAGTGGGTGGTGAGATGGCCAGGAAAAGCTCTTAAGTGCCACAACCAGACAAAAACCAACGCCCACCCAAATCCCCCCAACACGACTCCTCCTACTAACCACACTGTGCTACCCTCAGAAAACAAAAGCAGCTTTCTTCCAATTAACTCTCGCATTAGCTTCTGCCTAAATGATTTGACTTGAAAACTTTGATTTAGCACAATAAAGCTAACAACGACAGCGCCACCAAAACCCACCCCAGCCAGACACAGCTTACACACAGACACACACACACACACACACACACACACACACACACACACACATTCGGATATGGAACACATTATAACGTTAACGCCAAAAAGTGTTTCGTCTTGCAAACTTTGCCGCGTCTAACATAAATAAATAAATGTATTTATAAAGATGCTTTTAAGCAACAACCTAACAAGGTTACATGGACGTCGGCATTTATATACATACATACATATATCCTTATATTATATATGTTTGTGTGTTTCCTTGGGGAGCCAAATTTGTAGCAGCTGTTGCCAGTTATGGTCGTCGCCTGCTGTGGGGTTGGTTAGCATTTAGGGGTCGTTATTTCTAAGATATTTTTTAAGCTTTGATTTTTCTTGGTGCGTACGATTTTGCCGTCGGCATTAGACGATATTTGTATATATGTATATCAGCATATTCGAAATGTTTATGTTAAGAACTAATCATGGCCAGTTTCGATAAATAACAGTAATTATCAAGCTGTAGAATTTATTGCAAATAATTCAAGTTAATTGTTTCTTGTTGTTTTCACAGATTGGGTTTCATTTCGCAATGGGGCGCCTTGGCTGGACGCTATGCAGCTTTATGCCCACCCGGCTGGCCCTGGGCACCACAGCGAATGCCCTTCCATAGTCCAACACACGGTAAGTTTGATTTAACAATAAATAAACCACTTTGAAACTCAAACATACAATAAATATGTAGAAGCGGAGAAATATACAGATTAAAATCTTTTTAAGCTCAACACTGATTTTCTATTTAAGAAGATTAAAGATAGTTTTTTATATTCAGTTATAAGTATATATATATATGCAAAAATATCTTTAATCGACTTTGATACTAAATCTGTCTTGAACGTAAAACGATTTGAAATAATATATACATACATACATACATATACATACATACATATACAACATATATATATATATATATTGTATATATTGTAGATTTAGAATCAAAGAAGATTAAAGATATATATATATATATATATATATATATATATATATATAGATACTTATAACTGAATATAAAAAACTATCTTTAATCTTCTTAAATAGAAAATCTGTGTTGAGCGTAAGAAGATTTTAATCTGTATATTTGTTCTATACATATATATATATATATATATATATATATATATATATATATATATATATATATATATATATATATATATATATATATATATATAGAGAGAGAGAGAGAGAGAGAGAGAGAGAAAGCGAGCTTAATGCGAATATCTGAAATTCTTTGGCAAAGAATGTGCCGTGGCTGACATTCTTTGAAGCATTTCGTTTGATTTGCATAGTCGGCCGCGTAAACTTGGCTAATGCCCACAAGAATTTGAGCAATGCACACAAAGTGCACCCTGAAGCAAGCAATAGAAATTCTGAGACGGTTGAATAATGCCAGCAAATTGGGAGGTGGGAAGTGGCTGTGTCATTGGCACGCAGCTACACATGTAACGTTGTGTAAGGTTAGCTATTCACAAACACGACTGCCGTAATCGCCATTTTCAATTAATTGCAATTTGTAATCGAGTATCGAGTTACAGCTGCGGGGAATGCGCAAAGTGCTTGACATGCTTACTCTTTGTTAACTATTTACCGAGAGAGCTATCGGCGAACGCGGCTAGCTTTCTGGCCAGCGAGCATTAAAGCCCAATTGATTGTGCTCTTAGCGTTAACAGCCGATGCAATTGCATTTGCTCATGTAAACTGGCCTTAAGTTTTGCGCCATGTGAGGCTTCTGGATTTTAGTTGATTCAGCGCATAGTTTCCTAGCAAGCGGATAAGTGGGGCCAGCTCTATGTGCAGCACGTAGAATAAGTATGAATCAAATTACAGCAATTTAAACTTTTCAAATAGGATCCAAACTAAAAGCCCAATAAAACTGGAATCGCCCAGCTGACTGACGGCCATTTTAAATGGTAATTTAACACACACACACACAGATGAATATATATAGTCTACGAGCAGGCTGTGTGTGGGTAACAGTGTGCAGGGTGCAGGGCAATTACTCTTCGCGTCTGCGCTCTAAGTTGTTTGTGGGGCATATAAAACAAAAATAAAAGGAAGAGAAGAGACGAAGGCAAGTATGAGGTTAAGTGTTGCAGCTTAAATCTGTGCAGCAGCACATACATTTCTACAATAATAACTTAAACAACCCTTAGAGCAGTTACCTCCCGTGTACACATCCACATCCATATGTATAAATATATATATATATATATATATATATATTCATATACAAACATACACACACACACACAGACAGAAGCAGGCAAAAAAGCTTGCTCTGGGCAAGTTCTCTCAGTGAAGTATTGTCACTCATGCGCTCTCTTTTTTTCTTTATCTTGCTCACTTTGCAGACAGTTCCTCCACAAACACCACTGAAAATCCACCATCGCCCACATCTCTGAGCCCCAGCAGCGGCAACAACAATAACAACAACAACGGCAGCATTGACAACAACCTTACTACGAATACCAACAACAACAACAACAACAACACGGGCAATGGCCACGCCAGCAAATCACCACCTCCTGGTATGACTGGATCGCACCACGGCTCACACCATACGCTTTACCAGCAGCAGCAACAGCATCCACATGCCGCCCAACAGCATCTACAGCATCCACATCAGCCCAGCACGCCCACCAGCAGCGCTGGCGGACTCTCGCATCATGGACATCATCTGTCGGGCTCTCATGCGAGCGGCAGTTACATGCTGCCCACTAGCTCTAACGAATCGGACGATGAAGGCGAGGAAATCATTGAGGAAGATGACGGCACCGATGGTCCATCTGACAGTTCGTCGCCGCACGGTGATGGTAGTAATTCGAAGCGTAAAAAGAAAACGCGCACGGTCTTCTCGCGTGCTCAGGTATTCCAGCTGGAGTCTACATTCGATCTGAAGCGATATCTCAGCTCATCGGAACGCGCTGGCCTGGCAGCGTCCCTACGTCTGACTGAGACACAGGTAAAGATATGGTTTCAAAATCGCCGCAACAAATGGAAACGGCAGCTGGCCGCTGAGCTAGAAGCTGCCAACATGGCTAACATGGCACATGCGGCGCAGCGTCTGGTGCGCGTGCCTGTGCTTTATCACGATGGCACCACAGCTGGCTTTGTTCCTCCACCGCCGCCGCATCATCATCCAATGCAGTATTATGCTGCAGCCGCTGCCCGCAACACCAGCCCACCACGGCCGCCGTTGTCGTCGCTTGTATAGAACGTGGGCTGCCTGGCGGCGCCCATGACGCTGCTAAAGCCGCCACCGCCTACCGCGATGGTGCCCATGCCACTGCGAATACCTGCGATGCAGCTAAGTCACTGCTCCGTAGACGTGGATTCCGATGGCGAGCAGGAGCAGTTAACATGCATAGACGAAGACGACGCTGCCATCGATGTTGAGGCTGACGAGGAGCCCGTCGCCCAGCAGCAGACATCCAATGACTACGTTCGATCACCGCCATCAGGTGCGCCTCCACGGTCTTCGGGCGCCTTCGAGTTGCACACAAAAAACAATAATTGTTTTGAACGCAACGAAGTTGGTGGCCATGGCTCGTCTATGCAGGCTGCTGTTGAGGAGAAATCGATAATCAACAAGGCGAACTCCTACTGAACAGCTGGTATCTTCTGCGCTGGCCGCACCGAGCATAGCCCCCAGCCCACAGCCCACTCCTAGTTGCATTGTAAAATTCTATTGAAAACTTTGACAAAAGGATCAGCGGCTAAGTGCACATCAATTGGTTTCAATGCTAACCACAAAGGCCAAAAAATGAGGACGGCTCGCCGCGCCTCTTAAAAATAATCGTTATAAAGCTGTAAAGTTTTTGAATAGTTTGTTCCTAAAGCTTTTGTATATACACATACTACTTATGTAGAAGTTCGCATAATCTACTCAAGAGACACGGATGTGGACATCTCAGGCTAAGCTCCTCTCACTCACTCGTCTGTCCCTCTGCTCTCATTGTATAATAAATGCCTATTGCTCAGTAAATTTTAAGTCTCATTTTGTAAATGTATCGCTTCCCTTTATCGCTTTATTTGTTTGTACTTTAGACTGTAAATAGAATTCTAAATATACAATAATTATATAAATATGTGTTTTCCGCTTATCTAACATAATATGTAGCTTATAATTTTACTCGAACTTTGATTGCTGGTCAGATCTAAGTTAAGCCCTCAATAAATAATATTCTTAATAATAATTAGCAGTTGGTTTCCATAATCAGGCTAACTAACATAAAAGTTATAAATAACATTAAAAAAAAAAACAATCTATTTATAATAAAATATAATGAAAGTGCTGTATAAGCCAAAGTTATAGAGGAAAACAAAAGCAAACAAAAAAAAAAAACAGCATGTGCACATTTGTATGTATTATATCAAGCAATTACCAAATAACTAGTAAAATTATTACATCAATTTACTAAACACAGCGCAACCTACATTTCAAATAAGAGAAAAATGAAATTCTTGAAAAATGCTTATATATATGAAAAAAAGAAAACCAAAACAAAAAACAATAAAAAATAATATTATAAAATATAAAAGGAGTTTAAAATGTCTTTTTCTTGTGTACTCATCAGAAGTGTGTACAAAATTTGGTTTGTATTTGACAGACGGACAGAGTATTATGAATCGGGGTGATCTAAAATAAATATGACTGTCGCGTTTATCTGAGAGACTTATGATAAGGCCATATTCAATTTGAATAGTCGTTCCCTTAGTTTCAAAGCAAATACTCAATGATCAATATATTGCTTATTCTCCATAAAATTAAATCAAAACATCACTTTTAAAGATCTATACATTTATAAATGTATATACACATAAAATAAATATTAAAATATATTTATATATTATTCACAAAACTTTTAATTTGAATTTACAATAGGAATCTAATGTATTCAAATATTTAAAGGTATATCCAGTTGTTATACTCGTTCAGTTTATTCGTGATACTTACAGGATATTCTGAATTTAGGAATGATCATATATTCATATTCAAACTACAATATATCTTTTCCACCAGGAATATGAGAAAATTGTAATATGGCTGGCGTTCAACTGCAATGTCCTCACTTGCTCTAATGGGGTTTGGTAAAATTATTTTCCGTTGATGGTAGATAGCGCCTCCACGTAAGGGGGGACTGAATCGTTTAATTGCAAATGCAAAGCCCTGCACAGCTTGCGTTAATAACGGGTATATAAATATGCATGTAATTGTATATGGTGTGGTGTATCTCTGCAACAATTGATGCAGTTGTTGTTGGACGTTTTAAGTAACAATTTATTGTGCACTTATGTTGTTGTTATTGTTGTTTGTTGTTGTTAACTCGCACTGAGCGCGTCGAACGTTGTTGTTTTTTATTTTAACGCCCGCCTTCGAAAGCCCTCTGGCTGCGGCGCGCCGTGTTAAATTGCAAAAATAAATTGTAAATTGTGCGCTACGAATAAATAGCAATAAAAATGCATAAAATGCTTTCGGTTATGCGCAACAAACGATTGCAAGTTCAAATAACCAGAAAGATACAAATGGAACTCGTGTACATGTGTGCGTATCTGCACAACTTTAATATATAAACTTTTATATATATGTGTTCATTTGGTGTGCGACACACACAAATAAAAAGGTTCAGTTTATTGATCAATTATTTGAGGCGTTGCATTTCACACTCCCACTATTTTTGCTTTATTTTGTTTTACTTCACTTTCATTCAACTTATCAGCTTAAATTGCTTAAATCAATAATAATCAGCTTAAGCAATGGATTTTCAAGCCATAAGGCAATCTTGTTCATTCAAACTCAGTTCAGGCAAATGCCAACAATAGCTAGGTTTCATTTGTTACGATAAAGGTTACTTCGTCTATTTATTATTTTTGGAACGCATTTAAGCCATCAGAACAAATTAGACTACCTTTTAGCTTTCCTTCTTGAAGCTTTATTCAAATATTTTTATTTTATTTAAATTTTTTTCGACTCTGCCCAGCAGTTCTCTTTTTTCTATGGATGCAGTCAAGTGCTTGAGCATTTTATTTAAGCGCATGAATAGATTTGATGGCTTTTCTTTTTTTCTTATTTCCTTTTTGTGTATTTTTACATTTTGTTTGCTTGAAGGAAATATGCGCCCAAAAATAAAAAATCCAGAGTTTCAATTCATTTTATAAAATGGCTGAAAATTGTAGAGAAATTATGAAAATTGCCAGCCCAGCCTGGTTGAGGTGGGGGGAATAATTTGAATGCTTGCTGTTTGGCTGCTTTCATAATTTCAGTTTTGGCTTTTTTCTACATTTTTCACAAATTTTGTTTTTGTTATTTTTCGGTTGCTGTGGATAACAGTGCTCATATGTAAAGTGAATTGTCTGAGCGGGCGGACGTGTGTGTCTGCTTGTTGGATTGAGGTAACTTTTTGGTAGGGCGGCATCCTTTTGAAACGGCATATGGGTTTCAAAAAGAGGTTTTTAAATGATATGATATATGCTGTTAACTTTGAACAATCAGACGAAAAACATTTTTATTATATATTACATAAATTATATATTATTTATGTATGCATTTATATATATCATTTAAGTTTTAATTAATTAAGTTTAATTTATTTATAAATGTACACATATATATTCGTTCTATTTAAATACATTTTTCCTTCAATTGATATTTTGTTAGATTTCCCAACAAAGCGAACTGCAGCTTCGACTCGTCCTAAGTTTATGGATTGCCTTTGCTTATTTTTTTTTTGTTAATATAATTTTTTGTACTCACACACATACATATATTTATATTGAATGGCTTTTTGGTAATGGCGTTGCCGCTTGGGCGGGGTCCGGGCTTTTGCTGTTTAGCCTGCAGTAATTTCTTAATTAGCTTGCGAACACAATGTGCTTATATATACCATATAAACATATCTATATCTGTGTGAGTGTTTGTGTGTGTATGAGTGTGCCAGGACTTTTTGTTACTTTTTTTTGGCTGTTGCTGTTCCCGCATATACATTTATACATACATATTTAAGTCTCCGCAGTCCACCCACACGCCCACCAGACAGCGATGGCAGCCAAATGGCGAGGTACTTATTTTAATTGCAGCCTTTTTGGGCATGAAGTGCAGCAGCTTAGCGCAAAGTTGGCTATTGTTTTGGCTGCCTGTGTATATATATGTATATATACATATATTTAGTCTTATCCGGCTTTTCTCGGCTAATGTTTTATGCTTTATATATTATATATGGAAAAATTGTTGTTTCGTATATTTTATAATCTAATCAACTTATCTCTTACCTCTTACTAGAGAGAGCTAAGCATAGATAGTTCCCTTTTAAATCAAATTATATACCTACTTATATGTATACCAATACTCTATCAATAGAAAACTAACAGCCAACAAATTTAAGCTAATACAACTTTACAACTTTCTTCATGCTTAATCTTAACTTATCTTAAAATAAAACATTAAGACAATAGACATAAACATAAGTTTATGTAGCCTTATACGAGTATATGTACATGTTAAATATAAATTCAGACCAGATTCACTGGTTTCAAGTGGAGTGCGAGATTTCGACCTAACTGGAACTGGCCAAAATGTCACATTCGATAAAAAAAAGTGAGTGTCCATTTATTGCTTGACAGCTGCGCAGTGGACTATTATGTTTATCTATTTTGGCTGACAGTTCAATTAAGTACAATGGCCACGCCAGTTAAATGCCGCTGTTTTTTAAGCGCAGAGGACAATAAGCAGCGCTTGTTATTTTTTGTGTGTGCAATTTTATTCGTGCGGTTGTCGAGTGTCTGAGTGGCCATTATGGCTGTCTCCCTTTGTATTTTATTATCCATTTAGCACATTTATTTTTATTTCACAACTCGCATCTGACTGCTCACACAGTATCCTTGTCGTCATTATATATATATGTGTGTGTATGTGCTTGGTCAGCCTGGCCTGTTAATGTTGCCAATTTTTAGCTGTGCTCCCTTTTATGAGGGCCTCTTTGTGTACTTTATTTTTTAGCCAGTGCGGTTGGCGCTTCGTTTATGGACTTTATTTTAGTGCGTAGAACGCGTGCCTTTTTGTTGGCGCAGGGTTGATTGGAGGGGTGGCTAAGCCTATAAAACAGTGTGTGTGTGTGTGTGTGTATGAGCAATTGCAATTGCGTCAGTTGTTGTTGTTGTTGCTGTTGCCGTTGCCGTTGCTTTTGTTGTTATTGTCTGTAATAGACTCATCAGCGCAGCGTTGTGGCTTGTCCTTTTCATTTTTTATTGTTGTTTTGTTGTTGTGTTTGAGGTGCATTAATCAACTTGCATTTGTTCTCCGTCTCTCTGTCTGTCTGTCGTCCACTATGGTCCATTTTTTATGACAATATCCGTAGTTTATTTCTACCATATGGTCTGTTGTTTTTCGTGTTTGATACAACTATTTTGTTAGCTTCATGTATCTATTTATGTACATGCTGTAAATGTGTGGCTATACCTATATGCGAATATTCTTTGACAGCATCGCTTTTACGAGTATCACTAAATAAGTTCATTTAACCAAAATTGAATCTCTAAATTAAAAAACTTCTCTAAATTTTGCTGTACGCACTAGCCTGGAAAACTATTCATTCATGAAAACTAGTCATAGTCTATTTATAAACAAACTCTAATTTTTGCTTATATATTTGCCATTGAAACAATAATCTACATATACCCATCGTTCACAAGACTTTTATTTCTTTTTCATCTCCTATTGCTAATCGATCGTGGGATAGTTCTAGATGCAGTCTGTCTATATAACTTTATAACTACAGAAATCTGTCTTCTATAATATAATCTTTTTTTTCATTAGTAGTTACCATTATTAAGCTTTTTTGTAATCTATACAGAAATTCTTTCTTTCAATGTTTTCTTTATACTTAGGTACTGTCAGTTTTATAATGCTGTATTCGTTCTATTCTAGATCACCCCGACAACTTCAGATTCGCCACCGGACCCCTGATTTTTCATGTTATGCTAAATATCTAAGCATAACGAAAAAGATCTACATTGAGAATATGGTATGCTTGGAGCGCTTACAAGAGTCAAACAGATGGTCAGACAGAAGGACTTACGAATGTAGAAGTAGGTCGAAGGTCCTGGATAAAAATACATATACTCTGCGAGTTCCCATTTAACAAATTATTCCTTATACCCTGAACTCATTGAAAATGAGAAAAATTCATTGTAGGCTGATTTTCCATTTACAATCCATATTATACAAGCTTAAGAGCGGTTTTCCTGCAGCTAACTCTGCAAATTAGACCGTGTTTTGCCCTAATGCCTACTATTTTTAATGGTAAAGAGAATGTTAATGGGCGACTTAATCTGCACTCAAAATATAAGTTATATGACTCCTTTGAATTCGATATATTGCATAAGTCTAAGCTATTTAACATGCTCGTGTAATTACAACTTGAAAACACAAAGAGGCACTCAGACTACGCGAAATGCAGCCTGCCAGAAGACTGCATTACAGTGTCGTAATCAAATTCCAACTAATTACGGGCCATATTGTCGTAAATTAATGCAATAACACAAACAATGCACAAACACCGAACTCAAATTACACAATGCACATTTGTCATCAGCAAAAACGCACGCACACACACACACACACACACACATACACTCACTCACTGTTATATGAAAACTTACACTTGCAGGGCCTAATGCACAATTGCACTTAACATTCAAACGAATTTGTACAAATGGAGGTTAAGGACTGTGAATTGAAGATCAAGTCGACAGCTAATTAAATCTGAAAACTGCTCGAATTTCGCAGGCGATCAACGCCAGCAGTAAAGAATCGGAGCATTTCCTGTTTTCGAGGCGTCAATTGTCACACGGACTGCCGCTGCCTGTGCCGTTGAAAATTCGAATCCAATTGAATGACAATAAAAATGCACTCGGCTGTTGGCTGTTGGCTGTTGGCTGTTGGCAGTTGGGCGTTAACGATCGTGAACCAGGACTCTTTGCTGCAAATGTGTTATTTGATGCGCGTCATTGTTTGCCGACGCGTTGTGTATTCCTACAAATTACGGAGCCAGCGGGTTCGCATAGGCCCTGGCATTACTCCACTGCGGGTAAAACAGGAAGTCAACAATGTTAAGCAACGAGTTATGCTGCCACTGCCGCTGCCAGGACGTGCACAGGATACACCGTGCAAGCTGTTGTAAAACGCTTTGGCCGCGACTACTGCGCAACATTTTCTCAAATCGGTAGAGAGCCTGACACCACCCTTCCCCACCCCACACTGTTGTTGTAGTCGTCATGTAATTTAATGTCATTTAGCCTGCGGACAAATAAACCAACGATAGACCCCTCTGTGCCTCGGCAACGCTCCTGAATATCCTCTGCACAAAGCTAGCTCAGCATGCAGTTCGCTGTTGTTATTGTTTTGCTTGTTATTGTTGTTGCAGTTGTTGGTTCTGCCTGCCATCATAAAGGCCGGATAAGAGAGTAACCACCAGCTACATAAGGTGTGCACTTTGATTTGTCACTGAGCTCGAATTAAAGTTAATTTGTGGGGATTGTTTTACTCCAAGAGCTTTCTGAAAGCAAACAAAACACATGCTTATACACATGTAATACTGGCTTGTAAATTTACTTTTAGAATTTAATTAGAGTTTTCTAACAAATTCATGTTAATGTCTTTGCATACTGACTTACTGTAATTTAAACTAAACTGTACACCAGTTCTATCATACTTGTTATCTGTAAATGAAACACTCTGTGAGGTTGTTTTTAAAAGTGGCTCACTCGTTTTCTTATTTATATCAGGTAAACGAACTTTGTCTAATTCCCTTCATTTGAGCCAGATATTAACTGAGGAGCAGATGGACAGACGCAAGCTAGTTGGCTAACTCCTGCCAATTAAAATTCTTTACAGTGCTCAAGTAGAGAGTAATAGATTACGAAATATCCCAAGTCCACCAAGAACTTATTTGAATATTCATCCGAACTATTATGAATATTATCTAACTGCTATGAATAAGCCTCATTTCGAAATATGGCATTCGTATTAGAATCTGTCACGAATAAATGAAGTTCTTACCTTTTTTTAATTTTGATCTTCACTAGACGAACATTTTTAAATTATTGATAAGCTAACGAAACGATGCGTGAAACGACGCCGTTTTAGTGGTCCACAATTGTCTACAATAATTTAATTATTTTTTGCTTATTTGAAGCTTCCACGCTCATCTTCGAACCATAGGTCGCAGCCTTGACAACCGCTGAAAAGGCTTCATTAAAATGTTATTCAATGCTTAACTATTCCCTTCGCCGTTGCAAGTGCTGGGCAGCAGCTGAGACACAGTTGGGTGTCATGTGAACAGAATCATTTTAATTGCAAAAAAATTGAACAAAGTTGTGCACCACGGCAGTCGCCTGATTGCATTTTACTTGTTAAATTTTGTTGTTGTTGTTTGTTGGTTGCTGTTTGTTTGTTAATGCCAACAGCTCTGGTGTACTCTGGTTGTGCAGCAAGTGGGTATCATAGCAGCTCGGTAAGGGCAACCCCATGGTGCAGGAACAAACTTTATTTATATAAAACTGCCGCAAGCGCACATTTCATTAAACGCCCAGTGAAAACATTGAATGGAATCGCAAATGAATAAATGACACATACAAGTTCAATGGGTAAGGGCCAGGTATGGTGTGAAAATTACAGGTTATGCGACATGCCAAACAATTTTCGAAAATTGACTTCTGTAAGGGTTAGGCGGGCAAGGTTAAGGGTAGCTGTTAAACGGCAAGTTAAATGGGTTGCATGCACTGTGTAATTTGCTCTGTCGAAAGTGTAAAGCTGGGAGCTTTGGCTCTCGATCAGGCTCTGGTTATAAAACTGGCCTCGCTAAGCTGTCGCTTTCGTTTGCCTCTCCAGTATCAAATCATAAATGTTAACAAACGCGTCCAAGTGTGAAATTGAAATGCAAAAATATCAGAAATCTTTTACTGCTTTCATTTCAACTGACATATTTTGCCAGGTTTTTTGCTGACAGTCAAGAAGCAAATATGATTGGATTATTCCCAGGGGCATATTGCACCATTTGAAAGCTAATATAATTTATTATGATAAGTATTCAAAACACAAGCTACGTCTTGAATAATGCCCACGAAAACAAAGATGCTGTCAACACTTTTTCGCACAGTAGGCATTTATCTAAACGTAAAAATCTTTTTGCGGTTTAAAATTACCAATTTTCCAAAGCATAAATTGGCATTTAAGCGATTGTAGATGCCGCATCGACTCCCCAAGCGCAGCCCGAAACCAAACTGGTGCCCGAACCCGAAGAGCAACCCACTTATCATATTAAACTATATACACCAAACCCACGTCGACCATTTAGCAAATCTTTACTTCAACAACGACAAGAATAGCAACAGCCAACATCAACCCCCCCCTAGAACCAGCAAATGGGCTGAAGGGCAGGGCTCGGTTGGGTTGGGTGGGTTGTGCTCTGGCACATACAACCCAATTACGACTACTGCCGGAGCAGCAGCAGCCAAGTCAGTCAAAACAAAATCAAGATAAAAGCGAAATTCAATCTGTCAAAAATAGATTACAGACCAATTATGTGCTCTTTAAGAGAACCCCACATAGTACACAGCTCTAGAGTAGGGTTGGTTTTTATTTTCGTTTTTTTTTTCATCCGTTCATCCATCTATGTACGACCATCAGGCCGAATTTTACGTCCTGGGCTGCCAGTTGTTTGTTGTTTCTGCAATGTTTTAGGGTCTGCGGCGTGTAATTGTGCCCGCTGTGCGCGGGGCGAGGTCGATGCGGCCTCTGCATTTCGGTGGTTGGGGATTGTCTGATTGGACTGGGTTGAGTAGTCATTGAGTTGAGTTTATTTAATCGACACCAGACAGGATACGCGCCAGTTAGTTGACATTTAATGGCAACACAAGTTTCTCACATCTTTGCTAATTGGAAATGACATCTTGTTAAGAATCTAGCTTTTAGCATGTCTTTATAGTAGCACATCATTTTTGTCAGTTTGCCAATATTGTGGCAAATCTACTTTATGCATACATCAAGGCATTATCTCACAATTCTATTATTACCTTTAGCCATTAGTCACGAGAGTAAAAAAGCTAAGCAAATATGCACAAAGCAAAGTAATTTACGAGCTATTCTACCGACGCACACACAGATGACCATACTTTGAATGATATGAACATGAATATAAAAACAATCTGAATACACACACAACTTTGTACCAGCCAGGTTCATTTGGGATCGCTGCGAGTGCGGATTGCAGTTAGAACAAGCTTTCAGTTGATGCTACTGGGATGTGGGGCTGCGGAGTTGCGGGGCTGTGCACCGGGCAGCAGTTCAATTCCATTCAATGCATGACATTCATTGTGTGAGTAAAGTACCATTTAAGGGTGATAATCGTTCTCCATTTGAGGGTGCAAAATGGAAAAATCATTGAAAGCAAACATCGAAAAGCAAGAGAGAGAGGCAGAGACAGAGAGAGAGAGAGAGAAAGAGAGGGAAAAGCCAAGATTAAAAGTGCATTTAATAATAGAACTGTGTTTGGGGGACGCTGCCCAAGAGTGGTGCAGGTGGTGGTGATGGCGATGGCTTGGCTGGTGCTTCGTGCTTTAGTGCTTCGGGGAATACTCGACTCACATCCATACAACATGCAGTAGCCTGTAGCGAGCTTAGAGTGGATTATAATGAACATCAAGTTAAACTGAATGTCTGAATCGAAGCAGTGCGGACAGGATACGATTGGATAGCAAAAGAAATGGCCCATCCCTGCCATAAAAAAAACCAAATGATTCAAAATTATTTGATTGCGTGGGCGGTTTGTTGGTTCGCCGGTTTTGCAGGCTTGCCAGCTCGTTGCGCGGTGAGCCACCACCGGCGGCAGTTAGCGACATATGCCAGGACATCCTCTCCTGGACTGACTTATGCCGCGTTTACGTGTAAAATTGTTATAAGTCTTGCGGTTGCCATACGCTTAACTGTATGCCAGTTGCTGCCCTGTAATAAATTACGTTTGAAAGTGCAACCGAGGTGGACTGAGGGTTGCTCAGGCTATTGCAACTCAATTCATTTTCAGTGATTGGACATTTGGCAAATTATTCACTTAAATATTTGGTAATACAATGTATTTGTTCCAATAACACATTGTTCAAATTTAATTATGCTTTCAATAAGATGAGCTTTGAACAATAAATAGCCGAAGCCCAATTAATCACAATGCATTGACATTTCTATTCTACATTTCTAACATATTATTCATAGTGAAATATTTAATACTGTGCACCTGCCTTTATCTCTCCTAATCCATGATGCGTGTTTGGCAAGAGGGTGCTTAAGGATTTATCAAAGCTATTCCCCTTGCTCGGAAACCAGCTCTGAATTGTTTGCTCGAGCTCTGCTTACAAATGCTGCAAATCATGCTGCGAAAAGGCAGACACAAAGGCACAGGTCCACAGAACAAATGACATTTTGATTTTGCGCACTTTTTGATTGATGACAGGCAGCAGTAGCAGTAGCAAGGCCTTGCTGAAGTACATATACCAATGATAAATAAAAGCCATCAAAAGCCAAGCAGCATTCAGAAGTGTGCGTCTTTTTGTTCGATTGGAAGGCGTGGTCGCCCAAAAGAGAATCAAAAGATATTTGCGCGCCTTTTCGCGCACTTTCAAAACGCTTCAACAAAGCGCACAAAGCAGGGTAGAAAAAGGCGCAGCTGGGTAGAGCTTTGACTGCCTTCAATTGTTAGCGCTTCAATAGAGCAGCCAAATGCAAATTTCAATGCGTTAAACAAAAGGCTTGTCAGGCACATACACACGTATGTGGGTTGCGCGTTTTAGTCTAATGAAATAGCCGTCCTAAGAAAACTTAGCTCTGTGAGCTCTCTTAGCTGTAAGGCCGGACAGCAGCAAGGGCATATCCTGAGTACCACTTGTCGACTAGCAGTGAGCCGTGTGGCTTTCGAGGCGTCGGGACTTCCACTTTTCACTGTCATTAAGTAAATAGAAAGAAAAAGACGCCTCGAGGTGACGCCTAGTTAGGGCCAATGTAGGCAACGTGGCCTAAGTGATTAAAACGCTGCACAATTGTAATTTTACCAGCACTCTACAAGTTGCCCAGACCACCGAGACTGTGCGCCTTTTTTCGCGCTAAAGCAACTGAAAAACCACTTTGGGCAAATTGACAACAGCAGCCAGCAGGATGTCCGGGTAACAACATTTTGCACGACATCAAGACATGGGGAAAGCGCTCCAGCCCACACGCGTTTAAAACCGCGCGCAAAACGCAAGTGCGAATTCTTCACTTCAATGCGCCGTGTTCCGTTTATTGTTGCCACAAATCCATTAAAAAAAATGTTGCAAAGCTGCCTAGGCAGATAGCCGTGAGGTCTTGTTAACAATGCAGTCGCCGCATAATAGCATATGCCAACAAAAAAAGGTATGAATACTGCAATGAATCGACTTGACTACGAGATACTCATTATTTAAGCAACACATACCAGTCATAGGTGCAGCTAAACTTATTTATCGTCATTGTCATTGTCGTCATTATTGAAATTGTTGCATTGAAGCTGATTGTATTGATAGTGCCATAGAAGAATAGATTGTTTCTTACGATTCAGCATAGGAAAATTTAATTTATGTTAGAAGCTCACATAATGTATTAACTTAGCTTAGCTTCTATATAATATAGATATGAAAAATTCTTTATATCAAAGTGTTTTTGAGAACAACCTTTCTTTCATTAGATTGCACTAGAATGAAAATGTTTTTGATATATGTACTAAAAGTGTAAAAAATTGAGCTGATTTTAAAACCACTTACATTACAGGGTATTTTTGTGAGCCTTGTTTTACTGCTGTTCTGTTGATTGCCATTTTTCTGTCGTGGTCACAATTCTTTGCGTTGCTCTGCTGTGCCTTTTTTCAATGTTCTTTGAGTCAAATGCGCATTGTTTTATTGCCTGACAGCAGCAATGTATGGCTAGTTTTTGATATTACGCATACGCCATGTGTATCAGCTCTAATTATCAAACAGCGCCGGTGGCTGTTGCTGCTTTTGCCGTTTGCAGTCCTTTGACTGTCAGCACATAGCTCAATTAATCAGTGCAAGAGGATGACGAAAAAAAGTTGCTGCAGAGGCAGCAAAAAATGCTTACACGACTTTTCGCTTTGGGATATTGTAAACCAACACGCCCACCTGCTTCACCTATTACCTGTTTCTTTTTCTTTTTTTGTGGGACACAGCCTTTGGTGGCCCTGCTTAGCTTTAGGAGATACCATCGTCACTGCATTGCGCCATGTTTTTTGGGGCTTTTACCGGCTTACTTTCATCAATGGCATTTTGCCATTTTTCAAAATTTTCGCTGACAGTAGGGCGCAGGACGACCAAATAAAAAAAGGAGAAGCAAGAAAACCGTTAGACATAATATGAAACATATGAATCGCTGCCCATGCATGGTGAGCGGTCGGCATGGATTTGATTTATGTACCTGCACGCCAACACTCGTATATTCAAGTTTATGTATATACATATGAGTGTGTGTGTGTGTAAAGCGTACGTATAGAACAGCACAAAGCCAGTTACGAGGCCTAACCGGTGAATGCTCTTGATAGACGTCAGATTGAAACATGTAACAAGATGATAAAGCATGAGCTAGTACGCCAACAGAGCGCGCGGTGCGGGAAATGCGGTCGACTGCGACAGGGTCCACAAATTATTTAGTAAATTTCAGTGGTTTTTGCTGCTGTTGTTGGCCCCACAGCATTCCTTATTCATTTGGCTGTTGGCAGCTGGTACGTTGTCATGCACGAATATCCTATTTTGGTCAGCTTTTTTTCCATTTGCCAAGCTCTGTTTTGGAATATTTCTTTTTTAACCTCTATTTTTTTAGAGCCAGACAGACTGTTCGGTTGATGAACCAATAATAATTCATATTCATGCCCATTTCTATGCAAAGCCAGAAGCCCTCACTGCGCCACGAGCACACAACTCATCTCAACGCCTGACATGCGAATCTAATGACATTTTTTAGAGCAGATATTGCCATTTTTTGTATGACCTCTACATATGTTGATCAATTTTAATTAGACTGCATATAGTATACTAGTCAACCAGGTAGCTCGTTATTTTAACGACAGAGAAAAACGCTAATTGCACTTTTTGCAGCAACATGTAAATATTTAGTTTCACATGTATATGTTTCCATATATATAAATATATTTTAAAGGCGGACTGGGCAGGTTTTAATTGGAAATAATAAATTGTCTAAAGTATGGATGAACTTTGCCAAGTTTAATCAGCTCATCGTTCTGATATAGACATTTGTTTTTCCTAATGTTTTTACCAAGCTTTCTTATCTAAAAGAAAAAAGCTTTATGTTAAAAAATATTTTTTAAAAACTATTTTTGATATTAAGAAGTTTAACATTATACTTACCTGCCTTTTCTTTGCTCTTCACACAACGACTATCACCTTGAACAGTCTCTTTTTGTTCATTTCGAGTTTGTGTGCTAATCCTGCACTTATCGACTTCCCTTTCGATTGGCAAAAGATTTTGCTTGGCCCAGGCAACACAGCTACTCAGCTGTCCCAATGCGTATGGTTACATGAGCATCAAGTGCCCATTAAGAGCTTAAAACCAAACAACTGAACCATTAGACTCGACCTCCATAATCAACGGCTTTTTGACGCGTCCGACGCGTGGCAATCGAACATCGAATCCATTTGTTTTGTCATCTTGCTGCTTGGCCACGCCCAATTGCAACAATTTGTAGTCGGCGCTGTGTAAAAGTGAAGTGGATTGAACGGTTGACAGGGTTGCCAAAACGGCACAACGTTCGCGTGTGCATGCGCCCACAAGCGTGTGATAATTACTCGAATGTTGCAGCTTCACATGCGCGGCACGTGGCAGCAAACAAACAGCAACCATGAGTCGGGGCAGACGCTACAAGTATCCATATCCGTTTCAGGTTTCGTTCGCATAATTGCGGCTAGCATTTAGCCAGATATCAGTACTAATATTTTGCGCAAATACAAACACAGCCCTCAGGTCTTGCAGTTCCCTGTTCCGTGTACCGTGTTCCGTGCCAGGGTAAATATGTTTTTTCCAGCTGAAGTGGCACTCGAGCTAAGGACTCTCGGCTCTCAGTCGCTTTCAGGTGAGTGCGCGAGCCTTTTTGTTGTTAATTGCATTAATGTGCGTTATTTATAATCAAATACAAGAGCCTGAAGAACTGTGCGAACTTTTTGCCCTACTTTGGACTGTTTATGCGGCAGACAAGCAGCCAAACAGCCAAACAGCCAACCAACCAAACAGGCAAACAGCCAAACATGCGGATGGGCAATAATGCTAAAAGTGCCAAACAGAGACTCGTAAATTGCGGCCCCACACTCAGAACATTTGCCGCGTCGCCATTTTGGGCAGCCCAACCAAGGCGTCGGAGCCAAATACAAATATCCAATCCAATTCCCTGCTGCTAGCAGTTGGCTAAAGACCCCGCCTAATAGCAGTTACTGACGACGCCACATTGGCCCCCGGGGACCAGACAATTTCAATAAATATTTCACTGCATTAGCTCTCGACGCTGGCGTGTCAATGGTCAAGGGAAGGGCAGCGCAAGGCAGGGGCAACATGAAAGCTGGCATGGTGCGGCCTAAGCAAATCCAAACGCAAATTGCCTTTTTGCTCCTGGCCAGCAATAACGTGCATTAAATGTTTGGCCATTATCATTTTAGGCATTTTCGAGCATATTTTCCATTAGCCGCTGACTTTGCTTGCTATTGGCTTGGCGTTGAGCCTCTGCTCGCTGCCCCACTACTCTCTCTGGAGCTTCTATTGAGCTACAAATCGACAGCAATTTCAATGACAATGCATCCACAGCTAAACAATTGCCATACTCTTGTTAACTCTTTGCTTCGAGACATAAGAAAGCCAGAATAGTTGCTCCCTTAGACGTAACAGGGTAAAACAGCAACAAAGCATCACCTTGATTGCCTTGTTAGTTACTGCGGCTGTTACTGCTGCTGCTGCTGCTGCTGCACTCTATGTGCTTGCTATTTCTAACTAACACTAACCGCAGACCAGACTGGGCTGAAGCTTCCAAGCGCTTTTCTTCATTTTCTGACAATAAATTTTCATTTTCTTGGTAAATGGTCCGTTGTTGTTGCTGTCGCTGTTGTTGTTCTTGCTGCACTTACTCCTTGATAGCTGCGTTGTTCTGGTGTTGTCGATTGCCTTTTTGCACATATGCCCGCATTTTTGCACCACAACAATTTGGCAGGCACCGCTCATTGTCTTTGCCACAGCCAAAGCCACAGTCGCAGCCGCATTGCAATTGCAATTGCTCACAAGTTATCCCAAGTGGAAATTTTTGCTGTTGTTCTTCGGTGTGCGGTTGGTGTTGTTGTTGTTGTTGTTAAGTCAGGGCTGGCAAATCGCAATAAAACAAAAGTGACTGTCAAGTGAATACGCTTATTCCCGCAACCATCTACATATCCTGCTTACAGAATAACAAGGATATGCTGTCATAATACGCAATTCTTCATGTTCGCTCTTCTGCGTAACTCGGAGTGATTAAAATGGTTATTCATATGCACATGATTGATGCATAGAATGAATGTAATCGTTGATATTCTGACTGATTGCTTAACACGAGAAAACCAATTGATATTATACGATTATATTCAAATAATATTCAATTTACGCATATTCCTCAAGGCAATATAATTAGAGAAAAAACTCATTGACTTTTGATTGTTTTTTGTAATCAGATATTATTACAATATTTTCACATGTGTAAAGAAACATATCTACACCAAACTAATCTATCCTGCTTTGATTCCCTGCAAGTATTATCTGAATACATTAAATTTAATATTTAAGGCGGAGGTCAATGGTGATTAACTTGGTAGCGATTTCAACTGATGTCATTCTTAAGAGGTGGTATCAGACTGCCCAGAGAGAGTATGTATATATAACGCTAAATCAATAGAAAAGGTCAAAAGTAACTTAGCTGTCAAAAGTCAAATTCAATATATAAAATATAAAATATCAAACATAAAATATAAAATATAAAATATAAAATATAAAATATAAAATATAAAATATAAAATATAAAATATAAAATATAAAATATAAAATATAAAATATAAAATATAAAATATAAAATATAAAATATAAAATATAAAATATAAAATATAAAATATAAAATATAAAATATAAAATATAAAATATAAAATATAAAATATAAAATATAAAATATAAAATATAAAATATAAAATATAAAATATAAAATATAAAATATAAAATATAAAATATAAAATATAAAATATAAAATATAAAATATAAAATATAAAATATAAAATATAAAATATAAAATATAAAATATAAAATATAAAATATAAAATATAAAATATAAAATATAAAATATAAAATATAAAATATAAAATATAAAATATAAAATATAAAATATAAAATATAAAATATAAAATATAAAATATAAAATATAAAATATAAAATATAAAATATAAAATATAAAATATAAAATATAAAATATAAAATATAAAATATAAAATATAAAATATAAAATATAAAATATAAAATATAAAATATAAAATATAAAATATAAAACTATTGAAGATACAGTATTTCTTTCCCCCATTGAACGTTGGCTATACTCCAAGTTCCCATTCTCTAGCTTCTATAATATTCTGATAATATTAAGATCGCAGAAATAGTTGTGATCATACAGACACACGGACAGAATGAGTATAAAAATGTAGTTCTAGTTATATGCCGCTTTCTATACTCTATGCATGTATGATTCAAGTCCGGAACAACCTTTGTCACGCTTATTTAATGCGCTAATAAACATAATTTTGGTTAGGCAATTTCATTCAATACTCTCGTAAGTCATAGTTAAAAAAAAAAATAAATAAAAACACGCAAATTTGGGCACTTTGAAAATACAAACAACTTGGCCAACAGGGCTGACTTATGCCGGGGCATGTTGTTAACTGTGGTAACACGCACGCACGCAGGCAGTTAATTAAGGGTGTGAACTGGTTGAGTTATGTGTGGAGGAGTCAGAGCCAACGTATCCACCCCACAAGGCAACGTATCATGAAGGACACAAAGGACATGCCGGACAGCAAAATGGGCAGTAAATAATTCATTAGCGGCTTTTAACAATAAATTTTTGTGGGACAGCCATTGGCTAACTGACCGGCAGAGTGAGCAACTGAGAGAATGAAAGTTGTTTTCTTTTTTTTAGGGCACTCATTTTAATGAAGTGGCTCGTTTGCTGTAGGCAGCAGCAACAGCTAATTAGTCGGCGGTTTGAACTTTGAACTGCACTTCATTAGAGTTGGAATTCAGCGAGTCGCCTTAAATGCTGCCTCGATAAGGATAGAACCAGACGCATCCAGTAAGCCAGCGAGCCACATAGCCATTGAACCAATGCACCACCTGCACATGTTTTGGCACAATTATGCAGCGGCTGCCAAATTAAAATGCAATAATTCTTCATTTGCGTACAAGAGACTGCGCAAAAAAGAGAGAAGCAAAAAGAAAAGGAATTAGGCGCAAACGTGAACGAGCCAAAAGGCAAAGGCCGGAAACGTGCTATAATTGAAAAATGTGGTAACAAGACTCTACGTGGCGGGCCTAATGAATTCCCCGCTTTTTGCTTGGCTCCGTCACGACACGCGAGCCTGAAGAAGTTGTTGATGTTTTGCCACTCGGAGAGGGTGATAAATGCTCATCAGGCTTTAAGGCAGCGTTGGCAATTAACTTTTACAATGTTGCTGAAACGTAATCAAGTTGTCAGCGGCGTGAGTCGTCGCTAAAGATACTCCTAATTACGCAAAGTTTCAGGCAAAATTCCCAAGCCAGCGCCTAAATGTCAACAAATGGCTGCTTGAGAATCTGCACCCCAGCCCACGTCTTTGAAGTTTGGGGCCTGCTTGGGCTGCTAATCCGGTGGGATCCATTTGCCTAATGCCCTGCAACAATTTCGCAGTCTTCCAAACGCTCTCTGTCATACTTACGAGTACATTTCAAATGTCTTTCAGTTGTCATAACAAACTTTGGGGAGCGGACGGGCATTTTTTTGCTGGGGGCGCATTAGCTGTCTTAAGTCTTGGGTTTCGGGAGCCAGGAATCGACAATAAGCGGAATAAATTTTAAAATTTCATTTTTATCGCATTACAATTTTCTCTACAGTTTTTTATGCCTCTTCATATTTTTGTATATATATATTTAAGCCACGTTTAAGTAAGATGCTTGAGTGGCATTATTGACTTTAGAGTTGATAAAGTGCCATAAATGTCACCCCATTAAAAGAGACAACAACAATCACAACAACAACAACAACAACAACAACCGCAGCACCAGCAGGAGGAGTTGAAACAACAACGAAAACGACAACGACAACGACAACGGCAAAAGGCAACAACATCGCAAAGGTAAAGGTAAAAAGCGCGTTGAGTTACCGGCTCCTGGGGGTTGCTTGCCAGGATAATGCGCCTCAACTCAATTGGGAATTTTAAAAGTAAAGTTGAATTTCATGTTTGGCTGCGGCAATTGTCACAGATGGTTTAATTGAAGTAATTACATACGAAATCCGTCAGGATTTGCCCGCGCCAGCGCCCTTCAAATGATGACACTTTTTGCTTATTATTTTATTATTACTTACTAAGCCAACATTAGCAAGCGGGGGTGAGCGGGGATGGCTTTCCCCTCGAAAAGGGTTAATGGCGTTGTTTGACTTTTGTTTTTGCGCCATTGCAGTCCTCAACAACGCTCTTCTAATGCTAATGAGCTAATGACTGCTGCGTGTAATTACCGACCGCTGAAAAGGTGTCATAATTATTTATGACTATATCTTACATTTTATTATTATTATTTTAAATATATTTTTGCATATTTTTGTCCCATTTTTCATGTCGCAGACCGAATTTAACCGGTTCCACAAACATTGTCCAAGTGGAAGCTGTTTAAGGCAGACTTATCTCAGCTCTCATCGAAATCCATATGCTTCTATGTTATAAATGCTTTTGCCATCCGATCCAAAATCCTTGCCTGAGAGATGCTGAGAGTAGATCCAGAATCAAGAATTGTAAAAGACGTAAGTGTTCTGTAATTACACAACTTTTCTTGATTTAATCGAATCTGAAATGGGTCTTTAGCACTTGTGCCCATATCGGAGGAGCTTTGCAAGTATTTCATTCCGAAGTTATGCATCTTCAGAAATCCCGTGATAGCGTCCTTACCTGTGCTTCCCGGATGCGGCTTCAAGAGTAAGCCTGATATTTTAAAAGAAGAGAAGTGTAAGAACTTTTGCCAACTACAAAAATATTCAGCCGAAAACAAAACACGTAAGTTAAGTCCCAAAATAATGTCTACAAATCAACTTTAAATATTTTTGCATCCTTTCCTTTTTTTGTAGCTTATGTGTACTTCAAAGGATGTCGTTACTTTTGATCCACAAAATATATGTTGACTAATAATATTTGTTTTTAGTAAAGTTTACCCGCATGCATGAAATTTGACAGTATTTGTATATCAATCTTATTTCCTATCCTGATTATCACACTATCATCAAAAATAAATAATAGAAGATAACAGTTGCAGAAAATAACCATATGTTATAATAATGGATCAACAACAAACAATTATCCCAATCTCGTCCAACTGAAAGTTAACAGATAAATGAGATTTCTAGATCGTGGTGATTCTTTCTGAAAGAAATGCCAAAAACAAAGCATTGATTCATAACTCTTCAATATACAAAATATATATATATCTAAATAGGTACATAATATGTATATTAATAAACAGGTAATGTAAACAAATGCATTTATTTCATGGATACTTTGTAATGTCTCTTATAAGTTATGAAAATTAATTACTCATAATCATCTGGTAATATCTATTAATATTAAGCAATACACCTGAATAATATTTATAAACATGATGATGTTGACCTATAATGTAAATATCCACAAGTAAATAAACATATTTTTGAGTCATGATACAGTATGCCAATTTGTGTCTCAAAAGTACACGAATTTTATATATTTTTCTATAAATATATATATATAAATATTATTTTTTATATCTCATATTACATCTGCTTAAACAATTACTTGCCTCTGTTTTCACCTATAAAAAGCCATGCAACTGTTGCAGACTCAAACAGTGTCAACACATTCGTATCAATAGCATCTGCTCCCGATCGCAATGTTCAACGTAAAACTCTTGATTCTGTTCGCCATCATCCTCTGCGCGGCACAGGAATGTGTGCTCGGCGAGTCTGAAGTGGAACCAGACATCAATGACGCCGATATTATTAATGATAAACGCTGCAGTTGCTCCAGATGCGGTTGCCGTAGATGTGTTTGCGATTGCGGCTCCTAAGCTAACAAAATCATTCAAACTAACGGTAAGCAGTTGAGAAATGAAAAAGAACAGAACTCTAAAGTCCTTGAATATTTGCAGAGCAGAGCAAATGCCGAGCCAGAAAATGTTAATTATTTGTAGATTGCTTTCCTGTTGTCATTAAAATTGTTGTAGCCTTTGAATCTAAGTGTTTTCTTTTACATTCTATACACAATTAATATACAAGTAGCAAACAGGGTTATTCTAGTCAGATGAATTTTAATTGAATTTTCATGAGAATTATTTATATCATTTTTTGTCACTTTTAAGAAACGGTAACTGTTAAAACAAGGAGGTTAGGTTATATCTAACCAGCAAAGGTATGTCCATTCACTGCAGAGAAGGCAACAAACCAAGGCAACAGAAGGATACGACCAGCAAAGGTATGATCAGCGAAGGTGAGAGTAATGTATGTCCAATCAAACCCGTTTTTTCCTTGTAAGTTGCATATGTTTTATGGTTTGCTGATTGCATTGATTGAAGTCTAAGAAGTCAGACTTTAGATTTTAAATGTATGTATATTCCTGTCAATATAGCATACGCAGTACGAGCTTATCATTTTTTTTTTTATCTATATCTCATGGGGTATCCCAAAACTTTCGACGCCTATTGGGGTGCGATAAATCGACATGAGCTAGAAATTTGTATGATTTTCAACTCGCTCAGCTTTTTTTCACAAAAACACGTCAGGTATCATATCGATGACAGCTTCAAAATTTTCTGTTAAAAATAATTGTATCAATTAATACGACGACGTTTAGATTAACCGATAAAGAAAATTATGCCATTCAATCGAACATTGAGTTCTGAGGAGCTAGAAGAGTTGAATAAATGGATGTCCAATATGCAGATAAAGCTCGACAATCGCACACGACGCGAGCTCTCGGATGTCGTGAAAATTGCTCAAATCGTTAAGAAATTCAATTCAAAGCTGGTAGAAATGTTCAGATACAGCTCACATTGCAGCTTAGCCTTAAAGCTAGAAAACTGGGAGATCTTTAATTTTAAAGTGCTGCGTAAATTGGGTTTAAAACTGTCCCGTAACGACCTGACGCAGCTTGCCTCAGGTAGTCTGGCTGCTTTAAAGTGCCTGTTTTATCATTTGATGACCTGCGATCGAGATAGATTAAGTTCATCGAAGAGGAACTCATCGGCAGGGGACAAGAAGCCCTCAAATAGTTTATCTCTTAGCGCGAGCCCCATGGTAGTGCAGCAATCAAAAGAAGACCCCGTCGAGCAGCAGTTGGAAGAAAGCAGCAGGAACGTGCCTTATGATAAATATAAGTTATTGGTACAGGAGAATTACAAGAAGAAAAAATATCTTAGCTCTATAAGCCGCAAGACCAAGTATCTGGAAAGCCTTCTCCCAGTAAAAGAGGAGCGCATCAATTATCTATTAGAACGACTCGCTGCACTTTCCGTTCAAGCAAATCACGATTCCGGATAAAGTTGAGCAGGGGGATGATCAGCCCAGCATTTGTTAAAAATATCTTCAATTGTACATTCAATGTACAATGTGTTGATTAGCTCTAACCATTTATTTATAGAATGCTAGATTCTTCGATGCTAATGTGCTAAATATTCATTTTACACGCCAAATGTGTGTAAGGAGCATCCAATCAAGGTGGCGGTATTTTCAATTGGTTCTTACGAGAACTCCACTTCCGGCGGTGGGCCCTGAATGTCGTATTTTATTAATTATAATGGTACATTTTCGTTTCAGGATCGATTAAAATTATTATAAAATGATTGAATAATATCGGCGAATTCAGTTTCGTTTATATATGCTTCTTTAAATATTGCAGGTCATTTATAAGTTGGTTTTGAGGACTTTCCGTGTTTTTCAAATGTAGACTTCCCTATCGACTACTGCTTTGTCGTCGACTTGCTACTCTCACTAAGCTGTAGTAGTTTGATAAATCAATGGCTGCGTTTGCAAAAAAATAAAATGAGAGTGAATCCAGCGTATACTTTCACTTCATGAATGAGTATTAAAATCTAAGACTATGGAACAGACAACTCCAATTTTCGTTGACGCGAGTGCCCGGGTTTTTTTTTATTTCTTATAAATTAAGTAACGCTCATAAAAATAATCGATATCTTTTAAATAATACACTAAAACACATGGAGCCGGTCATCTTGAAGCTTATCAAACGAGTCCTTAGCTTGTGTACTTTCTTCTGTGCCTAAAATATATGTTGATTAAGAATATTTGTTTCTAGTAGAGTTTACCCGCATGCATTAAATTTTCCACTTTTTGTATATCTCTTTTGTTTTTTATAGTGGTTATCATTATCACGTTATCATAAAAAAATAGCTATACAAAAGATAAGAATTGTATAGCACATAAAATAAATATCTATAAATACAATATTTTTATTGAGAATTCTAAGTTAGAATCTTATATGAATTATTTTTTAATAAAGAATTGATTCATATCTCTTCAATAAAACAAGTAATATAGACAGAGGAGGCACCTGCATTTATTTCATGAATATTTTTGTAAGGTCTCTTATGTTAAGTTATGAAAATGAATTAGTCATAATCATCTGAGTGCCACTGGTAATATCCATTAATATTAAGCAATGCACCTGAATAATATTTATAAGCATGATGTTGTTGAACAATAATGTAAATATCCCCAAATATGCAAATAAACACATTTTTGAGTCATGATACAGTATGCCAAGTTGTGTCTCAAAAGTACACGAACTTTATACACCCCGTACTTAAAGAGTTATTTAAATATATTTGCTCAATATAAAAACATTTGGTTGTTTCAGATAAATTATTATTAGCACTCGGTAGATGGGTCTCAGTTCTTGAAGCAACAATATCAATGTTAATGATATATACTTTACAATAGATTATATCACATAAGAACTGTGAAGTCAGGCGTAACCAACTGCAGCAATTGTTTATTTTCAAATTCTAATTAATTCTTGAGAACTAAATATTTCAGAGTAATTCCCAATAGACTGCTTCTCCAGTGGGTGTGGATATATGTACATATAATTTTTGCTCGATCTGTACAGGAGCTAAGCCATATGACTAATTTTTGTTTAAAAAGCTGTAAAAATCTAAAATGAGTGTAAGAACAATAACAATAACAATTCCTGAAACCTACACAAGTTTATTTATTTCATTTAAGTTTACTTTGTATCTTTTTAGGCAAATGTAAATAAAAAACAATATTCCATTTTTGGAATGGTGTATCTTATATTTAGTTTTAGTACACTGAACTTTGACATGAGTTTAATTTTAAAGAAAAATTATGATTACAAAAATATCTCACATTACATCTGCTTAAACAATTACTTGCCTGTGTTTTCACCTATAAAAAGCCATCCAACTGTTGCAGACTCAAACAGTGTCAACACATTCGTATCAATAGCATCTGCTCCCGATCGCAATGTTCAACGTAAAACTCTTGATTCTGTTCGGCATCGTCCTCTGCGCGGCACAGGACTGTGTGCTCGGGGAGTCTGAAGTGGAATCAGACATCAATGACGCCGATATTATTAATGATGAACGCTGCAGTTGCTCCAGATGCGGTTGCCGTAGATGTGTTTGCGATTGCGGCTCCTAAGCTCACAAAATTATTCAAACTAGCGGTAAGCAGTTGAGAAATGAAAAGGAACAGACCTCTAAAGTCCTTGAATATTTGCAGAGCAGAGCAAATGCCGAGCCACAAAATGTTAATTATTTGTAGATTGCTTTCCTGTTGTCATTAAAACTGTTGTAGCCTTTGAATCTAAGTGTTTTCTTTCACCACCCCCCTTCTTTATGTCGGGCTGCTCACCACACCGTTCTTAATGCAGTACTTTGTGCGCTCAATTGTGAAGCTTTTGATGCTACAATTCACAGAAAATCATTTTCATTGCATTGATCACTTGTTTATTCATAGCCATTCATTCGTTGGCAAAGTAATTTCTTTGCTCTTTATGCTCCACGCTTTCTTGACTTCACAGCGACAATCAGAAACAAAGCAAAAGTAATCATGGCCTACACCTTCTTTTGCTGCTGCTCAGCCGCTGCGTTTTTCTTTGTATACCCTATCTGACAATATGTGTGTGGGTATATACAACTTTGAAATAAAACATAGACTTTTGGCACATAAAAAGTAATATACAAATTGTAAACAATTCGAATCAGATGATGAGAAAGGTATGATTGGATATTTCTAACGAAAACAACTCCAACTGAAAGTCAGTAAATAGGCGAGTAAATAAAAATGATTGGAATGGTGAATTTATAAAACTAACAAAACATTCAAATAAAACAAAAATTCCGGTAGATTGGTTGAGTCTAATTGAATAGTATCCTTTTCAAATTAGAATTTTCACAATTGGAGACAATTTTACCGACTGCTGGGGATGTTGTGAGTGTCGCCACAGGACATGTGGCATCTCCACCTAATAACCTTAAAAGCCTTATCGAGTCATTTAATATAAAAACAAGCAATTAAAATGATGAATATGCAATAAATGTGTATACACACATTAAAAAGGACAATTCTCTGCCCCAGCTATCCATCCATACATTTTATATGCTAATGAGGAGAACATTTTTTATCTAAAAAGCAAAAAAATGCGGACACACATTTGCCTAATGAAAATAGCGCCATTAAAATGAGAAAAACAACTTTAGATACCGAAATTCGAAACACGCCGAGTTTTGGCAATTAAAATGCTACGAGCATGAGGTCCTGTCAACTTTCTACCCGTGCCGTTGCGTCCCGCTGACTTCGACTGTCTTTTCATATAGACAGAGCGGGTGTATGGGTGTGTGTGTGTGTGTGTGTGTGACTGTGTGTATCTGGCAACGATCGCCTAGCAAATTAGAGATTAACACGCATGTGTCATCCTTTTTCAGGTATTTTAGTTCATTGACCGCTATTCGGCCATAAAACTACTTAAGTTTCCAAAATTTTAACTGAGTGCCAAACTCGTGGCCAGTTTTATAACTTTACGAATTAGAGCAATTTGATGAAACTATAAAACTGTCAAATCGCACAAATGTGCCGACTATGCTTGGAAAACTTGCTGGCTGGCGCGTGCTCAAAAAATGTGCATAGGTAGACAAACCGAGGAGGGACTACCCCCGGCTAACCACGCGTCCTGTGTGTTCAATAAGCTATGACGAGCGCAAACCACGCACGTTAGAATTGCAGCTAGTCAAAGGCGCACTGAGAGGGAGTAGGACAAGTAGGAATGAGAGAAAAGGTGCAAGAGAATTAAATGTACTCTCAGGAGGGAGGAAAACCAGAGAAGAGCGAGGGACGCCTTCTACTGGGTGTGTTGCATCTCTCAATGCCAACAGAACATATTAATTAAACTGCCCACAAGCCTATACGCCTGTCAGACTGTCAGACTGTCAGCCAACCCGCTGTCAGCTGGAGGTCAACTTCGGTCAGTGGCTTAATTATGTTACAAGCTCCGCGCTTCCATTATGATCTATAATTAAGTTTAATTATTTTTGCATTTTTAACTTATTTATTTGCTTTTCGTATTGCAGCCAATTAATTTGATAATTGCAATTACGTGCGCAGTCAACGTAGGCCCCTCGTTAGTATAACTGATGGCTTAATTGGCTTTTAATGTTTGGCAAATTGTCTGATATCCCATTTAACGGGGGCACACATTATGTGTATATGACGTATATAAATATGTAATCGGTATGTTAATTTGCTCAGCAACAATTATAGTTCATTTGGGCATTGCAACTGTTTATGTTTAGCCTTGTTTCACAGAAGATACACTAGCCTATACTCTTGCATCTAACAGTTGATAACAGACACTACTATTTTAATGATTGATGCTACAATTTTTATAATGAAAACTATTGTTGATCAGCAAATGCAGGGCTATGGTGAGAATTGGTCGAAAGATATAGTATGTGTACTTTTGCAGATATCTTAACTACTCCTTCAACATAACTGAAATACCAGCTTTCATATCGAATCAGAGAGCAATTTTACGTTTACAAGCGAATACAATCTTCAGCTTACCCTAGATATAGCATCTCTACTTAATTGTATTTTTTGTAATACAGATGCAAAATACTCTGTAGCTAAGCTATTTTCAATCAAATATATTCAATTTATTCCATGCTTTTCCTGATTCAGGTATTTTAAGTTGACAATTTAAGCATAGAAAGGAAACACTATAAGCTGACCATAATTGATAAATGTTCATATGTCCATTACTTAACTAACTAAATATCAACATATTTGACAGCGTGTCAATTGTTGAAATCAGAGCATCGAATTAGCATCATTTCGGGCAAATGTGCCTTGGCTACCTTGGCGACTGAGCCAAATAAAATCGTTGAGTGGCATTGAGTAAAATAAAATTGATTGATGACTCAGCATGTATATATCTAACACTTTGATAGATTGCTGTGATTCTGGCGGGAGGTTGGGTTGACGGTCGCCTGCAATATCCAAACAGCAGGCGAAGTGTCAAAGTTAATGCCAACAATGCCAAAAACATTATCATTCTCAATCTCATGCTTATCCTCATCGTCATCATCAAGAGAGCATGGAAATGTTGATGCAGCCACGAGTCAAATACTGCTGCAAAGGGGTGCGGCGACACTGGTTTGCGGCCTATGCCCGAAATGAGATACAAATGTAGCGCGCCATGTAAATGCTTGAAATTTGCTGTGTCTGCGGCTTATTGACATTAACCTCACAATTGTCACTGGATTTATTAAGGCCCAATTCTGCATGAAGGGGTGCCGCACAGCAAGCTCGAATAGCCAAAGCAACATGCGATGATTGTGGTTAATGTATATCAGAGCAGCCTTTGTGTGTGTGTGTGTTTGTTTGCTAGTGTTATCGAACAGTTGATTGATATTAATGATCTAAAATTTGCATTATTTTGTAATGAACACTCAACTGCTAAGTGCCTTTGAGTTTGCTTGTGTTTTATTAATGCCACATCAGTCAGAGAGTTGCAAAATGTTTGCATATATTTCAGGGTTAATTAACTTCAGCAAACACGACATTGATTTCTGGTCCAAGTTTTAGGTTTTTATTTAAATTATTTAAATATCTATTTATATTCTGTATATGCAATATTATCTTAGCTCATATTATACATACAACTTCTCATACATGTGCGCATGTGGCTAAACTATAATCGAGGCGAAATCAACTTGACAAGAAGATCAACATTAAACTCACAAGAATACAAATTATCAGCAGGGAAATTCACACAAAGACTGCCAGTACAAATGCACAGAAGCACACACGTTCACATACACACACACACACACACACACACACACACACACACACACACACATGTACACAAACACGAAGGGAGAGAGAGTCATATAAATGCACAGTTTGTGGCGCATATAAAAACGGAAAGAAAATTTGAATTTTTAAATTAGTTTTTGTTAACTTTTGCTGCTGTCGTAGCAGTCGTTGTTGTCGTTGTTGTTGTTGTTGTTGTTGTTGCTGTGCTTTTGGCATAGCCTGGAAATGTTTAACGACTCGTAAGGAAATTGCAAAGTAAAATGTCTTCAGGAATTTCAACATTTTTTATGCAGGAAGCACCGGCAGCAATGGCAACAGACACAGCAAATGTAATAAAAAGCAAGCAAAACAGCAACAACAACAACTGAAAAAGAAACCACAAGATGAGGGTAAGGTAAGTGAGTGGGCGGTGGCTTAGTGGATTGCTGGCTTTGGCTGCCACAAAATGGCGAATTAAATTTGAAATTGCTAGAGAGAGAGAGAGGCGAGAGAGAGATAGAGATGAGAAGCGATAAGGGCAGACAAGTTGTGGCAAAAGTTGTGTGCCTGGGCATTGCTTTTGTGGTGTAAAATATGGAAAAATGATCTAACTGACTGCCTGCCAGACAGTCAGACAGCCAGCAAGATAATATGCAGCAAGGTGTGCGACAGTTACTGCTTATGCATACCAAATGTGTGTGGCATCCACAAGGGTTGTCAAGCCCAGGCAGCTAGCTAACTTATTTGCTTTGTCAGCCTCCAACCAACCAGCCCTCCAACCGCCCACCCCTCTCGCAAGCTCAAGTTAACTCAATGAATGCCAATGAGCTTGTCATCTTCCAATATCTATCAGTTAGATCAAAATACGTCAATATTTAGTTGTTATTATTGTTTCTTGCTGTTTCTTTTTGTGTTCATCTGATATGCCATCAACTTTATAATTATGTTTTCCAACAGACTCCTAATCACTGTCTATATATGTATGTATGTATACAATTTTTACATTTAGTGTTTCTTTGAAACAGGAGCAAAAAGTTGACTATTAAAATTAGAGCAAATAAATTGTAAATTGTGGCCAATCAGCTCAAAGGAAACTGCATGCAACACACACGACGACCGCCACATACAAAGAGCACAAAGCAAATGTCAGTTGGACGGTGGAGGTGGCAGGGGCAGGTGCAGGGAGGGGGGCGTGGCAGCAGACAGCAAAGGCAAAGGCAAAGGCAAAGCCAAATGAAAGCAGCAAAATCTTTGTACAATTTATTCGTCCAAGTAAAATTACATGTCGCTTCTGGCAAGCAACTACAACTGACGCAGAGAACTTACACACGAGTCCTCTGCTGATGTGTGCGAGTGTGTGTGTGTGTGTGTGTGTGTGTGTGCTTACAAATTAGACTACACAAGCAACAACGACAGCAATGGCGTTTTCAAAGTGAGCCATGTCACGAAAAATATTAAATTTAGCATTAATATTTTTTGTTTTTTTACCGCAACTGTGGCTGCTGCTGCTGCTGCTGCTGCTGCTGCTGCTTGTTGCTTGCTGCATTTGCCTGCGATGAAGATGAGCGCGTGTCCAAAATACAGCAACACGATGCGCTGATGCCGTTAATGAGAAACAGTACAAAAATTTGTAAGTTATTTTTCATAATTAATTATTATATTTTTTCATTTCATAATTTTTGGATTGTATATTAACAATGCCTTTTTGTATTCTTGCGAGGAAAATCTACTTTTTCGTAAATTCTCGACTGGCATCAATGTCCAAGTTAAATTTAATACGTTTCTTTCATTATTTTCACATAAATAATTTCGCAATATTTGCCATAAAACTCTGTATTCGTCCGATTGGTCAATTTGCTAATCATTTATTAGTTATTTATTATTTGTATGCTAAAAATGAATCTTTCAGTAGAAAACATTATTTTATTAATATGGAAATCTATAAGTAAAGTAAAACATGATTTATTTATGGCATATCTGGACTGAATCCAGCAGGGGTTAATAATAATAATTTTCTTTTAAATTATTCTAAAAGGCTTCGTATAAAATCAGTTTGAAGATCTTTGTCAAGAAATTCGTTTAAGGCAGTCACGCTTTTTCTGCCAAGGAAAGAAAGGAAAGCACGACACGAACTCAACTCTAGCTTGTGGTGCGAAATGTTGCAATCAAAAATTGGCTGCCAACCCACAGCAGAGCCACCTAGTGTCATCTGCGTGGGCTCTGAGAGATAAAAGGCAATGTGGCTGTAGAGTCTGCACCATCATCTACTCGTTAAGGGGCAAAACTTTTGATGCTGTTTGTTGCGGACTTTTCACATTTTGTTTGCTGCTTCATCCAATACGTTGAGCGTCCCTTTTGGCTGTTTTGTTTTTTTTTGTTCAAGTTGTTGGCTTGATTCCACTTTGATTTCAGTTTCAGTTGCACGCTCGGTCCATGCCCATAGCTATGCCTGTGTGACTGGGCCTGACTGCTTTATGATTGTGAGCGGGTCGAGGACAACGCAGTTTCTTTTTGCCACTCGTCTCTTTATGCCAGTCAATTTTGACATATTCCACGTGATAAAAACTCTGATTGGCTGCTGGCGCTGCTCTAAGTCATTTGCATATTTATTATATGATTTCAGCTCAAAATCACATTCAAACGTGGCAAAGATCTTCTAAAAGTTTTAATCTAAAATTTGTGTTCATGCCCAGCATTGGCAAGTGCGCCAGGTTAAAACTAATTAAATTTAGCATGATGGCAGCTTGATTTTTCATTTGGTTGTGGCACAGATTCGCGCTCCTTGGCGCGACAGCTTGACAAATGAATGTGGATGTCAAATAGCTCTGATAACTTGCCAGCAATGGCGGCCCTTGCGCGTAACAAATGGCGCAGCCAATTTTGAGGTGTGGCCACCGCAATATGGGCTGGCTTGGCTGCCTTGTTTGGGGACGCCCCGGGCCAAGTACAAACTAATTTCCATGCCCGGCACGCGCACAAACACACGGAAAATCATTAGAGTGTCGGGTGGTTGAATCGTCCATCGCATATTAGAGTAATTAAATGGCAAACGCAAAACTTAATTGGAGCGTCCATTTGAGTGTCTTCCATGTCTGTGCTGTGTCTGTATCTATGTTATGTGTGTGTGTGTGTGTGTGTGTGTATGTGTGTGTGTGTGTGTGTGTGAGTGAGCTGGCAATAAAATAAAAAAAAGCTACTAATAAAACTTAACTTGAATGGCCGCCATTTTGCAAGCGTTGCACTGTGCGTGCCTATTTATTTAACAAATTAGCATAATTGTTCACAAAATAAAATTCAACTTAAGTACAAATGATGTCCAGCAACTGACTGACTAGCTGACTAGTCGGACCCTCGCTCTCTCTCTCTCTCTCTGTATTTCTCTGTTTGTCTGTCTGCCTGAGCGTAGAGCTGTTAATTAACATGTGGGTGCAGGACGCATCCCGTGGCGCAAATTAGTTTGTACGCCATGCTAATTGCGGAATGGCGTGTCAGTCTACATTGAAAAGCGAGCCATGTAGTTATTGTTGTTGTTGTTGCTGTTGTAGTTGGCTGGAAAATATATGAAAATTGTTTTGACTTTAGATAAGCGACAACTAGGAGGAGTCAAACGGGCTGGTACCGTACGCTCTATGTGTGCCGTGATAGACGCGACGCGCTAAGCGAAAGGACAATAAATTTTATGACATCCAGTTGAAGACAGTTCTTGGCACTTAAAAGCCACTTGGTTACTTTAATTACTTTGTCCAACTAAAAAGCGAACAGCTGCTCTAGTGGACTGCAACAACTCGATATGATCTCGATCGCGACCGCTGCCCGCCCATCAGCCCTTTGACTGACTCCTGCCTCCGCCTGCTGTACGTTACAGGACAAAGGACATTGTCTGACTGACTCTGGCTCTGGCTCTGGCGGCTGAACAGCATTTGTGTTTGTCCATCTGAGATAAGCTTTGTCGCCAGTTTGCTGAAAACACGCAATGACAACTTAGTCAAGTTCGCGCTACCTATGATGTTGTCTTCCTTCTGTTATTGTTGCTTTGTGCGATTTTGAGTGCTACTCCGACTCATATACGATTACAAGACCAATTTCGAGCAGCTACATGAGCGCACACACATACATAGACAGGCAGACAGACAGACAGACAGACAGACAGACAGACAGCTGAGTGCCATCAACATCAACGTCCAGTTTAAGGCGTGTCCCACTTCTCTTTCAGCTGGAAGTTTTCATTGTTTAAAGTGTTGGCCGGCGCACAATTCTTATTGTTGTTACTACAAAAACGTTTATGTTGGTCTCAGCTTATCGTGCAAACAATTCAACAAATGACTAATACTCTTTGAGCCTGATAAAAGTAGCAATGGACATGCGGCCATATGTGTGAAAGCTTTTGAAATTGGCAAACGATTCGAAAGTTTGATTGACTTCATTAAATTGATTGAAATTTGCATACGAATAAACACGGTAAGGCATGAGATTTATTTTGCAACGCTCACTCAAGCAGGTCAAAGTTTAAATGGGGATCAAATATGGAAGGTATCTCATATACATACTTGTATCTACATATATCAAATCGGAATAATGTCTTTTATTGTACATTCAATCAATAATTGGCATTCTTCAATAGCAATTTAAAATTAACTATCAGTATTTAGGTAGAACTTTGATGAAAACGAAGGCGAAATCATAAGGAATTTCTTTGTTCTGAGAAAACAATTAATATACATATTTACACATACACATACATATATACAGCTGTGGTCAGAAAAATAGTAGTGCTACTAAAAAGTTAGACAGCATAATATTTTGAAAACAATTTGAAACGAGTATGAATATTAAAATATATATTTATATATTTTAAATTGTTTTCATAATATCATATTTATTACCAAATTTGGTTCTCCAACATTTCAGTCGCACTACTATTTTTATGAGCACAGCTGTATGTATCTCTATCTGACTCAAATGATATACATATATGTAGGTTATAGGCAAAGACAAATTAAAGCTAAGCTTCAAATTGAAATCAGTTAATTTTCCAGTTCAACGCTCACCATTTAGCCTGGACACGAACCACAAAGGGAGCTTTTACGTTATACGGTAATCCTTTATAGAAAGCAACCTCACTAGCCGCCCTTTTAGCATAGAGGCAAACTGATACCAAGGCACACACACACACATGTGTGTATGCGTGGAACACACATTCACACACTCAGTCTGCATGCGTGTTTGCACATCAGTGCGTAAACACACATTACGCTGTGGGCTCGTCCTTGACACACAGCAGGGCGGGCAGCGATTTATGTGCGCCTGTTCGAAAATCTACCACGAAAGAATGTGTGCAAGTGTGCGACAAGCAAAGATGCGCCAGTGTGCAAAGGCACACACACGCAAGCACAGATATGTGTATAAGACGTGAGCAGACGTGCGAGCGCACAAGGATAAGGGGCGTGCAAGCAAGCAGTTGTGACCTTGAGGTACTTACCAGTGCAGACACACACCCACACACACACACACACACGCAGCAATTCCACCCCTAATCCTACAATGTAACAACGTAGTAATGAAGGGCAGCGCTGTCGGCGCTGTCCGCCTGTTACGCTAAGGTTGCTCCTAGTTACGACGTAACTGTTAACCTGTTTTGGACCGTATGGTGCTGCTCTGCTCTCGCATTTGCGTATTATGTAACGTGGCTGACGTTAGAGCCAGCAGCGGGCGGGCTGTCAGAGCCATTTGGCCTATACTCCGCCCCGTTGAACACGCCCCAGCGCCCAGCCCGTTGGCCGTGACATGCGCAGTGGCTGCTCGGCGTCAGCATCGCCTGCTGCTGTTGCTGTTCGCCTGGTCATCCTTGGGCGGGCGTTACCTTAAGAAGGGTTAAACCGCTGATGGACACGTGTCTAGTTTAACACGCTGTGGTGCTGGCTGCTGGCTGCTGCTTTTGCAGAGGTTTTTGTCCGGGTTCTTGCAGAAAAACGACAAGAACCAGAGTCCGTGTTGAGCGCGTAGCCGCCCATGGCCGTGTTGCACCCAATGCCCGCACTCGCCCAAATGCTCATTATTGGGCCTGGACCTCACAATCACGGCGTGTGACCCACCCACTGGGCGGGCAGAGTCGCGACTCGCGGTTCCTCGCCTGCGAGTCAGCTGTCAGCGCGCAGTGGCGTCGCTGCTGCCGCCGGGCGGCAACTTACTGTTCACTGCCAGCCGACGCCGTCACTGTGTGAAAACCCACCCCTAAGTGTCATGAGAGCTTCAAATGAACACACCCCTCGCAAACACACACACACACAGCTACACTTTCGTTTAAAAAAAAGAAAAATAACCCTCGTCCATGATTCAGTTGCCTGATGACGCGCATTGGAATGCGATTTGAATACTTTTCGGCAGTTCTGAGCGCCTGGCTAAAAACTTCAAACGGAATTTCCTTTCGTTCGACTGTGAATTGTGAATTGTTTGCTATTGTGACTGCAGACGTTGTTATGCACGAATACTTCACACATTACTCGAAGGAGACGCCAAGTCTTTAGTATATACATATTTTTTTAAATACTTATGAATGTTAAGTAAAATACAATAAATATTTTTGTTTTTGTGATTGAAATGTTTCTAAAATTTGATGCCGCTCTGAAAAGTATGCAACACTAAAAATATTCAATGACAAAAGCTGCGTGTTATAATGCACTGGCGGCTAAAAGTATGCTACATAAAAATACAAGACTCGACTACAGCGAATGGCCAATAGAGGGCGCCACTTTTGAATTTACGTTGACTGTGGAGTGACTTGCATCGATTAACAAATGGTGTGAAACTTGGATAGCTTGCAATGTATTGGGTATATATCGTTAGCCACCACAATATCGCGGGCGTAACGGTTTCTTGAATTTCAATTTATATAAAGCGCTTTGAAAGTCTAAATCCAAATAGTAATCTCCGATTTGCTTTATTTCCAATATAATTATCAGCCAACATGCAGCTTTCTCATTTTTGTATGTATATCATGTGCAACTAATCTGAATCAGTGTCAAACACACTTAAATGATATTTGGTTAGAAAAACAAAATAATTCCTGGGGCCATTCAGCAGGCAGGCTGACAAATAATCTAATTAGCCGTCAGTGCGATGAGTTTCAACTGTCAAGAGATGAATGTGGCTAATTTCAACGCCCGCCTGCAGCTAAACATAATAAGAGAAGAAGAGATAAATAAAGAGAGAGAGAGAGAGAGAGAGGGAGAGAGAGAGCTGCTATACAGCGACATCATGTCAAAATGTCAGAGTGAAAGGCCATAAATTGTTTCCAAGTCAATAGGACGCCCGATTCCCCAGCTGGCAGAGCTGTGCATGCAATGTAGGCAAGAAAAACAGCCTACGCACAACATGGCGGGCATTTTCCATTTCCGCGGCGGCACATTTCAAGACGCGTTCCTTGGAGAATGCTCGACGACATGCGCACTTCGGTCTTGTCTCAAAATCTAATTAGTTGGATACTTCATTAACCACAGCCGACAATCAACAAATGAGTAATTAACATGCGCCTGGGAGCTGAGAGCTGAGAGCTGGGCGCTGCGAGCTGCGAGCTGCTCTGTCTCGCTTGGTGTTCTTGTCGTCGCATGCAGTTAATATTTCATAATTGAGCAATTTATTTTCGCCTCTTTGACAGGATCAAAGATAATGCCGACACTACATCGAGCCCTAAGACACAGCGCCATGCAAATTTTACGCTCAGTTGCCTGGCGCACAGCCCCGTGTGATAGTGCCCGGTAGGTCTTCTGTGTGGCGCTTGAATACGTTCCGGAATTCCTGCTTCTTTGAAACACAATTGTCATTGAGGAAGTCTTGTTGGTTGGCCATGCTTGTTATGTTCTTATTAAGATATGGGCATACAACAAAATAACAATGAAAACTTTAGATATGAATCCTAACTCATTATTATTAAAATAATAATACAAAGGATTAGCCTACTTCTATTAGGCTGCAATTTGCCTCAGCACTGCAATCTTTAAAATCAAACAAAGTTAAATGAGATGATCCTTTGGGATTGACTTTGTAGTTGAGAATTGTGTGAATAGGAATAGTATAATTTTTAAATATTGATATTACTTTTAATATTGGAAAAATATAATTTAGAAAAGTCAAACTTTTATACCTTAGGCACTTTGTTTCGTATAAATTTCTATTAAAGGCAAAAAGCATGGCAGGCCAAATAAATTCAGGACGACGAGGTGCACCGATCTAGCCAAGTCCGTGTGTTTGCCTGTCCGTCCGTATCGTAAGCTACAAAGGCTGGAGACTTGAAATTTGAAATAATTATTCTTCTATGATAAGTCAGCCCATATCCCTATTATCGATTATTATTAATGTATTTACTTTTCCAATCATAATTTGAATAAAAAAGATTATAAACATTTCGAATTTTAAATACCTACCTACCCTAACGAAACGTGTTTTACATAGTAGCAACTTGGTCTTGGGCAAATACATACATTTGCATCAAGAACAAACGTTATTCAATAGCATATTTCTCACAGTAAAGCCCATAATGCAGTTAATATATGCATGTTGCGTATACATATATGTACGTATGTATATAAAGAGTGTTGAATGAGTTCAGGGTATTTTCTAGTCGGGTACACCGGACTAGAGCACTCCTCCATATTTATTTTATGCAGTTGGTTTTCCCTTTTAAGTACAATAATTAATAAGATTAGTATACAATTTGTTGGGTTATATACTAGCTTAAAGATAAAGCTATTTACTATTTGACTGGAGCCCTGTCCACTTGCCTATGATCAGTCGAGATTTATGATCACCATATATATATGCACACATATTTGATATATAATATATACATTATATATAATTTCCACTTCTACAAAAAAAACTTAGATAACAGTCAATTTCAGTAAACATATCTTTAGTATATGCGAAATCCACGCCACATTGATTTCTGATATTTAGTGCTCAGAAATACTTGAAGAATCACTATCGAATGATTATGAAAACTGAATTTGTCTGTGTTTGCATAACTTTTTAAAATAATCTGTTGATTATTAAGAACAACAAGTGTTGGAAAACTTACTTGGCTATTCTTGTCAGCAGTCGCATAAAATCCAACAACTTCCGCTCGTAGTGCGAGTGGAACGATATGTGAACAGGCAATATACTACATAACAAAGATACATGGATCCAGCTGAAGCATGCCGCAGCCCTGCTGCGAGGTACCTGTTGTTGTCAGCGCTGGTTGCACGCTTCGGCTGCAACGCAAGCAGCATCTTGGTCCAAATGGTGGCAATAAAATCTAAATTACACAATCAAAGTGACATTAGAAATGTCATTTGGTGGCCCCGGCCCCAGAGTAGGCAGTCTGGATATGTGTGTTTGCCTGTTCGGCTGTTTGTTTGCTTGGCTGTTGACATTGTCAAAACAGGCAAACATACACACGGGCGGAGTCCGGTGCTCAGAAGTCATCATAAATTTCATTTGATTGTCGAGCAATGCCAGGCATCTCAAGTGGAAATTTATGCGGCATTGCGGTGGTTAGAGGAGTGCGGACTTCTGACTGCCGCCTGCCGACTGCGCTGCGTCAAGCTATCAATAGCAATGGACTCGGCAGTTGCAGCGTCAACGAGGCGTATGAGTGATTTGTTGGGCGGGGGAGAGGGGAGCTCGACAGAGCGATAGCGAGATGTCTGGAGTTGCGCCATTTTATGTTTGTGATAAATTAATTAAAATTAGACACTAACTGCAACGGGAGGCGCACTAATTAACCGAAGACGATCGACTGCATCGCCAGGCCCAGCAGCAACCTCTGCCACAGCTCTCTGCCTCAGTTGTAAGCAGAACTTGTACGAAATGTCAGCGCAACAAATTTCAATTAGTTCACGCTTCACTTATTAGGCGACGGAGGTTCACTCATAAAAAGAAAGTGCCGCCCGGCTCGCCTCTCTTGAGAGAGGCTGTCCTATTTGGAAGCCAATCCAACTCCCCCCAATTCCCATGTCGCCCTGCTCTCCGCGCTGCCAATGAGCCGCAGCGTGAGCGATGCAAGTTGGAGGCTTGCAGCTCGACATAATTAATTTGTACAACATTATGTTGTAAAATGTTGATTGCGATTTTAATTAGGCACAGGGTCGCGTATTAAGCGGCCACCCAAAGCACTTAAGTGCAGCCTTTGCAGCCTTTGGGAATCGACTCTCGGCTGATGTAAATGTATCCATTTGCCCTGCAACGAGCTGTGAATGGAGGCAAAGGTTTAATTTGATGCCCGTCCAAGTGGAATGTCGCGCTATTCTCAGGTCTTGCCAGCTAAGCAGCTCCGATTACATGTTTTCTGTCATAGATTAGCCGCGGCACAGCCCCTTCCAGCTCTCATTCTGCTCCTATTGCCTCCGCCCTGGGCGTGTCACTTGCGGTAGCGCACATAATTTCACACTCCCTACCAGACGCCTCGACTTCTCGCTGCGCTCTCTGCTACTGTTGAGCATCTGTTGATTTTATGACAGCATCTTCTGCTTGTTGCCTGCTTTCCAACTGTGCGACAATGCAGTGTTTGCCCGCCCTCAACAGTTGCGTGCCTCAGTCCCAGCATCTCGCGCAACTCCTGCCTTCAGCTGGTCGCGGCTAAACTGCATATTACTTATGCCACAATGATTTAGTGTGACGCGTGACAGATTTACAAGTTGCATTTACCGCATTAATTTATCATAAATATCGTTTAGAGTCATCCAAGCCAAACCACAACACATAAATAGCAGCCTGATTTGGTGGCTCTGATGTAGAGAGAGGGCGAATCAAATATTAAAATGGAATTTCTACAAATCAAATTATCAATATAATAATATATATATTGAATTAATAGAGAAGAGAAGAAAGATAAGAGGAGAGTTGAGTCGATATTATCAAATACTCAAAGTAAAATACTTCGGATGTAATTGGCCTTGCTATAAACAATTCAATCCACAAATGCTTAATTTGACGGCTAGTTATAGTTATCGGCATCAGCTGACCGGATATTCTTATATTTATTATATAGCTATATGTCAGCTTTTAATTGACACCTCAGCATGCGGAATGCATTGATGGTCGACAAGGAGACAATTGCCAGCACACACAGCACATGTTGGCATTTCCTGTGTTGGGCCCACATAAGGGTGCACCTCTAATTGCCTCTAGCCTGCAACTAGATGTATCATAAGACTTTCGCCATTCGCAACACATTTGGTGTTGGCTTTTATTTTGTGCATAATTATGGCGAGGCGTTGACACAAATATCGCTTGCAGGCCAGCAAAATGAGTATACGAAAATAATTTGCGCGGCTAATTAGGATACAGCTGAATATAATGTTTTTATGACTTTTTAATGTATTTTTCTACATTTTGCATGAAGCTTGTCACATTAATTTGGCGCTGGCTACAATGTTGCCGTCGCATTTTTGATGTCAAATTTAAATAAATTCGTTTACTTTTTATATCGAGCATTGCGATTTGCGAACGGCCTAGCCAACTGATGCTCATGTGATTGGTGATAAAATCTGAGATATATATCTATATGTATGTATCTATATCTGAATCAATTTTATTATGAAAGCACAAACAGATATTGATAAGGTTGTCTGTCTCTTTGGCTGTTGTGTTGCGTTTTTATGAGCCATGAAATTAATTTACGATTACGACAATTTACATTTTTAAAATGACACTAAAAATATGTTAACAACTCGACTGCCGACGCGTCGCCGCATTGTCGCAACGAAAGTGTTAAAAAGACTTCGCTCAGCCAGCCACAAATGTGGCCTGCGATTTATGATAAAAAAAAAAGAGTCTCATTTGACGATGTTGTTGTTCCCTTCTGCAGCTTGACACATTGTTCCCGTTCGTTATTGAAGTGTTGAGTTTATGTTTCATATTTTGTCTAAAGTCATTTAATTTCTATAAAAAGGGCAGCCCCAAGCTTTTGGGGCGCATCTTGACACATGACACTGACATTTATGCAGCATTGGCAGCCCAACTCATTCCCCGTTCTTATTCCCATTCCCCTTCACAGTCACAGGCGCAGTCACAGTCACGGCCTATTGGCAGCACGTTGTGGCAGACAACAAGTTTTAGGGTGCTGCCACTTTATGAACTTATTAAAGGAAGTTGTTTGCTTTTTATTGTCATAAAAAAGTGAAATATAAATTTGAATGACAAGCGAACGAAGAGACTCAGGTGAACATCTAAAGCTCGATCGAAGAGTTGCAAAGTTGCATTCAATATGAGTTAGTGCTACAAACAGTCGAATAGGCATTCGCCTATACTTTCTATTTAGACTTTCATTAAAATATAATTATAATTTAAAAATATTTCATTAACTTTCATGAGGCTAATATTAAATGCAAGCATCGATATATCTTAAATCAAATATGTACATGAAATTGCATATTAAGATCTCAACAAAATCCAACATGAATTAATTATACTCAATGATGCACAATTAACCATGACTGGACTTTTTGTTGCTCAAGGTATTGATTCCTGATAATCAAATGATAAACTTCAACACGAATTCCAGTGAAATATGGTAAAAATAATAAGCTGGAATTACTTGCAGCTCAATAAGCTTTGCTCACTTCTACACATATTTAATATTTATTTACCTTGAGCCATTCACACCTTTGGGACAATGCAACAATGCCTCTTGATGATAGTCAATCATTAATACAGATGCTTTTCATAATAACATTTCAGCCGGTGCTGAGGCTTTGTTTGTGTTTGATTTGAAAATGTATTATTTATGGCAATGGATAGTCGTGATGAGGGGCAGTCGGGCATAATGCAATTGAGTTTTCGACTAATGTGACTTGTGAAATGTTCAAATAAAGGAATCATGAAACCAAGTGATGAATCGTCATCAACTATATTGATGGAGCGGCTGCTACTAGGCCGAAGAGTCTGCCGAGCTTTGGATTTTGTTCTGGCAGTCAGGCAGGAAGTCAAACAATTCGAGCCGCGACTCAAATCCTAAATCCTGACGTGCAACAATGAAGGCGACTTTTCGCTTTTGTACATTGTTGCCAGTACACAATATTTGTTAGGATTTTTGTTGTTGTTGTTGATGCTGCTGTTGCTGTTGCTGTGGCTGTGGTTATGGCTGTTGGCTGTTGGCTGTTGTTTTTGTAGTGGCTGCCTGCTTTTGTTGCCGCATTGGCTTTAAAATGGATTTTTTTAGCGCAGCGCCTCACATTATTTTTATTTTCAACACTTTTTGTGGCGCTGCTTTGTGGATGGAGAAAAAAAGAGCTGAACACGAAAACATTCATGAAATATGCATTATGCAATCTAAGCTCGTGTGAGCAATGCTAAATATTTGATGCGCATGTATTGTGCAGCACACAGATACACACACACACACACACACACACACACACACACACACACACACACACACACACACACAAATGCAGACAAAAGTATTTTATTTATATTGGTAGTTTATTGCTTTGTTTTGCAGCTGAGTGTGTGTGTGTGTGTGTGTGTGTGTGTGTGTGAGTGTGTGTGTGTGTGTGTGCATTTGTCTGTCCGCGTGCGTATGTGTACGCTGTTAATCATTAATTTCACAGCCAAAAACGAATTAACAAATTTCTTTATGCCAGAAATATTCCACGCTTGGGCGAAGACAAATGCGCTGAGCTCTGCTCCCCTCCTACTCAAACTAAAATATATGCCAAAGTAAAATAATAATCAAATATTTAAGACGCTTTTAAATAACATGTGCCGTTTAACACATTGCGCTGTGCATATTTGTTCGTGTTGTTTCTTTGCTCTTCTTCTTAAATTTGTGAATGCTTTTGTTTTTCGTGGGGCAAGCAGCACATTCATAAATTTCAACTTAAATTGCGCGCGCAGTAAAAAATGTGACACAGTTGCCCCGTCTCTTTCTGGCGCTCTCTCTCTCTCTCTCTCTCTCAATGCCTCTCTTTCCATGCGCCGCCTACTTAGCGCCGCCACTGTGGGTGGCTGAATGCTTTTTCTCTCTCTCTCACTCACTCTCTCTCTCTCTCTCTCTCGCTCACTCACTCTCTTTGTCCCTCTCTCTTGCTGAGTTTGCCAATTAGCATTTGTGTGCTCTGTGTTCTGTGCTGCTGCTGTGGCTGTGGCTGTTGCGCGCAGTTTATTTTGATTTGCCTAAGCAGTCGGCTTCAAAATGAATTAATTTCAGATTTCGAAACGATTAAATTATGAGCAAAATGTTGCTACCCATTGCTCTTTGATCTGCTGCCAAATGTCGCAGACCCCCCTAAACTCTGTGTGTTTGTGTTTGTTTTTGTGGTTTGACTGTGGCTGTCTTTTCTTTTTATTCATTCGTGTTTCATTTTGACGTTGTGTGCGCAGCGTTTACGGCCTTTTAATGAGCATTATGTGCCTTTAATTTATGTCTCAATTTTGCGCATATTAAAAATCTTTATTTTCGCGTTTGTTTTGCAGCTTTACGTATTCATTTCGACTCGAGTTGTACATATAATGTATAGGAAATATTGTATATTGTATATTTTGTTATGGATTATGTTGATATCGTATATTCTGCAGAGATTCTTATGTGCTTATCACAGTTGTTGTTTGCTAATAAGTTCGACAAGCCGAAATGTAATTTTATTTCGTAACAGAGCCTGTGGTACTTGGGATATCATGAGCAAACAAAGTTTGTTAAGCAGCTGCAACATTACATTCAGACATATAAGCCTGCACAGACTAAAATATACATATATATTCAACTACAAATGCTCGAAGAACTTGTCGTAATGTTCTGGCAACAAGAGCTTTATTAGAAAAACGCACTCTCCCAGTACACAGCTGTCAACGCTGTGGCTGTAGCTCGTAGACCGACCTATGCCCTGCTCCAAGCCATGCAGTCAGCACAGCAGACTTAATATCTAAAGCAATTTACAGTTATGAAAATAAGAGACATATCCGCAAAACGACAAGCACAGCAGCAGCAGCCACCGCAACAACAATGGAACGAGGCGAGAAACTTCTGCTAACGAAGTAAGTACCCTCGAGGACACTTAAGCGTGCGACCCCAAGCCCAGACCCATGCTGGCGAGGCGGGCGGGCATAATGTCGCCAACATTTTCCGAAATTACACACAAATGGCCAAATAAAAGGTGCAAAAGTCTGAAATAGTTCCATGGGCCATAGCGAGAGTGCTGGGCCACACGGTGCTGGCTCACACTCATTCTCTGTCCCTCTCTCTCGCTCTTTTACTCAGTGCTCGAGCGAGTGAGCGCTGCTGGCGGCCATATTGGAAAAAGTCACTTGGCAAACTGAGCGCAAGGCGAGCCTCTCAAAATTTTTGAGCGCTTACTTCACAGTCAGCTGAGCGACGCTCATTGGCTGTCGGCGCGACCAGGCGCTGGAGGCGTGGCCACAGACAGCCTTTGAGTGAGTTTTGCGAAATGAGAGCCAGTGACAGGGCGCCTGCGCTGAGAGCGGTGTGGGGGCTGCGGTTCATGCGGGTGCCAGAGTGTGGCCAACGAAATGAGGGTTAAATCGCGTGCATAATTTAGCAGTTCATTTCCTTCATTTGAGTGCAATGCTCAGACGTGCGCGGCTCAGCTTCATGCAAAGCTCTTGTCGCAATGTGCGTGTTGGGTATGCGGATGTGTCTGTGTGTGTGTGTGTGTGTGTGTGTGTGTGGGCGCTGGCGCAGTAGCTGCGTGGCAAATATCTACTGTCGTTTACCGCTACAATGACAAGCATTTATGGCAATTAACACTTTAGCTGTTTATATGCTGTTTCCTCTGCTGCTGTCTCCGGCGCTGCTTGTGTTTCTGCGACAGCGCAAGCGCTTGTTGTTGTTGTTGTTATTGTTGGTGCTGCCTCTGTTGCTGTTGCTTAAGTGTGTCAGCCATTAGCGCACCACCCACAAAACAACACCGACGAGTACGAAGCTGACACTCATTTGCCTAAAATCTAATTGCATTTCATGCAAATCACGTCGTCGGAGCCACTTAGCGCCTTTTTTTTACAAGCTGCGCTCGCCATTTCGCCCATTTCTGGCCATTTCGGCTGGCCATGGCCGGCAATTTCGCTTTGCGTTTAGTGCAAATTCAATATCGTGCATAATTAATTTGCAATTAGCACGTTTCTGTTTTTGTTTTCATTTCACCAGCGCCACGCACCACGTGCAGCATGGAAATTTTCTAATTACAGCCTGAATGCAAACTAGTTTTGGGCATCTAGACGCTTGCTCGTCCGACACATAAGCCGGCGGCAATCTGGCCAGCGTTTGGGTTTTCGCACGTACGAAACCCAGCCAAATACGCTGGCATATGAAATGAGCTGCAAATTGATGGAGGAATTAGCGCAGCATATTTAATTTGCCTGGAAGTGCTTCAGGCAACAGCAGCATTAGTGATCCTCGAGCAAAAGAGCTCGATAGATATGTTACATATAATGATAACTGACTGTATAATACGCTACCCAAAAGCCTATAATTATATTTTATTTTAAGAAGATTAAGAAGATTCCTGCCATAATATTATAATATATATTTTTCCATTGATATATGTACGTAGATATAATATAGAATATTAAAGCGCTTAGGTTAGTTCATAGATTTACAAATATTTCAAAAATATTTTTACTGGTTGCCTTTTAAATATTCATTATTAAAAAAAATGTATTTCTATTTCTATAAATATATCTATTTTATTTATAATTTCAGTAAGCTAATGGTCTGCAATTGATGTTGTCAAATATTTATCAATATATCGTATATTTATTTACAATAACAAAGTTATAAATCCTTTAGCCGCAAAGCCATAGGCAATTAATTGGAAAACCGTAATCAAAATTGCAATAAGCTTAGTCAACACACAGCTGCTGCTGCTCAGTAGCTGCGTGGCTCGATAAGCCACTCCCACTGCCCCATGCCCGATGTCCGATGCCCGATGCTGGCAGCTGGGATGGCTCAACTGGCTGACTAATTTATGTATTAACTTTGAACGCTCATTAGTTTAATTAGTCAAACAAATTAACGTGGGGCGCTCGGCAAGTGGAGTGCAAACAACAAAATGGCCGAATAAACAGAGAGGCCAAACAGAGGAGTGAGCGTGTGGAGAGGCGTTCAGCGTTTGGCATCTCGCTCGCACCTGGACAGTGCACATCATTAAATATACAAATAATCAAATATGCAACAAATTCGTGCAATTTAGGCCTACGAAAATTGGAGAGAATTGCGCACAAACAAAAACCGCGAATAAATGGAAAATAATTCAATTAGCGCACAATTACGCGTCTGACCACAATTGTAATTTTTTAATTGCTCGTTTGTCGCGAGGTCAGCAGCTTTTCGCCGATTATCGATTTTCCTTATGCACATTCGCCTTTTAATTAGCTGTAAATCTTTCGAAAGCTTGTTGAAAGCCATTGCAAAGGGCGTTAGCCCACGGCGAGGAGCAGTGGAGAGACGCAACTACTGCCTTTGCATGCACTATTTATTTTAACAAGAGCTGCTCATTTAATACTTATTTTCACTAATTAAATGAGCGAATGAGATGCCATTATCATGGCCGAAGTACAACAAAGACAGCAGCAGCGAAGCAGACAACGACAGAGAGAGAGAGAGAGAGAGAGAGAGACAAAGAGAGAGAGAGAGAGAGAGAGAAAGTGATACGTATGCAGCTGTGGAAAGCGTCAGAAATTTTTCGCGCAAAAGTTTCATGTCTATGTAAACAGCGGCTTGTGTGTGTCTGGCGGGCCGCCCAAATCGTTTTCTCTGTGCATTTGTGTGTGGTGTACATAACATTTTACATACACTCACACACACACACACACACACACACATGGACATTGAAATGTCGCCCTCGCACACAGCCTGTGAGTATGTATCGTCTGTTTGGGCGCACTTAAATAATGAATAATGACGAGACAGGCAATTAAAATAATTTGCGGTTTTACCGTGCGTATGCGCATCATTTAATTTTGCATGTAAAAGGGTAAAGCGCTTAATACACTGCCACAAAATGTAGTGAACATTTTGAAATGAATCTGCTGTAGCCTACTTTCTGGCCACGCTTGGTCAGCGAAGCATCCAAAGCTGCTTAGCTCGTTGGCTTGTCGAGTAAACTAAGCAAAACGCACAGCCAATTTGCACAGTGTGCTACACACACACACACACACACACGCATACATACACATGTCTATCATACACTCAGCTTCATCAATGGACCAATTACAGCGCTGAGCTGCCGCACTGGTGTTGGTAACAAGCATCTTAAAAGTAATTAAAACGAAAATGGCATAACAAGCTGCTCATTAAGAATGCCATCTCCCCTCATTTTGTGGTTAATTATAGAGGAGCGAAGCCGAGTAGCGCTAACGAGCGCCCAGCTCCACTGGCGTTGGCTCCGCAAAAAAAGAAAAGAAAACCTGAAGCAACGACAAAGTCAACGGAACGGGCAGAAGAAAGAAAAACATGCTTCAAAATGCCGGCAGCCGACAAGTCGGCTGATTGCCGACGAGCACACACAGCGAGGGAAGATCAGACTATGAGCAACTGTGTGGAGGGAATGCCGTTGAAGTTCATTAAGCAGCATCCTCGCTGTCCTGCGTCCACTTAACGATGTCACTTATACGCCCCATTGTGCGCTCAAACCCACGACCATGAGCACGGCCACTAACCAACCAGGCTATCAGCAGGCTATCCACTTAGCTCCTTCTTTCTCTTTCTTTCTATATATACTATGTATCATTCTCTTTCTTTCTTTATCTCACTCTCTCTATATCTCACTCACTCTCTGCTTCTTCCACATCCACTTGATGTCCATGCGAGCCGCTGCTACGATGCGTATAAACCGCAAATTGGATGCGATATTAAATTGTCTGTGCAAAGCGCATATAAATTTTTGTTCAATTTAAACCATTCTGTAAACTGAGAAGCGAAACTTCCACACACAAATAAAAAGAGAGTAAAACACAGAGAGCAAGAGAGACAGAGAGAGAGAGAGAGAGAGAGAGAGAGAGAGAGAGAGAGAGAGAGTATGAGAAAGGGCCAGCCTGAGCGAGAACCAAGCAAACATGGGTGGCGGCGACTGTGCACTGCTGTCTTCCTCTGATAACTTTGAGTTGTACAAGGAAAAAAGTGTCAACTAGACGTGAGGTATAGTCAAGAGTCGAGGAGTCGACTTATGAGATTGTTGTTAAAACTGACAAAGACCGACAATTGTTACTTACAATTATTAACAACTAATTAACAAAATGATTAGCTACCAGAATGTACCTCAAGTTCAATTAGGCATTTTAAAAATTGGCAAGTGGAATGGCTATGCCTGCGGCTGCTGCTGGCTGGCATTGGTTGTGTTCGGTTGGCAGCCACAAGAGCACAAAGCATTCATGCATACATGACTAAGAACAAACCAGGCATAAGCAAAGAAACAACAACACAGGGCCGAACAAAAAATATATGAAACAGCGCACATTTGAAATATAAAAAGCTGAGATCCATTTCGGAGCCAACGGAGCGCAAAGGCAAACAATTTTTGCGCTAAATAATTTGACAATTACTCACATCCTCGAGCGCATATTTGGATGGCAATTGAGCTGAGTGAGGGGCGAGAAAAGTAATGGAAAAAACAAAAAACAAACAAGTAAGAGTGCTCTAGTCGAGACTGCTCGACTAAGAGATACCCTGAACCCTGTGAAGATGCGATATTCAAATCATTTTACGCTTCTTTTATATATATGTATGCACATATAACAACACATACACACACACGCACATGCACAAGCACGCACAAGCATTTTCTCTGCTACTGCGCAGTTTACGCAGCGACTGCGCGCGGGCAGCGCTTGGGCTGCAGTATGGGCTATATTTTGGAAACTTATTTGTTGAATAGGTTTGCTTCTAGATGTACTTTCGTAATCAAACTTTTACAGCGTAATAATGACATTCATATGTATGTATTTGCCAAAGCACAAGTCTCTAGTATTTGAAATACGTTTTTTTCAAATTTGAGGGGAAGGGGGCGTGGTATCCAAAATCCAAAAATTGCAAAATGTGTGTATTCATTACACGGATACACACAGTAAATCTGAAATCTATAGCTATAACGGTATTCAAAAACGAAGAAAAGTTATCGACTTTTATCGATAATAAGGAAATGGGATGAGTTATCGAAAAAAAAAGATAAACTCGTACTGCGTAGGATATACACGAGTATACATATCAAATTTCAGATCTCTAGCTTTTGTGGTTTGCGAGATCACTGCGTTCACACGGACGGACGGACGGACGGACGGACGGACGGACGGACGGACGGACGGACGGACGGACGGACGGACGGACGGACGGACGGACGGACAGACGGACATGGCTATATCGACTCAGTTTGTCGAGCTGATCAAGAATATATATACTTTATGGGGTCTGCCATGTCTCCTTCTGCCTGTTACATACATTTTCACAAAAACATTATACCCTGATTTCCCATTTTCAATGGGTTCAGGGTATAAAAAAACTACGTAAAGCTGGGCAGCAGCTTATATCCGTGTATGTGTGAGTGAGAATGAGAGATTGAGTGGGTTAAAGGCAGCAATACAAGAGCAAGATAGCTTGCGTATGTTGGCACTTGGGTGGGCATGCTTAATGCAGAAAAGACCTTAGGACAGACCATTACGCTTGCTAACGAGAACAAGGCAAATTAAATCATTAGATGCTAGTCGAGATTAGCTCCTGCCGGTGTATAGCAAAAGGAGGAGCCAGTCCACTCAAAACACAACTCACTCAAACTATCAGCTGGGGGCGTGTGCAGCATACAAAGAGAGCAGCAGCAGCAGAGAATAAGAGCGCAGTGCCGATCCACTCAAAGCAACCACCACCACCAAGCATCAGCAGCAGCCAGCAACCAGCAACACGACAGCGAGAACGACAGACGCCGCAACAGATTTGTTCACTTTCCATTTAGTTGACTTGCCACGGGCCAGCGGCAGCCACAGCATCTGGACTATCACGCACATCAAGACTCACTCGACAGCAACAGCAACAGCAACAGCGACAGCGACAGCGTCAGCGAGCGGGCAGCAACCCTCAAACACTGTCGAGCAATACTATTGACATTACCATTACCATTTCCATTTCCGTTTCAGCCCCGGCTGTGAGCAGAGTGTCGCACGCGCGGATTACGCTCAAAAGCAATGCGATAAGCGTAAATGTACAACAACAACCAGAACAACTAATAGCATCAGCAGCATCAGCTACAGATATTGAGAGATACGCGCCGGCATCAGTGACAGTCGATTGGCTGCAATCAAGGTGACAACACCACGCCGCGGCAAACGAACAGAGCAAGTGAATAAGTCAATTAAAGTGAATTGGAATTGTGCACAAGTGAACTCTTCTAGTGTTGTGAAGTGCCAAGAGACAAGTGCAGCAAGCGATATGGTGATGCTGCAGTCACCAGTGCAAAAGCCTAGCGATAGCATCGGGGCACAGCCCACGGCCGTCGGCGGCCTAATGAGTCCAAATTCAAATCCCGATTCCCCCAAATCAAACACCTCGCCCGACCTGGCCAATGTGGGTAGCAATGTGAGCGCCGAGTTAGTGTCAGTGCCCAGCAATGCCACCAATGCAACAACATCCATCAGTGCGCCAGTTGCCAAGTTGCCCAAGTTTATAATAGCCGCCAGTGGACAGGCTGCCAAGCAGGAGCAGGATCTGCGCTACTCCATTGAGCGCTTGAAGCAAATGAGCAGCGAATCTGGAATGCTCAGTCGCCTAACTCCCACACAAGAAGATGCTGATAAAGAGAAGATCAACAACAATAATAACAACAACTTGGCCAACAACAATAAGAACAATTTGCGCCGCTCTCAGTCGCCGCCAGCCAACGTCGGTGTCTTCCCTTTGCCAGCGCAGCAGCGCAAGCTGCTGGAGCTGAGCGCAGTGCGTCATTTGGCACGGCCGGAGCCATTGCAGCATCCACATGCCGCCTTACTGCAGCAACATCCGCATTTGCTGCAGAATCCACAGTTTCTAGCCGTTGCCGCTCAGCACCACCATCAGCAACAGCAGCAGCAGCAGCAGCAGCATATGCATCATCATCACCACCATTCTGCACATTCACATCCACATCATGCAGCAGCCGCTGTATTCCATCTACGTGCACCTGCAGCGATACCCAATGCTAGCAACACCACTGCACCACCATCGCCTGCCACATCGCCATTGTCGCCACCCACATCACCCAGCACTGCCGCTGGCACAGGCACAGGTAGCAGCCAAACGACACATTCCGAGCCGCAAAGGGGATCGCCCTTGGGCCACACCACAGTAGCACCATCAAATCCTTCACATTCAGCGCTGGCAGCACCTCCACAGAATCCACAGCCACCGCCACCACCGCCAATGCAGCTGCACTTAGGAGCTGGCCCGCATCCAGTGATGGGCAGCATTAGTCCAACATCCGCCAATGACATGGGTCTGGAGCGCATTAAGCTGGTGGCAGCGGTTGCCGCGCGCTCCAGTCAAAGCCAGGCTCCCAGCACATCCACCGCCGCTTCGACCAGCTCCTCGTCCGTATCGCCCACTGGCCGCGACTTAAGTGATTACGGTTTCAGAATACAGCTGGGTGGCCTGGCGGCAGCGGCCGCTGCTGCAGCGGCCACATCCCGCCAGATTGCGGCTGCTAATTATGCGCGCAGCGACACCAGCGAAGAGCTCAATGTCGATGGCAACGATGAGGACAGCAACGACGGTTCCGGATCTCACAGCACGCCGTCGGTAAGTCTTTAACTTGATATTGACTCTCTTCAAGTTTGTCCATGCTTTGCTCATGATTTGCTCGTATTTTTCGTATTTCTGTTCCTTTTTTGAAATCAGGTCTGCCCCGTGGATCTGACACGCTCTGTGCCGAATGGTGCGAACAGTGCGAGCACTGCATCCACCAGTGGAGCTAGCGACAGAGAGGCAACCAAGCGCCTCGCCTTCTCCGTGGAGAATATATTAGACCCCAATAAGTTTACAGGCAACAAATTGCCAGCGACAGCGCCGCCTTTCGGGCATCCGCGTCAGTGGACCTACGATCGAGATGAGGACATGCACGATCACCTGGACGATGAACACAGCGAAGATATGTCTGGTAAGTGTCTGGCAAATGTACCTCAATAACCAAACCATGCAAGCAAAATCCTGCAACGGCATCGCTGTGTGCTCTGATTGGAATCTTATTCAGCATCCGGGTGGCACAGCATCCCGCCTAAACATTGACATATACATGTATTCACACACATGCATACGTGTGTATGTGTACACTTTTTTGTAAAATTGGCCAGGGCAGAGGAAGCTGCAAAACGTTTTCCAGTTGCCTCCACTTGTTATTCCAAACTGCCAACTTTATTCGACCGTCGTTTTTTTTTTTAGTCCACATGGCTCTGTGCAATTGTGTGGGTGGGTGGGTTGTATTTAAACTGCCGCCTGTAGCTTTTGGTATGTTTTGATTTTGATTTTGTTTCTTTTTTGAGCAGCCACTTCATCCACTCCTCTCGCACACACAGAAGGTAAGGCAAAGTTGCCATTTTGAACGAGCAGAGATTTTGTGTTTTGTTCCCATCCGTAAGTCACGTAGACCCTGTGTGTATGGGTGTTTCTGTGTGGTACTATGAAAGCCGTTATATATGTATACATATACATATATCGAGTATATTCGCCGGGTAAACAAATGCGCAAACAATGCGAGTGAGGAATAAAACTTGTTTAGACTGAAATCTGCACTCATATTCAAGTGGGGATTTTGCATGGAATTTGTTTTAATTGATTGATTGATGTTTTAATTGGGAAAAGCAATTGCTGTGTGGAATTTTACGATATTTCTTTTTGCCAGATTTTGTGCTACCAGTGTATTGGGCTGCTCTCATTTTAATTTTTTATTTTCCTTCAATTTTTTTTCTCCTTTTGCTAGCTGTTGGCTAACATTTTGCTGAAAATTAATTGATTTTCATGCTTCGCTTGTTCCAAAGAAATTTCTCAAATAAAAATTTGCAAATTTGATTGAAGTTGTGTGGTGAACTTGGCAATAGGATCTGTGGGGGGAGGGAGGGCGGATAAAGCATCATCAGACCAGAACTGCTAAGCTGCGGCAAAGCGCCAAAATAAACGTTGAAAACAAAGTAGGTAGAACGATCGCGTCCAGAAGGGAAGCATTCTGCATGATGCTCGTGACGTAGGACACAGAAAGAGTCAAGTTTTGGAATTGGTGAAAAGTTTTGTTTGAACAATGGTCATAATGTGTGAATATGACTATGAATAGAGAATTTTCCGAAAAAAAACTACGATTAAGTGCTTAATTATGAGCTAAGCAAATATATATAAATAGCAAATCTCAAAATAGAGAACAACTTAATAACATTTCGTTTTTATTTGTAAAATTGAAAAGCCGAGTAATAAATAATTAAAGTAAAATTTATTTCTTTTTCCATCCCAACATCACTTGAAGCTAATAAACTCTTTTTATGTGTGCGAAAATTGCCGAATGTTGTTATTAGCTTTTAAATATGTTAAAAGTTGAAATAAACAAATTCTTAAGAACATATTTCGAGACTTGTTAAATAGATATGTTTACAGACTCTAGTGACTAAATACAGAAAAACAAATACAAATTGGCTTCAGTCCAACTAAATTTCGAACTCAGAATCCAAATCAACTGATTAAGTAGCGAATATCAAAAGACACTTAAGTAGTTCTGCAAAAGTCATCAAAGCATATATTGAAAATCAATTGTAGTAGCTTGTGATTAGTAATATCTCTTATCTAATGTTATACTATCCAAAAATAGCTAAAATGAGAAATTGCTTTGCCATTGATGACACGAAGTGTTCAATTGTTTATCTTTAATCAATATTGTTAGCCATAGCTGACATTCTGTATTCTCATACACAGCTTGTCAGTCATTTAGTTTGTCCAAAGTGCTAGTTGCACTCACATTCACACGCGCATTTACACCCATACACACACACACATCCACATGCCCCCACACACAAACAAGCCGCTCGCTTTATTGGCCACTTCGGTAAGCGCTTATATACGAAATTATAAACAGTGAAAATGGCGCAGAGCACAGCAACACCAGCAACACCAACAACACCAGCAACACCAACAACATCAGCAACAACAACATCATTATCAGCAACAAATTATCGGCCATTGCTGCTACTGTTTGTTGTTGTTGCCAGCTGTTTGTGTGACTGTTTGCTGTTTGTGCATTTGTGTTTGTGTTAATAAAACACAATTAGCTTCATCAATGGCGCCGGACGTGGAGGTGGCTGCTGTTGGGTGTGGCGTCGCTGTACTCGAACATAACTGCTAATAAAACAGACTGAATGGCCGCGCCAACGACCCCAACCGGCGGCAGCAACCCAACACGGCAGGACCAGAGGACTGCACGAAAGGGGGCGCAACCAGGATAATGATGCTGGCAATGATTATGTAGCTGGTCGTGTTCGTGTTCGTGTTTGTGTTATTGTTGTTGGCAGATTGTTCAGTCAGTTGAAGTTTACAGCGAAGGGACAGCAGCAATACAGACAGACTGACGACTTGACTGTTCACATTACGCATACGCACTGTTTGCGTCCTACGATTCAACGATTGTTACCTGGTGATGCTGTAGTCATTAATTAGCAAGGTACTTAATTACCGCACATTCATTACCCGCTTCAATGGCTCTCTCCCAGATACATACAAACATAACACTTACACACTTACATCCCACCCCCACCCACGGGCCTACCCTAACAGACACTTAATTTTATGACCTGGGAGGTGCTAATGTTGCTGCCGGTCGCTTCACTTTATATTAGCGTAATTATGTGGCCTTTTGTCTTTGCAACTAATTGGATTTTATGACATCTTTACTCAACCTATTCCATCCGCTGTTTTACCTTATCGGATCACACAGAATGCATTGTGTGCATGACGCTTAATAATTTACATATATTACGCATACGCTGCATTTGTCAGCATGCAATTCTCTAAGGCGCCATTCGTTGGGGCTGGTCACTGGGCGCACAGCAATTTGCATATCATTTAAAATGCAAAACAAAACTCAGCCAAAAGCACACAACTAGCAAATGCACTAAAAGCAGCGCTGAAAGCCACAAAACAAAACACATACACTTTTGTGTCTACACAATACCAGACGGTGGCTTGGCAGGGGAGAAAATAAAAACAACATGGATAGCAGCATGGATAGCTAGAAATTTACCATATCCACACATACACTCTAGTCTGCATTATACTCGAGCAGCACAAAAAATGCGCCCCAAAAGTCATATGAAAAAACATGCGATAACTAAGTGGGCTCACAGAGCATGGCGGGGATGTACTTGCTGGGGTTGGGTCGAATAAAATGGTTATGTGGCAACATTTAACTGTGGGTGGCCATGCCCTGCTAGCAAGGGGAGTGAAGCTCTGCTGGCAACCAACCCCCGAGAAAATAAAATGGCTGCGAAAACTTTTATTCTTTTCAGCACTCAATTTGGCGCTCACGCTAGCGCTCTCGTTCGCACCCATGGAAAACGCAATGGCATTGCCAATGCATCTTTATATACCTACATATATATATATATATATATATATATATATATATAAAAATGTGTGTGTATATATATAACATACTTTGTATTCATGTATTGGTGTATATTGCTGGTCCTGCTGCTGGTCGTAGTCCTGACTCCTGGCTCCTGGCGCTCTGGGGAGCTTTGCAGATTTGTGTGCGTGTCTGTGAGCTCTGTAAAGTTAGGCGACAATTTTCCAAGTCTCGGCTCGGCTTTTTATATCCGTCATCAGCAACTCATTTATTATTTTATGAAAATGGCAAAATGAGACGACAAATGCTCCCCGGGGTCGCATTGGCCAAGCGTATGCGATTATAATGATTGCGACAATGAAGCCGCCCGAAACCCAAAAATGCTCGAACCCAAATTTAAAAGCCATTTTGTCTGTCGAGTTTGTGTGTATGCGTATGTATGTGTATGCGTGTATATGTGTGTGTACATGTGTGTATGGTAATTAACACTCAGATTTCATAATTAAGATTATGGCTTAAAATTATACGTTGTCATGTAGACTTTTTTATATGAGGTCTATACCCTTACTAAGTCTCCAAAAGCTATCCTACTCTGTTTGCAACGTATACTATCAAAAGAACCTGAAAGACGCAATAAACTTTAGACAGTTTCTAGTTGTGCATATTCTACGAAGAGTATCTTAACACTAGAATGTAAATAATAATAATATCAGCTAACTCTTATTGTATTTATTAGAGTATAATAAATTTGTAATTTTGCAAATACTTTGGCAACATATTTTCCATCTCGCTTTTGTTATAATTTTCATTTTGAGTAACTCTGTGGGGATTGTCGACAATTTTCGCATAGAGTATCTGCGCAAGTTTGTGCATGTATATTTTATTTTTTTTTTATTTTTAGTGTAACTACATGAGTCTTATCTTCAATGCGCCATAACATTCAAATTGCTTTTAGTGTGATTTTGGTAGAATTATAAAGAGCTACATTTACTTGAGAGCTGTCAGCTTGACACATACAGTACGACAGATAGGTAAGGAAAAACTAATGATTGGATAATGAGGGAATCGTCTTACTCACTCACTAATTGCCATAGAGTAGCGTATACCGCTTATAAAGAGTTTCTCTAAAATACAATTATATTATATATTATAATTATATAATATAATAATTTTTTTTAATTGTAAGATCAACTTAAAGAAGAAAATATCATTATTGGAAAATTTCAAATATGATGTTATATTTAACGTAACATTCGGTTGTCAGACAGCAAGTATACGCCTTGTTGCACTGACTGGACGACTAGTTACCCTAATTAGAAAAGCGCACCATCACACCCGCCACTTCCATCGGCGCGGATTGCGCTTATTAACCAGCTGCGGTTGTGGCTGACTGTTTATAGGGCGCAAACACCCTTTTAGAGCAGTACACACTGCTGCGCCCTCGCCCTCGCCCTTGCACTCGCCCCCAGCCTCACCGTCATCGTCTGCAGACCTTTCGACTTTTTCGCGTCTGTTTGCCAACGCATTAAACGTCTGATGGAGTTCCGCCCCACGGGCCAGTTAATTCAATTGACTCAAACCAATTGTGGTCAGTAGCATTCGTCGGGGCCGTTCAATGGGTATTGATGATGATATTCGGGCATCTAATGTGCCATTAATGCATATCAAAGTGGCTGCAAACACTCCACAGCCCATTACCAGTGCGACAGACGACAGGCGAGCCATTTGCATTTGAAAGGGCAGACAGACTCCACGCAACGCCGGACAACGCTGGCGGTCAGTAAAATCGTTAAATATTAAATGAAGCGTTCATGTTAATTTTCTGTTTAATTGGCGCGCTGTCTGTGGCGCTCTGATATGTAGCTACGGCCAGGCTAATTACATGCAAACATGGCCAATCATGTTGACCAATTACCAGACGTATGCATTTTGCAGCTCCGTTTGCATTCGACAGGAGCTCCTCTCTGCTTTATGGCAACGCGACGAGCTCTTTGCTATGGTCTGAGCCTTTTGAACTTATTTATCGAGCTGTTGATTCTTGGGTGTTGGGTTTTAATTGAGGTCTTCTCCTATTTTGGGCTAAGGTACATCATTTATTATCCCATTAATAAAGCTTGCATAATAATAATGACTCAATCTGTCGTCTAAGCACATATTTATGGATGCATAAGGTTCAGTTCTGCATACGCCAAATAGCTATTGCAGACGGACTCAACTGGGTAATCGATATGCCGTAGCTGGGACAGTAGATAGTGGGAACAGTTGTAACGCAGTGAGCAGTGGCCGCCACGCGTTAATTGAATTTGGATTGCCGCATCATTGAAATCAATTGCGCAACCTTTGCACGTTCCGAATGGCTTCGTCCATATACACATGTACGGCAACATGTGCCCAAGATTCCAATTAATTTACATCGATGCGCAGTGATTGATTCCCGTTTGCAAATCACGCCTGCCCCTTAGGGCAATCGTACTACAATTCAATTGATTGATGAATCTATTGGCATATGCAACAAAAAACTATCTTGTATTCAACTTTTTCTCTGCTTGCGCTTGCAGCTCAGGATCTTAATGACATGGATCAGGACGATATGTGCGACGATGGCAGCGATATAGATGATCCCAGCAGCGAAACTGATTCTAAGAAAGGTGGCAGTCGCAATGGCGATGGCAAGTCCGGCGGTGGTGGCGGTGGTGGTGGTTCCAAGCCGCGAAGGGCACGTACTGCCTTTACCTACGAGCAGCTGGTTTCGCTGGAGAATAAGTTCAAGACAACGCGTTATTTAAGTGTGTGTGAGCGTTTGAATTTGGCGCTTAGCTTGAGCCTGACTGAGACACAGGTAGGCATTTGCTATGATTGGTTCGTGGGGCTTCTTGTTGACTGTTTGTTTGTTTTTTTTTTTATTTTGGCAGGTTAAAATCTGGTTCCAGAATCGACGCACCAAGTGGAAGAAACAAAATCCAGGAATGGATGTGAATAGCCCAACCCTGCCGCCACCCGCTGGTGGGTCCTTTGGACCCGGAGCCTATGCCAGTAGTCTGCTCTATCCGCACGCCGTGCCCTATCCACCGTACGGGCCCTACTTTCATCCCCTGGGCGCCCACCACTTGAGCCACTCTCACTCATAAAATTGTAAGATGCAACAGCGTTTGTTGCAAATCTTCGAAAAACGTGCCAAGGGAGCCGCCACAGATCCACGGTCCGGCCCAGCGGCCGGCGCACTGTAAATATGAAACTGCTTTAAGTGTTGTTTAGTCTCGCCTGTACATAGTTCGTGTATTATATTACAAATTGTAGCGCTTAGTATACAGCCAACGAAGCCCAAAGATGTTGCCAAGTCAATTTTTGACATATCTACCCTTAGTCGTGCGTATGTAATTACTTTAACAAATTACAAATTATGAGTATGTAATTATTATGACTAAGTATGAGTATGTAACACAATGTTAGCATTTAAGTGGCAAGTAAAATCAAAAATCAAAATCGAAATAAATATAAAATGTGAAAAAATAAAGATTTTAAATATTACCAAGGAAAATTTGGGCTTACGGCTTATAAATGTGTGTACGTATGATCAGAGGGCAAAAAACAATTTATCGCTGCGGCGCACACACACAGATAAACGGGGCAGACAGACAGATAGACAGACAGATAGAGTGACATACTGTGAGGACTCTCTGGCAAGCGTGTGAAATGACAGGACAACAATGCTAAGTCAAGTGTAAAATTTTAAATTTGCTTCTCATTTGCTGCGTGCAGCTCAAGCACTCACAGACACACACACACACACAAGGACAGACGCACTCATGGCTATTCAATTATGTGGCAAACGAATTCGAAATATCTTAATCCGATTTGCGTGATACAATGACGGGCATATATCGTCGAGGCGAAGTTGTCAAAACAGAGACAGGCGAATGAATAAATTCACGGGCTTTCACACCTCGCGCCCATTGATATTATAATAACTACTCACTGGCAACAGGGGCTGTGCTGCTTGTTATTGGTGGGCAGCATAATTGAAACAGAAATCCATGCATGGCCAGCTCCAGGAGCCAGCAACCAATCTGAGTGGCCAAACGGATGCGGACTGACTACGAGTGCCGTTGACAGCGACTGGATGTAAACAAACAGACAAACAAAACAAGCGGAGTCACTGAACAAGGATATGGCGGAAATCCTTTTATATCTATTACGCCACCGCTCTAGAAACACTGAGCTCTGTGTGAAAAGCCACGCAACACGCGCCGCGTGCGTTGGCTGTAACTAAATTTCGCACATTTGATTGCATTTGCGGGCAGCAACGCGACGCCCTCTATGCGAAGGAAGGATGCGCATAGCGCTCTATTTTTTACTTCTGCCAAGGGACATTTGCATAAATAATTTATTAAAAATTTGCTTTTACATTTGTTTAAGCTTTGCTTAAGTACTTTGCAATTAGTCGAAAATCCTATTTGACGCACACATTCACATATGCATATTATGCATGAACCCGCAGCCATGAGCGCCTCTCTGTGTGTGTGTGTGTGTGTGTGCTTGTATGTGTATACGTTAATTTCTGTAAATGTGAGCCAATAAATTATTCAGCTGCAGACATGCCAGCGAATTCCACACTAAATTCTCTAAAATGGGAATGCGAGCAAACAAGCTTCATTTGCATACAATTAAATTCTAATTTTAGTTGCACCAACTTATGCTGCGACTAGAGTGTGGCTAATTCTATTTCCCAGTTGAACAAGAGAAGAAATTGCATCCAAATTATGACAGCTGAATATAGTTAATAACCCTAATAGCTCAATACACAATATATTAATGCAAACTCACAATTTTTATATATTTTCCTTAAATATGTTATTAGATTAAATTGAAACGTATACTTAGACAACTTGTTTTCAATCCTTAACTCCCTCACATTGCTCACTAAATACAATTTACTGTAGTATATTGAGTGGACGCCCACAAAACATCTTCTCACTCACAAACAAATCAGTGAAACGATAAATTAACGAGACGCCTGCCCACTTAAAGGAATATTTAGCCCCACCCTACACCCTACACTCTACAGTTACAGTTACCCTTACAGTGTCGCCGTATCCGGAATGACGAACGCCCAAAACGCAAATCCAAGACAATTGCTTTCCAATGCGCGCCGTAATAAAGCAAATCCCATCTAAGCATTTTGCACCACCGACTAGGAAAGGCAACTGGCAGCATGACAGTTGCCCATTCCAGAAATACTTCACTTGATTCTGGCGGAAACTCATTCCAGAATCAAAATGCGACACTCACACAATTAAGTTGTTGTGCCCGAGCTTGTCTCTGTTTCCCACTCTCACTGAGTGTTTTTAGGTCTTTTGCCTAAACTACTTTGAATTTTATTTTATAGGACTTATTTTGGATTCCAATTTGCTTCCTTCTTATTATTTTATTTTGTTCTGCTTTGTTTACGTATTTTACGAGAACCTTTTTTTGCGCCTGAATTGCTGCAGATTACGCATACTTCATTCCGAGTGTGTGTGCGTGTGAGTATCTATATATGTGTGTGTGTTGGCAGCATGAGCAACATTTAATCTGCACCATTGACTTTTCTACAGTTCGCCCCTTATACGTGTTTTGTCACACCCAAACTCTCTCTCTCTCTCTCTCTCTCTCTCTCGCTCTCTGGCACCCCCTCCCGTTTGCTCACGCTGAATGTAGTAAATTTTATGCGAATATTTAGTTTGCTGTGCTTATCAGCACAGCTTTATCGAAACTTATTGTGTTTGTTTAATTGAATTTGGATTGCCGCGGACTGCGACGACGCTGACGACAATTTCGCGGATGAGTGGATGCCTGAGACGCTGACGTCGGCCAGATAAACCAGATTGGAGCGCCGAGTGAAGCTCTCTTGGCGGCAAGTGGATTGTCTAATTGGGAGTGGTAGATCAACGCGAGACTTAGTTTAGTTCATTTAGTTCGCTATTTGTGGCTGGCAGCGAGCGAGTTGCGCGACAATTAAAATTTAACTACTGTGCCACGCCCACACGCACCACAAATGCTTGCATATGTGCGTCCATATAAATTATGACCCGGGCCTGACATAAACAAGCTCCCAAGAGGCACTTTGGCCAGGCTATATGACAGATTTTCCAAACGCATTTGATGAAGCGCAGTAGAATGAGGCAAGGATATACGCTAAAGTGTCACCGGGGAGCGGGTCGCATGCCACATGTGTCTTGAGTCAAGCGACGCTGCGGAGCTATTGAGCCACCCCAGTTGGCATTGTTGTTTGCAAGCGAATCACATTTTGATGATTGTCAATGTGACTTTAATACCATTTTTCAACTTGACACGCGTGTGGGACGCTCTACGCTTAGCGCTCAGCGCTCAGCGCTCAGCCAGCTAGCGAGACAGAGACTCGGGGTTGTGCTTGCCACGTGCACTCACGGGGCTGTATGATAAGGAATAAAAAAAAGGGCTATGGGTAGGAACTGTGCCAGGCACTGAGCTGAGCAATGCTGACATCTGTGGATTAAATTGCAATTTGTGCTCATGTAATATTGAAGCTGGCAAAGAACTCTGTGTAACACTTTTACAATGTTGTTGCTGTTGCCACGGAGTTTAGTGCGGCAATAATATTGTTGCTGCCACACACAATTGCTATTAGTATTTGAAATGGGCAATAAAACTGTAAACTGCCTTTGTGCTGAAAATTACATCAAATATTTTAATGGTCGATTAACTGAGATGAGGCACACAGAAGGAATGAAAGCGAGTGCGAGCGAGCTAGAGCAGTGTTTAATCAGGGAGCTCACAGATTACGATTTTATTTTTCATAGCATACTTTAAGGGAGACGCTGCTCAGGTATTTAGCCCCATTAGCTTTGTTTTTTTTTTTTTAATTTTTTTTTAGACGTCACGAGGCCAAGCACAACGCATTTAAACAGCCCGTAATTCATCATCGTTTAGCCAAGCTACCTGTCAAGTGGTAGATCCAACAAGGCAGCGTGAAAAGCATTGCGAATTGAACGTAAATTAAACGCGTGTCCGTGACTCGTCATCTGCCCGAATAATTCGCAGCTAATTCGCCGGCAAGCGCAACGAAATGGGGCACAAATCCAAACTTCGTCCCGACAATGGGAGCTGTGCCTTTTTATTTGGTGAGAAAACATTTACGCACTAATTTCAGTGCAGCGCTGCGCGGACAGCCGGGCATTGGCATTCGAGGCACATTACCAGACCAGACCAGTTGCTTGCCAATTGGTTTGCAATTTGGCGTGCTTAGCGTGAGGGGCGAAGGGCGAGGGCGAGGGCGAAGGGCGGGTGGTTGATAGCCCCGGGTTGCTTTAGCCACAAATAGCGCACGCGTAGCGTCCAACACGTGCCTCAATTACGCGGTTAAATGCATTCAAATTGAGTTGTTTATACTGTGGGCGTGCGCTGGCGGGCGGCGGTCAATTGGGAGTGGCTTACCATTGAAGCATCCTTAGATGCGTCCCGCTGGCAAATCAGTTACACTTGCAATTGCTGTTGTTGTTGCCGCTTGGAGCCACAACGCGACACGCGACCAGTCATTGTTCACAAATTTGAAAAAGTGTTGCTGCATGATGCTCCGTTAGCTCGTTCGTCGGCAGCAAACATAAAACTATCAGCATTCGAGTGGGTGTTTGTCGCTGTGTGAGTGTATTGTTTATGTCATTGCTACCCCTTGCCGTAAATCCGCTTATGTGTGTCTCATATTTAAGCCGGCCTTACAAGCAAATCAAAACAAAGACAGTCGCAATTAAAGGCAGCCAGACAGCCAACCGACTGCTGCCATTTGTTGAACTTGCAGCACAAAGTTTTTGGCAAACAAAAGCAAAAACAAAATGTGGCAATCGCAGACAGCAAACAAACTACTGTAATTATAAGAAGAAGCCATTCCGAGCAATTATAACGCGAAATGTGGGCAAGAGGCGGCTAAGCCAGGCAAGTTAGGCCAACCATGACACCAGGCAGACGGTACTTCTCAATTTGGCTTTGAAGACGTTTACAAATGTATTTGCTGGTTGTTGCTTTTGAGTGGTAATAGGAATTGTTCGTAACCAGAGTACACCAACAGCAGCTGCTTTTCTGCTCCAGCTCAATCAGAGAGTTAATGCTACATTTGGCAAAGACTTCATCAAGGGCTAGTAGCTCTGAACGTTACCTACTTATTCATTATAGTCCCAAAACCAACTCATTACTGCCTGGCCAGGCAACACAATTACTAGCCAACAACAATTTCATGTCTGCTTGCCCAAAGGCCCCCATACCCCCCACCTTTATTCTCAATGCACCTTTCATGTCTCAGTTTCATTTGTTGCGCTAGATTTTTCTCAATCACACACGGGCACCCAGGGGACTGGCACAGAACTAGTTCAATTCCGCATACAAATGCGAGACAGGCAAAGAGCTGTGAGCACACCTCCCCTGTGCCGTGCGCCTTGTCCTTATCCTTTTGCCTTGTAGCTGTTTACCTAGTCGAGCACTTCAAATAAACTAAGCAGCTAGACGCAAAATAAATAGGCAGTTGTTAACCAACTGGCGCTCACGACAGTTGCAAATGTCGTCGGTTTCGTGTCCTGCGCGTAATGAGCAAATTTGTTTTCATATAAAGCAGACACAAACTAAGCTCAGGACACCCGCCACTTGGCAGTTTTAAAATGAACAACCCAAACGCCAACTACTTAATTATCAGCTACCAGCACAGCATGTGGTATACTTTCAGCTCGGGGCTCTTTATATCACTTAACAATTGGTGTAACTATACTACAGTATAAGCATACACTTGCAGAAAAAAATATCATTTTTATCATAGGACTCTACGAGTATCTGATATTTGACTTAACAACTAAATTAATTTTGAATATATTCATATGAATTTAAACATTTGTACATTTATATGCAAAAAGTAATTTTTATAATTTTGTATATAGGTATATACATATATTTATTTTTATAGAGATTTTTAGTCCATTTAGACGAGAATCAGAGTAAGCTTTAATCTTTTGATATTTCCTCCTTAGGTAAAACTGCAAAGTAATTGTTTCTTAAAAATATCAGTTTTGTTGCCTATACAACCAAAGCTGTCAAATCGAGCGAGAATTGAATTGGGTGAATTGAATTTGGGTGCGCTATCCTGATGACCAATTTAAAAAACAAAAAATATTTGCTGTAATGATGGAGATCCCAATTTTATTTTATTTGAAGAAAAATAAAAGAGAGAATTTTAAGATTATGGCGTGAATGATATATAAAATATTTAACATTAACGAAGAATGTAAAGGTTGTGCTATCCTGATGACGCGCAGTATCATATAAACCTATAATATATGTCACTTTATTTAAATAGCAATTATAAAGTGTAAATTTCAATTTGACTTGATTCAATAAACTTCATATATAACATTTTGTGCCACTTTCTTTCTCTCAGTGTATGCATCCATCCATTTATATATATTTGCTTTCCACTCAAATTATTTCGACTTATCAAGCCGCGAGTTACTGATGCTGTTTTGCTGACTGGCCCAGTAAATGTGCTCGTTAAATTTGTACGGTGACAGAAAATGAGCAAAAGGACGCAACACCTGTGGCAATGCAAGCAAAATCCTCGCATGTGGTCGTTATGACAATTTAGCGCAACCATTTGATTTGACAAAAATTGCCAAATAATTGGCGTTGGCTGCTAACTGGCAACCCTGTCGAATTATGGCTGCATAGCGCACAGCATGCGAATGTGGAACGTTGCTAGGACTATTATCCTGTCGCTGGTAATGTGCAAGCCGTTGCTAATTAGAACACGGGGTATTGGTCATAAGATCTATTGGTTTTTCGTGCAGTTACGAGCGAGTATTTGCCGTGTGCGGCATGAAATTCTTAGCGCGTCAATTGTAACCCTAACTTTGGACGAACTGGGGTCGGGGGCTGGGCAGACCGTAGCCTTTCAGGCGAGCGCTTGCAATTCAATTTTACACTAACAACTTAATCCTTTATTCAATTTGAAACCCATTAAAAGGACATTGCTTATCCTTTTAAGTGAATGCAAACAGCTTTTAATGTAAATAAGAAAACGAGATCGATGCCGTTTGCCGTTTGCAAATCTCTCAGATGCTCCCAACGGACGCTCAGCCAGCTAAATCCAAAGCCAACTCGTTGCCAAGGCAAAAGAAAATTAAAATGCAGTCTGTTACCGGTTACCGGTTCGCTCTTGGCCAAACGGCCAATTGACATTTGCAACCGCACTTAAGGCCAAACAGATGCGACGGCTCCGGCATCGATGCTATCGATGATTCAGATACTTTTGATGCCGAAGCTGAAGCTGATGCTGCAGATGCTTGCGAGTTGTTTGTGCCACTCGAAACAAATCGAACTGTGTGCGACTGAATGCCATTTGAATATTTCATGCTGTTGTGGTGCAAAATTTTAAATCGACTCAAGTCAAGTGTGCGGATGCCGAAATCAATCTCGTTTGTGTAGCAACCAAATTAACATAGTCAAGGCGGGGCAAGACGTGGCAAGGCGTGGCAAGGCAAGCAGGCATCAGCTGTAAGCCACTTGCCACAGAGTCAGTTGCATTTGTCGATTTTGTCTACTTAGTGCCCTCGCAGCTTCCCTTGGCCCATTCTACTTAGTTACACTTGGCTTTGTCTTTCTGCTTTTTAATACCTACGAGTTTACTTTTTTAAATGTATTTTATATCAGATTCCGGTAACGCACCACCAAGGCAGACACTTCTTCTGATGAGTACTAAGTAGAGTTTGGGAAATACACCATGTGCACTCACGTAGTATAATTTACCCTCAGCACGGCGCAAAGAAGTACAATAAAAACTCGAAACTTAGCTGCAACTTTTTTTCCCTATGAGTTTTCTTATTTCTTTTACTTTTTTTCTGGCGTTGGGCCAGCGTGGCCTTTTTTGATTGCCCTTTGTTTTTGTTGGCTTGCTATTGTTGTTGTCCATAATGGGTGTTGCGAGATCTGAGTGTGGCTCAAAGCCCAAAGGAATTTTGTGTGTCAAGTGCTGTGCAGCATATTTTAAAGATTAGACTCCTAAGATTGAGCTTGCCAAGCCGGCAAACGAAAAATTTTATTGCGTTAAACTGACGAAGGAGACTGGAGAAACGTCTGGTTTGCCATTCGAAGAAGTGCTGCATATTCATATTATATTTGACCATATGATATAGAGCTGACATCCTTGTCAAGCTGCACAAACAACAATATTTGAGCACGCGTCAGAAAGGCAAACAAACAAATGTCGAGGCGACCACTTGAGCTGCTACTTGAATGGAGGAGGTTGACAGATTTTCGCATTGTACAAACACACTTCAACGGGTACAAAAATGTCAGTGCGTCAATGCTGAGCAAACAAATAAATGCAATTACACTGAAATTACAAAGTTCTTAAACGAAAATTAGTTGTTAGGCCCAGCGACTCATTGGGAGCTCAAGATGTTACTTAATGTCAAAGTAAAGCAAAAGGCAGGAGTTCTTTGTGGCTTATGCCCACTTATCCCTGTCGCAGCTGGCGACTAGGACACGGCACACTGGGCACCGGACACCGTAAACCGTCAACCGTAAACCGGGCACTAATAAGCGGTCAGTCAAAAGGAAGGCGCTGAGTTTGCGCTTTAACATGCTCGAAGCTACCTTCTTATCTATAAATACCCATAAACCACTGCACAAAACAGTTGTCCTTTTTGCCTCGTCGGCTCTTTCATTAGAGCCCGAATTTCAACACATTTGCGCGCATAATCCCTTAAGGCTCTTTAAACTTTACACACTTTTAGACGATGGTCCCCATCTCGCCCCAAAGTGTTCCGAAAAACATGGCAAAACGTGCCGGAAAAAAATCAAAATAATCCTTTTTTTCTGCCAAACAGCAGCTAAAAAAAGGAAAGGTTAAAACATCAAGACTAAAAGGCGCATGCATTATGAAGGGTCTTGAGTTTTAATTGAGTGTGTGCCCTGGGTGGGTGGATGTCCAATGAAAAAAATAAAAAGCACAGCAGCAACAGAAAAGTTGCTGCAAACTGTAATAAAACAATTTGCCACTTGACGCATGGCTGCGGCCTCCAAAAAGGCCTTACAACTGTGCAATTGTCCACTGGGCGGACGGTCGCCAGTTCATGTGTGTTTGTGCCCAATTAGAGTTGCAGCAGCGGTCAACTCAAGGACAGCGGACTTGCAGGACGCAAAAGTTTTTGGGTGACCAAACTTTTCATTTCACGCCTCAAGTATGAGTAATTGATTCATTTATGCTACTAATTGCAAATCAGAGAGTGGGACAATGAGATGGAGAGAGACAGAGAGAGAGTAGCCTGTCTGTATGTCTCCATGTCTCTCCCCTACGCTAGCCAGCAATATGCTAATTAGCAGCTTAGGCTCATTTTTCAATTAAGACTGCAAACTTTTACAGAGCAGTCAACTTAATTAATTAATGGGAAAACAATTGCATGCGGCAGCTAAGGCTGAAACTTCAATAAGATCGGAATTCAAAATAAATCATAATTGCGACGAAATTTAAGTTACTTTCACGAAGTCAAGCAACTGTAAAAGACTTCTGATAAACTGTAAAGACTTAACTTTCAGTATTTTCAGTATTTATATATGAAATGTGCTAGCTGCTTAAGTAATTGTAGAGGCTAATATTAAGATAAGATCTCTTAGAGACTATGATTCATGTTTTACTTGTTATTTATCGCTGCATTATCTAGTGGTTTCAAGGCTTATTTGACTAACGGGGTGGGCAATCTACAAAAATGTTCATACAAATATGATGTATACATAAATTAATACACCTGTCCCACCTAATAGTGGACGGAGTATAAGTCCTAACGAGCTGGGATGCAGGGTTACATATTATGATAACAATAGGAGGCCATGCACCATAATAGGCAAAGTCAAGAATCTATTGTAAACGAAGCAGGATGTGTAAGTGATGAGATTTATCTCGACTCAATTATAAGAATTTGTAGAACAAAATTAAAAATCAATCAACTTCTTCAATTTATATGAAGACAATATAGTTCTGCTATCATTTCAAGAAACATTTGTACGCATATACTAGGTGTTTTCCAAAATAAACGAAGCTGAGCTAAAATAGAAACGACAGGAGCTTTGTACTGATACATTCGAGTTTACTTACTCAAAATAGTCCCCTCCGGCCTCGATACACTGTATTGCGCTATCTAAAAGCTTTTCGAAATAGTGTTTCAGGTCATTGACCGGAATGGCCTTCTGGATGTCGGTACAAGCCTTTAGGATGGCCTCTAAGGACGTAAAATTTTTTCCTTTCATGGCCAAATGCAATTTTCCGAATATGTATTTTTTTTCAATTCAATATATGCTTTATTTCCAAATTATTACATTTAGCTTAAAGCTAGCTTATTTTTCTTTATACATAGTTTACACTTATTTTATGTCTGTGCAGCTGAGATATCATATTTACATAGAATTTACTTTGAACATTATTTAATATACTTATTTGGTAAAGGCAAATGGATGAAAATCATTTAGTTTTGACTTAAATAATAACTTAAAACTAGAAGGGAAGGCACTTTTGGCATTACTTTATAGAAATAGTAGGACAAGGGCCCTATTAACCCGTATCTTGAGTTAAATATGATTGTAATTATGAACTTTTCTTTTGAGTGAGTGATGAGCTCATCAATCGTTTTAATATTCGCTATTTTATACAGAGATATGGTTCTGTGATATCGTGGTAGATTGAGGATCATTTTTAATGTTTTATTTTGAGCAACTTGGAGTTTTCTCAAATGCGTTAATGCCGATGTGTTCCATATTTCAGCTCCGTACATTATCATTGGAAGTATAACAGATTTGTATATTGTTAACTTATTTCTAGTTGAGAGTTTAGAATAACGGGTTATGAAAGGGTAAAGAATACAAATAGTTTTGTTAATTTTGTCTATGATGTTGCTTGTATGGCCACTAAATAACAGTTTTTTGTCTAAACTAAACTAAAAAACTTAATTTCAATAAGGTTTTTAATCGAGAACATAAAAACGCGATTTGTTATTGATTTTAAACAAACGCAATCGGCATGTGCTATATAGGAAGTTCTGAGATCGATGCATTCACTCACACGGACACATATACAGACGGACATGGCAGAATGTTACTTGCATTTTAACAAAAAAATTATACTTTTTCATTTTCAATGGGACCAATCTGCGTTAAGATAAACAAACACTGGCCCACAACTTCTCGGCAACGAGACTAATTTTTAAATATTCAATATGAAAGGCCAATTACTAGTTTTTCTTTAAATTAATGATTTTATTGACGAGCATTTTGCTTTTACGATTCAAGTTGGTGTTAGCGTTAACCCAGAAGCTTTCATTTCTGAAGCATAGTTATTTAGTTGCAGACTTAGTTGACAAGCAGACTAAACGTGTTACAAATTCATCAATCCAGTATCTTGGTGACTCTTTAAGAGTTGCACTCCTCTATAATGGCCCGGTTAATTGTCACAGAAAAAGTTACGTATTTAATTTACCAAACTATAATTTACAATAGATATTGTATACGGTTTATCTGTTTAAAATACACACAAAGCCAGATACCTTATAAGCCTTATGCATTGATGACAAATTATGATTCAAACTAAAACGCTCTATATCTTAAATTACCAATATAATTAGCTGGCCCAATGCTGTTTTTGTTATTTCAAGTCAACAGAATCCATCTATTGTAGTCCCAAGCAATACCGAAAATTTAATTTCATCGTCAATGTGCCTACAACGATAAAGTTGTGTACTCTGATCCACAAGGTATCGCCCAAGCCGCTCACTCACCCTGAAGGCCTGCTTATTGTCCAGCTTCAAACAGCTGAAAAGCTGCCTAAGCACATTAAAAGTTTATCAATATAGTTGCAGTTTCCAGAATCTTCATTGTTTGAGTGTAACACCTCTATATTTGGATATTGGACCATCACAGAAAGGGATGAGGGAATTAGTTCGCCGAACAATTATTTACAATAGCTATACGGCATATCTTATTTACATACACACTAAGCTAGACACCTTGTAGTCCCTAAACAATGACAATATTGAACTTAATCTTAACTTAACAATGGAATCAATTATAGTAGTCGGTGCTATGTTGTTATTGTTATTTGAAGTCAGCTACACCTACGTATTATAGTCCTATGCACTACGGTCGCTAATCTTTTCAATTAGCGACGCAAGCCTATGCGGATTATTTCAAAAAGCCACAAATTCGATTTTGCTGCTAGTGCGCCTCCAAAGATAAATTTGTGTCCTCGGATCCTCAATGTATCGCCCACGCCACCCACCCCCCTGAAACCTTTGTTTATGGTCCAGCTTCAAGCAGCTGAATGGCTGCTTAAACATATTAGAAATGTATCAACTCAGTTGGGTATTCCAATAGCTTCATGGCTCTTTAAGTATAAACTTTCTATCTTAGAAGAGTAATAGATTAAGTATTAAGCTCTCCATAACTAGTGCTCCTACTGTAGTGTTTGTTTTCCCAAATTTTACTCAAATCAGAATTTTTATTGTCACCGTTATAGCTTTAGACTTCAAATTTACTGGTATATCCGTGTAATGAATACAAACATTTTGTGATTTTTGGATTTTGAATACCACGCCCTCTTCCCCCCAAATTTGAAAAAAACGTATTTCAAATACTTGAGACTTGTGCTTTGGCAAAGACATACATATGAATGTCATAATGACACTGTATAAGTTTGGTTACGAGTATAACCAAAATCGAAATTATATAAAATATTTATTAATCTAAAAACAAAATTTGGAGACTCTAGCTCTAAAGATGTACGAGATATAATTTAATAACTGTATTTCAATAAGATTTTTAATCGATAACATTAAAACGGAAATAGTTATCGAATGTTTGAAACAAACTTGATCTATAGCTTTTATTGTTCTGAGATCGACGCGCTGGGATGCAGCGCGTATAAACAATAGGAGGCCATGCACCATAATAGGCAAAGTCAAGAATCTATTGTAAACGAAGCAGGATGTGTAAGTGATGAGATTTATCTCGACTCAATTATAAGAATTTGTAGAACAAAATTAAAAATCAATCAACTTCTTCAATTTATATGAAGACAATATAATTCTGCTATCATGGTTCAAGAAACATTTGTACGCATATACTAGGTGTTTTCCAAAATAAACGAGGCTGAGCTAAAATAGAAACGACAGGAGCTTTGTACTGATAAATTCGAGTTTACTTACTCAAAATAGTCCCCTCCGGCTTCGATACACTGTTTTGCGCTATCTAAAAGCTTTTCGAAATAGTGTTTCAGGTCATTGAGCGGAATGTCCTTCTGGATGTCGGTACAAGCCTTTTGGCTGGCCTCTACGGACGCAAAACGTTTTCCTTTCATGGCCAAATGCAATTTTCCGAATATGTATTTAAATGTTTATTAAAGTATATCAAAGAATATTTCATAGATTTAGTTTTTGATTCCCACTGGCACACTATCGAACTATAACACCTCTTTTCAAAGTTATTCTCCTTACTGATGGAACACAACAAATCGTAGCTATACTGCATGTTACTCAAATATCTTACATCGATTATATTTTATTGTATTCTATATTATATTAATTGGCATTAACAATTATTAATTGTATATCCGTGCTTGATTTCTTATATAGATACTAAACTCTCGCATTGCCAGCATCTATGAGGTTAGAGTACAAGTTGGGTAATAAAAATAAGTAACAGTAATTCGAAACATTTGGGCTGCATGTTAAAAGAAGCCGCCAACAGGAACAGTGTGACATAATTGCGCCGCCATTTGTCACGCTACAGCCCAAACGAAATATGTTCCTGAACAGGCGCCGCTGTAATAGGAACCGCAATTGATACAGAGCAAAGCTAATTTGAAAAATTAGTTATGCGCCGGTAAGAGCCCGGCGGGCAACTCGATGCCAGAATGCTCACAAGTCAATTAAATAAACAACTGGCAAGGATTCGCTTAGCCAGCCAGCCAACGATGCGACGTCGATTGATTTATCAGACGACAATTTGGCGGGTAAACAAGGCAAACGCGCTGTAAAATGATCCATGCCCTGGCCTACGGCTTGCGCCACGTTGGAGTCTTGGCTGGCGCTTATATTGTTGACAGCTCGTCAGCTAATTACACGCCACAATAAGTTTAATAACTTTGCAACCGGCTCGACTTGAGCCTGTTGTTGGTATTGCTGGCATCAACGCTGCGCCAAGATAAACATTTTAATTAACTCGAAACAAAGTGAGCCAATCTCGGGGCTGAGGCTGCGGCTGCTTAAGTGCGTCGCGCTTGGCCCAAGCTTATGACTACTTAACGCCTTCTCACTTCACACTTAGCATTCGCCGCCTGTCGCCAGCCACTTGTCAGCCCTCGCTGTCCCCATAATCGATTTTAGCCTTCAGCGCAAAGTGGCAAACAATGTTTCATAATTTTAGTGCCTCTGGCTGGCGTCGTTGATTCCGTTGTGTCCTCGCTGACTGACTGCCTGACTGCCTGGTTCCTTGACTGCCATTTCTCCACATCCAGTAGCGATGTTGCAATGCTTTTTTAGGCAATTTATGACGCATAAATAAGCGGAACTTGAAACTATGCAGCGACAACGTTGCCAACGCGCTAAAAAACAACGCTCAAACTCATTAATTTAAACGAGATTTGACGTGCGCTTTGATAAAGCCGCAATTTATATTCGCTAGCCTGTTAGAGGTTGTGGAAACCCAGAATGGAAACAGGAGTCAAAATGAAATCTCGAGCTGGTGATGGGGGCATATGACCAACCTGCAATTGCCTCGTTTAGTTGGAAAACAATGGCGAGCTTAGTATGCTGCAGCGTAAAAAATATGGCTACAAAAATTACTGCACTGAGAGAAAATAAGTAAGAGTTTACTCAACTGAAAATTCTAACTAAGAAAACTTAAATAGAGTCAGATAAATCTGATTAAGAAAACCACAAAACTATAGAAATGAGAGATTACGTATGTCTGAACACATTAAAATACTTCCTGCCTCCATGATAATTATATATTTTTTGAAACACTCAGTTTTTAAATCTGTTAAATCAGGTTAAAATTTCTATTGGATTTACGATATTTTGTTATTTATGACTTGCCGCTTGTGGAGCGCAGTGTATTTATTTGTAAAGTAGAGGGAAGGAAAAAGGCAACCATCACAGGGCCATAACAAAAGGCCAAGTTGCCAACTATACGGGGCAGACTTTTCGGTGTCGCCGCAAACTGCAGCGTACTCTATTTGTAAAAGCAATTAATTTTTTGGTTACAGCTTCGCCCAATGGCACATAAATTTAAACAACTTCTGGCGGCACTGTTAGCATCTCGTAATCGAGACGAGGGCTGAACGAGCATTTGGCCAAGACCGAATCCAAGCCGCAATTTGCGTGCATTTTAATGGTGAGTGACAATGCGGTCAAAAGCATGACGAGATTCACCTCAGTCCGAAACTAAATAAATATTTACATAAGTTTGTCACCAAAATACGAAATAGACACATCCACAATACCAGAAAAAATTCAACAAAACCGAAAAAAAGAAGAAGTAAAAATTGCCAATTCCCAAAGCAAACAAAATGAAAGCCAAAGCAATCAGAGCGAACCGGTTAAAGTGAAAATCAATTTGTCAATTCGAACAATTGAATTGGGCACGAAAGGATTACGAACGCTTGCATGTAGGTATGTGTTGGGCATGTGGCATGTTGGCTCCTTCGAGTGCCAGCCTGTCTATATAATTCAAAATATTTTCCAACAGTGCGTAAACAAATTTGATTCAAGTGTGCTGCTCAAAGGGTTACACTCACTCTCGGGTGCTGTCAACCTATGTAGTTTACAATTCGCTGCATTTGCCATTAGACGCGCCAATTAGAATAGTGAAGATTTTGTGAAAAATTTGAATCCTGCCACATCATTTAATTTGAAATACATAATTGGACAAATGAAGCACCCCTTCTTACTCCCAGTCCATACTCCCATAGTCACTTCTAGGGTGTGGAAATTTTTAAATTATTGCGCTGCATTACCAGCGGGCCAACACGTCATTTATTGCCCTGCACAACCCCCGACCCAGCCGGCAGCAAAGGGAGCCCAACTCGGCTGGCTTCAAAATCGATCCGATCTACCCGGTTGTGTAATATGCGAATTTAAATAATCTTTTGTTGTTGCCCTGCAGCAAAATGATAAATTATTAAATTAGCTGTGGCGGCAGTTTTGCATTTCGTCGTCATCGTCGTCGGGCAGATGAGGGCAGGACGAAGTCGGGGAGACGCAGTGGTTTGTGCAGAACACTTACATTTGCCTACTCTTCCGAGCACTCCATGTTTAGGTACACTTGTGGCCAAAATAATAAGTACATGAGTACAAGTAATTTATATACTGATTTGTTTGTGTTTCCATTCAATCTAAATATACAAATTAGGGTTTGTTTTGATTTATTTGATAACCTGATACCAACGCGTACTCAAAATATTATTAAGTATGAAAAGATTTATAAAGTTTTAATCGAAGTATACCAAAATATCTTAAGTTCTTGAACAAAACAATAAGTATATGTTTTCAATATTAAAAATCGTATAATTATTGTAAATTAAAAACAAATATTTAAATATAAAAAAAAACAAAGTAATAAATAAATTAAATTAAAATAATAAAAATTATTCCCACATCTATTGAATAGACTTTAACATCTTAAAAATATAATAGAATAACTGTTTATTTATTTTTTTTTTTTTTTTTTTGTTATGGCAATCATTTATTGTATGTGGGTTTCATTTTTCTACGAAAAACTTTAAAACCTCTTTTTGGCAAAACATTGACAAATATTCAGTGTGTGTGTGGAATTGATACAAAATATGTGAGAGTAACTGGTGTGGGCTATCTTAATAAATAAGGATCATATTGAGGTATGAGTTATGTGCGTGTGCGTGGATTAGGTAAAGGGAGTGTACGGTCTGGTAGATGTTCAAGCTGAGCTCTTTTAAGTCTGTATGTGGATGGATGTAAAGTATCAAAGGTGAGTGATTGTGCAAGAGGGTTTGGGTGAGATGAGTGTCTAGAGTTCTGTTTGATGGAAGTGTCTTGGATAATATTAATGACGTAATTGAGCTTTAAGTCTGTCATGATATCATCATTCCTGGCAAATGGAAATCCAATAAAATGTCTTATAATGCGATGTTCAGTACTTTGTAGTTTCTTTATGAGATAAGGAGCAGCTGTTCCCCAAATGGAGCACCCGTATCTCCATATAGGCTGAATTAGTGACTTGAAAAGTGTAACTTTGGAGTTAAGTGATAGTTTTGATTTGTGATTGAGTAACCAGTGTAATTTTTTGTGTCTTGTGTTAATAGTACCTATAATGTTTTGAATGTGCTTTCGCCAGGTGAGTTTAGGATCGAGAGTAAGTCCAAGGTATTTTTGTGAGGTGACAGTATTATGGGGAGTCCGTCTAGGCAAATTTGTGGGCAGGTTTGATGTCTTTTGTAAAAGTCATTTGTGAGGTCTTGTCATGAGATATGCCTATATTCCAGTGTTTAGTCCACGAAGAGAATCTGTTGACGTATGACTGTAATCGAGAACTGGCTAAAGTGTGTGAGTGGCTAAAACAAATAACTGCAGTGTCGTCTGCATATGTGGCAATGATATTATTCAAGGAAGGAAGTGTTGGCATGTCGCTAGTAAAAATGTTGTACAGTGTCGGGCTTAGGACACTGCCTTGGGGAACACCTGCTCTGATAAGTCTTTCTGTGGAATAGTGTCCATTGATATGGATAGAAAAGTGTCTGTTTGTGAGCCAGGAAAAGAGTAGTTTGTATAAATGAGGTGAGAGAATGTGTTTGAGCTTGAAAAGAAGCCCATCATGCCAGACTCTGTCAAAGGCTTGTTTATGTCAAAGAGACAGCTGCGCCAAATTGTTTTTTTTCGTGTCCCTGAGTATCAAGCCACTACCCTGTATTGTTCAGTAGTGCCATGTTGCGCCGAAAACCAATTGGTGATTGGGTGAGTGGTTTGTTTCGAGTAAGTCAAGTCTTGTTAACTGTTTATACAGTCAAACTGTCGGATATCGTTTTTTGCGTAATATAGCTGAACAGGCGGGCGAAAATGGATTGATCCACTCCAAAGTTTATCCATATTCAACGCTCAGCCTAGTTTATTGAATATAAATTAAAATAGTTTGTGTACATATTATGTTGGCCACGAGTGTATATTCATATATACCCCATGGCTTGACTGGCTGCAGTTGTAAAATTGAATTGTCTGGGGAAAACTTTCTAGTAGAGTAAAAGGCAGCGCAGTTAAGGACATTGTCAGGCTCATTTTATTTTAAATGGCTGGGCTGGTTTTTGCTAATTTGTCCTTTACACTAGGCAAGGATACACTTTGCTGAATGCAAGGCAGCTCCAGCTACATTTTGTTTGCTTCAGTTAGATGCAAAAATATAAAATAAATATTGAAACAGACTTTCTAAAATGATTGCACTACTTTGAGTAAATTCATTTTCTACTTAATAAAATAAATAGTGCACTTTATTTCGCTCAGTGTAAGCCATTTAAAAGGGCTCGTCGCACACTTGTGCCCATTTACAATGCAAGCAGGACAATTTACAATGTGTTTTTGTTCATTATAGAACTATTTCAGTTGACCTCGTCGGCCCGCCCAAAAAACAAGCCCAAGGCAATATTCGACGCACTCACCGCTTGTCGCCTGAGGAACGTTACGGAAACGAGGGTATGGCCCGGACCTCCGACTGGGATGCTGTGGCTGCGGCTGCTGTTGCCGCTGCCCGCGGGGGTAGCTAATGAATAGTTGCTGTTGAGCCAGGACGACTTGAGCGTCTCTCAGCACACACATTTATTGTGAATTATGTTGTTTGTTTGAGCGTCGACTTGATGCACTTTAATTGATGTCAATATGCAGAGATTTTTATGTTTTTGTTTTTGTTTTTGTTTTTGTTTTTTACAATCGGTAGAGGGGTTAAACATTTTTGTGGATTGCATTTCGGGTTGTTTACAAATATTTGCGTTTTCCAACCGATAAGGGCATATGGCGCAATTGTGTTTACATAGCCGATAAAGCCAAAAAGATTCGTCTGCTGAAGTTTGTTGACGGTGTCGAGCACTTGAGCCAAATATGCAAAGTATTTGCGCATATTAAAAACTAATTTCAAAAGTCAACATGCCAATAAAAACAACAAGCTCAGCCAGAGGGTGGCCCACTGCCAGTCATATCAGCTCTCTCTCCGGGCACGCACAGAAGACGCCATCACACACCCCTTCTGGATGGCTGCCGGCGCCCGCAAATTAAGCAAAAGGCACTCAATCTGAAGACTCCCCCGCACGGGCAACCAGCTAGTAAATGAACGTAATTTAGAAAATATGTTCCTACGGTTAATATTTAAGCGAATTTAAGGGTTGATCCGTTCAACGGCAGCCAACCAAAATGCGGGCGCCCTTCTTTGGGGGGTTGGCTGCTGCTGCACAAACAAAAGCCAAAAGTTATGCCTCAAATGATATTTTTCATTATTAAACACAATAATGTGGTTATTATTTTTATGATTGCGGTTACCAGCCAGTCAGCCACTGCCGTGGCGTTTCCTTTGCCTTTGCCTTTGCCCTTGCCCAGTGTTAGCCGTACAGCACTTACCCAGTCGTATTCCCGACGGATGCTGCGCAGCATTCACAGTTGCATTCATTTAGTTAGTTTGTTTATGTTGGGCCTGCGGTCTTTGGGGATTTGGGCACGCTTAATTTTAAGTGCCCGTCGAAATGGCAAAAAACGACAACACCAACAACAACAACAAAGAGAAGCAGAGCGCAGCATGTAATGAAATATTATGGCTTGACCAGTAGCATCCGCAGCAGCCAAGGGAAGGTGCTGCTATTCTGTTTGCCATGCGGACAAGCGAACAAAGGAAAACATTTGAGCCAAATGGTTTTCTAGTAATTAAAGAATGACTTAGGGCGCAGAGTGGGGGCTGCGTGCCTATTTTTGGGCGTGTTCCTTCACAAACTCTCTAGCTAATCACAGCACGCTCCCAAAAACATGATCTACGGCAGCCGTTGCCCAACGCTCGCTTCTCACGCAGCACAACGCCCAGAAACTAGCCGCCCTAATAAGGCAATTAATCAACATAATTACCAGCGATTAATCATAAGCGGCATTATGATGCATGGCAGAGCGTTTTAAGACTCAACTGTTGACAGTTTTGGGAAGAACAAAAATTTAGAAAAAATAAAAACTAAATCACAAGCGCGAGCAAATAAATCAATGGCTCGATGGCAGGATGTGCTCAGTGAACTGTGAGTCTAGGGCGGCGCGCTTGCTGCAAGAGTAAAATCCATCAATCCCTTGAAAAATGTCAAAGCCACAAAGCAACAGCTAACAAATTCCTGTAAATCCTTGCCTGGTCTACTTAAAAATTGAACAATCTTTTAAAAGTTGTGCGACACCCTTTCAATGCCTTGTCATATGCTTAGCATCTCATTGACCCGTGGCAGCCGCAGCATTTGAACAGAAAAAGTGAAAGGAAATGAACGAGGGCGAGGACGAGAGCGGGAGCGGGAGCGAGAGCTAGAGCGACGGAAAGGCAAAGGAAACGAGGTTAGGTGCCAGCTAATCAGTTTGAAATGCTTCCATATATGTAGATCCCTTTATTCGGCAGGAATCGGTATACAGATATATATATATATATATATGTAATTGATTGTGTGCATTTGCGTGCGTCTGTGTGGGTTGCGGCATATTTTAATTTGTAATACGAGTCGAAATTGGGAGTAACTTCAGACACGCTGCCATGGATTTTAGGTGTGGATTACACGAAACCAACTGACAGCAGAGGACGCGGTAAAATTGAAGCTGACAAAGATCCAACAAAGGTCGCAACTCCCCGGACAAAGGACGTATGCGTACAAGTGTGACTAAAGCTGTTAGTGGAAGACAAGATGCACAGTCTTTAAAGTCACAAAGTAAGTCTAAGCGGATGCAATGGTTAATTAAACAAATGATTAAAAGCAAATTATATTTAATCATACCTATACTTATAGCATATTTATTCTCGACCACTTACGGGCGAATTAGGTAAACAATAATTAGCTTACAAAGCTTATGCATCAAGTAGTACGACAAACCTTTGTTTGTACAAAATTTGCAGTTTGAAGTAACCGACTGCGCAATACTCGTTCGCAAAAGCTTATTGAAATATGTAATTCATCAATTGGGAGCCTTATTCATTCTTCTCTGTTCTTTCAGAAGAGGGAACAGAAGGACAAGCGGACAGCCAGCACAATGAATATAAATTAAAGCGAATATACCCATAATTATAATTACATAAACAAAACGAGTTTATAAACAAGGCAAACCGCATCTTAGCCAAGTCGGCAATTATATACTCTATATTTCGAAGATTTTAATGTTTAACAAGGTATTATTACCCCTTTTAGATACCATTAGAGATATTAAACATAGATGCTTAATTTAATATAGAATTAAAGATATGTAAGAGAAGTCGTAGAGCTGAAAACTTGCCGACTTTTGTCAAAATATAAAAAAAGATAAAGAAATTTTTAATAAATAATTAGAAAATATTATGGAGCTCCAATAACAAACTCTTTCGAAATGTCTACAGAAATATCTCAAATTAAAAAAAAGATTAGGAAAACATGCACGTGAGTACAGCTATTGACACAGCTGTTGACAAAATCAAATGACAACTTTGATGAGTCAACATTATCTCTTCTGTGTCTAGTACTTTCTGTGCATATAATCCAAGCCTATTTAATTAATATATTGTATATTGTATACACAAAACAGTGCAAGCTAGATAAGATAAGAAATGGAGCTGCTTGGGAATGTGCTTGTTATAGAAGCCGCTTAAAACTTGTATACACAAATACTAAGTAGGTATGTGAATGCATACACATGGATATAAAGAGGTAAACACTTCATTTTGCATATATGTATATTTATGTAAATAAGCAGATTTTGCTATAAAAGGCGTCAGCTTAACTGGCTGGTTGTTCAAACTAATTTCGTATTGCTACGATTCAATATGAGATCTTCTCTATTCTTTCTTCTCGGAGTCTGCATCTACAGCGCATTTGCATACGACTTCAACTATCCAAACAAGCCTGAAATTAATGGTAAGTTGTCTTAAATTACGTAAAATGTTTGAAGTGTCGACTATAAATGTTACCAAACAGTGAATTGTGATAATAGCGAGATTCAGAAGTATGTCAGGATTGGTGACAAGTACTACTTCAGAGGCGGATCAAAGGTGACCTGGTTCGAAGCCGCACACATATGTCGCAAATTTGGTGGAGATCTGGCTTTGATCGAATCAGAAGACGAAATGAATGGTATTACAAATTATCTTGTTAGCCAGAACAAGGACGGGTGGTACTGGATATCGGGCAACGATCTTATCACAGTTCACAAGTTCATGTCAATAGCCAACGGATTGCCGCTGAAATTTACCTCTTGGTCTGCGGGCCAACCCGATTATCCTGGTGTTGAGCAGTGTATGCACTTGTGGTTCAGAGAGTCAGCTTTCCGCATGAATAACTGGAAGTGCTTGGAAAAGGCAGATTACCTATGCCAGAGACAGAACTATACGCGCTGCAGCGATACATGCTAGGCTGAGACGAAAGTTCTATATGTCCATTGACAAATAAAGTTGTAATGAAATTAAGCAAATGTATACAAATTATTTTTATACCCTGAACCCATTGCAAATGGGAAATGTATGTAACAGGTAGCAGGAGGCGTGGCAGACCCCATAAAGTATATATATTCTTGAAGAGGGTGACGAACTGAGTCGATTGAGGCCTGTCCGTCGGTCTGTCTGTCCGTCTGTTCGATTGTCCGTCTGTCCGTATGTATGAACGCGTCGATCTCAGAACATATAAAAGCTAGAGATCAAGTTTGTTTCAAACATTCGATAACTATTTCCGTTTTAATGTTATCGATTAAAAATCTTTTTGAAATACAGTTATTAAATTATATCTCGTACATCTTTAGAGCTAGAGTCTCCAAATTTTGTTTTTAGATTAATAAATATTTTATATAATTTCGATTTTGGTTATATTTTGGATACTAGTCAAAAATTTTAAAATTTTTTCTGCGTTAATAAATACATAACTGAATATATTAAACAAGTAAGAGTGTTCTAGTCGAGACTGCTCGACTAAGAGATACCCTGAACCCTGCGAAGATGCGATATTCAAATCACATTGCGCTTCTTTTATATATACATATGTATATACAAGCAACACATACACACACACGCACACATGCACAAGCACACATGCACACGCACGCACAAGCACTTTCTCTGCTGCGCTTGGGCTGCAGTATGTGCAATGTTATGGAAATTTATTTGTTGAATAGGTTTGCTTCTAGATGGACTTTCGTAACCAAACTTATACAGTGTCATTATGACATTCATATGTATGTCTTTGCCAAAGCACAAGTCTCAAGTATTTGAAATACGTTTTTTTCAAATTTGGGGGAAGAGGGCGTGGTATTCAAAATCCAAAAATCACAAATGTTTGTATTCTTACACGGATATACCAGTATTTGAGTCTAAAGCTATAACGGTGACAATAAAATTTGATTTGAGCAATTTGGGAAAACAAACACTACAGTAGGAGCACTAGTTATGGAGAGCTTATACTTAATCTATTACTTTTCTAAGATAGAAAGTTTATACTTAAAGAGCCATGAGCTATTGGAATACCCAACTGAGTTGATACATTTCTAATATGTTTAAGCAGCCATTCAGCTGCTTGAAGCTGGACCATAAACAAAGGTTTCGGGGGTGGGTGGCGTGGGCGATACATTGAGGATCCGAGGACACAATTTATCTTTGGAGGCGCACTAGCAGCAAAATCGATTTGTGGCTTTTTGAAATAATCCGCATAGGCTTGCGTCGCTATTGAAAAGATTAGCGACCGTAGTGCTAGGACTATAATACGTAGGTGTAGCTGACTTCAAATAACAATAACAACATAGCACCGACTACTATAATTGATTCCATTGTTAGTTAAGATTAAGTTCAATATTGTCATTGTTTAGGGACTACAAGGTGTCTAGCTTAGTGTGTTGTAAATAAGATATGCCGTATAGCTTTGTAAATAATTGTTCGGCGACTAATTCCCTCATCCCTTTCTGTGATGGTCCAATATCCAAATATAGAGGTGTTACACTCAAACAATGAAGATTCTGGAAACTGCAACTATATTGATAAACTTTTAATGTGCTTAGGCAGCTTTTCAGCTGTTTGAAGCTGGACAATAAGCAGGCCTTCGGGTGAGTGAGCGGCTTGGGCGATACCTTGTGGATCAGAGTACACAACTTTATCGTTGTAGGCACATTGACGATGAAATTAAATTTTCGGTATTGCTTGGGACTACAATAGATGGATTCTGTTGACTTGAAATAACAAAAACAGCATTGGCCAGCTTTTATTGGTAATTTAAGATATAGAGCGTTTTAGTTTGAATCATAATTTGTCATCAATGCATAAGGATTATAAGGTTCTGACTTTGTGTGTATTTTAAACAGATAAACCGTATACAATATCGATTGTAATTTAGTTTGGTAAATTAAATACGTAACTTTTTCTGTGACAATTAACCGGGCCATTATAGAGGAGTGCAACTCTTAAAGAGTCACCAAGATACTGGATTGATGAATTTGTAACACGTTTAGTCTGCTTGTCAACTAAGTCTGCAACTAAATACTATGCTTCAGAAATGAAAGTTTCTGGGTTAACGCTAACACCAACTTGAATCGTAAAAGCAAAATGCTCGTCAATAAAATCATTAATTTAAAGAAAAACTAGTAATTGGCCTTTCATATTGAATATTTAAAAATGAGTCTCGTTGCCGAGAAGTTGTGGGCCAGTGTTTGTTTATCTTAACGCAGATTGGTCCCATTGAAAATGAAAAAGTATAATTTTTTTGTTAAAATGCAAGTAACATTCTGCCATGTCCGTCTGTATATGTGTCCGTGTGAGTGAGTGCATCGATCTCAGAACTTCCTATATAGCACATGCCGATTGCGTTTGTTTAAAATCAATAACAAATCGCGTTTTTATGTTCTCGATTAAAAACCTTATTGAAATTAAGTTTTTTAGTTTAGTTTAGACAAAAAACTGTTATTTAGTGGCCATATAAGCAACATCATAGACAAAATTAACAAAACTATTTGTATTCTTTACCCTTTCATAACCCGTTATTCTAAACTCTCAACTAGAAATAAGTTAACAATATACAAATCTGTTATACGGAGCTGAAATATGGAACACATCGGCATTAACGCATTTGAGAAAACTCCAAGTTGCTCAAAATAAAACATTAAAAATGATCCTCAATCTACCACGATATCACAGAACCATATCTCTGTATAAAATAGCGAATATTAAAACGATTGATGAGCTCATCACTCACTCAAAAGAAAAGTTCATAATTACAAAATCATATTTAACTCAAGATACGGGTGCCAAAAGTGCCTTCCCTTCTAGTTTTAAGTTATTATTTAAGTCACAACTAAATGTTTTTCATCCATTTTCCTTTACCATCTAAGTATATTAAATAATGTTCAAAGTAAATTCTATGTAAATATGATATCTCAGCTGCACAGACATAAAATAAGTGTAAACTATGTATAAAGAAAAATAAGCTAGTTTTAAGCTAAATGTAATAATTTGGAAATAAAGCATATATTGAATTGAATTGATAGATTTTATCTGTAAGAGTAAAGAAAGTCAAAAAAGACTCGGCCTAAATTTAATCTGCTGATAAGACAAATATCATTTCAAAATATCTTCTGAGTCAGGGATATGGCAATCGTGCTTATTTTCTGGATCATCTGGATTTCACCAGAGCTGTTAAGAATTCCATTTGAATGGAAATTCAAAATGGGTTTTTGTTTTGAGAACCCATTTTGAATTTCCATTCAAGTGGAATTTTTAACAGCTCTGGATTTCACACATTTGAAGTTCATGCCTATAACAAACGCATTACCTCAGGCCTTTACCTCTTGGTCTGCTGGTCTGATTCGGATTTTCCTGTCATCAAACAGTCTTGGATTGGCGTACCCAGCAAATGCAAATTACCTAAGCCAAAGGCATCCTTTCCCTCGAGCATCAGTGAAATGAAATAGTTTCATAAAAAGAAGCATAGGAAATATATAATTAACGATTCCGTTTAAGACTTGCTTCTTTGACCTTAACACGTTTCAATAGAATATAAATCGAAGTTCTATTACCATAAATTGCGACTGGCGAAAATGTTGTCGTAATCTCTCGATTATGGATTCAGTAATCTAACTACTTTAATGACAAACCCAATTTGCCGCCATCGAAACAATAAATCACTGACAAAATGACGCTGTCAAATGGGGAGTGACAGAAAAGGACCGAGTAGAAAGGAGCAAAAATAAAAACAATGACACAAAACAATTTCGCAAAAGATGCCCCAGACAGATCCACAGAGCCAACCCCAACCGAATGCTGACCGGCATGTAACACCGACCACGTAATGCCAAAAGGCTCCACACATAGGCACACATAGATTGGCACTCATACGTGCACACAAGGCCACACTTCCTCAAGCTTGATAAAGGTGTGGAAACGTGCGATTTTGTAATTGATACTAAAAAGCCCTTAATTGGCACCTTAACGCTGCTGATGCTCTGACAAATTTCCCCAAAGGACCTGCAACAAGGGGCTGGCGTTGACAAGCGACGTGCGTAGCCTGAACTGGCCAGAAGGGGGCGTGGGCGTGGGCGAGGGCGTGGGCGTGAGCTTGAGTTTCGGTCTGGGTTAGGTTTTGGGTTTGATTCGCCCACATGGTAATCCGATACGCTTAGGTAATAGAGAAACTCCGAACCAACGGCAATGAATATCGGTGCCATATAATGCCAAAGAATCGTCATTAGCATCATTGTTAGCCACATGATTTGCCCATAACCATGTGAATGTGAAGTATCAAGTCCGACCAGAAACAAATGGTACTCATCCATAATTGTCTGGCCAGGCGCTGCTGTTGGTCAAGTGGGACTTGAGCCAATAAATCTCATCAAACTAATTCGATACGTGGAGTATGTGTGCGTGTGTGTGTCCGTGTGTAAGCTGTCTGTGTGGTCAACATGGATGCAGGAGCAAGGCACCCTTGCGGTTTTGCTGCATGTTTGCCAGCCTGTTGTCATTTGTTAACATTTCATTACATTTATTTCACTAGAGCGACTGGACACAATTCCGAAGTGGATGAATGGATTTCCCGTTTGATGTTGCCTCGAGTGGTTCGACCAGTCTCCACACAAACACGGCAATTCATCCCTGCACATATATGTATATATTTATAAATATATGTATGTATTGTAGCTGTATTTATTTGCGCTCAAACCAATTTGTTTTATAATTGAATTTGAAATTGAAGATGACATTTGGTTTCTGATTGTTTGGCGTGTGGTGCAATAGCCACAGGCCAATGGGCCAAGTCACCCACCGAAAAGCGCTGATCTGATCTGACCTCAGCTGTCTATATGTTTGGGTAATAGTATGCACAGATTGAATGTGTGTGTGTGTGTGACACGATTTGACCATAAATTCAATTATGTATAAAATTTCACAACAGAATTTTTGGCTCAGTTTTCCTCTAACGCACTTTTCTCTTTAATTTGCTTGCTAGTGTCAATCTGGTTGCTCTGTGGTCGTAAACTTAAATCCTCGTAAATAACGCACATATTGTGCACTTTGACCTTTAGGTCATGTTTGGCATGCCGGCTGGCATTGATTTTATTTATGCATCATTTGATTTTACGGTTCTTGCAATCAATTTGTTCACATTGTGCAAATACTTGAAATTTATAGTTTTACACAAATTCGATGTATTATTTTAATGGGACTCTATCAGGAGTTAAGCTACAGACCATTAAAGAGTTGAAAGAGAGGGCATTTGCGGACCATTGACATATTTCCAGTAAAGTCTTAAGTTTGCTAATGCCATAAGATGATTTAGTGAAAATACAAAATGGCTTTTAATTTGCAGTTGCTTAATACTGCTGATAACTGCCTTCGGGCTCAACTGAAAATTAAAAGTCAATCGCAGTAAATGTACTCAAAGGCATCGACAATGCCCTCAGTCCCTGGGCGAATGTTAACTAGACATAAAATTAGCATACATGCCATAAAGCAAATTCGATTCCTATCAAAGCAGCCAGTGGCAGGCGACTCTGTGCTTTATATAATAGAGGCACTCAGCTGTGCGTCAAGCACTTAACCCGCTTTTAGCAATAAAATTAACTTTCCTTTAGACCCAGGTCCTGGCTACCAACACGTACAAGTCGAACGTATAGGAAATTAATGGTTTAAGGCAAAAGTGTTTAACGAAAGTGCCAGGCGGGTGCAAGGCAATAAGAAAGGGAAGATACACACACACACACACACACACAGACAGAGGCACCCTCACATGCATACGATAGATTGAAGGCAGTAAATTCTTGGACTATCTGTGTATTTCACTTTATTGGCGCATGAAAGCCAAAAATTCTAAAGGCACGAACAGCCAGTCGCTTGTCAACTGAATGTAAGGGAACTGGGGGCTCAAGCGTTGCTTCAATTTGAGTAGAGAAGCTGTGCTTAAGAAGGCGTGTAATTGAAACATTCAAAAGACAATTTCCAAGTCTTAGCACAGACACACTTAATGGACGCAAAAGACATGGACAAAGTTAAGAAGTGAAATGCGAAAGAAAAATGCCAAACCGAAGCAGAGCGAAAGCGAGGCTAGGACAAGGGCGAAGGCGAACAACTGCATCGGCAGTCCGGAACCAGAATACATCGCAATCAAGCGTAACCGAGGGTCAGCTGGGTTGGCATGAAACACTCTATACTTATTTATCTCGAGCTGTTGCCTGGGTGTTGGGTGTTGGTTGCCACTGATTGGGCAAGGTAGACAAAGCGGCCTGCGCGTTAATTAAACAAACATTCAAAAAGATTGATGGCCCTTTGATTGAAAAACAATTGATGCAACTGTGTGGCAACATTAGCATGATATTGGACGTTTGGTCAAAACAAAAAAAAAAGAAAAACAACAAAAAAACATCACCGTGTGGATCTTATCAGCTGACGTGCCAAAAGTTCAATATGCGGCCGCCTGATGCTGGCTTGTTGCCCTGTTGCCCAGCATTGGCATTGGCCATGCCAAAGTTCGCATAAATAAAACTCCAATATCAATAGAGCCATACACACTTATGTATACATACGCTGATTGGCAGCGTTGTGTGGTCCGTTTCCGTGGTATTTTAATGGATTTTTGATTTCCACAACGCAGTGACGTTTTTGGTGGTGGCTCGTCTGCCATTTTTTATCACTTATGTAAACAAGGGCCATCCAACAGTGGAACAACACTTGGCGCTGACACGTTTTGTTCCTATTAGATGGGATTGGCTAGCAGCATAAGTCGGAAACAAGTAAGAGTAGCTCTGTTCTATGATCTATGTTAACTTAACGATGTACAAATTATATTGAAATTATCCGACTTTATAGCTTTGTTAATTATTATTGATAAACAATTCCTTAGTTAACTTTGACAAATGACATTGTAAAGCAAATAATTTTGAAATTCCGTAGATACAGAATCAGAAAATAGGCTAATGGAATTAGTTATAAATCAGAGCATGCCACAATGTTGGCCTCGCTGAGATGAGATTTTATAACATTTCTAAATATGAGTTAAGTACTCGAGTGAAATATTCTTTTGTTTACCTGTTGTAGCCTGTATTTCAGTCAAACTATTTAGTTTTTAATACCAACTTTTTAGAAAGTAACCTAAAAAGTTACTCCATTCACTGCATCTCTTTATCAAGCACATATTTCTCGATATTGCCTATTGTTAAACATCATTACTATTCATATGAGATAAAAAACATATGTTTTCCCATGACTCTCAATATCATGGTAACTGGAGTTTTAAGTCCAAGTTTCCATTTAAGACCACTAAACAAATTGGTAAAAAATATATGTATATACTTCCCTGAAAAGGTTTCATCACTATGTTTCATCACAAAATTCGTAGGTGTTCATATTGCTGGAAATGTTTTTTCATGTTTCGTGGATCTTCTTTTCATTTCTGAATACACAATTATAAATTATAAAATTCGATAAGTGTAGGACGATAATAAAAACTAACTCATATGATTCGTGGTTGCTATGTGTTCCAAATATATTTCAAGCTATTTATATATAAGTATTCGGTGGCGTATACTATGTACATACATATTACTACAGATACGTAATACATTTCAGAGTGACAATAAACACGTTATAGTTTGTAAAATACATCATAATTGAATAATCGTACTGTGTATAATTCCTCTGAATATTCATTGGCGTTTAGAACTCTTTTAAGTTTTCCGAAGTTTATTGATTTCCTTAACTTTAATTGAAAATCGCTAAGTTTATAATGGGTTTTCTGTTAAATACTCATAATCTAGCCAAAAAATGTAGTTTTAGTTTTAGTGTTTCGTGTATAAAATAAGATACATACGCATTGGCCTAGGCCTAGTCTTCTGTTTGTCTTGTCTTTTTGTTGTTAGTTTGTGACATTTTTTGTTTGTTTTACGTATAAGATGTTTACATTCATAAGCACGCTATAATTGAGTAATTAAATCTATGCTTTTGGTGGTTAATTTTATGAAGCATGTCAAACGTTTTGACGTACATAAGTTTTTGCTACATCATAATGTATAAATATTTAAGTTGCTCAAATATCTGCTTAATCTGAAAACACATTTATATTGCTTGGTGTTATTCACGGATTCATAACATATTTTGCTTATCTTAATTTGCCATACGATCGCACACATAGTTAATTAACGCACTACAGTAACAATCACAAACATTGCATATATCGTGTACAGTTCAACGAACATGCATATTAAATACATACGTGCCGCATGAACGAAAATACTCATTGTATATATATATATATATATATGAGCTACATATAGTATATAGATTCCCTAATATGGAAGTGCCACGTAAAACAGCTAGAATACAATTTCCGTTCTAAAACTTGTATAATAAATAATTTTGTATATCACTTATATCCCTTCACAGAGCTATTAGCTTGGACTTGCATTTCCCAGTCTCCCACATTTCCAGCAACACATCTCGTGAGCCAGGGCCACGACCTGGAGGAGAGGTTTCTGCCAATACGCTAGTGGGGGAGAGCACGCTGGTCTGCAAGCAATTAGGACAATCAGATCATGTCTACATCATCATACAAATAAATTATCAGCTATGCTCACCTTATTGGCTATCTTGCGTGGATCCAGATTCAAACCAATGTTCTGCATACCTTTGGCCAGCTTGGAGAGTGGATTGGTAATGGGCTTAAACTTGTTGGCCTCAAAATAGACTGGTTGACCGAGCGGAAGGTTTATTTCATTGGCAGCAATACTAAAAAGGGATCAAACAAATTGTAACGAACAAAAAAACGCTTTTCTATTTTTGACTTATAAATAGATTTATTTTTTGAACTGTAAGCTATTCGATTACATAAGAAACAGGCACAACGTTTTCTCTATTGTGCTAAAAAACACATGCTTTGAGTATGTATCTATACGCGTTATAATAAATACTCTTTGTGTATATGAGAGCAATATGAACATATTAAGGCTATAATACACACATAATACATAAAACTTAGGAGATATTTGTGAAATAACTGTAACATAAAATCATTTACAAAAGAACAAAAGTAGTACAGTATAAATATATAGAATATAGAGCATATATATTATAGATAGATTGTCTAAAAACAACTTAAAGCCCAGAACACAACGAACAAAGCATCAACATTACTTTGGAAATTAAATGTAGAATACCGACCTTAACCCGTGCTTATCCCCTTCAACATCCAAATCCTTAGCCTCTTGAGCCTGTAAGCATATTTGCGGATTTGGTGTAATTGGCCGCAAGGGTGGCGCATTCTCTAACAAGCCATTGGGCAAGCCAACATTATCGGTTACCGTTGTTATAGAAATAGTGAGCACATCCTCAGCAGTTTTGCACATACTATCCTTTTGCTCCAGTTGTCGCATACTGTTTGACGAACTAGGCTTCTCTATTTGGCTTCCCATCACAATCCCAACAGAGGGCAAAAAGGCATTTTCATTATAGTTGGCCTTATCCAACGCAATCTCAACATCCGAGTCCACCTCAGGCTCATACAGGCTATTGTCGCGCTCATCGGTGTCCGTGCTGCTTGAGCTATTTGCGCGTTGTTTGCCGCCCACTGTAAAAACGGCTTTGTCGGCTTCCTGGCAGAAGTCCAATACTGTGCCCCCCGATTGACGCATTACTTGTGGGTTGAGAGTAGCAGCAACGTTTCCAGTTTGACCGGAGCTTGAGGGTTTCTTAAAGGTCTGGCCCAATTTCGAGAACTGTCCAGCGACGTTCGAAATCGCTTTGGAACTGAACTGTACAAGTTGAGATTCAGACAGATTGCGAGGCATGCCTTTGGGCACATCTAGCAATGGCAGCTTACTCTTGCGTCGCTGCAAAACACCGCCAGTAATAAAGCGAACATCCTTATTGTTGGAGTTATCCAGAGCAATTTTAAACATTTCCACAATCGATGTCAGCGATTCGGTCAGCTCCTCTTGTGTTTTTATAACATAAGCCGCATTGTTAAAGAAACGCAAATTGGCTGAGCGGAACATGTGAAAGTATCCTTCTTGATCATCAACACAGTAGTTCAGGCGCAAGCATAGATGCGCCGCCGAAGAGCCTTGAAAGATTTTTGTCTGCTGATGCATGCCGAGTTCAATGAGACGCACCTGCGACAACTGTACCTTCTCAAAGCGGACAATCTTGTCCAGATGCGAATCGTATTCGGCTACAATATAACAGTCGTCGGTAAGCAATAACACAGAGTCCACCTCCGTTTCGTTGATGTCACCAGAGCTAAGGAATAGTTGTTTGAAATTAATTGCTCACGGATATTTGTGTATTGTTTACCTAGGATCAGCATCGATTAAGCCCCAAGCGCCTACTGGGTACTGCTCTGAGCTCAACAATAAACGACGGCAGTCTTCCACCAGTAATTTCGCCTGCTCCGCACTCTCACCATCAGTTTCATCTGGCGCCGCTTGTCCGCCCAGAGCGCTTAACGATTCCGAGGAAACATGGTTTCCCAGCATCAGATCAATAGTAGCTTGGCGGTATGAGTCCTTAAAACGCGCTAGGTAATAGCTGCAACATGAATGATTGATTTACACAATTAACTTTCTTTTCTCAAACGCAATCAGTAAAAGAAGCAAGGTGCAGATGAATGATAGTAAATGATAAAAAAAAATAGAAAAACGAATGGTAATATACCTTTTATAAAGAAAGAAACAAGAAAATTGTAACAATTGGAGCAACTAAGAACTGTAATTGTGTGAACTTTTTTGATTGAATTGTTTTGCCATCGGTTAGATCTGCATTCAATGCCTCACTTATGGTCCTACCAGCGCACCTGCTTGAGACAATCGACTCGAGCAATTTCAGCTCAGGTCCCAGAACGCCCGCACTGTAATATCCCCGCAATGGTGGATGTGATTCGGGTGTGAGTATTTGTATAATGGTATCAAGAACATCATCCTCTCTCAATTCGGCCGCCTGTTGCAGTTTACCTTGCATCAGATCGATAATGCACTGGCGAAACGAGTCGGCAAAGTTTTGAATGAAAAAGCTACGAAGAAGTGGGCATGACATTAGCTAAGAGTCATAGATAAACAGGGTTTGCAGATATGCAGCTTGCTATTTGTTAGAATAGTACTGACATACCCTTCACCCAGGTACAAAGCATGGGATCAAGAGTAGTTAGTGTGGTTAAAGAGTATATAATCCTTTTGAACTCGTTTGACTTTAAAGTGAAATGTACAACTAATTTGAAGCTTGAGCAAATAACATATAAGTGGGCTTACGTATATAATTAGTTGAGTTTGGGAAAAAAGCATGCGATATTAGTAAAATGGGTATATAATTCCGAAATGCCTTTTCTTGTTCAATTTGGTCATTAAAATAGAACTTTTAAATGCGATTGATAACAGTGCGATAGGTTGATGATGGCCATATTCAAAAATATAACAATTAAAACCCAAGGAAATATTATCAACTATGATTACTTTCGATTTAAATAATTATCATGGAATAATGGTATTTAGATAAAAAAAAACATAATGTTAATAGATAAAGTGTTGGCACGAGCAAATATAGAGAACACATTGCAAAGTAGTTTAAATGTGCTACAAACCGATTGGCCGAGTTCATGCCATCCTTCATCATGCCGCTGATCTTTCGCTCTCCCGTACGTGTGTAGTCACCCTGGAATGCAATAGAAATGACTATTAAATATCTGCAATATAGGTTCTTAGCTATCTACTTCTAACCTTCAAAGCGTTGGTGCCTGCGTACTGTCTGCTTATAACGTCACCATTGTTTGCCCACAGCACCATAAATGATGACTTCAATGGGTCTGGTATTGGGGAATAGGGTGGCGAAAGCCCCAATTTGACCAGCTGCGATTGAAGCACCGCTGTTCCGATTGCCGTTTGTACCACATTCGTACGATCAAGACAATCCATGCAATTGACTCGAAAAACGGACTTTTGATTGCAAATGATTCCACGCTGATCCCGCCAGTGGAATCCCATTGCACCTGCCTCAGGACCAACGGCATCAATCAGTATAGACACATTCTCAAACCGCATGCCGCGACTAGTGGACAAAGGTAAATGATAATACGAGAAATTGAATATAAAATATAAGTTTACTCACCAATAGTCGTGAAAATCAAATGTGACATAGATGATCTGATCGTTGTTGTATTTTATCACATGCTCCGCATACGAATCGCCAATCACTTTCTCCTTTCCGTTCTTCTCTACCAGATTAATAATGCATACGCGCTCGTAGATGGATAGTTCTTTGGTAAAGTGCTGCTCAAAGGCTTGTTGTGTTTCGGCCACCCCTCGATCCAAACGTGGTGGTGGGCGATATTTGTACCCGGGCTGACTCCAGTAAATGGGCACCGAACCGCGCACCTGAGTAAACGACAACTGATGATGGCGGAATGAGAGTAATTGCTCCGTTTCAACGTAATTGGCGCAGTTTCCCTTTTCATCCACTCCGCGCCGCTTATACCTACAAATATAAGGTTACTTAAGATTAATCGTTGATCATTTGAAAAATGCCCTTTGACTTACCGCGTGCCCGCACGATGACGTGAGCGCCGCGATACCAAAGATAATGTAAAACAGTCATTGCCAATGACACATCCTTCTACTTGCACAAATCCTTGAATAATGGGCAATATCCATGTTTTATCCTACAATTCATAAATATATTAAAATAGCTATCATTATTCCCCTCAACTATCCCATACGCACATTCATTTTAATTATATCTCTGATCATGTGCATGTTCCAGAAAAATCTCTCATCTGGTTGTGGCTGGACATCGTCCGCTGTGACCTCCTGCCTTTGCAGATTGTTTGTTAGGTCGCAGTCGAAACTAAAGTAGAAGCTGTCCGTCTCGTCAAATATCTTGTGCAGCTCCTCGGTAATTCGTCGCTCGATTTGCCTCGGCTCCCGTATACCCACAGAATTTTTAACCTGTTTCGTAGCCAAATTGGCTGCCTGCTGTGTTGTGGCCTTGATTGTGTTCCCAGCGCTCTTTACAACACCCCAAGTTTTATTCATGCCCTCGAAGAGCTTAGTGCTCTTCGTGCTCGACACTTGCGTGGTTCTTCCACTCGCATTATTGTTGCTGGAGGAGGCGCTGTGCGTGGGCGTGGAGTTGTTACTTCTGCAAGAATATCACGCAAAGTATATTAACAAAGTTTAATATGCTAAGCAAACGATAAACTTACTTCGTGTGCTTAGTACAATTGGGCAGTTCAGAGTCCGGATCATCGGCACTGAGTATGCATATAGATTTAATTTTGTACACCAAATGTGGCGGATAGAGCACACCCAAGGCTGTCGCCTCCTTAATAACCACCAAATGCGGCTCATATACATTTGGCAGCGAGATGACGCCCACAATTCCATGCGTAACACCAATACATTCGATGTCTTCCACCGAGCTGAGGTCCCATCCTGCAAAAAAAGAGTTGGTTTAAGCATGTTGTTAATGCCTCAGCAGACAGTTGTTGCTTCTAACTGATATCGAATCGAATATGCCACAGCCAAGTGTGAACGATCGACTTTGGAAGTAAATAGTTTTAATGGGTTAATTTTAAGTCTTAATAATTAAATGTATTTGATTTCAACAAAACGTCTTCAACATTGCTTATCATTTATCAATGGAAAAATAATATTTGTTGTATAAAAAAGACTAAGTTTTGTTCATTTTAAAGTTGAATCATATGTAATCAAGCTCATTTAATGGTGTCTACTGTACATAATGTGATGAGTAATTATGTATACTTTAAAGTTAGTTTACGTGTTTTTTAAATATACGCATTGTGTATGTAGATCTACCGTTCCAAACCACATTTAACTAAGAAAAAGAAATGATTTACAATTATTCAGAAAAAAAATCATAGCATCTCTGACACATCCCTGATAAAAATGCCTAAGCAATCTGAACGGATGTGACCGACTGAATGGTTAGAAATTTGACTATAAGAAAATTAGCTCAAATTTCTCTTCTAATCTTATCTAATTTGCCATTTTATCTTGAAACAGCAGACAAGCTTATCAGTTATAATAATAAAAGGCAACGAACAATTGAAGCTTCAACGACTTAAATATCGTCTATATATATGCGATATTAAAATGTCACATATATTAAGTGTAAGACATAAAGAGAGAGAGAGAGAGAGATTGTATCAGAGGAAAAGAGACGGCGAAGTCAAGCTAAATGAAAAGCGAATAAACAAAAGTACAATTTAGTGAATAAACACACAAAACAATAGCTCAGAGTATGTTGAACTACCTTCAGTTAGTTGAGTAACTCACGTGAAACTACCAAATGAAACACAATAATGAGCAACTGTATAAACGGTAAGGGTTGACAAACAGCTGATGCTGATTAAAACTACAAACAGCTTATATCGTAAAAGCGTTTGTAGAAAGCGTTCTTTAACCTTGAATGAGATTTATGTTTAAAGAAGTCAATTTTGAGCTTTCACAAAGTTAAAGGTCAAAGTCCGTCTGCTGAGTCACGTCGAATGCCGTGGCCGTGGCTGGAGTTCAACCAAGGAATGGATATTAAATTGCGTGCTAACCAAATTACAGGAATTGTAATGCCTGTGCAATTAACGAGCAATCAACAGGACGTTAAACGAAGCCCAATTATACAACAGACATGCATACAAATTGATAGCTGAGCTATTTTTACTACGACTTCCTTACAAACAAAGTGAACATGCACACGACTGATTGCTGTAGGAATAGTAAATAGTGGATGTACAGTAAACGCTCTTAGGAATGGACAACAATCAACATGAACAAACATAGACAAACGAAGAGTACTTTAGGCAAGGATGCGGGCCAACAGCCTAACATGGCTCGGCCAACGAGCTTGTGTGCACACTGTACTGTGCTGTATTCCATATATTTATAGATACACGACACATTAAAACGCACTTACAGTAAAACGTACAACAACAGAAAGCAGACGCAAACGCCCACAAAGCTAACTGCACAAGTGGGCGACAGAAGCTTTGACTTTCCAGGCCCTCATCCCCCACCCTTGACATTCGGAGACAAACTAGAGCAGCACACACACGCACACACACACACACACACACACACACACACACGCACACACACACACAGTCAGAACTATACAGACAAAATTGCAAACATTTACGTTTCCTGCCACTGACCGCTGCGCTTTCGTTTTCGCTTTCGAGAGCAAAAACGTGAGCGCAATGCAGATAAGGCTTTTGCCTTGGCTAAGCAATAACAACGATTAATTATAACAAAAAAAAAACAGCTGCTGCCTTGCATCTAAACAATGATTCATCTCCGTCTTTACCTGGCTTTATTGTAAATTCGGACGTCTTGCGATTCCACCACAGACTCTTGTCGCGCTTGACAAATATGTAATGCGTATCAGTTTGGAATACTTCCATCATGACTTATGCGTTTGCTATATTATTTGCGACATTTCCACACCAGAATTGAGAATTAACTTTAATTTTGTGCAATCAATTTCGTTCCATTGCTATTTCACTCCTTCAACTGGTCTGCGACTGTAATCGAATGGGAGTATATCAATTGCGAGCCAGTCGATAAAAGTGGCACAACTTATCGGGTCATACACGTACAAATTGTTGTACAACATACAGAATTTGTAAAACCAGCATAGCAAACTTAGTATTTTTTAATATTTATAGCAATAACTGAATTTATTTCGAACATTTTCCTTAATGTTGACTATGGCAATTAGAGGCATCGTTAGGAAATTATTCCATTAATAAAATGAAACATGTCCTACTTTTGCATGATACTTGTTATGTTGCGCTTATCGATAAATTGTGAGCACAATTATCTGCGTGACACAGCAGGCAGCTAGCCGTATGTGTCAAACAGCTGTGCGGCCTAGTCTCAAATGGAAGCACAAATTAAATAACAATAACAATTACATTTTGATACATAGTCACAGAAATTAATGGCGCTGCGCAGCATCAACAAACTGAATGTCTTCATGAAACGATGCGCGCCCACGTTGTTCTACTGCCGTAACCAATCCGCACACACTGCAGTCAATAGCTCAGTCAGCAATCCCAACACAAATGCCAACAGAAACAACAACAACAACAACAGTAACAACGACGACGACGGCAACAGCTACAAAAAAAATGGACACAGAGGCTACAGCTGGCGCAGCGCCATTCGTTTCTTTGTGCCATTCTCCCTTGGTGCACTGGCAAGCACCATGGTGGCACAGCGAGAGGAGTTGACACCGACGATCTCGGCGCGTACGCTCAACGGCCGCCGGCGTGAATTCAATTTCATTGCAGATGTTGTCGCCGGCTGCGCGGACTCTGTCGTCTACATAGAGATAAAGGATACGCGGCACTTCGACTATTTCAGTGGGCAGCCCATTACGGCCTCGAATGGCTCAGGCTTCGTCATTGAGCAGAATGGACTTATACTAACCAATGCGCATGTGGTAATTAACAAGCCTAATACGATGGTGCAGGTGCGTCTGTCCGATGGTCGCACATTTCCCGCTACCATCGAGGATGTGGACCAAACATCCGATTTGGCAACGTTGCGCATTCAAGTGAACAATCTCTCAGTTATGAAGCTGGGCAAGAGCAACACATTGCGCTCGGGGGAATGGGTTGTTGCCCTGGGCAGCCCGCTGGCATTGAGCAATACTGTGACGGCTGGCGTCATCAGCTCGACGCAACGCGCCTCACAGGAGCTGGGCCTGCGCAATCGCGACATCAATTACCTGCAAACGGATGCTGCCATTACCTTTGGCAACTCCGGCGGCCCGCTGGTGAATCTGGACGGCGAGGCCATTGGGGTCAACTCCATGAAAGTGACTGCTGGCATTAGTTTCGCCATACCCATCGACTATGTTAAAGTGTTTCTGGAGCGTGCCGCGGCACGTCGCAAAAAGGGCTCCGCCTACAAGACGGGCTACCCAGTCAAGCGGTACATGGGCATCACAATGCTCACCCTCACCCCCGACATACTCTTTGAGCTGAAATCGCGAACGCAAAATATGCCAAACACCCTGTCGCATGGCGTCCTTGTGTGGAAGGTAATTGTGGGCTCGCCAGCGCACAGGTAGGCTACATTATATATTTCCCTCCATATTTGCCTGCCTAATGCAATTTTCCCTTTTCAGCGGAGGTCTGCAGCCGGGTGACATTGTAACCCACATTAACAAGAAGGAAATTAAAAATTCTTCCGATGTTTACGATGCGCTCGCAGATGGTAAAAAGGAATTAGATATTGTCATATTGCGGGGCGTGAAGCAAATGCGCGTAATTATAACGCCAGAAGATCCTTGATACTCGTCTAATCCAGATACGAACTTTAGTCTTATAAGCGCCCTTCGATTTGGTACATTGGCCTTTGCATAAATTTGTATAATGTTTTGTGATTTGCTACATCAAAAGGAACTGCCAGTCCAGTCTAACGCAAATGCAGGTGCTAATTAGGTCGCGTTCACGTAGCACTCAGCTAGTTGTCATGCTGCGCAGTAAACTCAATACAAATTATAACATATCAAATTACGCTGTTTGCCTATGACTAATTGTTATTTGTATTCCGAAAATACAGATTATAAAGTGTATTTCTTGAATGTTGCAAGCTCACAATACGATAATTGTATATATAAATGAACATTCTACATGAATTGTCTAAGAAATGTGCCTAGATTGAAATTCATATACTTGAAAAGGGGAGTTGAGGGTAACAGGCGGAGAGAAACGGGGCAGAGGCTTAAAAATATATACAAATATAAAAGATGACTTACACGTGGTAAGCTAACCTCTGTCCATGTGAGTATAGCAAACTGCTCAACCAAAAAAGATAAAGACTAAAATTCTAAATATGTTTACCGAATGCAGTATAAGCTTAAAACTTGTTTCGATATCCGATATATAATCGCATTTCCTCATTATCGATAGGCATTGATATTTTAACTGCGTTTTTTAAAAGCATAACTGAAACAGCTTTAAAGCTAAAGACTTTGACTTGACAGCGTAAATTTGTTCTATTTTTGATACCTTCCTCAAACCTCACAAAACACAAAACAAAATAAAATTTATGAACTTAAATATTTGAGACCTGAATTAAGTGACTGGAAGAGGGCATAACGTAGTCGTGCACTGCCGCCCAGAGCACTCTTTTTTATCTTTGGCTATTTTGTGAATAACAACGATATCGTTACTTCATTTACGCATCCGCTGCGTTTGCTTAAGCGTCTGCAAAAGATCTTCGATTTCTCTTTGGACGCAGCTCGTCTGCCAATCTGAATGCGTCGTCTGCCTCTCAGTTCGTCTGTCCATCCGTCCGTTCGAACAGCGACAAAAATGTATTTACGCTAATTGAAATATCTTGCGTTGCGATCAATCGATGCCATATTTTTTCTTCGTTTTTTTATTTTGTAGGCCAAAACTTGGCACAGCAGCAGCAGCAACAACAACAACAACAAAAGCGTCGCCAGCTCCAAAAACCGAAATGCAAATTTCAATAAATTTATGCAACTGCGTTCGCTTTTTTTTTTGTGGGTGACAAGGCAGACGATGATGATGATGTTGTAGTTGTTGTTGTTGTTGCTTTGTGTCGTTGCGTGAAAAGTGAAATTCTTGTGATTATTAATTTTATTTTCGCTTTTGGCAATATGCCTGCCTACCAGCCGCCTGCCTGCCTGCCTGCCTGCCTGCCTGCCGGCCTGCCTGCTACGCTTTTTTAGTCTTTGCACATAAATTCACTTATTGAATTCACTTTTCGCCCCATACCCAGTGCTGCAGTTGTTGTTATGCGTGGTTTATGTGGCATCGGCCTTTATGACACTGTTGGCACTAAGTTACCTTTATTGCATATAAGCCGCACGCATAAACGCTGCTTTATGTTCATAAATTTGCCAATACTCGACGGGGTTAAGCAAACAGACCCAGGCCTCTTTTGTCCACATGGCGCTTCGACTTTCTTCAGCTGGCCCGGCCAAGCCGTTTCTTTCACGTTTCTCTTCGCCTCACCTTTGCTACAACTAATTGAAATACTATTTCAAATGACCACAAATTTTGCAATTAACTTGTGGTCGATCGGAATGAATTCTTCCCTTGTTGTTGTTCGCTTAAATAACAAAGCTGTGAGAAATCAATTTGCTCGTCTGCCTTATCTTTGTTGTTCACAATGGTATTAAAAGGTTTGTGTATTCAAATGTTCCCAAATGAAAATTTAAGATTTAAATTAAGTATTGTTTTTGAAATACACATTTCATGTATGTTTTATAAACAATTTGTTTGTTACACTTATCTTGACTTATTCTTATCATAACTTGAATACAGAAAGTTGTCTAATATTTATTTTATACTAGGTCCGTCAGTCGATCTGCTTGAGTGCCAAGAGTTTGCAGCTGTTGAAGCCATAGACTGTGTCATGTATTCCACTGCTATATACCAAATTTAGGTATAATAGAGCTTCTCCCATTAAACTCTATATTCAGTTTTAGCTAGAAATCTTAAGTTTGACAAATGAATTACTGTGAACTTGCCCTAAAAACCGATCGGGAAAAACTGTTGCTTCTAGCTGGACCACTTGACTCATCTATAGATGAATTCAACATTATGTATATACACTCTTTCAGATCGTGGAAAATAGGATAAAATTTCATATATCATTCACAGTTTTTTATTTTTATACCCTGAACCCATTGAAAATGGGAAATCAGATTATAATGGTTTTGTTGAAATGTCAAATGTATAGAACAGGCAGAAGGAGGCGTGGCAGAGCCCATAAAGTATATATATTCTTGATCAGGGAGACGAGCTGAGTTGATTTAGCCCTCTCCGTCTCTCTGTCTGTCTGTCTGTCTGTCTGTCTGTCTGTCTGTCTGTCTGTCTGTCCGTCTGTCCGTATGTATAAGCACGTCAATCTCAGGACATATAAGAGCTGGAGACTTGAATTTTTTTAAGGACCTGTACAGCGCGTGCATCTAAAGTTTGTTTTTCAAAATCGATAACTTTTCACGTTTTATTGTTATCGATTAAAAGCCTTATCGAAATCAAGTTATTAAATTATATCTCGTACATCTTTTGAAGCTAGAGTCTCCAAATTTTGTATTTATATTAATTTATATTTTATAGAATTTCAATTTTTGTTATATTTTGGATACCGGCTCAGGGGATCTCCTAGTCAGGCACCACCAACTAGAGTTTTCAAACTGGCTTTAATTTAATTTATTTTATTTCACACTTTACAATATTACATTTTCTTATAAATGGTAAATTACACGAAAATAACACTATAGGTTAGTTATTATATCTTTTCTACTTAGATATTTAATACATAAAGCATATGCTATGGTAATTCAAACGGATAACTGATTGTTTTGTGACCAAAATATAACGATATTATAATATAATCTCAGTGAAAACTTACTTACAATAAGGGGCTAGGCCTTTGGATGTATCAATTGTACATTATACAACTACCAGGGCTGCTTGTAGCTAAGCTAAACAGCATACAGTTGAACACCTCTACAAATAGACCTACAAGCTATATTGGATCACTAATTGCTGGCAATTTCATGAAAATCCATAAGACGAATATTGTTCAATCATAATTATTTGAATTGTTGCAAAAGAACAAGATAGAGATATAAACTGATATACCTAGTATCGTTGCAGAGCATCTAAGTTTCGACTAAAAAGAAATAACTTAATTTTTGTTATAATATCTATAAAATACATCAATTTTAAATTAAGATCATACTCATGTGGATGCTGCGGTTGGCTTAGCTGTGCGTCGTGTGTTTTTTTTTTTGTGGCTGATCAAGTTCACACGACTGTCTGCAACAACTACAACCACTACACTGACAAGTCTATTAATGCTTTACGCGGATTTACAATTTTATAAATGGCAATAATTATAACTTAAATTGTTGGCTGGGTTCGCATTTGGCTCGGTTTCCATCGATGGCTATTCGTAATTATTGCATATTATATTGATGAGGGTCAGTTGGGCACATCCATCTCTGATGGTTTTTGATTGAGTTATTAAACGTGCTGTTAATTGCAACACCTGACAAGCAAGTTGAGGCCGTGATGCTTTGTCGCGTTAACCCAAAAATGTCAGACATAAGATTTGGCACGTGTAATTATGTGTTGGGATTGCCATTTGATGCTTTGACGCGACCTCAGCACGTTTGCGAGCTTTGGCACCTATGCGCGACCGGGCAACATCAACACCAGCAAATAGCAACAACAACAACAACAACAACAACAACATCAGCAGCTACAACTGCATTAACAATAACAACGACTTTCTCAAATGTTGTTCCCATGAACTGCTCACATTTAAAGGTATCGGCAGGCGCAATGAAAACTGCATAAAAATTGACTGCAACAACAACAACAACAGCAACGCCAACAACAACATAAACATGCTTAACATTAAAGTTCATGACACACAACTGTAAAATATTTCAGTGCCTGCAACTTTTACCATCGATAACAAATGGCTGCGACTTAGCGCCCCCAAAAGTTCAAGTCCCGCATATGAAAAGTTCTCCTCAAACGTCGGCCAGGGACAGGAAGTCAACGCCGACGCCGACGCCGACGCCGACGCCGACATCAACTTCAACTTCAACTTCAACTTGAACGTTAACATCTTAGACAAAAAGAAAAAAAAAACAGAAAAGTTAAGCCAAGAGCAAAAGCTGGACAGGCAATGCGCAGAGCCAATGGCCAATGCCTTGGGCCATAAATCATTTAAATATGCCAAAAACTTACATAATAATTCTGGCAAAGCGATCATGCGAGCGGGCTTCAAGATGATGATAATTGACAACTGGGCGTCGGGGCAGACTCACAGACTCACAGAGTTTGTGTCAAAGCAGAGTTTAAGCTAAGGCTACACACACATATCTTTGTATATGTATATAGAAACTGTGTCTTGGCATCGATCCCGTCATTGCGCCAGCATTAATCAAGAAATCGAGAAACACTTTTGCTGGCAAAACGAGTTGAGCTAATGAAGTCATCGTCATCAGTGGAACTGTCCAAATTGAAATGTATTCAAATGTGCCATTTTATGCGGCGTGCCAAATCGTATTCAGTTGGTAATGGATATCGCCGTGGACTTCACTAAATTAGCAAATGCATTAAATCAAATATCATGGAAAATCATGAAAAATTATGATGATTACGCGGAAATGTGTGGCAATCGCTGGCCACTGGGCACAGAAATCCAAATTTATGAAATTGCACAAGCGAAGGAAAAAAATGACTAAATTATTGCAACAATTGTCGATGGTTGCTGGTGGTTGTGGTGGTGGAGGTGGTGCCGGGTCGCCGCTGGGCGCTGCTGCACACAGTTTTCATTTACATTTTGCACTTGGTACAAAAACCACACTGGCTAAATGTCCAACAGCGTCTGCGAGGCCAGCTTAGTGGGTCAGTTTACACATCTGGCTGGGCAATATGAGGTCTGGGGTCCGTGTCCCGGTACTGGCTTCGTTTAGCTGTCGTGCTCTCTGGCCGTGTAGTGTTGTTCAAATATTTGCGCTGGCGTAAAAAGTCATTATCATTAATAATTTGGAAAATTTCACCTGCTGGAAAAGCGCAGTTGTTTTCTTTATTTAGGTAAATTCATCAATTATGCTCAAGTGCGGCGGCCCCAAGTTCGTTGTCTAAATCGTTTGTTTTTGGATCAGCAGCACCGATGAGAACGCTTCGATTGAGAACGCTGTTAGTCATGTCTCAAGAAACGTCTAAGCTCAGCCTGCCTGTAAATGTAGCTACTACTACGAGTATTATCTGTCAAATGTCAAGTGATTCTCCCCGCCGCTTGCTTGATGCTTGATTGATTTGTTAGCTTTGTGTTTGTGACTGACACACAAGACAAACATCTAACGATTTATGTTCGATTTCAGTGCTCAAATGCCTTTTGACCATTTTAGACAAATTATGCAAAAATCTGCAAAGGCCGATCAAGCATTCAAATCCGATTGAATGAAATGATGTCATCGCAATGCCGCATCGAATTTTGACCCAAACACACAGAAAGAGTCTGACACACAGACAGAGCTGAAACTGTTTGCGAAGAAATCAGGCCACCTGAATCACTTAATTGTTGCGATTTTTCACAAAATTGAAACATCTTCCGGCATAAAGAGTCGTCTATGTGGTTGCAGATTGAGGCGGCTGAGCCAAGACATACGACGTGTGCGCCGAAATTAGTTTTTCGCATGATGCCTGGCCCGAGGCGTGAAAAGATTTTCGCATGCAAGGTGCGGCATTAAGGCGGCAACGCCAGCGACAACAACAACAACAACAACAGCAGCTGCCGCAAGCAGCGCAGCAAGTGTTGCTCTAATTTATAAAATGCTTTTTGCTACCAAGTTGGCCGAAAAGAAAAAAATTATTTTAAGATAAAACAAGTAAGAGTGCTCTAGTCAGAAGTGCCCGACTAGAAGATACCCTACTGTTCGTGTAGAGCTACTATTTACTACACGAGCTCACACACATGCGCTCTCTTGCTTCCCAAGCATGATTATTACTAGGGAAAAATGTGCAAAACTGTTAACTCCACAAGTGCGTTGTCCTTAGATTTTGGGATGATTAGAGGTATCCACATATGGAATACTTTCTGTTTGGGCATACTTTAGGAGAATATACATATGACTTTCTAACTCTAAATTGATCGAGCTTGTGGCAGAGCCGACGTGTAAAATCAATATCTTTTATAGGTTCCGTGATACAATCTGATAGTAGAGCTGATAGAAAGACGAACAACACTCCACCTTCTGCCTGTAATGTTCATGTTAACGAAATAATAAGAGCCTGAACTCGCATTTCCAATTCGTGCAGGGTATAAACAGCTACAAAAAAATGCCATTAGATAGTTGTGATTGACTAATTGATACTCTGTAGGCAACTATAAACAAGTTTTTAGCTGCCTGTTTTCATTGTTTTCAGTGTTGTATAAAAGTTGTTCATTTGCCAGTAATTTCTTTTATTATCTTAATATTATTATTTTATTATGTTACAGCCAAGTTAAATTGAAACTTAAGTAAGAGTTGTAAAACAATCTAAGCTGTACTTAATTTAAAATAATTTTAGCTATTCCTTTTATAGCTGCTACAAAGTTTTCACAAGTGTTTTATATCGTCGTATAGCTGTAGCTACCCTAGTCGTTTACTTTGATGGCTGTAGTGTATCTTAGACAAATTAATTGCTTTGCGGTTCTCACACGTGAGAGTACGGCAAAAATTTCTCTTCTTTTTCAAATTCCGCTGCGCGTTGGAGCGATGCTCAACGCTTGAGGCATTTCTTTCACACTTTTTCTCAAGACTTGCTGATCTTGTTGCTAACGCTGTAGCTGCCGTTGTTTGTGCCTTTGTTTATAACGCATGAAGCGCTGTCCCAAGTCGCCCACCCATCATAAATGCCGTCACATGTTTTAATTAAATGCCAGACAGCCAGCCAGCCAGCCAGCCAGCCGGCAAGCTAGCCAGGAAAATAGGCACAAAGCTCTAAAAGTTTATTTTTATAAGCCACATTAATTGAAATTACAACAGACGCGGCCTACCGACTTGGATGGCTGCCAGCTTTTTTCTTGATTTTTATTTTAGCAATAATTTATTTTTACTATTTCCTCGCAGATGTCACATCGTTGACAATGCGGCAAACGGCGCAGTTTGCGCGAAGCCCCCTGCAACACTTTCTCCAACATTTTTTCTTTCGTTTGTGTGAACACAAAAGTTATTTTTACGGATTACTACTACCATCGTTGTTGTTGTTGTTCTTGTTGTTGCTTTTGGATGGTAGTTCAATTTTATGTTCTATTGCTGTCATAAAAACATACAAACAGCCATAGCCACAATATGTGCTGTAGCACGCTTTGTCTTAGTCAACCCAGTTCGTTGCCTAAGTCTTTTGTTTCTCGGACAGCTGTGCGTGAGCTATATGACTCTGCGTGGGGATGGGGTATCTGCAGCAATATGCAATAAATGTATATGAACTACAAGCAAGTTTTGTTCAACACATGCATCAATCAGTTTGACCAACTGTAAATGCGAACTGAATGCTGTTTTCATAAACAACATCGAAGCTCATGCAAAATGTCATTAATTCAGAGTTGGCAAGTGCCAAAACAGAGTAAAAGAAGCAACAACAACAAAAGACACAAGACAACTTAAAGCTAAAGCTAAAGCTATGCTCCAATCAAGTCGAGCATTTGTCTCATCGCTTAAACATTTCAATTTCACTCGCAACTCTGTGCGAAGTTTCTTTTATTTATGGCCTCTAAATTACGTATCCGCGCAGCAGTCCCGGCCAGCCTGTGATTAATGATCTCGACTAGCTGCTAGTCAGAGCTCAAGTGTATGACTTCCTAACGATACAAATGTACCGCTATCGCAGTACAGTAGCAACACATGCATGTTGCGGCAACATGTTGCCAACCGCACGCTAATCAGGTTAATTGTCTTTCAATTTCATTTGACTAACTACAGCAGCAGCAGCAGCAGCTTCCGTTCCTACTGCAACTGAGGCCATCTAATTTAAAGCCAACTGATTTTAATGACATGCCAATGCCAATTTATGGGCTGAGCTGGCAGCTAATTCAATTAATGTTGGCCAATTCTCTGACACAAATTTGAAAATCACAAAACACAAATTTAAGGTAGCAACTCAGTGAAATTGCTATACAGATGAAAAGGAAAGTTGTCGCTGCTGGCCATGAATTATGGCAATTTGATGGCAGGCCGCCAACAGCGGAACAACAGCCATTTACAGTGTTTATCTCGAAAGAAAAACGCGAAAATCCTTAAAGAAAAATGCACATATTTAACTAATGATGGTCACTTAACGCAAACTTAACGACAAATCAACGCCGTCAACAGCGACAACAGCAAAAACATCACCAACAGCAACACCAATAGCAACCGCAATAACAACAACAACTTTCCCAGACAAAACGTCGCTGCGTGGGCGTACAAAAAAATAAAGTGTACAAAATATATATAAACATAAAAATTATTAAATGCCTTGCTGATTATGCGCAGGCAGCGTCCGGCAATTTCATGAACCTCTTGGCTCCTCCGTTTGTTGTGCTTGTTGATGATGCAGCGGCTGTTGCTGTTGCTGTTGCTGTTGCTGTTGTTGTTGATGACAACAACAATAATATTGTTAATGATAATGCTTATGAGTTTTCCTTGTAACAGCTTCAACAATAATAACAACAACAGTGGGACAGAGACAGAAACAGCTGCAACAACAACAGCAACAACTGTTGTTGTCGCTGTTGTTGCAAGCCGATGTTGTCAGAGTGATAAACGTTGTTCATGTGCAATTAGTAAAAATATTTCAAAGCAATAAAAACAAAATAACAAAATATAAATAAACAAAGTTGTTAAACTTTCAGATACCCAGTGTCCACATTGCCATCAATGCTATATGTAATTGTTTTTTAGATGAACTGCTATAATATTAAATGTCTGAGAACTTCATAGTGTTTGATGACTGCGCGATGAGCAACTCAGCCCTGAGTTAGTCGATAATTTGTTGTAGATTAAAAGCTCGACTTTAAGTTGCCCAGTTGATTTGTTTGAGATTAAAGTCATGTGAATTGAGAAGGGAAAGAGAGAGAGGTGAAAAATTTTTTAGGTAAATATTCTCGCAATTTAGGCAAAAGAAAACATGTAGAACTTATACTCTGATTGTGGAAGGATCTTATTATATATATATAAATATAATTTAACTGTGACTTGTTTCAAATCAAATGCTGTTTGAACTATGTTCGTTGACTGAAAGACATATTATAGGATACCCTATGTAAAGTTGAAAAATCATTTCTAAGCACTACCCCAAAAGTATGCTACCTCAAGAAGAATTCATAAATGAATTGAAAATATGCATTAAATTAAAATATTACTAAATTTTCTAGGGTATTTACCTATCTAAGTCTTTGCTTCATGTAGCTATTGCTTTGTGTCTTAGGCCAGGCCGTAAGCTACATAGACAGAGTAACGTAGAGCACAATCAGTGACTGGGCAATTGCTGGCGATCACTGCAACTTTCCATCACAATCACATGCACAATGCTAACAAACATATTGACAGTTGCAAATCAAATTGAACATATATGCCGTGGTAAAGATCTACATATAAATTACGAGCAAAAGTACTCGTACAAGAGCAAAAGTACATGCCACAGTCTGTTCAGTGTTCAGTGAATCATGGCAAGCATTTCGCGGAAATCGCCACCAACAACAGCTAGACAAGACAACAACTAGACAAGCCAACCACATTGGCAATCGCCAGTTTCTGCCAGTGAGTACTTTCAAATGCCTGTATCTGTATCCATTTCATTGGCCGTCTCAGTTGGTTAGTCAGCATTTTGCATGTCGTTGATTTAGCGATGCATGCAATGATTTTCAGTTAGAACATCGCATTGACTCATGGCTCATGGGACGGCAGTACACATTTGGCTTACTTTTGGCCAGAGTCTGGCATATTTATGCGGCACGTGCTGGCTCAATTCCATTATATAAAGATATAGTGCGAGTATGTGGCAGTCAGTATGGGGCATCGGCGTGGCTGTGGCAACTTGTGTGGCGCGCTGCTCGGTGATTGCAATCAGTGGCTCAGTTTGTCTTAGTCAGCTGCAAAAATAAGTTAATTGCTGGCTGCATAAAGTGTTAGTGTGAGTGTGAGTGTGAGTGTTGGCCAAGTTAGTGTTGGGCTCATACGGAATGCTACCGGCAAGGTCAACAACCTCGGCGGGAATTGAGACCTTTTGCTGGCATTGTCTGTTTGTTTGCGGCATATGAATGCCTTTCTTTTGTGCGGCATTGAAATGCCGCTTCGAAATGTCGAACAAATGTTTTAAACTGCATGAATTGGCATATTTTTGGTACATTTATTTATTTACTTTTTTTTTTTTGGGCAGTCTTACCCTCTTTCTCACACACAAGAGAGAATATGGCCGAAAACATTCGAGTGCAAAAAAAAGAAACAACCAAAACAAATTGAAATTAACTTACATAAATTGCTGGGGGAAATTGTTGTTACTTTTTGGCGCTAGTAACTCTAGCCGAATTATGTTGTTCAAGACAATTAAGTTGCAAGAGGCGGAAACAATTTGCGCGGGCCCAGAGCCAAAGTAAGACAAAAGCCAATGACTATTTTGGCCACAGCAACAAATAGTAAACAAAAAGTACGCGCAATTTCAACGCATTGCGCAACGAACATAATTGAAATTGAACAACAACAGGCAACAATTTGCAAATTCGACATTTAAATGTGCATTAAAATTGTTGTTGTTATTGTTGTTGTTGGCGCAGTTGTCGTGCCACAATTTGGTTTTAGACGGGAAAGTGGTTTTTTTACTTAGCCATTCTGGCCAGCTCTGGGCCACGCAGTCCTGTGGTGGCCTAAAAGTGAGAGTCATGTAGACACACTTGAGACCCAGCCCAAGCACTTTCGCAAGCACAAACACACACACACGCATACACAGCCACATAGAGTTTTAGTCTGGTCGGGCTCATCACTGCGGCTCGTTGCTAACAACTTGGCTGGGCGCAGTCTTTTCATGACTTAATCTTATCAGACAAGCACTGGCATTAAAAATGCACTTCAAGGTTCTACAATGATTATGGCTGTGGCTCGTTGCGCATTTTGTTAAATGGTTAAATGTGGCTGGGGCGCATAATAATTCATGGTTACAGGATTACCACGAAAAGGGCAACGAGCGCCCTTTTGTGGAAAATCAGCAACGCTTGTTTGCCCAGTCAGCTGATTCTCATTATGGGCAAATTAAGTTGTTGTGCGTGGTAGTGGCCCCAACAGGCATCAAGGTCGCACTTACATCAGACCAAGCCCTATGCACACAGTGGCTGCGCTCAGTAAATGCATCTTTGCCTTGACCTAAGCAAACTTGAATTCTTTCAACTCCTTTGGCCTTTCAGCTGCCCACGCGCTTCGAAGTGAGGCTTAATGCGTGACTTTATGACTGCTGCGAGTGCGTTTCTCTTTTCAAAATAGAAAAGCCAACATCACATGAGCTACTGTATTCGATCTTTGCTCCACTGTGTGTGTGTGTGTGTATCTGGCCTTAAGCTGATTTTGTTCTGAGACGAACAAATGCGATTTAAGCCATAAAGTTTTGTATTAGTCGCTGTCGCTGTCGTTGTCGCAGTTGCAGTTGGAGTTGGAGTTGGAGTTTGACTTGCGGTGCGGCTGCAATCGCATTCGCTGTAGACGGCCATGCATACATAAGTCGTGGGACTCTATTGAGGCTCAGCTTGGACATGCCTCATCGTTGCATGTAGCTAGTCTCTCTGCTGGCTGTACCCCGAAACAAGTCAATTGTCAATGGGCACTGGCACAACATTTGCCAAAATCTCGCACAAATCACATAAATTGCCGCTCAAATCCCGCGCCATATTTGGCTAAAATGCCAAACTCACGGCTAATACTCATAAGTTTGTTTGTTGCTAGTTTACTGCGCTTTACTTTACGGTCTGCCAACTACAAAAGCTGACGTTGTCAATTGACAATCATGAGAATATTTTGTTGTCGACAAATCCGTTGCCGCCTTTTGTTTTTTTATTTTTGCTTCAACGTCGGGTCATTAGGTATAAATTTGTATTTAGCTAGGTACATATAATTTGTTTTCTTCATCATCTTTTTTTAGCTTTAAATAATTAGACATTTTTGTTAAATGATGATGCAAGGTTCTAGCTATAATAGCTAAATAACTTCCAATTAAATGTTTCACAATATTAATCATGGGGAATTTTTAGCTTTCAGCTGCATAAAACTTAAGCCTGTTGATCTTTATGAAGAATTATATAAATCCATTATAAATAATTGATAAATTATTTATGATCTTGGGTTAATTGCACTTAATACTTTGCCATTTGCCTTTTAGCTACGATTAATAGCAACATCACTTAGTCGGCGAGAATCCGATTATATTTGTTACAGTTATTTGATGTGTTGAATCTGAATCGAAAATAATTAAAACCTTATTTTATCAGGCCTTCAATATATTCACCAATCACTCTTTTTTTACAGGACAAAAAGTACTAATCTTCGTATGTAAATTTAAATTTAATTTGAACTTTAAAATGTTCCCAAATGTTTCTTTGTTGCTTTTACTGAGCCCTGCCATGCGAGATATTCTCCCTTAGCTCAGTGATAAAAAATACTTTTTAAAAAGGCCTTTTGAGAAAAGGAATTGGATTTGGATAATCTGACAGGTATATTCACCAGGAACGATCGAGAGGAAGTTCTAAATTATAATATTATGAAATAATATTCTATTTCTAGTACAGATTACACCAACTAATACAGTAGGTGACTTTAAATGACTCGAGTAACTCAGTGATTTATTGATAATATCTAAAGAGACAATATGTTCCCATCGACCCAATCGACACACAAGTTGCTAAGCTTAATCTTATAACACAATATGTTAAGCATTTAGCTTAACTCCAAAAAAATAAAATGAAAATTGAACTGACTAACTTAATCAATATATAATATGATATATACAGCCATCTTTATTTTGGTTCAGATATCATATCAGGTCTTTTGGCCTTACATTCCAGAGACACATGTTAGCTTCTACACCAAATACATATGTAACATATAATCTGGCATTACAGTATTCGAAAGTAACCCAAAACTCAATGATATCAGCAAACGATAACAGAGTAATACAAGTGAAAATTGCGTAGGATTGCGGCTGATTAACGTCACTTTTGCTTCGCTCGTGAAATTGCAAGCTGCACATTTGGTATGAAGTTTGTAATAAATGCAATTTAAACGAAGCTCATTCAGAATCGCACGCAAGTTAATGAAAGTGAAGCTGCTGTTCGAAAAGTAAGAGAAAAATTTATTAACATATTACCAACAATTGTTGCAATTTGATTTGCTTTATGGCCGCAACGTGCGAGCGATGCGCCGCCAGCGATAAGCAGCATCTGCAGCATCTCAGCCAGCCAGTCAGCCAGTCAGCCAGCTAGCCAGCCTGTTGATGCTGCCACATGATGATGCTGCGTGCTGCTGCCCACGATCAAAAACATGAAATTCGCGTTAACTTGCTTCATGCTTTTGGCCCATGCCCAGCAGAAAAGAAGGGTTACACAATTCATTTCATTTGGTGCAAGACATAAATCAGGCCAGCAACAAGCTGCAATTCCACAGCGAGGGGCCGAGCAGCGAGTCGTCTTGCTGGGAGGTCGCTGCGCTGGCCAAGTACCCAGTGATATATGATTTTGTTAATTTAGTTCGTTTCAATAGGCAGCTACGTTTCCGCAGCAGCAGCAGCAGCAGCAGCATCTACAGCAGATGGACAACGCAAACGAGTTTGTTGCTTAAGTCTTTCATTTCCGTCTGGCCACGCACAGAACTTTTTGACTTGCATAATCGAACTTGAAATGAAATCACTCACAAGGCAAACCCACGAACTATGCAACGAGCCTGAAACAAATGTGGTTAATTGGGCGGCTGTCCAGACTGAAGACAGCCACAGTTGCTTGACAGCCAGACATATGGACAGCACAGCAGAGCACAGCAGAGCAGATCTGGCAACGACTGTTACTCTTGTCTCAAGGTTGCAGTGAAAGTGTTTTTAGTTTTGTTTGCAAGTTGTTTTATGACCTTTTTTTGTGACATGGCATTGCATTTCGCAGGCTTCATGGCCGCCGCCATAATATTACTTATGTGTATTATTTTTGCTGACGAATTACTAAAATGGTCAAGCGCCAGGTAGCGTCGACGTCATTCACTGCTCACTTGTCGGCTGCCAGTTGCCAGTTGCCAGTTGCCAGTTGCAGAAGCAGAAGAAAAACACGCAAAGCCAATTAATGGGCGTGAAAGTTTATTATTATTTGCTTAGCTTGGCGCCTGCAAAAGAAAACTGGGGCTGGGACTTGGTGCAGAGGCAGGAGCAGGGGCTGCTTCAGCGGCTACTCGGCATATTTTTATTTTTTACAAAGCTATCGATAACAATGAATATACATATATCTGCACACATTTATCACTTTATTTGCATTGTGTGGCAGCTGCGATAAATATGAAAAATACGTTGAAAAAGTCACCGCACAGAGCGACATTTCAATTAAAAAATACAAAGAGCAAAATGCAAAGTGGAAATACAAAATAGTCTGCTCTTGGCACATGAGCTCAGCTAGGCAGATCATCAACACATGGCTGTTGTATGTCGCAGCCAGTCAATAGGAGTGTGTGTACTCTATGGCCAATTATAAGTTCATTTACCTGACAACAACAACTGCAACAGCAACAACAATTGCCAGTTGGCATGCAAAACCAGAGGGAAGAAAAATGTGCATGCATGTGAAAAGCAGCGCCACCGCATGATAATCAGATTTTTAACACTTTCCATTCGGTTGTTCATTGTTGCTGCAACTATTACATTACAGCTGGCCGCTGCTTGTTGTTGTGTTGTTGTTGTTGCATTTGATTTGATTAAAAACCGCAGTTATCTGCTTCATTTTGTCGCTGGCTTAATGTTAACATCGACACTTTGTTGACGTTGCCGTTGCCGTTGTCGTTGTTGTTGTTGCTGTTTGTTTGGTTAGTTGCCTGGGGGCAAACAATGTAAGCCGCTTGTTGCCTGGCTTGTAATCAACTGCATAATGCGACTTGTTTTATGCAAGGCCACATCAGAGGTCAGCTCTAGGCTTATGCCAATTATTATTATTAATGACCTGCACTTTAAATTAGCATCTCAATAATGGCAATCAATAAAAAAACAAACTCAAATCGCACGCATCAATAAAAAATAAGCACAAATTGAATTTCATGTCAGGCTGCCACTGCTGCTGTTGCTGTTGCTGTTGCTACTGTTGATGGCCCGATGTGAGGCGAAATTGCCAGATGTGAGTAATTTCGATATATTGTAGTATCTTAAAAAATAATCTCAGCCTTGTGGTTTCATTTAAATCGAAAATTGCGCGACCCGCAGCCAAGTCGTGAGTCAATCGGCAATTTATTTTTACCGAATTAAATGCAAATTGACAGTTCCAATTGCACTCTAAAAAAAGCAGCAACAACATCAAAATCCGAAATCCGAAATCCGAAATCAAAAATCCAAATGCAAATCGTGTTTCGCTGTTGTTTTGCAATTAATCAATTAGGCGCAGCCCCCAGCTTCGTCAGTGTCAGTGTGTCAGGCGACAACGACGATGACTTCGGCGTCTTGGTCTTGTCACCTCGAGGCCTGCAAGAACCGATGCAGACATGGCACTCCCTTTTTGGAGCTCATGTCTGTCTGTTCGTCCGTCTGTCTGGCAACTCTCCATGGGCCCTCGTTGTATGCAAATTCGTATTTCGAGCAATTCTCGAGCCGTTCTCGAGATATGACGCCGCATGCATAATGAGCATTTATTTAAATGGATTTTGTGCTTTGTTTTATTGCCTTTAAATTGCATTTAGTGTCAAATGTCTCGCTCAGCTAATGCTTAAGAAATACGTATCTCTTCGCTTTTCGCCATGAATAAATCGTCAAACAACAAATCACTCAACGACGTCAACGGCGACGGGAACGTTGCCAAAGCTGACTCACACTCGCTCTCAGCAGTCGCATCGCTGTCTGCCTATGTCTGCGCAATAAAAATACATTCATATATTCGCGTCTATGTGCTAATAGTAAATTTAGACGAAGATTCGAATTGCCAAATGAAAACTGACAATTTGTGGCTATCCTGTGCGAAAAAAAAAAAAACATATCCCAAATGATGTGATTAATTAATAGAGCTCAACATGTGATTCTATTTTTGATTGACCTTGCCAGGTAGTTGCCAAAAAAATATATGTATGTCATCTGCGCCACGATAATTTGATTGCTTCCTATTTGCCTTTTTTCTAATTTATTAAGATGTGGAAATTATTTATATAATTCATTATGTTTGGAAATTTTGTAATCTCTAGAGGGACTAAGTGCTTGCAAGTTATTTTATATGAGAGCTATATAAAACAGATAGTTCAATTCGATAAGCATCCTATAGAATCTGTATTAAAATATTTAAATACTATTGTATATAGTATATAAATAACCATTTTTGTACGACTCTCTCTATGTTCGTTTATTGCGCTTACTTACTTAATAAATGCATTGTACGATTGAAACTGAAGGCAATCGGATATTGTTGTGATGTTTATGCATCCCTATATCAGAGGAAGAAATACCGCAAGTTACTTTTGTATCCCAGCAAAGTTAGCAGAACAATCTGTATATAGAGAGGGAAGAGAGGAAGAGAGATAAATGTTAATAAAAATTAAATGTATGTCAGCTGAAATAAAAACCCATTTACAATAAAATGAACTGAAAACCAAATAAGATTTATAAACAAAACTTAATGCTTATGCGATGCTATGACAGCTATATGATAAACATTGTTTCTTAATGCGGCATATTCCGGCATTCCTAGTAATTGCAATAAAAAGCTTCTAGTAATGTGACTTTATCAATTCTTATTTTATTAGATATCAGAAATCTATCCTTGATATATCGGAACAAAATGATTTTCGCTTCACCTCTTCCATCGACTCGAACCGGGTTCCTCGAACTCGCTCTCGCAGCGTTGCCAAAACTTTCAAATAGTAAGTTTGGTTAACAGTTTGACCCTCTGGAACCCATTCAGTCATCACGATACCGTTGATGTCGTAGTAGACACTTCCAGCTATACGCGCGCAGTCTCGTTATATAATAGCCAGACCTCGTAAAATTATTTGGAAAACATAAATTCATCTCTAGCTTACGCCATTTTTGGCCTACCAGAACAGCTTTTAGTACAGTAAAACATACGAGTATTATTGTAGTTAGATATCTAGCTATTTTTTGAAATTTTTGTTTCATATTTAAGTAGCTAAATAAACAAATATCACACAAGACATTTTATATTGCACATCTTAATATCTATCAATGATAAAAGTTCTTTAACAATAATAATTCCAAACGAATTGATTTCATCATTATTTTGTTAGCGCTTGGCTATAAATATTGATAAACTATGTAAAATTTCGCATTTACCTGTCATAAGTAAGAGCAGGAATTTCCTTATTGATAAGTTGTGTAAACATTAAATAAAATTTTGTTTATAACATTAATGTGGATGTACACAAATAAAAATTATGGTGCATTTGCGCAGCGGGCGCGCTAATTTGATTACAAAATTGACGCCCCCCTCAAAACAGAAAGAAAGAGCTGCACGAGATACGCGCACAGCAATGCTATAATAGATGTAGTTACAGCTACAACAGGGGCTAAAGATACAAATACAACTGCCAGCAGATACCATCATGTGTGTGTGTGTGTGTGTGTGTGTGTGTGTGTGTGTTGAATCATGCAATTCAATAGACACGAACGAAAAACGAGAAATCATCATTAATATATCAACACAATATGCATCCAGCAGATACACACAGAAGGCCACTGCACGCGCGTGCAGTTGAAAAGCGTTTGAATGACTTTGATGATTGGGAAAGTGTTTTCACAGCTACCTAGCCGACTGCAGCTGGCTGCATGCTAATTGCAGCATTTTCGCACATTGCCAGCTTTTTGTATGTGTGTGTAGCCGGCTAATGACTCATGCGTGATTAAAAAAGAAAAAGAAAAGAAAAAAGTCGACGGTATCTACCATATCTCAATGGCGCATTTAATAAATAATTTATTACACTAATGATTTAATTAATATTTTTAGGCAGTCGACCTTGTGCAGCTGCCTAGCTGCCTGGCTGCCTGGCTGACTGGCTGCATGTTGTTAATGTTGTTAACCGATTGTTTTGTATTCGTATCTTTCAATCGACTGTCGGCTGAAAGGCTTTCAGTTACTTTGGGCACTGTTAATGGTCTTTAAAGGGCTTTAAAAGGTATGTGGTATAGAGACTGATCGGCATGAAATTTGATATGTGCAATCTCTACACAGTTGTTGAAAAAGTGCACAGCATGTTGCATGTGGGCTCCAGGTGCCCAAAAAAACAAAAAAAACGCATCCAAAAAATGCGACCCAGTTAATTGCACAAGCCGCAAAGGGCTGCCTTTCCAAAATCCATCAACGAAAAATGAGTCGTTGAAATTTTTTGATTTAGCCACGATAATTGACAAGTATTGAGTTTCGAGTGCGTTAATCAATTCGTGTCAAAGAGTTCTCTCTGCACAAAATTAAGAATGAAAGCGCGGTTATTGCTTTCATACGAACTACTATCGTAAGCAAGAAAAAGTGGTTTAGTCGGAAGTGCCAGACTAGAAGATACCCTATGCCCTGCCCCGAGAGTCAGCTTTAGTCATTTTATGCTTCTTGTATACGCAAAGCTACAAACACATACATACATAGACTCGGCTTTCTTATGCAGCGGCTGTTTGAACTCCATTATGAACGCTTGGGAAATTAATTATTGAATAACTTTAACTTACCAAACGTAAGAATCATGGAGTATAATTTATGTAATGGCTTAAAACCCAAAAGTCATCGGAATATAATAATATACTTTAAAATTTATTTATTATTTACATTTGAAAATTTTTTCTAGTTTGCTATGTTGCAGCTAAGATGTAAAGCTAGACTTGTTTGTTCAATTAGTCGAGGCTTTTATTTGATGTGAGGAATTACATCAATATTGTGATGGGCATATCCTCTTGAGTCTTTTGCGGCTTCATCTATGGCGTCGTCTTGCGACATATTTTAAATTTCAACTCCCAGTAGACCAAGTTAGCTCATCGGCCTGATCAAAAATATATATATTTCATGGGATCTACCATATCTACTTTTGCCAATTATGTACATATCACAAGAACGGAATGTCCTGGAAGTATACAAAATATAGAAATACAAGAAATCAAAGTTGTTCTAAAATCTATATATTATATTTATGACAAAAAGTGCACGTAGAACTTACTCGCTCATTGGCTCTGCTTACAAATACTGTCACTGTCGAGTTAGAATGCTCAATTAGTTATAGCCCAGGAAGAGTAAGTATGTTATTAATAGACAGCCAACCTGTTCTGTGTTGTAATTGTTGATTATAAATAATTAAACTATATATAAGCTCGCGCTGTTAACTAAACAAATGTTCTATAGTGGAAAGATCGGTAAAAACCAATTGTAAATTGTAAAATATATGGAGAGCGACCGAAAATCTTGTTAAATATATTTCTATCGCATGCAGAGTACCAGACAATAATGCTTAAGATTACTTTCAACTTTGGAGACCTCTGCTCATTTTTATGAATTTTCTTGAAATTCTTGCACATTAATATGCATGAGAATGCCAGCATATGATTAATATACGAACGCAAGCGTGTGCATAAAACAGTTTTGGGAATACTCTTTATAAAGTACCAGGCAATCGACTGGAGCTGGCCCGTTATGCATAAATCCAGTCAAAACCAATTTAATTTTTTTTGTGCTGTTAAAATGCATGTCTGCCTTTCAGTTCGATACTCTGGTAGCTGTGGCAGGAATATAATTAAAAACGTTGCGCCACCAACAAGCAGCGACACCCAAAAAAAACAACAACAAAAAAAACACAAAATATACCCCGACCCACCCATAAATGACGTGCGACCGTCGCATTATTTGCCTTTCTTTTGCCAATGCCTGGTTTTGTTTTGTTTTCTTTGGTTGTTTTTGTTGTGCGCAGCAGCAATCCGAGCATGTCGTTAATATTATATGACTTGATAAACTTCTGCCACAAGACAATCGAAATTACTCAATCACGTTGAGAGCGGCATAGCAATTGCGGGTGGTGGTGCAGATGGTGCGGGTGGCCGTGCCGCTTGAGAAAGGCTCTTTATGAAGTTTTTTAAGTCTGCAACGGACGCACGTCAAATGCAACCCAAAGAGCCGTCAATGCCGCGCCTTTTGGGCGCCCAGAGGCTGTAGCTGCTGGCGTAGGGCTCGCGGTCTTGCAACAGGAGTCGCTTGTCTTGTAATTGATGTCAATTTGTTGTTGTTGTTGCTGTTGTTGTTGTTAGTGGTGGTGGCGGTGCGCCCACTTTGGCGTTCGTTAAATGCCAAATATAATTTAATAGGAAGTGAAAACAAGCAAAAGGGTATAAATTATGCTGCCTCAAAATATAATGATTGATTTGTATCAGCTACGAACGAGCTGAAAAATTTCCCATTTCAAATTAAACATATAGTATCTATGGTGAACAGGAGAAGGCCGAGAGACACAGAGATAGATAGAGAGAGCGTGAGAGGGGCTCCGTCTGCCAATTTTGTGAGCCCAATTTCGCAAGCGTTTGGAAATCTTGCTGTTGTATATTTTGGCCGTTTTTTTTCTATTTTCGCTGCCAATTTGTTGTGAGGCGGAAATAATAACAATAATTTAGCGCACTGTTTGCCCAAATCGAGTTAACATAATAGAGCCCATTATCCGCCTGCCATGGCCAAATACAAATCATAGTCGAAATTGTGTATCTACAATGTTTTTTTTTTTGCAGTGACCAGGACGAAGAGGGATTCAATTGCAGTTATTTGAGATTGATTTGGGGCTCGCATTGCATCATCATCATCATCATCATCATCAGTTGCAGTTGCAGTTGCTTAATTTGCATTATTATGGGCCAGCATTTGTTTGGAAACTTATTAACTGGAATTCGCATAACTGTTTGTTAGTCGCTATGGTGTCAGCATTGGACTTTAGAAAGCACTCATTGTGTCAGCTGTTGTGGTGCGGTGGTCGTTGCTGCTGTTTGTTACAGGCTGATATGCCTGACTAACTTGTAGCTATGCGCCACAAGCGAAAGGTGGAAAGGTGTTGCCTCTTTGTCTCTTTGTATTGCATGCCAAGTTACGCCATGTAACGAAAGTTGTTTGAAGGTTGTACTGGGTCACAATTTCCTCTATCGATATCAATAGAGTAGCCCTGCTGCCGGTCCGGTAAGCATATCCCTACAGCTGAAGCAGGTTATGTTGCACTCTTTGTTAACTACTTTTAAATGAGCTGTAAGCACTTTGCATTTTTCAATTACAACCAACTCAACTCATTTCATTCAAATTGAGCTCGATTACAGGCACTGCACACGCTTCTACGACAAAACTCAACAAAGCTGCCCCTACCCTTTCCACTGATTGGCACACACACGCACACGCACACACGAGTTTCTAATTGAAATAAATTGCTTTACTGTAGAGCTGAGAGAAACGGCAGCCAACTCCAGCAGCTGCCTGCATGCCCTTGAATTAGCTACGAACTTAGCTTAAATTCAAATAAATTGGTTCGCCCGCATATGAGAGGCAGACAAAAGCTGCCCGTCATGGCAACGCTCCGAATTAATGGAACTCCAAGCGCAGATCCAACTGCTCTGCTGCTCTTGTGACCTTGAGCTACAGCTTGGGTACATGCATAGGCACAGGCAAGGTAAACCGTTTGGTAAACAGCAAATAGCAAACAGCAAAGGCAAACGGCAGGCGGCATATGGCATATGGCATGTGGCACGTGGCATGCAGCTATCCATCCACTGAAGCTAGATTCGAATGTGTGTCAAATGCATCATGCCGTCGTCGACGATGCTGCAGACGTGACTAACCGACTTTCATGTCATAACTTAGTGCGCTCTTTGAAGTTCAAGTTAATGCCCCCAACCACCCGCCAAGAGCGGGCCGTATGCCCAGTAGATCCCGCATTGTCCATGAGCCATGAGCCGGTTCAATTAAGGCGCATAAATTATGCGCCAGCCGCAACGGCCGCCAAATTGAAATCGTAAATTAACATTTGCCAGACGACGAAGACTGCCACCGCTGCCGCTGCCGCTGCCGCTCCGCAGCCTCTGCCTCTGCCACCGCCAACGTCTCCAAGGCGACTGCAATAACTTTTACATTTTGACCAAATATTTTTGCAAATTTTCACTAAGCGCAGCCCACGCAGCCGACGCCCGATGGGTGAATGTTATCCACGAGAAGAAAAAAAGTGAGAAAAACGAAAAATAAACAGAAAATTGTCAACGTTGCGGCAAACGAAATGAAAATGGTAGCAATTGGCGCGGACATGCAACTTGGCTGCAAACTGACAGTTGCAAGTCAGTCAAACGGCTCTGCGCGGCCAACAGATTCTGCAACAGCCGCTCGGACTTGGACTTGGAGTCGCTAGTCACAAGTCGCAAGTCGCAATTGGACCTGGTCCTCAGTCTTGATTTTTTTATGTGTGACAGTTGCTTTATGTTACAATTTCCAGCATTACTTTTTATTTCAAGTGCAAAATTTATTGCCATTTGCCAAGGTGCGCGCCAACTGTTGCACCTCAAGCCAGGACAGGCCAAGCCAGCCAGGCCAACTGTGCTACCGGCTAATCAGTGGCAATGTTCGCTTTTCGTTGCACGTTGTTCGTTGTTCATTTGTGCTGTGTTGTGTTGTGTTATTTGTGTGTTGTGCTGTGTTGCTTCCCTGGCTTTCACTAGAAGAATTAAGAGCAGCTTTTTGTGCCTCCGATGCATGCCTTTAAATTAGCGCCATAGATCTGCTACTTGACACTTAACTCATTTCCCATTTCCGCATTGCAGCTCAGAAATCAGGCCAAGCTTTATTTCCATTATGCTATGCGCAACATTTCTAGCATTTTTATTAAATCATTGTGCCTTTGCAACAGTTGAAAGCTGCAGTTACAGAAAGACTAAGCTTTACTAGAAACACTTCAAACATCGCAGATTTTATTTTGAATACAGAAGCTGTGAACATAGAAGTTTTTTATTCATATTTTCTAATCTTTTATTATTTTAAAAAAGCGCAGTTAGTAATTGCCAATCAATTTCACAAAGGTCTTTAATAGCTCTAATTGATTTTGTATTTATCTGTATTCAATTTCAGTACAAATCGAAGAGGATTGCTTAGAAGGAACTATATACATGAGTGTACATCATTTTTGTATCTCTCTTTTTCTCATTCAACCCATCTCGGCTTTTGTCTTTTTCCCTCTGTTCATCCCTCATGCTCTCCATCACTCTTTCGACTTCTCCCTCTCTGTCTGTCCCTACCTCTCTGAGCATTTCATATTTGATTGGTAACAGCTTTAACAGAACAGATTGTTGCTTTTTGTTGTTCACATTTCATTATAGATAGATTTTCACTGGATAACGCTTGCAAATTGCTAAAATTTTTGATCGAAATAATGGTTCTGTTCGTCAAACTTGCACCTCTTCCATGCTATGACGTACATAAGCCTATTTTTGATTGAATAGGTTCGTAAATAGACAGAATTGATGCATTTGAAGCAAGGAAACAGCCTTATATCCACAGAAAAGTACTGTGTGGTGCGCTTTATGGGCTGGCGAAGTCAGTGGTCCATATGTCCTCAAGACAATTGGTGCTCCAAACTGCGGCTTGTACGTGGCAGCCGTGGCGGTCACGTGGCAAAATCATATTTAAGCATTAATGTTATACAATTTTCATTCCAACTAAGCTGATTTATTATTATTATTATTATTATGATTTAAACTTTTGTAATTCTAAAAAAAATTCGATACATACTAAATTTTATTACTCCAGCTTTTAATATTTTATGCTAAGAGATTTTTATTAATTTTATGGAAATTAAGAGTCATTTACCTGCGCGTCTTATTGGTCCCGAGACAGAAGGACGGCACAATAGACGGTATATTATATTGGCCACGCCTCCTTATGCCTGCTATTTTTGCATCTGAACATAAGCTTTTATCAGTGGCTTTCGTGAAGTTTTCATTATAGTTATATTTATATGCCATAGGTTTTATGCCCATAAAAACTTGCCTAACACCAACAGCAGAGTGAAACAAGATATTCCTCATAATTTTAAGGATACTTTTTAGCTTCATTAGTTTTATGAGTTGTTGTATTAGAGGGTTACGCCTTCCCAATTATTAACGATAACAACGATTGTCTACGCTAAGTTTATGAAAAAAAGAAACAAAAAATAATAAAAAAAAGACAAACAAATGGCAATGTCGCCGATTGCATAATGCATAAATAGTTAGTGTCGCTTCTCTTCCCGTTGCCGCCAATCTTCCATTGCCCAAAAAGAAACCAAACTTTTCCTGTAACGAGCCGCCAACTCGCATTGAGCCGCAGTAATATGAGCCTGGACGGACCATGCCGCTAGAGGTTGTTGCCTGGTAATAATGACAGTATGTGTCACATTGCAACCCACACGCATTCAATTTTACTGCCATGGGACTGCAGCAAAGCCAAAAGCAATAGCAACAGCAACAGCAACAGCAACAGCAACAATAACAACCAGCTAGCAATTTTATGAGCCATTTGAATAGTGGCTCAGAGTGGGTCCCTACACTGTCTTGCTTGCTGTTGTTGTTGTTGTTGCTTCGTTTAGTTTTTGGCTTCACTCTTGGCGCAAATTTGATCCAATTGCGCACTCATTTAATCGTGATCTTTATGCGATTGTACAGTTGGATGTGTTTAGCCTTTTATGTCGAGTCGGGCTCGTCTGTCTGTCTGTCCGTTTGTCTGGCTGCCAAACTGTTTGTCGTTTGTTGTTGGCTCCTTCTTACATTTTGTTGTTGTTGTGTTGGCCTGCGCTCTGTGACCTACATAACTTGTTGCTGCTGCGGCTGATGTTGTTGTTGTTGCTGTCTTTGTTTAATTTAATTTGCTTGTGTTGTTGTGGCAATAATTATGTAAAAACATGTTAAGCGTTTAAGGAAGTTAATTAAATGGAAAATAAATGTATATTCAACGGGCCTGAGCTGCCCCTTAATTGGGAATTGTGTGTATATGAGTGTGTGGGAGGCGAAGGCGATCGGGATTGTGTGAAGTGAAGCAACGCAGCCTGTTCTTTGTTTGATGAACTGGCCACAGTCCCTGGCTGAGCCTTGTATGTGGTCAAGTGTAGTTAATCAAACTGTTTCCGGGTTTACTCCAGCTTTGCTGCTATGTATTGTAAGTAATCTGCAGCCATTCGAGAGATTTCTTACTGAATCTTCTTCCTGAAGTAAATTATTTTTTAATTAAAAGTTGGCGCCTTTAGCTGAAGTTGCTCAAATTACCTTTAATATAAATTATATTTAAAGTGCTTTTTCTAGCTTCTAATCTTGTACAGTAGTAAAAGTGGCACCTTTTACTTTTATCCATTTGATTACTAACTCCTACTAATATCCTTTCATTTGTAGTATCAATTTGTGTTGCCAAATTTCCATGATAAGAATCCTACTTGTATAAGTTAGAGGTCTTTTGATTTCTTATTTAATTTCTTTTCATTTTTATAATTTAGGTGAGAATATTTAAAGAAGAACTCTATTCGATGAGAAGTCTGACTGACGACTGAATGCAAAGTCTGAGCGCTATGGACCTCTAATCATTATTATCATCATTACAACAGATCCATAACCATAGATCCATAACCATACTATGGGACACGGTCTACTACTGCCTACTATTGCCGTTCTCTCTCTCTATCTCTCTCCCTCTCTGTCTCTCTCTCTCTCTTTCTTTCTTTCTGACACTCTCTCTCTCTCTGTGTCAGCCTGTTGTCTCTGATGTCTCGCTCGCTCTCTTCGATTTTATTGGTGTCTCTCAACTAAAGCGCTGCGCATTCTATCCGCATAAAATTATCGCATGTTGCTTTATTCCATTGTGAAAATATTATTGCCATTGCCAAAAAATAATATACATAAGTTTTTGACAAGCTTGTGCTCTGATGGCCACATCAGCATCTGTCTCGATCTAACTATTGGGTCGTTCATTAAGTAATTTCGTTTTTTTCATGAAATCCAACACGACTTTTTTTATTTTAAAAAAATTTTATGAAATATGCCTTGGGGGGCGGGGAAAAAAAACCCAAAATGGGGGGAAAAAAGGGGGGGGGGGGGGGGGGGGGAAAAAAAGGGAGAACGAGAGGAGAGAGGGGGAGAAATCAGGGCGGGGGCGCGAAGGGAATTGGGGTTTAAAAAAAAAAAAAAAAATAATGTTTTCGCCTTGCTTGAACTGCATTTTGGCCCTTTCGATAGTAAAAAGGTAAAATATGCCGAAAATTTTGTTTTTGATCTTCCATCTTCGATAGGGCACCAAATGAAAACTATTTCACAAAATCCAACAAAATTTTTTTTACAAATAAGCCTTACTATATCACCTGTTCAAATATATATACATATATATATATCTAATATATAACGGCTGCGAAAAAATTCAATAAGATCAGCTGTTGTCATCAAACGAAATGACTTAGTGAACGACCCAATAGTTTTGTTTTCTGTTTGAATATGCCTCTTGAAAATCGGATTTGACATCAAGGCGTACTTCAGGTTAATGTCATGCCGCATTGTCTAAAGCAAATTGTATGAAATTTGAAAGCTCTGAGCGCTGCGAGAGACGCCTTGGTTATGTAATTAAGCCAGTTACCGTAATTACCATAAAGATAGACAATCATTTGGCCTATTGAGGCGCACAAAGATGTGTAATTAAGATGCGGCCGGATATGAAAATTGACATGATTAAGCGCCGCTCTCTGCGCTGGTGGCATATAATTTGAATTGTTGCCGCTGCCTCTAAGACAGGTGCGCCCCAACAGTGTCAAGGGCATTCCGTGGAGTTGCTAATCAAAATTAGCAGACAATATGAAATTGACTTTCGAAGATTTAGCTGAAAAATATTTTCGCATTGTCAGGGAAAGCCAAAGCCAAGGAAGCCTAATGCACTTCACTGAATGTAACTGTGGCTGTTGTTGCTGTTGCTGTTGCTGTTGCTGTTGTTTTTGGCATGAATAAAACATTACGAAGGCGTTGCAATGCACCAAAAGAAACAATAACTAAAGGCGTTGCTGCTACCTCTCTGCTGGCTGCCATTGCTGCCGTGGCTGGCCGAGCGGTAATACGTCAATAACCGTTTAGCGTACAAATTGAAATTTTTATTAGTTACGGACGCCCGGGCAACGGCAGCAGCAGCAGCAGCAGCAGCAACAACAGCAACATTGAGTAAAAAGCAAACCAAAGCATTGGCCCGCCGGCGCTTCAAAAGGCAGGCAGCGGCTGCAGCTACTTAGACAGTTGCTGCGGGGGGAGCAGGCTGCAGTTGCAGTTGCAGTGGAAGCTGGTGTTGCTGCTGCTGTTGTCGGAGGAGCAGGCCAAGGAAGCCACACGAATGCCGTTGCCGTTGCCGCTGCTGCTGCCGCTGCTCGCTGAGATATCGCTGGAGATTATGTTTTGTGGCGGTAGCAGCTGCCACCATTGTTTTTGATTTTGTTTTTTGGTTTTTTGTGTTGTTGTCGCTGGCCTTTGGCTTGTATCGCGGCGCTGGCATCTGTGCGATGTGCAACACTTGCAGACAACTTGGCGCTCGTTTTTTGCCTAACTGTACATCAAAGTTCGGGTGGGTTGGCTGCTGAGCCAGGCAGGCGCTATGAAATTTGTTTATAGAAATTAGCCAGGCAGTCGCCTAGTCTGGCCACGCCCAGCCAGCGCTGTCGTATGCCTATCCGTTTATCAGCCCGCAGGTGATTAAGCCGTCGTTCATTTGCATGTGCATGTGTGTGTTGCCGCCTGTGTTTCCTGTGTGGCAACAAAAACAACAGCTGACGGCTGGCGGTTGTGCTGCATCCTGCTGTCATTTGGCTACCGCACTTGGGCCACCCCGCACATACAGAGTTGCCAGCCAGCCAGGTGATAATGTATTTGATATGTTTGTTGATTTGTGAATAATGCAGCTAGCATTCAATATTTGTGTTGCGTGGCAGCAATTGTTTGTTTTGTAATTTCCATTATTCCCCCTCGCCCAAAATGTCGGCAATTCACAATTGATGCACTTGACAGCCATTTTTATTTTTTGGCTAGGCCCGAACAAGGACGTCTAATTATAGTGGCTTCTAAGCCAAAAACTAGCCCACAGCTGGCTGCTTGTCTAATCGCCAGATCTGCAAGAACCGCACTCCAATCAATAGCAGAGCGGCACGCAATGTTGCAGATCTTTGGCAGCAGCAACAGTTGCTGGTAACAAACTGGGTTAAGTGCGGCTCTGCTCTCGACTTGCAATTTATGCATTTCGTGTTTACAGTTTTATGATTCTGTTGTGCCTAACAAACACTTTTTGCAAATAAACAAAACAATCAGCAGAACAAACGTTGCAACATTTTCGCCTCGCAACGCTTCGTCGCATGCGATCAAGGCCGCAGCAGCTTAGAGCAGCTGAGCGGAGCAGCTTTTAGCTTAAGTACTATAAATTGCAAGTTTTTTTTTTTTTTTTTGCAAACGGAAACGTGCATATGCAAAAGCACAGCCCACTTGTTGTTGGCGTTGTGGCTGCTGCTGCTGCTGCTGTTGGCTTTGCGTAATGAGCCGTGCCCAAAAATCTAAGCTTTGGTCTAGCTGGGCAGCTGGTGCTGCCTTTCACGTCGCGTCGTCAGGGTGTCTGGCAGAAATCTAATTAAATATTATCGCGCTAATAATCAACAAATTTACAAACTTTCTAAACCCACCTTTTTCTAGCTCTGTGTGTTATAAGAAATCGCTCAGCTAGGCTAATTATGAGCGCCTAATTACAAAGACGGATGCCACAAAAGTAACCACTGTGCTGTGCTGTGCTGTGATCTCTGCAAAAAAAAGCACAAGCTCAAGACAAAGCCAACTGACATTCAGTCCGAGCAAACTGGTTGGGCTGAGCGTTGCTGAGCTCTTTTGGCAGGGAACTTGAAAATGCCGCAGCTGACGGCACAGAATTATGATTTCATGAAAGCAGAGTCAGAGTCGCCGCGCGTGGCAAGCGGCAACTTTGCCCGCCTGACTGACTTTTCCGCCTGGCTTTGATTTATGTGGCAACTGTGACACGGCGGCAACGAGCGTTCTCTATAATTATCGTTATATAGTCAGTGCGACGGACGGAGCGGCGGGGCCATAGCTCGACTCAGTTAGACACTGTGGCGACTAAAATTATATTTCATATGCCTCGCCTTCATCTATTTCTATTCAGATAGCTATAATAGCATGTGAGTATGTGTGTGTGTGTGTGTAGCTGTGGTTAAAATCATTTAAGTAAACCGCATTTAGAACCGCAAATCAATTTGGTGGCTTGCAAAACATTTAAAAATCTATCTATCTATCTAGTCTGACAGTCAATCATTTATAGCGCATTAAGATGAGATTCTAATGTTTCAAAGACTTAATTAAAAATTACCTTAGACGTTTCGGTTAAAAGCAACTACAATAATTAAGTTAAGCTTTGGCTGCTGAGCATGGATTTCCACATCAGTGAAAATGCTTCTGGTATCCAATTTCCAAAATATAAATATACCTTAATCTGTATATATATATTATAGTATATACATATATTTTTTTTTCTAATGAGCAGTTCAGAAACAACCATAAATATTATTAGATAAATGCAAATTCTCTCGTCTTAATATAGAAATCTATTTTTAAATCATTGAATATCGCTGTGAAATATTTTTGATATTTAAAAACTATGTTTAGCTTGGGTTTATGATGACATTTTAGGGTATATGACTATCTGGCTCAGTTCAAAGTTTAATTAATACTTATATAGAAAATGAAAAATTAATTTGGTAATTCGAATTTGTTCTATGCACACAATGTGGACTATCTATTGGCGCTGTCAACAGTTCGCATATAGAACTGACTTCACGCACAATTGCTTGGCAGCGCTTGCTGTCAGCGGATGTGCTGCATGGTGGTGTGGTGGTGCGGTGGTGTTGGACTTAATGTTGTCAGCGGCGCATTTGTAACAGCTCATAGGCTGCACATTTCATAGCGGCTCTGAACTTAGCAGCCCCGGCAGATTCGCACTCTGTAAGATTTCTAGAAATATGAGCTTCCTGGAATGTGGCTGCCGTTGCTTGGGCTTGTGCTGCGCTCTGGTGTTGATAGCAGTTTTTTTTCAGCTGGGAGTTGGCGTCAAAATGCAGCACCAACTAACAAGCCATAAATAAAAATTACATGCAAAACAAAGCAACGTCCCTTGTTATTGTTGCTGCTGCTGCGGGCTGTGCACTGCTGAAATGAATAAACCAAAAGCAAAATACAGAAAAAAGAAAAATAAAACTGACTGAAACTTTTAATGCATCTCGATAAATGGGCTCGCATTGCTCGGGCGGGCGTAACAAGTACATAAAGGCAGAGCCGAAGCCAATGGGCCGCCGCCACCAAAACCAAAAAATTGACCCATTTATGCAGATTTCGTTGGCGAAACAATGGCCTGTATAACAACAACAACAACAACAACAATGACAACAATATAAACAACAACCACGGGAGCTGTGTACAGCAGCAAGTACTGCACGCTGGGTATACCCTGTGCCCCAGGCACGTTTGCTTTGGGCTATGCCAGGTTTTATAAATGCTTAAATATTATTGAGCAAATTCAATTCTCTGAAAGAAAGTATTTCCAGGCTTAAAGCCTTCCCATTCAAAAACCTTCACAGTCCCTATCATAAGAACCAAGGCAATGGTCCGATATGCGAAATTTAGGCCTTGCCAATCTATGAGTAGATCTTGATTTTCGTTTAAAAAGGTTCTTTAAATAACTTTATATTCATTAGGTAGGCAAAACTTATCTTTTACCTATTATAGTTTGAAAGCTCGTCTTCTGAGCACGCTTAGCCATTAATCATTCGTTCTTTCTGTATATTTAGCACCTTACTTTCTTCACTTTTACTCAGAATTCGCCTTAATCATGCACACTATCGCTTTTACACTTTCTTTTAAAGTCTCTCTCTATATCTCTGTCTCTCTGTTTCTCTCTCTCACACAACTCTTTGATTTGCTCTCAGTTTCCTCTCAACTTATCACTCTCTCTCTCCCTTTGATTCTGCCTCTGTCTATCTATCTACCTCTCTCTCTCTCTCTCTCTTTCTCTCTCTCTCTTCCTATCTTTGACTCTGTCTCTCCTCTCTCTTACATCCATACTCCTACTTTGTTTGATTCCCGTTTCTCTCTAGCTCCCTCTCAATGTTCAACTCACTCGCACCATTTCGTCCTTCTATGTGATTTGCATATCCTGATTTGAGTTATAATTGTGTTTGTCTCTCAAGCTTGCTGGGGTCAGCTTCAAATCGTATTTCACCTTGCAGAAGTGCGTGGTATGCGGCAGTCGAGTCAACTGCTCTGCTGCCGCATTGATACTTGTTGCCTTCCTGTGATGTTGTCGGCACACAGAATATTTAGTCATTTGTCATGTTGATTTATGCTCGTATTTACTCATTGGCGTTTAATGTCGTACAAGATTTTCACACGACTGGCGGTCAGTACGCAGCTCCAGCCCGCAGTTCGTTTGACCCAATGCTGCCAGTTGGCAACCTTGAGACCCGAGCCCAGAGGCTTGCATAAGCTGGTGCCCGCTCGTCAGCATCGACCGTTGGCCCTAACGGCAGCTGCTTGTCTCGATGTTTGCTCGTTAGCTCTGCGCTTGTTTAATTTACACATAGCACAGTTTTCAGCATGATCTGTAATATACATTATATATACTTGTGTGTACTTATTGACTTAAGCGTGACTGTTTGCGGAGCTATGTGTCTTCCTGGTCGTAAGTCAGTCTGTGGAAGGTGTCATTATGTGTGCTGCCTTGTTTGCTGTCTAGCATTTAGAATTGAAGGATCTTCCTCAATTTATGGCTTATCTGTTAGCCAAACAGCACTTAAAATTTATCGTATTTGCCTGTAAAAGTAACAAGTGGCTCGCAAGCGGAAGTACACACACACACAGAGAGAGAGAGAGAGAGAGAAAAAGGATCTTAAGTAAGCAGTCAGTGCAGAGCTGTCTACCTGTCTACCTGCCCACTTTCAGTGTATATAAATACACATTTTGGATTGTCATAGAACATGGCAGTAGCTATGCATCCGCCAGCAATTGCGTGCATTAATCATGCAATTGTTGCTGCTGCTACCAGATCTCAAGTCCGGCAGGTAACTGCGTCCCATCAATAAAGCTCGCAAGGCAATAGAAATGCTTTTGGCAATCCTTTGGAGCTGCGGCCACATGCGTGGGGTGGCGCTTGGATTAATGAGTGCGCCACGATTAGAATCAATTTGAATTAATGAACGTTTGAGACGACTTTGATTTTGTTTAGCCACAAACACACGCAGCAGGCAGTCGGCAAAAAAAAAAAAACAAAACGAAGTGAAACTGCCGAACAAAAACAAAACAAAAGACTTAGGCAACGAACTTGACTTAGAGGTTTGGCTGCCTTGACTGCTATCTGGCTGGCTGGCCTGGCATATTAATTTCACATGCCCCGGCTATAATGAAAAGCGATTTTATATTACCCGGCCGCCTGCGGTCGTTTATAATCAAGTTAAATGCGCGCGCGGCCATAAAAACTTGACTTATCAACCAGCGCCGCCAAATGGCGCAAATGCGTTTTGGTATCGAGCAGCGGCAGCGGCAGCGGCAGTGGCAGCAGGACTGTGGAGGATCGCAATATCTAAAGCGGGAGGGAGAGAGAGAGAGAGAGAGAGTGTGTGTGTGCGAGGGAGATGGTGTGACCATTAACAGAACGATGTCGCCATCATTGAGTGAGTGCGCGAGCATTGCCTTTTTTTATAGCAATTTTCACTTGGTCGTCAGAGCTTTGGCTTGGTCGGGGAAAACCCAGGCCAAACGATCGTACGACTTTATTGGTCAGCTACCCGCTGTGCGCTAATATATAACTATCGCTTATCGCTTTTTATTTGCATTATTTATGCAAAAGAGAAAGATATGTGCGTGTACACACACACACGCACACACACACACACACACACACACAGATACACACTTCTATATAAAAATATAGAAAACAAAATAAAGTTCATATCGATCGATATTCACGCACTTTTGCATAAAGCCACAATTCGTAGGCAAAAGACAGGAAAAGCTTCAGCTTATTATTATTCGCAAAATATTTATATAAAAACTTTAAAAATTTTATAAAATTCACGTTTGGTTTGAATGTTTTATATTATGCAAATAAAACTCTGTTGCTGCTGGTTCGGAATTGAAAAAAAAAACAACAATTTGATATAAACAAAGTTAAAAGTATGTAAAACATGAACTGGAATTTAACTAATTAATATTACAAATAAAGCAAAAGCTTGTGCCGCTGAGCTATGTCATCGAGGTGTTGAGTTTGCTTCAAGTATAAATTGAATATTAAATATAATTAATCATTTGCCATTCACTTGTTCACTTGTTGTAAATATTATAACTTGACTCATAATTAAAATTCTTTAAAAAATCGTTAAAGTTATATTCTTCAATTCGTAGAAAACTTTGATGTATTACTAGATAGAGAGGCAAAGAGTTGGAATACTTAGATATATGTTGCCAGGCGTCCAGAAGGCGGTCTTTGTGTAGACCTTATCCACAGAATGGGCATGAAGGACTTCAGCTTCCGTTCAGTAGATACTCCTGCATGTCCTGGGTGTGTCTAATACGCCATGAGATGGAAGTTCCACAAGCTTTTCTTGAAACTGGCGTAAATAATATAACTTGATTAGTAGTTTGCAGTCTAATTTATTAATGACCAAAAATTTTATTCTTAAATGTTTTTCACGGAGCTGATTTTTTCTTCGATTACTTGATAATGCTCAAGCTTTTGTAGATCTTTGTTACCCATAGATAAAAACGTGTAGGGTGGGGCCGTGCACACTCGCCACCTAGCCTTAACATGTCTTATTTGAAGAGATGCTCTGCTGACTCGGAACCCATTGCATGATTATTTTGTATTGCTAATTGAAGTTTCGAATTTCTCTAATAATAACATCAGTGCGGTTTCGCTGCTTAATAGTTAATAAAACTAAATCTATATTTAGCTTATTTTCGAAATTTTTCAAAAATAAATATGAAGTTTATAGCAAAGCGTAAACGTCAATATTTGTATGGATTATAATTTATCTTTAAGCAATACTCATTTTATAGTATTTGGCTAGTAATTCTACGCACATTCTATACACACGCTGCTTAAAAAATGTTTTGTTATATGTATTTTGGAAATGCTTTTTAAAATGCATTCTCTACTCTTAAAATTAAAAAACAAGATTAAAGATCTTGCATATTTTTGTATGGCACTTGGAGCCAATGAGCGCTGCTGTCATTGGCATTGAAAACTATTCAAAATATGCTCGAAAATATATCAGCGTAGCATCTTTTTGTTTTGATTTCTCGTGCTGGCTTTGCTTTTCATTGGAAATGAAAAGAAAAAAGAAATGAAAAAACGCGATCGATCAACATGCAACGCGGGTCTCGCTTAGATTTCAACACAATGGATCGTCAGAGGTTTCGATTTCAAAGACAGAACCCAGGCACGTAGCTGGTTTCAAGTTGGGGATTTCTGTGACGTTGATGCGCACCTTTGATAAGGATGTGGCCGCCGCTTAGCACACACCACGACGAAAACCAATAAAAAAAAATATAAAAAAACAAACAGAAAACTAAATAATTCCAAGCTGAGAGCAGACGAAAAGGAAGCGCAGTTGACACGGCTAATCCTGATGAATAGTCATCGAGCTGTGACTGTCTGTCTTCAACGTCTGCATGAACTGCAGGTCAAACGCAATTATTTGGTTAAAAATAACTATATTTCTTTGAACATTTAATTCCTTGATAATTAAATAATTTTGGTAACGATCAAAATGGTAATTGAGACTCGACTGCTAATATCAACTTATTTCTTACGTCTTTTTTTTGGTTGTTCATGAAGCGGCTGCGACTGCGACTGCGACTGCCGCTTTGGCTGCGACTGCGACTGCGGCTTTGGCTGCGGCTGCGGCTGCTGCTGCTGCTGCTCCGGCTGCAGTTGTGGCTCCGGTGATTGGGCTTGGGTTTGTTCTGTTGCAAGTAGTTCTGACGGCGATTGAATGCGCATTTCCGCAAGCGTAGACATGGCTTGAATGTTGTTGCTGCCTGAGTCCATGAGATCTGAACTGCTATGGCAACGCAACCCCAAATGCCCAAGCGTTAGGCATGGAGGATCGGGAATAAAATCCATTTCGATTGGAGGCGACATCGAACAGGACTTGACCAAATTTTTCTTTAAGTTTTTGGGCGCTGCTTTGACGCTCTTCTTAACGGTGTTTGTCTTTTTATTGGCACGCGCACAGGACACCTTACGCTTGCTAACAGCCGTGCTAGCAGGCCCCTTTGAGCGGGTGCATTTTGATTTATTTTTCAAGCCGGCTGACGAAGTCGAACGCCCAGTTGGCTGCGCTGGGCTCTTTCTTTTGTATTCAGTTAGCGGTAAATGAGGCAGACTTTTCGATTCTACTTGGGCCGTAAAGGCAAGGCGAGTCTCGTAGGCGTTGATGGCCAGATTGCGGTACTTATCCTTTTGCTGCTTAGTTAGAATGGTCCACATGCGCACAGCTGACTTGCGCATCATGTCGGACTCCCTCAAGGTCATACGAGTCTTTCCCTGATCCTCCAGTGCAGTCAAACGCACTTCATTTACAAAATTTTGAAATGGAATAGGCGACGCTATATTCCGCATAGCCCGCTCCAGCTCAGTGTTGAGCGTGCTGCGGGTGAAGGTAACACGCGGTTTCTTACCGGACAGCGTGTTCCAGTTGAAGCATCTCTTGATCGTCTTTATAACCCAAGACATTATATTTTCAATTTTTGAATAACTTTTTTCCGCAAAAATTAGAGTTGAGAAAAAAATAATAATGTATTGCTGTATTGCTTACAGTTCCGTAGTGAATGTTCAATGAGTTTACAATTTCATTTAGAGCAACTAAATGACTGGCATATCAAAGGTTGCTGCGTTCGACAAGCGAAAACAAAGAAACACAAAACAAACACTAAGCCCCAAGGCACACAGGGCACTAATCTAATTAAGACAATGAAAGTGTTAAGACGCCTTCTTGGAAATTGACACTTCGACAATGGTAGGAAAAGCCCCGGGTCATAAAACTGGCAGATAGGCAGATAGGCAGATAGGCAGAAAGGCGACGCTCTGATAAGAACTAATGATTTAAGACGACGATAAACTCTCGGATGCTGCAACAAGAGCTGCAACAGTTGCCTTGCGGCCAGCTGTGCACAGTGTCCCATAAAACGCAGGTCGCACCGAGAACACTGACTGAGTAGAGTCGTCGTTCCATGTTGCTTTATCGCCGCTTGTTAGCATTGGAAAGTGTGTAAATTTACACACAACGAAACACCGCAGGTGGAGCGGAGCTCTTCCATTTCGGTTTTACTTTCAATGATGAAAAGTTCTTTCAACCGTCGATTCTTTGAATGTTGCGACGCGCGCTCATACACTGGTTCCACAGCCAACAAGTTCGCTCATCGAAACGGTTAAGCACTGTTCGCTCTGTTAAGGCTATGGTAAGTTTATTTTCTGCTTTAAATTCATTTCTTAGATTCATTGAAATCATTATATCTTCTATTATTATATGTATTATTACTACTTTATATAGTTTTAAGCTATACAACTTCAGCGGACAGCATAAGTTATGCAGAGCCATATTTTAGCATACTTTAGCATACCTTAGCATTTATATTATGTTATGTTTGTAATACACAATATAACTATTATATATACATATAAATAAATATATAAATATGTATATATTTCCATGTTCCGTATCTCTAATTCCTAATATAATTCCTCCAGTTGTTAAGACAAAAAGAGCTTACAGCATGAGGCGCTGTTAAGTATAGCAGCGGTTGCATGCGTACGACTGGAACATGTTCGATGGCGACGCCAAACGATCGTGGTGCCGTTGCCGATTGGTTGCAACCGTTAGTCGGCAACCGCTTGCCAAACTGGTCAGACGTGCAGACGGGTCGAGAGATTAGTTATTGTCGCTGATTCAAACGGGTCTACGATTTATGAATGAGCGGCGCGCAGCGTGAGACAGACATATTCATACGGCCCATACACAATCGCAGAGAGGCCGTGTCCACACACAAGAACGTGAACGAAATTACAAAACAAACCGAAGAAAATACGATAAACAAGAAACACACGAAACGATAGCGCAGCGTAAAAGTTTATTAAGAAAGAAAACGTTTGTTTTGCTACAGCAACAGCAACAACAACAACAACAACAACATCGACACCATCAGCAACAACAAAATCGCCTTTAGTATAAACAAAAAGAAACGAGCGCGGAAATTGCAGTTGCAAACAAAACAAACGCTTCGATTGTCAAGACGCGGCGAACTCGGGTATTTTTTCGGCTTGAATTTCGCACAGCACAGCCCCGCCCCGCCCCGCCTTCCCGCCCCTCTAAAAACCAGCTACATACACACAAACGTAAAAAAAAAACAAGGAAAACTACAGTAAAATATTAAGCTAAATAGTGCGTAAAAATCTGTTTTCTGAGCTATTCGGTTCGTTTCGGTTCCGTTGCAACTTGCAACTGTATGTGTGTCTGTGTGTGTGTGTAAAGGAGAGCGAGAGAGAAGGAGAGCGAGAGCGTTCGTTTGTTTTTGTTTTAGATTACAAAATTCTCGCATAAGCCCCGAAAGAAAATAAAAACATGTTGAAATTGTAATCGAAATCGAAATCGAAATTGTTATGTCGAAAACGAGCGCAAAACAACAAAGTAATTGTGCGTAGTGTGAAAAGTGTTTGAAATTGAATTGGAAAAATTAAAAGGAAAAATAAATTGAAATTGCTAAAATATGTCAGATTAGTGAAACAAAATATACAAAATTACAAAAAAGAGAAAGAAAATTGTATTTGTGTGTTAAGCAGAAAAGCCCTCTCTAACTGTGTTTTTCCAACTCTCCTCTTGCACCGGAGCAGCTGCAAGCGCGTCTAAAAGGTACGTGTAAAAGTTAGTTTAGAGCAGCGTAGCCGACCCCATATATGCCGCTTATCATTGGCGGCGGGCAAACATTAGCTTATCTCTGTGCAGCCGCAGCAGCAGCACTGCCAACAACAACAACAATAACAACAACAGCAGCTGAAGATGGCAAAGTTAATGCAAGCCACATTTCCTAGAACAGAGAACATGTTAGAAGACATTTAGTTGTTGTCGCTATGTTTGCAGTTACTTTCACTCCAAAAATAAAAATTAACAACCAAACGAAATAAATAAATAACAAGCGAGAGTGCTGCGACAGCGAGTGCCAGACTGCAAGATACCCTCTAATCAATAATCATTTTTTGAGGGAGATCAAATATTATATATAAATATAAGTAAAAATAATATAATAAGTATAATATAATAATTATAAGTACTATATTATACTTGATCTCTGATACCTTTCGACAGTACTTGGAACTTTTGAGCTCTCCTAATCTTTGGAAAATATATATAAAAAATCAAGCTGAAATTTATAATTGTACTATTTCATGGAAATTTAGCAAAATACAGATATCTAATCAGCTGTTGATGTGGATTTCAAATCTTTGTACTGCTATTTATGGTTTATATTTCATCCATTTTCATAACGAAAATTTTAATTGGTGTACAGAATATATAGCAACAATACCATAAGATCTTTTTCGATTGACAAAATGTATTAGAAATAACTCATTTAATTCTTATCTTTCTTTTCTATCTGAAAGATGATCTTGTAGAAGTTGATTATACCCTCATTTACAATGGCTACAGGATATAAAAACAAAAAACAGACTCTACTCAAACCGGCATATGCCACACACACATTCACACTTACACACAACACACACACACACACATCACTATCGCAATTGGCTGTGCCTGCGCTTGCGTCTGGGTTTTGGGTTTTGGGTTTGGGTTTGGGTTTTGTGGTTGTCTCTCCTTTTTAGTCTGCGCTAGGCCGCTTTATCTTGTCAGCTCGCTGAGTGGCGGTGGCTCGTCTTGCCTGCTCGAGCGACTCCAAAATGATATAGTGATAACCTATATATTATATACAGTACACATGTGTTAAACAGCTAGTTAGTCGCATGCACTATCTATCTACTTCAGTCGTCTAGTTTCATCAGAGCGATCCAAATCGGAGCATGCACTCGCACTTGAGACAACAAACTGAGACTTTATCTGACAGCGTTTTCGACTATAGAAGGGGACAGTTTCGGCATCTCACATCACAATCACATAAATCACGGTTTTTGGATCTTTCATGTACGGTGAAGACTCGCTAACGTTGAAAAACAAGCTTCGCAAGACTAAATCAACATTCTGTCCAAGTTTTTAATGAAAAGATTTTCTAGAAATTCTCAATATTCAGAGCGTCTGCTGTAGCCTATGTATGTATATAGAATTATAATATTGCGATAAGGGTTTATGTTTTGTTTATTTTGTCAACTTTATATTTGAGTTGTGGTTGATCTTCACAACTCTCCGGTGTTTTGTGCTTTGTTGATGATATAATAAACACACATACAAACATACATTAATAAGCTGCGGTTCTCTGATTTGCATCGATGTATTTCCGGTATTATTATGCATGCGTCATCCCCCTTTTATAAAGCGCAGGGAGTTTAGTTCGATTTCTTTATTCAATTCGTAGCTATAGAATACAATTATTGATATGTATATGTATATACGAATATGCTTATGTATTTAGAGTGGCTTGCGCATTTTACACCACCGTAATATAAACTGGTTTTTTTTACCTTTTTGTTTATACTCCACATATGCTTATATACCTACAATTATATATCTATATATCTATATCTCTATATATGTGTATGTGTATATAAAGCTATAAAGAAACACTTGTGCGTGCGAGCTGTTTAATTTAACGGCAAACTCGGGGTAAATAAAACTGAAACAACATGGTTTGTGCTTATATTACTGTTTGCCCCGATTCGGAAAAATGAGACACAGCTGATAAGAGAGCACCTGAAGTATCGCCAAGTGTTATTAGCAGAATCCTTGAGGCAACTTTTTTTCAATTTCGTTTTCTTTTTGGTATTATTAACATTTTGAACTTATAGAATATACAATTATTTAGAAAAATATTGATCAAATTTCAATGCAATTATTTGTTTATCGATTCTTTATTTACAATAAGGTTTGGCAAAAGATATATAATCTGTAACTTTATTCTATTGCACTTACTTTTCCAATTAACAGAAATACAAAAGTAAGAAAGATATTGAGAATTTAACTGGAATTGCTACAGATGTTACTCAAATCGCTTTCTTTCCATCTGTCTGCTGTAGAAGTCTTCTGGGTTTATGAGCAGGTTCATCAATTTCATCTGTGATAAATGTCGTACAAGAATTTACATAAATACCCTACACAGCTGCCAGAACAAGTTGAGTTGACAAAATGATTTGTATGCCATAGTCGAAGTCGTAGTCGTTGTCGACGTTGCTGTTGTCGTTGTCGTCGTCAGTGTTGGCAGATGTTGTTGTTGCCATCGTCATCAACGAGAGGCGACACTGAGCGCCACCCTGAACTTACAACCTAAACAAGCAGCATAGCTACATAGCTACATAGCTACATAGCTACACAGAAGGAGATGGATGCAACAATATTCTAACCAAAAACAGCAACTAATTCCAAACAATGTAAAGTATTATTTATTTTTAACTGAGGTCATCGGCGACGTCGTCGTCGACTATTACAACGATGCCTCCAGTGAACGAACATTCGCCTCAGCTCTCTCCTCCTCTCCGAGATTCGTGTGTTGTTCTTATTTCGAGTTAATGTGCTCGTGTTGTTGTTTCTGTTGTTGTGGCTGTTTTTCAGATGTTGAACTCGAACTCTCACCAAATTATGCCACACAACGTTGCCTGCCCTGAGCGTTGAGCGCTGAGCGCAGAGCGCAGAGAACAACAGATCCAGACCCGAGACCCAATGCTCATTGCTATAGCCGAACGCCATAGCCAGAGCTATTGCGAGTGCCCGGTGGCGTTGTGGAGCTCTGGCCGGGGCCAACAAACATTATTTGAAATATTTATGCTTGACTTTTGCGCCTCAATGACTTTTGAATTGCCTTGCCTTTGGCTGCCAGTTTTAACACACACATCACACGCACACACACACACACACACACACTCGCATGCACACACATGTGTGCTGGTTCTGATGCGTTGCTTGTATGTATTTTTGTTTTTCTTTTTATTTTTTATGCTCCAGGGCCTAGGCCTAGGCACATATGTTGCCTCAAATTGCAAGCAGATGAATTTGTGCAGCGGGATTTTCTCCTCGTAGCTCGTTGAGTGTTGAAACTTTGTCAACATCTGCTTAGGCATGTTGAAAAGAAATTATTCAAGAAAGTACTCAAAAATAATTAAAACAACTGAATTTGATTATAATTATAAATTGGCTTTAATTAAATAAAATTCATAATTGTTTTTCAGCTTTATGTAAATGTGAAAATTTACTTAAAAGAATAGGAAAAAATATGTTTCTTTTGTATATTATTTATTTTTGGTATAGATGTTGAAAACAAATATGAATAGGTAAAAGTGCTGACCATAAAAATTATAATATTAGATTTTTATTTTTATATGACCGAGTTGTAATCAAAATTAAATCAGGATCCAACTTTGTGTTTATGACTCAAGAGTTGCTCAAATAGTTATATATATTTGTAAAACTCTTTACTTTAGAGCTATTTTCCATTTGTCGACGTTAGATAAATAGTTTTCAACTAGGGAAACGAACAGTCAACAACTTATGCTAAAAAAAACTAATTAACATGTGAAAATGATGCAAGCGAACTTTTATGACAAAGCTATGAACACAGATGTATATATATATATAATATATATATATATATATATATATATATATATATAAATGTATATAAACCACGGCGGGAGGCTTTCGCTTAAAGAAACTAAGCAGAAGAGAGAAAAAAACACACACATACAAGCCAATCAACTGAACGCACTCATTAAACACACATTAGACTGCATTTAATTTGTCAATATTAGCTCGTCTTTGGAGCGAGCCTCGTTTGGTGGCTGGGAGAAATGCCCTGATCGGTTCTCAGGCCACACTTTTCTTTTCTTTTAGCCATTGGAAAGTGAGGCAAGTAACATAACAGCAATAGCTCTGCACGACACACGACAGACTGACAGATGGACAGACGGACAGCCACACAGCATGTCTGGCTAAATGCCTGGGTCTCTATGTTGACCTTTTCACAGCTGGAATCATCTTTCACATTACTATACAGTTCTGCTTTTGCTCTCAGACTGGTCTGAGCTGCTCTGCTCTGTTGCTCTGTCTCCCCTCTCTGGCTGGTCCCCATACATTTGACGGACCATTGCTCGTGCGCTTGTCAATTTCTGTCAGTTGCTTGTCAAAAAATTTGTTTGGTTGTAAAATGCAGTGAAAATGTTAAACAAAAAAAAAAAAAAAACCAAAATAATAATAAAAACTACAAACACGATTTTCATGCACAACTAAAGCGCAACCACCACCACCACCACCACCATAACCACACAAATATGATTGACGAAATGGGGGACTGACGAACGAAGCTAACGAAGTCCATGTGGAAAATCGTATTGTAAAAACACCCTGCCTGCATAATTAACCTTTTGCTAACCAAGCTATTATGCATATTTGCCATACCTGCGATATCTATATGCACACATCCCCCAACTAACCCCACCTGTCGGCCTGCCCTTTGTTTACAGCGTAATTTGTTTATGTCCATATAGGTGTATAGGTGTATATATAGGTAAATTTGAAAATGCAAACAATCACAACAACCGTGCTACGCAATCAAGCTCAAATGCTGACTAATGCTCATCCACACTAAATATTTATACAAATATATGAATTTATTTGTATATATAGACTCTAAATAAGGGCCGTTCTGTCGGACACGTAGTGTCATATGGGCATTCCCTATATGCGGCGCAGTTATTTGCCAGTTTGTCAATAACTGACACGTCTCTGGTGTAGGTGCCACAGTTTTGATCGTGGGGCATGTTTACAACGAGGCAATGGTGAGGGCAGAATGGCGCCAAACTTAACAAATTTGACTGTAAATTAGCATACTTAATGAAGATCATTATGAAATTAAATTATAATTTATATAAATTTTTAACTGACAAACAAAAGTTGTCGCAGCTTTATATGTATATACATATGTACATATATAAATAAATAATATTATTTAAATGTTATGCGCCAAGTGAGCTAATCGCAAGGCGTTCAATTGCTGGCAATTATTTTCGGTCATAATTAAGTGCAATTAATTTTGCATAAAAGCGGAAATGGAAAATCGCTGTACGCTGAGAGCATTTCATTGATAATGGACGTCGAGCCGAGCTGGGGTAGGCTGGAGGGGCTGCTGGGGCAAAAGTATTTCTTAATGATAGACATTTACTTTTTATGCGAGCGCGAGGTGTGTGTCTTAATGGAGTGAAATTTGTGGTAATTGAGCGCGACGAGCTTTGACTTTTGGGTGCGCATTTGATGAATCTAAAGTGAATTTTTGGCAAGCAATCTTTTTGCTGCTTTTGATATGCTTCAGCAAACTGGGCTGCTTGAGCTGCTGTTGCTGTTTTGGCTGTGGCTGTTGCTGTTGCTGTTGCTGTTGCTGTTGCTGTTGCTGTTTGCTGCTGCTGCATTTGTTATGCAAATCAAGTGCCGCCATACTTACATATATATAGTCAAATAGATACATACATAGAAGAAACTAAAACGTCGTCGGAGCCGGCCAGACCAGACCAGGCCAGAGCGGGCCAGGCTAGGCACAAAATTGAAATAAACTGAAAATGCGAACTGGTTGTGTAGGCAGCACACGTACAAGGTCTTCAAATATGGCTCTTTTTTCTCAGCTGTTGCTGCTGCTGTTACCGCTGTTGTTGTTGTTGTTGTGTTTTTTTTTCTAAACATATTTCTTCTACATAGTAGTTTGAAGCGTGTGTTGTATCTTACTAGACGCTATAATAGCATTAATTTACCATACGATTTCATATTTATGGCCATTGTACGCTGAAATGCAATTCTGTTTTTTTTCTTTCAATTTTTTGTTTATTTCAATTTGTGCATTTGCTTTTTATTGAACTGCCCTCTGTTCAGCTGTGTGGGTGGTTTGTTGACTTGTGCGCCACATATTTGATTTTTAATTAAGTTTGTTTTTGTCGCTTGCATGTTTGGCTGCTGTTCCGGTTGTTGTTATTGTTTCTAGTTTCCTTTTCAATTATTGTTGATTTTTTCTTGAAGAATCATTTTAATTTAATATGATATATTTTTCTGCTGCCCGTTTTGCTGAAAGAACGTGTGAATCAGCTGTCGTGATGATTATTGCCGATATACCAAATATAAATACATAAATATATATATATATTTGCTTATATATATACTTGCTCATGCATACAGATATAGATAAGTTCTCGAACACGTTCACATCCACATTACCCTGTGTCGTGTGTATTCCTATCTCTCTCTCTCTCTCTCTCTCTCTTCTCTCTCTCTCTCTCTCTCTCTCTCTCTCTCTCTCTCTCTCTCTCTCTCTCTCTCTCTCTCTCTCTATCTAAATGGATGATTAATGCCTAGTGTTGGCGCCTTCATAAAAAGTTATTGCATGATCTATCTCTATCGATAAGGCATATATGAGAGTATATATATAATGTATATGCGAAGATGTTGCCTTTGAAAATTATGATTAGCTGTTGATTAGAAATATATAAACGTTCAATTAGCTTTTAATATTTCTTTTAATTTTCTGATTGATTGCACTGATATTGATATTAAGTTTGCATTCCCCGATTGCATTAAGCGACATCTACACCAGAAATTTTATATTTGTTTATAATATTTCTACTTTAATTTTTATATTTCTTTTATTTGTCTTTAAATGTTGATTGTTAATCATTTCTTTTATTCTTTGCAGGTACGTGCTATCAATTATCCCTCATGCAAATAATAATTCTAGAATTCTAAAAGCAATTCTGAATCGTAAGTAAAGTTCGACAAAATAAGCAGAAATATTTTTCTGTTGCGCATGCACATTCACATTAACACATGTCGTCGCTTTTCCATGTTTTTGTTTTAGTTGAAAAAAAGTAAAATAAATAAAAATCAAAATAGTAACGTATAAGAAATTTCCTAAACGTGCATTTTATGAAAAAGTGCTATCAACAGCACTGGCCAAAAGCCAGTAGCGCCATATGCCATATGCAATTCGACTGTCTGCCAAGTGCACTATGAAAAGCAAGGCGAAATTTTACAATTCTTGGCTAGCCGATTCGAATGATCATTATCGTGAAGATGATGATGATTATGTGTTTTGTCAATGACGTAATTGTCAAGCTGCCCCAAATGTATAGCATAGTTTAATTAGAATATATAGTGCCCCAGTCTGACAGTATTAAACGCCGAGTCAAGGGACTCACACTCAATATGCTCACTGTGCACTGTGTGCTTTATCAGCAAACGGTGCGAATTAGTCATCGGTTGAGTCAAAAAAGAAGCAAAAAGGGCAGAACATTAAATAAACAGCTGAATGAGCCGCACGCATTGCTTTTGCTTTGATGTTCGTTTTGTTTTGTGCTTTGCACTTTTTTCGTTGTTGGTGCATTTCCTTTCCGCCAGCAGTTCCTGTGGTCTGGGCCAGCTCAGAACTCCATTAGGCATGTTAAGTACATTTTATCAGGCGGCAGTCAATATACCAACTGACTGACTGCCATTTTGGGAACTGTTGTCTGTTGTCTGTTGTCTGTGGTCGGTTTCTCGGTTGCTCAGTTTGTCAGTTTGTCAGTTTGTCAGTTCTCAGTTCTCGCCTCTTGGCGATATGCAGCCACTGCATGAATGAAGCAATGAATGAGTTCATCGGCGTCAGCATTTGCCATTTTTGCCGGCTGTGTTTTGTTTAACCAAATAATAAAACAGACGACCAGTCTTGTGGCTTTGGACTGCGTGGGGTGTCCAACTGACAACTTAGTCATCGACAACAACGCACATCATCACCATCATCATCACCATCATCATCATCATCATCATTATCATGATCGCGTTTGGGTCTTACGAGGAAACGCAGCGTTGCAGAGTTGATTGCACTTTGTCAGCGTTGAATTGATAAGCCCACTGTTTAGTTTCTTCAGCGCACAGCAGCCCAGGCCTAGACAGCCAGTCAATGGAGATAAGAGAGCTCACTCAGTTCGTCTGCTGGCAGAAAAACATTTTCATTTTGATTTATTGCATGTAAATTTATGGAAATTTACTGCGGCCCAAGTATGTTGCCCCGCAAACAGAACCGACCGAACCGAGGCTGAGCTGAGCCGAGCTGATCTGAGCTGAGTTGAACCATGCTCATGGCTTGATAAAGTGTAATACAAGCCAATAGTTTGTTATTTATACACCCAAGTGCTATCTCAGTGTATGTGTGTGTATGTGTGCCAGTGTGTGCGACCAATTGCAGCACATTCCAATTTTATTATATCATGTGCTCGCAACATTATCGCATATGGTGCGGCTACACATTATCGCCTGAGTTGGGCTAACCCCCTCGTATCCCCAGCAGCTCGCCAGTTAACAGCTCCCAGGTCTCCGTTCGTGTGCAATTCTAGTCTATGGACGGTATGTAAAAACAAGTTGTAGAACAAGTTTCCAGACGCCTTTTCGTTTCGTCTCAGCTCACGAACAATGTATCGAGTACTCGTAATATCTACATATACAGAAGACAAGTCTTAATTACCCAACATTTGTTTGTATTTTTATTAAAATTGTTCACATTTTTGCTGTATTGTTTTTTATTTTCGTTTAATTTTTGTTGCTTTTTTTATATATTTTTTGTGCGCCTGCGGCGCTAATGAACTGGCTGTCTTGTTAATAATTATTAAAATTTTTGGTTTGTTGTAGTTGTCGTTGTAGTTGTTGTTTGTGTTTTTGTTTCAATTTTTTTTTTTTGTTTGCTGCTGTGGCTGCTTTTAACGCGTTCAACTGGATTTTGAATTGATTTCGGCAATTAAAGGCCTCTAAATGAAATTGAAAACGCTGAAAGCTACTCGCAAGTGCGCCAAAAACAACAAAATAAACTGAATAAAAAAATAAACGTTTCAAGTTATTATAAATATTTTTGTGAGACACTCGAGCGCTGTGATTGATGGGCGTTCAAGCAGCGTCAGCAATTGTTATACAAAATTATTTAAAAAGAAGAGAAGAAAAAAATGACAACCAATTCTGTAAGCAGTCTTGGACGCATAGATGCTCTCTATATATATTATTGTATTATATATTAAAGTTTTACAAAATATTTTATTAATATTAATAGAATCATTTCATTGGGTAGTATATCGAAAAAAAGTATTAAAAAAAATTAATTTACCAATTTAAAAATATGTATAATTAGAGAAAAGTTGATTGAATAACTTTTCAGTTTCAGTTTATAGGGTATACAAATTACTTACATTCATATCTATAGACATTTCTGCTTCGCTTTGTGGTTTTGGCAGCACACGTGCGTGGCTTAAAGAGTCTTTCGGCCCTCTTATCACTGACCAAGCTTCATTCATTAGGCGCTGATAAACAGTTTCCAGTTCTTTTTATTTTGCTCTTATGTCGATTATCTACAATACACTTTTGGGTATGTATGTGTGTTTTTCATAGATAAAGAGGGGTTTATTTCAGAGTTTTTTCTACACATATTTTCCTCTGTGTTTGGGTTTTTTTTTTATTTTATTATATCGCTTTGATAAAAAAGCTGGTGTTTTGTATATGCGACTTAATTAGTTTGCTATGCCTACGTGGGCAGCAAAGCTGCCACGACCGGATCTCTTGGCTAACATCGACAGCGACTTGTGTGAGAGTCGACAAAAAAAAGAAGAAATTAATTAGAGACGCCGCACCACTGATAAGCAAATAAACAAACAAAAACAAACAAACGTATGTGTATCTGTAAGCGTGTTCCAAACAGATTTGGTAGCCGAAGCAAGTAGCTAAGCCATGCTCCAGGTAGAACTTTCTTCTGATTAGCTTATGAGTGTGGATATGCAAGTGGGTCGCCCGCCAATAAAAGAAAAAGTAAACCCGATTTCATATTTCAGTAATACGGCTACCCATGGCTAGCATAAGAAATTAGACGATGTCACCAGAAATTAGCTTTCATTTCGTGTAAACAATTTGTATGTAATTTGTGCGGCAGGCATTCAAATGTTTAGACTCTGCTGTCTCCACATGTGCGTCAGCCTTGAACAATTGCCAAAATTTGCCATGTTGCTTTTATTTTCAGTGCTAAAGACGCCACAGAATACATATAGAATAGGCAAAGGCGTCTAAAGCAGCCTAGTTGTTGATTTTGAGCAATCAAAATTTCTTTATATTCATCATTTTATACTTGTGGATATATGTATGTATGTATATATTTATATAAATATATATATATATATATATATATGTATGTATTGTATAGGCAGGTCTGATATTTAGTTAGGAGAATCGTAAAAAATTATATGAAGTCCGAAAGGCTACAAAAGTCGCCACTTATAAATACTATAATAAATTGGTTAAGGTCGAATCGGACATAAATCTATGAGGCAACAAAAAATTAGTCGAAATACAAAATATCAGTGAATGAATTTGTTGTTATTATGTTATGTCAACGGAATCCGAAGATACTTAAATAGAATACCATATCTATGATGTGGCGTTTACAAACTGAGCTGTCGTATTTTTCATATACTTGATGAATGTAATCATGGGTTTATTGAGGCCTTAAACGTACTCGCACATATGCTTACACACGTACATATATAGATGGGTAGATTAAGCCTCACCTGTGACGTCAGATGGTGTCAGCTGTAGCTGTTTTCGTCCACAGCGCCTGTGCCATAAATTATGTAGAGTTTTATTTATAAGAAATATGATTTACAGCACAAGTGCATAGGGCGACTATGTAAATATATTTGCATGCCGACAAGTCAATCACTACCATATGACGCTGATTAATTTAATCGCTGACTGCAAGCGCCGAAGCCAACTGGATGGAAAAAAAGATGATTGTAGGAACATTATTTGCGCTGCCTCATTATAGAATTTATAATTAAATGCAATTTTTTACACAGCTGCGAGGAGCACTGACCAGCGCGCAACTAAGCGATGCGATTGAATGCTGCACACACACACACACACACACACACACACACACACACACACACACGCAGTGCGTCCATCAAATAACCGCAAATGTAATTATTTTTTTACAAAATGCGCTCGATACGCTCTGTTTGAAATAAACAACGAAAACAAATGATTAGATGCGAAAGCCATGATGATGATGTTGTTGTTTCTGTCGTTGTTGTGGTGCCTTATAAAAATGGCTAAATAACAAGCCACATACACACACATATGCACAGTAAATGTGCGTGTGTGTGTGTGTGTGCATGGACAATGTAACAAACGCGTTTGCTGATAGACGACGCACTGGCCGCCTGAGTGACCATTACAAATGTTCACTTAGCCGGGGCATAGATATGACCACTAAACTCAAACCGTCGCGACTCCTAAAAGAAAGATACTCTACTCAGCGGAAATTCCGCATGGTCTGCCGCTTGCCGTTTGCTGTTTGCAATTTTAGTATTTTTTTTTTGGTGTCGTTGTTGATTATTTCTACAAAAGCCACTAATGGATTTTGATATGCACAACACAGCAGCTCACACACACACAGACACACACACATACACATCTAAGCACGCATTTCTATTAAGATGATGCGCCTTGGCTAGTGGCCACTCTTCAGTGGCTGCCAGTCGACGCTTTAAGTTGCTACTTTTTATGCCTGCCGCGTGGCAAGCGGCTAGCGGTGTGCGGCATGCGGCATGTGGCATGCGGCATGCTAGATAAAGTTCTTGCGCTTTTCGTGAAAGTGCAATCGTTAGAATGCGGACTCTGACTGCTTAGGGGCTAGTGAGGGGATAGCGACTCGGGGGATGAGGCAGAGTGAGTGGTACGTTGGCCCGTTTAATTATCAAAGACATTTTTCTCAACGGCCATCATTTTGGGCTTGGTCCGAGCGCTGATAATGCAGCGCAGAGGAGTGGCTATCTCTGTGTGGCAGTGGTCGTGCCTTGGGTCCGGCTTCGGTTCGATGTATTTAAGGCGAGGTCAAGCCAACGGCAGCGGCATTAGCTGATGAGCCAGACGCCCTGTCAGAGAGTGATCTAATGCGCGATCCAGGAAACGCTCCCAGTCGCCAGGCTATTTGCCAAAAACAGCAAATAGATGCCGGCCAGACGCAGAGGCCAGCCGTAAACAAAGCCAGCGGCTGAACTTGCCAGCTATGGGTTAAACATTAAATGCCAGGCACAACAGCAATATGGCAAATACAAAGGGCTGCCAGTTGTGTATGTCGATCGGCAGCAGGGCGTGGGTGCGGTGCAGGGTGTGCGGGGTGTGCGGGGCAGCGTAACCAATGTCTAAACTAATGGCAGCCGCGCTGCCGTAGCACGGTTCAATGAATTACTTCATTAGTGCAGGCGTGTTCCGTGTGGCATGCGTTGGTCGACGGCCATGTATCTCAAAGATACACGCCAAGCAGCCAGGCAGCTACACAAGCGTCTGTCTGGCTGTCAGACAGCGCCGCCACCGTTGACTTTGCGACGTTGCAACATTGCGAGTGGCAAGTTCTGTTCTGTTCTGTGCTGCTCTGTTCTTTTTTCTTTTTAGTCTCTCCAGGGCTCACTCACACAAGTTGGTCGCGTCAACTGTGCGTGGAAATTAGCTGCTGTTGTGGACTCCTGTCCTGTTGCGGCCCGTTGGGACGTAGGACTTCTCCAGTCTATCAGCCTTAATTGCGGAAGTTATGAGCATGGAATTTTAATTATTTCACTCGACTGGCTGCTGTCGCGCCGAGCCGTTGATGCTCTTGCATTGTTAGCTCGTTTACAGTTAGTCGGTGTCAGAGAATGTTTTTCTTTTTTTTTTCTCTGCTTTTTCGACTCTTAGCAAACATCCGCCGCGAACCTTTTTGTGGCTAGCAGCTGTAGCTGCGGCTTCAACTGTTTGCATTCTTCATTTGTGTGGCGGTGGCGGTGGCGGCGGCGGCATCGTCTGCTCGTGTGGCTTAGAAAGTGTCAAGTCAAATGATTGCATTGTAGCTGTACCCAATTTTCTCCATATTTAGTTCTAGACATTTCACCAAACGTGACACTTTCAAACGCTTTCAAATGTCGGACGGCCATGACGATTTCCCAAATAACTCGCCTGCAGCATGTAGCTTAACCCAACAGCAGCAGCACTCTGATCCAGTCATGTGGCTGCTTCATTCTTGGACTTTCTGTGCCAAGCTAATTTGTTATAAGTGCGCGTTGTTTACTTAGTTGTTGTATCTGTCGCAGCAGCAGCAGCAGCAGCAACAACAGCAACTTGCGTTGGAGTTGCCTTCTAAAGGCCAAGTGGCTCCAACGCATACACAGTCAGCCGTCAATTCTTCAGTCCGTCAGTCTGGCAGTAAACTTCCTTGCTTGTTTTCAAATGCAGGCAAACAAAAGCAGCCAACACAAAACTGGCTAAGAGCAGCCACTGCCCAGCTGATGTCGATGTTGCTGCTGCTGCTGCTGCTGCTGCTGCTGCCGCTGTGAGTGCCTAGCGAGATGGATGGAGACGTCGTTTAAGATTAAGACGACTTCTTTTTACAGCTGCGACGACTGCAACGTTGTTGTACTTGGACTTTGTTGCTGCAATAGTATGTGTGTTGCTGTTGCAGAGGTGAGTGATGATGATGAATGTGTTACAACGAAGGTTAACGACTTTCAGCTTTATAAACAACAGCGCCAAAGCAGCAGTTGCAACAACAATGCAACTGAAAACAGCTGATAGATAGATAGCAGACGCAACACAACAATTGTGTTTTGTATTAGCTGGGCAAGAACAGACCTCAGACAAGAATATGCTTTCCAATCAACATGCGTGGTAGCTAATTAAGTCACCAACTGGCTAATAATAAGTGCAGTCAAGTGGTTTTAGTTGCAATTTAAATAAATGCGACAGGCTAACGAACTGCTTTAACTGCTAGCTAACCAGTTTGGCGTTTGGCAAAAAAAGGAGCGTTTTAAATTTCAATTTGTTGAAGAGTCAACGTGTTGTCAATGCTTGCAAATACAGCTGCTGCCTGAAAGTTCTTCTTTCTCAACACACACACACTCACTCTCTCTCTCTCTCTCTCTCTCTCTCTCTCTCTATCTCTCTCTCTTTCTCTCAATCGCACCTAACAACTAAATTACACTTGTCTGCATGTTAACAATTTACTCACATACACACAGCGACTTAGATGCAAGCAATAAATGTAGAAGTGATATCCAACCAAACGAGCAACACTCAACTGCAGTCAGTTAGTCACTTTGGCCAGTCAGTTTGTCTGTTGGCATTGGCTTGGGCCAAGATTGCAATGAGGTTAGCAGCGCAATCTGCTCAAATATAGATAGCTAGTTAGACGCCTGGCACAAACAAACAAACCAACCAACCAACTAACTAACCAACCAACCAACCAGCCTCTACCAACTGCCAACATGTGTAGCCATGTTGCAACAGCAACAACACCAGAAACAACAAGACGGCCTGTTTCTGCTTCTGCAGCCGCTTGGCTATTCTAATTGCGCACAAGCTTAGCAGCTTTTAGTTACTTTGTAGACTTTTAGCTGCCATCAAACTGGCGTCGCTCTTGGCCAGTTTACGGCTTTTGCATACAGATACGTTTATGTATGTATAGCTGCAGCAGATAGATTAACACATGTATAGATACTGTGGACAGCTGTGCTGCTCATTTATGCAATTGGCTTAAACAGCTGTTATTGTTGTTGCTGTTCCTGTTGCTGCTGCTGCTGCTGCTGCTGCTATAAATTGCCAGCCAAAGTGTTGCCCAATAAATGTTCTATTGAATTTTGCAACACCTTGTCTAAAAAAGGTTAACTGACTAACTGTTCTGTCAAAATGTTGCGCCTGCCCACGTTGTGTTTTTGTTTTTGTTCTTATTTTCGGTCCGGTCCAAACAACAACAACAAATCTCCTGCATTGCATGTGGCATGAAATTCAGTTGAAAATAATGACACACCCGTTTCAATTTATAGTTGCTGTGCGTCGCTCACACACACATGCTTACACTGGAGATACACATCTCTCGCGCTCATACATAGATTTTTCACTTGAAAACAGAATGAAAATTGCTGAACTGTAACCATATGTGGCGACCGTGGCCGCCCGGCTGATTTCATGCTGCTTTATGGCTAAGTCAACTTTATACCCTGACTTTTGAGCTGAGCTCCATGTGATGAGTGTGCCTTATGTAACTGTGCACAGTGCTCATTGGAAGGTCTTCGCACAGATCTTGAATTCGTTTCATTGAAATTTCATTTAATTATGCTATAAAAACGTTACTGTTAATTGATTTCTGCAAATATGTCATTTTATTATTATTATTATTTTTGTTGTTTTAGTTTTAATGCATATTTATTGTATTTTGAGTTTGTTTTAATGCCCATTTGTGCGGCTGTCTATAGTGTTTATAGTTTTCCTATTGGCTTTTCATGCCCCACTTTGGACTTAAATCATTTGCCAAACGACCGCCCACAATTTATTTGCTTTGGCGATGTTAAAAAGGTCAATTACAACTTATTGCCAGCTTTTCAAAAACCCATCAAATGCTCGACGTTTGCCGTTACGCTCGCATAGCTACCACAGCTGGCATGGGTCTGGGGGTCTGGTTCGGTCTGGTCGAGTCTATGGACCATGTCCTATGATCGTACAATTTTGATTAGCAGCAAACGACAGGCGACGTCAACAATTTAATTGCACATTTGCATTAGAGTGGAAAGCAGAAATGCGCTCCAAACCTGAGTCTGTCAACCGGCGGGGGCTTGGCGGGGCCTAGAGCTACTGCTGCCAGCTCCTGGCAAGCGGTTTCCATTACAATTGCAAAGCGCAGGCCAGGTTTGATTTCTTAATTGTCGCTAAATGCGGGGCTGCCAAACATTGTTTTGTCGTCGTCGTCTGGGCCGCATTATCGTCGATCATTTTGTTTGCAATGAGTTGTTGTAGTTTGTTGTTGTTGTTGCTGGGCACACGAAATGAATGTTTGAGCAGAGACACAGCTGTAAAGGAATTGGTGAACGACGATCATGGTGGTAATTTCAGCAACGGCGGGCACAGAAATGGTAATGGAAACGGGAACGGGAACGGGAATGGGAATGGGAACGGGAATCGGAATGGGAATGGGTATCACAGCGCAATTGTCATGGCAGTTGTCAGTTGCTGGTGGTGGTGGTGGTGGTGCTTTTGTTGTTGTTGCTATTGCTGCTGCTGGTTGGGGTCGTATTTTAATTGCTTCAATTTTAATTTATTTTTATTTTGCTGCCACTCTCGCGTCGCTTGAGCACTTGAGCTAGGCATTTTTGGCATGCTTAGTTGAAATGTTTTCGGTTTATATACATATATATAAATAATATATATATATATATATATATATATATATATCTTTATATATACCCTCATATGATATGGTCTGATTGTGTGCAAGTAATTGAGCTACCTGCATAAGTTGCGTTCGGCCACGCAACAAGAGAAGAAAAGGAAAACATTTTATCGCACTGTGTCAGGGGTCACATTTTTGTTGTGGAGTGTTGATAGATGTCTCGCATGCTGTTTAAGTTTTCCATAGCGGACCAATAAACTATGCTTTAATTATGCGCGCTTTAATTTATTTCGATTCGTGCTTAAGCCTTAGTTCGCACCCACTCTACTCACCGAATACGTTTTTGGGTTGTGGCACGCTCATAATACTTTCACTACTTAAAACACAAAAATAACTTATATTTGGTAATTTTTGGCTCACTTAATTTACATTTAAATATAATTTTCGTTTTTGGCTTTTAATATTTTTGGGTGCCTGCCGTCAATTTCTAATCTCTTTTGGCTGCCCGTTGACATCAAAACGCAGTTTTCAAAGCATTTTTTTAATCGTCAAACTGTCACATAAACTTTACATTTTATTTGACAAGCGCGCTTGGCATACACAAAAATAAAAAAAAGACAAAAAAGTCTCTAAGCAAAATGCGTACAACAAATTTCTTTTCGATAACGTGCACAAATACAAAACAAAAACAACAACATGAGAGCCAGTGCGAGTCTGGCACTCGCCAGCGTCAGCGCCAGCGCCAGCGCCAGCGGCTGCTGTTGTGGCTGCGACTTGAAAGCGCAATGTGGCGTATACGCAATGTGACAAGTTGCTCTCGTGGCACATTAGTTGAAATTATGACAATTTTCCTAATACAATAATTCAAATTTATTTTCGTATGGCGGACAGCTATTGGTTCGTTATTATTAATTCAATTTGCTTTCGATTATCAGCAGCTAAGCCATAGATTTCGATTTCTTTCAAATGTTAATGCGCATTTGGTGAGCTAATCTCTGTGATTTGTTAGACTTTTGTTTATTATTGTAATTACAATAATTTAAATGCAAATTTTGAAGAGTTATTTATGCAAGTGAAACGCAGCTTGAACACTGTCACAAAAGCAATGAATGGGAATTTGATTTATAAATTAGAAACATCAGTTATATATTGTAGATATTTGTAAATATATATTTCGTAAGAGCCGCATAGAGAATATATTTGGGGGCTTGGCATGCGTCTGGGCCATAACTTTAATTGCGTTGCCTAAGACAGGAAATGGCGCGCTGAATTCAACGCCAAAAAAGCCAAGAACAACAACAACAACACAAATCTGGGACTTCGAATGTAAGATAATTTCGGTCGGCGGATATAAGGTGCTATAACTCATGTGGCGGTAACAACAATTTGATATCAAAGAGTTGTGTTTGCCAGCAGATCGCATAAATTATGAATGCCGTCGATTGCAGCCCATGGGAGAGCTAAATGTAGTATTTATTGTTTTTCTTTCATTTTTTCATTTTTTTTTTCATTTGGTATAGGTGTTAGAACCTTTCGGTGTTTCGGATTTTGGCTTTTAAGAATTTATGGCGCCTTAAACAGACAGATATGCTCGATGCCATTAGTGATTTATTGTGGGACAACAATCGATTGTGTATCCAAAGTTTTTTCTCTCTCTATATATATATATATATATATATATATACTGCCCAGTTTCTATCTATCTCGTGTTCTCAGAGTGTTTGGCTATAGCTTGACATTGAAAACCAAAGCCAAGTGCCGTTGAAAATGGGTTGGCTGTTGTTTGTTTGTTGTTGGTGCTGCTGCTGCTGCTGCTGTTGATGTTGATGTTGCCACATTGTTGACTGGCCAAGCGTGTGAATTCTGTGTTCGTTGCAACTTTCAAAGTAAAAAGAGACGCAGCAAATTAAGTCAGGGCTGTAGAATTGCATTACTCATAAAGTCAAGCTGCTATATTGAATTTCATATCGTGGCGAGTGCATTAAATTTCATTTGCGAATGCGCACACAAATGTGGGTGCTCGTATACGATATCAAGCCGTCGTCTTTCCAAACATATATAAATACCCCAAATTGCCAACAAGGGTGATTAATTGCAAATACTTACCAACTGCAATCCGAATTAAGGTATGATTTCCAATAATATGTATATTCTTCTATAGAATGAGTAAGTGTTTGTTATATGAATACAAATTTATTGATAGGCATACAAATACATACGCATATAAACACAGATATGACTGTGTGTTCACAAGAATGAATGAAGTTTTTTATCTGACGCAAATTGCGATAAGATAAACAACACTTAAATAATCTCCCATATATATATTTAGACTATATACTGAGAGCCAATTCATTTGATAGGAAATTCACTAGAAGTTCTTTATTCACATTTTAACATATTTTAATATACACTTTGAATTGCATAAAAGTTATTGGCATTATGCTCTTCTAAATTGAAGCTGGACATCATTAAAGAAGCTCTGTTCAGTTTGAATCAGCTCGTAATCGGTATTCACACAATCTGAATAACAGTTTCTGGACTCATCGGCATTAGCTGGATTTAATTCATTCTCAAAAGTCTGCCTTTTCCAAGCCTTGACTACTTCGAGTGCCTGCAAATATGTTTGCATTTCGAAGAGCAGTTCATTGTTGTCCAAAATATCTGCCTGATTCAGCTTGTAAATCAGGTGTTCCAAATTAAGTTTAATCAGCAGATTGCGTGCCATTTCCACTGCGTTTCGCTTCGCTAACAATTGTCCCTCTAGCTTCCTATACAGCAACCGAGGACTGATGTGTACCTTTTCAATGCCATTAGGCAGGAAAGCTAATACGCTTCTGTCCACGCCCTGCAAGAGCACCAAAAAGACTAATACGACTGCGTAAGCTCTCATCGTGCTTGCATCCGATCACAGAGCTGGCTGAATAACAACTAAAGGCAATTTTTCGCTGATAAGCCCTGAATTAAGCTTCGATTATCAAGCTTTGCCCTTCTGACCCTGACACTAATAATCTTTATTTGCTTATAAGTGGGCCTTCTGTTTTTATACTCATTCAGATAGTGAAATGAGTATATTGGTTTTGTGCAACGTCCGTCCGTCTATTCGTCTGTCCGTATGAATACAAACCATTTTGCCGCTATTGAAGGTAGAGACTTCCCGATATATATATATATATGCATATATATATATATATATATATATATATATATCGTAAATCGTAAAAGCCAAGCTGGCGGCGTTTTGACCGTGAATAAGTATTCTGCAGTTGGTAGCGCCCGACTGCAACGTTGTTACTTGTTTAAATGTATTAAAGTACAAATAAATTGCTTACGTATTTATATGTGTTATAAATTATGTATTTATATATATATTTATATATATATATGAACAGTCTAGACAGAGTCTTTAGCAATGTGAGCAAATCTTTAAATGCATTGAGTAAAGATTTTCTGGTTATTAATCTTTAAATAAATGAATATGAAAGTCTACTTTATTAACTGATTAAGATGCCACATTAGTGGGGAATTGATTAAGGCCAAATTCTATAAGCTGTAAACACTTTTTTTATATCTATTTGAAGTGATAAGTGATTTTTAATTGTTTGATCCCGACACTCTTCTTAATGTAGCTAAGGTATTTTTCCTTACCACAAATAAATATAATGTCTAAAATAAATTCAATTTTCCATACTTTAAAATGCTTTTCTATAAATAAGCAATGGAAGATTAATTTGTGATTATTAGTATTTTATTTACAAAAGCAATAATAATAACAATAAGACAATCACTAGATTCATGTGTTGAATCGTATGTTATGTGCTTATTATAATTGTTTATTTGCCTTTCAACTAATTTGTTTTTGCTTGCAGCTATACGAAAGAGTATAAGAGACTGTAGTCGAGAGTGGTTGACTAAGAAGATACGCATCTCGAAACTATTCCAGAAATAAATGTGATTCTAATAATGCTAAGTAATAATACTAAGTGATGATAATTAATTTTTAATTTATTTTATTATTATTTACTTACCTATACACTATTCACGTATTGAAAAATATAGTTACAAAACAACAACAAAAATATTTCACATGCAACGTCTTTGCCGTTTCGGTTTTGGTATAAACAAACCAAGAAGCTTCCAGCTGTGCGCGTTGATTGCCATACGACACGATGCGTTTTCAAATACGTACAAAAACTTGCAACAGAGTCGCTGTAGTTGTAGTTGTTGTTGGTGCACAAATAGCGTATACGCCGCCTGTTTCCTTGCCTAAACAAAAATAGCAAACATTGTAAACATTATTTGTTTTTTGTTTTTTGAGGCATACACAAGGCGAAGGCGGGGTTTCGGAAAAACATAGTCTTAACAACTTACAATTAATTTTCATTGTTGTTTTCGTTTGGTTTCATTACAGATTCGAAGCGTTTCATCCATGGATTAAGGTGCATTTCATTTTTACAGCAGGCGGCCAGTTGTGTTTAGGTTTCAAGTCATTTCTTCATTGCTGTGCGTGGTGCGCCTTGGGCGATTGTCAATCATACGCAACGTGGTACCGTGTACGAAGCCAATCAAGTGAAAGATAGGTGAGTTTGCACATACTTTGAATAAAACTCATAGATTTCTGAAATCGTTTGCGATGCAATGCAAAATGCACAGTAAAATGTTCAATTTATTATCACCAAAATTTCTTTGTTGTTGTATTTTTTTATGGACGCTATAAAATGATCATTGGCATTTTCTTTTATGACATTGAACCTTGAACTGTGTCGGCAATCATTCACACCAGTATACAAATTAGCTATATATGTAATGTGCCTCCAATTGATAAGTTAAGTCAAATCAGAACTTGATTATTTACTCGAGTAAACACTCACTGAGTCTCTCTCTCTCTCTCTCTCTCTCTCTCTCTCTCTCTCTCTCTCTCTCTCTTGCTGTCTATGTGTCTCTGTTATTCTTAACTAAACAATTTTATCTGCGCTTTTGCTTTTTTGACTTCGCTCAACTGCTGTCAATTTGGCTAAAAATAAATTATTACTGCATATAGTATATACACAATATGATATCATGCCGCTTCGTTTTTGCCAATTAAAAAACCAGAAAATATCTGTTAATGTTGTTGTTGTTGTTGTTGCTGTTGTTGGTTTTTGTAAATTATGAGCGACGATAATCACACTACGTGGAACTTTTTCAGAATTGTTTGCCAGCTTTGAGTTTGGTCTAGTAATTAGCTGGTTGAACGTCGCATGCGTAGCTCAAATTTCAAAACTACATGCACTTTGCACAGATACTAAGCAGTGAGCTGAAGCTGCAGCTGGTTGGGCAGGCAGAGGCTGGGTGTGAAAAGATTTATGTGCCTGGCAAGCATCTTGCTGCCGTCGCCGTCGCTGTTGCTGCAGTTATCAATGCGTTGGCCCCACAGCAGCCACCAACAACAGGCAACAGCCACAGCAGCCACTGCCTCCCATCCCGGCACACACATGCATATCCCAAGGCAGCTTTGGCTTTAACAGCAACTGCATTGCCAGCCATTCACCCGAACGATTCCAGTTTGTGGCCTTTGCTGTTGGTGGCATCTTGAGACATTTCATTGTATGGCCTTTTATTTATGGTCTGCTCAGCTTTTTATAACTCTTCGATTTATATTGATTTGTAATGCACATAAAAAGGCCAGAGCTTTTATATGCAGTTGACCTTGTCCCTGGCCGTGTGTCTGTGTCTGAATCTGTATTTGTTTCTGGGTCTGTGTCTGTGTCTCGGCCCAGGATGGTCTCATACCTGTTGCTATTGTTTTGCTTTTGTCACCATGTAAACGCTCATAGTTACAAAATACCGAAGGTCATCAGCCAAACCTTAAATAAAAACTATGCAAAAAGCAGCAGCCGCCAGTCTGCAATCCGAAAACCGCTCGACGCGTCGTCTCACATTACCAGCCGCGTCAACAACAAGTGCAACTGGGCATTGTTGTTGCCATTGTTGCTTGTTTATGTCTGCAGCACGTCAAAAACTTTGTCGTGGACCGTCCAGGTGCAGGCCATGCCCAGCCGGTGACATAACTCGAACTCAAACTGTGAAATGAGCATTTCTGTATACCCTAAGAGATGGAAGCAAAACTTTATCATGTGGTTGGGCCAAGCATTCGAGCATATCAAAACTTTACTTTCGGTGTCTACATGCAAATATTTCCTTTTGAGAAGGGTATATGCCAGCTAATAATGCATACATGGGTTGTCTGGCATATTATCTTGTGGCCTGCCACCTACAAGTAAGCCAAATGACATACCTTGACATGCCATAGATAACTTCATGGCTCAAAACGGAGAGCAAAACACTTGTGCATGCAAATATTTTACAAATTTTCGTTGCTTGCAGAATTTGTTAGAAAATTGGCAACTGCAACAGCAACAGCAACAGCAACGAATAGCTGCGCACATGACAATGTGTAAATTTATGACAGTGTTTATTGTTGTTGGTGTTTTTCGTTGGCGTTGCCATTGCCGTTGCAGCATGTTGCATAAGTTTACTTTTTGCCTGGCTTTTATGCGCGCCGCAAATAGCAAAATATTTGCTTTATTAATTAGGCAACGCCGCAATTGCATGCAATGTTTATCAATAATATTTGCTCAAGCTATGCATATTTCAATAATATTTGGCAATACAGCTTTTAAGGGCGCTTTACGATTAAAACTTTTATGCACTTAGCCAAATGTCAACAGTCAGTCGTCCGGGTAAGCAAATTGAAAGAGACAAAGAAATCACAAGCAACACGTACGCATTGCATTTATGATTAATGGACAAGATGCGGAAGCCGATCAACTGTCAGTGCATCTGGCCAGACGGGGGACAGACGGATGATAAGTTTGTTTTGTTATGGTTATGTTCGTAAATTATTGTTTGCTCGATTTTTTTTTCGATGGAGTCGGTGATTGCGTAAATGCCAGCGGCAAAAGGCCAATAACCGTTCAAAAAGAGAACTGGTTCCGGCACCAGGAAATGTCTAACTAGTTCATCGATTGCAAAAGCCAGCTTTCGAGAACGAGAAATAGCTTGTAAAATCTATCAGCTGTTTGATGTTGCCAGCAAATTCAATTTCAATTAAATGCCCATGTTGTGTGTATGTGTGTGTGGGTGAGATCAACACACGCACATGTACAAATATGGGTCAGAGTTAGTTATTAGCGTTTCAGTTGATGCCATGACCGTGCACTTTCCGGGAATTTTTCATTGAAAATTTAGGCAAAGGCCGCACTGTTTGCTGATTAAAGGCGCTTTGCCTTAATGCCGAGGCTTTCACCGGCATGTGGGTCACCTTTCGCCAGAGAGTATTCCCATTCTGAAGGCAGCGGCAACGGCACCAGCACACAGATCTAAGACAGAACGCTGCTCCTAATGAACTTGTTCTCGCAGCCAATGGGTAACAAAGTTTCTCAACTTGTTTTATGGTGTAGGTGTTTGACCCTCAGTCAAAGACTTTTGTTGTTTCTAAATATGTAAATTTCGGCTGACTTCAGAATTCTTATTTCAATTAACTCTATTCGGGGTTTTTTTTTCCGCTGCAAAGCTCAATCAATTCAAATTTAAATACATTAATCAATTCCCACGGCAAAAAAATTTATTTTTTGGTTTTCTTTCTTGTACGCAAAAAGCCAAAAAGCCCAAAAAAACACTACAAAAACAAACTAACAAACAGAAATGAATAGAAGAGAGCGACAATTTAATTATAACAACGAACAGCAGCAGCAACAACGACGACTACACGAGGGAATCTGAAATTGATATCGTGACTTTGTGTAATTTGTAATTTACGATGAGATCACTTCCTCCAACAATGTATCAACGTGGATTCGGCCAGCCAGCCCAATCGTTCGTCTCATTCTCTCATTTCTATTTTCCTTTTATACCATGAGCTTGCCCCAAAACAAACGTCAATTCGTCACCCAGGCGCAGCAGAGCAGAGCGGACAGTGAAAAGCTATCTGTATCTAGTTCTATGGCTGTGTGACAAGATAAGCCTCAAAGTCGTCGGCTCTGGCAGTGCATGAAAAAGCCCCATTGCCAGATTTAAAGTCCGAGATCTGTGCAGTGTAATGTTTCAGTTTCTGTTTTTGGCTTGTGCCCGTTTGCTGCTGTTGGCTTGGCTTTCCTGCTGACTGACAGACAGACTGACTGACAACAGCGTCCTGCGCATCAGCAGTCTGCAACTTTGTATCGGAGCATCAATGGCAAACGGCACAAAAAGTTCAAGTGGCTCGAGACAAGAGACAATTTGCATTCGTATTTCGCGTTTGCAGTTGAAGTTGCAATCGGAAGAATTGCAGCCATTGCCATTGGCATAGGAATAGGCTGTGGCCCGCAGAGTCCATGAGTCCATGAGTCCATGCGTCCACAGCTCTTGTGCTTTGTTTCGTGCCAGGCTTCACAAATGGCATAAATTAGATTTGCCATTCGACTTTTGCAGCTCACTAATAAATTCAGAATGTGCAATTGAAATGAAAGCAGCAGGCGCATAAAATGTAAATCAAATGATTCTCTTCTGATTGGCCATGCATTTAAATCTGGACATGGATCTTGCTCGGCCTGAATGTGAATCTCGCAATCAAACAAATTTTGTGGGAGTCGCTTATATATATAATATATAGCCAATTATTGCAACTGACTAGAGCTTAGACATACGAGGGCGAATTTTTAAAAGTTTTATAAACATAATTTGGAATAGCTCAAATAAAATAAAACTTCTAAGAGCTGTAAATTGTTTACAGGTAACTAAATTAACCTTTGATCAAGCTCTTATTACTTATTATATAAAGACCACAAATTCAATTTTATCACAGATTCAATCAATCACTTAAAAGCTCAAAATTAGATATTTTTAAGTTAAATGCCTTTCGCATTCAGCATATGTATATGTATTTCCTTTTAGCTGAGCATAATAATATAATTTTACTTTTTTTTTGCACATTTTATTATTGCTCAGCTGACCTATTCTCATTTTCATTCTAGACATAAGCTAAGCTCATGCTTTGATTAAAATTCAAGGCAATTTTCATCTAGAGCTGAGTGCTGACCCATTTGTGAATGAGTTTTAGTTGGAAATTTGCCCAGTCCTTGACCTTAGCATTAATTGTGATAGCCTAACTCACGTCCGCCTTTTATGGCTACCGCTCTTAAAATCTATTATTATATTGTTAAAGTGAGCTCATTAAGTTGTAACAAGCGCAAGGCGGCCGTCTTTCATCTTAGTTTCAGCTTAGCTTCAGTTTTTTGTTTTAATAGGCGTTTTTTATTTTATTTTTTTGGTTGAACTCATCAAAGTTGAGCAATGGTTGAAATCGTTTATCGTTTCTGTTTCTCTATTTTTGGCAAACAACACCAAAACAAAACAAGTTGCTTAATTAGCTGTAGGCCCACGCGCAAGATTCTTGATTCTTGATTCTCGGATAATGTTGCAATATCAAATGATTGCCTGCTGCGAGCAGTCAGAGATATGCTTCGTAGCTTATTGCGACTACATCGAACTGTGTGACAGATTTAAAAGTGTCAGCAGCATATTTAATGCATACAGTTGGCCGGTCTGAGACTGGAGGCTGTCTGACCAGCGGATCGGCCTACGTTCTGGCTATTGATTTGTCACTGGATGGCACTGGTTGGTTGGCTGGCAGCCGCTTTAGGCGGCACAAATAAACAGCCTCTGACAGACGCCAAAGCTGCTTTACATGTGCAGCGAAGCGTGTGGGCAATCGCCTGACAGCTGGACAGGCCCCCAGTTACAGCTTCAGCTACAGCTATAGATTCAGTTGAAGCTGAAGCTGAAGCTGAAGCTACAGCCTTCGCACTATGACAATCAAGAATGCCTCATAAGATTCTGAAATGTCGCGCGTAGGTCGCTAAGCAGATTTGCTGCGATGCTCCGCGGTTGCTCTGTGAGAAAAAGACCTGTTTTAATTACACAATCGATGGGCAATTAAACTTTGGGTGGCCCACTGACCAGACTAAGACTCTAACCGATTGTAAGAGTCAGCCTCATAAAAAGTTCGTCATAAAATTCAATTGAGAATCGAGAGAGAGAGAGAGAGGGAGAGAGACTGTAGAGAGCGACTGTCAGACTCGCTTTTCATATGTGCCGCGGGTGCAACGCAGCCGCTGCGATTGCATAATTTCAGTTGAAGTAATCAAAAACATACACACAAAGACACACACACACTTTCAAAAAACACGCAGAGGCACAACAGAGTTAATTTCAGTAAAGGCAAACAAACCCAAAGCATCGACGACGCAATGAGTCTCGGGGTGGGCTGTGTGGTCCAGACTCTTGCCAAGCCCAGGCTCTTGTTGTTGTTTCCACTACTGCTGCTGCTGCGGCTGCGGCTGCTGCGGGCGACGTCACTTTGCGTGCACTCGCCGTCTGTGCATGTGTCTGAGTTTGGGCTCACAACTTGCAACAGAAAGAGAAATAACCTAAAATTACCGCCGCCAATTTAATAGTCACACTTGCCACAGCAGAGCGCCCCAGTCTCAGTCTCAGCCTCAGTCTCCAACTCAGTCTCAGCCGCAACGCCTGCTCCTAGTCGCTGCCATAGTTTGAAATTACAAAGTCTTGCAACAACAACAACAACAACAAATGCCCCGCCTGCTTGGCGTCGGCGTGTGAGGGCATTAAATACTTCTTAGAAATGTAAAGATACATTTTTTTGTTGTGCGAGTATTTCTAACAAAGTTTGTTCGGCGTCTCAGCTGGTGGTGGGTGGGAGTATGCAACGCGGGGTCATACCTATTTCTCATTGCTGCCTCATGGTGTATGCCTTGTATAATTTTGTTTAGTTGCCGTAATAGTTCTTAAGAAAATGTGCAGCCTCATCGTAATGATGTTGGTAAATACTCCAGCGACTCAAGTGGGATAGCAGTCGGCAGTCGATAGTCGGCAGGCGGCAGCCCAAAAGGTTTTGGAGCAGGCGCTAATGGCCTTTTAAAGTTAGCTGCGACTTCAAGGTTGCTGCGACAAGGGTTGAACGCGCCAAGGTTAAGGATTGCAGATGTCTAAGTTGCAAAAGGTTAGAGCTAATAGTTCAGTTTAATATCTATTTCAAGGCAGCTGCATGCTCAGATTACCAAACATAAATAAATAGGTAATTGAGATGTTTTTTGTTTTCGGTGATAGCGAATCGCATAACCCCCACCGCTCTAATGGCATGGCATTTCGTTTCAAGCAAACGCTGCCAAATTATATTTTCAACAGTGATCGATCAAATTCAAATGGAAGAGCAGACGCACACACAGATGCAGATGTGTGTGCAGGCCAGATCAGGGAAGGGTATCGTATGTCAAGCAATGCATTCGCATGCGCAGCAACTGCCACCAGGACAGACAGAAAGACAGACCGACAAGCCGGTTAGATAAACAGAGGGACAAACAAATAAACAAACAAACGGGCGGACAGTCAGACAGTGAGCGCCATATGTGCGTACACATCTTGGGCTTCGTATATAAATGCATGTGCATATATGAACATATAGCTAATACATATGAATGTGTGTATGCGTGTGTGTGTACGTGAGTGTGGCATGGTGGAGGCAAACATAAAACTACCGTTTGATCGATCGTTTTGATTAAAAATGCAACACATTTCTATATGATCTGTCACAGACAGCAGACAACAGACAACAGACAACAGACAACAGACATCGGGCATCAGGCTGAAAGCCGCAAAAGTCTGCGGCTGCGGCCGGCGGAGAGACAAGCGAAATGTTTGTTAAAGTGAAATTAACGTCGCCAGCTAACAGCCTACCAATCAACAATGCCAGCACACTGTCCATCACAGTGTGAGTGAGTATCTATATCTATGGCTCAAGCTGCAGCCGCTGTATCTGTATCTGTATCTGTAACTGCTTCTTTGGCGCAACACACGCATCATCTTTATGCATGTGTATGTGTGTGGCTTTGCAGACAGGCAGCAGCAGCCTTTCATTGGTATGCAGTTGTCGCCATGTTGCAGAGTTGCCAAGTCGCTAAGTTGCCAAGCTGCAACTCGCAGCGCATTTTCCGCATGATTGTTGTCTGCGCTTCCTCAAGATATATAAACCAAAGCATAGTTGCAAGCCAAGAGCTCATCTGGTTTACAGTTTTGTTTTACAAATAATGAAATTCGATCGATTTATTAACTGTGTGTATTTTGCATTGCGCCCGTTGCCATCGTGCCCCCTTTCCAATCGAATATTGACGACGCGTCGTTCATTTCAGTTTTGGAATATTTTTGTTGGTTGCACTTCGCTGTCCATTAACCTTCATTAGGCTTAGCTATGAATTGTCAGTGTTGTTGTAGTTGCACTCGTTTTGTCGCCGCTGTGTGTTGACAATTTCGATCGTCGTTCGATTTCACAATTGAACTTTATTTATTTGTTCGTCTTAATGAACTGTGTGAAACAAATTCGTTGCGACTTGTGCTATGTTTTGTGCAATTGCCCACACCCACCCACCACTATAACAGCTGCCTCTCCTCTTGGCCAGCCACTTGACCAGGCTAACGTTGGAGCAGTGTCTTTGTTTAGCAAGTTGCTGTTGTTGTTGCACTGACCAGTCGCCGGCGCATTTTTGTGCAGCTCAAATTGTTATTGCACAATTTTCGTTTTTGGGAAATTCATTGCAATCGCCGCAACTGTCCGCTGCATCGGTTTGTTTGGGTTCGGGTTCGGGTTTGGCTTGACTTGAAAAACTGTCGACAACAAAATGCGCCTAATTGTCGCCGACAGTTGTCGCGCATAACACTTTGTTTTAGCTAATTTTATGACGCCTATTGCGCGTTCAATAAATTCGTATTTGTTTGCTTTTATGTGATTATATATAAATTCGTTTATATATGCAAGGCTCAACGTTGCGGCTAACAAAACCGACTTAACGCGAAATGCCATTCAAGTTCAGCACAAGGCTTGCTTCCAATGGCACCACGCACGTGTCCGCTGCACCTTTATGGCGGCAGTTGAGTCATGGCACAGTTTGTTGCCCCTTTATGGCAGCATCAGCAGCAGTTTGGCTACTGGGAATTATCATCGACACATTAGCATCTCTCTCTATCTCTCTCTCTCTCACTCCAGCTCTCCCTCTCTCTTTTTCTCCCACGTTCACTTACTCATACTAGAGCGGTCAGCAGGCAACCGTTAAAATTGCATGCCTTGGCATTGGCCATTATCAAACTGAGGCATCAATCTAGATGGGGCAGCCGGCAACACAATTGCAAATTGCAATTGCCTGGCCAATTACCAAAGGGGAAAATAGAGCAAAGTAGTCTAACTTCAGACACTAAAACTAGTTTCAGCTAACACAAAATATCTATCTATGGCCTTAAGAGAGTGGCCAAGCGACTGCTCAGATGCTCAGATGCCCAGATGCCCAGATGCCCAGATGCCCAGCTGCCCAATGATTATGCAATTTACATGATGGTTTTCTATTCTCTGCCCCCAGAGGCATTACGCCTATGTCACGCTGTTTGTGGCAAAAGGAGGCAACTCTACCAAGACATAAAGTGAAAAAAGAAGACAAATTCCATTGCTATTCCATTTGTATATAAATCATTTTCCAATGCTGCCCAAATTAGATACTAAATAATCATAAATAACTGGGTTAATTTGTAACGCTTGCATGCATGCGTAATGAACCGTTTAACCCGATTAGCAAACAGGCCGACAACAGAGAACTACATGAATACTTGTGAGAGGTGGCTTTTTCTGGCTTTGCCCTTTGTGATAAGTAGTTTTCAATTTCTCAACGAAGCGTACAAAAAAGAAACTATGCGTCGCTTGGAAAAATGTTAATGAAAACGAAAATCAATTAACGCCGTCATATCAGTGAAGCAAAAGGCCTGAAAGCGACTCGCGATCTCTTGGCCCCGTCAAGTTCAAAGTTATAAATGTGCCTTAGCCCGTGCAGAGTTTATTTAATATTGCTTGACTCTTTTTTTTCCAATCTTTGGGTTGTCTGCGCTGACGGCATACAAAATCAGTTCACAAATCGTGTGCCATAGTATTTCTTTTTTCTTTGTTTTTTTTTAAATTTTTTTGTATTTTTCAGGTTTCTTGCTGTATTTCCTGTGCTGCATTTGAAAGTCAACACACAGAATTATTCTGTCATTGGCCGCCTAAGCCGACTGGGATCAATTACCTTTCAAAACCAATTTGCATTTGAAATGCATAACAAAATCGTGTGCACACAATATTTTGGCAGTCACACGCTGTGCCTCAGTCAGTCTGTGGCAGAGTCGCCTAGTATTGTATTGTTAGCCTCAGCCCCAGCCCCAGCCCCAGCTGATTGGCAGGCTTTCAAATTTGCCAAGCGAATGCGGCAAATGCAGGTGGCTCCAACTGTGGCACCCACACAATTGTCTTATCTACCTGACAGTTGCTCATTATTGCAACAGTTGTTGCTGTGCTGCTGCTGCAGCTTTGCTGCCTTTGCTCTTTCTCGTCTGCGACTAGAGGTGTGTCAGTAGTTGCAACTGTTGTTGCTGCTGCTGCTGATTCGATCACGTGGCGCTGATCAATAAGTTTCAGGCACGCAAGCAACTTCTCTCTCTCTCTCTCTCTCGCCCTACCTCTCTCTCTCTCTGGTTATGGCAAAAAATATGGGTTAATGCGCAGGCAACAATTATTTGTTTTCATTGTTGATTGTATTTACATTTGTGTTTGCGTTTGTGCTTGTATTTGTTTATGATGATGCTTGACGCTGGCATTATTAACAATTTCTTTACTCTTACTTTTGATTAGGCCATGAGTTGGCGGTATTTTCAGCGCTGGCGGATTAATTCTTGAAAAGTAAATCTGATGATGATTTGTCAACTGTTGAGCCAAACGCCTCAAGTGCCATTCCATATTTGTGGGTTACAATAACAAAAGAAAAACGAAGCAGCTTTCATTTTCTGTGAGACAAAGTAAATACATTGTGCAACATATATATACATAAATATATATAACATATGTATTTCTCAATGTCTAATTGAATTCTTGCATGCCATGCGGCAACATATGTCACCCCGTTGCATGCATTTGCCTATGCAGCGCAATTACAGCAAATTAACAGAGGCAGCTGTCAGTCTGTCGAGCTGTGGGCCCGTCCATTTGTCCATCACTTTCGTTGCAATGTAAATTATGACAGCCTGTCCATAATTAATCAAAGCGTTAGGGCCGCCGCTCGGCTGTACCGGCTGCTATTTAGTCTCAATTAACACACGCAAATTGTTATCCAGAGCTACTGGCCATTGACCATCGCAGCACCGAGTGGTTGCTGTGAAATATGCGCGGCATTTGAAAGTAAAAACAGTTCAGCACCTATTGGAATTTGTTATACTTGCATTTAGTATAACGAACGTTCAGTCCGGCCTTTTGTGTCGCTCAACCAGTTTAGAAATTCTACAGCTTTAAGTGACTAGCAGACAGACAGACAGACAGGCAGACTGACTGACGAACTGTCCGAGTATGTTAGACTCCGGTGGCCATGGCGAAACCTGATGTGCTACGTGTAACGATTTGTATTTCAAATGACGTCTGGTTCCGTTGAGTGAGCCAATGTCATCTGATTGAATTGCAAAAACTTGAGCTAGCGGCTCTGCAAGTTGGATGATACATTTGGCAATCATCTCTGGCCAGCTGCTGTTCTATCTTTGTGTGTATATCATTGCCTTAATGCATAACCAATCAGTTGGCTAATCAACAACCAAAAACTCAAATACTGTCGAGCATGAGCTGCATACTAATTTCCCGAACCTACATACTAGACAACACTTACCTAGATTTATAGCCACCAAATAGTTATCAATAGTTTATTGCTGTCGATTCTAGATTTCTAGCGAAACTCGACGCGAAATAAAAAAAATATAGAAATACCAAATTATCATATATCAAGCTGTTGTTATTCACTTTTAACTAAGAAACTTTACCTTTCTCTTTGCAGCTCGCTTTTGATAGATTTGCATGAAAATTGCAACCAACAAAGGTAAGCACAAATGATTTAATTTCAAAGCAGACTTTTTACACGAAATGAAACAAGATGAACAAATATGCCAATGAAATCAATAAATATTTGCCAGATGCCAGATGACAAATGCCTGATGGCAAAACGTGGCAATTCGCATTTTGACACCAAATAGCAAGAAAGATTATAAAAAAAAAAACAACAACAATATATATATATATATGTATATATGTTGTATATATATATTATTTTACAATTTTACAAATAGTCAAGACAGCAGCAAGCAGCAGCAGCAGATGACAAGAAACACACAACAACAGCAACAGCAACAGCAACAACAACGTGCTGTGAGGCAGACAGAAATCATTTATGTTAATCAACACATGTTTTCGAAGTCATTGGCCAGGCCGAGTCCACAGACCAGAGGCGCGATAGACCTGGCTAATGTAATGTGTCTGACTCTCTGGAGTGTCTCGTTTTGTTATTTGTTTTATTTTTTCTTTCTTTCTATATATATGCATATAAAAATGCCCAAAAAACCGAAACAAAATAAATATATACAAGAAACGTGTTTCTCATTGTGTGTGTGTGTGTGTGTGTGTGTGTCGCACAACAAAATCAAATTCAAATTGTGCTCCGTTGAAATTTGCGCTAATGTTGCCATTTGTGTTGTTGCTGTTGCTGCTAGCAACATTGATGGGCCAGTTTGTTGCTGTTCGTGTCGTCTTTGTCGTTGTTGCTGTTGCTGTTGCTGCTGCTGATGCTGATGCTGCTATTGAAGGTGTAGACACGGGAGTTATTTTAGTGTGCCGCCGACTTTATATGGCCGCTCCATGCCATACAAGATTTCTGCGTGCCTTGCGTTGTCGCGCCGCGGGTTTTCTAATTCTTATGCAAATATGCAGTGCCAATGCCGACGAGAGTTGTGGCTGTAGCTTCTGTTGTTGCTCCCCAACTGTTTGCTAAACACAATACGATATGTACGTAAATGCTCTCTCTCTCTCTCTCTATCTCTCTCTCTATATATATATATATAATTGTATATATATCTTTCCCTCTATCTTCAACTATTGCACATCGCTGCGGATTCTTGCGAAATTTTCTGTGACTCAAAATCGTCAAACTCGCCAAACACATTTCAAAATCGAATTCGCATTAATTTCTAAACGAGTTAAGCGTAAAAGGTGAAAACAACTTTTTTTGTGCGCTCAACTCTCGAAACCAGAGACAACAACAACAGTCAGAGAACAACAACCAACAACAAGAGCCATAACAACAATGATAACTAACGCTTTTAAATAACCATAAATGACAGCGCAGATAAAGGCGGCCCATAAAGTGCCAACTGACTCGCCATGTGACGTGAATTTGCGGCGCTTCTGTCACCGGTGCAGATCAGAACCAGCTTTTGCTCGAAGAGAGCAGCACAACTGTAAAAGCAACAGCTGAATGCTTATTACGCATACGCCCGTGATGTGATTCTCTTGATATTTTTCACCCTGACATGACTCATAAATAATGACCTGATTTATGGGCAAAAGTAAAGCACTTTATTCCCAATGTTTTGTTGTTGATATTTCCTTTTGAAATAATTCAAATTGGCCAAAAGTTCATATATTTTTTCTATGCTGAACCAATCAATATACAAGTTGTCTTAAAATTTTTAATTAAATCAATTGCATTGACTTTAATTATTTTTAATATATAATATGGGGATTAGATAGGTGTTGCCAAAGCAGTTGATATGTAAAATCATACAAATTTTTAATAAACATTATTTTTTATAAAAATATTACATGTAGAAATTGTTGACAAGCAAAAATTGTAAAGTTTTTGAAAACAAAACGTTGTAAATATGATTTACGGAGAAAAGTATACCCCAACTCTCAGGGTTTCCACCTGAAGCTAATCAAAAATCAGAATTGAGCTTGTCATTTATGTTACAGATCAAAAAATTTTTGATTTCGCTCATTATTAAAATTATACTGAAAATTTTCGATAATTTTGTAGAATCTATGCTTTGTATGTATTGGTGCAATGCCTTACTTCTAGCCATCTTTAAGAGAATCATTATTGAATACCAAAAATATAGTTAGCTTGTTGAAAAAACTGATTTAGTTCATTGTTCTCAGTAAAGTATAAATTAGATTTGTACGCTCCACAATCGATGTTCCAGCTGTTAGAGTTCTTAAGCTCAATTGCTATATTTTGGAAGAGGAAACTTTTTTCGACCAAATATGAGAAATATAATTAAATATTTAGTTTTTGTAATCGTTGTAGTAGCTTCAGATTGCTTTTAATATATTTGCATATTCAAGTCAAGTTGGCCACTGCAGCAGACTTTTATGTGTCGCTGTTGTTTTTCATTAAAGCAGAACGCGTCTAAATATGCCCGCCTGTTGCTTGATTTGCGTTAATCTTAACGCTGGTTTTGTTATGCTGGCCAAATAGAATGAAAGCCCACGTCTGATTCCTTTCATTACCAGGCACAGCATGGCACCACTTGTCTCCTTTTCACTCTTCGCTCGCTCGGGCATGTTAATTGTGTGCGCTGCTTATGAACTTGACATGCAGAACGAATGGGAAGAGTTGCATTCGAATCATTCTATGTTTATGGACATGCTGCACTCATCGGCCCCAATCGTGCTCGAAGCGTCAGTCCGTGAGTCCGTATGTCCGGGAGACAACATAAACTCACACTTAAAATCAATAAACGTAAACTGGGCAACGCCTGCCCACCTACGAACTCATTGGACATGTGTAAGCTATAAAACTATAAAATAGCACAAACTTATGCGTACAATAAGCATAAACAAGCCATGCCCGCAGACAAGCCCTAAAAAATATATCTGGTGAAAAGCCGGGACTCCTTTGTATGAAGTTGTTGTTACATGGGTAAACAAGTATTTTTATTGCTACGCATAAAAGGATCTCGAGCGACTGTGGAGCAGGCCCACTCCTGACCATAAAGACACTTAATTGCCATTTTATTACCCCAACTATTAGGCCACAGCTGGCAGTCGCAGTCGTGTCCTTCATTAGAACTCGTACTGGAGCGTCACGTCTTGCACTTCATTTACGCATCAGAAATGGCCAGCTCACAAGGCATATGGCACCAGCGAGGACAAGCACAAGCACAAGCGCAAGCGCAAGCTCAACCATGCAAAGTGGCCCTGGTCTGTGCGCCCTTCAGCAATAACTGCAGTCGGAGTTGCAGTCGCAGTCTCAGTTGCGATATCTTTAATGAAATCTGCATGTTTTGTGCCTTAACAAGCATTTTGCTTGTCTACTCATGTCGCTCTCTCGCCCGTAGAGATGCCATTGCCGTAGATGCGATCCTTTTGTGTGGGATTCCTGGCATGAGGTTGAGACGGCCGAGACGGCTCAGACAAGCCATTGGCTGGCTGATCGCCGGCTTTGTTGTTGGCATTGTGGGGCCCAGGCAAATCTTGTTAGCGCAAATATTAACTTGTAAATATGATGATGCCCCATGGAAATTGTATAAATCGCTGATAAATATCATTAGGTCTCAACTCTGTAACAACAACAACAACAACGAGTTTGGCTCCATTGCTTTTATTATTTTTTTTATTTTCGTTTTCGCTTTTTCCTCTTGTTTTTTTTTTTTTTTTTGTATTTGCACAAGTATTTGTATTGCAATGCGCCTTGCAATTCTATTAAGATTTTTATCTTAAGTGCTTGTACAGCCTATTTGCTGCACTGCCAGAGAACGTATACGTACTCGTAATTGTTTAGCAAATCAGTTGGAGAGGGTTCTGGAGAAGCTCACTCTATGCCAATGCCATAAGTGTTGCTGTTGCACTTGCAATTGTTGCTATTGCTGTTGCCGTTGCTATTGTTGTGCTTGATTGCACAGTAGTAACTGACAATTTGCAACAACATTTGTTCATGAGCAGGAACCTGCGTTAACTCAATTGAATAGAAAATATCTCTATATATACATTTAGAGATATATATTATCACAACATATACTTATCAGTTGCTGTCGTCATGATGGTTTTTTGTTTATTTTGTCTGCTCCTGGAACCATCATAATTCGAAGCAGCACAGAACACGCTTCGCGCTCGTAAATAACTGCAGCAGAACCAACAACAAAGACGTGACAAATGCACTAAATGAGCTGCTTTATAGCGTGGGAGTTGCATTCTGCTCTCTTGGCGTATCCGAAGTTCATGAGAAACACTGTAATGGCGCCAGTGACAGTGACAGTGCCTATGTCACTGCCTTTGTCTCTCTCTCTCTGTCTCTCTCTCTCTCTCTCTCGCTCTACCTGTCTCTATCTCTATTCCTGTGATAAAGTCACTTAGGTGCTCATATTTCAAACAAAACGTGCACATAAGCTTCCAACTCATATGCATTTATGTTTATTACATTCACTCACACATACACACACACACACATGCACAAGCTTGCCCATATTTGGTCTGCTAATCAGTGCTGCCCTATGGGGTTCCGGTGCCATTTGGTAGTAATTTGGAGCACTCAACGCGAGCAGCGGGCCAGCGGTGCAGCACAGTTGGAAATGCAGCACTTGGCTAACCAAAGCCAGCCACAAAACGTTAAACACAACGCGGCATGGTGCACGCTGCGTATGCGCATTATTTTTCAGACGGGTTCAATAAACGATTAGCTGACCGCCCAGTTCTTAGAGACTTTGTTGTTGCTGTCGCTGTTGCTATTGTTGCTGTTGTTGTTGTTGCTAGTATTGTTGGTTGCTCGCCGCCACATTGCGTGTGCGTCTGCCAAAGTTATCGCGGCTTTTTACACTAAGACGAAGGCTAATATGTCATTTGGTCATTGATACGTGCTACGACGTCCATACCGCCAAGCGGCGTATGCAGCACCAAAATGAAGAGGAAGAGGAAGAGCTAAAGAGGGGCAATGTGGTGTGAGGGCAACTGCGGCGTCGAACGGTGCGACCAAAGCAAAACGCTTACTGTCAGTGTGAGGCGAGTATAATTAATTGCGCCTATCAATATCGCTGTTGTGTCGTTGTTGCTGTTGTTGTTATTTCTGTTGTGGCTATAGTCAAAGCTGCACGCATATGGGTAAAGCCAGACCCAAAGCCAAAAGTTGGCCGCGTGCTTAGCCAGGCAGCCCCATGGCCATCGGCAGCAGCTCATTGAGATAAGCCTGTCCGTTTGTACGCATTTGGATTTTGCATAAATCATGGCCATGCGAAATGTTATGTCAGCGGCTCTCAAATGAAGAAATAACAAGAAAAAGCTCTTCTATATTATGGTCTAAATGGATATTGTTACGGCTTGTTATGATAAGACTCTTGAATCATGGAAGTGTTGCTATTCTATTCTATGTATACAGTATCTGAATGCTGCTTCTGACACTCCTGCAGATTCGGGTTCCATTTGAATGAATAGGTATACTTTCTAGCACTGAAGTTCAACTTTTACGATTGTTAAACATATTTCCTAACTTTATCAGAAACACGGAACAACCATAACAATACCTAATGGTTCCTATCTGCAGTTACACGTAATTATGTCCATTGCTATCAGGTTGCAATGAAAGTGACTGAAAGCGGTAAAAAAAAGTACTTCATGGAATGTTATCGTAACATTTCCAATTAGGCAGACTACAAACCTGTATGTATTAAAATCAAATTCTAAGGCCTTGACCTCCATTAGAGTATTTAACGAGATTTTTTAGCAAATGCCAAATGCAAATGCTTACGCCCGAGAGTAAATCTGCCCACTTGCTAAGTGACTCACCCAGTCGTAGCGGATGTGGTCAATGGAATCGTAGGGGCTTGTCATAAAACCGAGTGTGGGTGAGTGGAATACACCTTAAAGGCAGACAACGCTAAAAAAAAAAAAACAAAACTCTCGAAGCAAACATGTAAACCAACTATGACGAGTAGCTAAATGACAATGCAGGGCTCTCAAGTGGGCTGTGTGTGTGTGACTCATGCGGTGAGTTGGCCATAAATGGCCCAAGACTTGCGCCTTAAATGCAATTCAGCATGTTAATGAAATGGCCAGAGGATTCCGAAATGTTAGGGTTATTGTTTGGTGGGTTGTTTACAATGGAAATGCATCGCCATGGCTTCCACTAACGCTTCCCAACCCGTTCTGTTAAGGAGGGCAGCAAGTGCAGCACTTAAACTTAACACAGTCCCTGCGGCTAATTTATGTCTTATTTCTCGTTTTGCTGCTGCTGCTGTTGCTGTTGCTGTTGCAGGGCTACCGTCTGTTGCATGCAAATGCAAAATGCGAAATGATTGATGTTGCCAGGCTGCCTTTTGTTGTTTGCCTTGCTTTGGATTTGCTGCACAAAAAACCATCGAAAAATTCTCTTTGTGCAAAATGTTGGCATTTTGAAGTGCGAGTAATTGCAGCTGCAATAGTTTTCCATGTTGTTGTCTGTTGTGGACTGGACAAGTTCCTCGGCAATTCGGCATTTCGGCAATACTGTAGCTATTGTAGCTGTTGTAGCTGCTGCTGCTGTCTACTAGCAACTTCCTTTCACAAGCCAGCCAAGAGAAAAATGGCTCTGGCATGCCAGCATGATGGGCACTTGAATGCTTGAATGCTTGAAAATTATAGACTACTCTGTCGTATACATTTCGTTGACGTCGCTCTGAATCCCACGAACAATTGTTGCAAGCTAAGCTAAAATACAGAATATACACATATAATCTAAGAATCAGGTTTCACAAAAAGCCAACTGTTAAATTTGACAATAATTTCAATGCTACTTATAAGCTCGCATTTGGGAATTACATATTCAAGTTTCTAACAGCCCGCCTCACCTTGACAGTCAAAAATCTATGTTGCCCTGCAACAAAAACACAGATAGCCACAATATTATGCAAACATGTTTTATTGACAACAACAAAAATAAAATAAAAACTCGTACCTTGAGACTAGGGCCTTCATTGCGTCGTTACCAGCAGCAACCAAAACTACATAAAAATGCGGCTAATTACGCGCGATCGAGATACAACTTATATACATATTTACATGCACACGCGCGCGTGTGTGTGTGTGTGTCTGCGTGTGTGTCTGTGTAGGTGTGAGTGCGTGTATCCACAGGTAATTACAGGCCAAGCACATGCCACATTATTCTTTTGTGCAATGAGCACGACACCGCTCCCTGAACCCTGTTGCCTGGCTGCCCCCCAGCAGCATGCGGGTTAACGCTTAGCGGGTTTTTTTCGTGTAAGTAGCTGTAGTAGATGCGGAGTCAGATGCGGACGCAGACGCCAACACCGACGACACTTGTGCGCATATGCAGCCCCCCAAACAGACACACACACACACACACACACACGAGCGAAAATATATGTATATATGCATACATACATTTTGTTGGCATATAAAAGCTAAAAACTGCCGCTAGCACAAAACAAGCAACATAAACGTCAGTCAGGCTGGCCGAAAAACCGGTTGAGTTATGAAAAATTATGATTGTCACTGGTCGGTCGGTCGGTTGATCGCTTGGTTGCTGCTGCTGCTGCTGCGGCTGCTGCAACAACAACAACAACAACAACACAAAAATGTGTAACAATTTCAAGTTAAACATGCGCTTTGTTTGCCGCTCTCGTTGCTCTTGTTGTTGTTTTGTTTTTGCATTTACACTAAAAGCCAACACCAAATAGACAACAATTACAGCAACAACAACAACAACAGCAGCAGCAATGCCAAGTGGGTCTCTATATAATTATTTGCCCACGTTTCGCATGTTTTGCCAGACTGACTGTCGTCGAAGTCGCTGGCATTGCTCTAAGGTGTGTCTCTGCACAGATTGTTGCCATATAACATACATGTAGTACACATATGTATACCCTATGGCTAATAATGAAATGGGGTATGCATGCATTGAAAAACAAATAATCTTTTAGCAACTAAGAGAGAAGAGAATATCTACTAGTCTTAAGCATTCACAACGGACTTTTGGCTAGACTTAACGTGTGCAACATGTGTTGCTAGCAACATGAGCAGAACCAGCTGTTGGCAACATGTTGCCAATGCCTCATTTACTAGTGGCAGTCATCAATTTGTATGCCGCGCGCAGTTGTGGCTAATTTAAATGATCGTCTCTTAAATTGCATTTCTATTTTAATGCGTCTGCTGCTGCTTCTTGGTTGATTGTTATTGCTACTTTGAAGTGCAGCTGAAGTTTTTCGCAATTACGCGTGCAACATTTCAATTGAACAAATGCAATGCAGCGACATTTATTATGTGGCATAGGGTAGGGAGAGTGGTACATCTTGCCCCAGACTTCATAAATTCTTGCGGAGAAACTCCATGTAGCGCTCGCTTGGAGCTTAGCTCAGTATCCCTTTGAAACAGCAGCTGCGTAAATTGTCATCAGCTGTCAGTGTCAGTTTTAATTAGTTTGTTTACAGCACCAACAACAGCTTCAACTACAACAACAACAACAGCAATAATAATAATAATAACCACTACAAAGACAAAGACGCAGACAACACGCACTGCAGTTGCTTCAATCATATCAATTTGGCTTTTCAGCCCGCTTAGTTGACTCCGCGTTTGTCGCTCTTCTTTCCGCCTCTAAATAACTTTAAATTGTGTGTGCGCTATAAAACATTTTGTATCTGTATAGAGCAAACGGTCAATAATGCACTGGGTTAATTACCAGTCGCCAGCATTCATTTGCTGGAGCTGCTGGTGCATGATTGGGTGCTGATTACGTAGAGCATGGTCCATGTCTGTTATCAACGAATGCCACCACAATGCATTCCATATAATGAACTAATTCTGGGGCACAACTGTAAGTTTTGTTTTTATTGTTTCCGAATGCTCGTTCCTTAAGGGCAGATGTTTAAATAATATATTTTATTATTATGTTTACTTTTATCATTATTATTGATATTAGAATAGGATATGGGAGTCAAGCTAGAATTCTCTAATAATAATAATAGTAATAATAACAATAATATTAATTATATGAACATATATTTTTAATGAAACTTTCTATTTTGGTCCATTTGTATCCAAAAATAGGAATTACGATATATGTATATGTATATATAACAATTTAATGTATATATATATATATATATATATATATATATATATATATATATTCTTTATCAGCATACCTAATCTCTTAATTTCTCTTAAAAAATATTGCTATTGAAATATTGTAAATTATTTATCAGGGCCAGTTTCAACGAGTTCCATTTTTCAATAGCAAAATCGCGAAATCATAAAAGCTTATGACAAGCAAATTGAATGCTGTTTTATAGCTAGGCGATGTTGTGTCAATTGTTGTTGTTGTTGTTGCTGTTGCTGTTGTACTATCAGCAAACAATAAATGTTAATTAGTAAAATTTATGCACTGTGGCCTATTGACACTTTTCTGTTTTTATATTCGCCATTTGCTCTGGCCATAAAAAATAAAAGCAGTCAAAATAGCTGAAAAGAATGTCGCCATAACAGCCTGTTGCTGTTATTATTGTTGTTGGGTTTTTTCACTCTCTCGTGTTAGCAACACAATTCGCAATTAAGGGAATTTTGTTGTATGACAAATAAAAATTGTATACGATTAAAGCAAACAAAGGCCAGACCGCATCGAGTTTTGAACCTGTTTTGGATTTTAGTATGTGATTTCAACGAGAAGAGATCAGAATTTGTTTCACATCTCGTAGGTTCTTAAGTCCTTAGCTCAAAGAACAAAGGCAAGTGGATCCCTTGAATTACATAATTTATGTAAAATTAAGTGGAAATGCAAATTCTTTGGATAAAAGACCAACAGAGAGTATATATTCATACGAGTTGCAGCAAGAGCGTTGCCGATCCACGCAATTAAGGCAAAATTATGGCAAATTTTGCAAGTGGAGCTTACGAGTGCCAAATGCGCGCTGAGCAAACAAGATGGGTTAAGACCCCAGCACATTTTTCTTTACAAATTGAGTCATTAAATATATTTATACGCGACGAAAGATAACTCTGCAACCAGGCAGCTATAGAGCAGTAAAAAGAACTTCCGCATTACTTCAACTGCGATTGCCGATTCTGGGTCAAATTTTCGCGGAGCCCACTACGACTGGGAATCGAACTTCATCCGCAGCACATTGCGAATAACTGCGAGGGGTAGCTGCACTCATATAAGTATCATTTTTTATGGCTTTTCATTATGGTCGCATATATAATTCTTAATAAGAAAGTTGGCTCCGATATTCTTTGGCTTTGTTTCTGCGCCTGCGCAGACGATGTAAAAATCTGAAAAATCTGGCACAAGCTACTCGCAAGTATAAAGTATTATATTTTAATAGGCCATGGTAAAAAAAAAAAAAACAAAAAATAATAATAAATTTCATGCAGGCCCCATGTGAATTTTGTATGCTTTTTGGGTCAACGAAACTTTTGATTTCACTACCAAAAACAATTTAATCGGCGTGAAAACCAATTCAAGAGATAGTTATCAGCCGCCTGACATCTATGATTTACCATCCCGGACCATTTGACAATAATTTACGCAAATAGCTGAATTCGCCCCATGAAGAAGACGCTGAGGATGAGGATGAGGATGATAGTGCTCGGCTGTCTAGCTGCTCCTGCAATCACAATAACTATGTACTTAAAGAGGAGTGCTCGACGCGCTTTGGACGCCAACGCAGAAATTGAAACGAGCCCAGATCCAGATCCAGACTCAGACCCAGACTCAGACTGAGAGCAAGCTTGTTGCAGACTATGCCGCCTAATGAGGCTTTTGTCTGTGGGCTGTGCTCAGCCTATGACTCAGAGAGATTTGCACTTGCAGGAACTTCGACTGCAGCTCAAACTGGGCGTGCGTTGGTTATTTGCGTGCCGGCGCGCCAATCGGCTCTTGCATCTGCAATAACAACAATCACAGCAACAACAACAAAAACAAGCTGCTTGATAAGCAGCGCAAGTTTTGAAAAGCGCCGCGTACATGCACAAAAGCCATGCTCAAAGATTGCAGCTGTGGTTTCTTTTAATTGCAACAAAAAAAGTTTAAAAAAAAAACTTACAATTCCACGCACATTTACATCGATGGATGGGCCACAGATTGGCGATTGCCATTGCGATTGCTTTTAGTCGTATTGCCTCGCGCCATATCAAACGTCGACATCTCGGCGCACCGCCAACCACTTCAAATATCATCGGAGTGCACACCTTAGAATTATTGGCGCTAGACATGCAAATCCGTGTGGCACGGCAACCACTCGTTGCTTCGCCCGTTCTCCTTGGCCTGTGGCTCTGGCTCTGGCTGTGACTGCAACTGCAACTGCAGCAGCAACTGTTGCTCTTACAGATTTCATAATCTCGAAAGGAGCATAAATCAAAATTGCTTTATTTATGCGGCGACAGTTGTTACAATTCTATCAGCAGCCTGAGCTTTTGCCTGAGATGAAATAAAAAAATAATATAGAAAAAACAAACAAATTGAGTTTCGACTGATGCGTTCCCAATTTGCAGTCATGCCAAATGGCTTGCCCCAGCCAGCTCGTAAACGAGTATTTATTGAAATATCTCTTTTTATTTTTTTGGGGCCACAAAATTTCTAAACAATTGCGAGCTTCAGTCGACCCAACAGCTGTGTTTGTCTTCTCCTCTCACATTGGGCATACGACGATTGAGCTGCAGCCACAGTGGGAAAATGAACCTAAGCTCAACTTGACAAGAAAAATGCTGGAAAAACACTTTAAAATCTAATTAGAGTAGAGCTCAGATGGGTTTGTTATGAGTATTATGTTTAGTTTATGAACCAAGTTGTAAGAAAATAAACAGATGCAACCTTCTATGGTTGCTAGACTAAGAGATACCCTTTTCATACATAGTTTTTGTTTCCAGTTTTTGTTACATTTATTTATTTTTATTGGTACTTAAATTCTCTAATTGTCTATACTTATATATTTATATTTATATATATATTTTATATTTATATATTTTTGTAATAATTTAATAAAATATAGGTCCCATATTCAATACACCCGAGAATAACAAATTACTACAAAAAATCTAATTACCAAAACATGCACGCCTACGATTTACGAAAGCTCATTAAAGAACGCTGCAGATGTCAGATGATAGGAAAAAATCGTTTGGTCATATTTGTGCAGCTTATTTACCTTTGGCACCTCATTATGGCGACCCAAAAGCCACATGGCGTAACCGCAGACGACGACAAGGCCTCGCCCAATCATTTAGAGAACAATTACAAGCAAAGCTCTTCAAACAGATCTCTCGACACGCGCATGGTCGGGGCATGCCGCAAACGGGATGCCTTTGTGGAATTCATTAGTAAACAAAATAACAGAATACGTTCACGAATCGCTTTGGGTGCATTCACCTGTGGCTGCAGTTGCTTTTACACTGCACCAGCCAGCCAGACAGATAGATATTAGTAGATAGATCTAAGAGTCAACTGGGTCAAGAGGCAGATTAACGCTGCATCGATTTCAATTTGAATCGATCAGATCGTTCGTTCATCGACTGATTGATTGCGCCCAATTATTGGATGCCGGCCCAACTACATGTCTACTTGTTAACGGGGTTATATAATAAATTTCCATGTGACTTTGATCAGTGCACAAAGCGCAGACAAAGTAAACAAAATTGAAACTGTAACAAGTTTTATGCATTGAATATCGATTTTGATGTGAGCTGAGTGCGCATTGAAATGATATGAAGGCGCGCTGTGTGTTGTTTATTTTGTTGTAAACATCCGGACGTGCAGCAAAATGTTGCATATTGTGCAGGAAGCCAATGTCGACTTATGTATGTTGCCGCTTGCTTTGGGGCAGCCCACAGGGCGTCCATTATTTTTTTGGGGGAAACGAATTTCGAATTTATTTGTCAATGAAGTTGCCGGCAGTGCACACGTCTTCAAGACGCGCGCAGTCCGTGAATTCCGATTGCATTTGCATTTAAAAGTTTTATATCATTTTTTAGTGCATTTAATTACTACATATGTGTGTGTGAGTTATAGCGAAATGTCTACAATTTATTGCAAGAGGTGTGGCTGTAGCTTAAATATATATTTAAAATAAAAATAAAAAAACCGAGTACTTATATTTTATTATTTTGTTTTTGCCAAAAAAAATAATTTATGTTTCCGTTGCTTCTTTACAGGTAAATTATACAAATGTTTTGAACTGCTTTTTTTCGGACAGTCCCAGACGCAGATTAAGTACAGTGATACGTGTGAACGTATATACATATATGTACTACTTACTATATGTATACTCGTATATATATATAATATATATATGTATATGTATAATTGTGAGTATACGTAACCTAAGTTCTATATGTTCGCATACTGTCATTTGATTGAATTGCTGTCTGAAGCAGCGTTTATCGTGTGACGCATTTATCGTTTCAGTTTTAGTCAATTGAGTTTTGTATGCAAAGAATAAGTAAAGTTTACAGAATCAAAACCTATTTTCATTTATTTTTTGTATTTTATGAACAGCAATCGATTGATTGATGTCTTATTTTGGCAGTCGAAACGGCAAAGTCACTTCTTAAGCTTTGAAAAATCGTTTTTATCGCTCAGTATATAATATTTATTTATTGATCATGATCATTATGCATACAGTATACCAAAGTGTACCGATGCCATGTAATATTGATACAAGTAGTATGTAAATAACAGGCTGCCACCCCGGCATGTTGCAACTGATATGTACATCGATGTCCGTCGTGCCAGCTACAATTTGTATGAAATTAAAATTCAGTTTACGTCGCAAGTCCTTGACACCTTTTTCTGCATTATTTTAATTACCTTTAGCAGCAGTAGCAGCAGCCGTAGTGCTGGCAGTGCCAACGCTTTAATATGCGCAAATGACATGCTAGCAAGCAGCCCATTCGATGTGCGCAATTTGTCATCCTGACAGTCTGTGGCAATATCGGAGCAACGGCAGTGCTTCGAGTGTTTGCATTTGGCCAAAATCAACAGGCATGCCATGGCTTTGTATTTTCTTTGGCTGGGATATTTATGCTGTTTATGCATGTGCGCGCATGCTTAATTACGAATCCGCTAAAACTGTCACAATCGCTGAGCGCTGAGCATTTGTCAAATTGACAGCAGCCGCTCAGCGATTGCACAGCTTTTGCGCTTAATCTTGACGAGAGCTCCGCGCATCTGGGATGAAGCAAATGTTGGCGCGCACGCGCAGAATTTGAGCTGCTGAGCTTAGTGAGTTTGGTGAGTAATGTGTGCTTAGCACGAAACTCAAAGAGTCGCCTCTGTCTGAGCCAAAGCCCATGTATGCTGGCAATAAAGTGTACACACCCTAAGAAGTGCTCATATTTCATGAGTCAATAAACTGAGTGGGACACGCGCAGACGTGAGCGTTAAACTGTAGACAACAATTTATTGTTACGCTCTGGGCTAAATTGTAATGATATTTTCATTAACTTGGCCTTTGCCAAAAGACTCAACCACGCACCACGCACCACTGCCCCAGCTTCAGCCCCCAGCCCGCAGCCCCCCGCTCACAAAGACAACAGCAATTCAAAGAGCTGCAGGTGAGCCACTCGCCATGTGTTGGGCCTCAACACTAATCAGTGCGCGTTGAGTGGCTATCGAAACGCGTCAAAGAGCCAACACTAATGTTGTCAATTGTGAGAGTATTGTATCAAGTATTTGCACAAGGCGTCCTTGTCCTTGTCCCTGGCTATGAGAGCGTGAAATCAATACGGAGCTGGGCTGGCGCCAGCGCAGGCGTAGGCGTCGCGACGCCTACAATATTAATAATAGGCAATATGTCAGCAGTTGGCTTAAGTCAGGCTTGTTTAATCAACAGACGGACGTTACTTAAATTATTGTATTTAAAAATACTTTTGAGGCAGCTCATGTGCCATATCGCATAATAGATAATGTATTAAGCATGTAGACGTATTAAGTCCGAGAATCGAAAGTATTTTAAGACTTTCCAGTGGATGTCAATATACATATCATATAAGAACTTTATATGTAGTAGATCTTATCGTAGCCCTGACATACGTCTGTAAATATATCCTAATATAGTTTTAGGTATTAAATCCAAATCGCTTTTATAATATATAAGCTCTCAGTTATGTTTAGCTTAATTTAGTTTTGATGTTAAATATTTTGAAAATTAAACTCGTTTCACATTGTTCATTATTCAAGTATAAAGTTCTTTGAATACTTGCTGAAGCTAACAGATTTATTGGTAGATAATTATTTTCAAGCGTGCACATCTGCTCGTCTGTTGACTGTTTGGTTCTATTGAGCAGTGTGAATAAACTAAATAAGATAATACATACTGCATTTAATACTAATCATGTGCAACGTGTATTCGTTACCATGGCTAACTGCTATCTCTTGGCACTGCAGTCTTTGAAATGAGCAACAAAGTTAATTTCAATAAACAGGCATCGCTCTCTGTGGCCTTTGGCATGGGCCCGTCGGGCGACTGTGCCAGTCTGAGCGTTTGGCTCGAAGAAATGCCGCCCAAAAAGCCGACGCATGTTCATGTTACCGTTGCCCATTGGCTGACTCATGACGCGGATCGGGCCCGCTGTCATTTTGGCCATTTGCGTTGTCAGTTGGCCTGGCCATATTCGAGCACGAGTGCTGGCGAGCTAACATAACAAATATACACAAAAGGATTTGTCTGTGGCCTGGCCAAAGGCGCTTTGATTAATTGCCGACTTAGAGCCTGGGCATTCTCGTTAGGCCAAAATGATGCTGTCGCTGACGCTGACGCTGACGTCCGGAGCTGTCGGCTGGCGGATGGCGGATGGCGGATGGCGGATGGCGGATGGCGTTGGCGTGAATCACTTGAGCCAAAAGGTCAGGCAACAAGGTTGAAGATATGCAAACTGCAAAATTAATTGCCAAGTTTGTCTGGGAAATGCGGAAATTAATTGGGCGACTACCAAAAAAAAAAAAAAAAAAAAAAGAAAAACGAAACAACAAAAGAGATAACTGCCAACTTTGTGGCACTGCAAATTGGCAACAAATTCGAGTACAGCTGATGGCAACGGCACTGGGCCAATACATGTTATAAATGGCAAATGGCAGGCTGCAAAGCGTTTGGCTTCTGCGTATTTTTGCGTGAAGACTGCGCAGCAGCAATTGAACTAGGGAAAGAGAAAGAGAGCCATTACCTGCTGGCCACGCAATGCAGCAGCAGCCGGCCAATAGCTGGGGTCAGCAGGTTAATGGGCAGCATTAACGGACCGACGTACGTGGCCAACCTGGAGTCGTTGCCAGTTGGAGCGTTAATGTCTGTCGCTTTGATTGCCTGCCAATGCGCCTGAGGCCAAATACTTTTTCTATGTGAATGTGCGTTTATAAATCTATTGGATAGATACATAAATACACAAATATATATATATATAAATAATACATATATATATATGTATACTTTATTTTCATTATATTTCGTTTGTTTTTTCCCCTGAGTCTCAGACGTTGTCTGCAGCAGAAAAGCGAAACTATAAGCTGCTGTATGTAATGCACTTATAAAAGCTGCGGACATTGCGGCAATTTGTATGCGCTTTGTTGACTGCTCATGCATATGATTGACTTATTGATTGCTTGATTGATCGATGGCCCGGCCAAAGTGACGGACTAACTGACATTAAGCGGCTGCCATCAACTCTCAGTGCTCCTCAATTAGCTTGAGCCGACCGACAGTGCTCTGCTCCGGGCGGGTTCATAGAACTTTGCTACCGTTATATTTATGTCTCGCAACATAGCAGCAATAACATTTGCCACATTTTGCTATATGATAATTATATGTATGCCAAATCTGGCGTCTAGACTTCATAAACAACCCCATCGGTGCGGCTGGGTACGTGCCACGCATGCGCACATATAATCATGCTATATGCTATTTAGTTGTTATTTTTATACACATTTATTTTTATACACGAACGACTTGAAGTGCATTGACAAATATGTATTTACGATGTCAAACGAAAACGCATTGAAATGCATTGCAAAATGTGCAAAAATGTTTTCCAGCTCTCGATGCCATAAATTACGAGTTAAACATGCGAGAAGGGTGCTCAATGCTTGTTTTTGTCTTGTTTTTGTTGCTGCTGCTGTTGCTGTTTCGTTTATTCTTACTGTGCATACAAATAGTATAAAAAGCAACAACAACTGTCAACCTACTTAGGTTTTAATTTATGCGTAAGTCTGGATTTAGTAGCTTTTCAATATTAATTTCCAGCAGCAACAACAACATCGTAGCCTGGAGTCATAAATCACAATATCATATATAAGCACACGATTATATGCCGCATTTGGATTTATTGAACATAAGCATATGGCAAAGGAGGCAGCAACCGCATTTCTGCTGTTGTTTTTTTGACGATTCAACTGTATATCTTTGAGTTTTTTTATGCATTTCGTTTTATGATGTTTCTTATGAGTGGATCGCTTGAAGGGGGCTTATAAAAGGTGCATGGTACAATGAAAAATCCAATGAAATATGAAATCATTTTCCCAACGTTCGGTTTTCTTTTTTTACTAATATTGAAATAGAAATATAGTCGGAAACGTGGAAACAGAGCAGCTTTCATTCTTCTCCTATTGATAATTAAATGCAACATATATATATATATATTATATATATTTATTTAATATAATATAGATACAAATATAAAAAATAATATATATTTATTGACAAATTATTGTTTACACGCCCATTGGCAACTGCATCTGTAATTTCTCAACTTTGAAATATACATTTTAAGATGTAATATGAAACCTATTGGCCATAAATAGGGCGCCACAAAAAGACAACAAACAGCCAAAACTTAAAGTTTCACTGCAGGCTCTAAGCTCATTGAATATCAATGGAAATGTATGTGTGTGTGTGTGAATCTATGTATGTGCGGCTTGCCATCAACGGCTGAGCTCAGCGGACTTTACAAAATCCTATTAGAGCTGTCCAAATTCCCATAGGCGCGCTAAAAGCCTTGGCAAAAATTTAATAAATAAAAAAAGGAGAAATAATAATAAATACAAAGAGCGCTGTGCAGCTGTGCAAAGCCTCAAAATAGCCGCCAGTTAGTGGCAAAGATCGCAACACTCCACACCAGCATGGGTTGGCGTTGGGGCTGGGGCTGGGGCTGGGGTGCGGGTGCGGGTGTGGGTTGGGTGTACGCCCTGGGTATGGCACACACATGGCAAACAGTTGTGAGCTGTGGCGGTGCTTGGCTTTTAGGCTTTCGCCCCATTGCGTGGGTGTGTGTAATTTGACATCTTCATGAAATAATTAAAATTATTTATTGTTAATTTATTTTCGCTGTCGCTCGGCAATCGATAAAGTGAAAGATAAGCCGAGTGCATTAAACAATTGAAATTAATTTGTCAAGCATTTGACAAGAGGCGTGGCACACAGACTGGGACACTCGGACAGCCTCACACAAGACGCAGACGACATACAGCAGACAGCATTGCTGGTGAAAGGAACTACAGAGCGCTGAGGCACTTTCACAAAAGCTTTCGAGCCAGCACAAAAGGTCAACGCCAACCCCAAGGGTAGTTGAGCTAGCCAATACTTGAACCTCACGTCAGGCGTGGCAGCCAGTGGGCGATGGCATTGCCCACTGCCACTGCTACCTGCTGCTGGCTGCCCTGTGGGCAAAGCATACTTCACTGCTGCTGCTGCTGCTGTGCAGCGTAACGAATGCAATTAAATGGATGCAGGCCGCTGCCACTGGCAGTTTAACGGGGCAGTTAATCATGCATCGACATGTGGCCGGGCTGCTGCCTGGCGACTCCCCACTCTTGACTCCCGATTCGCAACTGCCGACTGCCGGCTGGCAACATATTTGGCGGTCACTTCTAAGCCGCATTCGAAAGTGTTGCGCAAAAAGCAGTTTGCAATTAAAACATGTTGGCATTGCCGCTGCCAACAGGAACAGCAGCAGCCACAGCAACAGTTGCTGCTGCCGCTGCCGCTGCTGCTGTCGTCTAGACGTGGCAGCAACAGCGGCAGCTACTATGACACACAGATGGCGCTGCTGTGCCATGCTGATGTGCGCAACGAATCGGCTTTCAGCGAAGGCAGAAAGCGCCGGCGCAGGAATGAGGAAACTCTGGTGAAAAGCTGAGATGCGTTGAGAAATGTGGTTAATTGATTTTTGGTGCGCCCTGTTTTCCCCCTTCTCTCTCTCTCTCTCTCTCTCTCTCTCTCTCTCTCTCTCTCTCTCTCTCTCTCTCGGTCTCTTTCTCTCTCTGTGTGTTTCGCTTTTCCTCTCACTGATGTTCGCAATTAATTTAAAGTTTTTCTCTTCTGTCTCTTATGCAGAATCACACTCCATGGCTATACGACAATGTCCAATGCTCGCGAGCTGGCATTGATCGAGAAATGGGCTGACATTGCAACGCCGCCGACGCCAACTCTGCCAGGCCTATCGCCAACATCGCCGCGTACCATCATCAAGTTCTGTTGTTGCCCACAGCGCAGGCGCTACACTCTGAAGCAGCCCAAGTTTAAGTCGTCGGCGAACACGCTGCATGCTAGAAATATATTCGTTGATAACGATTTTACATATATTGATGATGTGCCACGCGCCAGCCGCAACAGCAACAGCAACAGTAACAGTAGCAGCAGCAGACGCCAAGATTGCGACAGTGATTACGATTGCAATGATTATGATGATGAGGCAAATGATATCGCTGAGATCTCTGGCAAAAGCAGCAGCGACCACGACGGAAATGTGGCGCTGATATTAATGAATCAACGAAATGTGCCTGAACAATGGCGGCAGGACTACAAAGGCGACATCAGCAGCAGCAACAAGCGTAGCAGCGAACTAGCAGCAGCGACAGCAACAACAACAATTCAAAGTAAAACTTGCGCTGTCACAAACGGCCAGCAAAGTGGCAATGAGCAGCAGCAGCAGCAGCAGCAGCAGCAACAACAGCAACAACCAACCCAAAGACTTAGCAATAGCTTGGAACAGCAACAGCAACAACAACAACTACAACCACAGCAACAACTGCAACTTAGCAATAAGGAAAATACACTAAGCAACAATACAAACAGCAACGGCTACAATAAGCCGCGCTGTAATTATTGTAAATTACCCGACGACGCCGAGCCCCAAACGAACAACAAAAACAAAAACTCGAAAATTGATTCACCGAAGTCGTCGCAGAATAAAATGACAATTACGACAGCAGCAACAACAACGAACGTGGCAGCAACGGCCACAACTAGCGAGTGTGGGTTGACACTGCCAACATCAGCAACAGCAACAGCAACGGCACAAGCACCAGCAGAAGAGTTTGTGGGTGCTGCCACAGAAGTGCTGTGCAGCGATAAAGCAACATTGACAGCAACAGCAACAGCAACAGCAACTTTGCCGCCAACAACAACACCTAAGCCCAGCATAGCTGCACGTCCGACCACGCCCAGCCGCCTTAAGACTGTGATCAAAACAACAATGGTGAAGCGTAGTCCTAGCCATGACTCAACGCAGGCAACTGCGACGCATATGCTGCAACCGAACAGCTGCAACATTAACAGCAGCAGCAGCAACAGCGGCAACGACGAGCCCAGACGTTCGGTTAGGGAGCGCATCGCCGCCTTTGCGGCAGGAAATGGTAAGTTTTTCTTTTATTTTGTTTTTTTTCTTTTTTTTCGCTCGCGCTTAATCAGCTTTGGCAACTAAGTCGCGTTGTCGCCAGTGCCTGGGCGGAAATGTTGTTGCTGTGGGAAAATCGGCCACAGGCTGAGCACACAGTCATTAGGCTAGTTAATAGCTAACAATAAGTTATTAATTGATTTGTGCACTCAACTGTCATAAGGGAGAGAGGTCCATGACTAGCCACAGATCCCAAAGCTTACGCCCACTGTCTCTCGAGCACGCTGTCTGACAGTCGCATGTCTCATGTATTGTCCCTAGGGGCAACATACCGAAGGTCAGCCAGCTCATTGTCCAGTCATTTCCTGTTATTGAACACAGCGCAAAAAGCGTTCCATATCATATTAATTAAAGATCTGATACTGCATCTCAGGCATCTGAATCACTGGCAGGGCAATTACTTAAAATGCTAAATGCGATCAATTAAATGTAATTTAGTAATAATTAACTTGTTAGTCACTCACTAAGGCCACGCATAACATTTTCTGAAAATTTAGGTAATCATACAACAAACAGTAAACGCTCACAAATGACAAATATTAAAGGCCAGTCAGTTGGGAAGGGCGTGCACATATATGTAATTTCCTCAGTATTTATTTGCCTTTTATTTACATTAAAAATCAAAAGAAATTGACTGCAATTTTGTCATGAATTATGCATGACGTCGAGCTTTGGATTTCCGTTAGCCTGACACACTCACATCGACACACCTTTTGCATAACATAGACATGCACACACACACAGACAGGCGCATAAAGTCGACTCTATTACAAGTCAATTAAATGCAGCAATGCTTAATAAAAAGCCACTTAAAGCCACATAAAAACTTTTCATGAAAAGTCACTTGAAATTGTGATTAATAATAAAAGAAAAAATTTTTTATTATTAGTACGTCTGCATTTGTGCGGCAATTGGAAATGTCATAAATGCGACGTCGCCATTCAACAGAGTTGCATAAAAAATGATAATCGTCTAGCTGGGTGCAGTTGCCTGACGCACTTGCATGTACCCCTCCAAAAAAATAAGCACAAAAAACAAACACTCCTCCCATTTGGGCTTTGTCGCCAATTGTAGAGTGCACTTCAGTTGGCTTATGACACGCCCCACAGCCAATTGCCTTCTGCGAACTGCCACCCGCTGCCAGTTGGCAATTTTGCACACACACACAGGAAACACGTACTGCGCGTTCGACGTCATGAACGCATATTATATCATTTTGATAGGCAAATGAGGCTTGAAAGCCGGCCCGATCTCCAGCCAAGTTAAGCTGAGTTCTTGCCCTTAGCCCAGCTGACGCTGACGTGTGACGGCTTAAGGCGCCAATCTGCTGATCATCGCAATGACGATGGCGTTGTCCTAAGCGAACGCACGTCAGCTTCACAGAATGAGCGGCTTTCATTTACAACCGCTCAAGCATTGGTAATCATCATCGTAATGGACAGCCTGCCCATTGGAGCTTTGGCTCCCCTCACCTTTCCGCGCCTCGCCTAACTCTTAGTCCGATTTCCCTTGCAACTGCCCACTTGGCGGTTGCTGCTGTGCACACGTTTATTTACATTATTTCTTTATTTATTTGCTTTTTGTTTTCGCATTGCTACTCTTTATACACCCTACTTAACAGCTGTGCTCGGGCCAGAGTTGTTGTTAAGTGCATTGAGGTAGGCCTCCATTAGCTGCATTTGTTTTGAGTCATCTTGGCTGTTAGCATACTCTCGATAGACCCTCGCTCTCCAGCTTTGCCTCTGCTCGCAATTTGGCGCAATGCTTACGCCACCTCTCGGCCCGCACGGTGCACACGCATCGAGCAATTAATCACGTTCAAGTGACCTCAGTCACAGAATCAATCAACAATAAAAAAACAAAATTAAACAACAACAATAAGTCAACCACACGCCCAGCTACGAACAATGTCTGACGGACAGTGGCCATTTAGCGGAGACACACCCAGCAAACAATTTTATTTGAAGTCAATAAGCAAATAAGTACAAATATATTTCATTTTCTCGCGTTGGCTTTTGTTTGCTTATTTACCTATATATATATATATATATATATATATACAATATATATATACATATACATACATATATAGTTATATGCATACATACAGACAATGAATTCGTTGAGTCGCAAAGTCTAAAAAAATTGTTAATGGCAGGCCAACAAGTAGAACAAAGGCTGCTAGAGTTATTTCCGTCCGTTGAGTTGTGCTAATTAAATGCCGCACAGAACGGCAGAAAGCCAGAAATTGGCCAACTGCGCACAATATGTATGTCGCCAACTCGGAGGGCTGGTCTCTGACGTTGACTCCGACTCCGACTCCGACTATGACTGTGACTGTGACTGGGAAGACCTCCCATGAACTTTCAACGCGCCTCCCACACACAGTCACACATGCCACATGGCAGCCAATTGCCAAATGTACCGTTAGCGTTGCACAATTGAAATATTGCCAAAACGGCAGAAGAAAAGTGCAGCCCAGTGTGGGCCTGCTCTGTGCTCTGTGCTGACTTCGACCAGCCAGGCTTGATTTGGCTTGACTTGGGTTGACTTGGCTGGCGGCCTGCCAATCGCCACAAGACGATCAATTGGTGGACGCTTTCCAGCTGACTCCGACCAGACCCAGACCCCCATAAAATGTAGCCAAACTGTCCCTGTCTTCAGCCTGCCTGACTGACTCGTTTGCGCCGCTGATTTACGAGCTCGCCACGGGTCGTTGTCGTTGTGTAACGCATGCGATTCAGAATTTTTAAATGCCAAGCGCTGACCAGCAGCAGCAACAGCAGCAGCCAAGACCCCAGTCGAGCCAAAGATTGAGCTTGCCGGTTACTGTTGCTGTTGTTGTCGCCAAGTCGCGACGGTGGCGGCGACATTTTAATCAAGAAACCCAATCGAACGCACGCATGCGCAATAAAAACAAAAATAAAATCAAACCTATAAAATCAACAACAAAAATACTTAACCGTTTCACTTACACAGACATACACACACAGTAATACACAACTACACACATTCCAGCCGATCGCCTCCTGAGTTCTCTTGAAGCGTTCGATTGGGGGCTGGCGACAACAACAACTGACGAACGCCAACAAAAAAGTTCATTTGATCCTCAGACGTTTTGCCCCTATGCGAATTTATATGCGATTTATGGCGATACCTTCGCCTATTTGCATACCCATGTGGGCTACACGTAGAGCAAATGTGCCGAGAAGTATTACAATGACATGGATAAACTCGTACAGTTGCCACAATATCTACATATATCGTTGCATAGACTACACGTTCTATATAGCCTGAACTTTTGCTCAATATATGCAAAGAAAAAGTAGTGTAAGTGAGTTATGTTGATTCAAGGAAAGTTTTTATACTTAAATGTATCTTGAAATTGACTTTAAAATGTTGTTGAAATTTGTAATACTCAAAAACTCTTGTGTCAGCAAATTCCTGATGTGAAGAAGCGGACGTAGAGACTGTTTTATAAATACTGACTTTTGCTTTTAATATTATAGCACATCACATTTACCTGGTTATTCCCAAATGGTCAGATCTTATCAAAATTATATGAAAAGTTTAAAGCTGAGAGAAAAGCTTGAATAGAAGTAACAAATTGCGGATGCGTACAGTACTTCAGACGGATTGCTGCAGCTGAATAGAAGGTTTTCATGATCAAATAAAAATAACTATAAAAATGTTTTCGGTTTTAAAATTTGGCTTAGGATCTAGGATATATTTGAGCAATTGACCAACTTATTTTAATAATAAAACTATGTTATCATTGGCTTGATTTCTGACTCCGTAGTTCTATTTAAAATTAATTTTTTTACCATGCGCATAAATTGGCATTATTAAAAAAAACTAAAATATTGATTTAATAAACATATATTTGAAATCTGTATACGAACGATTGTGTCTCGGCCTGACTCGTACTTCACTTCTGATCTATAAGAACTGTATCCGACATAAAATAAATCCATTGGCAGTCAGTTGGTGCTGGGTGCGGCTACGAGTAGAGCAAACAGCGCTCAAGATAAATATTTTGTGAACAATTGAGGGCATGGATAAGCTGCGAATGGTGCGAGCAATATTATCAAATATGTAAATAATTGCTTGCCATTTGCTCGCCATCCAGAAGTTAATTAAAGCATTTGCATACTCTAACACACACTCACACACACACACAAACGAACATATGTACACAAATGACAGAAATTGGAAAAACTTAAGTCCACACACATGTGGTGGGCATGTTGCGAAAATTTATGACAATTTAAATGGTGCACATTCGGCGCACAATTTGAGGCGATTAGCGCAGAAATTTTCGCGGATTTGGCTTAAGCGGCCCGGTGGCACGGCGATGCTTGCCACATGTGGCAGCCAAGACTTGGCGCATTTCGGCGTATTTTGCACATTTGGCGCAATTTTTCATTTACTGTAAAAAAGATTATGAAAATGTGTTTCTGGGCGCGCCATTTGTTACGAAGTGTTTCTGCAAAGTATGAGCAACATGTTGCGGCAACAATAATTGCGTCAATTGCATGTGTGTGTGTATGTTTGGCAGCAGTGACAACTTTATATGACTCGCTGAAGAATTATCGCTAAAATTAAACACTGTCTCACCTCCCTCTCACTCTCTCTCTCTCACACACACTTTATTTTTTCAGAGCAAACTCACAGTGGAGTCAACGTGGCTCGGCAACATGACAGCGGCAAGAAATTTAGTAAAATTCAGTGCAATACAAATCAAAACAACATGACAAGCGATGTGAAAAGTGCAATTAGCAGTGGCAGCCACAGCCTTAGCACCAGGAACAGCAGCAGCAGCAGCAGCAGCAGCAGCAGCAGCAACAGCAACAGCAGCAGTCAGCAGGAACAACATCAAACGCTTATCAACGGCAACACAACGCCGCCGGCAACAGCAACAGCAACAGCAGCAGCCAACACGTCAGTCTCCTGCGCGACTATCGCAACTGACACGACGCGCTACAAATCGGGATTAAGTGATGTAGCGGCCGACGAGGACGTTGATGATGCAGCCACATCCACATCAACATCTATAGCCACATCCACAGCAACTGCAACTTCATCTGCCACTCCTGCGCCAGCTGCAAGCGTTTTAAGCACCGGTTGTGCAACTATGCCGCGCACTCGCCAATACGGAAGCAATGCTGCAGGAGCAGTGGCAGCCAACACCATGACAGCTGATAAGAAATTCTTAAGCCGTGCTTCACCCGCCGCCAACACTTCAGGCAACACATCGGCAGCAGCTGCACCACAGCAACATCATAAGCTGCAATTCACCGATAAGGCCGAACTCAAATTGGCCGCATTGGACAATCTGGACCTGGCGCATAGCCTAGACCTGATAGATGACGATACCGATGATCCGTATGGTGCACTCCAGGACTATCTGGAGCGTGTTAAGGTAAGTGCTGGGCTTTCTTAATTAGCTGCGAGCCTAAACGTATATTCGTATATTGCATCATTCTTGAATTGAATTTAGGCCATGCTCAATCCACTTGCTGCAACTGACCATATTCAATTTCATAAATTTTCATAAATTGATAAGCGACAGTTGCTGTCGCCACACACATTTCACTATGCCGCGGCCTGAGCTGGTCCCCTTCCTGTCTGCTGCAAGGCCCCGTCCCTCGCCTCTGCTCCCGTCCCTGTTCGCTCCGCCCCTCACTAGACTGTCAACGCCGCGTGATTTTGCAAATGATTATTTTGCGTGACAGAAAAATGTGTTAAACCAAACACAGTTGGGGCACAGCAGCGACGTATTCGTAATGTGTAACGCATACGACGCGTTGCACGCTCAGCTCTTTTTCTTGTTGTTGTTGTAGTTCGTCTATTCGTCGCTGTGGTTGTCGTTGTCGTTAGCGTTGTCAGCGTCGTGTACATAAAATTTTATGTTTCTGTACCGGAAAGCGCAATATTACAAACTCAAAGACTAAGCAGCGTCAACGTCAACATCAACGTCAGCGTCAGCGACAACGTCGACGGGCGACCGCAACTTTAGTTATTTTTATAACTGTTTCGCATGAAATTTGTCCACAGACAAGTTGCTTCTTTGCCCATAGCGGAAGCAGCGCACGCACGCGTTGTTCATTAGCATTGCGTTTATGGTTCTGCGCAGCTCGTTGCGCTTGTCGAACCAAAAGCGCCAGTTCATTCTATGTTGCGTGCATTAACTAACGGTTACTAACAACGCCTTCATTTCGATCAAAATTCCATTTAACTGATCTGCTAATTTATCTGCTATGAAAAGTGTATGTTTTATATTGATCAGCTTATGCATGGTCTTTATGCAGTAAGCATCAGCTGCTCTATAACTAATTATGTCACAAACTCAATCTACCAGGCTAAAAACCTAGTTATTTGTTAATGCGCAATCTATTTTGATAAATATTCATCATCTTTTTCTATGCTAACCACATCGATTCTACATCAACAATTCTAGCTCTTGTCTACTCATCGCACAGTTTTGATACCCAACAAATATAAGCAACATATTCAGCTTTAGCCCAGTCTGCTTTTCTTTTTAGTCTATGATTGCCATTAGGCTGCACGCCATCTATGCACATTTTATAATCAGTGTCATCACCTCAACACCCATTGACCGACCAGCCACGCCCTGATGGGCGTTACACACGTTGCTTGTGTTGCTTAGCTGGCGTGGGCTGTCAGCTTATGACGCGAGCAATGGCTCTGGCTGGGGCTCTCGCGCTGAGTCTGACTTTGGCCCTGGCCTGTACCAGCCAGGCTTAAACACCTTTTTTTCATTCATATTTCAGCTCAATGCAGCTAATTTTTTGGCTAAATTGAAATTATTAGCCGGCAACTGTGGCTAATGATGACAAAATGTGTCACAGTGCTGCCCACACGTAGCAGTCGCTTTCTTTTGCCGCTGCCCTCGCCGTTGCCGCTTCGCGAGGCAGCATTTGTGCGGCGCGTTTATTATGACAAATAGTGCAGCACTTTAGCTCCAAATTGCCGTTACTCGTAAGACTTGGCTAGGCGCTTGTTGTAGTCGTGGCCTTAGGCTTAATTTGCCTAGTTATGAAATGCGTTTGTGGAGGCGGCGATGGCGGCGAAGTTGTTGTTGTTGTTGTAGATGTTGTAGTTGTCTACGTTGTCGTTGCCTGACCTATTTTGGTCGCGGCAGCGAAGCGTGCAGCGAATCTGGTAGGCTGCCTATGAAACAGATGCAACATGACAAGCGCTCGGCAACTCGTTTTGCTTCGCGCTTCCTGCATCAATTAGCGTTTGTGTTGCATTTCGGCTACACACATACACACAAACATAAACACACCTAATCTATAATTTAACTACGACACACACCAATCATAATTGACTCTCGACAACGGGCGACGAGTCCATCAGCTCAATCAAGCCTTCAACGTCTAACATTTTAGCCATTCAACAAAATCTGATAAGCGTTCGACAGCACCAGCAAAAAACAACAATAAATGCTGTTGCGTGTGTTCTCAGCCGATTTTAATTATAGATATTGACAATGTGGCAAAATGAAATTGAGACGTAAAGCTCAACAGCCTAAAACTGTGGGATTGGCTGAGGCAGCTCCTAGGGATTGTCTCAGCTTGAGGCTAGTAGTTCAGTGAACTTCCAAAGCATCAGCCAATTATGCGAATGCTGTTAATGAATGTGGGCGACTGCTTTGCCTTTAACTTATCAGTGAGTCTATAACTTTATGCAACGGCATTAGGTGAAGCTGGAGCTGGTAGTTGGGAAACTGGGAGCTGGGAGCTGGGAGCTGGGAGCTAGGAGCGAGGAGCTGGAAGCTTAGACCTGGGTAATTTGCGCCTGCAACTGCGTCTGCGCAGCTGCCTAGAGAAAGTTGTCTTTGCCCAATTTGCAAATGACGTTTTTTTGTCAACGTCAACAGCAAACAGCAAACGGCAAACGGCTAAACCAAACGGCAAATGGCAAACAAATGGCAATAAAAGGCAGTGCCAGCGCTGTGCACGTTACTATTTTTGTCAACCAGGAGTTGCAGCCGTGTCCCAATGCAGACAATAAACCAGAAATCGCAGCAATGCGCCAAATGAAGCCAAAATAAAAATAAAAAACAAAACAACAAAAAGTCTGCAGTAAACAGTCAACGAAATCAGCAGCAACATGTTGCTGCGCTGTCATTGCCACAAATCAAATGAAAGTGAAGCAACTGTCCAGCTGTCCAAGTGTCCAACTGTTCGACTATCTGTGAGCAGCAGCTTCTACAATTTCACCAGCAACAATCATAATTGCAGACGGCAATTAAGCTGCTGTCAAATATTGCCAGCTACTCATGCTGCTCGGGTTACAGTTGCAGTTGCAGTTGCCGGTTGCATGTTGCATGTTGCTCCCGTGCTCACAATTGCCTCACCCTCGCCTCGAACCTGTGCCTGACGTGTTGTCAACAGCATTTGGCTCATTCCAGCACTGCTGACAATGCGCTGATATTTTCCGACAAGCAAATCTGAGGCAACAAAAAACCATTGCCACAAAATTGCGCCAATTTGCTGAGACTGGACTCAAGTAGAGTCAAGCCGACTGGACTGTTGCCACTGCACGGATCGTACGCTCAACTATCATCATGATAGCTTTGAGCTGGACACTGACTTTCTTTTTGGCCTGCCATCATACAACTTGGGCTTCTTTTTTGTCTAGCTTGTGGCTGCTTTGCCAAATGTCAAGCCCAAGTGACACAAAGTAGTCAATGCTGTTGTGATATCCGTTTGAAAGTTGGCAGCCTTAAAGCGCAACCTGAACACCAATGCAATATTATTTGTACACTCTTCACTTTTGACACTTTTGGTGTAGTGCTTCAAAAGAAATAAGATAAATAATTGAAGCTCACAACAAAGATGCGTAGTGCCATAAGTTTTATAAAAATTTTATAAAATAAAGCTGGTAAACGTTTGTGTATTGTCCGGACACTGGCAATTTCAGTTGCATAAGAGGGACTCTGCATATGATGTATATACACATATACATGATGTGGCCTAAATATATAAATATAGTATTTAAATAACTGTAGAACTTCTTCCGCAAGACTTTAAACTCGTCTATTTCTACTATTGTAGATGGGTGTTATATAAATAATATTTCATATTTTTAATTTTAAAAATTTAATTGACGAGCTGCCAACTGAATCGAAAGAAACTTAATTTATATAACTTAAAAACTACATTCTATATACTTTATGTTACAAGATTAAAAATATCAAAAATATCAAAATTTGACTATTATTTTATACGTCTTTGACATAATCTTATTCATATCCATTCAATATTCAATTCAAGAATATCTTAACTTATGACATAAATCCCTCATAATAAAATGCTGAACTCATAGCAACAAACCCTAAAAGCTTCCCAGCCAAATCTCATTATACGCTTAGATCTGTGCATCTTGGTACAGCTGCACGTGTGGCTCGCTTGACCACATTGGTGGATCACTCAAAGTGTCATTGCCCAGTTGAGTGCCCACAGCATCAGAGCAACAACTGCTGCACTCATTTTTCTAGACAAACTCAGGCTTGGGTTCATCTGTGGTGGTTGCCCCCAGACTGAAGTGCCATTGAAATTACAATGATCTTCATATGTTTTTGGACTGATCGCAGACATCAAGCTACCAAAAACTCGAAATTCAACGTAGACGAAAACGTTGACGCGCATCTGCTTAACTTTTGTGTATGTATGTATGTGTGTGTGTGTGTGTGTGCGTTTACTGTGAGTATTATTTAACCAATTTGTTTTTGGTTACTATGACCTTCAATGGTCATTTATACAAAACAAAGAGTTGGCCTGGCCTGCACTGAACTAAGCCGTGTTGGCTGCCTGGCCTGGCCTGGCCTGCTCTGACCAGCAGACTTTGCGTCTCTCCAAATATTTTGACGCTGTTGTCGATTTGGATGCCGACTGCCAGCCAACCAGCAGCCAACTGGTCAATGTCAATGTCAGAAATTTGTTGAAGTGGAAAAATTCAGTTGCTGTTGTAACGGAGGCTTAAAACTTATTTGGTTTTCCTCTAAACGTCAGGCGGTAACTGACTGACTGACTGATATTTTTAAGGTTCAATGCTTGCTAATAAGCTAAAGCTAGAGCCGCTTGATTGATGTGCGTTTTGGGGATTACAAGCAAGCAGCAGCAGTCTGACCTTAGTGGTCACAGCTTTGTTATAGCTGTTGCTGCTGATGCTCCGGCTGTTGCTATTGCTGTCATTGCTGTAGCTGTTGTATTTGTTGTTCTATCTGGCTGCATATCTGAGCAGCAGACATATCGCTGCCTTGGCATCGGCATCAGCAGCTGCGTGCCACGCCCGCGTCGCCATGTTGCAGCTGTGTGGAGTCTGCGACTGCATCTGGAGTCTGCGACGAAGTCTAAAGTTGAATTGCTAGCACAATGCTGATTACATTTACCGATAAATTAGCCAATGAATACAATTAAAAAGGAAAAAAATACATCGATGCCCAAGAGGCTTTACAGACTCTAGAGGCTGCTACAAGGGCACAGACCTTCACAGCACAATTCTAGAAAGGCCCCAAGGGCAACTGGCACTGTCAGCAGGCATCAGGGCCATGCAACCTTCGATTATTTCAATTTACACAAAATCAATTGCAGGCTAACTATATATATATTTTGGTTAACTTTATACATTCTTACGAAACGTAGGTGCACTAGAAAGAGAAATCGAGACTCGAATGCCTAAAGGATGTTGGCCAAAAAGTGCATATGTATATATATATATAGCAAAACGATCGCCATTTACATGTCCAATTGACCATAATCAATGTCAATGTCAGTGTCATGACTTCTGGGACCATCGTTGAGCGTTAATTGTGTCTAGTGGGCATTGCGCGCAGATCGCCTCAAGCGCTGATAGCTTCTAGCTGGCCAGGATGTTTTCACCTGCTGCTGCTGGCGCATGCCCGGATTGACAATGAAGCGAAGTGGCTGTCGTTGGCCCGGCTGCTGTTGTAAATAGGCTGACATTGATCTTGTCGACTGCAATCTATTAGCAGGCTGTGGCAATTGTAGTTGCACTAGGGTTGCATCGTCGGCTGACATTGATGTCTTGACTGATTGATCGTTACCATTAATTTCATGCGTTGGCATTCTTTGCGGCCAGTTGTCGCCTTTGCCGTTGTCGTTGTTGTTGTCACTGTCGGGCTGTAGTTTTCTCTGTAGTCTTTCCCATTTGCTCGCCGGCAACTGAATTTGCTTTGCTGTCAATTGCCGCTTGCCGCGATTCGGAAAGAATGGATCGTCGACGTTGTAAAGATCACGCAGTTGCAGTTTTTTGCCGCGATGTGGAAAGAAGGGATCGTCCAGCTTGAAAATATCGCGATTCTTTTTGCCGCGATTCGGATAAAATAGATCGTCATACTTGAACATATCTTTGACTCGGTCGCGCTTGCCGCGATTCGGCACAAACGGCTCGTATCGATTCAATAGCTCCTCCAGGTCGGGTGTGGTATGCTTACGGCCGCGCGGTGGTATAAATGGATCGTCCTTTGGCTTTAGATCATCTATAAAAATAAAACAGTGAAATCCACAAAAGGGAGAGGGAAAGAGAAAGACAAAAGCAACGTAAAGAGTAAAGGTGAGAGAGAGATAGAGAGAGTAAAAAATATGCACTTAATGCGTGCTATAAGTGCCAGACAAGTTGTTATTAAGGCCATACCATGCCCCATGTATTTAAAATTAAACGAAACAAGAATAGAACCGAGGAGAACTAAACTAGAGGCTGGTCCCTTTGTAATTTCAACACCCTGGTACTCGTTACGCCCAGAGAATTATGATTTATGCATGCTCACCGCCCAGTTGGTAACTCTCCTTTTGATTCTGCTTCTCGCGCCGCACCAGCACATAATGTGGCTCCTCGACAATCAGCGGTGGCTCCAAGTGCCCCGATAAATTGTACTTCTTCCATATGAACATGCCCGGATGATAAAATTCTGCTGCACTGCCGCCTAGACCCCCAGTTGAAATCTGCGACGGGTAGAGCAGTTGCATGGCCCAGTGCAGGAACTTTGCCAGATCCTGTTCGCCAGTGAGCATCATGAATACGTCGTTGTTATTGGCCCTCACGTTAATATCTTCATTGGAGTCGCTGTCATCTATGTCAAAGTATTCGCTGTCATCCATGTCTAAGGAGTCACCGGGAGCATCTTCAATGCCGGAATCCAACTGATCCTGCATTTTATCCAGCTGCTGTCGCATACGCGACACGGCCTCTCTAGTTCTGTTAGTGATTGAAGGTGAGAAATTGTTTCATAAGATTCTATAATATCGGAATGGGTGATGTCTGAGTTAAGATTAATGAGGCATCATTTGTAGCTCGATGTCAGTTTAAGGATCGTCATTGTGCATCATCTCTGAAAACATTTTTCTCTTAATAGTGCGTGGGCTGCCCAGGTTTCAATTACACACGTGCACGTCGCTTGCTGGGTTTTCTCTTTTTTCTCACATACAGTGCTTGTCTTAAATTGATGAACATGTTTGTGTACGTGGGCTGCCTTCAACAATGACAGCCACTCGAGCAGCTGACCCAGAAAAGCTACCAATAGCCCCCACCCAAAATGCTATGCGATTCTGCATGGGCACTGTGTTAATCTTGCTGTCATGTAGGCTCATCCAATCAATAGGCAATTCCCTTTTATAAATTGCTGTGTAAAATTACAAATTAAAGGCACAAAAACAACTGAAAGTTATGCGGGCTTAAGGCCAATTAATCGACGCATTTAACAAATCAACAAAAACACAAAATGAAGAAAACTCAAGAAATGATTAATTGTAATTTAATAGTAGCGCCCAAGACCAATCATTTTTCAACGCCGTGCTCATACAATTTAAAATATATTTAAGATATGATCATTCTCTCGACTATAATGTATACCCTAAAAATATACTTCAGTTACTATCAGGAGGATATATATATATATATATATATATATATATATATATATATATATATATATATATATATATATATATATATGGAAAGATGTAGGTGGAAATGTCAACAAGAGTGGGAGGCTGCGTGCAAATGAAAAATAATTTTTGTTTGTGTATTTGAAAATCTATGAGTAATAAGTAGATATGACTCAGTTAGAAATATACAAACATATCAGGGCTTGAGTATCCTGAATATATATACATTAAATTGACATTTTCAATATGTATTCTTGTATCTGCATCAATGAAATATAGAAATATATTTAAGAGCAACCCAATGAATGAGTATAGGGTATAAGAAATAAGAATAATTATTATAGCCACAATAACATTTCATGGGCAGACACCAGTTCTCTCACTTCCCACAGGATGGTCTGTGGACAGACTCCCTTTCAGCTTTTAAGCTGAATGAAAAGTGAAACTTAATGCATGTTGCAATTTTTCGTTTTGTTTTCGTTTCGTTTTCGGGCCAATGAATTTGCTGACAGTTGTTATTTCGCGAAAAATTTATAAAATAAATCAACATATGTATACGATGCGGTGTGGCAGAAACAAAACTCCGTCGTCGTCGAACTGATTTTTTCACGCCCATTAATTGGTTTTGCGTGTTTTCGGCCGACAGCCAAATTGTCGACGATTTGTTGCTCTTATTGTTGACTTTTTGCATTGCGATTAAAAACCTGGCGCCCAGGTCCCACATTCAAGGGCTTAACCCGAACTTAAGCTTAACTTAAGACCTGAAGCACTTGATAAATTGACATGAACCGAGCCGAGAAAGTTTTTTTTTCTTTTTGACACTTTCTGTGGTCACCTTGAACGTATTGCAAGACTGATTGCCACCCAGGAAGACAGGAACACATCCTTCACTCACCTGACTGCCACCAAAGCACGATTGTATTCCCGTGGACAATTGTTGTTTGCCAGACAGCGCCTGGCCCAGAATTTCTGCAGCGTGGGCGTGTCATACTTAAGCCCAAGTCCATGGCCATGCTGCGGTGCAATTTCCTGCGGCGCTGATTGCTGTCGTGCCTCTAAATCATAACCCTCGCTCAGTGCTTTTCGATTAAAATCCATCGGCTGCGGTTGCTGCTCCACTTCTACTTGCATGCGCTCGTTGTCGCTGTCGTCGTGGTCGCCGTTGTTATAGGGCAAAATGTGCTTGCCAGCCGCGGATGCGGACTCCTTACTGTGCACCATATCTTGCGATGAATCGATGCCCCCGTCAAACAGGACGCGTGCATCCTTTTTCCAGAGCGGTTGCTCGTGCAGATTTAGCTGGTGCTGCACCCGCTGCTGCTGCTGCCGTTGCTGTTCCTGTTGCTGTTGCAGCTGTCTCAAGGCCACCACCTCCGTAGCCGCGATAAGCGATGGTGGCAAAGATAAGACCACATTGCCTTGGCCGTTGTTGGCAAAGCCACCGCTGCAATAAATCGCCAGGCAGACACAGAGCCAAGCGAGCGTGAGCCTCATGCTGTCTGCAGCGCAAGCGTCTGTAGCTGTTGGTTCAAAGTCTGCCTCTGGCCTGCCTCGATCGGAATGGCTGTTCCAATTTTGCCTCGCGTCGGGCACTTTGATGCAGCGACTGCTGTGTTCTGCTCCTAGAAACTGAAAGTGGCTGCACAGCAACTTCACTTTTTATAGCCGCCAAGATGCTGGCTGGCCAACAGGCAAGTCCGCACATTGAGTTTTGGGAATACGCTCTGGACCTTTGCCGCATATGTGAGCATTGTTTGTTTGGCGCATTGCACCGTGAAATTAAATATCAGAATGCTAGTGGGAAATATGAATGTAGCCACCAGAGATGCTTCAAACTGAATCAAAATATTATATGTGACACATTTCTATGCCCTAACCGTATTTATATACTATGGCTCCAATGTATGGAGTGTATCCAGACTCGTTATGTTATTTTCCTTTATTTAGTGAAGCGGGCGGAAAAGCAAACCGTTATTTTTCTGTTTGTTGATTGCTCAACTCTATTGGGGCATGGGAAAGGTTTCTGGAGCAGCCAGGTCTCTGCACAAATTAGCTGACAACTTCTCACACGAGCAGGACAAATGAGGCAGCGGCTCTGCCAAAACATTCCCAGCGATAAAATCTCTGTCCAAGACGACCGACCAGGCGACCAAGACCATGGCAGTGGCTGCCTTAGACTCTCCAAGTCGGCGCTTTCTTTCAAGGCACAGCCAATAGATGGGCTCTACCTTTGAAAATTTATTACTTGCTAATGCTCGATCGCATTTGTCTGCAGCAAGGGCTGCTGGGGCTGCAACAACGGCAACAACAACAACAGTACAAACACAATTGTTGAGTAATGAGCTCGGCACGTTATTAATGTCACTGGGTCTGGTGCTGCGGCCAGTTCTCGTTCTCGTTCTCGTGCTGGAACAGCTCTTTTGTATCTTAGGGCCACGTTTTTTAATTAAGTAATTCGCTGACTTTGTTAGCCCTGTGGGTCCTCGGTCTGATCTTCTTTAGAAACGGCTGCTGTTTTTGTTGCTGCAGCTTTTTGTTTAATCTGGCTAACAAATTGCTTCATTTCAATTTATTTGCATTTGTTGTTGCCTCTGCTGCTGCTGCACGTCTTGGCTGTTCTTTTTTCTGGCGTTGTTACTGTTGTTGTTGTCTGCAGTTCGTGGCTGCAGTATTTTGTGGTCTCTGCTTGGAAAACCTTTTCTTTTTTTTTTGTGCCTTTGCGGTCGTGTTCTAATTTATTTGTCTTTGATTGTACCCATGTCTCTGTGGCTCAGAGTTACAGACTCAATGTGAGTAATGCCTGATCGTGTCTTTGCTTTCTGTCTTTCCCTCTCTTTCTCTTTCTATTTGTTGCGCAAATTAAGCAAACATACATCATAGCTCGATCCATTAGAATCTGGCGCCCTGGGCGCAGCGCGATTTATAGAGGACCCGCTACCGATATATGTCTTGCCTTGATATATGTAGGCAATTAGAGCGCTAATCAAAACCAATCGCAACTAGCAGCGCTCTGAATTTATGTGCAACTGCAACTAACAACTCGTATTCTAATTGCAGCTGGAAATCAACGAAGTCTTTGAGTTACGCAAGGCGCAGCGCTTACAACAGCAACTGCAGGAGCAACTCGTGGCAGTGCGACAGGCAGCAGCAGCAGCCAAGCAGCTTGATGAATTGTCGCGTTCTACGGAATCTGATAGTGGCTTTGACAGCAGCAGCACAACAGCAACTGCAACTGCAACTGCAACAGCAGCAACTGCAACATCAACAGACAACAGCAACTGCAAACCAGTGACAACTAAACTAAGACCTCTGCCGCCGCCACCACTGAGCCCAGGCACAACATCTAGTCGACGTACTTCAGCTGAGACACCGCCGCCTGTCGCTGCCCAGCCGGATGATGTGAACATTTGGGCAAACAAATTTCTACGTGATTTGGAGAATCTGATGGGTGGCGATAAGCTGCCGCCGCATCTGGCATCCATTGCAGGCGCAGGGTCAGATTCAGCCTCATCCAGCAGCTCGCCCACGTCCAGGACAGCGCCCATGTTGCTCTCAGCAGCAGCCAGCGCAGCCCTGCAGAGCCGCTTTGGCAAGAACGCCATTGTTAGCAACGAACAGCAGCAACAACAGCAGCAAAATGGACTCGTCTTGAAACCGGAGAAGCATGTAAGTTAAATGCAATCATAAATTCTCACACTGAGATTTCATAATCTGAAATCACTTATATTCCCTTGTAATCTCTCGCACGATTTCAACATGAGGCAAGCCCAACATATTTTATGTGGGTTAGATAAAAAGCGCTTAAAACAAAGGCATTTAATCTAAAGCCAAACAATGTTGTCCACACATAACGCGAACACCCCACTTCCCCACTTCTTCCTCACCCCTCTCGCTAGCTCTCTTTTGAAACTCTTCGGCACGAGCATATTCCCCAAAAACAAGAAAAGCAGAAAAATTGCCTCTCGAGAACTGCCGCCATATGTGCCATATGCTGTACCCCGCGACTGTGCCGGATGCGCAAGTGAAGCGCGTGAAATTTATGAGCAGCATTGGTGCAAGGGGCATGAGCAGGGGCAGGGGCAGGGGCTGGAGCAGGGTGCAGAGAGCGGTGATAGACAGTCACTTGCAGACTGCCACTTGAATGAGTTAAACTTTGAACTGTTGAAAAGATAGGGAAAATATATGGAGAATAAAACAGAAGCAAATTTTATGACCACCCGGTGCATTTTGGGCTGCAATGAAGAAAATTCGTAGAGTTGCAGTGCAATAAAATGTGTAATGAAATTAAGCTAATTAGTGAATAACTTAAGATAAAGCCCATTGTTGAGTGGCAGCCCAGAAAATATTTGCTGAATCGTATGCGCTCTCATTACTCTTCATTTAAACAAAGTTGAAGGCAAAAGTAAACTAATTTAACTGAACTGATGCAACTGCATCCATTACAACTCTCCTAGGCTAAAACACAACTCGACTGCGGTCACAACAAGTATACGCAAACACACACACACACAGAGAGAGATTTAGATGCAGAGGTTCAAGCCACACTCACTCGATGACCCACTTAATCCAGACATAAACCATAAACCAAAGCCCAGAAACCCAAGCAACTTGTTAGCTGTCTCGGGCTTATCATATCAAATGGATCTAATTAAAACATTTATAAGCCCAAGCAACTCATAAACGGCACTGAGTTTGTGGTCTCTTGTTGGCTGTCGTCTGTTGCTTGTTGTTAGTTGCATATGCTTAGCATACATTTCGCTCTGAGCTTGCTGTGATTATCTGTGGAAAAACCTTATAAAGGCTGCTGCTGCTTCAGCACCAACGACAACAGCAACAGCAATAGCAACAAATATTAATTTTCAAAACGCGTGCCAGTGGAAAAACACAACACCAAAATACCACAAAGCTCAATAAATAATATAGACACGAAAAAACTAATCCAGAGTGTTTTGGTTAAATGCGCTGAACAACGAGTTACCCTGTATCTTTGAGATCCAATGAATATTATATTATATTATGTATATTAACTAAGATAGATGAATGGATAAAAGTGGCTCACAAGCCCGAACTTGAACCATTTTAGCTAATTACAGGGTATACTAGACTGTGACTTAGAGTTGACACGACTCACGCTGTTGTTGTAGACCACAAAATTTCAAAAGCGAGCCAGGTAAATTTCCATCAATCGTTAAGCTGCAGAGGCGCAAGGAGCACATGATGCCATATACTATATGTTATATAGTCTATATATACTTTACAATTTCTGTGCTAATGATATGCATGACTGCATACCCTTTCTACCAATTATTATCTCTATTTCTGTCTCTGTCTGTTGCTTGGCCCGACCTTTATTTTAAGCACAACAGGAAACTGATGTCGACTCTGCTCTGTTTTGTTAAATATTCCATGACATGCATGAGAAATTTTTGGCGCAAATTCAGGCATGATCCCAATGCTTAAAGCGTAATCTGTTGCCAAGCTGCAGCAGCTGTGTGGAATTGATTTCCTTTAGGAATTGCAGCAGGGTATGTGGGCGCTTGTTTGACATTTTGCAGTTGCGCCTGCTGACGCTGCTTCTGCTGCTGTCTCCGAATTGTAGGCAGTCGAGCTGTCATATTCCACAGTAATCGCTCAAGTAAAAGTGCCAATTAAAAACGCTTAAACTCGAAACCTGCAGTGCACTAATTAACGCCGAGAATGTGGTTCGCTTCACAGACTGTACAGTGAGTCAGTCAGTCAGTTGGTTAGTCAGCCAGAGCGCTGACTACCAATAGCTGTATAAATCAAAAACGATACGCAGCAAGCGGCAACCTTATCGAGGACACAAGTGCGTGCCTTGTTTGCAAAAGAGACCCAAAAGAGAGTCCGAAAACGACCCAAGAGAACAGACTGTCAACGAAAGTAAAGCAAAAACAGATGTTTTTTCTTTCGAAAGGTGGGCCAGTGAATTGGGTCAATACGCCGCCCGGCGGCAGATACTCAAACAAAGATCAAGACGCTTACACTACAGATTCACCACTTCACTCCTGCCCAGCTGTCAGCACTGTGGAACTGTAGCTGACTGTTGGCTGCTGGCTGCTGTGCCAGACCAAGTGGAACCCAACGCCCCAATTTAGCTGCCCCTTGTGATGTTTATGAGGCGCGCTCAGATTGCTGCGAAAGTGAATCTTCGCATGTGTGGCATGCAGTGCAATGCAATCCGCGCTTAATGATGACGAGCCATGCAGATGGGCAGCTGGGCAGTTGGGCAGTTGAACAGAAGGGGCATTCGCTGCAAACACAAAGGCCGCGCGCTCACAAAAAGCTTTTCACGCTTCGCAACCAGCACCGCGAAGTGTATGCAACGTTGTTGCAATTCGCTGCTGCTGCAGCCTCAATGGACCGTAGACATTGGACAGTTTTGACTTAAGTAGAACTTGCAAATCACTGCAAGGCAAACAAACATGACGAGCAGCAGTTGCTGGCAAAGGAGGCGAGAGGAAACGATTGTTGCTTGGGCCTTGCTGAAAAACGATGGGCTGGCCAGGCGTTTAAGTGTTTTGATTTGATAATTATTATCAGAGAGCATGCGTGACCGCAGGCGGGCAGAGGCATGTCCAATCGATTTGCGATTGTCTGGACATACAGACTATATATATATATATATATTGTACATACATATATTGACAGGGCCGGGTGCGGGACTTCTTTCTGGGTCATACATCAATAAATGTGGAGCATTGAGGCGTTGCCTGCATTGCATTTGTCATTAAGTTTGTTATATGTATATGGAAACCAGCAAACGTGTACACAAATCTTTCTCCATCTCTCTCGCTCGCTCTTTCAAGATTTCTCTCATATACTTTTATGATCAATTAGTGGCATTTACAGTTGCCTATTTTCAATGCATTGTGACCAGATAACCCCTTTAGGGCTATTTGACAATATTTTATTGTGTCATTTTGTGTTCATTTTATTGCATTTTTCATTAACTAACCGAAGAAAACATTTCATTTGAGTGCGTCGCGTTGTCAGTTTGTTGTGAGAAATATTCACATTTTATTGCATTTAAATTGGCTTTTGGCAGCGTTTCGGATATCGAATAACGAATTCTACTGCAATGGAAATAAAACTGATTTTCCTTGTCACTCGCCCCAATCGTAAAAGGCTTCAATTTCAGTCACAACAAAATTTTCAAATCAAATATAATAAAGCGATAGTCGGCTTGTAGACAAACATGTGTTCAACTTGACTCCATAATTGAGGAATTTTTGTAAGTTTTGTATTGATAAAACCACTAAATTAATATGGAACAGACTCTGACGATAAATCGATTGACTGCATCAATAAAAGTACGGAAAATGTAAAAGTTTTATTAGTTCAATGGCTGGATACAGTTTTCGATCTAATATTCGTAACTGGCACTGGAACTGGAACTGGAGCCGGGGCTGGCGCCTACCTGGCTATACAAAGTCATGTGTAGATGCCCATAAAAGCCATGGCGGTTGGCCGACCAATTAATGCGTCGCCAGCGAGAGTTGGCGGCTCATTAGCACGCAGTTGGCTGATACGCCATTGGGTATTGGTATCGTCATCGACATCGATACTGAGCCTTTATTAATAATTCATAGGAGCTGTTGTACACCGACTGCATTCGGTGTGCTACTCCATAATGCATTACAAATTTTGATTGCAACAATTGCAACCGCAGCAGTTACCTATTCCCTAAGGATATACTTATATTCATGCCTCGGACCAGATACTCTGGCCACATCCTGCCTGTTAACAATTACAAAACGGCATTTTTTGGGAAAACCCTGCACCTAATGAACTTAAACTCTTATCATAAGCTTCAATCAAAGCAGAAGTAGTCCAGTTCACTCAACAAATATTGAAACGGTTAAACAAAAACGGCCAATTAAATTAGTTAGCGTGCCCACAAAACTTTTTAATTGGTAACTCGAATTCATATTTTGTGAGCATCAATTGGCAGTCCCCTAACTCTTGCATATTTGCAACAGAAGTTTATTTGGTGCTTTCATTCGTGCTGGGCAGCCAAATGGAGGCGCAGAAGCAAGCAAAAGATGCTTGACAGTTAGGTATACTAAATTTGTCTTCCATTCTCCCCCCCAATTCCTCTGGGCTCTCCCTTCATATTCCTGTTACAGTTTTAGCAGGCTCGTTAGCCATTTTACTGCTGTTACAGTTTCGGAGCAAAAAGCCCCCAAGGAGCTGAGAGTGGTCGCGTCAGCAGCAGCAACTGCCTTGTCCACAGCAGCAGAAACAGCAACCTGCTATGCATTTTATTTTTTTTTATCATACTCTGATGTTTTAAGTCGAGCTACACACACATACATACGTACAGGCACAAGCACAAGCATTGGCATTTTTTGCCAATAAATCATATAAATCAATTTCCGCCTGTTGCTGCTTTTAAAATGAATTTTCGCTGGCTGCCGTCCACGTTGGCAGCCAAGTAAAAAGCAAATTGTCAATCGCTTGCCAAAGGCTTGTAAATCGAATTGACATAACGAACTTAACGAATGCACCACGGTCACCACCCCTTTTGGCCGGCAAACGAGCGGTGACAGGCACAGGTGACTGGCTACACTGGATACTCTGCATAGTTCGTGGAAGGCTGCCAGCTATCAGCTGCGGCATATAAATCATAAGACCCAACAATAGCAAATTTTTCTACACTATAAAAGCTGGCCAAGGGGGGACTTGCGTGTCGGCCACTTGAAATGGCTTTCAGCAGATTCCACTGAAAACTAACTCGCAACGCAGTGCAGCGCAGCGCTCAGTGTCTTTCCTGCGATTTGCATAAAATACAAATTCTGATTGTTTTCGTACTTGGCCGCAGCCACTTGACAACGCTCAAAAATACCATTGATATTTCCTTTGGCATTGTTTTTATGCGCATGCTGTCTTTTGGCATGCTCAAAACGTGAAAACGCGTTGGTCCAGGCAGCAGGCACCAGGTACCAGCAACAGCTTCAGGCCTCCTGCTATCCAGTCTATGGAGTACAGCCCCATCGCAAAGCCAAGCTCATTATGCATTCAAGGTCCTTCGTTTAAAGGTTGAGGTTGCGGCCCCTCGAATCTGTCAGCACTGTGTTGTGTCGACTTTTCTATATTAAACCTGACTGACTATATTTTAATACGTTACTTCCCTTCTTGACTCTCTATCTACTCTCTCTCTCTCTGTCTCTCTTCCTCCTGCAGGCAACCATTCCACTGCAATCGTTCAACCTTGATTGCGGACGCAGCGAAGTTGCCGCCAAGCCGAGCATTGCCTATATGCGAACACTGTCGGCGCCGGGCGGCCATAGCGCAGCGCCAAGAGCTGTGACTAGTGCGCAGAGTCAGCGCAAGAGTCTGGCTGTGTTCGCAGCTAATGGAATAGCAGAGACGTCGACTGCGACAGCGACGTCAGCAACTCATAAGCTGACAAATTTCCAAAGTGCATTGAAAATCGAAGAGCGAACAGCGGCAACGGGTGAGGCAGGCGCTACTGCGACCACCGTGGACGATTTGAAATCTAGGCGACAGCGTCAATTCAGCGGCATGGACATGGAAGCCGTTTCCATGTCCATGCCAAAACGGGTGGGCATTAATCATGCAGCTGCCGCGACGTCGCCAACGTTGACGAGCAGAAATGTTATCACCCCCCCACCAGCAAAGGCAGGAGCAGCCGGTGGGGCAACAGCAACAGCAACAGCAACAAGTGGAACACAGCTGACCTCGGGGAAAGGCGCCGCCACGCCTGGCTATCTAGTGGATGTGACCAAAAAAGGCTCCACCTCAACACTATGGACTTCGGAGGAGTCCATACTGCGCAGCGTTGGCGCCGTCGATGAAGACAACAAGTGAGTAGCTAATGGAGTCATTACAGCTTCGTTCAAAATTAATATGTCAACTTTTCCAACCGCCTGCCCGCCCACAGCTCCACTTCGTCGTCTTCGGCCTGTGAGGAGGCTGCCGGTGTGCTAAGTTCTGGGAAATCCGGCATATCACTCGACTCCTCGGGGCTGGACAACGACAACAACGAGAGCGGCATTGGCACGGCTACGCCGCCCAAAGATATGTCCTACTGGAAGAGCCACCATCTGCAGCACCATCATTCGCATCACCACCATAGGACTGGAGGCAGTGCGCCCGATAATGAGTCCGTTAGTAGCCTGGAGGCGTTGCGCAAAATGAAATTCCAAAAGAGCGGCTCTGTGGCCTCATCCGATGATCCCGACTTGCTTGAGGTGCTCAGCCTGTGCGGCAGTGGTGGCGAGGCTGCCAACGAGTCCCAGGACGACATGCTGGACGAGCAGACGGTCAAGCAGCTACCAGCCAAAGCAGCTGCCGCCGAATATGACGAGTGCCAGGATGAGTTCGAGCTGGCGCAGCATTACTGCGACTGCGACTGCACCGACGGCGATGCGAGCAGTGCCAGTGGCGGCACAGCTTCGATTGCCACGCCAGTTGTACTACGCCGCAAGTACAGTGCTGCGCCGCCCATTATGGTGCCGATGCCCTGCGTGGCAAGACGCAACCAGCGCAGCCTCTCACTGGACCATCACCATCAGCAGCAGCATCTATTGCTGCAGCCCCGCAAGCTGCTGCCGCGCCAAAATCACAATCACAAGGAGCGCGGTCAGTTGTCATTGGCGTTGCGCCAGGAACCCTTCCAGTCGCTGCTCTCGCCCACGGCCACGACGGTCACGCATCTGCATCATTTTGTGGAGCTACCTTCGCCCAGCAGCGCCTCGTTGCACAGCGACACTGGCGGCATTCAAGAACTGACCACCAAATCCAACTCAGCACCGCTGCTGCTTAAGGAGCGTGAGCGAAGTCGTCGCTGCGATGACTTTGCCGCCCAGCACTTGGTTAGTATCGAGGGCAGACACAACAGAAAGTAGTTTATAGACATCCACTTTGAGATTAAAAAACATAAAACTAAATTTATTTCATATATTTGAGATAAAGTAGAATTTGATAACAATTATGAATTCTGAAATTTAAAGAAATTAATTTAAATCATATATCTGCAATTAATATCAGAAATAAGATTCGTATTCGTATCACAGCATAAATTCTGCTCTTAGTATTTAGCAGACATTGTAAACTACATATTTAACGTAAAATTTTATAGATATCCACTGTAAACGGGCTATTTGTCGAGCAGCCCTCGCGCCAACTTGATCAACAGACATTAAAATGTTCTTTTTTTCTTTTCTTCATCTACCCCACAGACGCTGCGCTATTCTCGTTCGCAGAGTGATCGCTATTTAGCAGGTGAGTGGCTGGCAACGAGTTTTTGTTTAGCTTTAAAAGTATCTGTGCACTAAATGAGTTATTTAAATGGCCTGACTGGGGCTGGCCGAGGCCGAGGCCAAGATCAAGATCGAGGACGAGGCCGGCCATCAAGTTGGGGGCTTGTTGATTTGATGCGCTGGTGGTCCTGCCATCCAATTAGCGGCCGGTTATTAAGCGTGAGTGGTTTATAATAACAGTGAAGAGTAGATTTCGTAATTTCTATAATTATGACCAAATATTTCCCTAGAAGCGCCCTCATATATCAGTCTCAAATATGAATAGCAGCCCGCCCTATGCAGCAGACTTAACTTTCCATTTCATTCAGTTGGCATAATTTGATTTTCGCAGCAAACAATTGAAGGCAATCAATGACAGCAACCGATTGCGACAGCTTAAAGGAGGGGCCAGCAGTCATTTAAATTACTTTCATGTTCTTTGGCCAACACCAGCAATAGCCGCAGCAACAACAACAACAGCGACAAGAGGGCGGCCAGCCGCAGCTCTTTTGCCAATTTCCAACACTTCCGTCAACACTTCAATACAAATGGCGAGCCAAAAATGACTGTCAATCTGTCAATGTGCATGCACACAAATAGTACGCACTTAAACATACACAGACACACACACACACACACACACACACACACACACACACACACACACACACACACACACACTCACATATTCGATTTCATCTGCATTGTGCCTCTCCAGTGAATGGTGGGTGGGTGGCTCCTTTTATTCCAAAACTGGCATATAAATGAACTAAAATTGAATCAGCAGCAAAGTGCTCACAGTCAGCAGAACGGCTTTGGTTGAGCCAACGTTATCGGAGCAACAGCAGCATCCAGAAGATGACGTCATTCAGGAGGTTCATGGTGGTTGCAGTGGTTCTGGTCGCTTTTTGTTTGCTCTCTGTGTGACGTCATTAGAGTGACGTCTACACTGGCCACACGCAAAGGTCAAGCGGGAATAGCTTGTTCTTTATGGTGCCAATGCCGTGGCCTTTAGCATCGCTTGTATTTATATTGCTAATATCGTATTATGGCCATTTGGCCATGTGACACTTGTTCCATTTATATTATGCTGCGAGCTGGTGCTAAAGCAAAAACTCAGGCTGACGCTGAGACGGCCATGGGCATGGTCCTGAGCATTCAGACTGAGATTGAGGCTGGGCCGGTGGCATTTGTTGTGCTTGTCGTTTCACAACGGAAGCTGCTGTTTCTCTTGTTGCTCTCATTGTTGTTTATTTTGCTGAAAAGATTAGCACGCAATATTCCATGATTTATATCACATATTGCACAAATAAAAATTACCAGCATTTATTTTATTTTATTTACCTCTCTCATCGTAATCGTCAGCATGAGATATACATAGATTCCCGTAAGTTGTTGTCTATATGCACACAGATGTGAGCATGTGTCAATGTCGTGTTTATTTACGCGCCTTGTCACGCCCATAATGCAATGCAATTAATGGGAAAAGTCACTTCTGGAATTTACTAAGATCTCGACATTAATTTGTGTTTCAATTATTTACCAGTTCACTGGAAGCCAATCAAACTTGGAAATTCAAATTGCAAATTCAACTTTACATAAATATTGTAATGCTTCATTGCGCAGAACTCATAAAAAAGAATAAAGTTTAACCTTCAATAACTAACTGTGCCAGCGGCCACAAAACAGCAACAAGCGTTCCGCCCCCCTTTGGCCGTCTGCCAGTGAGCAACAGGTGCGGTTGGCCATCGACTCGAAACTTTCACAGCCCATCTCTCAATTCATATGGCCATAAAAAGCAACTACTTAAAACAAAAGCTGTCAGAGTCCATAGAAATAAAATTGGCCTTGTGTGTGTGTGTATAGGTGTGTGTGTAGGTGGGAGGTTGTGTGAGTCCTTTCAATAAACATTGAAATGAAATAAGCATCATCAACAACGCACAACATGACAGCGGTTATTCATTTATTTATTTATTTGTTTGGTTTGTCGACGCCAAGGGCCGCAAAGCATGTTTTTCGAGAAATACAACCACAGAGAAAAATAATAACAATAAATGATTATGGCACTGATAGATTTGCATGGCAAGGGAATCACTAGCAGGTCCAGCACAGCGGCCATCACAAGGAACACGAACAGCATCAGCAGCAGCCACCATCACAGAAAGTCAGCCAAACAACCAAGCAACAGCATTGCTCATACGTCCCGTTGCTCACTTACTTAGCATTTTATGCGGTCGACTCAACTCAACTCGACTCGACTCGTTTCGGCTCTGTTCGGCTGGCATCGCACCGGGCACGGATACTGCTCGGCTCGGCCATTTTGCTTGGTTCGCGGGCAAAATTATTAGTGCTCTTACAGGCGCCGTGCACGGTAGACGCATTCGTGACCGCATCGAGTCTGGGGCAGGCAACGGGAACGCGTCGACGCCAGCGACTCAATAGCTGTGTAACGGGCTAAAGGTGTAACGGTCTGCCAACAGTACAAAACATAACAAGCAAAAAAAAAAAAATAGTGTACTCCACTGTGTAGTGCAGTGTACACAGTGCGCAAGCATTTTGTGCAAGTGTCAGAATGAGATTTATTCAGAAACTTTTGTTTGAGTGCGTTTAAGTTCCACACATAGACATAGTATTTGGGCTGTTCGATTGCCGCTAACTTTTTCGCGTAATTCGTTGACAAAAAGTGACTTTAGCAAAACGGCGCTGCCAACACTAGTCAAAATGCAGCGCCGCATGTCCGTGTCGATACGGGAGTACAAGTTCTTTAGGAGCTTCTCCCAAAAGTTCGAGAATTGGCCTAAGCGCAAGGCTGAGGCGCTGTGGCGCAAAATGCGAGAGCGCAAAATCGCAGGTGAGCACTCTTAGATGATCGATAAAAATGTACACTCACGCCGGATCCCAAGGCCACAAATTATTAAATTTGAACTCGTATCGATTCAACAGGAACGAACAAAAAGTACTAGAGCTATGTATGGACGCGTGCCGCTTGCTGTTTATTGTTTTTCCACACCCAATTAAGAGGCTACCCCGCCAACTATTTTAAGAGCCAAGTGTGGCTATTTTCAGATGGACCGCACCAGCGGCAGAGGCAGCGGCAGCATCAGCACCAGCACAGCCTGTATATATCAATCGACGCCGCAACGCGCACATTTAATAGAATTATTCATTGCATTATTAAGCTATGTCGGTGTCTATGGAAATGAAATAGGAAAATGGAATAGGGCTGCAACAAGTTGCTGCCATAGCATGCACAATAGTAAATGGTCAGTCTGTCATTTGCATTTGCTCCACAGCTGGCCACATCTGTCAGCCAGTTAGTTTGTCAGTCAGTCAGTTTGGCAGTCTGGCCCAGTGTTGTAGCCACTCGCACTCAAAACCCCATCATCATTTGCGCTACGATTTCGCTTTTTTACACCCAAGTGAAATTGCGTGCCAGTCAAGCGAGGCGATTCATTCAAATAAAGAAAACTGTTTGCATGTAGTAATAAATGAGAAAAATTATTATACAATTAATATGTACATACTATACTATACGAGTACATATATATAAATATATATATATATATATATATATATATATATATATATATATATATATATATATATATATGTCTGTGTGTGTATGCCAAAATGAGCCGCAAAATAAATAACATAAGTAATGAGCACCTGCCTCCATGTTCATGCCCCCAAAAATGTATTTCGTACTGTTGTATAAACATACAGCTGCAAAAAAAAAAAAAAAGAATCCAATATCATTAGCTGCGAACGTTACATGAATCGCATGATTTATCTCAGGCAGAATTGATTGGGACGTCCACAACATATTTAATCATATTATAAAAAGTTGAAACAATGATAAAAAGTGTCTTAAATACCAAGCATGTATGAGTATATATATACATTATTCACAAATCTTTTGGAGTATAATTATAATAAAACATGCAGGAACTCTTTTTATATGTTGTCATATCTCACGAATATAAATATTTGTAACATATACAATATACATATACTCTGAATATCTTGTTATGTCTGTTTAAATGACGAATGCCAGCATTAAAAAATTGTTTACACTTCAGAACTAAGTTGGTTAATCATATATTTTCTTTAATATAATAGCCAAACTACCAAACACATAAAAATAATTTATTATGTATGAAGTAATTAATGTTAGCTCAATTCAAAATTCAGTTTCATATGCATGTGAACTCAGAACTCAGTTATATTCCTTTAAAGGTTATGGAACCTAATCATGTTTTCTTGATTTACATGTGCAGAGTTATGTAAATGATTTCCTTTTAGACTCCCTCAGTTATTTTGCACAATCTGTTCAGAGCTGCGTTGAGGCTGGTGTTTAACTTAAATGGCTTATCCTTAACCCATTTCGTATTATAACAATAAATCGCATAAATTTTCCACCGACTGCCCATGCTCTACTCCTCTTCAGCCAATTGGCCTGGTTGTGTGTTTTGTTTTTGTTTTTTATTATTTTATTTTCGGTTTCTTTTCAAATGTAATTATTTTTATATGCGAATATTTGTATTCTGTTCGGTCCGTGTTTTTGTTGTTTGTGTTTATTCATTTTTGGTAGCAAAACAACGGCAAGTGGACTGAATTATTTTCATTGTATGCGGGCGAGATTGGATGATGATGAGGTGTGGCGGGACGACAGGGATGGACGACCGCCCGCTCGACAGCTCAGCAGGAAATATGCGGCGTATAATACGCTGACATTAAAAACGAATTAAAAGCTCAATGATCTGTTATTTCTGTTGGAACATATCAAAGCAGGTGGAACGGCAGGGCGGTGGGGTAAGGTAGAACACTTTAGATGAATACAGTATCTAAAGACGTTGGCAGTAGCGATGGATAAGCCGCTTTGATGCGTGCTTCAAGCTAATTTCAAGTCAAGCATTTGGTCCAACCAGCGCTGCGTGGCTCATCGTCAAGTTTACGGCAAATTGAACTGACAGCCTGCCACTTGTTGCAGCCAGTCTCAAAGCGCAACTTGTTCACAGGCCCTGGCACGCGCACGGTCTGTAGTTATCGGGACAACCGTTGGCCCAACCTTGTGCGCAAATTTATAAATAGCTTGATTCTTAGCTAGCCAGCCGAAGGAGCCTTTTGTGTGGCCAATGAAGGGGAAATGCTTGCAAATAGTCATCAGCTTTTATACTTTACTGTCTATGTATATTTAGAAGGCTAAATGCTATCCTGTGGTGCTGTAGAAGCCTTTAAAGAACCCAATTTGGAGAAGAGTACTCGAATGTTTTTCAGGAAGCTTTGGGTCGAGTGTTTTTCCTCATATATTTCTGGTCTTTTGTTTTTATTTGTCAAGAATTTTGTAATTAATTAAAAATTGCAAAGCTTTTTGCTATAGTGGCTAATCCGAATGCAAGGCAACATCATTGTGTTGCATGCGTCATTTGCTGTCACTTTTGAATAAAATTTATGTTGCAAATGGCATTTAAGTGTTTGGTCTACGTCTTAGACAAAGACTTATTAGATGTCTCAGTGTATGAGTGGGTGTGCGTGTCTGTGTATGTGTGTAGTGGTAGTGTTTTGCCAACGGACATCAACGCCACGATGCAAAGCAATTAATTAATAGCAAACACCTACATCAAAGCGAATGCATCCGATAATTGAACATTTTGCATTTAGAGGAAGTATTTTTGCCATAATGGTTTTGCTTGCACTTGTATATCCACGTTTTATTCAAAATCATTGACTGATTGGACCATAATAACACAAATTGCTCATAACAGCCGTGCCTGCTGCTCCTGGGGCAATTCAATTAGCTTTAAAATAGCGGCATAAACGGCGAAGCAAACGCCACTCGGCGAGCATTTAGCGGAAAATATTTGCTGAATAATGTTCGAATTGCCAGTAATAATAATATGCTGCGATATGCCGCTGGCGACGTTTATCTAAATTAATTTACAATTAGTGTCCAGGTTAAAAAATTAATTTAACATTAAAAAGCAATTTATAAAAGGTCAGAATATCGCAAAAGCTTTTAGCTCAGCTGAAAGTAAATTTAATACAGTTAGTCAAACATTTTTTTAAACTTTTGCACAGAATGAAATTAAATGAATAAAGTGCGAGCTCCATAGCAACTTTGCTACACATACGCCACGTGCCTCGTGTGTTCAAATTTGAATCGCAGTTCAGTTGAGCCACTGAAAAATGCCAAAGCGGGGCAAGTTTTTGCCTTGGCAGGGAACACTTTATGTAAGTTCCTGGCCATAATCGGAAGTGGGTGTCATTTGCATGCAATGCATATGGTTTTGTACCCTTGAATATGTGTGCGTGGATGTCAGCTTGTGTTTTGTATTGTTGGTTCACTTTACTCTTTCTGGAGCACGCGTAAGGACAAAGCATGTCACTAACACACACAGCCCACGCACACTCAACAGGAGGCCTTCAGCCAGCAACAAGCCACGTATCAACATATCCTTGACGTAGAAATTGTGTTAAGGATTCACATTCATTGCAAACATGCTTAGAAATGTGATTAAGAGCTTAAATGAATTACACATTTTATTCTTAGCTAACAATGTCATTTGACTTTAAGACATAAACAAGTTTCTATGGAAATAATGAGAAAACCTTGAATTCTTGATTCGCAAATGAAGCTTGCGACATCACATCTGGCTCGATAAACTAGTCCCAGTCGAAGATTAGTCCCCGTAATCCTATAAATTGTAACCTTCAAAACTGGCCAACCTTAAGCCTTTCGTCTTTATTGAAAGTTCAGTTCTCATTTAACTTTTAATTTCAATTTTAACAGCTAACAGACGACAAGCAACAAGGCTCTGCCAGGCGCCTTTTATATTTTATCGTTATCGATTTATTTTTGGGGTCATTTCAATTTAATTGCGTTTTTAATTAGACAATCATGAGCGGCTTTGTTTTTAGACGTATGTAATCGCTGGCACTTAAATCAACCTTCTTCGTCGCTTCAAGCTCTTACCCTTAGTCCCGCACACACGCACAGAGAGAGACAGAGGATAACAATTATCCAACGTAAAGCCAACTTCCATGAATTTGCGCGTGGCTGGCTTTAAAATGTTTTAACATGACCGAATGAACGACGAAAATGAGTCGAACAAGGAGAACGTTAAGGACAACAAAGGGCCCGTATACTCTGTAGTCGACTCCGCCCCACCTAGCTTGTGGGCGAACGCATGGCCAGTGGGCGACACTGTGCGGCCAGGAACAACAACAAATATTGACTCGGGCGCAATAAACTGGGAGGCGCACGCCTCCCTGACAAGCGTCTACAACAATAATGTGCACACTTTAAATGGCTTTCAGATGAGCAAGGAGCTCATAGCTCAGCCGCGACTACGCGGCGTATGCGCAATTTTAATAACGCTCAAGTGGCATTCGCATTGTTGGGACCTGACATGTTGTGGAAGTTGTTGTAGCTCTTCTCCATTGAAGAGTTGTTGTCGCTAGGTGCTTTTTTTATTTTTGCATACGCATGGATAATTAATAAGCTGTTTCTGGACTATTTTTGGATGGCGACCTGCACCACTCTATGTAATTATGGGCGCAGCAATACAGCGCACTGTGACGTTCGACGAGCCCACACAAGTGCTGTTTACCTTAAGAGCAAGTCAGTTTGGCTGGGAATACTCTTGTTGCAATCGACACTGTTAGACTTTAAGCGTGTGCGGGACATGTCAAGTGAGCGCATCTAAGGTAACGGCTACAATCTCTCGCTAACCTAAATTGATTTCGAATGCATGGCTATTTTTAAAGACATAAGCCCAGAGACACTCCAGCATAGGAAGACAGGCATAGGTGACAGGCATCCTGCCATCCTGCTTGCTTGCCTGGCTGATTGGCAGCTGCCCACCTTTAGACAACCCCTTTCGGCTGGCGTGCAAGTTAATCGCTTGCAAAATTCAATAATAATTCTCCCCATAAAACATCCCGTCGCCCTGGCAGTAAGCTGCCGGAAAGTGTTTCATGTTGTCGTCTCTATGTGTTTCGCTTGTTCCACAAAGTTGATTAAAAATCAATAGTATCCTTGCAATCCGCTCTCCGACACCCACTCCTCCTCTCTCAGCTCTCCGTTGCCTTCTCGGGGTGCTGTGCAAAAGTGTCCCAAAGTAGGTCCGTTTTGAAAGCCAGCGAGCAATGTGAAACACCAAACAGATTAGCATTTAAAATAGCAGCCCTTGTGGCAGCTTATAGACACAGATATACATAGATGGCTGCTTTTTTTGGCTTAACTCAATTGGCTGCGAGTACCAGAAGCTGAGCCAATGTTGAGCTCCTTAGAGGCAGACAAGCTGAAATGCGATTCATGTATTCATTGGTTGCTTACAAAAGAAATCGTAGCCTATTTCTGAGCAGTGGTTGGAGCAAATACTGATTTAGCTCTGACTTGAGCTAACTAAATAAGGATATTATGAACATAAATAAATATTGTGTATCTATCTCAAAGCAGAACAAAGCTGAAAACGACTTGATGAGATACCTTATGTATTAAGCTTACGGCAAGGTATCTCTTGCCGAATATTATTTTTCATCTACCTGAAATACTCGAAAAATTCTACTTAACTTTTACTTTCATATCAAGTCGACGGCATTCAACTAAGAAATGTGGTTAAGTCCGCAACAGGGAAAGGGGGAAAACCAAAACACAGTTTAAAGCGCCGTCAGTCAGCGGCAAAGTTTGCAGCCGCATAATTTTCGACGTCGACATCGTTTGGACAGCTTACAGCATAATCCATCAAGTGGTCATGTGGCACAGCCACACACACCACTTACTTATTGCGCACAAACCACAACACTAACCACGCACACCTCTCTTAAGTAAAAGCGCATTTCGCGCCTTAATTGGTTTCAGGCGAAACGCATTTAGCTTTGTCAGCCGCAAGAATTCGCACAGCAATTTAATTACAATTAGCAATACGAGTATTTGTAGGCCACACGGCGTATGCATAATAGTAATACCCCTTCTCGCACTCACTCACACCTCGCTCTCTTTCTTTTACTCTTACAGAAATTGAAGCCGTGGAAGCTTGTAAATGGCTGCGGGCAGCAGGCTTTCCGCAATATGCCCAGATGTACGAAGGTAAGTAACATACGAGTTCAGACTGTGCCCCAATAGCACGCACTTCCGTCTGCTCAAGACGGTGCCTTGTCATGTTTAACATGCCTGCCCCGTGGGCGTGGCCACGTGGGCTGTACTCTGTGCTCTGGCAGCGGAGTAATTGATGGTTTCGCTTGACGCCAACAATGACGTTGTCGACAACGTCATCAGCGGTGACTCGGATAGTTGCTTTGCCATTTAGTTGCTTTTTTTGAAGGCACTGAGTATTTTACGCTTCCCAAGTGGCGTTTATTAATTTCATGAAGCGCACTTTCACTTTCGCCTGCCACTAAAAATAATAAATAGCCATCAAATAGACCCAGTTCAAGCAACTCTGCTTTTATGACGTGGCAACTTTTTTGTTGCGCCACAAGCACACAGAAGAACACGCAGCTTTAATGCTGGATCACGCGCAGCTCATTGTCCAGCGCTGGCCAATGAACTGCACAGCATCTAAGAGATTCCAACACCAGGGCATTGGCATGCAGTGCCATGATATGATAGCCAGCCGCCAAGTGAATCTGATATGCCCAGCACGACGGCGCGACAACAATTAGGAGCGATCTCCGCTCGAGCGAAAACGAAAGCTAAAAACGCCCCAGCTTTGAGCAACGCTGTGAGCGATCGTGGTCTGAAAGAATTTAAAGAAGAAAAAAAACAAAAACAAAAACAAAATAAAATAAAGCACAGCACAGGTAACAGGCGCAGCCAGAAAAACTCATCAAGCTCCGAAGCGCAGATAAAATATAATAAAAGGCTAAAGGACACGTTGCGCAAGAATTTATAAAGACCACCTTTGTATGAGAAGACGAAAAAAAAAAAGAAGAGATTTCAAGACCGAAATTAAAATGGTTTGGCTTTTTTAAAGGCAGAGGGCAGAGCCCTTGTGCAACCACTAGCCAAAATGTTAGTATCGGTTCATTGAACCCAGCCCAAGCTGCATATTTATTTGGGTCTCTTAATCGTACTCGTCCGCCGTCCTCTTCTGCCTGCTACGCATTTGTCGCCGAGTTTCTTGCGCGCCGTCGCTTTGCATTTAACGCCTGAAGGCCGCGCAGATTGATGACGCCGCCAAATCTCCAAATTCAAATAAATAAAGCGCCGAATCACAAAAAAAATAAGCAATTCTTTAGAGCTGGCCGAAAAGTTCGCCGACTTCAGTTGAATTATGAGCCAGGCCAAGCAAAAGCAACACAAACAAAAAAGTGAATCTGAAATGGAGAACACACTCTTTTAGGCATATCTGCAGGCGCTCAGATGGCCCAGCACGATCTGCTTTACTACACACGATAATCATATATAAATATATATACATATGCATATTTTCATGTATTTGTGGCTGCTGTCGCCGACCTTGAAATATGCCCATTTGGTTGCATAAATTCGCCAGGGCCAGAGCCTGCAGCGAAGACCGGCCAAATTTGTGCGCGCATTTAAATTGCACCACAGTGGTGCCCAGCCCAGCCCAGCCCATTACCCAACGGCCCAGCCACGCATACAAATGATAAATGCGTATTTTAATGAGTTTTGTGTAAACAAGGCAGCGGCGCATGAGCGGCGATCGCCTCAAATATCCAAAGCTCTGCAGGATTTCGGGATTCTTTGGGCGCTGAGACCACAGACTTACAGATTGAAATGCCGTAGGTGTTGTGACGCGGTTCCACTCTTTATTGCTCTGTCATTTGGAGTCGCGCTGCTGAAAGGAGGTGTAGCAGTTGTAAGCGACTGTTAATTTGCTTAAGGTGGATGAAAACAGAAACCCAGAAAGAAATGAGACTAAACGTAAGAGGACCCAGGGTAATTTCTGTTTGTTTTGTGTTCGCTTCAAGCTCCCATTCCATACGCACATTTTTCACTGAAAAGTGGCAGATTTAATTCGAGGGTGTGACTTGCGCCAGGGCAGGCCCATGTCCACATCCACATATGGGTGTGCTTAAGAGCGAATGATGTTCGATTAAAGCTCGAATGAACAGTGATTTGCAGGGCGTAGGGCGTGCGGTATTTTAAGCCAGTAACAACTGACTTCCTGAAGAGAAGAATAAATGTATTTCAATTTATAGCTGACCTGTAAATGTTTAATATCCATTCTTATTAATTTCAAAATATTCCTAAAATTGCCATAGATACAAATTTATTACCCAAAAAATGAAAAGATCTGAATATTTCTGCAGGCTGCGTCATCCGCTGCTGCTGTTCTCTAATACAAACAAACGTTTCGCTTTTCCATTGTGGCACAGTGAAAAAAATTAATCATATGATTGGCCCAATAAACTGAATACCGGGACGGAACGGTTCTGGGCGGGCGCGTTGCCCTGTAAACTGTTGTAAACTGTCGAAAAACTCAAATTAGTTTCCCAAGAATTTCTCTATGACGTCAACGGTGCGCGCGGTGCCTGTTGCTATTGATAATGAGATGATGCTGCTGTTCCTGCTGCTGGCTCTACTGCACTGCACTGCTACTGCTCTGTGTGGTGTGTGGCTGGTGGTCTGTGGTGTGGGACCGCCCGTTGGGTGATGCCACCACATATTATTGAACTAAGTGGCACACTCTCTAAATTGGGTCTCCAATGTGCTGGCTTGCGCGCAATTCTGTTTATTTCATTAGCATCAAAGTGCACACAATTAGAAACTAAACACAGCATTTAGTAAAACATTTAAATTAAATTATAAATAACCTTAAATGCAGATAGGGCGTTTGGATGAGTAAACAAATCTATGAAAAGCTGGCTGGAACTACAATAATATATGTAGGGGTAGAGGTAGAGGCAGAGGCAGAGGCGACCAGGGAAACGGGCTCATCAAAAGTTCAACAAACTGAGAATGGCTTTTCCAAGAGGCACGATTATTGTATTGTAATGCTAACAATATTTGTACAAACAAAAGCGGCAAGTGAGCCAAGTCGCGCCAGCTTTTCCAGGCGTACATCCTACGGAACTGCAACAGTTCGTATCTCACGGCATCAATGTCTGCCAGCTAGCCAGCCAGCCAGCCAACTAGCCAGCTAGCTAGCCTGCCTGTAGCTGTAAATGTATCTGCATTTGTATCTGTAACAGTGCGACGCGACATGTGTAAACGTCTGGCGTATCTGTTTTATGTGGTCGGACGCTGGCGCGTCGTCGTCTGGGAACTTGATTTCCTACGTGCAAATTGGCCACGCAAATATGTGGAAAAACTCTGTGAAAATTTTGCAGTGCGACACCGTGGCAATGTCTTCTACGCAATGACTCTGGCAGACACTCGCATGCATTTGTATGTGTGTGTGTAGAGCGTTTAATAGGCGCCTGCCATTGCGGCTGTAGGCGCTACTGGCGATTCGATTTTTCTGGTTTTCAATTAGAATTTCATGCGCCGTCGTAGTGTGCAGACGCAGCAAACAGCAGCTGCAGCCGCATCGTAACTCTGGTTAATAAGCAAATACAAAACTTTTTCATATTTGCAGATCATCAGTTTCCGATCGAACTGAACAATGTAGCCAAAGATCACACAAATCTTGAAAACGATCAGCTGCAGTCGCTCTACAGGCGGCTCTGTGTTTTAAATCGTTGCGCCAATATGCGACTGGATCAGTCACACAAGCCCCAAACGCCGCAGGTGAGTTGCAAAAAGTACATCCCAGACGGGATTAGCTTAACCTCTACATACATTGGCAGCAAAAGGAAGAATCTGATGATGAGAACTTTGCTCTGAGCGAGAACTGGACATTCCAACCACACATTCGACGCTGGTCGCGCATAGGTGAAATGGGTCTCGAGCTACCGCCACCGGGACTTCTAAACCTGGAGAAAACCGAAAGCTCATCCAAGGAGTCGAGTCCCGATCGCTTCGAGGACGACAACTACGATCTAGGTGGCGCTGGCATTACCCTCGTGATTCCAGGCTGCAGCAAGGGCGACGCCAACGATAGCTCCCTGCATGAGAGCTCAGATGGAACCACGCGTCTGCGTCGCACGGGCAGTGAGCGCTTCAAGGACGGAGCTAAAGCCTTCCTACGGCGAGTAGAGTCTATAAAGTCGCGACGTCGCAAGCGTCAGAATCGCGAGAATGTGGTAATCAGTGGTCCACAAGTGCTGGATCTGGCACAGCTGGGTCAACGCAGCAGCTTACGCAAGCCCGATGCCGTCTACTCCACGCCCCCCTCGCCATCCGCGTTAAGTCCAATGCACACATTCCCCAAGGTACCGTTCTTTGGCAACGAGCTGAAGGTGCCCAGTCATAGCGAGAACTTCTTAAGTCCCAATCGATCCAGCCCCAAGCGAACACCAACCACGCCGCGCTCAATGCGCACAAGTCCGCTGCACTTCTTCTCTAGCCCCATGACCCAGCTGAAGGAGGGTAAGTCGGACGACTCTTCCTCCTACTATAGCGATAGTCAGGAGTCGTCGGCTGGAGGCAAGCTGTCACTTTCTCTGCGAAAGCCCTCCAAGGCACGTCGGTTTTTGCAGCGCTCCGGCAAGGTGGATGACATTGGTGCACATTCAGACTCCGAGTGCCATCAGGGCAGGAAGCTGCTTATTAAAGATGCCAATTCGAATACCACTGAGGTAAAGATCAAGAAGCTGACGCGTGGTGGCTCTCTTAATCTGGGCAAAGATGCCAAGAAACGGGATGGCTTCCGTTCTTCGTCATTCCGCTCACGCAGTACATCCCGCAAGGAGCCAAAGAACGAGGAGGAGAACACTGGCAGCTCCAAGCGTCAGCCAGTGGTGCGCTGGCATAGCTTCCAAATGGAGGAACGTCCCAATATGATCTTCCGCAAATGCTTCTCGCAAAAGATTGAGCCACATGCCCAGCAAGAGGATGCCGGCATTCCTTTTGCTGCCATGTCAGCTGGTCAGCTGCAAATCATTCGCAAATTGGCGCTGGTCACTTTGACGGGCTACATGGAACGGTATTGCCCTTCTCATCGCTCAGGCTGGAACTGGGAGCTGCCCAAATTCATCAAGAAGATCAAAATGCCCGACTACAAGGACAAAAAAGTGTTTGGTGTTCCGCTGCTATTAATTCTACAGCGCAGCGGTCAAACCTTACCGTTGGCCGTGCGCGCTGCACTTCGCTGGCTGCAGCTAAATGCCCTTGACCAGGTGGGACTATTCCGCAAAAGCGGCGGCAAATCAAGAATTATAAAGCTGCGTGAGCAGATCGAGCTCATCGATTCCACAGCAGAGTGCATGGATGTGTTTGACCTTCAGCAGGCCTATGATGTGGCCGACATGCTCAAGCAATACTTCCGCGAACTGCCCGAGTCGCTGCTGACCACCAAAATGTCCGAGACTTTTGTGGCCATCTTTCAGCGTAAGTTAATGCCAACTTGTGTATCTGTCCACAGTTATTGAATTCAACTCTCACCAGATTTACCCGCTGATGTGCGTCTGGATGCGATTCAATGCGCCGTGCTTCTGCTGCCAGATGAGAACCGTGAAATACTTTATGTGTTGCTCGAGTTCCTGACCATTGTGGCTGCCAACTCACAGCAGAATCAAATGACCAGCAACAATCTTGGCGTGTGTCTGGCACAGTCCATATTCCACTCGTCCATTTCAACAGGCTCCGCATCGGTGTCGGCGTCCCCGCGACGCAAAGGTAAGGGCTCCGGAATGCCAGATATGAAGGAGTTGGCCGAGGCAAAGGCATCGCACGAGTGTCTGTCATTCATGATTGAGCATTACAAGCCAATCTATACTGCCGCCAAGGAGAAACTGGGAAAATGCAACTTTGGCTACATGGAAGAGTCGAAACCAGTGCCACTGGAGGCTCTTGGCGAGGGCATGCAGTTTCATAACTGGCGCGGCTATCTATACGAGTGCACAAGTGCCACCATTAAGGAGGGGCGTGAAAAGTAAGTCGAGTTGCTTTCACTCTAAACTTATTAATCTCACTGCCTATTAATCCAACCAGAACACGTAGCTGGATTGCAATAAGTTCACTCAACGACGGCAATGTGGACATTGCATACAAAAAGGTGGGCGATGGTCATCCCCTGCGTCTGTGGCGTTGCTCTACAGAGATTGAGGGACCGCCGCGTGAGGTGCTGGAGTTTATAATCAAACAACGCGCCTCCTGGGACCCAAATCTATTGCAATGCCAAACGGTCAAGAAACTGGATGATCGCACCGAGATCTATCAATATGCTTTGGATGGTCAGTTGACCACTGACTTTTGTGTGCTGCGGTAAGTTTCAGAGTATACTCAGGGTCAGCTTTCTGCGTGATATGCCTAATTCTTTTTTAACTCTCTTAGTTCCTGGCAAACGGATTTGCCGCGCGGCGCCTGTGTTATTGTGGAGACCTCGATCGACCACGCCAAGGCCAAGCCGTTGTTCTGTGCTGTAAGAGGTGTCGTCTTGGCCTCGCGTTACCTTATCGAACCTTGCGGCAGCGGACGTTCCCGAGTCATGCATTTGGCGCGCGTGGATGTCAAGTAAGCAAACTCTCGATGCAAATATGTTTTGAATGAAATTTACCTTAATCGATGCCTACTTTCAGGGGCAAAACTCCGGAGTGGTACAACAAGAACTATGGACATATCTGTTCACACTACTTGTCCCGCATACGCCTAGCCTTTAAGCACGTAGCAGATGGCCCCGAAAGTAAGGTCTAATGAGTACAATGCCACATGCAACCTGTTATATCAAAATACATGTAACACACAAACCCCGCAAGCATTTCGGTAATCCCAACGAGCAGACATATTTTACGACCTAGACCACAAGAGCTTAGATATACTACTCAAAGCAAAGGAAGTAAAGGAATATATATATACGACTTCACATATATATTTTACTACAATATATATTTTTGTAAATACTTAACTAGTTATGATAATTCCAAAACTATTTTTTACAAAAACTTCAATACGTTTTTTGTTTAGCTATAATTTACTGTATTATATTTATATGTGGTCTTAACTTATGCATACTTTACTTTACTTTACTTTACTTTTACTTTTACTTATACTTTACGAAACGAAATCTAACATCCAAAATACTCAACACATAAATATCACAAATGTACTTTTACGATTTCTAAAAAAAAAGCTTCAAATTATGTTTATGGCACCAAAATATCTTTAATGTTAATTAGTTTGTAGTCCTCGAAATATGTAAAACGTTAAACATGGATAAATCCCACTAGGAATCAGAAAAAGCAACCTTTTAATGTGTAAAGCAAATTCAGCTAGTCAAATTCTATAATCTTAAGTTAAATTACTAACCCCATACACTCAACAAAATCGTCTACCAAGTTGTTGAAAAATTGCATTGATTTGGTTTTAGACAGCAAATAAAAATCATTTGAATTGGTTATATTAATATTTCACAGCAGCAGCCCGATATGTGTTGCAATGATAAATTTATACAATATATGATGTAGTATCGGTAGTATCGGAGTTATGCTAAATTTAAGCCCTTCATATATTATTGATGTATGTACATGTATGAAACTTATGATCCCTGATCAATAATCAAATGTATATCTATGTATATCTATCTATATGCTACGATAATGTAAAGGAGTATGATGGATACGAGTTATCAACTACTACAGGTAGAAGTGACAAATAAAACCTAACCAACCAATGTCAAGGAATGGCGTGTATGTAGAAAGCGAAGCATATAAATAAGTATTACGTCTACATAATCAAATAAAATTACATCCGCGAAATACAATAAACTTACTATGAAATGTGAAAAAATGCAATTTAATTTTGTGACTTATTTGGGCTATTATATCTAACTTTTGACTAATTTCACTCTATAGACCTGTGCATATTCACGACTGGCGCCATCTATTGTGCAGTAGCTTTATAGGTAAATATTGCAAGCAGTAAAACTAGAGCTGAACCATCGTGATTGTAAACGCATTAGTTGTATGCAAGCAAGCAGTATACAAGGTAAACAAGCAGTGCACCAGCCTCACAAGCTCAAGCAGTTTTATATGTACACTTACTCATCCAAAAGAAAACTTTTATTAAAATACAGGGAAATATAAGAGATGTAAACTAAACTAATTTAATCATGATCCCTTAAATAAATCGTAGTTATTGCTTAATTGGAATTCAAATTTGCAATCTGAATATATATACATGCATCCAATTATATACATATATCATCGAGCGATAAGTATACAATGAGTCAAGTTGTGTTCGACTTAATTTTTGTTTAGTTGTTTCACTTAGTCCGGGCAATGTTGCAATAAGTCAATGACACTAATCTTCTAAACTCTATCGGCCAACTTTTCATCCCGATTCCAACAGATTCTTAACGTTTTGTTTGAGGAAAACCCACCTATGTAGCTGACATATGTTAAATACAAGCTGCCGCTAATTGTGCCCAGGCAACCAAGTTGACCCCAAAAGCACACGCGACACACAGACTCACTCACACACACGCGCGCATATAGTGAATTGCAGGCGACTAACATTAAAAGTCCATTAAAAAATTATGTTCGCCATGGTGTACCAGGGCTCCTGTTTAGGTGGTATAAGCAATGGGTGTGCATATGCGTGTGTGTGAGTGTGTGTTTGTGTGTCTCTAAATCTAAACTGGCAAGCGACCTCAGCGGGCTTTATAGATGCCTAGACACATATGTCTCCAAGTATATGTATATTGTATATATATGTATATATATATATATATATATATGTGTGTGTGTGTGTGTGTGCGTGTGTGTGTGTATGTATGTGTAACTATATTTAGAGCGCAAGAAATTGTTGCATTTAACTGGCAGCCAAGCAATGCGAAACCATAATTGTAATTGCAAATGCAAATGTCGCACGTATTGATTGCATTAATTAATTAATTTGTGACTTAATTTCATGGGCTTGCGGCAATCAGCGCACGCACGACTGCCAAAATGTATTAATATTGCAGCAGCAGTCGCAGCTGTGAATGCAGCAACACCAACAACAACAACAACAGCAACAACAACTCTGATGCCCTGGACGTGTGTGTGTTTGCGTTGTTATTAATTGAAATTTAATGGCAAAATATATTTTTATTTATTTATTCGACTGCAACTGCATTTATGCGCACTTCCGTCGCCCTCGCCGTCTGCTGATGCTGCCGCTGTTGCTGCCGGCGTTGTCATTTACCATTTTCCGCTCCGTGCTCTATGTGCCCCTTTGTTGCCAGTCGTCGGCGGTTGGCATTTAACATCAAAAGCCTTGGGCCCCGCCCCTCACTGCCAACGAGCTTGTAATTGATTTCACTTAAAATTTAAATAATGCATGCGGTTTTTACTGCAAAATGGATTTCGCAAATGTTGTTGTATTCTCCTGGACGACCATATAGTATGTTCGCATGCTTCTCCTCCAGCTTCGTACGTGAGCACATATCCATGCATGTATGTACATATATATGTAGGTAGGTAGCTATGTATGTATGTATGTTTGTTTGCGTGCATATTCACGCATGTCCTCTCAGCTGCTTTTGCCGCGGTCAATCGTGCTGCCATTTTATTTTCGCGTTAAATTAAATATGAAAATTAATGTCAACATAATTGAAATGGCAACAATGCAGCCAGCGAACGGCGATCCACAGCTGAGCTACATAATTGATGAAATTATTTGTGAATTATTTTCCAGATATTCCGTGACAATTATGCGGGCCTTGCCCAATCTGCGTATGAGTAATGACACTGGCCGAAATTATGGAAATTATCTTTTTTTTACTGACTAACTAATTAGTTATATATAATTATTTAATCAGTAGAACACAACGATTCATCATTAACTCATATAATCAATATTATTAATATCAGGTTACAAATCTGCTAAGGGAACTAATTAAATTTATAGTAGCCACACAATAACTTGAAAACTTTGACGACGAAGCGAAATTAATATGCTATAAAGTACATATGTATATATAAAGTACACAGATTTCTTGGCGCTCATCTGCTTTGAAAATTTACAGAATGTCAATTAGCACTTTCTATAGATAGCTTTACTGTGTAAATATATAAAATATCCCCAGACAGATCCTCATCAGTTTTGCAGTCTGTCAATTTATAACATTATTTTTATAAGTTGAAAATTTGTTATTCGTTTGTTGTTTGTATTTGCTATGTAGATTTAAAGGCAGAAGAATTCTTGGAATTCAATTTGCAAAACAGCCAGCAACAGATAAAGCTGATATGCCCTTCTCATCTATTGCCCATGCATAGGGTATTTGTATTGTATTTCAACAACAGCTTGCAATTAATTATGTTCAGCTGAACAAAATGGGGGTGGATGAGCCTCAGTCCGCTGAAATAGCTAAGTATACATACGTACATAATGTATGTTAACGGTATGCGTGTGTACGCAACTCATATTATGTACAGTGCCTCCAATTATTTAATGAACATAAAATAATAATCACAAAAAGAGACGAGCTGATTGGCATGTATCATGCGCTGACACTCGCAACGAGTTTGCCATGAACTGGATTTGTAGATATACATACATACATATGTATGTCTATGGATATTTAAAATTATGAATACGAACTGTATTTGCATGTGATAATGACAGATAAATTGCCAAATAAATACAAGTTTCAACTTTTAAAACAGTTGCCACTCAGCGATCCATATATTCATTGGATTTGAGCTCTTTTGGCACCTGTCTAAACGGTCATTAGCTTCATGAACAAAAACCTTTAAATGCACACGAAAGTGTCGAGTCAAAGGCAACAACAAGAGCCATTGGACAATAATTGTTTATAATTCCTATTAATTTTGCACTTATTAATAATTTCAATTTTCTGCTGACAGCCGAAGTAGAAAATTCACGCGAACTGCAGCAATGAAAGCTAAGGCCACAAAAGGGTCGGATCGACACTTGCATATCTTTGGTTGAAGTTAAGTACGAATTGTTTGCTTTTGTTGTTTTGTTTTTGCCCTTTACGATTTCAGTAATATCATAATCCATTATGATTAAATATTTCCAATTGCTTGCACGAAGCTTTTTGATTAAAAAACATTTCCCAGGCACTGGCAGCTCGTTGCTGTTGGCTAGACAGTTTTGCATTAACAAATATTTAGAAATGCGAAAGCATCTCATATAACGCATATACATACATATTTTGTTTTTGACAATCATCTGCGGCATCTACATAAAACTTGGAAACTGCAAGCCAATCAGCGGCACCGCAAACGCCTACGCGAAATGTGTGCGAACAAGTGGAAACTGCGAGTGTAAGGGCGCAGCAGACTATATCGAACATAAGGTAAAATGTTGGATATGCGACAAATTTTTAAGCAATGCGCACTCTGCGCCCTCTTCGTCCTTCGCTTGCCCCTCGTGCACCCTCGACATTGCACTTCATTTCGTTTGTCGTTGCCCGTTTTGCGTGCGCACTTTTAATTGCAATTGAATTTTAATTACTGCGTTGTCAGCAAAGAATGTTGCAGTCGGCCGTTTAAGAGCTGACAGGCAACGCAGTCCGCCAGACATGCGGACACAATGAGCCACAACGCACCGCGCCACCACCACCACCACCACCGACACCATCACCAGCAACAACAACAACAGCAGCAGCAGCCAGCGGCAACTGTTGCCGTTGCCTGTTGATATTGGCGATGGGCTGTGAGTCGTCTGCTCTGCGTGCTCTTTGTGCTTCAGTTTGTGCTCTGCTCTTTGCCTTATTTACAACCAAGTCGCCATCGGAGCAATTAAATGAGCTGCTGCTGCTGCCGGCGGCAATCGGCATTCGACATACGACATTCGGCATTCGGCATTCGGCATTCAACGCTCTGCGTTCAACTTCATTAATCAGCAGCTATAAAAGTGATTGGCTGATAACGTTTATCGAACTCTGATGATTCTATTTACTGTCCAGGTATGGGCATAGATAACTTAATGAAAGTGCCATGCAATTAGCAATGTCTGCGCTTGATTGCCTAGACCAACCAGTCCGCATTTGGTCTGACTGAGAAGCTATTACATATTAAAGACATTTCCTTTAAGCAGTAAAGATGTCTTTTCAGAGTTCCCAAATCATTTATAATTGATTTGAAACATAGACTTGATCTTAACCATTTAGCTTCTGGAAATTACCTATAATTAGCTATAAAACTTAAATAGATTTGAGAGATAAAAGAGATATTTAACGTCTGAAGGAAACTTTAATTGTAAATTTCGTTAATTGGTAAATACTGCTGTTGAGCTGTTTAACTAATTTAAGCCTATAAATATAAATATCATTAGCAGAGTAAATAAGCATTGGTATTCATAATTAAAGTATTACCATTTGGATTTAACGGGCTGAATCGGAATCTGAAATCAAAAAAGTTATATTACGTAAGAAATTAAGCAAAGACTGTTCCCTTAGAACAAAAACTTGGAAAATTTAACCAAATTTTTAATTGTCAACAAGAAGTAATTTATTAAAGCCGAAACGGTTGCATAAGCAAGAGAGAAGCATCTCAAAGGTTGGAAGTCAGCTAATTCAATCAAATATGTTATCTTGATTTTGAATCTTGATTCTCAAGCATACGTAAAAACACAACACAACGCAAAATTTCATCAGATAGTTATGTATCTGTCTTGTCTATATGTTATATTCTTTCTGATAATAGTTATCTAATGCTGCTGAGTACAACTGATGAGAAAACTATATTTTACAATGTTACCAAAAGATATGATTCATAAAAATTGTAATTAATATCTACAGATATCCATGTTTTAAATATAAGAGTTATAATAATAAAGAATGTTAAGTCAACTATATTGTTCTTCACCTCACTTTCCACAACTCTTTCTTGAGTTTTTAATCTGAATTTATGCATAAGTAATAATAAGAAAATATGTTAAGGCAAAGCAGAGCTGGGCACGGGTTATCGTGTCATGGTTATATTTACATTTATACTTAAGAGCATACTATTTCAATAGTCTTTTTGATTTATTCGAATTATTTATGGATCAACAAAAATAGTTTTTATTAATTTCTTAACCTTTTGCTACGGCAATTACGCATAGCATATTCGAAACCAAATGGCATTATTAATGCATTTGAAAACTTTAGTTTTACAAACATTCTCACCCTAAAGAGATTTATGGATTGGGAGTGCGGCCATTTATCTAAAATTATACCTCAACTAAAACCAATTCATAGGCGTGGGCGAGCCACCCGCTGCAGGTGCACTAAGGGGGCGCCAAAATGCACAGCATAAATGAGTGGGTGACAGGGAATGGGCGGCAGATGGAAATAAGAATGGGAATTGGAATGGGGACTCACATACTCTCGGGCGGCAACTCCACCAATCAACAACAAAAATAACAAAATGTCAAACAGAACGCATGCAACAATTTATTTAAATACCTCGGGCTCATCAAATTTAAGTTAACACACCCCGAACGGGACGAAACGCATTGCGACAGACGGCGGTGAGGAAAAAATAAAATGAAATAAAAACTGAAGACTAAAAACTGAAAATGAAAATGAAAATTCAATTTTCCACCTAAACGCAGACACCGCAACAATTTTGAAAATACGTTTGCACGACGAACACAAGACGTTTTGTTGGGTTGGACGAAAGGGACACAGTCACTGGCCCCCACTCGACTCCAACCGGCAACAACGGCAGGCACTCACAAGACAGCCAAGAAGTCATGGGAGCCAAGACGTTGTCGTTGTTGTTAAAGAGATGCAGGCGGTTGCCATTGGCAGACTTCCACACAGACAAACCTGCCGGCATCATCCCACAATTTCGATTCGCCTTTTGGACGGCTGTCAACGAAAGGCAAACCCTAAAGTGAAAATTGTGATGCATACGCCAGCAACACACACACCACATTAAAACCACACATAATTGGTGAGTAATATATGTATGTGTGTGTGTGTATGTTTTTGTGTGTGGTTGCTTATGTGTCTAAGCCATAGGAGTAGATTGTTGGATTTATTTGATTTATTCAACAATTTTCCATATTTGATAGACTTGTCCAACTCTTTGTCGTGGCCCAAAGATTCCTTTGAGTTAACATTTAATTAGCTTTTATTGACTATTAAGATGCCAGTCATGATACAATAACTGTATCCAGAGCCGCAGTAGCTAAGTACAACACCCACCAGTGGCTGTCTGTGTCAGTGGCGCAACTTTCTACATTTTTTTGGGGTTTTATGATTTTTAAGCAAGTTTATGAGGCCGACAGCGAAGTATTTATGATATTTACAACAAAAGAGCGAACGTAGGAAATTTTACTCAAATCGAAATAAAAACATACAAATTAATTAATGCCAATAAACAAGAGGCATGTTGCCATACAGTACAAGGGCCCAGGCACCGTCCCGTCCCGTCCCGTCCCGCCTAGCCCAGGCCCGGCCCGGCCCGCTCCGCTCCGCACCCATTAATGGAGGGCGCCCTACGCATTGGTGAGTTTATGACTACGAGGCCGAGGCATCTGCGCCGATGGCAGCCCGCCAGGCTGTTTGGCTGTTGAGTGATCATCCCAGATCAACCACGGGTATGGGCACGGCGGGCAGGGGCAATAGCAGCTTGGCATCCACTTCGCTGCCAATTTAATGGCGTTTTTACAACTTGAAAGATTCGTGCCTGCCACGCCGTTTTGAGCGATGATGTTGGGGGCCACTAAATGCATACGAAATGCAGCGCAACGAATGTCATTAGAACATAAAAATGATATTAATTGCATGCGAGAGTGCAGAGCCCAGAGAACCGGAGACCAGAGTTGGAGCCCAACTGCCACTGGCATGCAATAGAAACGTCAACATTTTGATGATGGAATTGAATGGCGCACTGCGAGATCCACTTAAATGTGTGCCTGACTCTTTGAAGGGGACGGGCCTGCCAGCACTGTCGTCGACGTCGACGTCGACGTTGTCGTTGTCGTTGTCGGTGTTGTTGTTGTTGCCGTTGTTGCCGTTGTCGTTGCCTTTGCCGTTGTCGTCGCAGCCTGCAAGAGATCGCATAGCTCAGATAAATAATAAAAATTAAAAATAAATTAACACCTAGTAAAGAGGCTGCCTCTGCATTACTCGGGTACGGGTAGGGGTACGGGTACGAGTTTGGGTACAGCTATAGGCCTGTACCGCAGACAGCTCAAAAATAGCGCAAAAGTAATTAAAAACGAAAATATAAAAGCAAAACGCACACAGTCAGTGCTCCCATCTAGCATCTCGCAGCTCGCATCTCAGTTTCTCTCCCGCCATAAAAAATATGTTTGTCTATATTGGATTCAACAAGCGAAACGTCGCCGCCATCGCAGCCAACGCAGATCAAAGGCCCGGTCGGACAGGCAGACTGCTCCCGGGCAGTCTTTAGAGTGTTGCCATTATGATGATGCTAATGCAGTTGACATTTTATGCTAGGCCAGAGAATGCACCAAAACAGTCGAGTCGGTTCGAGGCAGGCGAGTCGTTTCGAGCCGCGACGAGCCGAATGGGTGGCTCAACCAATTGGCTGCAGTTCTATGCGCCACGCCGAATGGCAGCCCGATAATTAAATGCAATAATATTTCAATTTAATTAGCTGGCAGCTGGTAAATACCATTGGGGCAAATGTTTAGTGCCACGAACATTGAAAGATTCATTAGTACAATATTTGGGCTATGTTAATGTGCCTTAATTCATTATGAGCTGATAATGCATATTTTATGATCACACCAAATGACTTTCAAAATGACACCTGTTTCGAAATTAGCTAACATCAAGTCTAATTTAATAACATAACTCACAATATAATTAGATAAACAGATTTTTTATTTTTTATTTTATTCTTTTATTTTATTATGTGTAATGTCTGTCTTACTGTCTGCATATTTTATTGTTTGCCTGTTATTATTGTACAAATGAAACCAGAACCTGGATACATCTAAAAAAAATTACGAAACACGTATATGTGTGTAAGCTTAATATTAGCACATCAAACCGAAATGAAACTAAAACGATATTTTGCACAGTTTTCCAAGGCACAGTTGATAAATCTTTAAAGATTATCTCATTTAATCAATCAACAATCAGAAAGGTATGCTGGCTTTTGCTATTAAAAACTAACATAAAAGAGTACCCAGACAATAACTTTAAGCAAAAGTTGGCAACCTCGAGGCAATAAATTTCTAGAGGTATTACCAACAATAATAACAAGAAACATTGTTCAGAAAGTATGTATGTTGTCAGTATAAGCCAACCCAGCTTCTGACTAATACATCTTGGTACATTACTCCGAGACTGACAAACTTTTGTTTAAAATTCAGAACATGGTTTTCGAAGTCGATTAAGTCGACCTCTGATGGTTTTACTTATTATTTTAAATATTTTGTATGCCAAAAATTAGATTTTGCTTAGATTCTGTTCATAATTTCAATTTTACTTGTTGTTAAACTATGATGTATTTTAGTATAAGTACTTAATGAAACATTATTAATATAAAGCTATAACTTTAATGGATTTGTTAAAGTTCTGCTTTATTATTCACAAAAATTATTCTCTTATTGCAAATTAAGAAATTAATATTTAATAAATGCTTGTAACCTTGGTTCATTACTTTTTACTTAGCAAATGCAGTTCCTATTAAATGACCGGTTTCGCATATTGATTTGCTTTTTTTAAATTGCTTATTCAGGTCATCCGGTTTGTTTCTCAGCTCTTCAACTATTTATTCGATCACAATGACAAGACGAAAGTTAGGCATCGTGAATAAAAATGCCTTTTCCAAATGCATATAGAATTGAAAAACGAACATTCAAGAGTGGGAAAAAGTCAGCTTTTATACAAGTGTTTGAAATTAGTTGACAATATTCAATTTGCACCCAAGCATTTAATAAATATACAAATCGCTGCGAGTCCATACATACACACATGTACGAACGTGGACAGAACCAGGACCAGCACTGTGGAGCTGACACATTGATATGCGAAGCCTTTTATGCTACTTCGCACAGACAAACCTTCCATGGAGACATTTCATTGAATCCAATTATCGCTGGACATGGGATAATAATTACTGTCTGCTGTCCACACGCACATGCTCATCTATACACCCACGCACCCATACATGTACACGCAAGCACACAAACAAGGTCGCCAGAAGCGAATAAGCGACATTGAGCACCAACTGCCGCTGGATTTGACTCCAATGGGTGGCGTGAGGTGGCCTTGTTGCTTAACCATCTAAATGGCAAGGGCTCAAAGGGAGAGAGACGCAGACAGTGATGCAGTGAGGGGACGCCAGAGACTGCGCCAAAGCTTACGCGAGCACAAGCCGAAGGATGCTGCCAGGCCGCCAGCAATAAAACAAAATTGCCACATATAAAAGCAAATAATGAAGTGAAAATGGCAACAATGTGATTACACACAGTGCCACAGGATAGACCTTAATAAATTGCGAGCAGAAGCACATACACAGCACTCAGAGCGAGCCAGAGAGTGAGAGAGATAGAGAGAGAGACAGAAAGAGAACGTAAATGAAAGTGAGTACCAAATTGATTGTTTGTGAGCAACTGCGACGGCGCTTTGCTTAAATGTTGCTAGCAACATGTTGCCAGCAGCTAACTTGTTGGATGCGCGCAACTTTGTATGCGTATGAGTGTGTGTGAGTGTGTGTTTGTGTTTGTGTTTTTGTTTTCGCGTTGGTCGCCACGCGCTTGCCTGACTTTCATTTAAAAGCTTCGAATTAAGTCCACCAAAATAGTATTTAAGCACATCAATTGCCGCACGGCTCTCCAACAAATTGATTAAGCTGTAAAACTGAAATTGTTGATTCAGATGTGGTGATTGGGAGTTCCAGTTATTATATAAGTACTTTTAATAAGCGATATTATTAATTGTGCAGGCATAACGGCATCATTTATCGCACATTACAACTACAACAACGACAGGAACAACACCTACTTACAACATGGGGCAGCAGCTGCGTCGTGCGCTTCATGGCAACATTTCGACGAATTAAATTGCTTGTAATGATGATGGTGACGGTGGCAGCAGTAACAATAGTGGCAGCACCCCACACAGACACACACACACACAAATGAGACGCCATCGGGTTAAAGAGGGCTAAATGCGTGCAATCAATGGGCGAGTGCCGTCTTTTTGTATGTAGGTGTGAGCGTATGTGTAAGTGGATGCGAGGGGGTGAAATGGGTAAATGTCAGACAGCATTTATCCATTTGTAGCCGGACGCTGGGGCGCAACGGTAGCATTTGCCGCTGGGCAGCCAGACGAGTCTATAGCATTCAAGTTGTCGATATTTAGTATGTACATATGTATGTGTGCTTCTCTGAGCCGATATGTGTGGGTGTGTGTGGATGTACATCGGATCACAGTTGTATCTTATCACATGTGAAACTGTTATCGCAAACCATTTTGTCTTGATCAGAAAAATAGATTGCACTGAACATTTGGGACACATGAGCACATCTCTCTGTAAATTAGAGTTCCTAAAGATTTCTGGTAGGCAGGCCTGGAGAATAATTTTGATGATTGTCTTATTTTTGTTATCAACAAATTCTGTTTACCTAATTGTCTAAAATCACAACACAAAACAAAAACAAAAAAACAAAAAAAGCGTCTAGAATCAATCCACTCTAGCAGATATCTTCACTGCCGTATTAAAGGAATTTTTCTTAATATTTTCGAATCAACGTAAAGAAAAGTGAAAAAGTGAAGAGCAGCCATATGGAACACAGAGTAGGTGATGAACTGATACACCAGCAGCTACCCGAGGTACAAGCTGTCAACGTTGTCAATGTGCGAAACGACGATGGTGATGGCGACGGCAATAATGCTTGGGCAAGGCATTTGGATGATGCGCAGATGCAAGCGATGCGTCTGGAGAATCCCCAAGTGGCCATGTTGCTGGATGCCCCGCACGAGCCGCCCATTGAATTGCACCACATGCTGGAACCGGTGAACGTGCCTCAACGGCCGCGCAAGAAACGCAGCTTTTTGACCATCTCAAAGCCCTTTCATGTGCAGCCGGAGAGGTGCGATCTCATTTCGAATGGCTGGAGGGCAGTGCAGTGTATACAGCTCGAAAAACGCAGCGAGCACTTTGCCAACTATCTGATCAAGCATATGAATAGCCGAAATTATCCAAATGGTGAAGGTTTGCCGAATCGCTGGGGTCAGTTCTAAACTCTCGGCTTAGCCTCCATTAGTTTCTTTATTGTTACCAGACACTTTAATGAAAGGTTAAGCGTCAATAAACCAATGAAAGCTAACCTAACACAATAGGCCTCCGTATAATTCAGTCTATCTCTGAAACCAATTTGAATGTCATAAGCTAGCCAGTGAAGTCTGTCATTAGTCAGCACCATAAGTCTCGAGGCTCGTCTGAATAGCTTACAAACTGCACGATATTTCCAATTAATAAACGGCAAATTGCCAAATTGAAATCTGCCTAACTTCAGGCTCACACACACACGCACACATACATACATATCAACACACACCTGCTATCGCTTGCTTTGCAGTGCTCCAATCCTAATATGTATGTGAGCAGAGCATAGAACAAAGCCCACACCCCATGACTGTTTCATTTGCAATGTGCTTGCAGTTTATTTGCACATATGGATACAAATGACAATAACAATGACAATACAAAAGCCGATGAGCGAACAATTGGACAAAGTGTAGCAAATAAATACAAAATTCAAAAGATAATTGCAATCAAAGCCACAAAATGTAGCCAAAAGGCTTATAAACTGTGGGCGTGTGCACCGAAAGATATAACCACACCCACACATACACACACACACGCACACCAGCTGGGTATATAGAGCTGGTCCTGTGTACAAATCAAAAATCGAAACAGAAGGTAAAACATTTTTACATCACAATTGCAATGCACACAGTCAAATACACACACACACAGACACACTCACACACATTGATGCATTGGTATCCACAACAATAAACTTTGTAAATTACACGCATATTGCATATGACCACCAGCAGCAACAATAACAACTGGTCGTAGGGCACGGTTATCAGATGACCTGTAAATTCGAAGTAAATGATAACTATTTTGTTTAATTTCATGATTTATTATTTAAATATCTAATTACAATATTTAAATAAATATATTTTTGATAAAGATATACATATTATAGACATATATTTGGTAGATAAATTCGTTTTTATCACTTTTTCAACAATCTCTTATCGAATAACATTTATTTCATATAAAGACCATTATTGCAAGATTTATCATAAGTATATATAGTTCTAACCAATTCTTCTTATTATCGCTGCGGTCGTTATATACGACATTCTTGTAGCTGCTTTTGGGCTCAATCTCAATTTGCAGTTTGGTTTTAGAGCGATATTAGGTAGGCTCTTGAAAGACTATTGCAGAGCATCCCTAATTGAATTGAATGCAATTGATTTTCGAATTGTTTGGTAAATGTCAAAAGGGTTTGGGTATTTAAAAAGGGAAACAAAGAAAGTAAAGGTTGCATTTTGAAGCGCAATTATGGCTTGTCGCCCGGCAGACTTGTTGCCCACGACCCCCATACAAACTGCGTCATTCAGCAAGGGTTGATTAATTTACCAAATGCAGCAGCAATCTGGCTGTGACAGTGGTGCTTTTAGCCCACTTCACCCCAATGCTCCAGCTGTCGGCCTCCCTTGTACAGTCATTTGTCAATGCAGAGAGAGGCAGGGGTGCAGAAGCGGATTATCATTGGTTGGGGGTGTTGGGGCTAGCGCCAGGGTTGTTAGCACGACAGCAGTGAATGCATGAAATGTGATTGCTTCTGCTCGATTGTCTGTCGCTCTGTTCGTTATTTGATGGCTTTTGATCTATGTACCGCACCCAACTCTGACTTCGACATACTAGTCAATCGACAAGCCAACTTACCTGACTTTCAGTGAGTAATTGATGTTGCCATTGCTGTCCTTTCACATGCATTGTTAGCTAATTTCACTTAGCCGGCCATCAATCAATTAACATAATTTTAATATCGTGGACAAATATATTGCCAAATTACCAGAACATTCTCTAATGAAAATATGCCAACTATATGTCAGCTTGTATATTCACATGGCTTTTCAATAGAAATTGCTCAACATTACTTCGAAAGTAAATATCGAAGTCAATTTAGTCTACAACAACTTTTTATACCCTTACTTACATAACTCAAGACATTTGAGTCCAAATATAAATAAATATTGCAATAAAGAAAAATTGTTTGCTTGAAAGTCGATTTGAAATCATTTATATATCACATTTTCTCAGAAACATTAACTAAATTCTTCATACATGTAACATTTGGATAGTGTCTTTTAAGTGTGGCTTTGTTTTGCCTCTGGTTTTGTTGTATTTATGAAGCAACGTGAGCACAAACTTTTCCACTTACAAACAGCTCACAAGTAAAATACCTACCTTGACTTTTGCTATGCCGCCCAAGGAGACTGAAGATGGGCGTAAGCGTGGGCGGGGACAGCGGCGGCGGCGATGGCGCGTCTAGTGAATCGAAACTTAAGTCTATGACTAGGGCCATTACCAAGTCGTGTGTGCCCCTGCAGCATATTGCACACGCACACAAACAATCACGGGCATAAGTACATGTAACAAATTGCTGGAATATATATAAATATGTATATGTATATATGTATATATGTATGTTGGTAAATATGTAGTTAAGACGGCAGCAAAAACAGCAGCAGGGCCAGCGACAACCATTGGATGCAGCAAATGGCAAACAAAGTAAGCAACATTAAACATGCTTTTCAGCGTAAATGGCGTGGGTGGCCTGGGTGGCCTCGGTGCCCGCCTGCCATGTCCGTTGGATCGCCCGACTCACTTCTGGAACTAGAAGCATAACTAGCGTAAGTTTGCTACGTACGTTAGTTAACAGGGCCTGAGCTCGACTGACTCTGAACTTCAGCCTGAGCCATATTTTCATCTGTTGGCAACGCAACAAGAGAAGCTCCAGTTTTTCCCATATACGAGTACATGCAATTTGTTGCCTATGTATGCAGTAAAGCAATCTTAAGTCCTAGTTACTGCCGAGTTGAGTGCATTTAAAGTAGTAAGCATTTGCATTTTTACTGTCATTCTCATGAAAAAAATGACAAGTTACTGAGGATAGCAATGCAAGTGAACAATTGACATTCAATTTGCCTGAGGCGAATTACATTAAGATGTTAAGGTTAAAATATGAATAACTTTACAACTCAAATTACCATCCCAACATGAAAAGTACCTGTGCAGTAAATGAAAAAAAAGCAGATTTGTTCGAACAACAAGCCAGAGTTCAATTTGAAGATATAGATAGAGAAATAAAAAATTTGACTTAAATCTTTTTTCTGAGTCCGAATACACGAAACGGACTACCTATAAATAAGTATAAAAAAACAAAATTAAATTTTTTTTTCTTTTTTACTTAAATATTTCAAAAATCGTTTCATCTCATAAGAACCTAAAAACACATTAGTGACACCTATAGACTTTGGTGTATAGAAAATAAATGGTACACGATAGTTTTCTGCAGATAGTATGTATGAATTATGCTTTATATAAGCATCATGCCAGATTGGGAATTCAGAAAGTTGTGTATCCATGCTAAAACCAAATTTAAGTATAGTTCTAGGAAGATAAGCAATTGGGAATCCCCCATGGACGAGCACTGTTTTAATATAGCTGGTGCACTTATAGGAAATGTCTAATGCATCGCATTTCTACTAATATATTGTAAATAAAACATTCATGATGGAGCGTAGGAGTATTAGTAAGAGTAGGGGTAAACAGTCTGTCCGATCCTTGTTTTAGCTCAAATAAACTTGATATTCTACAGTTTTACAGATAGAGCCACCAAATTTGGCATAGTTACTCGGCGCTACCCTTTCTTTATTTTACTTATCCTTTTAAATTCAAATTTGAAACAGTAACTCAAAGCTAACGCACTATTAATTTCATATTCAAGAGCACTAATACTTTGTGGATAATTAAATTAAATTCTATTTATGTGTATAATAACAGATTCAATTCTGTTGCGTATCTTCTTTTCTGGTATTTTTAAAAGTTTACTAACCTGATTTACTTCAATAATATTATTCATTTCACTGCGCTTCACAGTCAAGCACTTGGTGGAATTTGGCAAAGATGGGCAAACAGACCTTCCATGGCCAGATATGCAGTGAATGGATACACACACACACACACACACACACATACAAGCACACATATACAGATAGACAGACAAGCACACACACAGCTTGAAGGCAACTCGTTGTTGTTGTCCATGTTGTTCAAGTAAATAGACAATAAGCCAGTGCAAACACACAGCTCAGGTAGACGGGCAGGAGAATGCCTGAACAGCATTTTTGACTGGACTGAAAATGCTTATAAATATTTTAGAAAATATTCGAAAACTTTAATGCTGTAGCACAAATAACAAGCAGTTATTATTCCACTATTGCTATTGCTATTGCTTTTTCCCATTGTGACTTCAGATTTATTGTCTTCAGCGTAGAAGCAATAACTATTTACAATAATAGCATCAAATGTTTTAGGTGGCTCTTAGTTGATGTGAATATTAAACTCAAAACTAGCAGTCAAGAATTGAAACTGAGCAGTGAATTTGGTAAGCAAAGGATTTGCTTTTAGTTAATTTTAATTGATGGCAATTCGTGTGCTTGAATGTACTATATATAAGTGTGTGTGTGTGTGTGTGTGTGTGTGTGTGTGTGTGTGTGTGTTTGTGTGTTGCGAACCATTAACACATTTTAATCTGCCTCTAACTGATGGCTTTTGTGTGGTCGCTGTCGACCCAATGGAGAAAGTACTGCGCCTGGCGCTCTTAATCATCAGCATAAGCAATAATGGGAAACAATTGCCGCCGTCTGACGACTGACGTCTGCCTGCTGGTGCCGTAGGGTTGGCAGTCGCCTTTTGCTGCCAGTGCAATTGCAGCACAAGAAGACAAACTTTTATTGCATTGCCATGTCAACAGCAATAGCAATCTGTGTGCTGTTGCACTTAAATGCGAATACGAATTGTGGTGCAAAATGAAGCTACTTGTGTGTCCGACACTGATACAGATACAATTACGCACACATACATACACACACTCACACACACACACACATAGAGCCACACATATACAGATGCAGATACAGATACAATTGCACTGCGAGTCAGAGCGAGATGCTAAGTGCAGCAGGCTGTGGCGAAAGACAAGCTCAACTTTCTGTCCGGCGACTGCATGCCTGCCACATTCAATTAGTGCAACAACATATCCTGCCAACCAGCTGCTGTCGCTGTTGCTGATGCTGTTGCTGCCGTATCGTGCGAAAGAGCAGCACGAACAGCAGTAGCGGCAACAACAACAACCACACCAACAACAGGAATAGAGCTACACTTAATTTTATTCATTTGACAGTTGCAACACAGGCTCACTTGCTGCCACACACAGGCTGGCACTCACACACTCAAAACACACACGAGCACAGCCAGAGTACTGCAAATGAATCGCTGCCACACGTATGTCAGCAATTAAGGTCATTCTGGCAGCAGTAGCAGCAGCAGCAGCAGCAGCGGCAAAAGCAGCAGTTGCAGCCACAAATGCCGCATTTTGCATATGGGCAGAATTATTTTTTAATTATGACGTTTTATTGACTGAACATTAATGCAACAGCGACAACAACAAAAATTAAACCCTTATCGTTCTGTTGAGGATCTACAGTTCGAAGTGATTTCAAGGGTTGAAAAATACATTGTGCGGAAACAAAATCAGGAATCTGTGAAGTGTTGCATTAAGAAGCAGAATATGACAGAGCTACAAATAGATCAAAAGGGAAGGTGACCAGATAAGAGGTGATATAAAATTTTATAACATTTTGATTGGTTTTTAATGAAAGATATAATTTTTAATTTAATATATATAAATCTGTGCATATGTATATGTTTAATAAACATCATAATTTGTTGATCAAATGCACATCAAATTGTAAGTTAATATATATAAGTTAAGTTGTATATATATAATATAAGTTAGTATACGTACAGAAAAATTAACAATACAAAAAGTGAGGAAAAAAATTTCAATAAAATAATACATTGATAATTTATTACATTTACATTAGCTTCATATGAATGACAGAGTTTAACATACTTGAATTGTAATCCTTTAATTGTCAATTATTTCTATTATTTTTTTTTTTATTCATTATGTGTATAGTTATTATTATTCGTAGCACAGCATCTGAATGAACAGAAATCAAAATTCATATCCCTTTCGACATTGCTTATAACCTGAACCCATTGAAAATGGGAGAACTGGGTATAATGGTTTTGTGAAAATGTATGTAACAGGCAGAAGGAGGCGTGGCAAACCCCAAAAAGTATATATATTCTTGATCAGGGCGACGAACTGTTCTTTTCGATAAATCATCCCATTTGTTTAGTTTTTGAAGCGTAACTTACATACCGTTACAGCTAGAAAATTTAGATATACTGTGTACATCCATGTAATGAATACAGACATTTTGTAATTTTTGGATTTTGGATACTAAGTCCCCTTCGCTTCCCCTTCCCTTCGCCCATATATGCAAAAATCGTATTTCAAATACTAGAGACTTGTGCTCTGGTAAATACATACATATGAATATAATTATTACTCTCTAAAAGTTGAATTATGAAAGTCAATCTAGAACAAAACTTATTCAACAAATAAGTTTCCATGCGTGTGATGTGTGAGTGTATATTAGTATGTATGTATATATGGAATATCGGATCTTCGCAGGGTTCAGGGTGTCTCCTAGTCGATCAGTCTCGACTAAAGCACTCATACTTGTTTGTCTTAGCTGTAGCTATTTACTAACTTTCTTGGCAAAAAAAATTCAATTCATTTCGTCATATTCCAGGAATTTTTCACAAAACTTCAAATATCACAGAGCATTTCTAAGCTTCATAAATAAGCTAATGGAACACATGGACGCAAACAGTACGGATGCCTTCCATTGCAAGCTGCCTCCAGATACACTTCGCAAATCATATTGCCAACTTATTGCTGAGAAAGGTATGGTGGAGAGTCTATATGTTCCGATTGCAACATTGGCCCCTACCGCTGCTTTGTAAAATTTGATTTCGTTTCCATCGAGTTACATTTATGCACGTACATATGTACATGTAAATGCAGACACACTTCCATATGTACACACATGCATGCATACACAGATGCAAACATATGTATTGGAAGCCACTGCTTTGCTTGTTGTTTCTGCTTGCCTATGACTTTTGCATGCAGCCCTTACTGAGTGTGTTGCAAGTGTGTGTAGTGTGTGTATGTGGTGTATGTGCCGGACAAGAAAATTTGCCATTTATGAAAGCATTTAACAAACACATCATAAAAATTCAATTCAATTCTGCGTTAACGTCTATTCGGAATGATATTGCTTTTTAATTGCGGACACAGGCGGAAATTGCTTTCAGAAACAGAAACAGAAACACACACCAATACAGTTAGACACACACCCACGCGAGTCCACACAGCATCATTACATTCACACAAATTCACAGCGAGAGTGCTTTCAGTGCAATTTTATTGGAAATACGGGGAGGACGCGTTGCGGAAGTGTGCTTATTGTAAGCTGTTAAAAGTCGACTAAGAAACTGCATTGACCTTTTTTTTTTAGCTGACCTCAAAAACTTTGACATTTTAAGCAAGCTTCCCTAGTTTTATTTTATTTATTTTTTAATTACGGCACTTGCAACTTGCAATTTATAATTGGAAACAGCTCCAGACTCGAGCAGCTCACACACACACACACACACACACACACACACACACACACACACGTGCACACACATGTAAACAAACACACTTAAACACTGGCACTATGGCCCTCGCATAGTCATGCCAAAAGGGAAGCATGCAGGCTCGCTCTCATTTAATATGAAAGTCACAGAATGTGAGCTAATTGAAAACACTTGCAATATTTATAAGCGAAGCAGCATGTTGCGAAAGCACTTGACTGCTCACCAGCAACATGTTGCTGAACTAATAAACCAACAACATGATTTTATTATAATGGATTTATAACGCAAGCCAAGAGCAAACAGTCAGTGCATATAAACAGCGTGTAAGAGTGGGAGAGCACTAGAATTCAAAAGGAGAGAGCGAGCGTGAATGAGAGGAGCAGCGCGAGAGAGACAGTAAGGGCAGCTGTGTGTGAGAGAGAGGGAGAGAAAGAGAGAGAGAGATAGGGAGAGAAATAGAGAGAGAGGCAGGGAGAGAAAGAAAGAGAGAGCGCGCAAAATGCACTTTGAATTGAGACGCGAACGCGGCAGTGGCAGTCCATTAAGCGCAATGTTGTTGTCATCATTTAATGCTTTTGTTGCTTATTGCGACTTGACAGCCGTTCATCTGTCCGACTGTCGGGACTCTCGTATTATGTGTGTGTGTTCGTATGTGTGTGTGTGTGTTTGAGTGAACGAGAGCACATTTAGCTTTGCGTGTGCGCATTTGTATCTCATTGTTGGCTCGCAGCATAAATGGGGCCCCCACAGCGACGTTGGCAGCAACAGCAAGACGAACACCAACAGCAACAGCAACAACAGCAGCAGCGGCAGTGGCAGCAGCAGCAGCAGCAATGTCGGCGTCAGCGTCGCTTGGTTTAAGTGGAGATATTTATAATAAGTTTATTTGCTTGTACTTTTCGTAGCGCCTTGCACTGGACCCCGCATGTTGCGAAGCCATCCTTGACACGCAACATGTTGCCATTGCCACGTTGCCCAGCCATGGTCGCTGATGTTGCTTGGCTTGTTTGGCGCTGTTGGGCATTCACATTCACAATCACATTCGCAGTTGTAAATTGACGTTTTGCGTTAACGACCATCGCAGTCAGCATCGCTGTGTTTTGAACTCGTCCTCTTCGTCGGCGTCGTCGTCGTCATCGTCATCGACGTCGTATTTATTGCATAAACTAAGCCAATAATAATCCAAGTAAAACTGACTCCGTTGCTTTGACTCTAGCAGCAATCGTCAACAGCTCAGCACAATTTGTTTTGCATGTAGTTAAAAACTCTTCTTCATGCCACTCGCGCACTCACTGAGCTAATGTATGTGTTTGTGTCTATGACATTATATATGTATGTGTATGGATAGTGTTTACCCAAGTGTCTAATTTGCCTAATTTGCCTCATCTTCTTCAGCATCTTGAGCAACATTGGCATCGTAACTAAAGGTATATATGCATATATGTATATTATTATATTGTAGTTTTCTTGATTTCCTTTCTTTCATTTTCTGTGAGCTGCTACTTCAAGTAAGCTGCTGCTTGTTCACATCAACTATTTATTTACTATTGACTGCCCTTCTCTATAATCCGACGTAATTCCATTTAAATTAGCAATCAGAGTGCGCTCTGGTGCTATTGTTGTTGTCATATTGTTATTATTATGGAGATTGCTAATGATGTTGGCGGCAAAAGTAGTTGTTGACTGCTTATATTTTTCTCATTTCTTTTGTTGTTGATCATTTAATAAGAGTTCATAGAGTTCATTTAGTTAGCATATTCAACTCGTATCATTATGAAGGTATTTTATTCATAATTCAGAATAGTTTCTAAATATATAAAGAAACGCTGCAATAAATAAAAATATTTAAAGACATTCAGCTTACTATTTCAATATAATTTGTTGGCACTTACGAAACTTAAGAAAACAAATTAAAATTTTTGGTAATTCTTCCACACTCGATAGATATGAATATAATTGCTATATTGCAATTAAGTGAAGGGTATTGATAATTCTACAGAGTCGCAGCCATCTGATTTGATTGGTTCCAAAATTGATGATGACTAATCGGTCTTATCGATAGCATAACGCCTATTAATAACCGCAGCACAGAGAACACTTGCGCCCTTACAGCTAATTGAGCACTCGCGCATATGTTCATTTGTATACTTGCACATGTATAGTTCATAAATATTGTTTATGTATGTATATATAGTAGTATACTTATAGCAAATTGCTTAGCTGACTAATTTGCTCAAGCGCTGTGAATTACGACATTAAAATACAATGAAAGCATTTGTTGGCCCACGACCCGGCGCAGAGTTCTCAGGAAATGAAATTATACACCAATTATTGCACAACCAACAACAACAACAATAACAGAAGCAGCAGCAGCAGCAACAGCAGCTAAACCAATAATAACATCAACGACAACTAAGCAATTATACAGTATATTTATAAATATATATTTTGATATATATATATACATAGATATATATATATATATATATATATATATATATATATATATATATATAGTATATACACATGTTTTGAAAATCAGAAAAAATCTATAAAAAGGGTCTCCAAGCAAGAGGGCAATATGGTATTGGAATGGCATCGATATAATTAATCAAATTATAAATCTGAGTGAACAATTAAGAAAACGAAAGACAAAAGCAGTCCAGCACAAGGGACCGAGCACCGAGCAGCGAGCACCGCGCACTAACAATAAAAAGCAATCGAAAGCTGTTGGCTCAGCATTAATTAGCGCTAAACGTCGTCGACGTCGTCGTCGTCGTCGTCGACAATAACAAAGTGAATGGCTGCGAACGCCCTAAAGCAGCACTCGTATCGGCAACAACAGCAGCAATGGCAGCATCAACATCACCAATCCAATCCAAACGCAGCATCCGCCGCCAACTTATTAAAGTACATATAACTCAATTATAGAGAATTAAAAACAAACTCACAGCGCGCGGTGCCAACGATGCCAGCAACGCCGGCAATTTGCAATGCAAAAAGATACTGGCGTGAGTGTTGAGCGCTGCCTTAATGCGCAGCCAACAACAACAGCAACAGCAACAGCAACGGCAACAGCAACAACAATCAAAGCAATAAAATACATTCAGCATTTAATAATCATCCAACAAACGGCGCTGACGTCGCTGCGCTGCCAATGAGCAGCAGCAATAAGATATAAACGGCCAAGCACTCACAGCAATCGCAACAGCAACATGTTGCTGACGGCAATAGCAGCAACATAAACAGCGGGCAGCAATAAATTTATGAGTTCACACACTGACAACAACAATACCAACAACAGCAACAATAGCTAAAGATACAATTAAGCTGTAATGCATATGAAAATTTGTGTATTTGTGTTTTTTATAGCCGTGCGTTATGTTCACGTGCGCCGCGACTGCTTGTATCTCTGGCTGTGTATATCTGGCAGAGCGTACCCATGTCCGTGTGTATGTGCGTTTGTATATGTGGATGTGTGCGTGCGAGAGCGCAGCATAATTGTAATTATAGTAATATGTTTTATGATGGTTGCCTCGTTTAGCAACCCCCACACAAAATCCCCACACACACAACCATACAAAACAGACAGGCAGACAGAAGAGCGCGTCGCGCCAACAACAGCGGCGACGGCAGCAGCGACGCTGGCGCTGCGCTTGGCCAAAATGTATCTAGATACATAATTGCCACATTCAGTCGTCGTTAAATAGTTGCACGGCGCAGTTCACAGCCACAGCAGCAGCAGCAACAGTTTCCAGTCCTCAGCGGTCGTTGGCTGTTGGTTGTTGTTGCCATCGTTGTCGTCGTCGTCATTGTCGTCGTCGTCGTCGTCGCAGTCGCAGTCGCCGTCGTCGCTGTCGTTGCCGACGACGTCGTTTTCGTGCTTTATAGCATTCACTCAGAAGTCGTTTAGAATCGTTTGTCGTGGTCGGTATTCGGTATTCGATATCGGACTGTGCTGTCGGTACCCATTTGAAGAACACAAACAGCTAGCGTCATCGTCGCCGTGTTTTACCAACCTGGACGGGACGCGTACGCGTACGCGCAAAACGCTTAACGTTATAGCACAAGTGGTTCGGCCGGATACGTAGAAGCAGCCGCAGCAGACGCAGAAAGCTCGGAGCATATTTTGACGTTGACGTATCTAAAGTCAAATTCAATTTACGCGCCGGCCTATTATAAACGTAATTATAATGAGGCACAGGCTATTAAAATAGACTGAACAAATGTGGCGACCCCCTCAGAGTCTCGCAGTGTACTATTTTAATTAAGTGTGTTGCAACAACAACAGCAAAAGCAATGAGACCGACATCAGTCACGCATGTGTAAAAGTATCTGAGAATGTGTGTGTGTGTGTGTGTGTGTGTGTGCGTATATCTGTTTGTGTTTGTGCCGTTTCATCCATCCATTAGTCACACATGAAACTAATTAGCATTTCGGCTGTTTGTTATTGTCGCATTTGCTGGCCAAAAGAATTAGCGCGTTGAACAACGTCAAACAGCATTCATTTCGCGATATATTTACTTATGCATATGGCCCATACAGGCCTACATACATACATACATTTAGGATTATATACATACATATACATATATAAATATATCGGACTGTCTGGTTTTTATGTGAGTTTTGCTTGGCATTTTCATTAATTTGTTGATATTGTGCTGCGCTCGCTGGCCGCCGGCAATCAGCAATGAAATTTATAAGACGGCGACAACGATTTCTGTGCTCAATTATCATCATCATCAGCAACAACAATGACGACGCGCGGCAACGACAGTAAACACTTGTGCTCACGTCGCTAATTGCTGCCGTGTGGCGTCTGTGTATCTGCCAGATACATAGCCGCACTTGAAGCTTCTCTATTGTTGTGTGCTTGAACTGTGTTGCTCGCTTACAACAAGTTGCGATTGATTTCCTTTTTCTTTTTTTTTTTCGTTTATTTCGTATAAAAAAAGCAGTAGTTTCTGTGTTCGGTTCGCACGCTCTATGTACGACGGACGACCAATTTGTCAATTGACGCGCTGACAGGTTACGCAGCCGCACTGCTGTCCCACTCTTGTCCGGCAATTGGTTTCCGAAGCTGTTCGTAAATAAGTTATGAGCGTGTGCAAAAATGGAATTTTTAATTTTCACAGAAAATATTTCAATTACCCAATTAAATTCATTTTTTGGTTGAGGTGTTATATATAAAGCAATTAAAATGCTAACGTGTCTCTATGTATACAGTGCAAATGTGTGTGTGTGTGTGTGTGTGTGTATGTATGTGTGTGTGTGTGTGTGTGTGTGTGTATGTGTGTGTGTGTGTGTGTATATATATATATATATGTGTGTGTGTGTGTGTGTGTGTGTGCATGTCACAAATTGAAGTAGACTTTATAACCGGGTGCTCCGGCCGTGTGTTCATTTTATATTAATTACCCGTCGCTTCTGCTGTTGTATTATTATTATTGCTGTGCGCGCATGTTAATAACAACTTAAAAATAAATAACAGTATTTTGCATACAAATATGTAAAAATGCAGAAATTGCTTTTTATCCCCAAAAAGTTCAAGTTTTAATTGTCGGAACGTGCACAACGCTAACGAAAGTAAACAATTAAATAAACGTAATTAATATCAAATTGGCAAAGCAAAACAAAACGAAAGCCAGTTAAACAACGTAGCAAATTCTGTGTGAATTTGACCTGTATAGCTACCTCTACAGTCCCCTATATATATAGTCCGCTACAGCCCCCATCAGCCGGCTGAGCTTTGGCTATTGAAAGCAATAAAACTAATTGTATTTATTTCTTTCAATAACTTTAACTACAAATGTGTTTTAATAATTTGAATAATTCATTCAGATAGCATCAATCCTCAATTGTTTAGCTATAATGGATTTGCTCGAGCTATTTACTATATACTTAGGCTTAGTTTACATTGTTAACAGTCTATAGTTTGTGGATTGTCTACTAAATGAACTTTTTTCAATTGATTTTATCGGAATTCGACAAAAGCTAGCTAATTCATAAAATCAATTTATTTCGAAAGATCTGTGGCCTGTTTTAGTCTGTGCAACAATTTTGTTGCTTTCCACTCAATGAGCAATTAGCTTCGTTTATTTAGGCAAATGTCAAAAAGTATAATAAATAACGCATTGTACATAATATAAATGTTAAGTGTATGCCAAATTAAATTTTGCCAAATTAAAATGCGGCTGACAGTTTAATTGAAAAAGCAACAACGAGTGAGAGAGAGAGAGAGAGAGACAAGTGGCGAGGACTGCACGTTGGTTCAAAATTGTTTACTTGTGCATTGTACGCAAATAATGAAATGTATTTAATTGAATCACACATACAGCTCGTACGCAGCCCCAGACAATGGGCTGGCAATTATGAAACCAGAACACATTCAAAAATAATTAAAAATTAAATAAATGGCCAACGTGTTGGCAATAACAAATTGTGTAACCAATGCAGCAAAGCAACTGAAATGCACTCAAATTAATTTTTTCAAAATAAAAAAAAAGCAGAAAAAAACGAAAAGCTGTCGCTGAAAATTGCCAAACCATAATCAATAATTGTCAACTGGCTAATGAATTAAATACACTCTCTCTCTCTCTCTCTCTCTCTCTCTCTCTCTCTCTCTCTCTCTCTTCCTCTTTCATTCTCTGGTTATCACTCTCTCTTTTTATATTCAAATGATGCCTTTTGCATTTCGTTTCATTTCATTTCATCAATTTTTTAATTATAATGGTCGAACATTTGTTGTTGTGTTTTTTTGCCTTTTTTTTGCGGCGGCACAGCATTTTAATTAAGTAAAGTGGATTAATTTGCGACTCGTTAGACTAATTAAGGATTATCGCCAACAGCAACAGCGGCGCACAAGGCATTTGAGAAAACTCACCTACCCAAAGGATATGTGAAAGAACAACGACAACAAAACGTGACCTTTAAAAATAAACGCTATAAATAGCTAAACAGTAAAAGACAACAACAGCAAACACAACAACAAAAATTAAATTAAATAACCCTGCCGTCTACAAGGAGAAACACTTAATTGGATTTCAGTTCGCCTTGGCTTTTCGGATACAATTAACCGTTTGGCGCTGAGGTAAGTCACATTGTCGAGTTAGTCAATCAATTTTGTATTTTTATTCCATGTCAGTACGTTTTCTGAGGGAATGGGGGTTCCCAAAGCCTATCAATTGACTGACGGACGGGTCGAACTGCTGGCTTGACCTGATTATGAAATCAACATAAACAATATATAGCAGAAGTTCAAACGAATTTAAATACACGAGCCCCAATCATTTCAATAATCTGTTCCGGTCGACGAAAAACATGTTTACCTGTACTTTTTTGCACGTGGTCAGGTATTCAATACACTTTTCCAAATCGCCCAATTGACAGTTTCTAGTCGAACTCTACTTACTTTGAAATCAATTTCAATTAATCACAGCCAATTAATATAAACGACTACCAAGTAGAGGTCTTCTTATCATGCAAACAACAAATTAACAAGAGCGAGCAATTATAAATTGAATTAAAAACAAACAAAAAAGAAATGAAATACTAAATCAAACGACAAACTCAGCTCAATTGTCCCTGAAAATACATGTTCATATAGGCGTAAGGTGCTAAATACAAACTAAATCTGCAAATTTACATTTATTTGAAAAGTTATTCATTTGCATTTGGGTCGGCTACAAACGTATTGATTTCTTTAGATATTGTATTAAATAAATATTGAAGTTTGATATTCGGCGAAGCGAATCATCAATCATTTGGCTTGAAAACCTAAAATAAAATCTATGAAAATATTATTTATTAAATTTAAGATGCATTAGTATTATAGCCTAGTTTTTGATTCAGCAATAAAATATTTGCTATTTTGTATTGCCAATTTGATTTGATTTGTTATTGAACTTAATTACAAATCACTGTTGCATGTTGATCTTAGTTAATTAACTTAACACGGCCATTCACTGACCCTTTAGCCAGTTGGCACAACTAACGTCAGCAATATGACACATTTACACACACCCACACAGCCTTTATAAAAGTGTATAGCTAATTGCGAGTTAGTAATCAGAAACGCAACGGCAACTGCTGCAATTATTTCAAATGTTAACAAACCCAGCAAGTGCATTAGAATCTAATATTCATGAATGCACGTATTTAGGCTTTATCAATTAAAGCTAAAGACAATTCGTAATTATAAGGAATAGCCTGTTTGATTCATTTGCAGATATGCTACAACAAAGTTGTTCGCGATTACGTTCACTCATATCAAATGAGATAACCTCCAATAACTAGTCTCATTTTCTATCACTCTCGCTGTCGTTCCCTCTATATATATATATATCTCCCTCTCTTATAAATGAGTATGTAGCGCTTCGATATTATTTCCACCATAGCACAGTGGCTTTCAGAGTAGAATGCCATTCGTGTTATGCACAATTAGTAGACATTTCGAATTTCATTCACAGCCATAAACCAAATATTTATTCGCACATACCCAAGCTCATATCCACGTTGATAAACAGGTGCTCGTCTAACGCGCTGATGTTTATCGCATAACTGGTTCACATTACAGTCTTTACTTAATTAAATTGTTACTCAAACTGGCTGATGTTTGGCTGATTGAGTGACTGACGGACTGATTGGCTGATTGACTGAGCGCAATGGTCAGTCCGCACTGTCGGAAACTATGCGCTTGTACAAACAAACACACTGTTGACGGCATTTAAATACAAACGGCCGCTGATTACGCAAAATGGAAAACCATTTGGCGTCTCACATTACCATATCTTTGGGTCGACTTCTATTTTAACGATAATAGTGCAAATAAACAAATAATATCAAACAAATCAAATGCATATGCTAGAAAATAAACGCGCTGCAAATTAAAACCAAAACCGAATCGCAAGCAAAGCTTCAAATTATTGCCTGCTGAGTTTCAAGCATAAAGAGTGGAGCTTAGTGGGGCCTGTGGTGCTCCAGAGGGACGGCAAAGCCCGTAAATAAAATCAAAGCGCCGCTGACAGAAAACGCACGACAAACAGCAAAAAGTAAGCAAACGGAGCAACGTGCAGAAATTATTTGAATGGAAGAACCAGAGAACTGAGGAGCTAAGAAACTGAGCAACTGGAGCCAACAAAAAGGGTAGAGATACGAACTGAACTGAATAAAATATAGCACAAAGAGAGAACCCCTTAAAGCTGTGATTAAATTGCACTAGAGCGAATAGACGAGGAACCTGCTACACAGATCTAAGATAAGTAAGTCGAAGCTAATTACCTGAGCGCCTGAGTTGGGTTAGGTTAGGGATAAGGCATAAATGGAATTCTGAAAATATTCTAACATATCTGAGTCCTGCCCAAAAAAAATAGTTTTTTAGCCCGCATTTAAACCAAATACTTTACATTTACTGACTTAGCGAATCGTGATACCCACTTCAACAGGAACAAGTGGCCATTTGATCCAATCTGAAACTTAAAAACCAAATCGCTAATATGCGCGTGTTTTTCACAAGTGAGTAATTAGAAGCTATTATTTATTAATTTACGCAGATGGGGACTCATTGCAATTTTTTCGTTTTGAACGAAGTATTTTGTATACATTTTGCAAATTAGTTCATACACGACTTGCCACAGAAGTAAAAAAAATGTTGAATGGCAATAGATCTTTGATTATTACACTCTTTGATGAGTCATGCAATGAAACGAGAAATTTATTATGATACGACAACAATTAGCGGTGCTAGCACGCGTCTACATAATCATTAGGGGCTAAGTACTCAATTTGTTTTGGGCCAACCATTTTAGAGTTTAAACTCACGTAAAATTAAAGAACAACAAAATGAATGGAGTAGGGGGCGGGGAGTGTATAGAGGGGTAGTCACAAGTGCGCAGCTCAAAACCGGCATATGCATATGAGGGCAGCCCATTAGCTGTTTTTCTAATCAAAACTGAATTCCGAGAAATCGAAGCAAACACACACACACAGAGAGAGGCATAGAAACAGCGCGGCCCGCACTTAAGCAACTCACACACACACACACACACACACACATACTTACATTAGAGGGACTGAGACCAGCCAGTCAGTTGATTGGTGCCGTCAGTCATTCAGTCATTAAGTCAGTCACTTAAGCAGGCAATCGACGCAGTTGTTGCCCGATGAAAAATGAAACTAATTAGCGGCCAACAGTGCCAAACGTCGCTGTTAGCATCGCTGCTCGCGTCGCTGCTTACAGCACGCCCATTTCCATTGCAATCAATTGGAAAATTTGCATTTAACCAGGCAATAGCAACTGCAACTGCAACTGCAAGCAAGCTGCAAGCTGCAAGCCGCTGCGTCAACTGCACCAAGCGAACGACAAACGGCAGCTGTAACAAGTCCATTTCAGAGTCGGTAAAAGCAAATTAGAGCACAGCATGACAAAAAGCAATCCAACAAGCACGAATGCAAGTATCTGAGTAGCGCAACTCAATGTATCTTGTAGCTGCTGCAATTGAATGTGCTGTGCGTATAATTATTAATTGTGAATGTATGTGTACATGTGTGTGTGTGTGTGTGTATATGTATGTGTGTGTGTATGTACTCTAATAACACAGCCAATTTCGGCTTTATCATAAGAGCGCAAACAAGTTTCCATTGCGGCCGAAATGCAGTCGTGCGGCTTCCGTGCTCCGCTGCTAAAATGTTATTTTAATTGAATCATTTTAGCTATAAAATCAATCACACACACACACACACACACACACACACACACACACATACATATGCGCCATTGCTTTCGAAAAGAGATAAAAATATGCATAAGCACATAAATACGAATGGTATGTTCATATATGTATGTCTGTATGTACATACATACATATGTATATACTATATATGTATGTATGTATGTATGTATGCTGACTGCCAGTCAGACATCAAATTGAATAAACGCGGTCCATTACTCTCCCAGTGATTTTGCCAAATGACTTCATTTCATATCAATTAAGTTTATTGGGCCGGTATGTGGCTGTATCTGTGTCTGTATTTGTGCCCATATTGTGTGTGCGAATGCAAGTTTGTATGTTTGTATGACTTTTTATTGAATCGACACGGTCACATAAAAAAAAGAAGAGAAAAACTCACGCCAAACACACACTCGTATTGCCCTGCCTTTGCCCATGGAACGAACCTGAACCTGATTCATGTGCTTAATTGCTTTGGAGCGTGCGACTCTGTCTCTCTCCTGCTCGGCCTCTGTCTGTGGCTTTACCAACAAAAAGGTATGAAATCGAATTGTGTGCACAAAAGTTATAAATGTTGCCGGTCTACAACGTGCAGCGGCTGTTTTTTTAATAAAAATGACAACATTTTTTGACACAGGCCCAACGAATACAAAATGAAGCAGAAAACCAAACCACGTAAAATATGTTATATTGGGGATCTGGAACGCGTCAATTTGGAGCTGTTTCGCAGTAGAATGGGACACACAAATGAAATGGCGAAAGAGAAATTAAAAAATACCTTAATGGCATCACAATATATCAAGTTTTGCTGTGGGAACAGATCTTTAGATACAAATGAGAGCAATAAAAACTATGAACGGTTACGTCGAGTAACAGCAACTTGGATGTAAACACCGTTTAAGCTACTGTGGTCAAGTTTTTTTGTTTGTTTTGTTATTGTACATAAATACATATATTAACAAATTTTCAAGTATAATGTTTTCGAATGTAGCTACTTAAATGTTTATGGCCAACAAAAATGGACATAAAACTTCTTTTAGCCACCCACTTGTTTAACATATCGTATAAAAACCTAGTTCATCTTATTAGCTTGGCTCAACAGCATTAAAATCTATTGTTACAACGTTTATGGTATAAAAAAAAGAAAAAAGAAAAACATTTGAAGCATTCTGACAACTTATTTACTTATTTGACTGCCCGGCCTACTTTTATAACCCAATTTAGTGACCCAAAAATGCAATTAAGTTTCGCTCGATATAAATAGGCATTTTATGTGATTTTTTTATCAGGAAGTCAACACCCACCCGCCCCAAAAAAAATAAAATAAAATAAAATAAAAACAAAAATAACAACGAGCACTGGCAATCAATCTTAGATATTGTCGCTCGTTAGTTAGTTGCTTGCTGATAAGAAACGACACCGCAATTAGATAGCTGCATCGAAGATAAGCGAAACCGTTTTTAATGAGTCCACCCGGGTCGCTCATAAAAGACAGCGGCACGAATTGCGCACCAAGTTTCCAGAGAAATTTCATTTATGACTTGTTAATTAGTTGAGCAAACAATAAAGCATAAATGCTCCACCAACAACAATAATTGCTTTTGAAAAAGCGCGCCCATCTGAGCATTTGACAGCACTGGCCTTGCGCCAAAGACAACACTGTTCTACGCAGCTAACAGCTGAGCGCAAACAGCTGATCGTCGACATTAGCCGGCAAAATTTCGCGCACGTTGTTTGGGGTTGTCAAGTGTGCTAAGCGACGACTCCGTTGAGGCAAAATATATAATAAACAATGTGAATAATTCGAATTTGTGTATCGTAGCAACCGACGCATTTAACGGTGCTTGTTGACGTCTCTCGTTTTCCGTTTCGTTTTCGTCTTACAGTGCGCACAAAGCAAGTGACAATTCTGTTAACAACAACTCAAAGAGCGTACGAACAAAATTCTCAAAATAGTCTAAAATGAGCCTTGATTTGGACACAAAGTTGATTTGCGCCGATCTGGAGAGCAGTGATCATCGCAAGCGCGGCAACACTCTACTGAAACTGCGCGAACTCTGCGAACAGGCGCCACAATCCGTTAGCGCTGACTCTATCGCAGCCGCATTTGATGAACTTTATCTGCATCTGCTGAAATGCTATGAAGATCGGTATGAGAACGTGCGTGATCGTGCCGTGTTGGCCGTTAGCGCATTTTTGAAACGTTTACCGCCCTTGGACTTCCACCTGCTCAACGTGGTGTCGACGCTGGCCGAGCGCATGGGGCAGACGGAGACAGTGGAGCCCAGCGAGGAAATACGATTGCTGTACATAGAGCAACTGCATCTGATGCTGCGCAAGTACGCGCTCATGGGCAATGTGGGTGTCTTTCGTGAGTGCTATCCACAAGTGGTGAAGGTGCTCATCAAATCCATCAAAGATGCATATGCGGCAGTGCAGCGGGAAGGCTGCGCTACACTGGTGCAGTTGGCTCGTGTGGCAGACACCATGGAGCTGCGCCCGTTCACGGATCCACTAGCGGTTGCACTGTATGGAATGTTAAATCATAGACATTCAGCGGCCCGCATTTCAGCCATAGAGGCCATAGGCAGGGTGAGTTTACACTTAGATCCCAACGGCGAAGGTATGCGCCGGCTTCTGGCTGAAGTCTCGCCACTACTGATGGACTCGATGCCATTGGTGCGTCGGGAGTGCGGCCAAATGGGGGTGTTAATGCTGCTCGAGCTGCCGGATCGCTATTCATATTTTGAGCGCATCCTACCTTTGGTGCTGTGCTGCCTTAAAGATGACTCGCCGGAAGTCTTGTCGCACATCCGCCCACTTTGGGAGCAATGTGGCAAACTATATTACGAAGAGAACGAGGCGGAACTGTCACAACAGGAGATATGCGATTTGCCCGTGGAGAACTATCCGGCCGGCGTACAGCGTCCAACAATCGGTTGTCGGGGATTAGTGCAGCGTTCGCTGCGTCTCCTGCAGCTCATCACTCGTGAGACCAATGACTGGAAGGACAATGTGCGCCTGCACTCGCTGAAACTACTCTATCAATTCATTCTGCACGCCGAAACGGCCATGACGGCCAAGTTCTTTGAGGTCTATCCACATGTTTCGCATGCCTGCTGTGACAGTGAACCTGTTATCGCAGCAGAAGCTAAAAAGGTGGCAGACCTTATGGGTCGACTACTAAACTATGGTGCTTGGATCAATCATGGCTTTGATGGCTTGGAGCGCAATTCACGGGAATCGTTTCTCAAGTGTTTCTACTACATGTTTACTGCCTCCTTGGGCGGCACCTATGAGCATCTACAGCGTCTGGGCAAGTTGCTAAGATGCACGGACTACTCGCATACCCTTAAGCCTGGCTTTCAATTGTACATACTGAAAATGTTGGACACCATTTTGGACAAGTCCAGCAAGGTTACAGTCTCAATGGAGGAGCTTAAAGAGCTATATGAGAATATCTATGTGACGGCCATGAAGGTAATGGCCTTGTCCTACGCCCTGAACAACGAAGACACCGCAGACGTGGAGAGAGGTCAAATGATTTTAAAACGTGTTGCCCAGCTGGAAGAGACAACGCTAGCTAATCTACACGAGCGTTGGTTCGGCATCGTGCTACTTGATGTGGATAATCTGGATGCTGCGCTCGACGAAAACGCTGAGCCTGTCTTGTTGCTGTACGGCCTCATTCACTTGGCCTATATACGATCCACGTATTTGCCGCAGCTCATCGAGAAGATCAAACTGGTTTTTGAACATTGTTGCGACACGGCCCAGGTTCGCATCTTCCGTATTCTTTCGATAGCAGCGCTTTCCTGGTCAGAAACTGTTTCCGTAGAACGGGAGCAGAGTACACAGCTACTGAGCACCTTCATCACTGAAATTGTCGAACCTCATTTACCATGGAGGGCTGGCGCCCATGGAGAGGCCATGCGCTCCATGGCCATGGCAACACTCTGCGCAGTAGCCCAAGGCGCCAAAGAGGAGTCGCGAGAAGTTCTCCCTTCGCTAGCCAATCATATGCCAAGTTTGCTAGAGGATCGCAATGTGGCTACGCGCCATTATGCCATTAAAGCCATGTGCTACTTTCAGGGCATGTCAGTGGAGGCCCTCAAGCACACTGGCCTATGCAACCATGCAGCGCATGGATGATCCTTCAGCCGGCATTCGAGTCATAGCAGCCACAGCGGTAGGCAAATTACGTCCTGTATTCAAGAGTGAAGGGACGAAGGAGGAACTAGAATACGAGCGTGAAGTGTGGGAGGCATTCATCAAGCGTGCTATGGATATTCTTCTGCTGTACCATGAGAGCCCCGAAAAGGAGATTCAAGCTGCTGCCCAAAGGTCACTCATCGAGCTGGCCAAGTTACATCCAGTATCCTGGGAGGATAGTTACCAACGCGCCTTGGGCATGGCTAGGCGCAAGGACGAGTTAGTCGACTTCTACGCCAAGATGAAAATCAATGATGCAAAGGTGGAAACTGAAACCAAGTTGTGCTAATGCCCTACAGCGCACATACACAATTGCCTTAATTTAAATTAGTTTTGAGTGGTCTGCTAATTTTCTGTAGAATTCCGATTTGTAGCCTGTTATTGCGTTCCCATTTGCCCGTTTTCATTAATTGCCCGATCTGTCGAATTCTGAGTAGCAAATTATTGTAAACACACTCGCCAAATGTGCCGTTGCGACTGATGGAATCGCATTTAGCATTATGCATTAGGCATTAAAGCATTTACAAATCCCAAAAATGCATTTTGTTTATTTTGCCACGGCTAAAAATTTTGTTTGATGAATTCGCTTTATGAATTGTGGATAGCGCGCGTCAGCGCTCCGCACAGAGAAAAATTGTTATTGCAGGCGGCACATATTGCATCTTAAAGCACAAATAAATCTAAATTGGGGTTAACTGCTAAAAAGAACGAGAACAGTGATTTTAAATATGATTTAATATATTAAATTTATCCAAAAGCAAATAAGAATAGGTTTTTGGCGGGAATGTACGATTAGAAGTGACCACTAACTCTGGATTTGGATTTGCATACATATGTAGGTACATGTATCTAGATCAAAAACAGTTTTAGTTTCTAAAACTTATTTCTCTATATCAATAGTTTTTAATAAAGAAATGATATTGTATGCTATTGTAGATCAACTTCAATATTTATTTTAAGATACACGTAATAAATTATGACATGTCATGATCAAGAATACCATATATACTTATATATCATAGCCTACGACAAAATAAATATATTATCAAATACTTTTACTGTTTACAAGATCCTTAACTCAACTCCTAATTTGGTCATTCAAAGGCTGAAGAGTATATTGGATATAAGCTTTTGTAAATTTTTAAATTGAACTCAAGTGAAGGACATCAAAAAATGTAAAGTATTCACATGGTTAATAATTTAACAACAACTCGTCATTCCTACCAGCAAGAAATGTATATGTATATTATGTGAAGGGCTAGTCAAGGGCTTCCGGTTTTTATATATAGTGTTTTTATGGCATCAAGTTATTAAATGAATGCATTTATTCTCATACATATCAACTATACATACAATTGCAGTGCATTGAATGTTGAATTGTTTAATTAAATTGCATTTTTGATACACTGGGCGTAAAAGCTGAAAGACAGATAGAGAGACGACAATAATGTAAATTTAACGCTGGTTTCTGTTACTAATCCTGTAGCCTTACATACACTTACATGAATGTTGAAATCTTCTGCATCGAAAGTGTTGCATAAATTTGTGCGCTGCGCTTTCAATTGCAAATTTAAGCCGCATTTGATTGGGTTTGGATTGGCGTATGAGTAATGTTGACCCAGATTTGTTTGGCTGGCAGCTGTGTTGCCAAACTAATTTGTCGCAGTTTGGTGCAACAAAGTTTGCACATAATATTAAAACAATTTGTCTAATTAAGCAAAACGTACAAGTTTCTAATTAAAATGCACACACACACGAACACACAGACCTGACAGACAGGCTGACAGACAGACAGTAACAGTTGCCACCCCATTATACGCCTAGCACACGCCACGCCCACCCGACTCTTCACGCAGCTGGCGCCATTTCAAGTGACGTAAAGGCGCACAACACACGCTGACACACACACACGCACACATACTTGTTGAAATTTTATGCGCGCTTAATTGCCAGCAAATGAGCGCAGTTCTTTGTGAGTGTATGCGAAGGCAAACACATCTAAATGACTAAATGTAAATAAATTGAAAGCGCCAAACATATCCTTGACGTTATCCCAACTGCCTTGATGCTCATTTAATAAATTGCATTTGACGTTGGCCAGGGTAATTATAAATTCGTAACTTTAATTTCATTGCATCCCAAATTGAAATAAATGAAAAGAAAGAAGAGACTGTCATAATGAAAATGAAGTAAATATGTATAACTTGTTGGTGGAATTTGTGCTGCGAATGCGGTGTGGTGGATAATCATTATAGCGATACTAGTAAAGCTCATTAAACTAATTATGCAGTACCCAAACTTCAAAGGTGGGGTAAAAAACGAGGCGGGCGAGAGAGAGTGAGTTGCATAAAAAGTCGGAGGGAAAGAGAAAGATGGCAAATGTCGTGGCGGGCAGCAGCATCTACGGGTATTTGGCGTTTAATTAATCCTTTTCAGGCAGCTCAACAGAGACTCGCAAAGAAAGGGAGAGAGAGAGAGAGAGGGAAATAGACTCAGACAGTAATGCGCACAGCAAATAAACATTTATAAATGTGAGGCAGTGGCTGCGGCAGCAGGATGAAAGTTAAAGACAGACTGTAGTAGCAACAAGAAGATGACTTCATTGTCCTCGTCCTAGGCGTCCTCGTCGTCGTCGTCGTCGTCGTCCTTGGTGGCTCACAAATTAATGCTACATTCAATGCCATTTTGAAATCATGTTGAGTGCCGCCGACCCCAAAAAAGAGTAAAGACTGGGTCGCTTGCCTTTGGTTCAGCTCCTTTGCATCGACAGGATGCACAATGTTGGCTCACTCGACTAGTCCGACTTTTGCCGCAATTGAATTTTGTTAGCCTGAACATCTACTGCAAAGTGAATGTACAATGTAGTGAATACCCTGTAATTTAAACATATTTAGTTATCTTTATTAAGCCTAATTAGATTCCATATACACGCCATGCTAAGAGTCCAGCGTAACAAAGCATTTTAATTTTTGTTTCACTTTTTTTTAAATCATTTGAAAATTACTTATATTTCATCACTTAAATTTAACATTAGATTTAATTAGCTAAAAGTCGATTGTTAGTCAACATTAATTTTTATAAATTATAATTTTTTAACATTAATTAAAATTAGTCAGCTCAAGAACTATCATGATCTCTTCGCCAGCAGCAGCTTTGAATGTGTCCTGTGGCGCAACCAGCCGGAAATTGTAAAAAGACATGGAGCCTTTCGACGACAAGTCAGGCAACAGCACATCATTATCAGCATCACTAATTGAGATGCTTTCAGGCTGACCAGGTTGAGGCTGTCATTGCAAACAGTTTTAACAAGTAGCGTCCTTTGAGTCCTTTAGTATGTCTCCTGTCTCAACATTTTTAATTTCCACCCGTCAACTTCACTAGCTACCAACTTGAGTTGGCTTTCCTGTTTTAGTTGATTTTGTTTATACATTATACAAGAGTCTTTCACATTTAAGTTGAACTAGTCAACGTATCAATTAATCCGTCGTCGCCGTGGCAACACTCCTATAACAAATACGTACATATCCCAGCAAATGGCAAATATAAGTCTAATAAAACTGATTTCGAACGATGAGCGATGAACGATGAACGGTGAATGCTGAACGTTAATTAAATACCCGCCACAGCCAAAACTTTGAGGGCCGCTCTTAGCAATTAGGGTGCAGCTGCTACCCCACAAATGTCCAGCGCCCAAACAGTCCGATTCACTGCTCCATTGTCGACGTCGCCATCGTTACTTGCTTTTGGCTTCAGCTGGAGCCTGGGCTGAATATAGCCGAAGGGCTGGACGTTCGCTTCATTTGCCATGGCGCCGCTTAGTTCCACTTAAATGCTTAATTATAATTGAGTTCCCGGCACAGAAAGAGAGTACATGCGACTGTCTTCGTTTCTGGGTTGACTTCTGCAGCGGAAGCATCCTGGCATTCAGCACTTGAAATTAAATACAAATAATCTTTTGACTCGTTTCATTCCTTTTTCCAACTCCTGTTGAGCGAGAAGGGTTTGAGGCGCAGAGCTCGTTTGGCGCTGTTTTAATTACGTCTTAATGTCGACGCATAAGCTGAATCTGAATCCCCTTTCCTCTTGCCTCCTGCCTTTCCCTGTCCATCAGCCAGCAAAGCAAGTTAACGAAATGAAGTTCAATGCTCCAGCGCGGTGCGTATCAATTCAGCGTTAATTGCTCCGCTGCTCCAAATGGTGCCAAAGTCGATGCAGTTAATGTGAAAGTTAAGTGCCGGCCAAGCCAGCTCTGAGACGGAGCCAGGCACTGGCAAAGCGGATAAACTGTGAAGGCGCGAAAGCCATTTTGGCAGCGTTTTTATTGATTTTTACACGTAACAGCGCTCGAGACAGTCGGACAGGAATGAGAACGGGCATCCCTCAAAAATGATAACAGTGGTCGCAACACGTTTATTAACAAGTAAAATATTATAATGAAATTTTTTTATGAAAATGGGAATACTCCAATCAGGTATAACAGGTAAAAGAAGGCGACCCAGACCTCAGTCGATCCAGCCATGAAGACAGCGATGAGTCACGCAGACATTTAATAATACAATGATATATTATTTTTAATGCAGTAAATTGATATAGACATACATGAAGACAAGTAGTTAAATTACTTAAATTAAAAAAATATATTCATTATTTTAGTAAAATTTTATTATTCAAGTATTAAATACTTTGCAAAAGAGAAGAAAACAGTTAAACATTCTTTAATTACAAATTTCTTAACTTTGATTATCATTTAATTCATATTAATAAATTTTAATGAATATTATATCATATTGTAACCACTGTGCGCCTTGGCATTGTTGGCAAATTATGTTTAATTATGAGAGCTTGGCAGACAATGACGAAAACGACAATCGACTTCGAGTCGGGGCTGACTCTGACATTGTAACTGGCTAAACGGAGGCTTGGCTGGAGGCAAGGACCAAAGGAGAAAGGAGCGAAAAGAGCAAGGAGCAAGCGAATGCCACTCACTGGCTGGCTATGTATCATTATTATGATGCCTGCAAGTGTTTATTTTTGGCTGCCGGCAGCAGTAGCGGCAGCAGCCGTATTTTTTTCTTTTTCATTCTCGTTAATGTGGCCGTTAACGTTGTCAGAGCCTTTCGCAGTACAGTTGTTGGAGTGGTCGACAGTCGACGGTCGACGAGGCGGTGAGGTTGAGCGATGGCAGCTGCGTTGGCATTAATTAAGCATGTTTGACTGTGAATGTCAACAGCAGAAAATGCTACTCTCTTTCTCTTTCAGTGTGTGTGTGTGCGTGTGTGTGTGTCTGTGTGTGTGTGTGTGAGTGCGTTGACAGGCGGACAGTTACAAAGGGGCGCGCGAAAAAGGCTGACAGTCTCTTGGTCGCGCATCACGTAATTAAGTGACGCAAGTCAATTTATTTTGCAATTAATCATTAATTTATGCGTACGAAAGTATAATTGACTCATATTTCAGCCCAGATGCCGAAAGGGCGAAAGAGATACCGAAACAGATAGAGGGAGAGAGCGATAGAGCGAGAGCGTAGAGACTACTCTCTCACTATGTTATCGTATTTCAATTGCGATGGTTGTCTTATTGCTTCCAGATATCTCATAATTACATTTTTAGAATGCGCACTTTCTGCCTGCGGTTAAATAATATATTTCCCCTCTCCTACGAACATCTTATCAATGAATATTACGTCTACTGCACAGCAAATATTTCAGATTGCAATCAAAAATTTGCGTACTCTAGAATTCCCACGCCAATTAGCGCACTACAAAATGCAAAATACTCATTCACGGTCCAAACGCCATCAGCTTCATTTTCTGATTTGCTACGACCCCCAATTGGTTATATATATCATTTTTGCCAAATAAATAGAGGAGGCGAACAGTAACTTAGTCGTTAAATTTGGATTTTAGCTCTAAAATTGTAAAAAAAAAAAAACCCAATTTGCCAATTTCGATCTTGGGTTGTCAATCCGACTATATATTCAACAGTGCTCAAGATATATAAGAATATGTATAAATCACTATATAGTCAGATACGATTTGTTACGCCCCAGTGGGCGTGGATATATAATTTTTTCATCGATCTTTATAGGATCTTAATAGTAACTCACGTAAAAAATATGTAATAATGGCGACAAACGAAAGCGACGTCGACAATGGAGCAGTGAATCGGACTGTTTGGGCGCTGGGCATTTGTGGGGTAGCAGCTGCATCCTAATTGCTAAGAGCGGCCCTCAAAGTTTTGGCTGTGGCGGGTATTTAATTAACGTTCAGCGTTCACCGTTCATCGTTCATCGCTCATCGCTCATCGCTCATCGTTCGCAGTCAGTTTTATTAGACTTATATTTGCCATTTGCTGGGATATGTACGTATTTATTATAGGAGTGTTGCCACGGCGACGACGGATTAATTGATACGTTGACTAGCTTAACTTAAATGTGAAAGGCTCTTGTATAATGTCAAAACAAAATCAACTAGGAAAATCAACAGGAAAGTCATCTCAAGTTGGTAGCTAGTGAAGTTGACGGGTGGAAATTAAAAACGTTGAAACAGGAGACATACTAAAGGACTCAAAGGAGGCTACTTGTTAAAACTGTTTGCAATGACAAGCTCAACCTGGTCAGCCTGAAAGCATCTCAATTAGTGATGCTGATAATGATGTGCTGTTGCCTGACTTGTCGTCGAAAGGCTCCATGTCTTTTTACAATTTCCGGCTGGTTGCGCCACAGGACACATTCAAAGCTGCTGCTGGCGAAGAGATCATGATAGTTCTTGAGCTGAGTAATTTGATAGAACTATCAACCTTAAATATGTCAGATATTGGCAACATTTGAATACTTTGGCAGCCAATGTTGAGTAAAATCGACTTTTAGTTAATTAAGTCTTAATGCACTCAACATGACAACGCTCAACAAGACAATGAATTTATTTATTTAAGTACCAATATTCTAAAAGGCAGACGGATTATGTGTATTCCCTAGTCAAACACTCTCCGCCAGTGGATATTTTACCCATCTGCTGATTGTAATGAGCCCAGGTAATGTATTAACAAGTAAGAAAGCGCCAGTCAGAAGTGCCCGACTAGGAGATACCCTGAACTCTGCGCAGAACTACTATTCATAGGATACATAGCAAACAACAGATGCACACGCACGTTTAAACACGTGCTCTACTATATGAAATATGTTTTTGTTTTATTTTTGGAGAAAGATATCTAAAATCTGAAATATACAAAATCTGTTAAGAACCAAACAATTATTTTATTTTTATCTATAATAAAGAAATGGAATGAAATATCGAAAAAAAATGATAAACTCGTAATAAGAATGGTATACGGACAAACTAACTGACAGACGGACACCGCTAAAGCGACTCATCCTGATCATCCTGAGGTCTGCCACGTCTTGTTCTGTATGTTACATTAATTTCCACAAAACCATTATGCTCTGAATTCCCTGAATTTGCAATGGTTAAAATGTTTTCAAATACATAAATGTACTTTTAAATACTTGCACTTTATGTGCATAAATATTTTATAAAGTTTATGAATATTTTATTTTGCCGTCAAATGATTGATTGATTGATGGCTGGCAGGGCAGCAGCCATTCATAACTGATGCCATATGTGCATAATGCATTAATTTCAATTGCACATTCATTGTGCAATTTGCTACATATCGAATTGCAGCTGTCTGAAACATATCGAATTAATGGCTCGAATTCAATATAATTAATTACCAATTAGCTAAACTCAAGAGCTTTTAATGAAAAGCGAGCATTAGCGACTGAAATCGCACGATAGACCGTCTTGTCTTTATTTCATATCCATTATATATTATCTGACAGACAAACAGAGAAAAGAAGAGTTTATCAAAATATTTATTTTATGTGCTTTGTATTCAGCAATTTATCAGGGCTATTTGGCAAAGACAATATAAAAGTGCTTCGTTTTGCGGTTTCTAACAACTGTATACTCACTTCCGTTTCCGTTTGTAAACCAAGTTTTCTATATACATACTTGTATTCTGGCTTCAGCTCAAGCCTTGTTATAAGTATTTAAAGGTAAAATCATATTTTATCGGTAGTTTTTCTGATGTTAAGTATTCGGGTTGAATTTAATATTATCCAATTTTGTTATTTCAAGCAATTGATTTGCTTCTTTTTTTTTTTTTTTGAGTAATTTAGCCTTCAAGTTCGGTTTATGAATAAGAACATTCGCATCGCTTTGATTTGTTGCCTTGGTATCTTTACCTAAAAGATTATCTAATCTTTTATTTTATTTGTCTGAAATGTTCCAAAACTCAGCCACAAATGAATGGTTGAAATAGAATGTGTGTTACTAAGGGCTGCCTGTGTATCAAATCACATCAAATTATGCTGATGACATAGGAATTTTTGGGAACCCTTGGTTATTTTGCTGGCTGGCTGGCTGGGTGCCACTTTCATTGCCGTTGCTATTGCCGTTGCCGCCGCACTCATTTAAAATATCATCAATCATAGCCAGTTAGTTAATTGCGGCCAATTGTATACGTGTGTATGCGTCTATGTGAGTGTGTGCGCATAAAGGCGAGCCAAATTAATGGTCAGGCAAAGAGAAGTGAAAGAAAAACGAAAACGTTTAAAAATTGCTAGCGTTGGCAAATTAAAAATAAAGCTTAAGCACGCCAACTTTGACCGGGCCAACTGACCCAAAGTAGCCGCCTGCAAAGTTCAAGTGAAATAAGCCATGACAAAGCGGCTCACCTCCCCGTATAAAAATGCCCCAGCAAGCAACACAGAGCCAAAGCAATTTTGGGGCTTTAAGTAAAAGTTGCTGCAAAGTTTGCACTTGTTTTCAAACCACTTCACTGCGAATAAGAAAATCAAAAAGTTGCTTGCAAATCTATGAAAAATTATGACAGGAAGTAATTCCAGCGGAAATGAGGCAAATGGTATTTCCTCTTCCAACAACAACAACAACTGATATAATGCTCGCATAATTAGTAAACATTTTTCTCTTATTTGACATATATTTGCTAATGAGTTGCACTTTTCGATGACGCGGTTGCTCAATAGTTGGCCTTATCGCACTGTCCGCTGCCAGCTTTATCTGGCACGAATGGTTTCTCTCAACCTTTTCAATCTGGCCAGCTTGTTCAACCCTCAAAAACAGAGATGCGTTGTGCGAATATCGAACCGAAAATAACTTGAAAATTGCGCAGCATTTATAATCTGTCTTTGATTTATATAACGATTTCCGTTTAAAGATTTGCCAGTTACGAAAATGTGACTGGCTGACGTAGCTGACGTTTATCCCGGTCCCGGCACCCCCAACCCTGGCATCTTTATGTGCTGACTTGACAATAATAGCACACACCGACATACACACACCCACAGACACACACACACATACACACACACGCACATATAGAGAAGGATTGAAAGGACGTGCTGCTGGCACTTGCTGAGTTTGGCTGCCTGGCCCTGGCAGCACAATGACATGAATTCAATATAATAAATAAAATATAATGCTGTCAATAAAAATAAGTAAATACAAATCTCAGCGTAGGTTGCTCGAAGTATATCCGAAAGTCTTGCCATTGATTATCAGCTGCTTTAATTATAATATAATGGGAATAAACCCATTTAGTGTTTTAATTATGTTCTTCAGAACTTTATTGACATGTGTGAAAAGTAAAGCCTTAAAATTTTTAAGTAAGCAATTTATTTATTATATATGTATATATTATATAGATATTTTACATTATCTAGTACATATATATAAAATACTTTCATTACGTTGTTGCTATGCTGTTTTATGCTTCCATTTTCCATAGAATATTACAACTTTTCAATACTAGAGAAACGATGCAACACGTTTTGAGCAACCCTCGTTATATTTGAGACGGCAACAGCATAAACAGTCATTGCTTAGAACATCGATTGGCCAAACTTCTACGCAAAAGCTTAAATACTTCACTCAAAATAGCTTCATAATATTTGTGTGCACATCAGATTTGGTCATGACACAGAACAACTTGGCGTATATATGTATGTGTATATGTCAGTGTGTCTTATTTCTGTAGGTGGGCAAACGAAAGCATGTTCTAAGAACAGCATCAGCCTTGCCCCTAACTGATGCCACAACGAAAACCAAAAGCAACATAAAGAGTCTTGCGTTAAGCAGTAGAGTGTAGCCACCTGTAAATCAGCGTATGCAGCGCGATGGCAACGTAACTAAAAATGTGCAGATCTTAGGGAACTCGAAAAATCATTGACGCATATACATACAAGACAGCATTTTCAGCTCTGTTTGTTACGAAAGTTCAGTATTTTTCTACAAATAACTTTTAGATAATACCTGATATCTATGGCAAGTGTAGTTACTCACAGCTGAAGTAAAATTTAATATGATTTTTCAACAGCTGGTGCTTCACCTTCAACACCCACTTACATACATACACACTATCCATTGGAATTGCGCCCTCTTCCACACACACGCACACCCTTGCTCGGGCGTTGCAACTGCACTTATTTGGAGCGCTTATGATTTATTTATGCATCCAAGTGGGGATACTGTTAGCAGGAGTAACGCAATTTTCTAGTGTTCAACTCTTGTTTACTTTCCGGGGCCAATGGAAACAAAATAAAATGTAGAACTCAACTTGACTGGGCGGCACAAACTACTCCACAAACAACAACGCACTCAGTTGGAGCGGCGTTAAAGTCAAAACTAAAATATAACAAAATAAAAGTAAAACGCAAAGAGTAGGGATACATAAGAACCAATGGAAAGGACTTATTTATTTACAGTCTGTGTTCAGTGTGCCACTGGCTTTGATCGAGTTGTCAGTGCTAAGTTTTTCAAATTTACTTTAAACTAATTCAATTTCACTTGTGTCCGTCACAAAGCTAAACCAATTTATAAGCGGAAGCAAGGAAAGAAATTTATTTATATTTAAATACATTTATATATTTACTTAGCCTAGGCAACAATTTCGATCATATAAGTTTACAGCTAAAAAGTTGCTCAGTTTTGATTGCATGTAAGTATAAAATAAGTAATTTTGTCTAGAAAATAAAAACAATTAAAACAAGCAGGCCACAATGCGGCAAGGCATGCGGAGACGCAAGTCACAAAACTCTGCGCATGACACAGGTAAATTCATTAAAGTTGCCAACCCACCAACTAAACACACACGCACCCACACACACACACACACATACGTATGCATATATACACAAACACAAATGCGCAAGCTAACATAGTTGCAAAGACTGTCGAACGCTGTTGCACGTATATCCTGTGGCTGTGGCTGCGGTAGCGGTAGCAGCAGCAGCTTCTGTGTGTGGCACATCAATTTAATTAGCGAGCACATAACTCGATAAAATATTCAAGCAATTTCAAAGCTGCTGTACTGGACAGCCATTATTCCCCGGAGACAGCCCAGCAGCCCAGCAGCAGCAGCAGCAGCAGCAGCAGTGGCGGTAGTGGAGGCAGCTCCTATAAGTCTATGGGGCTTAAAACGAGCTACACAGCATTATCAGCGTCTTTATAAACACCTCATCGAAAACAGTTAGAGCTTAACCAGTTTTAAGAAATTTCGGCTCAGACAGACTCTGGGGTAGAGGGGCCAAAATAACGAAAATAACGAAAATATGACAAATTACACAATTTAACAGCCAGATTGACAACAATATACAGACGCACACACACACACATACACAAGGAAAACATAAATGCTAGTATGCTACAACAAAAAGCATAGCATAGGGCACATTGAATTATGCTGACAAGGCAAAATGGCTGAAAGCAGAGCGCGGTAAAGCGTAGGGCAAAGAAGTAGCTAGTCAGCCACCTTCTACGTCAAGCGAAAGCACACATATACAAAGGCAGGCAGCTACACAGCTAAAAAGGCAGAACGCAGCAAATGCTGAAGAGCAAAGTGAAGTACGGATCACGGGAATGAACGGGAGACAACGTTGACGATGACGAGTTGGGTGCACAGCCGCAAGGCAAATTATGCACAAGCAGTAGCAGTAGCTGGAGTCATGATGAACATTCGACAGTAGCTTGTTAAAATACCAACAGGCAGCTGCCAGCTGACAGTGCCCACTCACCCACACACACACACACACACACACACCCGCCCACAGACACTATGGAATGTGAGCTGATGTCAATGCAATAAAACGAAACGAAACGAAATGAAATGAAATGAAATAAAAGAAGTAAAATGTCGGGCTACCCATAGCTGGAACGGCCAATGCACAAGCCAGAGCCAGAGCCAAAGCCAAAGCCAAAGCCTCAAGGATAATAATGGAGGCGAAAAGAGTTTCGTACACAAACATAACGCCACATATGCAACTTTGCTCGTGTATGCGTGAGTGTGTGCCCATACTTTTCCCTGTGACAGACCAGCAAAACTTAAATGCCATTAGTAGCTGCCCCTTTGGACCTCGTCTGTGTCCTCGTCAGTGTCCTCGTACCCTGCCACTTGCTCACGCCTCGTCGCCGCGTGCGGGTGGCAAAGGCAAAAGCGTGCCAGGTAACTGGCACACACAGTCGCACGAACACACTTACACACACACACACACACACACATATATACACACACACACGCATACAGAGTAGCTAACACACTAAGCCACTGTACGTGCCACAGCAATATCTTTCGGTCTCTATCACTCACTCGCTCTTACTGCCTCACTAGCTCGTTCTTCTATCGCCGTCGTCATCGTGGAGGCAGGCAATTGAAATAACTTCTTCCGCTTGCCTGCCTCGCTTCCGCTGCTTGAATGTGTCCACCCTTAAATCATACCAATGCCGCTCAGTCCGCCACCCGCCCACATAACCTTTTGAGAAGCTCAACAGACTTGAATTGCCGTTGCTTTTTTGTTGTTTATTTTGTTAGGCTGTAAGTGATTTTGCACGAGCTTGGCATCATGTTGCTGGGCAACATGTTGCGCCAGTCGCAACATTGAGAGCGAGCTGTGCTCAATTTGCACTCTCCGTGTGTTGTTTGCTCGTGTTTGTGCGAGTGTGTCGGTAAATGGGAGGGGGGACAGGCAAAGGTTAGTCCTTTTATGTGTCATCCCCATTGTCGTTGTTGTTGGCAATAAAATACATTTAAGCACGCATTACGTTATACGTTATTGAGCGCGCTCTGCTTGAAACTGACATTTGGACGGCAACTGTATGTGTGTGTGTGTGTGTGTGTGTGTGTGTGTGTGTGTGTGTGTGTGTGTGTGTGAGTGTGTGTGTGAGTGTGTGTGTGTGTGTGTGTGTGTGTGTGAGTGCGAGTGCGAGTGAGCTAGCGTTTGTGTTGAATATACATAAGTGGCTGTGTTGGTATGACTTTGCACTTTGTATTAATTTAAATTGCTTTTGGGATTGTCAACTATAAAATATGACACATAACAACGGCATTTAAATGGCATGCAAGTTCTTGGCAACAAATTAACTACAGATTTTGATCCCTGCGTTGTATATAAAGTGATATAATTGTTATTATGAATATAAATAATAGTAGCTTGTATATATATATATATACCACATACTAAAAATAAATTTAAGACCCTTTGCCGTACTTGAAATTGGGTTCGTACGTTTTATTGTCGTTTCGGTGCGTGGCTTTTGCCGTTCGTTAAATTAAGTTAAATTGTGTCACACTCAAATGTTGTACCATAAATTCATGCCAACACTCGCAGCAGTCACACACAAGTGTTCACAAGGCTGCGCCAAGCGGAACCCCTGGCCTTGCCGAACTTATGTGCCTGCCTGCTTGACTGTTTAAATCCTTTACCAGGCGGCGTTTACTGCTGGGGACTCTCCCAGCATTTTGTTATGCAAATCACAACGCAGTGCGCCAGGAAATGGCAAATGGACGACCAGGCCGACAGACACACAAACAAATACTGACAAAAGGGAATGGTGGATAGAGCGAGGTGGGCGCAGGGCGAAGGGCGGGCGTGTTGTGGGGTAAATAAGTTGGACTACATTCCGCACAGGCGGCACTAAATGGTGGACTATTCTGTTCTGTATTTTATTGCATTTGTGGGTTCTAGATTGTGGAGCAAAGAAGTTGAAGGTTAACGCCAGCGGCTAAAACCATTAACAAGTTGACAACAAATGCGCAGCTGTTTGGCTAATTTCGTTTGCCCGTTTAACACGCACATTTTCCTTTTATATATTCCAGCCACCACGCCCACTTAAGAGCCAATTAGCTGCGCCCTAAATGATGCCCGAAACGGAACGCGAATCATTGGTGGCAGCAGAAATGATCAGCGGCGCCTTGGGGCATGGTTATGGCATAGTCAAAGACAAACAGCAACAACACCAACAACAGCAGCATCAGCAACACCATCAGCAGCAACAGTTACAGCAACAGCTGCAATCAGAATCAGCCACGGCTTACAATATGGCCATCAACTCGTATGTCTACAGCAGCTCATTGACAATACCACCCTCGGCGGCATCAATGGTCAGTCCCAGCAGCAAGGAGAAGCTGGTCAATATGCTACGAGTGCGCGATAATAACAACAGCAGCGGCAGCAATAGTGCTAGTCCCATCTCCGCTGGCAGTTCGCCCACAACGTTTCTACAAAAACAGCTGGAGGCACCTTCTAGTCGTCAATCGGCTACTCAGCAGCAGCAGCAACAACAACATCAACAGCTGCAGCACCAACAACAACAGCTGCACCAGCAGCGACGCTCCTTAACACCCTTTCCCACCAACATGGCCACGTCCACCACGAACCATACAGCTAGCTGGCATGCTCATGTCTATGCACGTCCACCTAATAGACCCACGCCCCATTCAATTGCAGACATACTGGGCATGGCCATGGCCGATAAAATTGCGTACGAGGGCGCCGTAGCCGCCGCCGCTGCTGCTGCTGCTGCCGTTTCTACAGTCACCGCCAACAGTTCGGCAACTTCACCAAAGAGCATTCTGCGAAATATTGAGCAGCAGTACGCACAGCAGCCCCAGGACCAGGAACAGCGCACTCATCGAAGCGCCTCAATGAGCGATGTCAGTGAGGAGGATAGTGCAGTCAACTCAACAGCAGCAACATTAGTAGCAGCAACAGCAACAGCAACAGCAGCTACGGCAACAGCAGCAGCAACTGCAGCACCAGCCACAGCAGCAAATGTCACAGCGGCAGCCCCGCTCGATCAGCCATTGAATCTGTGTGTGGCCAAAAAGTCGCGGGACGGCAACACCACATCACCGATGCCGGCGGCCCGGCAAAGCCAACTGCTGGGAAAGACCAGCGCCAAGAAGGGTAAGCAAGACCAACAATTTTCCCTCTATGAACTATTCGAAACCGAACAATTAGAATAGCGTATGGCACTTGTTATAAATACACCTACTTGTATATATTATATTTATATTTACTATATGTGTAATAATTACATGAATCAGTTAGAGTATTCAGAATTCGGTGATTCTTAGTTTTGTATTTTTAGTTTTTCATATTGGCGCCGAGCAAATTTATGCAGCAACGCTTGACGAGCCTGCCAATTGAGCGCAGCGCGAAGCTCTCAACACGCTTCAGCGAAGCGTTCGGCGGGCAACGCGGCGTATGCGTGTTATGCCAAATTAAATGAAGCCCGACAGTGGCTCAAATTGCCAGCATTCGCATTAAGGTCCTACTTTTTGGCAACGGATAATTGCCAATGAGTGGGGTCATCAACATTCGAGTCCAAATTGTCAATTCGTTGTTAATAGATTCTTATATCGCACAAAATGTATTCTTAAAGATTCCCAATTGCAATTCGCCAATTCTTAAATGTACAAAAATTATAATTCAAATTAATTATAGATACAAATTTTCTATTTTAATTGATTTGCAGTTAAAAATCTATTTGAAATCAAATTGAGATTTGTGAGTCTTTATCAAAAACATACGGCTAGTGATTCGGTGAGGTGTAAATATGTATTATTAAATTATCTATATACAAATATCACCATATTCTATATAATAATTGATAATAATAAATATATAAAAATATGATAAGAACAATCAAATAAATAAATTATAAAATATAATATAAATTTATAATATAAAAGAAAACTTAAAAAAATATAATATAATATAAATATAATAATAAAAAAATAAAAATAAAAAGTAATAAATAAATGTAAATATATTATACCTAATTGAACAAAAACTTTTAAAAATATAATTATAATAAATTTAAAAAAATATTTAAAAAAACCTTAACTTACCAAAACATATGATAATTTTTGTCACCAATGAAAGTATATTTTTAAATTTAATTATATAAAATGAATATTCAATTTTTGCAAACTAGTCGACTGGATAAATTTAATTGATTTATTACCATTAGCATTATTAGCTGTAAAATATGCTGTAAATAGGCCAAAAGGGGAATTCTGTCAGAAATAATAAACTGTAAATACAGTGAACGATCTGCACATTGATTATGTGAACATTGTGTTTGCTAATGTAATTTAGTCGCCAATCTAAATTTACGCTGCATTAAAATTGTTTAATTCAGACAGAGCAGCTGGGGTGATGATGGGGACGGTGGTGGGGCCGAGGCGTATGAAAACAGCAAATTCAATTAGCAATTGGCATACGGCAATAATAAGCAATAACAATCAGTTTGAAATGAGCAAACTTGAGCAGAAAATTGTTGGCTGTTGTTTCGTTGTATTGTTGCCGTTAATTGCTCAATGCTGCGTTCGACTTTTATTGTTATTAAAATCACGTACTCGACTTGGCAAAAATATAATAATAATACACACACAAATAACAAACAACAAATAACAAATAACAAAAGCGCAACAACAAATGCTTAGAGCATTTATCGTTCATATTCGCATTTCAAATGAATGAATGCCAAACGACGCACGCTCAAGTCTAGCATTTTGTGATTTGCAACTGTCGTCTGTTAATTTTAGCTTAATTACTTGTTTGCAAGCACCATAAATGGCCAGCCGAGGAGCTTGGGGGGGCTGCCATTAAAATGTTGTCGCTAACCGGGCCTAATGGAACGACATGGCAATTGCCAATTGGCGCACACTACGAAAACTAAACGAAAGAAAACAAAACATCAACAAGAAACAACATCTAATCAAACATTTGTGTGTTTCGCTTCTATTGTTTTAGGGTTTTGCTCTTGTTTTCGCTTTTGCCGCTTAGTTTTATTGATTTCATGCCACTGGGGTGCCCTTTGTGTGCACTGTCGTGTGTCGCTCTACATCTAGGGGTGGCTGGCATTAAGTGGCTCGGACTGCTGCCAATGCCGGAGGCGACAAGACCGGCGGCTGTCAGTCGGTCGCCTAATTAATCACAGTGTCATGCATATGCGCTACGCCATATGAGGCCGTGCGGCCCACGCGGCGTATTAGCAATTGCAGCGACAACAACAACTTCGACGACGAACGTTTGCATTTAACTGTCATTAGATTTCAATTATGCATTCGCAATTGGCGACAAGACCCAGACTCATGCCAGACACGTTTTGGCCCCAGTCAACCAATAGCTATACCTGAAATACATGGCGTTGTTAACACTTGTATGTGTTTTTTTTTCTCTGCCTCCCTCTCTCTCTATCTCTCTTTCTCTTCCTCTTACTCAATAAAACTGGCAAAGCAATTACAATATTGTAGGAATACTGCATAAAGTCGAAATCGACTATAAGTTGACCTGTGAACTCTGATCTTAATGTTTAAGCCATAATATATGCATTCAATTTAGATATAAAGAATTATTTTCAATTTTTATTATGATAATCAAAGTAAACTATAGCTCGTGATCTTTTATAACTCAAATAATTCGATCACTAATCGATATAGGCTGAAACTGGTCACATATACCCTGTACACTCAATTTATAGGATATAAACAGAAACAAGTTCGGTATGCAGCGCATAGCTTTTGCATATGAAACAGTGAGTAAAAACTGCACTCAACTGCAACTCCGACAACAATGCAGTCAGTTAATCTGACCGATTGGCTTGTCAGTTTTTATAGCATTTGACAAGCTAATTGCAAAAGTAAAAAAAAAACATCACAACGAGCTGAAATCAGGTTAAATAGTTGAGTGTCGCAATTAGTGAGCTTAGTTAGCACAAATACACATGCATGAAGAGACAATGGCTAATGGTTTCTCCATCTCACACCTCATCCGCAGAGCACTCGGGCAAGCCGGCAGCGAAGAAAAAGAAGCTAACGGTCGATCTGCCGCCGGACGTTAGTCCCACTGGCAGCAGCGACAGCTTAATGCGGGATAAGCTGCTAGTCAATAACAGTTCGCCAAGCAGCGCATCCCACGCCGCCCAGCCACAGAGCAACAACAGCAACCTAGAGACCACCGAGGATGACTCCGATTCAGGTTCAACGGATGCGCGCCGCAAAAAGAAGGCACGAACTACATTCACGGGCCGCCAGATCTTTGAGCTGGAAAAACAGTTCGAAATTAAGAAATATCTTAGCTCGAGCGAGCGCACCGATATGGCCAAGCTGCTAAATGTCACCGAAACGCAGGTAAATATTGCAAATATGTATTAATTCAATTAGCCATCATTTAAAATGAGCGCACACAAAAAATATGTGCATAAAATGCCCGCCAGCTTCATACTTAATTAATAGCATATTTAACGCATTTGTAATTCAATTAAGTTTCGTGAAAGCCAATAATCCGCATCCAACCAAAATATTTTTATAACCATTTAATTGTGACAACAAATATCTACGATTTGCTTTTCAGCAAAAAATATATGAAATACATTATTAATAAATCTGAAAACAAATTTGTGGAAAAGCTTTGACACCTAAAATAATTGATTAAGCCAATTTCACAAAAAAAAAGTAAATGCAAATTGCATTTGTTAAATAATTGAGAAATTTATTGTCTTCACAAAATAATAATAGCCTGTATAACACAATGCAGCCCAGTATAGCACTATGCATAACTTTGTTGATAGAGACAGCCCATACAGCTGTGTTCATGAAAATAGTAGTGCGACCACACAATTTAGTCATAAACTAAATATTTTGATAACAATTTGAAACGAATATGGAGATTAAAATATTGTATTATTAATGCAGATGGTTTTTCGTTACAAACTTAGAAACATGTGCACTTCAGGGCTTGAGCAAGAAATTTAACCAAATTTTGTGTTTCATGAAAATAGTAGTGGCTATAAAAAAGGAAAACAAAAATATTTAACATAAGTCTAACTTCATAAAAAGTACCTTTTCATTTGGTTTATGTTTTGTGTAGAGCAGCACTACTATTTTCATGAACACAACTGTAGATGCAATTCAGTAATTAATTGTAATTCACATTATTTATAATGAATTACGAATTATATGAAACAACATTAAGATATATTGTTATGAAAATTAGGCCTGGCGGGCAATTGGATTACTCAAGCAAATTTCGTTTTAAAATATATATTTAACGTTAATTTGAGTGAAACAATATTACAGCCAAGGTGTGATTTTATTTAATGCCTGAGTAAATATAAGTGGATTTATGATGTCAAATTATATTGCACTGGCTGCCAGCTGCCACAAGCCAAAAGCCAGGTCGGAAATGGAAGGCAACATTTGCGTTTTGAATAGGGAAAACACATTAAAACATGCAAATATATGTACGCGGCATAGTGAAAATGAAGATTTATTGACTAATTAGAATAAATTAAGTCTGCATATGGACGAGACTGCTGCCAGCCCAGCTGCAATTGAAACCCATGAAGCACATCGCCTTTCTTAAGAATTTATTTCGATGTTAGAAAATTGACATGAAAGCTGTTTATCCTGTGCTTCAAGGCAGATGCAGAGCTGGTCAAATATATTTCATGGTTGTTTAATGCTAGCCTTTTCTAACATGACAATATATCTTAGATACCAATTTATGTAGCTTAAAGTTAACTTTAAATTGCATTAATAGGTCGGATTACGCATACGCCATGTGCACTCAAATGCCATAAGACTAATTGGCTCTTAAAGAGCGCTAGTGTGCAAAGAGCTTGGCAATCAGAGCAACAACAATAGCTATGGCAACAACAAACAAGCAATTCAACGAGCTGCAAGCCTGAACAGCTCTTCGTCGTAGTCACAGCCATAGTCGTAGTCGTAGTCGTAGTCGTAGCCGTAGTCAACGGCAACCGCATTGAAATGTCTGCTTAATTAAATTACATTTTCCATCAAGTCAATTAATTACAAGTTTATATACAAACACTAAGCGCACGGCATGCCAATCATGGGTTTCTCTCTAGGTGTGCATATTTGTAACGTACATAGCTATGATCTGTTGTGCTCTGTTATGTTGTGTTGTGTTGTGTTGTGTTGTGTTCGTGTGCTAGTGTGTCCTTGCTATCTGTATGAGCCAACATGTTATGCATGTCGACATGTTCAAGTGCTTTATATGTATTATTAATAATATAAGCTTGGCAGCCATTTATCACCCAAGCCGTACACAGCTGTCTGAGTGTGTGCTTGTGTGTGTGTGGTTTTGGTATATTTGTATATCCTGCCAGCAGCCAACCAATGCTTAAGTGCACCTCACTGATTTCATAGTAGTGTTTGTTTGTATATAAAACATTACTGTCCACATAAACATCTATGTGTTAATCACAGCAATAATATCTGCAAATTAACTGCATCAACCGTTGTTGTTCCGGCCAGCCACAGTCGGTATCCACATGAGACCCTCTTGTATGTGCCTTAGACATATTTAGATGGCTCAGCATAGGATGAGAGAAATAGGATACATAATACGAAACATACCACATGTATTTCAATACATTTACCCTCACAATTTCAAGTGTGAGTTGTGGAGTTTCAGTTGTATTTCACAAAATTTGATATAGTAGCATTTGGTTAACAGCTGATATACAAACAAATACTTATATAATGCTTTTGATATGGATATAATAAGAAGCCGAATTATTTGTGCATTCAATGCCAATCCTATTGAGTTATTTGAATGAGATATTCTTGTTCCAGTAGACAACTTGTAATGGAAACATATATAGCTGTCTTAGAATGGTTGTGTATTATGCTGCCTATCCTTATCGTGCTGGGGTTAAAACGTTTGCTTGTATGAAAGCACCAGTTTGATTACTGTCTTTTATATGAACACCATTATATTAGTTTATATTTCACCACATTAGAAACTCTACAATGCTTTTATTTCAGTTGAGCTGTCAGAAGTTCTGTTAATTGCAAATTGTAATTTGCAAATCTTTGAAAGTCTAGACATGCCACTAGCTTGTTGCATATCATAGACATATATTTAACTTTAGGTATATAAATGTGTGCATAGCTTGGGCGCAAGCCATTTAATTTTTGCTACAAATAACGCAGAGTGTACTTCGCAACATTGTAACATTACGCATACGCCTCATTAAACCAGCGAACTGGCCAAAAATAAACAGGCGCTGACAATGAATGCCAACAAAAAGAGCAACAGCCATGCAATAAATTGAACAGAACGAAAAAAAAAGCACGAGGAGCAGCTCTAGGAGTCCTAAACAAAGTGGTGGCGGTCATAAAAATCTCTTTAAATAAACTCCGCACGGACGCACACACACACGCCCACACATATGTATAATACGTGCACTGTAAAAGCCGCAAAACTGATTATAGGCATGGGTATGGGTGAAGGTGGCATTCAATCGAGCAGAGTTGCAACGAACGGGTTCCTGGGCTGCTGCGCCCACGTGTCTGCATCGTCTGTCATCAACAAACTGTAAAATAGCCTCAAGCCAGATAAAAATCAATTAATTACGCGTGCATGCGGCTGTCCCACCTACCCTTAGCCTCGCCCTATAGGGCTGCACTGAAGCGACGCATCGGGGCACAGTTGCAAATACACACATGCACGCTACACACACACACACACATATATATATATACATATGTATACATCGGCAAACTGACAACATTGTAATTGTGTTACGATTACCCAACGCACATCACGCGCCAAACGCGGCGAATTGCATTTGCATATTAGCGTCAGAGGAGTCGGCCAAGCGGAGGAGCGGAAACGAAAATAGGGTTTAGTGCCTGGGGCGCTCTATGCGTTGTACGCCTCCTGCTGTAGCGATTTAGGGCCGAACGCTGCTCTCCTGACAATTTGCATTGGACATTTCATTTTAAATGTTTGCCGCCGTTCATAATCCGGCGTAATTGCCAGCCAGGTGGCCAGGTGGCCAGGACTGCTGCAGCGATGCGACTGCATCTGCATTTTGACCTCACAAACACACAAACGCACGTATGCCAGCCTGCGTGTGTATTTAACCAATGGGAAGGCTGACTCGGCTTATGGCTGGCATTTGGCCAAGTGGCAAATACGATAATTAAATTAAATTGCTGCCACAAGCAGCACAAACAAATCAAATGGCAATTCATCATTCGAGGACATTGTAGATATATATGACCTGGACAGCAGATTGTACGTCTGTTGCTTTTGTTGTTGTTCTTATCATTGTTATAAACTGTATTTAAAATAATGACACACACACACACACACCATTTGTTTATGTCAGAAAAATGAGCAACTGATGTGCTGCTCTCAATTTATTTTTAAATATGCAAGTGTTCAATAAAAGAGGAATAATGTGAATTCTGCTATTCCCTGATTTATTGTCTCCATTGAGTCCACGCTGTGTATGTGTAATATTTTTGTCATTTACCAGAATGCTTCTACATTATAGTTGTTAAGTTGCTAAATATTGAGTATATTTAATAAACGCAATTGCTTGAAGTAAAGAAAAATTCAAAATAAGAATCCCAATGGAATTTTTATTAAAATTCCAAGAGCAGTAAACAAGAAGTCCATAAATGGAGTGAATTGGAATCTATTTGGAATTTTTTCTTTTCAAGCTTTGCCAGTCTATTAAGACGAATTGAATATTTTATGCATTGCTTTTGCACCTGAAATATGCATTAATTAATTGCAATTGCATTAAATTCTTTCGACTAATTGGTAAAAGCAATTACACTAATGAACATTTAATTATACGCAAATTATTAACTACGTCATACATTTTTAACAAGCATTGGCAAATATTTCTAAACAAATTAAATTTCAACCACTAAACAATACCATGAAATCTTTTCCCTTTATTTGATATTCTGTTTGTGCTAATAATGCTTATTGAAATGGCATAAATTGCAACAAAAGCAAAATTATTATTTTGCCACTTATAATAACAGCCAAAAGGCCAAATCGAGCAGATGACCATTTGTATATTTGAAAATAGTAAATACAATTTAACATTATTGTTATTGACCGCAACTTAATTAAAATGTTGCGTATACGTCACGTAGCCAAAGCACATTCGAGTGTCCTGTGTCAATAACAATTAATTCAAATAACACCAAAATTATTTGAACTATGTACGCAATAATGTGATTACACACAATAACAAGTATCCTCAATTAATTGTCACTGAGGGGCTTAACAGCAACAGCAACAGCAACAGCAACTTCAATAATGGCAACATCAATAATAGCAACTATTGCCATTTGACAGCGCATGAAACCAAATTGGATTATTAATTTTGACTGGCTGAAAATTTGCATGAATTAGTATAGCTAGACGAGCAGCTGTCGCTGGGTATATGAGCCCCAGTTTAATTATTTATAAATCACATTTTGACTGCCTGAATGCGGCAGCAACAATATCAGCAGCCGCGTTCATTGGCGAGTGCCGAACAAAATATTTAAATAAAGGCGGAGCCACTAAACGCGTAGACACTCTGCTCGTCGACAGAACTGTTCTCCCCTCGTATGTTTCTCTCTTTCTCAATTCTGTATATTTGTCTTCTCTCTCTCTCTCCCTCTCTCTCTCTCTCTATCTCTCTCTCTCACTCTTTCGGTTTGGTAGATCGTTGCTTTTGGGTGGGCGTGTGCTAGCACATTTTAGCTGCTAAACACCGGGCAATTAGCAAATCAACAGCAGTTGACAGACATCCCGGGGCAATGCGGGCATCTTTTAAGATATTTTCTTCAAAATGATTTTTGGCATACATACACACATACCACACATACATATGCACATATTTAAATAGTAGGCCGCAAATCTTTAGATCTTTGAAGTGACTTGCTGCAGGCAACAGTGGCTGAGAGACTTAAAAGAAGTAGGCAAACCAGCTCATTTAAGAGCCACGTGGACGGCCAATTCGACTAAGCATTTAGACAATCGACACAATAAGCCAATTAAAAGTCGAGAGCGCTAAACATTACAAAGAAGAACGACCACCAAACGGCAATGGCAAGGGCTGATTCCCTCTGTCCAATACCAAAATAGTATTAGCCGTCTCGTTCTGCGATTGTCCATAAACTTAATTTATGCCAGCTGAAAATTTATTTTGGCTAAACTTAAAATAAAATTTAAAACCGCAGCGCATAAAATGTGAACAGCAAAACGGCTATTTAACTAAAGTGCGCCCTATAAAAATACCTAATGGGGGATATTATAAAACTAAAGAAATATCCATAAAAAAGATAGATACAAGCTGACATACTTAATATCATAAAGATATATATATATATATATATATATATATATATATATATATATATATATATGTATGATGATTATATATATTTATTTATATTTATATAGACATGTCAGTAAACAGCTTCCATGGCCTCGACTTTTACAGAGCATTAAAAGTTCGATTTTATATTTCTAATCATAATAATTATACCCTGAACCATTGAAAATGGGAAAAGGGATATGGTTTTGTTAAAGCAAATGTATGAACGGGAGGAGGGGGGGAAATATATTTTCCGGGGGCGGGGGTATTTCTCTCCTCGCTCCTCCGTGGGGGGAGAGGGTATTTTTTTTGGCTCCTTTTTTTTTTTAATTTTTTCTCTTTTTTTTTTTAAATATGTATTTTTTTTTGTTGTTTTTTTTTTTTTTTGTTTTTTTTTTTTTTTTTTTTTTTTTTTTGTTGTTTTGGTTTGGTTCTTTTTTTATGGTAATATTGGTTTTTTTTTTATTTTAATAAAAAACCCTTTTTTTTTTTTTTTTTGTGTTTATTTTTTTGGGTGGGGTGGGGTTGGGGTTTGTCGTTTTTTTTTTTTTTTTTTTTTTTTTTTTTTTTTTTTTTTTTTTTTTTTTTTTTTTTTTTTTTTTTTATTTTTTTGTTTTTTTTTTTTTTTGGGTTTTTTATATGGGATCATTTAAATAATTTTATTGCAATAATCAAATAATATTTATATATCTATATGGATATTAAAAATTAAAAATTTATGTATATTTATATATATTTTTTTTTTCATTTTTTACAAATGAATATGAAGTTTAAAGTTCTTTTGGAATTAAGCAAAATAATACTGAACGCAATACATATGTTATATGTTGTATGTATGTTGATTTTTTCTAAAATTGTAAATGCAAAGCTTTAACAAAACATATATGTTTTTTAAACAAATTTATATTCGAATTTCCAGCTATTCCTGCGAATAAATATGCATATTCTACTCATACATTGATGATTTCCCAACTGTTATACCATGAACTCTTTGGGTATGAGTAAAAATGTATCTCTCTTATATTCTTTGCAGGCAAGTGTCTGACCATATAAAGTATAAATGTTCTTCATCTGGCTCGATATAGTCTTGTATCTCTATACATCTGTCTAAAACTGCAACTCAAAAACTCCGAGAATGAATTAATTAATTAATTAATTATGTACCATATATATTGGGGTTCTTTCATTCTTTTTCTATTTCCTACTGGCTTTGCCTACTTGTTCTATTAAATACAATTCAGCACTATGTGAATTCAATTCAATTTCAATTTGTTTGGTTAATCGATCTCATGAATTATAATCCGCATTCTTACTCTGTAGTTCGTCTCAGCTCTAGCAGACTCTTCTGCTGTCACATGAGATTGTCTTTGACTTCAAATGCCAGAGTTTAAGAGGTATCTTTCCATCAACGCTTGCCATTGTGCCGCATTCTTATATGCACTGCGGTCGCTTTTTAATTTCACACATGACTTCAAATCAGAAACAGTTTCCGCTTTTGTGACTGGCTGCAATTAAAATTCATTTGGCTGTTTTTTCTTTTCGTTTTCTGCTAAAGTCAATATTTATTCAATTGTTTTGCTATGCAGCACTGCAGTTTGGCTTTGAAATATCGTATGAACACTACAGATAATAATGCCAAAACAAACAACTACGGCAGCAGCAACAACAAGACTTTGTATAATTATTACACATTGCACATAAAATATGTTGCATAAAATGGTATTAACTGCAATTTGGTCAGCATTTTCGTTCATTAGCAACAGCCGCTGCCCAAAATACATAATGCGATAAATTGTTGGGGCGCCCGTTTCGGGGGTGGTGCAGGAAGTGCGGGCTCTGTGCCTCTGAGACAGCCTGGGGCATTTGGCATTGTTGTTGCCATTACGCATTTTGGCAGCAGTTGCATTTAAGTCTATTTAATTAATAATTGCAAAATAAATCGAGTCAAATACACCCATGCACACACGCACACATCCATGAAGTTGCTTAAATGTATGGGGTAAGCATAATTTTAAACAAGTAACAACAGATGATCCTATAAACAGTTACTCATCATTGTTATACGACGATAGTGAGATTCTCAAAGGTCTGTAATTGGATTGGAACAAGATTCAAAATATGCTCATTAGAGTCTAAAAAGATTCACACAAGATGACTATAACTTTTTCATAACATTTCCATACCATTCTCATAACATTCTCATAGCACTCCCAAAATATTCCCATAGAAGTATCAAACGAGTTTTATAAGATAAGATCGCAAGATACTTATAAGATTCATATACGATTTCTATACTTCTCTCAAAATTTGCATAATATTAGTGTAACATTCTAGTAACATCCTATAACATAACATTAATATAACATCATAACAGTAACATAACATTCTGATAGCATTCCGATAACAGTTTTACAAGAGTTCTTAAACTATTCTCATATGATTCTTGTAAGAAGAACATTTCTGCAATGCATCAGCCTGTATTTGGTGATGATGATATGATGGTATAACCATATATTATAAAACACAATTTTGTCTACCAAATATAAGAAAACATTTTGAACTATATAATGCTACATAGCCGCTACACAACTTGTACAGGGTATACTGACAGCCAACGCAGTGATTATGTTATTAATTAGTAATGTCATTGCAATGCGCATATTTGCATGGAACAAAGTGATTTACGGCACCGGCAATATGCCAGTACACAGATGGGAATATGGAAATCGAGGTGAGGCCTGCATTAAGGCTATGTTTGACTTCATTTGTCTGTTTATTCTAGCTACATATTTGATTTTGATGCCAGTTACATAATTGCCATTGAGCGCATAGCTGTTGTTGTTGTTGTTAATGTTGACAACATTAGCAATAATAAGCAGAGAAAGTGCGAATTATCCTCAAATTATTGTTAGAAACATCAATATATTTACTAGCTCTATAATAGATTTATACGTTTCATCAACCTGTGGACTGAACCTCACTGAACTGAACTCTACTGAGCACAGCAAAATTAGCTAATCAGGCGAAGCCGCAAGCAATTATCATAACTTTTTTTTACGCGAAACACGAACTAACGAAATATGCTAAATTACACATAAAAACATAATTTGTTCAGAGCAGCAAAAAGAAAATGTTGAATTTTTCTTGGCACGCAAAAGCAAAACAAAATCGTGGTGCAAAGTAGTCGTTAGCATTTTAACATGAGGGGCGAACGCGCCAAATTCTTTCCCTGAGCAATTTAGCTTCTCATTGTTGGATCATAATTATACCGTCACTAAATGCTCACTGCGAGTATATTGGGCTACAGACACTTACACTATTTAAGCAACTGTCAAACAATAGTTTTCAAGACTTTCCCATAATATGTGTGGAGTTAACACATAAGACTCAACTTTTTGTCTGACAAAAACAAGGTACGGGTATTACTCTGCCGTTCATCATTTGTAATTGGTCACAGTATTCCTTGTGGCACACTGGTTTGCGATTATTTTTAAAAAGTAAGCACCAAATGCTTTATGAAAATTAATTATACTAACACAGACACACACAGACGAGCAGCTTGCGTGTCAATAAGAATCGCAGCCATTTTGAGTTTATTAAAGGATCAGTGGCCGTAATGAAGTTTTGTGGAATTAGCAAAATTTATTGAAATTTAATAATTATGAAGATTTTTTTAATTTACTGCGCAGCTGTCCCCATCCCTCTCTCTCACTATCACTATCACTTTTGCCACTCTTTTGATTGATTTATTTTAATAGATGATTTCTCTATGACAAGACAATATTTTTTTATTATGGTTTCAGAAGGGAAAGAAGGTACTATCAGTTACTATAACAATATTTAGAAAATATTTATCTTCATATTAAAAGAATTAGATTTGAATAACTCTAGTTTCAGAAAGTCAAAAAAGTTATAGTTACTAAACATATATGATTACTAAATCCAGTTCACCTGTGCTGGCAATACAACTTCCCATATATGAAGGTGCCTCTTGCTGACTGGCAGTTGCTTTTACCTTCCCCCAGTACCTTAAGCTCCCCTCTTTTAATGGGCAACACAGCGCACATTTAAATGTCAATAAATCATAAACGACAACACGTTAGGGAAAGCAAGAGAGAGAGAGAGAGAGAGAGAGAGAGAGAGAGGGAGAGAGGGGGAGAGAGGACTTAACTTTTCACTTTAGACGACAAAGTTTTGGTTTGTATTTGTTGTTAGAAATTGATGTAGGTATGTTATAAAGTAGTATTTATATATGTAAATCTTATTGCTTAGCTCAAAATGGGGTCTTACAATGGATCACAACAAATATAAAATAGAACAGCAACATTTTTATTTATGATGGCAGAGCTTTGGATTCTTTGGATTATGCCAAAGAAATTAATCAGCAAAATGTATGCAATAAAAAATGCCACACGCAATTAAAAGAAACGCAATGGGTAAATTAGGCCAGACACACATTAAAAAATAATCAAATAATTAAATGTAAGTAGTGCGCGGCATGTGCCCAGCAGAAGAAGAAAGCAAATGTGGTCGAGAGATGCCCGCATAAATATATATATATATATATACACCTATATAGGTATATATAAGTACGTGTATGGCCCATTCAAATAGCCCATTTTATGTACAAAAATGATGCTTTGGATAGCCATTAAAATTGCTCATAAGGTAAACACGGCGCTGTTTTATTGTTTATTAACGAATTAATGCACAGACATCGGGCATCGGGCATCGGGCATGGGGAATGGGGCATTTGGATGAGTAATTGATCGATTGTATATAGCCGAAGTGTAATTACGAGCGGATCGAGCTAACGTACTGCCCAGCCATAAAAGATAGATAGAGACCATTGGCAGCGCTCATAATCCATCTTCATCGATAAAACAAACAATTTGCGCACACATCAATCCATCGACAAGTACATTTCATTGATGTGCGTCTATTTTCGGAGCGTACTCGAAATTCGAAATATTTGGCAATCAATTAATTGATTTTCAATATGGGAAATTATTTAACGCATTTTCAATTTCTATTTGTATACTTGAGCGTTTCCTCTACTAAGTGGAAAGAAAATGGTTTATTTTCTTTCTAATTTTTTTCCTTCCTTTTTTTTCATGTTAATTTCATCATTTTTACGGTACGCCGGCAAAATGAGCATGTCATATGACGGCATCTATCTTTGGCGCTTATTTTTGCTTCATATTCCCTGTGTGTGTGAGTGTGTGTGTGTGTGTGTGTGTAGTGTGTGTGTGTGTGTGTGTGCGTGCAGACATGCCGCTGAAATACTAATTATGTGCGCGATTTAAATAGATTTTTCATTTATTTAGCTAGGCCATCATTTTGGATGAAATGGAAATAAGAAGCAAATGTTTTATGTTGCGCCATTGACGCTGCCCGCCGCAGCATCCCTCCCCTTCCGTTGCCCTGTGCAACATAAAACACTACACACGCTGAACACTGAACACTGAACACTGAATGGGCATACTTTGCCAGTGGCAGTGGATGATAGGCGGATTCTGCATTTTGACAGCCCCACATCATTTCAACGTTGCTTGTTTTGAACTGTAGCTGACGTAGCGGAAGTGTTTGCGAGTGGAATATGCGATACATAATTTTTAATTATTTGTTTTACGCACACTAATAAGGGCAAATGAGGCATAAACATTGCCTAATTATAGCTAACTGACTCCAGCAACTCGAGCCGACTGACTCATAAGTAGTCCAAAAGTTCTTGAGCGAATCGCACAATGCGCATATAAATATGAGCATGCGATAAGCCAAAGATTTCACCTGAATCACAGCTAAAATCATAACAAATATAAATAACACGCTTTATGTGGTTGCAACTCTTTTCCATTCTATTGAATCTATTTATTAAAAGAGCAAGCAAAGTTCTTTGCCTTCAACAGTTTGATTGAACAGGTTGATTAATATTTCCTTTATTTACTACAGTTTTACAGTTAAAAATAAAAAATTTATCAACTAAGTTCGCCTCGATTTACCAAAAGTTATATATATATATATATGTATATGCCTCTTGTAGGCGGGGCAAATCGGAAGAAACAGCTCTAAAATGGGACAGTTTAGTTACTGCAGACATCATTCCGACTTGATCGGCATAAAAGACTGTTTTTAGACCGTGAATGAGTATTATGCACCTAATTTTTCTAAGTTTTTATGAAAAATAAAATAACAAACCTTTTATGAAAAAAATTTCAGTTGGGATTTTAGCTTTTTTGGGTTTCTTTTCACTTTTCCGTAGTTGGAGAGATTTGACTGAAGCCTTTTGTAAGCGCTTGGTTAAGAGAATAATTCATATAGTCTCATTACTGCATTTGTTTAGAATATTCCGAGAGACAGACAAACATTTTACACAAAATTAATAAAAATATGTAAATATATATGTATTATATATATTATTAAAATAGTATCTTATCGTAAAAGAATCCAAAATTATTGTAGCATCATTTGTATATGATATTGTCATATGACAAAGTTTTTTAAGCGATTCGGCAAAGACTGTTTTTGGAAAAAAAGAAGAAAGTTTGTTTAACTTGGACTTGTGATTGATTTCGGTTCTTTAATCCTGTTTAATTTTTTATATAACATTTATCCATAGTGTTTTTCTGTGTATGTTTCCTACACAAATATCAAAACTAAACAAATTGAATCCAAAAACCTGATTTAAGTAAAGTTTCGTTACGATTGCTTCAAAGCTTTCGAATGACTAATTTGATTCTTTCTCCTCAAATTTGTTATAGTAAAACCAAACCTTACCTTTTTCTTTATTTTCAGGTAAAAATTTGGTTTCAAAATCGACGCACAAAGTGGAAAAAACAGGATAATGTCACAAACAACGAGGCTGCCGAGCATAAATCGTCCAGGCCTACGTCCACAGAACAACAATCCAAAGGCAACAGCAACACTGGCTCTGCTGATGATGGCGGCAGTCAGCCTACGTCCATCACGGCCAGCAATATTGAGGCTACACCAAAGAAGGCGTCCAATGGCCAAGGGGATAAATCACGCGGCAATAACGCTAACAACAACAGCAGCAGCAACAGCAACAGCAACAGCAACACATTAACACCAACTAAAAGCGGCAGCGGTAATAATGAAAACAAATTGCAAACAAAGCATGCGACGACCAAAATTAAAAAGCAATTGAATGCATTGCTGGAGAAGACCGCAAAAGCCACAAGCAGCCCGGCAGCAGCCAATGCCACCGATTCCAAACCGATTGCTGGCAATAACAACAATAGCAACGGCAACAGCAACAGCAACAGCAACAACAAAACAGTTGAGAAACGCAATGCGAACAGCAACAACAACAACAACAATAGCATTGATGAGACCTTTCACCACCATCGGATGCACCAGCATGCCATACCGCTAACGGTGCAGCCGGCAGCACCTTTGGAGCAGACTGAGAAGCTGGACATCAAACTGGAGGAGTCGCCAGCGTTGAGCTTGCAGCGCGCAGCTGTTGCTGCTGCAGCTGCCCAGGAAAATGGACGCAACTCACCGTCCAAGGCATTGCTAGCTGAAATGGACTTTGAGAGTAAGCTAGCCGCCTCAAAGATATCGATTGCCCTGGCCATGGCCAATACGAAGCTGCAGGGAGACGCAACACAGGATGCATCGGAAATGAACGAAAGTGAATCGGAGGATGACGAGACGGCCAGCGAGCCGGGCACATCCACCGAGGCACAAGATTCGCAGGATCCCGATATCCAAATGGACTAGGCTGCAGTAACCATACCTCGGCCCCCGATCCCACAATTCACACCTAGCCAGTCAAATTAACTTGTGCCAAAAAAGTCGAATATTGCTCAAGCACACGGCCCCAGCTCTCATCCAAGATTCGTTTCTACTTTGCAATGATCACTTGATGTGCTTGTATGTGTGTGTGTGTGTGCTTGTTAGTTTAAGGCATTTACACATATTTATGTAATTTATTGAATGTATGTATGTGTGCGTTAGCTTTAAGTATAGGCTTTGTAAATGTTGCCATTAGAAACGCATTTAAATGTTTAATGTGCAGTTTTTAAAAAATATATGCAAAATACTATTATAATTGTAATTTGAACTTTCGAAAATTTCATGTGATAAAGTATACGAAAGAGTTAGAAGAGAGACAGAGAGAGAGGGAGAGAGAGAGAGAGAGAGAGAGAGAGAGAGAGAGAGAGTAAAGAGAGCGCATTCGCGTCATTAACAGCAAAAACGACAACAACAATTGGTGAATTCATGTTAATTACAAATTTAATTTAACTATACTAACTATTAACTACAAGTGTTTAAGCAGAACCAGTCCTAAGTGTAAATCGCTACTATATATATATATATACTATAGATGGAAAATATTTAAAAAAAAACCTACATGTTTATTGTGAGTGTTTGTACAAACAAAACAAAAAAAAACAACAAAAATAAAACCGAATCTATGACGAGCGTATCAGCAGCCGTTACAAATTTTAAATTCAAAGAATAAAATAAATAATTCAGCAAATTAAATCAACTTTCTTTTTATGGGCATTGGCCGCGATGGCTTTGGCACATTCACCACACCCTCGGCGGTTATCAAGAACTCGGTAAATGCATTTGGGGTTTCTGGAGCATAGACGATTTCCAGCTTTCGCACTGTGAGCAACTGATCCCCCTGCTTATACTGTTTGGGCACCTTGGAAATGCGCATGCGTGTCCGGCTCAGATTCGCCCATTGCACGCCCAGGCAAGGCACATCCTCCATACGCGTCTCATCTGTCTCTTCAGTGGTAGTCATTTGATTGGAGCACACCACGGCACAGTCGTACTTATCCGCATAGCTGAGCAACGCATGCACCATGCGGCGCATGTCACGGGCACGCCTATCGAAGTCGGTGTACAAACGAAAGATAGCAGCCACTGAGTCAATGACGATCAGGCCAATGCTGTGCTCCTGCAATAGTTGTGGTAGGCGATTGCTGATGCAGTCGAGAAGTGGTTGCTACAACGTAAAGGATGCCAAATGGGAATGCTTGAATATGCTTCAGTTATATCTTACGCTTTCGTACTGATGCTCGATAAAGATGTTACCCAAAAAGTTCAGGTTCTCTTCCGGATAACGTGCCTCAAATGCTTTGCTGATTTGCAGTAGACGACGTGACGGAAACGCATCCTCGGTGCAGATGAATGCTACGCCTTTGCCCAAGCCGCCAAGCGTCGAAGGCAGCTGCACACTGAGCGACAGCTGCAAAAGTACCTGAGATTTGCCCACGCCCGAGTTGCCGCAGATTTCAGTTATGCCACGAATCGAGACACCTCCGCCCGTGCACTGATCAAGTGCAGCACAGCCAAAGGTCACACGGGACCACTTCAAGCGAGCGGGTATTTTAAATAGGGAATCCGCTGAGGGCACATTTTACATATTTTTAAAATGTAAAGACAATTGGCCTGCCGTAAGTTACCTGACACGGGCGTTTCAGCCAGCCACTTGGCAGCTGCGTCCTTCAGAATGCGCACATCCTCCGGAGTGCAGCTATGGACACAAGTATTCAACTCACAAGTGCGGGTGTCCATAAACTTTATTCGAGGCGTTGTTAATATTGCCTCAGGCGTCAGCACATTGACTAGATGGTATCATTAACTGGCATCACTTAAGGAATAATTGTATAAGAGATCTTACCCCGCTCTGCAATCTCCTGCAGATGCTTGGGCAACTGCTCTAAGAAATTCGACATCTTTGCTAGCCCGTCAAACCCGTGTGCTGACACTTACATACATTAGGTGACTTGCGTGTGACCCCAGCAAGTGAGGTGTTTCAACACCTATTAAATTATCGCCTTGGCAGCGAGTAATTATTGATTCAACAAAAACTTGTCCACACTGAATTAGTAAGCTGCAGCAGCTCATCCATCACAGGAGGAAGAAGTGCAAGGAGATTTCTGTGCTATAACAATTAAAAAGCTAAAAATTTGCGTAGGCATCTCATTCGAAAGCGAGAAAGGAGGGCATCTAAAATAAGCATTATATCAGACACTAATGGTTATATGTTTTACATAATTCCTTCATTTTTAATCATTTAATTTGCACAAACTTCAGATAAACACACAAACACGATCGATAGTTCGATAGTTTTGGAGCAACACTGTCCGATCGCTTGCGCCTTATGGAATTTGGATGTTGTTGTTATAGCGAACACTTGTAGAAGCAATTAATGAACTGTTAATAAGAAACTAAAGATGCATTCTAGTGAGGACGTGGCTTTGACAGCTCGGCCAGGGCCCTAGCCTCAGCCTCGGCGCTGCGCTTCTTCTCTTCGGCCAATTTGGCATCACGAACGGCCTTCTGTTGGGCTTCAATTTCGCGCACCTTCTCCTCCTTCTTCGAGAGTCGGCTTTGGTGAGCAGCGCCATAGGCAATACCCACAAGCAGCAAGGACCATCTTCCCAGCTTGATGAGCGGCGAGACACGAACTGGAGCCTGAGACATTGCTGGTTAGTTATGTAATGTGAAGACCAATAGCTGCAAAGAAAATGATTGTGTCAGTTGTTTAGTTGATACTCAATATATATTAGACTTTACGTAATGCCTTACGAGACATAATAAAACAAATATTCTACTAAAAAAAAGTTATATTTACCAATAAATTATACGAATTCAAGTCCACTACAATAGTAGTATAACCTTAAAGCAGCTGTCAGACTGACAAGAACACAATCGATATACAAAATATCGATATTTCCAGTACTGTAAAATGCTTAACAGTTTATTGGAGTAATGTATTTGTGGGTAAATTTTAAACAAATTTATTCAAACGTATGTGTTAAAGGTTATACAATTCTGCTTAATAATAAGAATAGCCTCATCTAAGAATTGTATTTTAAATATTTATAGAAAATATGGAATGCTTGATTTAGATTTTCATGCAACCTGGTTTGAATATTATGTGTGTCCGTTACTTTTGGTATTTTTATTCGCAACAGTGACTCGCTACCTGTAATCACTCGTTACATGTCACACATCTCTAAGTGTAAATGTCAGAACTAAGCCTGGAAAAAAATTTGTTTTGTTGAAAATATGGCGAATTTGAAACATAGAAACGTTTGAACTATTTATTTTAGGCCAAAATCATTGCGCAAGTGACACTTAGGTAAAACACTATATGCCCAAAGTCAACGCGTGTGCATAACATAAAGTCAACTACGAAAATTCCAGCACAGACCTTGAGTGGGCTCACAAATATACACACATTCACGCAAGAACTAATACACATACACAGATAAACGGGTTGAAAACGTCACAGCGACCAGCGCGACAGTTGCTGAAGTGTTTGCAGCTGCTGTTAGTCAAATTAGCACAACAACAACAACAACAACGAGTGCGAAATTGGAACAAAGGACACCCAAAATGGTAAATGTGCCGCCGCTTTTATGCAGCACTCCACCCCCGATTGACTTTGGTGAGGACGACGACGATTCGGGGCTGCAATCAACGCTGCAGTTGGAAGACGGCGAAGCTGACGAATACTCTGAGTATGGCTTAGTCACCGACACACACGGCACTTCGCTCAATGCGAAAGGTAATTGCTTTTTGTAGCTATGCTATTTTATGTTTATTAACAAAGAGCTACTCCCGTTGCAGTGTCCGAATTGCCCATATCAGCAGAGAACAGCGCTCAGTCGGAACCGCCAGATCTGAGCATTGGACCTGCTAAAACAGAAAAGTCCACAGTGGAGGCTTTCAACTATCAAGTGAAAGCATCGGACTCTGACTTAACTAAAGAGCAGCAAGTATCACCAAAACACATTGATATTCTGGCTCCCGTAGCAGAACTCAATGAGCTTGAAGTTAGGGCTGAGCAGCAACTGGAGGTGGACGTTGAGGAAGAGGAGGCCAACACCAATGATAATGTACCCTCGCTCAAACTTGACAGTCTAAGCCTATACTCCAGCGAAAGTGTTACACCGCCCAGCACCTTGTCACCCGTAGCTGATGAGCAGACAACCAAAGCGCCCACTGTGTGTCACCAAGTAACACTGGAAGATGTGTCCGACGACAGCGACGATGAGTGTTCGCCAAAGAAACCCAAAGAGCTATTTATACCTGAGGGTGCGCCTGACTTTTTTGCCATAGAGATTGTAGGGACGCCCACGCAGCAAGCGCCTGCATTGAAAAATCAATTTCCTGATGCTAAGCCTAAATCTGAGTTTGCTGTGTTCCCAGAAACGAATTTCGATCAAATACCGCTGCAGGAGCTTAACGGAAAAGCCGACGAGGCTAAGTGGGAGGCACAGATCGAGGACGACGACTTTGGCGATTTTGCGGACTTTTCTGCAGCGCCTACGGTCGTCGAAACTGAACCGGCGGTCAGTCAGGACGATGGATTTGACGACTTTCAGGATTTTGCCACGCCCGCAACGGCAACTGTGCCAACACAGGTGGCTTCTGAAGAGGATACTGATGACGACTTTGGCGATTTTGCTGAGTCAACATTTGTGACCGCTCCGACTGCAGCGGCGCCCGTTCTACCACAGCCACCACCGCCAGCTGCTGCGCATTTGAGCATCAACGAGCGAGTCAAGCCTGTGCTAGAGATTATGTTTCCTAACGTAGAGACCAGCTGTGCACAATCTGCAAGCAACCCAATACCGCTGACTGAGACGCAAACATTACATTTCGGTGCCATTGAACAGGCAAACGCTCTAAACTATCAGTGGTCCAGTTCGGAGATGCGGCATTCCCTTGTGCGCTCACTGGCTATCGATTCGCGTAATATTGTAAGTGCAAATATTGAACTTTGATTTCTTTTTTATTTTGTTTATTAATACGGGTTTGATATTCACAGCTCTTCGGCGACAAGTGGAATGCATCAATGCCTCGCTTTGCGGCGAATTTAAGCTTTGATCCTCTAAAGCCACTCAAGCCACTGTCTGCAACGCCCGGGCCGAACTCCTCCCAAGAAGCGGCAGTTGCCAGCTGGCGGCCCGCCAGCAACAGTTCTACTCAGCAGCCACTTCAGGGTAAGTTGCTGGACTCATTACACGCCGTAAAGAACTTAGTTACCGCAAATTAACCGCTACACACGATTCTCGTAACCAAAATTTCCACCGCCTCTCGCTCGTTCTTTCCTGAGACGTTTATGTTGATCCACACGCTTTTCGCTTCCAACCGAACAAACAATTGGCCTGCCTTCTATTGGCTGCTCTCTATTCTCGTTTTGATTTCCATTCGTTTCTTTATGCCTAATAGAAAACGTACTTGCAAATTGAAATCCCTTCGGTAGACCGAAGCTGTCATGCCCTTGCAGATATACTTATGATTCAATCAATTGTTGAAAAAGCTGTTTTTGTTTTTCAAATATAAATGCTTTTTGTTAACATGTAGAGGTAGAGCTGAGCCAAACCGCATATATAGATGGTCAACATAGCACATCCTAGACAATCAAATGAAAAGTTGCAGAAGACACAATTGAGTACTTAAGAAATTATTTATAGATTGATTTATTAAAACGTTCATAATAGAGTTACACGAAAACCTAATCGAAACTAAACGTTTTTGTTTGTATTAAAATTATTATATTTTAATTCATTAATTATTACATTGAATAGCTGCTAAAACTAAAATTTGCGTATGGTTTTTTTTAAAACTATTTATTTAAATATTTGGAGTTCGACTTAATATGGATTAGTAAAAAAATTGATCTTCTGCAAGGGTATTATATAGCAAAATACCGTTACTTTCACTTGATTCTTGTGTCCACCATTTTTGTACTCAAATTTATCCTTATGATAAATTGTATTTAGAATCACATGTACAGACTTTACAATTGGAACAACAACAACAACAACAACTAGACCAAGTAACGATGGTGGCTAATGCTGATAAAATAAATCTTGTTACCTCTAACTACTCCCACAACATCAACAACAACAACAACAACAACAATACTCACGATGCCTTGGATGCGCCACTGCCATCAATGGAACTACTTAATGATAATAATGAAAATATGACAATCAACCACAACAACAACAACAATGCTAATGCCAATGCCAATTTTGTCTCACATTTTGCCACCATCTGCAATAATAACAATCATGCAATAACAACCACTACAACAACAACAACAACAACAACAAACACTTATTTTACTGCTCACTGCGCATTGCTGGATCTTAGTAAGTTTCGTTGGCTCCGTGCTTCGTGTTGTAGTTGTGTATACTGTTTTATATACTCTTTTTTAAGTCTATGCAACTCCAACTATTTCTCCTCAGTTCTTGTTACCTTTCGCTGCCAAACACAACCAAACCCTAAAACCTTCCACAACTGCACCAGTTCATCCAGTATTTTAGTATTCGTGTCGCCCATTTGTAACTAACAAAAACAATTGCTGATGCCTTCATACTAATCTGAATTTTGTGTATGCTTCGCAGGACTTGAAGCAGCCGCCGCAACAGCACCGCCGAGCCAGACTAAAGCGCAGCCTAGCCCGGCTAATGGGCAAGCCTCAAGCAATGCCGCCAACTGCAGCTCAGACGAAGCAACTACCGTTGTGTCCGCCGCCTGCCTTGATGACGGCACAGCAGCAACATCAGTATTTGTTGCTGCAGCAACAACAGCACCGCTATCGCCTGCTCTATCAACAGACGGCAATGGCCACAACTTCGACGACTCTGAGCAGCTCCCTCAGCAGCAGCAGCAGCAGCAGCAGCAACTTGATCTAAGAGAGTCACCTTTGCCATCACCATCTCCATCTCCATCACCGCCGCCGCCACCGCCACCGCCACTGGCATCCGCTGTAAACAGTCAACAACTGCATGAGATCACCAGCTGCAACAGTAGCAGCAGCAGCAGTAACAACAATAGCTTTGCGCTGCCGCTCAAGGAGACACATATTTATACGCCTTCAAAATCCGACACCGCAGTGGCCAAGACCACAACACTGGCACCCATTGATTTTGACTACGAGATCGCCTCGGCAGGGATCATTATAGATGAGACGGTTGTCAAAAAGGAATATCGCGATGTGGAGTACAAGCCGCCACCTTATGGTCTCGACTCGCCTACCAAGCTAAGCAGCACGGGCAAACCAGCAGCAGAGGATGATGACTTCAGTGACTTTCAGTCTATGCCCGCTGCCAAAAACGTCGCACAGTTGCAACCACCGCGCAATGGTACGCCGACTTTCGGGGAGCAAATGATACTCAGTCCGGCCATACTTCTGCCGCAGTCAATTCCGTTGGCCAAGCCTACCATTGAATGGGGCGACAATGCGCTGGCCAGCATCAATGCCGATGAACTGGCTCGCATCGAGGAGTTGTTTTCGCATCAGTTCAAGCCGCCAACGATAAGCGCCAGTGTTGCGCAACAGTCACCCAAGCAACAGCAACAGCAACAGCAGCAGAAGCAACATCAGGAGGATGATGAGTGGTCCGATTTTGTGTCTGTGCCTGTGCAACAGCAGCAGCAGCAACAAAACAAACACAACAACAACGTGGGTAATGTGCAGAAAACAAGAAAAGCAACATCCATTGCGGCCGCGGCCCAGAAAGACGATGACTGGTCAGACTTTGTGAGCAGTACGCCGTTGCCGGCACGCGGTGCTCCCCAATTTAATTCGGGCGCTTGGCAAAGTGCAAATTTTTACAATAATCCGCTGAGCCTATATCAACAGCAGCAGCAGCCGCATGCACACAGCAACCTGGTGCCTAAATATCAAAGCAATGGCCGCAGCAGCAGCAGCAACAACAATAATAACCACAACAACAACAACAACACCAATAATAATAATAATAATAATAATATACCGCAACAGATTCACATGATGCACGACTTTTCAACAGCACCGACAGCAACAGGCAATGCCGTCTCTTATCAGCATCAGCATCATCAACACCATCAGCAGCAGCTGCAACAGCAGCAGCAACATCGACACCATCGACAGCAGTTTCATTTGAGCAATGCAAAGGTGGCACCACGCATCTCATTGATACCCGATCTGAGCTTCGTGGCCCCGGCGTTGCCCGCCAATGCGGGCGCGTTTATGAGTTCGCTGCCCAAGCCCAGTTTTAGTGCCAAGAAATGACAAAAGCTACGTGGCGCAAAACAGCAGCGGCAGCAGCAGCAGCAGCAGCATAAGTCGTCAGCAATGTTGTTGGTAGCGCCGCCGTGTCCAGTGGCAGGCGAGGCGAGCGTCTTGACGTAGGCAATGCGTCAGTCAGTATTATGAATCCGTCTAGATATTTGGCTATATAAGCTTAAAAGATATTGTAAGAGCAACTGTAGGCAACTAGGCTCTTGTTATTGTTAATGTGTGTATTGCTGTTGTTATTGTCGTTGTGGTTGTTGTCGTTGTTCTTATTGTTGTTAGTCGTAGGCGTCTAGTTGTAGTCAAAGCAATGCTGATCTGTTCGCGTCGCAAATGAACTGTAGTGCAATATATTTTGTAAAAATTAATTTGATTGTAAAATTTAAAAATGATTTGCAAAAGTTGGCCGTTGGAAAACTTAAATAACTCAGCAACTAGTTCTACTTCTAGTTGTAGCGCCTAAATTATATGAATATTTTATATGTTTAGACTGTATAGTGTTGCATAAAACGTAGTACGCGATATTACCTCTACATTTAGCTAAGTCTAAACTAGGTCAGTTTAGTTAACCCAAAATGCTTTTGAATTGATTCAACTTGCTTACTTATCCCATAAGTCGCCCAGAATATAATAATAATAATAATAATACAATATTGATGGTGTCCATTAAATATACATATATATTTGTGAAAGCCCAGCTTAGGCACTTTTGTGTGTAGCCCAGTTTTTACCCATTACGAGTTGGCTTGAGCTTAAGCTAAGCTATGAATAGAAGCGAGCTGTCTGGTTCAATCACTTCCACTTTCAAAAACTGTCCCAGCCATTCCAAACTGAGATATTTACATATATAGAAAAAGAACAACAAATACTTAACCCGCCTAAGCGAATATATTTGATACCCCTGTGTACTTTTCTAGGCATGTTTGTAATATAACTCCTCAAATTCGTTATATTTATTTAAAAAAAAAAAAAAAAAACCCTCCCGTCTGCATTCCATTTGTAGTTATAGTTTGCATTGATCTCTAAAGTGGCAAGAAAGATAAATAATTGAATTGGCTTCAGATTGTTTGTGTTAATGTTTTATTTATTGATTTTCGCATAATGTTTGTTTCTGTGTTGTGAATGGGTGTCTGTGTGTGAAAGTAAAACAATTATTATTATATATAAATTATTAACTAATTTCAAATCGATGCAGTAGACGTAGACTTAACTGTAAATTATGCATTTCTGTGTGAGCTTTGTTTTTATTTTGCTAATTAAATATTAAACAAATACAAATTATATAATTATTTATGGGTTTGCGGCTTGAATTCAAATCAATGTATTATGTGCTACAAAATTATATAATACAATTAATAGATAATTTAATGTAATATATATGCGCAGAGTATAATAAAAATATATATGTTATATATAGTAATTGAAAAAAAAAACAATTTACGTTTATTTGAACCAAGTTGTTGCAATACAATTTTGCGTTTCACTTATGAATTAGGTTTTGGGGGACGGGGCCGCGGCATATATTCTAGATTCGTGTTTTTTAGTGGGAGACTTGCTGTGAGACGTAATGGAGTAATTGAAACCTGCTTAAGGCGTTGAGAGAAATAGCAGATGCTCTCTATATCTCTCTGACACTCTCTCAGTAAGTAGGACTCTGCTTTGGACGCTACAGGAAGCCTCGTCAAATGTGTGTGTTAAAAGATGTTGATGCAATTATTATATATCTATAAATATCTAGTCAGGATTTTTGTTTCTTCTTTTGGATTGGGATTGGCGAGCGAGGTGCATAGGGTGTATTTAAATAGCACTATGGCAGTAAATAGTACATATTAATTAGCAATATTATATTTCTATATGTATATATATATATATATCTAGTCCTATATAAATAGTGTGTACGTTTTCATTATAAATGTGAATGCATTGTTCATGTTATAATCATCAGCTTCAATCGCTTCAACTTCATCTAAATGTTCAACAGTTTCATAATCGATGTCTTAACATAAAGGAAAAACGCTAACAGATCCAAAAATATGTTGATGATGCTCTCTATCCTTTACGATATTTTGCACTAACAGTTTTTTATATTTTCTCATTGTTCTTTAAAGAATATCTAGGCTAGTGTTAATTATTATGTATATTTAGGTAATGACAGTTTCCGTATAATAGCTCAGAATGCCAGCCAAGGATGATGCAGTAACGATTCCTTGGAACGATCGCCATAGTCATAAGTCAGCTCCTCGCCGGACTCAATGTCATCCTTGGCCAGAAGCACCAGATGTGGTCGTTGCTTAATAACAACCACCTTGGTCATAAGATTGCCGTTGCGCGAGTGATTGATGAGGCGGCCCAGCTTGCCGGTGTCAATGGTAGCATCGATACAGTACTGCTGGTTCTTATGCTTAAAGTAGTACATGTAGCAGCCTGCATTCTCGTCTAGCGCATAGCGGCGTTCGCGCTCAGTGGCCTCGCTGATCGAAATGAGATCACCCACATATTCGACGACGAACTCGTTACGCTTGAAGCGACGTATTGCGACAACGCCACGCCCCTTGCCCATAAAATGGCGTATCTGCAGACCATCGCAGCGTTCCTCGAGCACAGCCTGCTCCAGATTACGCATCATTTCTTCTTTGACGGCGGTTTTGGTTTTGCGTACGCTGCGTCGCACCGGAAAGAACTCGGTCATTTCACGGTTGCCATTGGTAGCAGCCAAAGGCACGGATTTGGCTGTCATTGTTTTGGCCTTCGCTGGTTTGGTAGATGCCTTTGGCTTGGCTGCTGTTGCTGCTGCTGTGACTGCAGCCGGTTTGAGCATTGCCTTGGTTTTGTTCAGATTTTCACGCTCCTCCGCGGCCTTGAGCAAAGCGTGCACATCATCTTCCTCGTCCTCATCATCCACCAAAACAACATCTTCGTTAGAAATTGGGCTGTGCTGCTGCTGCTGCTGTTGCTGTTGCTGCTGGTAAGGCGCTTGTGGTTTTGGCTGATTCAGTCTTCGTCGCGACTTTGACGCGCCGCTTACTGCCAGCTGCATTTGCAGTTTGCGGGGCGACTTACGAGGCGACAGAGTCTCGCCCTTCATTAACGCTGCATCACGCGGCATTGTCTTGATGGGCGAGGGGCACAATATGCGGTGTGGAGTAGCGGGTTTACGTCGTCTGTTGGCCGTTACCGCAGGCGATGTGCCTGCCGTTAAGCTGCAGGCGACTCCACTATCGCAGGAACTGCTGTCATGTTGGTCCAACTCATAGCCGCCCAGCGGCTGTTGCATCTGATGCTGTTTTTGTTCGTGATCTAACGCCTCCCCGTGTCCGTGTCCATGCCCATTCAGCGTAACAATTTGATTGAAGCGACCGTTGAGCACGCAAGCACTCAGCACAGAAGGCGGCGATGAGAACACGGCATTGGTCAGCTCAAAGCTTTTGTTAATGCGAATGGTGGAGGCCTTGGTGGGTGTGCGATCAATATCCAGCGTCAGCACAGGCTCCTGTAGAAAAATATTATCGGAAGTTGCAGCACTGCTGCTGCTGCTGCTATGTGACGAGCTGTGACTGTCGCGCAGCGCCGACCGATGCGTCTGAAAGGCAGTCGTGTTTGTAGATGTCTCGATTTCTGTTGGGTCTGTTTGTGTATGTATATCTGTTTGTGTACGTGTGTCCGTCTGCGTGTGTGCGTCTATTTGAATGTGTGTGTTTATGTCTGTAGGCGTGTAATTACAACCCGGGTCGTAGCTGTTGTCAACTTCAAGATCATCGTTTTGATATGCTGGCGAGCTGGTGCTGGTTGAGGGCGACGCTATGGAGTGTTCATCATACAGGAGCAGCTCCTCCTCCTCCTCCTCCAGTTCAGCGATTAAGGCGCCATTTAATGTTATTGTCTTTTGCTCTGCGATTGTAGTTTTACCTACACTTGTTTCTGATAAAATGGTAGTTTGTTTCTTATTCTTTGCAGCTGCACTTGCTTTAAAAAAATTTTCAATCGTCCGTGTTTGAGAGCGCGTTGCCAATTGAACACCTATACAGGAAGGGAAGGGGGCTAAAGTGAGTGTGCTAAAGCTAACCTCAAATAGCTTACCAATTATACGGTCAGCTTCAGACTTGGTTGAGTTGCCATTTGCTTTGTTGTTGTCTTTGCTGTAGCTATGTGGATTTTGGGCCGCATTGAGATTTTCATGTGCCTTCATAACACGGCAGTCTTTTCGCTTCGGACTGGCAAAATATTGATCATCCAGCAGATTATTGGTTGCCGTCGCAGCTACAACGCTGATTGGTTCGCCATTGAACGGCAGGGCCAGCGTTGCATCGTTATTTGCTTCGACCCCGTCAGAGGTAACCACCATTAGGGCGGGCTCTTTGACGGGCCGTGCACGTCTGCGAACCATTATCATTTAGGGTTTAGGTTCAGTTTGGGTTGCCACACAAAACGAGGGGGTGGGAATTCGTCGAGTTAATAAATTACACTGAGGCAAATCGTCGTACACGCACACCAAGATACAGAAACGGAAAACAGACTGCAATTTGCATAAGTAGAAACAAAACGAGACATTAAACTTTTGTACATTATTCGGTCTCCGCGCTGCGCCCTCCTGCTCCCACTCACGCTTGCATACACACACACACACACACACACACACAAACGCACAAGACAACACAACACAGAGCGCGTACAGTTTTTGCCCCTCGACAAAAATATCGTTCTGCTGTGTGTTACTGCTGTTGCTTGTGTCGCACGAAGCGAAGAGGAAGACTGCGAAAGAATGATATGAAGCAGCCTGCTCGTTGCGCCAGTGAGGCTGAGCCAAAGGCCTGCCTACCTATTTAGATAGATGAAAACTTATTTAGCCGTCATACGCAGCAGCGCATGTTTTTCGTTTTACACTGTTTTGTGCACATCGCTTTTTATTATGCCGCCTTCTCGTATTATTTTTAGTCAGTCATATGCACTTTTCCTTTTCCGCAAACTTTTTTTTTGTGTGTGGTTCTTTTATTCCGTTTTGCAGTAGAGTTGTTGATGTATTATCGATATATATTACCATCGATATCTGTGTGGATCAAGCGAGAAGCTTACTAAAGAATGGCGATTATGATAATTGCTCAATATATAAACACTTTAAGTTATTGTTAAGTGCTCAAGTTTTACTAAATAGAATAATGCAATGCTGAAAATAATAGAATAACATGAATTTAATCATATTACATTTGAAACTTGCGTTTTCCAGCACTTAACGAAAGTCGCGCGCAAACTATCGGTAGACAATGGAGTCGACGCTTGTGCTTGTTTACTTACTATTTATCGATAGTGACAGTCCGAAGTGCCATTAGCATCTCAAACGCCAAGCGAAATTCGCGAGGCGCGCGTGAAAATTATATTTATAAGGAAAATAACTAAAATTGTAGTACATACGCTTATAAATGCGAGTGTAAACAGCAGCAAGAGTGGCACACTGCAGTTGTTAATTGAATTCAAATAATAACGTGTACTATAATAACGGCTATATTTGACTGCTTGCAATAAAATTGGGCGCCTTTTATTGGCAAGTGTCTGTGCTTCTCCACTCAGACTGTGGCGTGTCCTGTGCTGTGCTCCTTCACGCGCGTTCATAAACTTTTACCAACTATTATAATACAAAAATTAACGAGCTCTGAAACAAATAAGCAAAAATGCCGATTTGCAAACGCGACGGTTTCGATCTCAATCAAACAGAGGGCAAAAATGAAACATTCCACGACAACGACTTGGTCTTCTGCTGTTATATTACCAAACGCATATTCCGTGATTATGAGTAAGTCGAATGCCTTGGCTCCAATTGTTTTTGCCTTTTTATCAAATGCTGTATGCTGCAGCAGGATGGCAATGACAAAGCAAACCATGCGCTAAAGTATACAACAAAGCGTAGCTGATGAACGCATGCTTCGGCCAAGCGATACATGCAAGGCAAAAAGATTTCGTCTGTCGAAAAGGTGGTAGGCAGGGCGGTCAGTGGAAAGCGCGCGAATTACATACCCAGCTGCTATGCACAGCGTTGCCACCTTTTGTGCATTTGTTTTCAAATACAAACTGAAATGAACTTACTGTTATATATGTATTTTAATTTTGTTACATTAACATCAAATGTTTATATAGCATTCTAAAGAATATTATCAAATGTTCACGTAGGTGTAATATTTATATAGAAATTGTAGGACTTGATGAATGGATGATAGAAATGCCGATTGAAAAATAAAATAACCAAATTCGACGTGAATAAGTTTGTAAATATAGTCTGGGATCTGCCATATATAGCATAGGATATATATATTTCTTATCAATGTTCAAAATACTTAGTTGTCAGGACTATCTATTAAAATACTAGTTTAAATATTTAAATACATTTAAGTTTAAATATTTAAGTTTAAATATTTTAAAATATTTAAGATGAAATATTTTAATATATTTAATTTAAATATTTATATATATAAATATTTAAATACATTTAAGTTTAAATATTTAAATATATTTAAGTTTAAATAATTAATAATATTTAAGTTTAAATATTTAATAATATTTAAGTTAAAATATTTAAATTTATTAGGTTTAAATATTTTAATATATTTAAGATGAAATATTTTAATATATTTAATTTAAATATTTAAATATATAAAAATATTTAAGTTTAAATATATAAAAATATTTAAGTTTAAATATTTAAATACATTTAAGTTTAAATATTTAAATATATTTAGGTTTAAATATATACAAATATTTAAGCTGAAATATTTTAATATATTTAATTTAAATATATTTAATTTTAAATATTTAAATATATTTAAGTTTAAATATTTAAATATACTATGTGAGTTTAAATATTTGTCACTAAATATAAAAAAAAAATTGTCTAATATAATATTGATTACCATTTACAGAAACTATTTCCGACATGTTATGGCCATAAACTCGACGGTATGGCAGTGCGAAGCCACTGGCAAGGACGGTCTCACCTACGAGGAGGCGGTTAAGAGCGAACGCGTTGCACGCAAAAAGATGGAACAGTTCAAACAGAGCTTGCGTGCTCCTGTCCTTCTTGTCATCGAGCATGCTCGTCAATCGGCTGTCAAAACTCTCAACATGATGGTGTCCAAGTTTCTGCGTAAACGCTTTTTTCTTAATGAAGAGGTGACCCTTGCAACCAAGAGGAACGCTGTTTTCAAGGTGGTGGGCATTAAGGCAGGCGAGAAGGTGCCGGAGCCTGGGAATGGCATATACGAGGACACCGACCAACTGGCATATCGTTTGCGTGCGCCCAATGGGGATGAGATAAGCGCACCCTTTGATCAATTGCGACGTCAGCGCGCCGAGTTCAATCAAGAGAATTTAGCCATGTTCATTAAAAACAATGTAGTCCGCGTGGATGGAATATTGCGGCCCAAACCTGAGACCTACAAACAATATGTAACCGACCCAAATGCCACCTTTTCCAAAATATTTATCGGCAAAATGCCGCGCTATTCGCCGGCGAAAATAAAACGACCCGAGGCTAAGGATACCAAAAAACAATCAACGTTGAACAAATACATTGTTAAGGGAGAGGAAGCGACAGTTAAGAGCAAAGTGAGCGCAGAAGCCAAAGCAAAATTGCTGGCCGACGAAATGGAACGCGTCCGTCTCGAGAAGATAGCCAAATGTGCGGAGATGGAGCGAAAGAAGGCACAGAAAAAGGCCGAATTGATGTTGCGTGTGGACCAAGAATGTCACGATCTAACTGCCAAGACAGATGACCTGGAGCGCAGCGATCAGTCCGTATTGCCCACATATCATCCAATTGTTACATTTTTGCCAGATCCGATTCTGGGCGATGCCTTTGTGCTGCGTGAATTCATGCACACCTATCGCGGACTACTCTCTGGCGTAGAGGTTTTCCGACAGAATCTTAGCTTCTACGAAATGTCGCGCGCGTTTAGCGCCCGCGAGGTGGCAGGTCCACTCTCAGATATTCTGCTTGTGCTGCTGGGCACAATCTTTGATCTGCAAAAGGAGGAGGAGGAGGAGTGCCCGGTGAGGTACTCTGTTGGACGCAAGCCGTTTACGCAAGAGCCCTACATCAGCATGTCGAATGCCGCGCACACACATCATTATTGTAAGCGACACTTCTCCTTTAATCTGAGCGAGCTGCCGCTGGACGCGCTCACACTGAGCGAGGTTCTACGCCTGCACCTGTTGGCCTCTGGTGCCTTTGTGCAAGATAAGTCCGAAAAGTGGCGGATTATGTACCGCAATGGGTATTCGTCGATCGAGGATCCAGGCCTGCAACTGCGCCTGCAACACTCACACATTCTTCGCACCCTCAGAACAAATTCTATTGGTCAGCTCGAATTTACGGATATAATGCGTATAATAAACTGCCTGATGGCGCAGATCTTAACCTACTCCGGCACCATTAACGTTATCGAGGAGCGCATGGAGCGCACGGCCAAGGCAAAAAGTGAACTGCGCGCCCTTATCATTGCGGAGAACAAGCGCCTGGCCGCCCTCGAGATGGCCAAGCGCAAGCTAACCAATGAGCACCATCAGCAGTGCCTGTCAGATGACATTAAGCAGGATGTGGAGAAGAAACAGGCGCTGGGTGAGCAGCTAAATCGACGCATAGCCGACTTGGTGGCGCAGTCGGATCGAGAGCAGCGTAAGCATGAGCATCAGGTGCTCAAACTGCATTCGGAGCTCTTTAATTTTTTGGTGTACCTGGGCACGGATCGATGCTATCGCAAGTACTATGTGCTGGAGTCCATGCCGGGCATTTTTATAGAGCATATGCCTGATACCATGATGGATACGTGCTTGGCCCAACCGCCAGTAAATAAGTCGCCTGCCGAGCTGCGCAAACAGGCGCAGCTGCCAAAGGTGCGTAAGGACTTGCGCATCTATCTGGTAAAGCTTTATAGCGAAGATGATAAAAAGAGACGCAAGCCTAGCAACAAGCAATCGCTGGAAAACAAAGAGAACCAGGAAAATCGGCTCAATAGCCACGGACAGGGGCCGTCGACGGAGAACATGGAAATTGGTGGTGGGGATGACGAGGAACAGTCGCCGCCCACACAATTCGAGCTGCTCATGTGCAGTGGAGATAGCGCCAACTGTATCGTCCACAGCGAGCAGCATCCTCAGCGAAAGGTCTGGTCGTATATCTACCAGGCGAAAGATATTGATGCATTGTTGAGATCCCTGAACCCACTTGGCTGGCGGGAGTCTGAACTGCTCGATGAGCTCACCCAGATGCGTGCTCTAATCGAACAGCATGTGAAGAACTGCCCGCTAGACATGCTCAACCTGGACAGTGACAAGAAACGCAGCAAGTTTATCGCTGCGATGCAGTCGGAGACACAGCGAAAATACGGTCAGGCTAATTTTGGGCTGCCCGAGGGCACAGAGCTTAACGAGGTATTGCGTCTACATCTCGTGGATTGTATTCTGCAATTGGAGACGGACATTTACACCGGGGACCTGGGTAAACTAAAAGTCAAGGATATGGAGAGGTGGCGTCAGCAATTGCTGCAGGATAATTTTGATGCGCAAAGTAAGCTACAGTGGGGACCTGGTCAAATCTATGGCGATGCGGGGGAGGTCGACTCGGACAATGAATCGCACGAAGATTACGATGATCACGATGATGAGAATAAGGATGTCTATAGTCAATATACAAAGAAGAGATATGGCAAGTTCACTGATCCGGGACAATGCATTCTCGAAAGCAAGGACTCCTCGACATCCTCTACAGAAACCCAGATGCATCAAACTCAGGTACGAAATCTGGCCAGTGCCCTGCTGCAAGTGGAACAGGCAATCGGGCGTCGTTTTCTAAAGGAGCCATTCGGCATCACCAAGAAGCGCCAAGATGCTAAGCTGGATCAGCAAAAGTTCATTTGCGAGTTCAAGTTGTATCAGTGGGAAATATCTCTTATGGAGAGCACCAGCTATGCACAGATATTTTTACATCTAAGCATTCTGCACGATTCCATACTGTGGAACCAATCCACAAACAAGTCGCAGTGCAAGGTGTGCCGGCGCCGCACAGATCCAGAGAAAATGCTGCTCTGTGACCAGTGCAACGGTGGCACTCACATGTTCTGCATGAAGCCAAAGATGCGCACAGTGCCGGAAGGCAACTGGTATTGTCACACTTGTGTCAAGAATCTGGGCTTGACGAATGCCACAGATGACAAACAGCAGGAGCAAAATAAACGCGCTGCCAAAAAGAAACGCAAATTCATTGTGGATGAGGTGGATGAGGATGTCGATGAAGGTGTTGCTGATAATGATGAAAACGATGGCAACGAGGACGATGACGACGAGAATTTTGAAGAAGCTGAGCTCAGCGACGATCATGAAAGCGTATCGTCTGCGACATCTGTCAAGGCCAAAGGAAAGACGACGACTCTACGCTCCAGTGAACGGCGCAGTAGCAGGCGACTAAAATCCAAGGAAATCGAAGATGTAATCGACGAAGATGATGATGAGGCCGACGATGATTCGTCAGTGGCAGCAGATGACAATGAAACAGAGGATGAAAACGAAGAACAAGAAACGTATGTTCTAGCATAGACAAGCTATTGTGAACCTATTAAATTAATCTTTTTCTATCTATATATCCTTAGCGAGGAAGAGATGGTGTGTCAGATCTGTTTCTACGACGGCTGCGAAGTTTGTTGCTCCCGCTGCTCCGAGTGGTATCATCTGGAGTGTGTCAAGCTGAAGCGGCAGCCTCGCACGGATTTCGTATGCAAAAAGTGCAAGGGGAATGATACATCGCGTACTCGACGCCGTCCCAGTCATGGTACTGTCTCCATTTATCCAACTTGTATATACGTATTATGTTTATAGTTGTTAACATATATATTCTTATCCATAGCTGATGGCGATGCCGACGATGATGAGGATCACGAGGAGCCACAAGCCAAACGTTCACGTTCCTCACGCAACTCGCTTAGAATTTCGCTAGACAAATCAGCTAACAATAACAACAATAATAACAACAACAACAACAACAACAATAATACCAGTACCAACAATAACAATCGTCGTTCGGGCCGACGCGCCAATGACAATCTGCCACTAAATAGCGCCGCCTTGTACGATCTGCTGGAGCAGACAATGAAGCATCAGGCGGCGTGGCCTTTCCTACGACCAGTGCTGCCCTCCGAAGTACCAGACTATCATAAGATAATTAAGGCGCCCATGGATCTGGCCAAAATTAAGTCCAAACTAAATATGGGCGAATATCAATTAAATGAGGAATTGCTTAACGATATTCAGTTGGTGTTCAAAAACTGCGATCGGTATAATGTTGAGGGCAATGAGATTTACAAGTGAGTAGCCCGCCCACTCTGTATATATAATCCATCATTATATTGATGTTTTCTTTTACTCTTTAGTGCTGGATGCAAATTGGAACGATTTGTTATAACTCGCTGCAAGGATCTCTTACTGCCGTTCAGGCCCAGTCACATGAATGCCGACGGCATATGCTGAACTGATTGTTAAGATCTGAAGGGGTCTAACGTGTAAATTAAATCATTAGATATAGGCTACAGAAAATGATCAAGCCAGCGTACATTATTAGACAGTATTGTTTAACTTACCATTAATCAGTTTAAGACTTAAAAGATAATCAGCCGCATTATAAAGCACACAGTCTACAGTCTGTAAGTGTCTTTGATGTTTCTTACTTACGTGATTTGCCTCTGTCTGCATTTCAGCATAATCGTTCGAATCGCAAAATATATACATAGCATTTAATTACTTTTTAGAATTTATTATTAATATTACGCATAAATTATTGTAGACAAACACACAGAGTTCACAGATTTTAGCATTCAATAAAATGAAAACCGGATACTTGCAAACTTTTTAAATTGTTCTTTTTCTCAGCTGGTTATTATATGTTTTAAATGAATAGTCTCTTACAATAAACACACACACACATATGTATTCATGAATATACGTTTAATGCGTTTCCAAATCTTTGATTAATAAGTATCATCTATTATGAAACATTTACAGATATACGATTATACAGATATTGTATATTTCATGTTGATTTTTTGATATTTGTTAGATCAGTTGGCATTTATAGCAAATTTCAATTTCATTTTTGCCCATACATTTATATTAAGTTCCTTTTAGACATTCATAATATATTTTCAATCACATTTAACACTCAAATTTCATTTGCAAGTTTTCAGGAAAAAAAAAAACAGTTTTCGTTATTTTATAAGTTTTTTGCTCTTACATCTAATGAATACATGAAAAATTATACTCAGAATGTTGTCAAAGTTTCATTACTTTTCATTGTTGCATTTGTTTTGTTTCAGAGATCAACAAATTAAAAGAATTCAACTTTCCAAAGTTCTTTTCTTTTTTTTTAAATTATTATTAAATTTGGTTTGTACTAAAAAAAAAAATAAAAATAAATCAAAACTTCTTCAAACAAATATTTGATGATTTAATCAAAAGAATAATAAAACAAATTTGTAAATTGTTCACATTAATTTGATACAACCAAAGTGCAACAGTTTGAATGTATGAATGAAATGAGCTTAGGATTATTTACTTATTAGAAATATTCGGTGCATGGCTAATTCAATGCCAAATAAGATACGCTCTAAAACATTTAATAACACAATCGTAGCCATAGTGGGTGATTGGGTTCAGCCCAAATCAAAGTTCAAAGTTCAACTTACTACTTGTAGAGCTTAGAGATATAGTCCATTGTATTTGAAAAGTTTGTAGCAATCAATTGTTTTTCGATAAACATTCTTTTTCGGCTTATTAGCTTTAAGTAGTCTATGGAAACCTCTGAAAAGCTTCCTGGATGTGTTTAAATATTCGTCTGGTTTGAAGAGGAATTGGAGGATGTGGTTGTCTCTGGGTAGCATGTTGCAGTCATGAGGCCATTCCTCTTTTTGTTGCTAGTAGTCGCAGCCGGTGGACTATTGTTAGCCTCGTTGGGTTCCAGACCGAATTGAAGTGAATTTGAGGTGCTCGGAGCCTGCGACAATTGTGCTTCCATTGATGTGTTGGATGTGTCATCGCTGCTGCTGCTGCTGTCATTGTTGTCCTCGGCCACATTCTCTTGATTAGCCTCTGGCTCGTTATCATTATCATTATCATTATCATCGTCATTATCATCATCATCATCATCATCCTCGAGCCATTCTGTATCATACGACAAGGCGTTATCATTCTCCTGTCGACTACGCCGCGGACGTCTTACTTTGCGTCGTCGCTTGATGGCAGCGAATCTGAGCCGCATTAGCTTACGCTTTCGCTCCAGCTGCTCAAAATTGGCCTGCAGGGAGTCAACTGTGGAGAGAAACAAATTTATTTTAGTGACCGCAAGCACATATTTGGCCAAGTCATGCAAGAGAAGTGTACATAAATTGGAAGCTTGACTCCGTTTGGGCCAATAAAGAGCCCCGCCACTTGCCAATAATTGGGGGTTTCGCCCCGAGGGTGTGGCTAGGGCTCCACTGTTAGCCAGCGAGCACAGTCAGCTGTCAAATCACTGACAGTTGGCAAACAAATATGCCAGCCGAGGTGTCAACGAGTCATTGTTTGCCCACAAAGCTATTGTCATGTCATGTCTACAGGTCAATCGCAGCCACTAGCCAAACAATGGTCAGTTGCGTTCACAATGCCGTTGAACGCAGAGCTAATTATGTTTATGCTCGTGGCACCAGCGTCACTGGCCGTTGGCCAGGACCCTGGGAACGTGGACAACTATGCTAAAATCTTTGAGCCCGTGCTCAGCCAGCTGGACTGCACCCTAGAGCTGCACTTGCGTAGCGCGCGTGATGCGGACGACCACTTTGTGCAGTTCCTACTGACACAGCAAAGGAGTGCAATGAGAGTGCATGTGGGGCAGGATGTGGTTGTAGCTACACTTTCAGATGAGGTACTCCATCATTTCTATGTGTTTGAGCATGTGCAGCAAATGCAACAGCAGCTCAAACTGTTCATCAACCCAGGCGGCTTCTACATACTGGCCATTGAGGGCTTTGCAGGAGAGGAGCAAAAGAGTTTGCAGATATTTATGGAGGCAATCTGGCGGCGACTTGGTCACAATCGAATCTACTACGTGCAGTTGGCAAGCCAGCGCCAGCGAGTTCTGCTCTACAATCCGTTTCTGCAAAGAGTGGTTCGCGCTGAGGATGGACACAGTTTTGAGCGCATTTACTCGAATCTCTATGGCTATCCCTTGCGTGCATACATCTTCGATTCAGTGTACTCTGCGCTCTTCGGAGATGGTGACACCGAACAAGTCACACGTGTCACTGGACCAGATGCCATCGCGGCCGACATTGTTGCCAAACATCTGAACTTTACGCTGAACTATGCGTGGCCAGATGACGAGTTCTTTGGGTGAGTAGCTAAGTGTGCACGATTGACTTTTGTAATCCTGCAATTGAGATGCCTCTATCCAGTGGTCGACAGCCCAACGGTTCATATACTGGCGGCGTGGGCCGTGCACATCGCTATGAGCTGGACGTCATCTTTGCTGGTTTCTTCATAAAGGATTATCTGACGACGCGCATCCAGTTCAGCGCCGCTGTCTACATGGATGACCTGTGCCTCTATGTACAGAAGGCACAGCGCATTCCGCAGTCGATTATGCCCCTCTTTGCCGTACGTGTGGATGTCTGGCTATGCTTTTTTCTCGTCGGCTTCGCTTGCACCTTCATCTGGTGCTGTTTGCGTGCCTTGAATCTGAGCCTGGGCATCGAGTGCCTCTCCGACCAGAGGGACAACATGGCAGCTGAGCATTACATTTGCATTGCCTGGCGCATCTTAATTGATACCTGGATTGTGTGGGTGCGGGTAAATGTGGGTCAGTTTCCGCCCTATAATTCGGAACGTATTTTCTTGGCCTCGCTGTGCCTAGTGAGCGTCATTTTTGGAGCACTGCTAGAGTCCAGTCTTGCTACAGCATACATACGACCCCTCTACTATCGGGATCCCAATACGTTGGCTGAAGTAGACGACTTAAATTTGCCCATTTACATAAAGCATCCGGCGTTCAGGGACGATCTGTTTTATGGCCATGATTCGCCGGTCTATCAACGACTGAACACAAAGATGAAGCTGGTAGGAGAAGGTGAAGATCGTTTGATCAGTATGGCCTCTAAAATTGGCGGATTTGCCGGTGTGACACGCGCCGCCAGCCTCGAGTTAACCGACAGACGCTACATTATGACTCACAAGGTGCACAAGATACCCGAATGCCCTAAGACCTATCACATTGGCTATGTGCTGCCGAAGCCATCGCCCTACATGCAGGGCATCAATAGTGTGCTGCTGCAAATTTTGGCTGGAGGACTCTTGGAGCATTGGATAAGTGAGATGAAGGAGCGCGCCAAATGGAGCATACACCGATATCCGGAATACTTGGCCGAGCTGGGTGTGGAAAATTGGAAAGTATTGACCCTAACAGACGTACAATTGGCCTTCTATGCCTTGACGATCGGCTGCATTCTCGCTGCATTAGTCTGGTGTTTCGAGTTCCTCTATAAATAAAGAATCAAGTTTTGATTTACTCACCCATTCGAAGCTCTGGTGGCTTGCGGGGACTACGGCTAGTTGCCTGAGATAGGGACTCACGACGCAGGCGATCCCGAGAAGCCGCCTCTGCCGATGTGGTGGGTAACTCGTCATCACCGAACAATCGATGCGTTTCCTCCAGCCATTCACTGATGCGAGCCTGAGTGGCTACTTGCCGTTGCTCGCCCAGCAGCCGAGCTAGCAGCTGCTCCACATTCCGATGTTGACCCCCGGTGCCCTTGACCGCCAGCTGCAACAGTGCTCGCCGTTTCTTTGCTATCAAATAGAAGATGCGATTCGGATGTGTCTGCCAGCTGAGCTCGCTGACATTGGGTGTGTCCACATCGCTCTGCTCCTCCGTCTGTGTGCTGCTCCCACTATGTTCCGAAGACGAGCCCGAAGGGCTGTCGCTACCGTTGACAGTCTGGTGGCCCATGGGGTTCGCATTGTTGCCACTGCTGGTCCAGGTCTCAAGCTCACGTTGCACCAACGCATCAAAAAATGCCAGCATCACCTGATCCTCCTCCATATTGCGCATGCTAAAGTCTTGAGACACATGATCCGTGGCGTTCCGATGAAGCGCGCGCGTACAATAGGGCGTTTCCGATGGCTCCATCAATGACCCCTCCCAGCCCTGCTGTGCGAATGGACTCCAAAACTATATGAGAACGAAAAGTTTATATTTCTCCCGTATACAAAACTTCACAGATTCTCCTCTCACCTTGATAATCTTTTCCACACCCGACGAGGCAATCAGGCAGCGTTGGCGATTATAACGCACCTGGTTAACTATAGATCGATGACCGGTCAGGATAACAGGTGATGTATCAATCCACTGATTCTTCTTCTCCACTAGATGAACAAAGGGTTAAAAGGGATCCTTACTCAATCGTCCATATACGAAACTTACAGTTGATTCCGTCCAATCGCCACATGAACATATTAAAATTATCCGATCCGGAAACCACCAGCTCGTCTTGGGGGCCCGCAAAGGTGCAGCTCTTCATGGTGCAGGAATTGAAGTATTCATCGTGGTAAAACGAACACAACGGCTCGGATGTGCTGGGATTGTACAGTATAGGCGGCAAGCGACGATGCAGAGTGAGCAACAGACTGCCATTGCAGTTAAAGCGCACGCTCATGCAGCTGGGAGATTCAGTTATGTAGTTATACTGGCGAAATGGCCTTGAGGAGTAAAGAAGCAGCATTATACACTCAGTGTCAGGGCCAGAGCCAAGTCAACTCACTGTGTATTGTTACGTATATCCCAGAGCTGGGCGCCTCGTCTGGCATTCGCTGTGGCTATATAGTTACCATTCAGTGGATGAAACTCCACCGCGTTAAATGGTGTCCGAAAATTGGCAACGATAAATGGTTCAGTTTTGCCCACACGCATATCATAGACAAAGATCTCGCCGTGCTCGGTGGCCACGCTAAAGAGATTGGTGCTGGTGCGGTCAACGCTGAGGCCATAGACGGGTCCGTCATGGGAAAAGTAATTAAGGTTCTTGCCGCTACGTTGATGTGGAGCCAAAGAGTTGGGGTTAGTGATTGGGGACTGAGCTGGAAATTATATCAAAGCCACTTACGTGTACAGGTCGTGCTGTATGACCAGGTCATCATTGCCGCCCGAAAAGACGTATTTGCTGAGCGTGTCGAAGGCTAGACAAAATATGTTGCTGGCGTGCTCTCCATACATGGTGTCCGGCATGTCCTCGCTGCCATTCCCAAGGATCTGGTCAACATTCCAGAGCAGCACGCGCTTATCGTCGCCACCTGCCCGACGACAAGATGGTAATTAGCAGCTCCTTGGTGACGAAGCAACAAGTAGCAACTCACCCGAGACCAGGTATTCCCCACCAGGACTAAACTCCAGAGCATTGACGCAGCCATAGTGGGCAACCAGATTGCGTTGGTATAGATTCTCAGCGGCATGCAGGCGCTGTCTGAAGATGCCTGCTTCCAGATTATTTCGCAGATGATCCAGCTCGCGAAATCTCAGCGTATGGTCCAGATTCAGGCTGGCAGCCGACCCCTGTCGCATATAGCTCATGCTGCAATTGTTAATCAGATTTTTTCACTTAATGTCGTTTAGGTACTGCTCCTCCAAGCCCCCAGGCCCCGCTGCGCTCGCAATGCACTTTTACACCCTGTCGTTCTGGTATCAACTCTTCGGGTTTACATTCGCTGTCGTTGCAACAGTGTTGTATACATTTTGTCGACGGCGACGTCGCTGCTGGCGTCGTCGTCGCCTTTAGATTTTCAGCGTTGGCGTTGAAAGTTTTTCAGCGAAATATGCAAACTCGAATTGAAATCTTCACGCACGACAATTGCAACTGTAATTCAAGTCGTTGTGCTTTATTTGTTTGTTTGTCTTCTGATTGCCTAGAATTTTCTTTCTTTTTTTTTACTTCTCAAGTCAAATGGCGTTTCGATTGACTTTTTCAACGCTCAACTCCCGCAACGATTCTCTCACGACGACTGCGACTGCGACTCTCGACTGGTTTAATCATCGGAATATGCTTTAATCAAAATGAAAACAGAAAACATACGAGAGCCCTCAAAACAGCTGTTTCCCGGATACTAGAGATGGGCGCGTGCCAAGCACACGCACGAAGAGCAACTGTTAACAAGTTTCAAATTAACGAAATTTGCTTGCGTTCCTAAATTTAGTTTATTTCATTATAACATGCTTATTCTTTTATAAATTGGTTGAATTGTCATGAAATTAGTTTCATTCAGAATACAAATAAGTTTAACAGACTTGCAAGTAAGATTATGTTACTCTGTTTTCAAACAATTTATAAACTTTGCAATGTTCTATTCATAATTATTTACAAAATCACGCAAAAGTTTGCTTTTTGCTATATTTTAAAATATAAATCTTGGTTGCTGTGATTTTTCAACAGTTGACAATTTTAAGGAATTCCCGTAGATTCTTATTGAATAGAATGTAAATTATCAGTAATTAAAATTTATAATTTTTTCGAATGAAATTCCTTGTATTAAAAGCAGAGAAACAAACACTAAATGGAAAACAACGAAATTAATAATGAACTAATTGGTATGAAGTTATAGAAATATGTAAAATATATATATATATGTAAATATATTAAACTTTATCTCGATCTTAAAAGCTTTACCGGTTGACATTGATATAGAGCACACGCAGCATATATGCATTTACCTGCGATGTCTGCGGGAACGCCTTAAGCAAACTGTACAGCAGCACACTGACCTAATTCAGACGTCGGTAAATTTGGTCAAGGAGATGAGTGATGTGTCCACAGCGTTCGGATTGACGCAGTCAGAGCAGCCGCCTACTAAAATCAAGCGCCTTATCATGGAGTTCGAGAGCCTGAATACGGCAGACAACGACCTGACCTCAATCGAGGCGGTGGAGCTGCGTGACCTACTTGCGGATTTCCGTCGTCTACACGAGAGCCAATTGCTGCGCGACAGCCTGATGTGTTACAAGCGTGCCAAGGAGTCATTTGAAAAGGTCGAGTCCATGCTGAACCAGGTAGCTGTAGCTTCCGCCAGCGACTCGAGCCAAGCATCGCCTGAGGGCAGCCAAGTGGTAGTGGGCAGTAACAGTCGCAGTCTTCGAGAGAAGATACAGGCCTTCAACAAGGCCTCGGTGATTGGAGAGGATATGCTTCAGAATTTCACCCACTGCTTTAGCAACTGTAGCAGCTCGAATGTCACGTCTGTGGACGAAATCAAAGAAAGTTCCATTGCATCACATTCCCTCTCGAATTCCGGCTATGACGGCTATGACGGTGACCTGGACAGTGAAATGGATCAAACCACTGATGAACAGGATAATAAACTCGAGTGATACATTCAAAGGTATTGTCTAAATTTGTAATTGCATATGCGTACATGAATATCAAAAACTTAGTGGTAAATGTTTCAAATCTGCTAATCTTGTGACAAGGCTCCCGTTAAAAATAAAAATCTTTCTCTATATATATATCTATGTAGGTAATCTTATTTACAATAAAAATCATCTAGATGAGGTCATCAGCAATCCGCTGGAGCGGCCTGAAAGAAGCGCGTGTAGTTGATGGCGAAGAATATAGAGATGGCGCCAATGGCCGAGCCCAGTTGGGTAATGGCGCCCACCCAAACCAATGATTGGCCGCCCTGGGCACGCATTACAGTGGTAATGCCCAGCTTGGTGTAGCTGACCACTCCGATTAACAACGTCCATGCGGCTACCTGCAGATGAAAGAGAAATGGGCTATCAATGAGGAGATTCGATTACATTTAGATGCTGCAAACATACCACCAGAACACTGCCAATGGTTTCATCGTAGAGCGGTGGGTAGGGACTAAGTACCGCGGTGGTAAATACATAGCTGGTAAGTAGCGCTGCCAGTGCCGAGAGCACGTAGATGATGCGCAGAGATGTGACATACAGGAACATGGCCAAAAAGCAGGCCACCGGATTGGCAATAGCACTCAGCGTTTCGGACAGGTGATAGGCGCGTGTGCCATACGGCGCACTCGAATACGATTTGATGCTGGGGAACATGCCATTGCTGAACAGAGAAATGGTGCCTATGAGCAACAACAAGCCAACATACTGGCAAGGGCCAAGCTTCTGTACCTCCGGCTGATTATCGTCCTGGCCATACTCATATTTGTTGCCCTTGCTAACAGTGACCTGGGCATATTCGCGCCTCGCCAGTGGCAGATGATTAAGCAACGTGTAGCCAATGTAACTGAGCACCATCAAGCCAAATAATATCAAAAAGAATATCTTAGTGTCAAACATGGGCGGTTCTGTTACTTTCTGATAGATCTCCTCGCCCGTCTCGGTCTCATTGACCAGGACGCAGCTACCACTGTCGCCAATGCCCTGCACCAGAGCCGTAACACTGGGCAGCAGACCGCTGAGGCCCTCGCCAATGAAATAGGTGATTATGTATTGCTCCTTGAAGCGTCCCATGTAGGGCATAAAGAGCACTGAGCTGGTGCACGCGTTGAGCGCCGTAAAGATGGTCAGGATGAAGAGTGCCACGCTGTGATCGTTGCCTGCCAGCTTCGCCGTTCGGTTATAGAAGAAGGCAGTGAAAAGGCAGGAGAGTGTGCCGATCATCAGGACTGCATGTATGGTCCAACCATCATTGAGTTTCCTTGGCGAGCACTTCTGATACACCGTGTACAGGAGCGGTCCGAGATTGCCTATCTGGACCATGACGCTCAGATAGGATGGCAGACTCCAGCCCTCGGGCGCCTCACTAACCAGCAGCGGCAGCTGTATAAAGGTGCCATTAACGCCCAGCCAGGTGCCGATGCCAAAGCATATGGCCAGCAAATCGACAATCAAATTGCGATTCTTAAAGACGCCTCCGCTTTTATGCTCCATCTTCGTGCTAATGAAGCGCCAGTTGAAGAACGCGCTTAGCTCACTGGGCTCGTCTATGGCGCATCTGTGAATAGTGTGTAAATTATGAAGATAAGACGCGGTTACAACATTCTGCTTGGAATTTGATCCAACTATACGTAAATGGGGCCAGCGAGTCGCTGGGGAATTACACAATGGGAAAGGGTATAGACTGATAAGCCAAACGTCTGAAGGAGTTAACAAATGGAGTATATTTGCAATTATGTGTATGTGATTCGATGACTGCTAAGAGAGTCAAAAGAACTCATTCAGAAGATTCACAAACTGGGCTAATACCGTTTTTATACCCTGAGCCCTGAGCATTGAAAATGGGAAATCAGGGTATAATGGTTATGTTAAAGCTGTCAAATGTATGTAACAGGCAGAAGGGGGCGTGGCAGACCCCATAAAGTATACATATATATTCTTGATCAGGGTGATGAACTGAATCGATTTAGCCCTGTCCGTCTGTCTGTCTGTGTGTCTGTCTGTCCGTCTGTCCGACTGTCCGTCTGTCCGTATGTATGAACGCGTCGATCTCAGAACATATAAGAACTAGAAACTTGAGTTTGTTTTTAAAAAATCGATAACTTTTCCCGTTTTATTGTTATCGATTAAAAACCCTATCGAAATCAAGTTATTAAATTATATCTCGTCATCTTTCGAGCTAGAGTCTCCAAATTTTGTATTTAGATTAATTTATATTTTATACAATTTCGGTTTTTGTTATTTTTTGGATACCGGCAAATAAATACAGAACTGAGTATATTTAAAAACGCAAATCGGACAAAGTTCATGGGATCTCCTAGTCTTCCCATTTGTTACTCATGTAAAATATTTCAGATCAAGTGTATTTCAGCTTCGTTGTGGCTTCTATTTACACTTTCACATGCTTGTTAAGCTTGAAGATAGTGAAAACTTATGGCTTTGTGGCTGGTTGGCTAAAGTTTACGTGTATATAAAATACATACATATATACATATTTATATACTTTCTTATAAGACTGACGCGGCATTTTTATATAGATATACTTTAATATAAATATATATCAAAGCAGGTAAACCCAAACTAGATTGTTGACCTCTGTTGAAATATTACAAGCTAATTTCGTAATAATTCTAAAAGGGATTTTTGTAGATATATACAATATATATATGTATATGAATATGCTTCATTAATGATAAACTGATTTTATTACAGTTTGCTAGCAATATATTTATTCGGAAACCGTCAGATCGTATCAGATCTAATCAATGAAATTAGGAACGTGTTCGTCTCCAGCTTTCAAACTGAAGTGGATGAGTTCCCACTTGGTTTCCTTCACGTATTTCAAATTCGCTGATAACAACTGATTTGTTTTATGGACACAACGTCACGCTGGGTATAAACAAAACTTAGACGAGATGACTGAGAAAGTCAATTTATCTCTGTATATATACATATGTATGTTTGTATATAAAGAGTTTTGAAAAGAGCTCAGCTCGCAATACATTTGTATATGTATATACATTTGTATATATATGTATGTCTATTGAAACAGGTTTTCATTACATGAAATATATAAAATTAAAAAGGCAATGCTCTTACCTGCCAAAATCGTGGCGTTCCGCTCCGGCGTGGTTTGGCGTTGAGAGCACCGCGTAGACTGCTCCGGAATGGGCGACATTGTTAGTTCCAGTCATAGCGCTGGGTAAAAATACTCAAGAATTATAGCTGGCTTCGCTTATTAATTTACGATCAATATGCTGATGTTGAGATTAGATTGTGCTGTGTATGCGACATCAGATGCATTAGATTGGACACTGGCACGGCTGTAGCAACAGTATAGATTCGTCAGTATCAGAACGATATTGGACAGCTTTAATTGCCAGTCAATTCGAAGTGTGGTTTAATTGGCGCGCGCTCAAATACATTCGTGTATGAGAGTATAAGTGGTTGGCAGTCCAGAGAATATTCTTCGCCCGTATCCAATTTCTATTGGGTATATTGTTGTTGTGATTATTTTGCTGATTCCTTGGAATTTCTGTGATTGTTGCTGGGAATTGGAGACGCTGCAGTGCATTCGAAGTTGGACCGTTATGCAACTCTTCAGGCGACGAAATGAATCAAATTAGCCAATATTACGGATAATTGCTGCTTCGGCAGGGCGCGTGTGGGCTGAAAGAGCTCCGTTGGCCATTAGAATTTAAATTTTCATGTGCCCACCATAAATAAAGAGTTTGAAATCTGACAAAAGTGACAAAAAACAGCTGATCAAAATTAACCGTTGTTGAAGCAGCTAGAATGTAGCGCATTCTGCACGACCGCAGTTCGATACTCAAGTGAATCAACAGCAATGTGACGTCACAATTTTTAAATGTATATGCAGTACTGCAACGCGTGTCAAGTTATTTGTAATACGTGGCACATAATTCCTGTATTAATAAAAATTAATAAATACAAATAAATCTGATTTATACAAATGAATCTTTCCCTACGGAACACATGGAATTTCCAAGTTGTGACGTCACAGAGAGCTACGTTGACAATGTTACTTGTGCATGGTAACACACCGCACCGCACATGTGAGAGCGGCGCAGACAGAGAGCGCATGTGTTACAGAGAATGAGAGCGAAAGAAATAAAAAGAAAACAGAAGTTTTTTTTTAGTTTACGCAGTGTCTTTTTATTGCCCAAATGGACTCGCAATCAATAGCAGTCGATAGCCCCGGAACCCATTTAATGAAATGTTTATAAGCGAAACGATTGATAAGTTAATGAAAATTGCAATGATAGCTTGCAGCTAAGTCACTTGAAATGCATTACTGCTGGCGCATTATGTGATTCTCATATAAATTAAATTACAGCTCGGTGCGCGCACAGCTGCTGATACCATTTTTTGCTTTCGCGGCAGCGGCTATTGGTGCACATGGGGCAGCGCATTAAGAACTTGGGATTGACTGACAGTTCAGACTTTAGGTGATCAGCCACGATGCTGCTCAGTGCATTTATAAAGAGCGGGTGATCATTGGGCGCAGCAGCGCGACGTATTTCCTCAACGCCCACCTCTTTGGCCAGCTCGTCACAGTATTCAATGTCCAGCTCGTGCAGCGTTTCTATGTGCTCGTTAACAAAGGCAATAGGCACAAGTATGAAGTTCTTTAGGCCCTGTTTGACATAACCCTGCAATTGAGTTGGTAATTAGAGCCTGCCACGGAAGTACAAATGCAGCTTGCGGCTTACCTTGATGGCATCGTCCGTCGCTGGAGCCAGCCAGGGCAACGGTCCCACCTTGGACTGCCAGGCCAAGCTGTAGGGATTACTTTGACCTAACTCCTGCATTACCATGTGAACGCTAGCACCAATTTCCGAGGGATACGGGTCACCTCTATTCACTGCCTTAAGCGGCAGCGAGTGCGCCGTAAAGAGTATTACCACATCATTGCGCTTGGTCTCCACAAACTTGGCCAGCTCCTCGCGAATGCGCTGAGCAAAGGTCTTGATGAGCAACGGATGTGTGCCCCAGCGGTCGATAATGCTCCACTTAATGTTGGCGGGCAGCGTGCTGCGAATTGGAAACTCGGTTAACAGCCTAACTTTCACATGATCCATAACCATTTACTTGTTTCGATAGTGGGTGAAGATTGAGTTGAAGCTCGAGCCGGATGTGGCGCAACTGTATTGCGGATACTGTGAGAAGAGCACCACACGTTCCGGCTTGTCACTACAAATAAAAAAAATATATATATAAATACAGGTGTTTGATATTTGCTGCCCCAACTGACCTTTCTATTTGCGCAAGCGTGTCCTCCGTCAAGGGATTAACATAGCGAAAGCCGACGTAATGCTTGTGCGGTGCCGTAGATGGAGATAATTTATCCAGCTCCTCGCACATCAACTGGCCCTGTAGTTCCGTCCACTTCAATATTGGCGATCCACCTCCGATTTCTTTGTACTTCTTTTGCACCTCAGGCGTGCGACGCTGCGCAATCCATGGACCCAGCCGGCTCTGTACTGGCAGCTGTATCATATCGCGGTCCGTCATGATCCGCAGCAGATAGTCGTGAACCTGGTCCGTGTGCTGTGGCCCGCCCATGTTCAGCATGAGGATCGCAGTTTTTGCCTTCTGGCTGCTGAAACGAACGTTGCTCGTGGCGAAATGGGCTGCATTGCCTGTAATTGGAATAGTAAATGGCATGTTATGGAGAGGCCATTGAAAGTACTTACTTGCCAACTTGCATAGATTCCTGTTATGCAAAAACATTGTGTGCAACTGATTCAGGCGAGCTGCAACTTGAACTATTTTCGGCAAGGTTTTTTTTTGTTTTTGTGAAAAATGTATAAAAGATTCAACACCAATTATTTCAAATTGCAACTTTCCTTTCCTCTCCTTTTATTTACCTTCAAATTTTAATTTCTACAATGAGTTTGCAATAAGAAACTATTTTGATTAATATTGCAGTCCGTCCAGTTGGAAATTTCATTTAACAGTGGCCACAACAATAACATATACTAAAAGTTTATTAACAGCTAGAACTTACTAAATACTATCTGGGGTAATTCTATAAAGTTAGTATTTTTATGTGAAAGATAAGTTCTTCACATTGCAGCAGAGCTGCCAGATGTATGGAATGCTTAACCGGTTGCCATTAATGCTTGAATGCTCTTTGATAAACAGCTGACTTGGTCGATAACAATTTGAAACACATGATTCCCAACTTCATCCCCATTTTGAGTTTTATTTGAAAGTTGTTGCTGTTGCTGCTAAGCAATAAATCGAATAATGTTAATTAACAGTTTTCTGTTGTAGTTCTGTTAGAATTAGTTATCTGTAGACATTGAGCAGCTGTTTAAATTCAAATTCAAAATCAGTTTCCTTATATGTAATAATATAAAAATAGAATATTTATCATCTAGTCTGAAACAAAACAAGGTACAAAATAATAAATAGCAAGTGATATTTCTGAGAGTTCCAAACATTCACTTTACGATTTTAAAATACAGGCACACTGCCAATAACAGTTTAGCAGAATGTTAAGAATTTAGATACTAAACACATAACATAAAATAAACTGTGCTAGCAAATTGTAACGAACGACAATCAGGGACTCAGTTCGCTCGTTCAGTTTAGTGAGTCATTGCCGCTCATCAATCAATCAATCAATCATTCAAATTGTTGAAATCTAAGCAAATAGAAAAAATAATAAAATAAAAACAAACAACAAAATATATAAAAAATACAGAAAAACTAACGCGTGTGAAGTGGTGCAAATAGCTTTATTAAAAACAACAACCACAAGTGCCCTAAACAAAAAGCCGTCAGCCGCCCCCAAGTGAAACGAAAAAAGCCACACGAACTAAGCGTGAGGGACTTTGGACGGTTACGACTCTGATGGTGGTGGATTACCCGTGGGGTGGGTGGCTAGTGTTATCGTCTCTGCTCGCTCTCGCCCACAAATAGCCAGCAGCGGCAACTTGCTCCAAATTTGTAGACCATGCGCAATAGCGAACGACTCGCCGAAACGCTCACTGGTTCGCTCATTGCCCAAACAGGATATTTTATTATACTGAAATTCAAACCCGCACACACAACACTCACATACATACATACATATATAGGTATATATGTATATGCGTGCTGAGCTGCGCTCTTTTAACGTACGAGTACCGCAGGAAATTCGCATATTCAGGCCAAAAGCATTGCGCTCGTAGTAAAACGCGGCTCATAAGCAAAAGCTCCGCACTGCCATTCGGACGCATTCCGTTGCCTGCTCCCACTTACACATTATCACGCGCTCACACATAGAAAAAGAAATACACACACACACACACACACACACACACACACACACTCGCACACACGCGTAACTGTTCCTACATGCATTTACACATACACGCGCAAAAATCAATTGGACGCCGTTAAATAAACCAAAAAATCGGTAAACTAAAGGAATTTTTGGGGCAGAAAGACGTTAAATAGCGTCGCTTTTGAGGCCCTGGCTGCAAAATAATGTTCAAATTGACTGTGAAATGTGCAAAAGCGAAAAAAGCTCACAAGTTACGCAAAAAATGCAGCAGCATCGCAGCCGCAGCAGCAACGAGCAAAATGTGAAACGGAAACGAGCGAACGAACAATGTTAAAAGTGCAGAGGATCGAAGGATGCATCCGAGTGCCACTGACCACCGAACCAGCAATTTGTCATTAACGCCTACGCAAACATCAGCAACTGCCACAGCATCATCAACTGCAACTGCAACTGCAACTGCAACAGCAACAGCAACAGCAATTGCATTTGCATACGCATTTGCAACATAGCCGCAAAAGCCTAACCAACTGCACCTGCATCTAACGCTGTTCCCCGCCGGCAAACCCCAGAAGCTGTCCTTGTTGTTGTTGTTGTTGCTGCTGCTGCTTGTGATCTCAGTTTTCATAACTAAACGCTAAATCTCGTACGGCTTACGGAACGGCGAACAGCATCCAGGCATCCAGGCATTCAGGCATCCAAGCATCCAGGCATCCGGTCATCCAAACATCCAGGTAGCATACATCAGTCGAGGCAACACTGTTGAGGTGAGATGACCGACCAGTCGAGATAAGACTCGATCGTCTTATAGTATATGTATTATTACATATTTTATATAAACTTATATTATGCATAAAGTTAAAGATATTAAATTGCGGGTTGCTTGGAATTAGACTCTTGATGATGGAGAATATATCTCTGTATTCTGTTTCAATCTGATAATTCAATACATTATAATGATATAGCAGATATGATATGATACAACAGATTACAAATGTATCTAATGATATTAGTATACTACGTACATACATATATATATTTTTTTTTTTTTTTTTGTTATGGCAATCATTTATTGTATGTGGGTTTCATTTTTCTACGAAAAACTTTAAAACCTCTTTTTGGCAAAACATTGACAAATATTCAGTGTGTGTGTGGAATTGATACAAAATATGTGAGAGTAACTGGTGTGGAAACACTAAACTCTTAAACTTAGATGGCATTAAGTTTTTGCTTATTCAAACTACTCTTCAGGCACTTACATATTTGTATCTTTAGAGACAAACTTCTATTATAACTACTATTTCAATAGTACCTTAATCGAACTGAACCACGAAATAAAAAAACACTCCATCCACGATATTAACAATCAAGAGAACATTTTTAATTCTCTAGTGCTTTGCACCCAGCCTCATTTGTAGAGGCAGCCAACGCCACCCAACTAGTTCCCTAGCAGCACATTGAAAAAGTTGAGAGCTTTGCTCCAATTTTACAAGAAAAGCGGAAAAATCATTTGAACAAAACAGGCAAAATTCTGAAAAAAACGAAAAATTTTAACACGCCCACAGCATTAAATACAAAGTTATGATTTCAAATGTTATACAACATTTGCAACATTTTCAACTCGAATCAAAATATTTTCATTGTAATCGGTCATTGAAAAGTTTTTGTCTACTCTCGAGTTGAGGGGAAACAAAGCTTGAATTTATACAAATATACAAGAGAATTAAAACAGCTCGAATCATTAAAGGTTCTCAAAATTCCATTGTTCGAAGATACATAAGATTGTCAGATTACTATATATGTCACTTTAAGTAGCATTATAAACTTTTCTTTTTAGAGAAGGGCAAAGGAACAAGGGCAAATATGCAAAGAAAATGAACATTGAAGTCGTAGTTGCTCCAAACAAGAGAGATATGACCTTAGGTATGGCATATAAAATTTGTATGAAATATTTAAGAGAATTAAAACAGCTCGAATCATTAGAGGTTCTCAAAATTCCATTGTTAGAAGAGACAGATCAATATATCTGAGTTCAAGTAGCATTAAAAACTCTTCTTGCCCTTCTAAGTATGCAATGAAAATGAACGTGGAATTCGCTGTTGCGTCCAGCACTATCTTTAATCTCTGTATCTATGCCATCTATCTATATAGCTTTTCAGAAATTTCTACAAATTTAAAATTGTTTCGAAAATTGCATTTCATACCAGCCGCAGACATGCAATCTCTATCAATTTCCATATTTTCTTTTTGGTCTAACCACTAGCCTCTCATTATTTTAGCTTTACAGTATTGTTTAGCCAGACATGTCAGCCTCATGGGATGCATTTGCAGCAACAGACGCTGTATTAGTGAACAAATTGGTTTGACCATTGGCCATGCTCCATTAGCAACTGTCTGCTACCAATTAGGCCGGTTGCTGTGGTTTCCAGTGTTTTTTTTTTTGTTCATACACCTGCAGAGGCCAACTTCAAGGTGATAACTCCCACAGGTCTGTTGCGAGTCTAGACTCGGTGCCTGTAACCATGATGCATGTGTGTTGGGTGTGCCAGTGTTGTCCCTTGCTGACTGGGCGGGCGGTTGTTTGTCCATCCGCTTTTAGGCTGGTGCCACATGCAACCTAATGTCTGTCTCCCATGGCCAGCAGATGACTGCCTTTGTAAATGTACGCGCTAAAAGCAATGCCAATATTGTGCAAAGGTTGGGCACAGCCATCAATATATGGAAGTATACTCTACAGAGCACCCACAATGAGTTGCATACGATAGGCATGAGTGCGGGTACATGGTACTGATCTGATAGACAAAGCACATAAAGTTAATCTACTTCTCTTAAGCATCAACAATTTCAATTGTTCAATTATTTCTCTATTATTTCGTGCAGTTAGCAAATGTTTTTGTAGTTGTTTATTTCCGTAGTGCAACTGGCTTCCATCTGCGAACTAGTTGGGAAATGCGATACATAATTCTATATATATTGTTAAAGTTTTACAACGACTTAAATTGCCTTCGTATGTTTTTCGTCATTTATCGGAAGAGGCAAAAACCATTCACTTATCACTGTTTTATTCCTCTCTAAATAGAGAAACAGAGCTCAATGTCTAAGAGCTTTTAATATTTGGTCAGAGCAAATATTGCTATTGATTCGTTGCTGTATTTTATTATATGATAAATGCTTTGCTATTTTTGCTACGGTCCACGTGGGCGGGGCTTTATCAAACAGTTATGGGCCCACACACTTACACCCACTCAGCCACATTTGAAAGTAACTTGGACTGTGCGAAAGCGAAAACACAGTTGGCGAAATTTATGATGTCATTTGGCATGCGTGTACAAAAATGTGAATGTCTGTCTACTAAAGGAGTTGTTGTAATAAATGTTTCTATTGTGGCTGTTGTTGTCGTTGTTGTAAATGTTGTAGGTTCCATCAACACCCGAAGACATTTTTCTTGGCTGATTGCTGCATTTTGTCGCCATGTTGTTGTTGCTTTGACACAAAGTATCGTGTAGCTCCATTTGCATGTCACTGCCGCTGCTATTATTCACACACACACACACGCACACACACATGTACATGCAGATCTACGCACACAAGAGCAGGCAGTCAGTGCTTGTCTAGAAATTATGAACAACAATGTTGCATACCAACGGGCGCAGCTGAAAGTCATTGAATGGTGCTTGGCTGGCATTGTTGCAACGGATGCTGCTCAGCAGTCAGTTGTCATAGCGCAGCTGGACTCATAGCCACACACACACACATAGACAGATATACCTTAGGTATAGCGCACGAGCAGCATATTTAAATGTCCTCTGCACTATTGCAACATTTTTCATTGCAAACTACACACGGGGAATGGGAAAATAGAGGATTAAGGACATACTCTCTGTACAAACTGTTTTATGGCAACAAAATCTCAGTTGGAGTCGTAGGGTAAGTGCCAGCCACAGCGCTCCATTGGCCCAGTTCGTACTACATGTCCGCCATGATGACGACGACGACGACGTTGGCAGACGACATCATTATGGTAGTGGCTTATTCTAACCATGGCAACTGAGCTGTTGGCAAAAACCCTTCTCTTAGCTGCAACTATTACCAGTACCACAACTACTACTTAATTAAAAATTCTTTGACGCTGCTTTGCCGTTGCCGTGGTCGTTTCTGCCTGGTGTTGGCATTGCGGTTGCAAGTCTTTTGACAAAATCATATGCAGAAACATAATCCGAACTTGCACTCTAATCGGCTAAGTTACTGCAGCTAATAGTGTATATTTGTATTTTTCTAGGGATTTGTAGCGTCAGTAATATAAGTCCGGAGAGTAAAATAATCGCAGCATACAGAATACATTTTTTAAATATAAACGGTTGCACAAGTTCTCAGCAAGGACGCGTCGCTGCAGCCTTGCTTCCTATGCAGCTAAACGTTGCCCTTGTGTTTCTTCTGGTCTCTGGATCTGTTGGCTCGACCAGGCAGCTGGAAATGCTTTTTAATTAAAAATTATATCAACATTCATTCCAGCTGTCGGGCGATGGCAACAGTTGGGGACGCTAGAAGAGCCTGTCGGTTGCTCTTGCTTGGATAATAGTTGTTATAGCAACATGAATATGAATCTTTTGTTATGTAGATGGAACACCATTTCAAGTGCCAAGAACAAGCACACACACACACACACACACAGACACAGACAGAAAGTAGGATAATAAATATATACATTTCACTTAGGTGCCATATCGATTGAAATTGTAATTAAAATAATCGAATCTCAATTTCACAACAAAAGCAGGCAACTGGAAAAGTTAATTGTGGGTGGATTTGATGAGAAACCTAAAATAATCAAGAATTCGGTTCAATAAACATTGACGAAGGATAAAATAAAATTATTTCTTGCATTTGTGTTCAGTTTCTATTGTTATAAATATGACTTACAACATTGTTTTTAGTGTTTGTGTTTGTTTATGGCTTAAAGTGTATTTAAATTAATCTAATGCTTGTGCTATTTATATCTAGAACTCATTGAAAATGGCTAGGAAGGTCAAAAGTGATGCTGTTCTTTTCGTTACTACACTATATCTGAGTGGGGGATACTTAGAGCAGTTCGATGGACCAGATGAGTAAGCTACAGTATTCTCATCTGCTTTCAGTTGAGTGAGCTACAGTGATATATGCTGCACTCAGATGTTAGAGTTACAACACTTTATGCTAAACTGATAGTCTTAAATTTGGTATATCAATAGTAAAAACAGATTATGAAAATCTTATCTTATCTTAACTTGTTTAACTTGTTGTTGATTTTGATCAAAGACAGCTGATTTCCATGTATATAGTAGCTTAATTTAAATTTAAGAAGCAACATAAATTGATTCAATCATTCCCGCAGTGTGAATTGACTTGAGATGGGAAAAGACACCTGCTGCGTTAATATGCATGCTTCCGTTTATTTATGTGCATATATGAAAGATCAACTATTATCCGGCTCACGCTAATGGATTAAGTTTATTTTGAAGAGCTTATCCTAATTAAATGTACTTAAGCTCTGCCGAAACACTTCCGTGCAGCACGGTAGAAGTTATTCGAGCATGACTAAGTTGGTTAGTGCGTTGCAATTAGAATTTATTCGCTTTTACCCTGTTATTAGGATTAAAAATAGATTTCTTATCGTAAATTGAGAGTGCAACAGTTGCAGGCAGCATGGCTGCCCGTGGCACAATTTGATTACAATACTCTGAGAGCTGTGCAAACAACGTATTATCGGAGCTGTGAAATCAGACAGCTACTCGATATGTGAGTGGGCTCTGGGCTGTGAGGTAAGGGCTGTCTTGTTGCTTGTATTGGGTGCCTGGGAGATGGCAAGTTGTGGATCTGCCGTTTGTAGAACTGTCCAAAACTGCTTCAATGGATGTCAGGCGAATGCATATGACACATGTCGGAGCAGCCACAACTCAAAAGTAAAGTGTTTCAAAGTGCTGTTGCCTGTCAGCTGGTGCCTGCCAGCAGAGATGGCAGAGCTTCATTAAGTTTAATACAGTCTCGCAAAGGCATGCAAATTGCGTTTTGCTTGCTGACAATTAGGTGACAGTAAATACTTTCTGATGAGTTTGGCATTGTCAGGCGCAACTCTCATTTGTTTTCACAGTCTGAGACCGTCTCTTGCTGATGAGTTGTCTGCGTGGCTCAGTTAGTGGATGCGGGCTCGCATCCAAGGCTTGTACGGATGTACTCTTAGCCTAAGGTTATCATAGTTTGATAGTTTGAAACTTCGCACACATTTTCTATATTAATAATTATAGCAAATTTAATAATAACAACTTACACATATCTCTCTATCTCTGTCTGTCTCTTTCTTTACAGCATACTATACGAGCAACGAATGAATCGAACTTGCATTTTTATATAGACTAAGCTAATGAATTTTCGTAAAATTAAGTCGATAACACGATCACGCCCCTGGACATTTTTCTCGAGACTTCAGCCAGGGCCACAAATGCCCCAACTGTAGCAGCAGAAGAAAGACTTTCCCCATAAGGATCCCCACTCATAAATGCAGTGGAAGAAGAAGTTTACTCGATTGAAAGCAGCTACTGGAAATTCGCGTGTGCGAAGAATGCTTTGTTGTGGACGTAGAAAGGTGAGTTCAACTTTAACATTTCAATTAGCACAATTCTCCATTAATGGGTTCCATATTCTGATCAGTTTGTCTATATATTTATACATTGTTTTAAGTAACAATTGGGTAAAGCCAGATCTTTGAGTGGCATAGTAATCTAAAGTAGGAGCAATTCCGTGGTTTTATTGGCAATTTGTGTTAAGCTCAACTTTATTTTATTATTTAAGGAAACAAATGTGAATAATTTTATACCATTGAAGACATAACGACTGTTCCTATAGAAGTTATATATTATAGCTGTACGATTTAGCTTAGTGAGGCTCGTACTTGCCGTTTCTGGTTAGGTAAATACCTTATGGAAAACAAAAATTTTTTATATAAAATGATTTGTATACAGATTCCAGATAATAACTCTATGATTAGAACAAAAATGAAGAAGGAATGTTATATCTGTTTATTCATTTCTATGATCTAGTGGCTTGACATATACATAGGAGTTAGATATAGATGAATCTAAGCAAATGTGCCTTAACAAGCTACAAGTAATATATAACACTACTTAGCAAACCACTTCTTAATGGATGATTTTCCTGGTGAAAAGTCAAAATAATGTTTATCAAGCCAAGCTTTGGCTTCAATAATATTTTCTTCGTCAAAAAGCAATGCTTTATGAACACACGAAATTCTATTTTATCCATTTCCTTCAAGCGAACAAAAGTTGCTTTACTCAAAGTGCTTATCCCACAAACTAATAGTCCGCCAGCAGTAAAATTTAAAAACTAAAAATCATCCTACTTTTCAGTCAAACTGCTCTATATGTGGATGCATACATGCAGTGAAATTCTCTGAGGTTGTTGTTTAATTTCTTTATGTAATACACTTACTATCGTATGTATTTGTGGCAGCAAATCAATTTATTTTAAAATAAACTTCGTCATTGTCAATTGAATATTGAATGTTTCACTTGACTTCCAATGCCGCTTGAGTGCAAAATCTGATTTACATACTTTGGGGTCGCTACTGGTGGGGTGGGGCGTGTTCGTACGCAACTTAATTATATATGTATTACTATATACACGTGTAAAACGTATCGTGTGTCAGTATAATGTGCGGTGTGCCATGTTTAAACTTAATTAAAGTTGCGTCGATTTTAAATGATATTTTTGGTTTGCTTAACTTAATTGTAGCAAGCCATGTAACTGAACTTCAATCGATATGCTTAATTGAAGGGGTAATCATGAAAATAATTGATGAACCTGTTCAGTGAAACTAAATCTGATCAAATTACGCCAAGAGCCAAGCATTACTTGGCAACTGTAATGCAAAGTGCATCGAGGGCATCCATCTTAGGACAGCAAGCTGTATCCAACCGACTTCTAATTAAAGCACTTAAAAGAGCTTTTTGCTAATGCTTCCAGGCGCCATCTCACGTCACAACGTGTACTGGATGCATCGTAGCATGAAAGCAGGTAGAGGACTCGACGATTTGTTGTCAGTTCCTCAAGTGAATTTGTCAACTATGAGCAGTTGAGGAGCTGCAGTTCAAGGTATTAACAAAGCTATGGCAAGCAGTGGGTGGCAGCTTGCCTTTAAGCTATGCCAACTAAAACCAAGCGGCAGAAATCGTTTCTACTTAAGCCAGGCAGCTGGTGAAAAACCAACAAAAGTTTCAGTCACAAAGTCAAAGGCGTAGCGTCCTGGGTCCTGCAATTTCCTCAAGATGCAGCTACGAACACATTTAGACCGCAGCCCACACACGCCGCCCTGAAGCACAATCACAATCGATTATTTTAAGAGGGTACATTAACTTGGCTATAGAGTTTGCAATACTTAAAACAATAACTTGAATTCCATATTATCGTCAATAGAGATATGTTTATATATATGATTGGATCTGAAAGATTCTTCATGAACTTATACAGATCTGCAAATGATGATAGAGTTAAGAGTAGAAATGAAGCATCATAATTATAAATCTAAAAATATCCAATCATGACATGCAATTGAGAGTGAATTGGAATTTTAAAAGTTAAGTTCAGCTGACTGTTGCTCTCTTGTTGCAGAGTATACAATATTCGTTGTTTCGCACAAAACTTGTTATTGTTCAAATTTTCATTTATGCCACGAATAAACTTTGACTTGGTGCAGCCGTCAAAAACTTTAACAAATAAATTAATTTAGTCGCTGAGCAGAGGCGCTGCTGCGCATGGGAGCAGTTGGTCTTTGCCAGCACGCGGCTGGCTCTGTGCTGGCTTTGGTCGATAGTTGGGATGATCGTCCTGCGGGAGTCTAGCGGATAAATAATTGAATTTACGCTTGCGGCATATTTAGCTGTGCCTGCATTTGTTTTAAATTGCATTTTCTTGGCTGCTCCTTTTGCAGTAGCAACGCGCTTGTTGCTCTTTGCTGCTGCTGGTGGTGCTGCTGTGCTGTGCTGTGCTGTGCCACAATTTATTTTTATTATTTGTTCTTTTCTTTGATAAGTTTCACGTCAGGGCTGTGCGAATTGATTTGTTAAACAATTTTTAATTGAAATGCAACAGCAGCACACACAGGCAATATGTCGAAGTTTGATAGCATCAACCGCCTGCTGGGTGCGGCTTGCTGCCTGTGGCATGCCACTTGTAAACAGTTAAAGTTACTCAAGTGAAATGCGCAGGCATTTCTATTGGCATACGTGGTTGGATTTGCTGCATGCCATGATGACGGGTGTTGAGTGGCAGCCAACAGGCAAATGAAGGCTGCGCAACATGGCAGCATATTGTATTACAATAGCCGAGAGCAGGGATTGGGCAGCATGTGCCTGCAACTGACACCATTTGGCAAGCCGTTGCTGCTGCTGTGCCAGCATCCAATGGAGGTTTCAAAAAATTCAAGTTGCATTGGGGTTTTTTTTTGTGGTGTGGGTGATGAATTTATTGAATTGCATTACGTAACGTTCGGGCTGCAGTCAATTATTTTGATATATTCGCATACCAGAGCGAACAATGTGGAGTATACGTGATGCGAACATAGCCAAGTATTTCATACATTTAATTAAAAACAATGATAGCAACTGACAAACAGATAAAAAGTCGTAATGCATTTTTATCTGCTGTCTTTCAACTGTCGGAGTTTCATTCAAAATGAAGTTATGAAGTGCCAGCGAGCGGTCTGATCCGTGCAATTAGTTGACAAATTGCTGCGTGCTTTATGTTAGCTGATGAAAAAGAATTTCTGGATGGCACGCTCCATAGTCGCTATAGACAATTATCAACTTGCCGCTTGGCTGGTTGCTTAAGTCTTGGCGGCTTGGGCCGCGTTTCAAGATGGCGTAGAATGCGGCATTCTGTCTATCTGACTATAAGTTTTCTGTGTGTTTCTCGAGTGCCATTCACAAATAAATGGCGGACATTTAGGCAAGAGTAGCGGCAATGCCAGCGACAGCAGCTCCTTTTGATTCTTAGAGCTCTGCCAACAGCAGTTGGTGCATTTGGGGTGCATTCGAGCAGTTCACTGGATAGACACATACAAACACAGCGAGAAAGATAGAGAGAGAGAGAGAGAGAGAGAGAGAGAGAGAGAGAGAGAGGCAATGAGAGCGAAATGGAGATGGAGAGCGGAGACTTGCAGCATGTTTGCTTCAATGCAGATAAGAATATTGCTTCAGTTGGTGCTGCTGCAAACATACAGAAACACACACACACACGCACACATACACACACACACACACACACACACACACACACACACACACACACACACACACATACACAAATTCACATTCAGCGCCAAAAACAAACACTGGGAAACTTTTTAGTTGTTGGAGCTGCTCCAATTTCTGTTCTTATTTTGATTTTTTTAGGCTACTTCCGATTTGACTCGACAGGGGAATACAAGAAAACGCATTGAAACTAAATTTTACAAAAAACAGCTAAAGAATCATTTAAAAAACTAGTATCTTTGAAAAGAAGAAATGAATCAAGACATTTTATATTTAAAATAAAAAGTTGAAAAAATAGAAATAACGCTGGAGTTGGGTAATTAAATATACAGTCGAGTCCCGATAATTCGAAATGGCAAGGGGATTAGTTTTTTTTCGATTTACACAGAAATTCAAATTATCGAGATTTCTATCATATATGTAGATATCCCCATCAAGGGGATAGAATTTGTTTCGATTTATCGCGATTATCGATTTAGCGGGGTACAAATTATCGAGACTCGACTGTATTTGATTATATATACGCATTTTGGATACGTAGAAACTTTGAATTTAAAGTATTTCAGATTTACCAGATCAAAATATAGGGCAAAGCATTTTTTTTTAGTGTTAAACCTGGTCTACAGATTGACCGAAATCCAAGCAGTTTTAAAACTAGCCAAGTTTTGTAGCTGGATCACTGTTAACTTTTGTGGAAGATGAACGAGTATTATGCAGTCGGGCGCAGCCTACGTTTTTGTCAATGTCCACTAACAAGCTGTCCCCTTTCATTATGTTTTAGGTATTCTGTTACACTGTGAAACCAAATGCAAGCGCACAAGGAAAACCAAATTAGTGGCCACATTGCTGTTGCAGTTACTCTTGTTTCTATCATTGGCTTCATTTACTTCTGTTCTTGTTGTCTAATAATTCGAAAAACTATTAATTAGCAACACGGGTGCAGTAAGATTTTTAATTGGTGCGAACGTAGCGCAAAAGTTTTGCTCGCCTTTTGCAGGTGCTGCAGCTGGCACGCTAGGAAAACGTAATATGGGTGCATTGAAACGGAAAACTCGATGATAGGAAAACAAGTTAAAGTCACTGATTATGACTGTGAAAAGGGGGAAACTGTAACATAGAAGAAGCATAGAAAGTTGGCAAGCTGTTTCAACCAGGACAATGGCACGGTTGCTAGCGCAAATTAGGATTTGGATTGTGCTAGCAATCTGCTTACCTATCAAACAATCCATCAATCAAACCAATATTCAATTAACCAATCACTAAAATGTGCTCAACAGATTGCAGACATCCTTCTAAGTTAATATTAATTAATTCCTATTAGTGAGTTTACGAGTTTCTCTTTTCTCATCATCATTTTATTCACATTTTCTTTTATTTCCTTGCTCACTACAGTTTCAACTAAATTTTAACTTATTTTCATATTGCTCTTTTCTCATGATGATCCTTTAGCTATGTGTTTGCTACAATACTTGGCTAAAAGCTATATCTTTAGACTCTTCAACACCTCCACAAGCTTTATCCACATCTTGCTGGCAAATAATGTGTCTATCTCAAATATGTTCAGCTCAATTTCATATTTTTTATGCACAGCAAACAAAAAGTTCTTTTATTTAGTTATTTATAGCATCTACTTTATACCTGAACCAATGTAGTCATGGGATATATTAATTTCATTCTTTTGGGTATACAATTTTGTACTTAAACTAATTTTCTAATTTACTTCAAGTATTTCAAGTCAAGTATTTCTATGTTCAGATTCAGCTAGCTTGGAGCAAGAGTCCGCATGTGTATTTTATACAATTCTTTAAAAAATTAAAAAAATTAATTTAACATCATTAAAAATACGAATTGTTTATTATTCCGTGTAAATAATGATTTGACAATAGTTCAAGATCTGTAAAATAAGATATAAAATTGCTGTAGCTCATACATACATTCAATCAAGTGAATATTACAATATATTTGAAGAACACAAATATTTGATGAGAATTTTTTGCTGGCATTTCTGACTCGGCCTCAATATAGTGGCAGGTACAGGTATTTGGTAGTCGTACACATTTCTGCTCGCATGGTATACTGTTTGTTGTGCACGTAAAATATTTGCCTGTCATTGCACACAACATGTCGCATTTTTTTTTTTTTTTTTTTTGCAAAGAACGTGTTTATAATTTCCGGCCAGCAGTCAGATGCCCGTCAGTTGAGTGCCCCTATAGCATCTAGTGGTAGCTGCTTGCGACATTTCGCTTATTGATTGGCAAACTTATATTTGCATAGCATACCGAAGGACATCGCAGCAGGGCAGTTGTGCTGTTTCTTGAAATTCCGGAACGTTTCTGAAATGAATGACAAGAATGTTGCAACAATGGAATGTCCATTGGAAGCTTAGCGCCCGACCGACTGTTGACATTGCGTATGGCATATTCTGTTTAGTTAAAAATATAATCATCAACTGATGCTGCATACATAGGGCGGCAGCACGTTCTACATATAGTGTTTGTATTGGGAACAGTCGAGTGCAAAGGTAAACAGACACAGTTACAAATTCATATACATACATACTCAAAGCAAATGCAATGCCAAAACAAAATTAACCTCACAACCTACTGCAGCATCCATCTTTCGGCTTGTGCATGTAGGTGTCTTTGCTGGTGTGCGTGTGTGTCTTGACTGTACTAAAAGCGGCTTACACCACTCACAGGTAAACTGGCTTGCCACCCACATACAGCTCCAAGTGTTTTATGCAGCCCCAAAAACGCCCACACACGATTGTTGTGTGGATAGGTCGTGGCTTTCATTCTGTGGCCCGCTTCTAGTAATATGTATATCTATGTGAGTGTGTGTGCGGGGGTGGGGCGGACTGGGCAGCCTTGCCGTGACTGCTACCTTAGCATTTTGCCATACCAACCCCCTAACAGTCCATGAGCGTGGTTAAAAGCTGTTTGCTTTACTGAGGATTTTCGCAACGTTTTGGGCTCTCGTGACGCTCGCAGCGCACGAAAGTGTGCTTCAACATTTTTTAACTTTAACGTATTTTGCATTTGCTGTGAATTTGAGTATTTGTATGTGTGTGTGTGTGTGTGGGTGTGTGTGTGTGGGTGTGGGTGTATGCGGTCTCCGCTTTTTGCCGACATTTGCGCTTTTGCTCAGTGCGTAGTTGTATGCTTCGGCTTTTGCTCTCGCCATATCTCTGCTTCGCTCTCTGCAGCGGCGAGCTTTTGTAGTAGAGAAAAATGAAGCGTTTTTGGTTTTTGCGGAATGGTCTAAAAGTTTAGAGTGGCCAGACTTGGGTAAAAGTTTTATTTAGCTACACTTGCATCCGATCATTTATTTATTTTTTATATATTTTTTTTTCGGTTTGTTGGCCAACAACAACAATTTATTACTGAACGAGCTTTTGTCTCAACTCTATTGAGCATGCATTGTGGTTGGAGAAACTTTGGCATTTGCATTCATGAAGGCAACTTGAAATGGCTTTGAAAATGCCATCAGCCTAAAAGGGCATGCAAACTATTAATTAGTGCCGAACGCCTCAAGCCTGGCAAGTGAACTCACACACACTCACACACACACATGCACTCAGACGCACACACCTCAAAGACAGTAAATTGTGCCAAGGTTCATTGTACGCAGGCATTGTCACTTACATTTCAAATGCAAGTGATATCTCTGCGCAGGTGGAAGAAAAGGGTCTGAAAGGAAGAGGAGGAGGAAGTAGAGGGGTGGTAGGTTTTGGCCTAGCTTTGAGCGTTTATTGCGGCTGCCTTTTTACGCCAGCCGCAATTAATTGCCAAGGTGAATGCTTGTGGCATTAATTGTCAATGAAAGCACTTAAAAGCTAATTTAGCAAACTAGGCCCATATTTGAACTTTAAGCAGCTTATACCGAAAACGGAACAACAACAGCAACAACAACTACAAATTGAATGCATAATTCAGGCGAGCCTAAAGCCACACATAAAACTAGCCCTCGCTGCTTATTTGATTCCCGGCCAACTATAAAAGCTCAACCACACCAGCAGGAATATTTGCCGCCCATTTGCGTGGCAACACGAAATTGTCATCAAATCTGAATGGGCATTTGTGGGTTTCTCTTTTTTCGTTATTTTCTCTTTATTTTTATTTTTCTTTTTTTCTTTTTAACCCTATCAGACTATCAAAGCATTTGCAGTGCACATCGATGCTGATGATGACAGCGCTTTCCGGGGGATTTCGATTTTGAAATTTCGATTCAGTTACATGAAGCGCCGACTGCTGCGAGCTGCGAACTCAATTTGTTTCGCTTGACAAATGCCCAGTGACAAAAAAAAAAAAAATAGAAAAGAAGAAGAATGTTTCCTCTCCGGAAGTTTGTTATTAGCCGCGCACGTCCGGCGCTGCGGATAAGTTTGATGCCGACTGCGCCATGCGGCGTGTGTGTTACGGTTTGCGTACTGCGCCGCTTATCCGCGCAGGCGTCTACGAGTACGTTGCGTATACGTAACGCAACATTTACTGCCTTTTAGATTTAGTTTAGAAATGTGCTGTGACTCTGGCTTTGCCGTTTGCGTTTGTCAGCGGTTTTGTTGTTGCACACAAAACGACGTCCGCCTTGCGCCTTGAAAACCATTTCAAATGCATTCATTTTGCATGAGCACGCCTGACAGTTGATTGCCTGTCAGCGCGCGGGTACTGTGGCAGCAGCGGCATTCGCCAAACTGACCCACATAAATGCCCTGTCGATTAAACCGTGACTACAACCAACTCGTGAGTATGCGTCGTTGTGTGTGTGTTTGTGTCTGCGTGTGTGTGTGTGTGTGTGTGTGTGTGTGTGTTATGGTTTTGTGAATGATGTAGTCTTTGCTTTGGGCGTAACATGCACCCACGCACACACCTACATTCACATACCTATATATGTGCACACACCTACACATGTCATTCATGTCAGGCAAAGTTTACGTTTCAGCCATGATTTCCATTTGCTATACCAGCATGATTTGAACTCCCTTGCTGGTTGGTTGGCTGGCTGACTGGCTGGCTCTTGGCCACTCTCTATCAATTGTAATGCGTTTTTAATGGCAAAGCTTTATCTGTTTATGTCATCGAGGATAGGTTATTAAAATTATTCATAACTCCCTTTGGAGTGGCGCGCTCCCTTTAACCTGTTTGCTCTGTGCTAATGTTATTCCCTTTAACTTTGCTCTTTGATTCCCTTCATTTTGTTGATTTGAATTGTTTGATAAAAACTGAGAAGAAGCAGAACAACGGTACGCTTTGTCTAGGCCCAAAAATTGTTGAGTGTTTTTATTGTCGCTGTCTGTCGTCTGTTATTGTTATTGTCGTTGTTGTACCCAAATCATTCATAATGTTTGTCTGTCATGCCACAAGCTGGCTATTTTTGAGCTAGGTTATCCCTAGCCACACACACACACACATACGCATGATTATCATTTCCTTACATACTGTGATTGGCATTTCTCTGGGCTCTAATGTGTAACTACCAACGGCTACCATGCCTAATGCGAATTGTTGATACCGATGTCAGTTTATTTAAGTGGCGAAAATAATTGCCAGGACTTGTGCGTAGGTATGCTTGACTGCTTGTTTAGGTATTAATACTTGAGTGTGCGATTTGAGTGGGGATCAGGTGTAACAGTTTAATTATAAAGCTGCTTAACGAAAGTAAGGAACAAGTGAAGGAGACATAAACATACAATTACATATGTATATGGCTAACAAGCTCAAGATAAAATGTCCCATTATCTAGTTAATTAAAAATTTCACAGAAAAAGAAGATATTTATCGAAATTCTAAGTGGTTGATAAGGTATAAAGACAGATTTAATTTCAGAGATATTTTGATTGTTCGCTTTATGAATCTTTATATCAGTTATTTACGTAAATATATTTTATTTTTATTTTTAATGATTACAAAAATTATTTTGAATTAATTAATTTTATATAAATTACTGATTGATAGCAACCAACCACACTATCGCTCATACGCGATGTAAATGTTCAATGAATTAAGCTAAGACTTTTCGAATTGTGTTCAGTATTCATCGCTTTGCTATCTCTGGAGTGCTCTGCGAGATTTAACAAGTTCAAGTCCGTTGCCACAGAAATTACATCTGGCAACGCTGTCAGTTTACACTGCGTCTCTCCGTTTGTCAAAGAGGGGGGCTAGCTCATCGTCGTCGTCGGCGCATCAAACACAATTCCCAAAATCCCGACTGCCAGTTTTTTCTTATTAAATACACACGCACACATACACAGGACGCCACACTCCCAAATACTCATACATAAACAGTGATAGGCACGTCGGCCTGTCGAACTTTTGTTGGAAAAAAGCTTTCGCTCCTGTGCTCCCTTTTTGACAAGAAGAAAAAAAATGTATTTAACACTGCAGGAGAGCCGTCTGCTCAGGCATGCGTATGTTTGTAAGTGTGTGTGTGTGTGTTAGTTACAGAGTGTGTCTGTATGTGTGTCTATTACTGCGTTTGCTCCACTTTCGAGTAAAGTTCGGGAGTTCGAAACTTCGGCTGCCTTCGTCGACAGCCACTCGCTCGGCTTCTGTTCGACGTTTATATAGCTAACAATTTCAATACGCAAAGTTCAGTTGAGCGCGTCGGACGTTGTCGTGTTTCGCTCTCGTCCTCGTACACGTCGCAGGCAACATCGTGCGTGGCGCCTTTGTGTGTGTGTGTTTGTACTAGTGTGTCTGTGTGACAGTGAGTGTGTGTGTGTGTGCGTAGTAGTATTTCCGCCGCAACTATATATATATATATATATATATATATATATATATATACATATATATATATGTGTGTACATATTGTAAATACCTGCAGAGCGGCTGACGTAGTGGCCTGGCGTATAGTAAAAGTCATTAAAAAAAAACTTACTCAATAGGATTTCACGCACAGCCATAGTCCATAGGAGTAGGGGCAACTGAAGCAGCAGCACCAGCACCAGCACCAGCGCCACCACCAACACAACCAGAAACCAAATCGCGCGCACTTCTCGGTACAGAAGTTGCACTCATTATCTTCGTGCCTCTAAAATTATTGCAGAAAAGCGCATGAAATTGCCAATAAAAGTTTAATGCTGCATTAAATTGGCTAGGCGGGCGCTCGATCAATATCCACTATATACTACATAATAGCAGAATGACAGTCAATTATATGTTTTAGGGAATACACACAAAAAAAAAAAAAAAAAAACTGACATACATATCTAGATATATACATATACAAAACTACGTATATTTTTAGAAGCTCCTTAAACAAACAGCAATATATAAAGCTAAAGAAACACGCGTATACACTGGGTAAGCCGACTCGCAATATATTTGGGCGCTTAGGTCCGCTTAACACGCGTGCTTACACAAATCTCATGAAATTTATAATAAAATAAACGCATTATACGCAGACAATTTACTGCTGGGCATCGTTGCGTTTACGCAGTGTCGTCTGCAAACGCCAACCGAAATGAGAAAACTCATCATCATTTTTGCATTTGGCATGGCGCACATGTTGACGGAGGCGATTCCAAAAGACATCGGTTTTCGGCAACCTCTCTCCCTTCCTTCTATTTTGGGACAGTCCTCCCAAATACAGAAAATTTCTATTGCTAAATGCGCGCGCTTACGCCTCCAGTGCCTACTCACGCACACACACACACACACACACACACACACACACACTGAGAAATACACATATACATACACACAAAGGCGCATGGCAAAGCAGACGCACACACTTAAGGTTCAACAGCCCGACGATTGCCAGCCAAGCAGTGTCGCCGTTAGGCCCCAAAGCAGCCATTATCTTCGACAACGTAACACCACAGCCCCTCGGACGCGTTAGGCAGCGTATATTGTGTATACGCCGCGTGGCCCATGGCTCTCGCAGCCTTTGAGCATCATCATCTTTTGTCTGCAAAAGTGGCAAAATGTAATTTTTGGCATTTTCAGCTACTGCCATGACAGTCTTAGCACGTCTGCCAAAAGCAGCAGCTAAAATGGAATAACCTTTCCATTGCCAACAAGCCCAACGCAACTGGCCCTCGCAGCAGCCACTCAAATTGTGAGTTTCGTTTGCTTAACTCTATTGGCGTGCGCTCGAATCAGCAAACAGTCTCTTGAGGGATGTAACAGAAGCTAACGACTTTATTTATGAATATATTCATTGTGAAGTGGTCATATATGTTTATGTTGTATTACATTTGCGTGGCTTATTGAACCAGCTTGATCAGTTTGACTTTCGAAGACTTTGAATTTGTTCATAGAAAAGTTCAATTTTTAGTAGTGAATGCAGCTTGAAATCAATCACAAACCTGTATAGCTCAAGAGTTATCAACTGTACTTATTCAGCTGAAATGTTAAATGAATACCAAACGCCCACTGACTTGATAACTTAGCTGGAAAATGGAAAATTTAAACTTGTGAGCAAAGCATCAACAGCATCGTAGCATCATTTACTTATAATCAAGAGCTGAAATGAAAGCATTATTGAAGAAGCTATAGTGTCTCATGTTATTTCAAAAGTTCTTGGCTCAACCCAATCTCTTTGAATCAAATTATAGAATGTTTAATAAAATCTAGCTAGCATAGTTAATTACCAAGTTACGCTCTAAATTGGCAACAAAATCTAATTAATTTGCCTTAGGGCAGCATATTTTTTAAGTTCTCGTGCAGCTGCGTTGCTCAAGTCAGTGTTTCTTCTTGCCACTTTGTAGTTCAACTTCCAGTTTAATTGCTTGGCAACATTTTCCTTCTTATTTTCTTTTTTATTTTCCGCATCCCTTCATAAATAATATGAAGGAGTTTAGCTAAGCTTCGTGGGCAATGTACTGAGCTATCGTGCGATTTTTTCGCTCACCATTTGAATTTAATACCTTTTGTATTAATGAAATTTTTGTACGCGTGAAAAGAAAATTATTTACGCGAAGTTTCAAATACCAACTCTGCACGTGGTAGGTGTTGTTTCAGTTGTTGGGGTTGAAAGCTCTTTGGCCAGCGTCGTATACTTAACGTAAATCACATGCCAGGGGCAGCCGCTGTGAGGTGTGTGTGTGTGTGTGTGTGTGAAGGGGCAAAGTTCATTTCAAGCGCTATTTAAATCAATTGTGTAGAAATTTTTAAAACGCTTGCCGCCCACCTGAAGGTGGCGGTTAAGCTGGAAGTGAAGCGTGAAAAGCAAACATAAATATCTCGCCTGGCAACAAAAGGCAGGCAAAAGGAAATCACAATACATTCATATACATGTACACGCATACTAACATAACAGACACTCGAAAATAGACACAGTTAACAAAACCTTGTATACTCATAAAATATAGTCGTCGTCGCAAGCGGATAAAACGAATAAACCAAACGAAATCAAATGAAACGAACTGAAGCCAAGCGAACCGAACCGAACCAAACCAAAGCGAAGCGAATTTCGAATTAAGCCATAAGACGTGTGTGGCAGCAACAAAAATATATCAAATTATAACTTAAGTACAAGTTACCACCGAGCAAAAGGAGCAACAACAACAACGAAACAAGAGAACAATAACTAAGGCTAGCCCAATAATAAAGAAAGCAAAGCGAAAATTGCACAGCACGAAATAGGAAAAGCAACAAAATAAATAAATTAACTGCGAAACAAACAAAAACGAATTCGACTACAGCGACGCCTCAAGCGAGGGAGGCAAAAACTATCTTTTAAATTAGAAACATAGCCGCGGGTGGTCAGTGCATGTGTGTGTGTGTGCGTAAGTGTGTATGAGTGTGTGGGTGTGTGGGTGTGTGAGTGTATATAAAAGTCCTGCTTCTTTCACGTTTTGACATTTGCGTGGGAACAGTTACGCTGGCTGCAGCAAAATTAATGTGTGAAAGGGCTACGACAGGATGTTTCCTGACCAGAAACAGCGGCCGCAAGGTGAGTTCTCCCCTGCAGACAATGCAAACATGTGTGTGTATAGGGTATAGATGTGTGTGTCTTCTGTGTGTGTATATTTGATTGGAACAACTTATTTATTAATAACACATTAACTAATGACGCCGCTGCGCAAGTCCCTAGCCATTAGGATTATTTGTTGAGTCATATGCCAAGAGCTTATGTGTAAGCCTTAATAATTTTTAAAATGCATTACAAAATAATGTATAAATGTGAACTATACCCTGTACAATGAATATTCAATGACTATATCTGACTATATCTATATCTATTATTATTTTTAATATAATTATTAATATTTACAGACGTTTTGTTATCATTGTTTTCACATACAAAGCTCATAAATTGTAAAAATTTCTAAGAATTTGCAATGCACCTATATACTCGTTTACAGAGTGAGAAGATTATATAGGCTTTAAGTAATATGAAATAAGATAACTAAAACTTGTATTTTACTTACTTTGACAAATTTAGAGATTCCCAATAGAGGAGTAGAATGTGAATACATGTGAATGACTTAAGACCTTTTCTTATGATCAATTCAAATTGTTTTCAAATTTCCATTTCCCTGAAATAAATTTGTATCTGTTCATGCAGCTGGTGTGAGCTGTATTTTCTCTGGCGGAAAGAGCATTAAACAGTCTGATTTATTAAATGAAAAGTTTCTGGATAATATCATATTGATGCAGAGTATGCTCTAGTCAAGCAGTTCATGGCTATAGCTAAGAATGTTTTGCTTTTTTTCGTGTATTTCGTTTGTCGCTATTTTGTGTTTGCAGTTGGTTGTTGCATAATAGTATGCAGTGTGATAAAGAAACTCCAAAATTTCTTAGATGCAGCACAATACAAAAGTTTGGACTGGCATGGCTTCGAGCATTCAAGCTCAAACACAGAGACTTATAGTAGGTATGAAACAATAAGCCGTAATGCTCTAAACACTTTTATTTGCTTTTGCTTCAGGGTAAAATGTGACTTTTCCAATGGATTTCGAGTGGCATAATTGAAATAAGTAAAGGTCTGTGCATGACAAACAAATGCCAGTCATTTCGTTTGCAAATAGAGCATCTAAGCCAATTATTATACAAATAAAAACATCTGATAACACAAGACAAAGTGAAATCCCCTCAACTGCAAGTTCGAGTACCTCGCAGCGCCATGACATTGCATAATATACGCACAGCCTTATAGACAGCCCGACCGAAGCGAACCCACCTTAACATCAAATAAACTTGCCAGCGAATTTCCATGCCATTTTTTATTCCTATTTAATATTTATTTATTTATATGTGTATGTGTGTGGATGAATAACTATGTGTATATGTGTGTGTGTGAGTTTTATGCAAATATTGTTTTTCCTGTGCGCACTTTGAGTTGCGACTATTTTCCACTTGTGACTCCATGGCCTGCCCTTGCCTCCGCCTCCACACCCACCTTCGCTTCCACCGTGTGCTGTTTTTCCGATGCTTGCGCTTTGACGCGAGGTCCTTGAACGATTTGCGTCCTTTGTAATTTTTTGTTACATCAACAATTTATGTGCTATTTATACGGATGAATGCATAAATACAATTTGTATAATATTATATAAATAAAAATGCATTTTTTATAGACAACGCGCCAAGCCAACCGAAAAAGATTTAAAAAACATATTTAAAATTTACCATAGCTTTGCATTAAAAAGCCAAAAACAAACTGAAGTTGCAGGTGGAGTGAAGGGAGCTTTTATTAGCTCCTGCAGCTTTGGCAACTTTGGCAGCTAGCTGAGAGCTCGAAGGTCCCGCCTGTCTGAAGCGCACTTCAAACATTGAAATAAAATTTCATTAAGCCTCTCAGCGAGGAACGCCTGCCCTGCACAATATTTGCGCAGATAATGGCTGAGCCGAAGTGCTTGTGGGCTCTGTTTGTTTTTCTGGGCGCTTCTCATTTGACACTCGCACGCCACACACACACACACACACACGCCCATTTACGCACGCCCCTTTGGCTCCATAATTAAATTTTACTTTGACAACTTGAGGCGGGAGTTGGGGCGTGGTTGCGTGGCAGTGGCATTTTAATGAATCCTCCAGGCTCGGATGCAGTATAATGCATCGGCTCTCAAGCGTTTGCACAAGTGTTAAGCAGGCGTAGTCAAGTCAATCAATCGGGTTGGTATCTCTTACGCTCACACAAAGAGTATGTTGACTGCTTCATCAGATAGGCGGCTCAATGAAAAAGTCTGTTTGTCAGTGAAGTCAAGCTGCTGCCCAGTAAGTGCATAGTACCGTCGTCACAAAGAATAACTATGATAGTGTATAAATTCCTGGCTCCGCTTGCATATTTTTCACATTTTTCACATTTTTCCTTTTCCTGCTGAATGGCATTTTGACGCTTAGCCCTGTCGCCGGTCGCACTTCATACTTGGAAATTTGCTAACACCCGGGTTGAAATTGATTTTGTGCTTAATTATTGTACATAGCAGCTCACTTAAATTTAATTCAGTTTATTGTCTTATCGCTTACCAGGCGGCGCACTTTAAATTTAATCAATAAATCAAGTATACGCCATGTATATCTTAGGGCAGTCTCAAACACACACAGAGCCAAACTGTGACGGGCGCATCTGTTCTTGCTGCTTTGTTTGCCTTAATTTGTGGTTACAGCAATTTGAGTCTACACAATAGTTTCAGTTACCAGGTCCTTAATTATCATTGTCCCTTGCGTGTGCTTGTACTGGAGCCCGCATATATGTACATATGCATGAAGACCGCCGCAACAGCTACTGACAAGTATTAATAACAAAGCATAATCTAGAGCTCTGCTGGCATTGCATTACCCATTTGATTGTCGTCGGTGCATTGTTGAAATGCCAAAGCAGATAACTTCAACAGTTGGAGAAGACTTGTCTTAAATTTGTCTTTTACCTTTAGCATATCTTCCAAGGTTTTGAAACTGACAGCGTTTAGACCGTGACTGAGTATTATGCAGTAGGTAGCGCTCGAGTGCAAGATTCTTACTTATTTTAATACTGAACAATTCTTTTTTTTTTACATATATAATGCAAAATTATATTAATTTTTATGTAATACATTTCTCAGAGATTAAACTTGTTCCTCTTCAACCGGTGTGCTGTATGAATTGAAATTTGGGGAAAACGTATGCAAAAAAATATATTCAGATTATCACATCTAGTCATATTTATTAATTAACATTGAGTGTTATTAATGATGTAATGTGCTTCGACAACATCCCTTGTGTATCACATCCCTGCTTTGACTTTTAATAACGTGTCATTAGACATTTTCCGATTGTATCAGCGCAAGGAGCATTAGAAAAATAACATGAGTTAGCATATATCGGGGGAATTCAGGCCCTGTCCTAATTGTATTAATTAAATGTGAATGAAAACAATATAATAAATGTTAAGCAATTACTCAATCCAGACAGTCCCTTCTGAGTAGTGACCCATACAGCAAAAACAAAAGAAACTCAAATGCTGTATAAGTCAAGATACACACACACACAGATTTGGGCAATCAATCAATGCGTCTCACAATCAATCAAGCAGGCAGACACAATAGACTTGGCAGCCTGACTGTTTTCGATATACGATGGCCAATGTAAAATCGAATGGATCAGATGCAGAAGTATGCTGCATAAAGTGCTCTAAGCTCGATTTGATTGTTTAGGCCAAGTCACAATTACGGTTAGTCAATAACGAAAAATAAGCGGCCCAAATGACACACGCCAAGGTGCTGGCTTGACTTCAATTCTGACTGGTGTTGCCTTTTACTATTAACAGTTTGTCCAAAAATATGAGCACACACACATACAGTGACTGCTAATGGCGTCTTGGCGGGCATAATTACAAATTGACTCAATTTCCGTTTGAAGTTTTTGATGGTTTTATTGATTTTGTGGAGTCACGCAACTTCCCTTGATGGGCAGCAACCCGAACGCCTCAAGTCCTTTGCTACGTAGTTGTAAAATGTGTTGCCTAATAATTATCAGAAATCATCAATATTTAACAGCTCTTATAGTGCTATAGGCCCGCACAAGAACACACAAGCACACACAAGCACACACACACACACACACACACACACACACACACACACACACACACACACACCGCATACACATCTATTTTCAATTAGGTCGTCGCACATGAAGCATAACACAAAGTCTTGCTGGACTAGGGAGGGATGAGGTCTGTCTGCAAGTAGCTGCTGCCGCTGACTAAGCACAATGACAACGTCATGAAGTTTAAGTGAGTTCTTAAAAGTCTAGCAAGGCTGACTCACATGACTAACATACATGTGTGGCTGGGCGCGTCTCCACAATTTGCATATCTTCGTGTAAGAGGGTGGGGAAAGACTGCTATGCGCTCCATTTACGCAGTGGCAGTGGCAACGACTTAGCCCTGTTGTTAGCCACTACTTAAACTTATTGGATTTGCCGGTTAACAAACTATATGCTTGCCACTCGTAATTAGCCGCACGATGCGCTGTAAGTAATTAATGTTTTGCCACAGACTCTGCAGCTATGCAACAGACAGTCAGCTAGCTCTCAGTGGTGCAGACCCGGCGAATAATTGAATGCAAAAGGGACACCTGACAGAGAGTTCAGCGTTAAAATTATTACACTGAACTTGACATATCCACATATCCAGGTTGGCAGATGCCACGACATGTGGCAGAGAGCCTGTGCATAAAAAAAGTCGCATACATTTCATGCCAAGAGCCTTCACACACACACAATCGTACAAGCATTTACACACATAGCTGAGGGAATCGCCTTAATTGGCTTGTTTTTTTATGTTTTATTTTTGGTTTGTTTTTGGCACTTCATGGATCCATTTTGTGCTGACCAAGCCCAAGGCACGCAATGCATTTACCCATACACAGAGCAAAATACAACAGAATCTACATAAATACATATTTAAGCGCAAGAAATATTTTTGGGGGCAAAAAACAAAAACAAAGTTAACGCCAATTGCACAGCGGCCTGGCCATTATTGAATACACTTGTTCAGCCCAGCGCAATGGGCTGTGTCACGCCCCCTTTTAGCTATTGTTGCCCGCACGCAATGGGGCGGGCACAGCAGCAACAAGAACTATAAGTGTGTTAATAATGCCCCAAGTATTGTGGAGTTGTAAATTATTTACGAGTGTAGTCATATTTGGTTATGCACTTGGAAAGGACGAACAGAAACGAGAAGGAGAAGGGACAGCGGGTGCTGCAGTAGATGGTAATGCTCGACTATGAGACACTCTGTGTCCCACATGTGTAGAAATTCATATTCCGTACAATTTCAATTATTATAGGGTGTAAAAATAGTAAATAAACAGCAAAAGAATGAAATAAAATTGTTGTAAACGGACTTTTATAGTTGAATGGCAGCGAGCAAAAACTTGAGAAATAAACAAAGTGCAAAATGCTTAAGGGCTCTGCGAATATGTATATATAATAATGCCTATTTGGCTAACAGAATGGGCAAGTGGAACTGGCGTTTGAGCACAAAACTTTGGCGACAGCTGCAAAACTTTGACAAAGTTGCACAACATCAACAAAGCAGCAACAATAGCAAAAGCAGAAGCAAACAGCAACAGCAATAACAACAACAATAATAATAATAATAAGAGAGAAGCTCTGGAGATGCACAGCTTAGGCAGAAACCCGAACGGGAAGCGAACCCAACATATGTCAAACTTTGGCAATTTCGAGCTTTTTTTTTTTGCTTTGCTGCTTTGCTGTGGGCGTACATGATTTTTGGCAAACCGCAGCGCAAGACTCAAGTGTACACTTGGCTGGCGCTGGCCCTGGCCCTGGCCCAGGCCCAGAGTGTGAAGCCGAGATTTGCCTTTAGGGCAGCCGGCCACAGTCAACGCTAAGTTGCTTGCCCATTAAAAACTTCGTTGTGTGCTGTGGATGGCAGCAGCAGCAGCAGCAGAAGCAACTTCATTTAAAGTGAATTTTTGTTTGCTATAACCAAACCGAGACCTCAATCTCAGCCCCAGCTCTGCATAGCCATTTCTCTGAAAAATCAAAGTTGTACATTGTTGCTGTTGCCATTGTTGTAGCTGGCGTGTGACATCATCAACGTCACGTGCCCGCCCGCCTGGGTACAGTTCACCGCGGTACAGTTGCCTCGAAGTTCTCTTTGCATGACGCCCAACGCCATCCGGTCATCGGGCACCAGCCCCTGGGCCCGACTGCACACGAGCTCTCTGTGACGTGGCAGTGACAGAAATTGCAGTTGGTAGAAATGGCAAAAAAAAACCCGACTATGTAACGAAATAATTATTGCACAGTTTGTGGGCCAAGTCTTGCGCAATTTGGCCAAAATGTCACCGATAAGAGTCGCGAGTTTGATTGAAGTCCATCAACGTCCGTCCCTGTTGTGCCGGGCAATTTAAGTCTTAACAGAGCTGCGACTGCGAAATTGACTTAATTAATGCAAAGCTAAGTCTTTTAGCGACGCCTTAGTCGGCGTGAGCTGTGGAGATGGGAGAGGGGTGGGGGTGGGAGTGGTAGTAAAGGTGGGGTACTGGGGCGAGCAGTGACTAGCAAACTAGCGACAGCTGCTGGATGTCGCAGCAGTAACAACAATTTGCTTAATTTATGCAACGACGCGTTGCACTTTAGAATATCATTTGCATTAAGCTCTCGGAGCATACATTACTGAACGGAAACTAAATAGAAAACTTGTTTTGTTTACCTTGCAGGAAAATGGAAGATCAGTTCCTGATGTTACAGCGAGTCCGGGCCGTGCCCCGCCCGGTCCGCTGCCCGCCAACCAGCTGTCCGGCATGGGCAACCAGCAGCAGCACCACCTTCATGCCAACCAGCAGCAGCAACAACAGCAGCAGCAGCAGCACCATGGCAACCAACAACAGAATCGCGGCCAAAGTGGAAACACAAATGGCTCTGGCGGCGTCAAGGATCCGGTGCTGCTCCAAGGCGACTTTCGTAAGGTCAGTGGCATCAGTTCGGAGATCTTTCGACAGATAGAAGCTGTTGAGAATGATCATGACCCGAATACCGCTGCGGCGCTGGAGGCAGTGGAGCGGCGTGGCGAGATGATTGTGCGAATCTTGGAGCCACGGTCCATGGGTAGCAAACATGCTGTGGATGCGGCACACAAGCTAATGAATAAGGCCGATGGTCGGCATACTGTGCAGCTGGTAGAGATTGTGAAGCGACCCGGTCAAACTCTCGGCCTCTACATACGTGAGGGCAATGGCGCCGATCGTAGTGATGGCGTCTTCATATCCCGCATCGCCCTCGAGTCGGCAGTCTATAACAGCGGCTGTTTAAGGGTAAGCAAACTCGATATGTTATCTCAAAGTGAAGAACATTTATTTTAAAACATAAAAGTTTCTTGGTTTCATTTCTTTTTGTTTTTATCCATTTTCATTTTCTTTTGCATTGCTTCCAAACGCATATCCTCCAAGTCTGCCTGCCTACCTAGCTTTTTACTTATCTGCTCCTCGTGCTGTACCTGAGCATAACTGGATTCCATGCAGCTATCATCCAGATCACGGTCGCTATACTTGCGCTTATCGTAACCAAATATGTTGCGTATGTAGGGTGATACATCCGGCTGACATTCGCTATCATCGATAAAGTCATCCAAATCCGAGTCGTAATCGCTTTCATCCGGACTAGCATCGTCTCGTTTACTCTCCGCCATTAGCTCGAGGGCAATTTTTGAGATTCTGCCATCGGGGGTAGTCGCCCGTCTGGCAGCTGCAGCCTGCAGGAATGCAGGTGTAGTTGCTGCCACATCATGTTTGCCGCTAGTTGGTTTACTGCTTAAAAACTTTATGCTGGAGCTAGTTTTATAGGTGCGGTCGGAGCATGTAATTTGCTTGATCGGCTGACTTTGCGATTCCATTGTATCGACCATCTCCTGAAGCTTACGCTTATGCTGACGCTTAGCACGATCCTTTTGCTCGAGCTTCTCCCGTGCTGTCAGCAGTCGACTGGGTGGCTGCTTCTTCGGGCATGCAGGTATTTGGGGTGGCTCGTGTTGGTTTTTTTCGGCGAGTTGGAGCAGCGTTTGAAAGTCCATAGGTGCTGGTGCTTGAGAACATTTAATTTTGGGCTTGATTTCTGTATTCTCATGCACCTTGCGCTTCTCGTTGAGTTTACACGTTGTATTGGTGCGTGCTTCAGGAACTTTCTTGACTGACTTATTCGAGCGACTCTTGGGCTCAGATGAATTGGTGGTGGCTTTTCTCAATTGAGCTGCTGAATGCGCCCTTTCCATGTATTTGCAGTAAAAGTCATTTGTTTCTGGCGAAACGAATCCATAGTCATTGAAATCTGGATCATCGGGCCCGTCCAAGTAATCTCCACTCTTGAGAATTTTCAATACAGCATTGGACTCTGACTTGGTATCTTTAGACATTTTCCCTTTTTCTCTTTTAGATCAACTTTTGAGATTATTCCAAACGAAGATTTATGACATTTGTGAACATGTACCAGCTTCCTTTGATAGTGTTTTGTGCGTGAAATGTTTTATGTTTACATTGATTTGATTTTTTTCACTAGCTTCTTAGCTGAGTTGAGCTGAGTTCGAATTGAGCTTACTCATACTTTGGGGAGTTACATTTTTAGATTTATAAAACGAATTATGGTTTTCAGGTGGGCGATGAAATCCTGGCCGTCAATTTAGTTGATGTCACTCACATGTCGCTAGATGATGTCGTCATCATCATGTCAATTCCTCGGCGGCTGGTACTGGCCATACGCCAGAGGCGGGGCAATCGTGGAGCTGGATCCCCGGGACCACCAACATTGTCGAGGCCAGAGCAGAAGCCGCCACCAGTGGTGGTCATCAAGCGTGATATCAGAGATGAGGACCTGGACGAAACAGATCGAATGCCGCGCCCGCGTTCATCACGTGAAAGACGTACAGGTAGTTTAAAGTGAGCGCCGTGTTTAAAATGCTAATCGGTGTTCCTTCCCTCTCTTGCTTTTATCCGCTTGTAGGGGACGGCCGTGAAATGACCGAGTCGCGCTCCAGACTAGGGCTAGGCCTCAACAACTACAGTCCGCAGTCGGAGCAGCTAGACATGTACTACAATACGCGGGCTGGCGTTAACGCTATGGGCGAACCGCCAAACTGGGGCTATAAGCCGCCGCCACCACCATCCTCAGTAATTACGGAACAGCCCACCAAGGGACATGCGTTTGCGCCTTCGCACGCCTATTATCAAAACGCGGGCACTTTGGAGAGTTTGGCGGAAAAGGTTCATGCATTTTACCCAGGCGCACCTGGCCAGCCGCTTGGCCCTTCACGCCGTATGTCCACGGGCACTGGAAACGTGGGTTTGGCCCAGCAGCATGCACGGTTTCCGCGCTCTGGATCAGATCAACATTTACCGCGAGTGGAATACGCAGATTATTCCAATTCATTGGGCCGCCACTCCCTGCTGCGATCCAGCTTAAAGCCCGGAACAGGCGCGCCAATGCCTGTTGGGGTTGGGGGTACGCTAGGTCGCTATGGCCGTTATGAGCAGCAACGTGGTGGTGTTCCAAAGTACGGACCGCCAGCAGCGGGTGCACAGTCCCTCACTCGTCGCTCGCGACCCAATCTGGACTACTCCAGCGATACCGAAGCCACTATTGGACCTCGACCCAGTTACTATTACTATAATCGACCCGCCATAGGCAGCATGCCACGTGGCGCAGGCGGCGTGGGAGGCAGTGGAGCTGCTGCAGCGGCAGCTGCTATGTTGGCCGGTGCCACAGATCTGAACAAATTCAACTCACTGCCAAGGGAACGACCTGGCGTTAGATTACAGGGCATACGGGCGCGCATAGGAGATCGCATTCTGGATGAGAACGATGGCAACATCTCGGCGCCCGAGTATGATGCGCGGCGCGGACGTGACCTGCGCCAACGCATTACGGCTAGCCCAGGCCCTTCGATCTTTACGGCGGACGAGTACCGTGCGTGGCTAAGGCGCGCGCCCAGCAGCTCTGCGATTGCAGAGCAAATGCGCATGACTCGGGATATGTTCGCTCAGCCGCGTTCACATCGCTTCTCCTGCAGTGCGGAGAACATTCACGATGCTCTGCGGAATGTAAGTCACTCATAGAGTCGCAGAAGTCGAAGCTCACATTAAGCCTATGCATTTTATTTTTCAGACCGAGAGCATTTACTCTAGCAGAACGGGCATACTTGGTGCTGGCACACTAGACCGTAATCTGGGTCTAACACGACCCATATCTGCACTGCCCGTGCGTTCGATGTCCTCGCAGCACATAGGTGGCGCTGGTTCAATACGCTCACCCAGCATTCGGCGCATGCGCCAGCTCCTGGAACTATCTGCTGGTCCAGCTAGTCCTAGTGGTAGTATCATGAGTACAGCCGGCCATCAGAGTCCAGCGCCCACGCCCAGTGCAACAATGCCACGTGCGCATCGTCAGATCGACATCAATCCGGCAGAGTTCGCCAAGTACAAGCTAGACAAGCCCATTGTAGACATTGGCGGTGTCTCGGGCATGTTGTGGATACATCTACTTGCGGGTCGTGGATTGCGCTCGACTCCAGAACAGGGCGCACAGCTTGCAGCCGGTGGAGCACCACTCCCACAGACCAGAGATCTGTACTGCGTGATTGAGTGCGACCGCGTGCATAAGGCGCGCACGGTGGTGCGTTCGGGAGATTTGCAATTCGATTGGGACGAGTCCTTTGAACTAGACCTTGTGGGCAATAAGCAGCTGGATGTACTCGTCTACTCCTGGGATCCACAGCATAGGCACAAGCTCTGCTATCGTGGCGCCATATCGCTGTCGGCAGTGCTGCGACAATCGCCTCTGCATCAGCTGGCACTTAAAGTGGAGCCACGTGGCACTGTCTACATCCGTATGCGGCACACAGATCCCCTGGCGCTGTATAAGCGTCGTGGGCTGCCCAGCTTGCGTACCGGTTATCCAACGCTGTTTGGCGCCGATCTAGAGACGGTGGTCAACCGGGAGTCAAAGAACGCGCCCGGCTGTGCACCAGTGCCAATTGTTCTGCGACGTTGCGTTGAGGAGGTGGAACGGCGAGGCCTCGATATAATCGGGCTGTATCGCCTGTGCGGATCGGCAACCAAAAAGCGTTTACTGCGCGAGGCCTTCGAGCGCAATAGCCGAGCTGTGGAATTGAGTCCGGAACACGTTCCTGATATTAATGTTATTACCGGCGTCCTCAAGGACTACCTCAGAGAGCTGCCCGAGCCATTATTCACACGCTGTCTGTTCCAGATGACAGTCGATGCATTGGGTAAGGAAGCTGAAAGTAAATTTATGTTAATTCCTTATCTAATCACTATCAATTTCCAGCTGTCTGCCTGCCAGATGATCCTGAGGGAAATGCGAAACTCATGCTTAGCATACTTGATTGTTTGCCCCGGGCGAATAGGGTGAGTTTGATTTATCAGTATGCTTCGCTTTTCTGGATAAATATTGTTTCGATCGATTTTGAATAGGCCACCTTGGTTTTCCTGCTTGACCATTTGTCTCTGGTTGTGTCCAATGCGGAGCGCAATAAGATGTCTGCTCAGGCGCTAGCCACTGTGATGGGTCCCCCGCTGATGCTGCATTCGGCCAGTGCGCAACCTGGCGCTGATATTGATCATGCCCAGCCAATTGCGGTGCTCAAGTATCTGCTGCAGATCTGGCCGCAGCCGCAAACCCAGCAGACGCAGCATCAGCAGCTGGCTCAACACATGGGCGGCATGGCCACAGCTAGCAGTATGAGCAATATGGCAGGTGTTGCTTCAGGTAACGTAATCATTGTGTCAATTTTGCAATCCACACCATTGTCCAGTGCCCAGTATCCGCCAACAACACAATAACACTCTGACAAACACACACGCACACACACACATACTCACACAAACTGACAGTCGCGTGTTTTTCCTAGTGGCACAATAAACACCTGCAAGAGTTTCTTTCCGCTTTGAATGTGCAGCAGCAATGAGAGCCCCCGTTTCTTCTTATTTCGTGTCATTTCAATAGCGGCACAGAAACCGTTTCCATTTCAATTGTCACGCATACGCCAAATGCATACACATACACACACACACACACACACACACACACGCACACAGACACAACCATATACACGTGATCAGCCCCAGTCCCAAGCCACAAAATGATCGTTCACATTAATATTGATTAATACAGAGTCCTATGTAGACAGGTCGGCGCGGCGAGTCAACAGGGCAGCGTGGAAGCAAAGTCAGTGCGTTGCCAGTGGACAGACAGCAAATACTACTGCAGCAGCAGCAGCAGCTCATGGCGGCGGGCAACCTACTGCGCTCGTCCACTTCGGTAACCAACATACTCTCCCAAGGCCATCATCAGCTCTCAGCCACAGCCAACAGTCATCTGTATCAATCAGTAGTGGGTCAGTTAGCTCAATCGCATCGAGCCTTGCAACAAGCGGTGCAACAGGTAAACAAACAGATACAACAGTAACAACAGCTAACAAACAACAAAAACAAGAACAACAACAACTAACAAACATAATACATAACATAATAAGAAGAGCTTTTGAAAGTAAATCAAAGCAGCTTATAGTACTAACGAATCTCTAACACTAACCATTAAACACAACATATGCATTATATATAAAATATATATGAGAATATATATATTATATATATATATATATATATTCTGCATTAGCACACAAACATATAAAACAACACTCTGACAACGATTAGTCCGATTACTCAAACTACGTTTCAATTTAATTTCTCTATTTTCATTTAATTTTGACAAATGCTACTAGTCGTAGCTTTCGCTTTCTCTCTCTCTTTCTCTTTTAATGATCAATGTTTATATTGACCACTCGGTTACTCATATACATAGGTACATACATACATAATACTGAAACACACACATACATAGCATATTTTCAAAAACTACTTTCTTGTTCTTCTAAGTCTTCCTGTTGACCGTTTGTAAACGCGTAACAATATGTACAATATATATGTGTAAAAGCTGATCAGTTATATAACTTATATAACTTATATAAATGCATTTGCTATTGTTGATTTGATTTGTGCTTCTTATAAACTAAATATGAATTCAAGTAATTGTTTTGCCGTCAAACTTTGATCGACGTTGTAATTGTGATATTTATGTATAACTCTTAATTATAATAATGATAATAACGATAACGATAATAATGATAATGATTATACTGTCAATGATGATGATTTGAGCGATGTGATAAATGTTAAAGGCGTGTTAAGCATGATTGGCCCACTACTGGTAAAAATGTAACATAACGAATATACATATATCTATATTCTAAAATACCAATGCAATATGTACATTCATCACATTTGTATTTATATTGACATTCGCCCACACATTCCATTGTACAAAGTTCATGAATCATCGCCCGTATAACTAATGCCCACTTCCCGCAAAACTCTTCAATGATCGTAGTCAATTCCAAGAAAAGCTACCTACATATAACCATCAATGAGCACAACAGAGTATTCAAAGTATACAAATAGGTTAATTTAATGATGAACTGTTTAAATGCTATATGCCTCCTCAGCATTTTACTATGAAATGCAAGGGCAGCGTATGGAATACTATAATAACCAGTACATAAATTGATACACTCTTAAGTTTTGCTCTGTTAACTGCACATATTTCAGGGCACTTTGTTTGCATGCCTTCACCTTCCACTCGCCTTTCAGTTAATCCATTAATCAGAACATCTCAATAAGTTACAATAATTGGTTATCTATTGGCCACACCCTATGGCAGATATTTTGTGTAAAGTGTACGTCTATTATGTGTTTGCCACGCCCACAGCCCACAGCCTAAAGTCCACAGCCCACAGCCCACACACGCACTATCCACACACAATACATGATATCAAAAAATTCCAAATTATTTCAACATAACGCACTCAGACCCCAGATACAGGCCCAAGGTATACACACACAGTATGGCGTTTGTCCACCCCCAATATTAGATAAAATGAAATTTGCCAATGCAATAACCCATGGCACGCATTGTGTTTGCTTCCGTTTCTTGTGATCTCTTTCAGCCCTATCAATTGGGGGGCTCAGCGGTCTCAGCAATTCCCGACCAATCGCCACTGCCACTTCCAGGCACACCCTCCCCAGGCAGTAGCTCAGCATCGACGGGCTCCGGCTCGGGGTCGGGGTCGGGCTCGGGTTCGGGCAAGAGTAAGTAGAACCAAATTTAAATAAATTATATCAAGTAATTTCGATTGATCGTAATCCATTCATTTAGGCACTGATACCATCAAACGTGGTGCTTCGCCCGTATCTGTCAAGCAAGTCAAAATAGTAGATACGCTCAGCCCGTACTCCGTCGTGCAGAAGAAACCCCCACTACAAAAGGATGCGCCTATAGAAGAAATTACGCCCCCAGAGGCTAGCGCAAGCGCCATTGCATCGACAAACCGCAAAGGCGTCGACTTCTACGAACCGCACAACTCGCATTCAAAGAGCTTGACAAGTGATGACCCCTATACATCTAAATACGGCAGCAGTACTTTGGACTCCAAGAAGAACAGCTACGCCAGTAGCTACACGCCCAGCAAAAGCTCAAATGCCAGCAGCAGCCATCTCAGCACTAACGATGACTACAGGGTCATACGCAACAAGACAAGCGCCACATCGAGCTCCAGCTCATCTCAGGCAACAGTGCTGAGTGCTGGATCGACTGCAACGTCGGCGCCTACAACCTCCTCGGATGACTCTGACGACTTGGTCTCGTACAAGTCGTCGGCCTCTACAAATGCGCTGCTGGCCCAGTCTCAGGCGATGACCACCAGCCAGCTGATGTCCAAATACTTGAAGCGCGAACCACGTGTCCAATTTACACCGATCAAGTCGCCGGACTCACCTTCGCCGCCCGGTGGCGGTGACGGACTGCCAAAGGGCACCTATCAGCTGGTCACGCCCAGCTCGAGTACCAGCTGCTTGGCGAAGCCCGGTGCCACCACTGGAGCGATTAGCAAGTATACAACATCAACAGCATCGCCCAGCTCAGCGGACAACAGCACAAATCCAACGAGCAGCAACAAATTGTCGTCGCCGTCGCGGCAAGCCAAGGAGGGCAAGTCAGGTGGCGCGGTAAGTAGCTCTTCTTCCCTGGTGTCGAGCGGCAGACGGCTGTTTGACAGCCTAGCTTCGTCGTCATCCTCGGAAACGGAGACAAAGACTTACATAGGCGGCACCACAGTTGCCAGCGCAGTCAGCACCACCACAACTTACACGAACGATTCCAGAAACGTAGCCACCAACAATAGCAATAAAACAGCCTCCGGCTCAGAGCACAGAAGTTTTGGTAGCGCATTATTCGGCAGTAGCGCCATAGGCAATGGCAATGGCAATGGCAATGGTCATGGTCATGGTCATGGAGTCCACTCTAGCAACAGCCCCTTTGCCAGCACCAATGGCAATGCCAACAGCAGTAGCAATCACAGTGCCATGAATCTTTATGGAACACTGCCCAAGAATGGGGCTGCAAATGGCAGTAGCGCGGGGGCCACACTCTTCGGCGCTAGCGCCAGTGCTAGCTCCTCGTATCATTCGGGCAGTGGAACAGCTAGCAGCAGTGGGGTTAGCTCCATGACTGGCTCCACCAATAGCTATGATTTCTACACAGGCAGCAGCAGCAGCAGCAGCTCACGCCCCTTTGCCAATGGTGGCAACAACTATCATACACTGGGCACTTATCGCGCCCAGTACGCAGCCACCAATCCCTTCCTTGATGCCTTCGATGAGAAGCCCAGCAGTAATGGGGGCAGCAATGGCCATAACAGCCATCATGTTTCCGACAATAAACTGCCAGCAAGCTCCGATAAGAGTCATCAGCGTGCCTCAATGGTGGCTGCCTTCCAGTCATCGGGCGACTCAAAAAATGGCAGCGACGAGTACGATGATCTCAAGTGAGTGGCACGTGTCGTACGTTGGGTTTGTGTGAGTGGGGGCAGCTAGTTTGCCGGGCTAGAGGGGACTTAAAAGCGAAAATGATATCAACGAAGTCAACGATATCAAATGCTGAAATTGTTCTTTGGAGTATTTACAGTTTACAGTTTACAGTTTACAAATTTACAAAAAATACAAACAAATTACGCGAAAATATGAATATATAAATCAATAAACAATAACTCAAAGCTATACTACAAAGTCGAACAATTGAAAGAACAACTAAGGTTAAACGAATTTTTAAGAACACAACAATTTATAATGGCAATCCACAACAGAGATGGCAGGAGAAATGGTTTGAATAAATACGCAAAAGAAGAAAAAACAAGATGGCTGCCAAGCTTTAAGTGTTCGTCTGTGTGTGTGTGTGTGTGTGTGTGTGTGTGTGTGTGTGTGTGTGTGTTCTGTATGTGTGTATCATGCCAAAAAGCTTTGCCTTAGCAGCATTTATATATCCGTTGGCAGCCATTTTGAAATCGAAGGCATGTAACCTTAACGAACAGTATTTGAACAAAAACTAAACCCGATGAAAAACCAAAAATAAAAGTAAAGAAAAATAAAATAAAATAAACGAAACGCAAAGTATATATATTATATATGTAATAAGAAATTAAAACCACGAATCTTAACAGCGAAACAAATGGTTGAGCGAGCATTTAATTTTTTCCTCAAACATATATTGAAACGTACAGATTTGCTGAAAACATAAACACATATTTTTGCAGTAATTTCAAGCAAAAGTATATTAAATATTCGAGACATTCGAATAGCCGATTTTCTCCCAAAAAAACCTCCTTGCAACTTCTATGCATACTCTAGCTTCTTTTAAGGTGACCAAAACTCTTAACTATTAAAGATGAGAATATTTCGTAAAAATATTGGATACATTTTCGAGCAATATATTTGCCTAAGCCTCTTACACATACACTCAAAACATGCATCTCTATATACATATGAATATGTGTATATACAATATAATATATAAAATACCTAGTTCACATACATGCTTATATGTACATATGTATGTTCATACACCAAAAGGTTATGCAGAGTACTAATCAATGCTAACGTATCCATTTCTGTTCGTTCATTCACTCACACAAATACTTACACACACACACACACACACACACACACCTACCACATACATGAATACATGAATTTATTGACAAATCGATGTGCTTAGTTTTTTGTATGAAACAAAGTCTGATATACACACTAATATACAAGAATACGGTATTAAATATTCTTAAACATTAATATACAAATACATACATATATATATATATGTATATATATAAATATACATATATATATGTATTAATATATACATACATATACAGTGACAAAACTAAAACACGCTTTGCGACTATGACAAGAGAAGAGTCTACAAATTTTACAGCCATTTTGTTTGAATACTTTAGTAACAGCTTTTTATAAACAAATATATACATATATATATATATATATATATATATATATATATATATATATATATATATATATATATATATATATATATACTTATATATAAGTATGTATAACTAACTGGAAACTATAATAAACTAATTATATATTATTAATACTTATGTCTAATACCAATCTCCTATTAAACTGTAAATACCCACAATGTACTTTAAAACTTATGTGCTTTGATGTCAGTCGATTGGCCGATCGATAAGGTCGATAAGAATACTATAACGTTAGTCAGCTAGTCAGTTAGGCAGTCAATGTTTGTCAGTTCTTATAGTTAGTTTCTAGGACTAGGCTTAGTAGCGTACTTAAGTTAGGCTTTTGCTATCCACATGTAGTGCAACAAAGTGAAATATTATTATTTGATTTAATATATATGTTAGAAAGCCAGGGAGCATCGAAAGCAATAAATATTTAACATATACCCACAAGTTAGAGACACCGAATATAGAATGAAGAAAGGATAACACCAAAAACAGAATCATACCTAGAATCATAATAAATGTGTGTTATAGATGTATGTATGCAACAGGTAGACAAACGTAAGTTAGAGTTACCTAATGAAACACTAGCATAATCATTCGTCTTCATCAAAGTACAACTTTCTAGCAGCAACAACAACAACAACCAGAGCAAGCGTAATTTACTTTACATCAATAACCAAATCATAAATTAACTATAATTAACGCGTATAGCCAAAACAGTGCATTATTTGATATTAAACAAGTTTTTATGGATGAGACATGCATTCAGATTTTAAATAGCTAATTATTCGGTTAATTGTTGTCACATTTCTTTTATATGAAGCTAGATGAGAAACCAAAACATTTTAAGTGTTATATACATAAAAATCTATCAAACCAAAGAGTTGAAAGCAACAAGAACAAACCTTAACCTAGTTGATGCTATAATTAATTTTTATATACGAGTATAGTAAATTGTTGGTTATTATACATATACATATACATACATATACACATATAGCGCGTAGTGTTTTTAAAAGCAACAACTAAGCTGATAACAATTTGTCAAAATTTGCTAAATGTTCATTTGTTGGGGTCCAAAACCATTTCCGTTGGGAGTCTGCATGCAATTTGCTTTCGTCATTTCGTCATTTGAGCATACATTGTTACACCTGAAGCCCTTTTAGAGTCTGGCCCAAAGCATGGGTCATATATACTTCGATTAATTCAGCAGAGCTTTAATCGAAGTCTATAGACTCATAATCATATTCAAAGGGAAACAGAAGAACACTTTAATTCATTTGCAAATTGTTATGGCTTCTTACTTATAGCTGAGCTTTAGATAAGATACCAGGAGTTGCCAGTGGGCCTAGTTAGTGTTTAGCAAATTGTGGTCGTAGTGGTGCAGGTGGTGGTGGTGATTGGTGGTGATTGGTGGTAATTGGTGGTGATTGGTGGTGATGTTGGTGTTGTTGAAATGTTGGCTGTTACGTGTGGGCTTCAACTGCTTCTTGCGTGAGTGTTTAGTGTTTGGGATCTGATCTGTGGCTTGAACTTGCTTGACAATTGAATATATGTACTTTTAAAAAAATATGTTATGAAATATATCACTGTGTCATATCGTACATTTATACAGCAGTAAAGCATACCAAGTGGCAAGTAACAACCGATAAAATGTTAAAACCAAAATATATAAATTAAGAAAAACCAAAAAAAAAAAAATAAAAAAATAAAGTAAAAAACAAGAAAATAAAATTAATTATAACTAAATGAATAGCAGCAAAGCAGCAACTACATATAGTTAAATAAACTGAAATGATTGGCAAGCAACCACAAGAACAAATTGTATATGCATTTAATTTAGCCTAAACAATTAAACAAACCATTTATAATAATAATAACTATAATAATAACAATAAGCGTTAGCTGAATAAATACAAAGCAAATATGTTAAAGGCATTTAGTGAGCAAATATGAATTGATAAAAACTATTACACAGACGCCACTTGAAATTAATGTTAGTTACAACAACAAAAAACGAACTAATTTATTGAAATGTATTGCACAATATTGTACACTTATAAATATTAGTAAACCAAAAAGTAACTAAAACTTAATAGAAACGAATAGGAAGGCAGCTGTGCTAGAGAAATATATATTGTAGTTAATATATACATACATATATATATATATTATATATTTAGTTCCCAGCCGTGTTTGTATTGTATTCTAATTTGAATTATTGTTTCCAAGATCAGAAATCACACAGCATAGCTCAGTTAAATTAGTTGAATAGTAAATAAACCTAAGCGAAATATTTGTGTGACTTTAAATGTAATTTGTATTGAATGTGTGCCTAAAGCTATACATCTTCTTCTTTTTTTTTTAAATACCAGGGCGAATTCTTTGCACTTCGTAAATGCCCTCTGGGAATTAGTTGGGGATGATCTTTTAGCGATTCGCAGCACTTGCATGTGCAGACGATTTCTTTTGTCGAACTTAACAAGCAAATGGAGACCAAATGCTCAGGGCTTAGCGAGTTATTATTAACGTAATATACACAACCAAAACAAAATAAAAAGGCAAAACCGTATTTAAGAACTAATTGTATGTAACACATCATGAGCATGCTCCATTAAACTTAACAAATTACAAACTACAAATTACAAATCACTTCAGTTGCAAATTTAATGCTATCGTCAAGAAATACCCACAAGCAACAAAAACGAAATGAACAAGAACAATCCAGCTAACAAATTTACAAATCCAAGCAATCAATTTTGTTACAAAGACTGAATGAGAAACCAACAACAACAAAGACAACAAAAGCAAAAGCTATGTCCCTAAGTCAGGGGACAACTTTCATATCAAATGGCAAACGTTTTTCAAAAAATTCCCAAATAAAAAAATTTATAAGTTTCAATCTTTAAAAATGTAAATTCTTATCTTAGTTTGTAAACCTTAACTATTATAGCAAAACAAGTCCATAATCCAAAGACAAAAATAATCCATTACGAAGTCCTTAATGAATAGTCAAATATAGCGAAATTAATTCAAATATTACCACCAGAATTTTTGCTACATAACGAACTAAATATACATACATATAACTAACATGCAATAATAAGAACAAATAGTTTACAAAATATAGTTAAAGAGTCGTTAAAACCCAAATGACATTGAGAACTTTAGCGGACACTTTTCAAGTAGAATTATAAACTATACAATGAAAAACAAATTAAATAAATAATAATGAAAACCGTTTACTCTGAAGCATTGTATTTGGAAATGATTTTGAAACCCACCACAAGAAAACTGAATGAAAACTGAAATACTAACGAGAATGGCAATTCAAAATTCAATCTCAATTTTTCTCATTATTATGTTTAATCTCAATTCCAAATTCAAAAAATATTAATACAAACTAAAACCAATTCGCAACAGCAATATTGCAATAAAAGTATATTTATAAATCAACATATGTATATACATACTAACACATATGTACATAAGCGCAGTCACACGGCTTAACAACTATAATCCAAATACGAATCCAAGCGAATCCAAGTCCAGGCTGCAAAAATATTGAATGCAATTTTCGCGCGAGACAGCTAAAGCTAGGAACAGATAATACTCTAATTTACCACTGCCACAAAGTTAAAGGAAAAATGAATTATATATATATATATATAAATATATATAGATAAAGAAACTTACATCATCTGCATAAATTATGATGAAGAGGAAATTCCTTACAATTACATACATACATACATACATTCATACATACACACATGATGTGTAACAAGCAACCGCATACATTTGCATGGGCAGCATGAATAATTATATGAATACATATAAATACATAAGTCAACTTAAACTTATTATTTATATCCAGAATAATAACAATGATAACAATAAAACTTATCTTATACAAGCATTAACTAAATCCAAAATAGTTCTTTGCGTGAGAATAAAGCGATGTTACATTATTTAATGAAAATATATACATATAAATAAAATATAAACCAAAACATGTGTTTCTTATTCAACTATTTGAAGCAATTCTCGAAACTTTCAGATCTCATCAAACCTGTCTATATCTAAATGAATAAATATACATACATATATATATGTATATATTTATTTAGTACAAATATGGCTACGTTTTTAGTATTTTAATACTAATTACTATAGCCAAAAAATAGTACTACAGGTAGTAAGATTTACTACTTTTTTGATTTGAAAAGAAGCAGTGTACTGTTGCGTCAAGCAGTACGCGAAACACTGCTTGCTGTTGGTTGCTGTCTCCGCTAAGCGTGTGAAATAATTCCCTGGCTTAGGTCACTAATTTCTAATTTGTTCTGAAGTGGATTTCAATAACTTCGAAAATCTCTCTTACTGCTGTTGAAATAAAATGAAACAACAAATAATTTTTCGATGACTATATTATATTGTTTAAGCTGTAAGTATCTGTATCTGTAAGTATCTGTCTCAGGTTAAGAGGAAAATAGTTGTATATAATCATTCCACTTTGAACAGGTCAAAAAATCAATATATAGATGAACAACGAACTTTCTTGAACATAACTCAGACTATTGGCTCGCTAAAGTTTATAATTCGATATGTCAGTTCAATTTTAAAATAAACTGGTAACTAAGATTATTCGATATATTAGTTTCTTAAATAATATTTAACTTCTTGGTTCATTCAAAATAATATTAAGCACAAAAAAAGAAAGTCTTTAAAACTCACTCATAATAATATACATACATATGTATATAAAAAATTGTTTTAATTTGTTTAGCAAAATCCAAAAACATCGAGTTCTAAAGTTAGTCATTAAGTAATGCAGCTAATTCAATATGGTTTATAAGATGTACCCATAAAATGCATCTAGTTTTCCCCTTATATGAAAAGATCAAGGAAAATAAAGTCAACTGGTGAAATACTTTCAAGCTCTTATCACAATTAACGATCATTAAATCGAAACTGTGACTTTCTTGTCTTCCAAATGGGGGAAATTGGTAGAGGTATTTTAATTATTTTTTTTTATCAATAAGGAAATGGAATGATTATCGGTATTTTAAATTTCAAGTCTCCCGCTTTTCTAGTTTACGTTAGACAGACGAATATGCCTAGTTTGGTTCAGCTTGTTGATCATGGGGTCTGCCATGCATCCAGCAGCCGTTACATACGTTTGCACTAAAACATTTTAGCCCGAAGCCCCCTTTATTAATGAGTGGAACCAATTGTTCTGCGCGTAGAATGAATTGATTAGACCAGAAATTATAGTTTTAAATGATTTAAATCATTTTTTTTATTTTGTATTTATTTCTCAAATATTTTTAATAATAATTAATATTATAATAATTAATTAATGCTTGTAACATAACAAATATTCACTTATTTCATTGTTTGAAATTTTTCCTCTGCGCATAATTCATTTTGAGAGTTTTTCACATGCTCTACAGAATGCCATCAATTTAGATTGTTTTTTGTTTTTTTTATAATTTGTAGTGAATTTCAAAGTTTTTCACGTCCTTGCGCACCTGTAATTGTGGCCAAAGTCGCCTTTCTACCTCTGTTTCAAGTAGAATGCTCAACTTCGCTCGGCGCCTTTCTAAAACACGTGAAAACACAAAATGTATAATTTAGTTGATCTTACTTCATTTTTTAAATCTTTGTTTCAATTTTAATTTTAATTTGTTTTCAATGTATAATTGGGGTCGCTTAGCTGCTGTTGGATTTATCTTATTTTTCTTTTTGCAACCACAATACATTTAAATATATATATATATATATATATATATATATATATATATATATATGTAGATATATATATATCAATATACTTTTGTATTTCTTTTGTTATTTATATATATACAATACACATAATAGATTTATAGTAAAACTTGGTGAGGAAAATCTTGTTTTGTTTCGTTTACTTTCATTTAGAGCGTAAAATGATTAAATTTCTTTTATTGATTTACCTTTATGAGTAAGTTGTACAATTAGAGAGCACAAATGTTAAAAAGTGTTTATCGTGGTGTAAATTTAAAAAACTTCTTTTAACAAATACCTCTTCAAGTTCGATTTTTGATTGTTTCGCGTGATTTGTTCTTTTTTTTATCGTTTTTTTCATTTTTGCGTTTTAAGTATCGGTAAGTTAAGCAATATTTATGTTAGAATCAAGAATACAGCTTTGAAGCTTCTTGGCAATATCTGTAAAAACTGTGATGTTTTCGTAAGTATAAGATCGAGTGCCTGAGAAACAGACACAGAGAGAAAGAGAGAGAGAGAGAGAGAGAGAGATGAGAGAGAGAGAGAGAGAGAGAGAGAGAGAAAGAGAGAGAGAGAGAGAGAGAGAGAGAAAGAGAGTGCATGTATTTGATGTTTTTTTTTTCATTCAGTTTTAATTTTGTTTTGTCATATTTCAATCTCGAATATTGGGTACCAATAAATTGCAACAAACTGCCAGATTATCTGGCCCAGTTCGTTGGAGTTCATTTAAATATGTAAGTTCTTTAAGATAATTGATTATATTTAAAAACTTGGACCCTAGTTGAATTTTGCCATAATTTTTGACTAACGCGCACAAAGTTTATAGACATACCAAGGATAAGAAAAAGGAAAGTAAAAGTAAAAGTAAAAGTAAAAGAGCAAAGTAGGCTATTCATAAGGTAAAAGAATTTTCAAATGGATCAACATTTAGCATCTACACACGTAACATGTAAATGTATATTTAATTCACTGATGCAAATTCTTCTGTTTAGTTTCGGTTACTATTTCTGTTTTTGTTTCTGTTTCTGTTTCTGTTTTTAGCATGTATTTATCATTTTACTAAAAAGTAGGAACTTCTGTCTGTTTTTTTTTTTCATTTTTTTCTTGTTTTTTGTAAACTGTTTTGTGAGTTTCCATGTAGTTTTCATGTTGTATCAATTTTCCAAAAAACTGAACTGAATTGTACAAGAAACGAGTCGATATTAAAAAGCAAGTAAGCACAGATTTCGCTAGCTATAATAGGTATGTACGATTATATATATATATATATATATATTTCTTAGGTATATATTTTATATATACGTTGCAAGCGCTTGTCCAACCGCCAAAGTAAACAAGAAAAATCTCTTAGTACAGTACGAACGCAGCAACGCTTTCATTTCCACTTGAATTCCTTGCACTTTCTGCTAAAAACCACGCACAAAAAAATTTATTTGCTACTAAAAATACTAATGAGCACACAAATCTATAAAATCTATAAAATATTGTACCAAAAACATTTGAAATAAACCTCTTAAAAAAGTATACTGTAACTATAATATATAAAATTAATAATTAATTTTCTGTCTTTCTTCGTTGGCAAAATATTTAACAAATTCTCTATGCTTTCATCTATTCATTGTCATTGTCTACGACCACAACGACACGCACTCGTTTTCGGTCCGTAATCTTAAAATAATTTCGATTTCTCAATCAATTTTCAATTTTCAATAACTTGCGCTTTTTGCAGCATTTCCGATATAACTTAATTTCTAATGCTGTTGTTGTTGTTGCTCTAACCCAAACACGCTTCAAATTCTTTACTCTCTTTGTCGGGTTGCTGGGGTAAATGTGTGACTGCTCACTCAGAGCGGAAATGAGGGGCATCGTATAATATTGAGAATAGGATTTGTGTGAATATATAAAGTATTTTTTCATATGACAAATATGGTTGATATGTTTCTGTTGATGCATATGTATGTAAGTATGTAGCGCATGTGTGAATCGATGTGAATTGGTTCTAAGGAAAATGTGTTCCACCTGTAGTTCATACCATTCCCGACATCTCCATTCAAGGGCTTGCTTCTGCGTTTGCTTTTGCTTTCAATAAAATAATCCATAGATTATAGCTACAGTTACACATATAGCACATGTACATACATATATAGCATGTAAGTAATGCAGCAACTAAATCTGATACACATACATACACACACACACTTACATACGCAAGTGTCTGTTAGTATGTATGTATGCTAGCCAGTGTGCGTATGCAATTCATATTTACTTAGTCTTGAATTTAGTTAGATTCACAATATGCATTTTGGTAAAATGTCGTCATGCAGCTCGACACGTACAACTTATAACTGTTCGCTATGCTTGGTTTAAACTTTACTTTAAATATATTTATTTTTCTGTTTGTTTGTTTGTTTTTTTTTTATATATTTGCTTAATATCTTCATGAATCCCCCTCAAGCCCCGCATCTGAGTTGCGACTGTTACCTCGGGCAGGCTTCGTTCATTAAATGTAAGTGTTAATCTGATAAATTTTTAATTATTAAATTCTTCAATGTACTTGTAAACTATGTATTCAGTTTGTTGCTTTTCTTAAAGATTTGTTTCTCATGTTTTTTTTTGTTTTGTTTATATTTTTCTCTACATGTTAAAGTAATACTTTTTAGTGTTTCTCAAAGAGCTGCATTGCGTATTTTGCACTCATTATGATGTATGTACTAAGTATGTATATGTATATAGTTCTATTAATTCGCATGCTGCTTTTCTCGGTGTGTCCTTTTGTTCATTATCAACATAAACACGCTGTCGCGCGAATTGTATCCGTGTATCTGTATCTATCTGTATGTATATATTATCGTTGGGCTAAATATTTGATTACGCTTTGAACGCTCCATACCATAAAGCCGGCACACTAACATCATTTTATTATGCATTTCGATTGATTTCGGTTGAGTGTGCTCGTGTGTGTGTGTGTGTGTGTGTGTGTGTGTGTGTGTGTGTGTATGAGTTTCAGTGGCTAAGGATCTTTTGTATATGTGTTTAGATTGTTTTACACAAACACATAAATATTTAATGATTTAACTTCACACATATTTATTTTACTTTACTTTCTTAGTTTCTCATATTTTCAATTGTTTTGTTTTCTTAGGTTTCCTGTTGTTGCTTGTAAGTAATTATAGGTTTTGAAATACTTGTATGAAATTTTTGATTTGTCAAGAGTTCTCATTTGAAATTCTAGCAGTCGTGGGTTTGATATATATGTATATATATATATATATATATTTATAATTATCTCTTTTTACCTTGTATCGATGCGCTAGCAAAACGTGTATATATATATATATATTTATATATTTATATATATTTATAGTAGACATAGACATAGGCATAGACATAGAGCATATATGTATATGTATATATGTATATATAAGTTAGTTTGTAGATTAGTTAAGATTAGGATAGAATGTATACATGAAACGCTAGAGTTTGTTTAAAAATGTACTTTAAGCATTTGAGTTACATGAGAAATATGTGGGAGTTCGTGTGTGTGTACTTAGTCTATGGCTAAAGTATGTTTTCTTCTTTTATTTTTTGTTTTGTTTTGTTTTGTTTTGTTTTTGTTTCTGTTGTAGAGCTTCGAAGGAACTCAGACACACATGCAAATTTGTCACTAGCTTAAACCGTACTCAACCATATATGGAATATGTATGTAGGCTTTCTATTTTCCATAGGTAATTAGCAGCTACAGCTTGCGACTGGTTTGATAATTGTAAATACCGTATGCAATTTTAATTTTACATTTGACATTATTTTACTGTTGCTTTTCGTACACGTTTTATGCTTCAAATTTACCATTTCAGTTAATTGTTAATTTTAAATTACGATCACTGCTACTTATACTTATTAGCTAAATCCATATCATTCAGTTACAGTTACAATTAGTTTATTAATCATTATACTTTTTATTTCTTTTATTTTCTCTTTTCTTTTGTTTTGTTTTTTTGTTCTTTTGCGCCAACGTATAAATAATTTCACTTTCTAAATATATATAAACATTGATGTGTGTATAGTTAGTTGTGCTTGTCTGCTTTTGTGTGTGTGTGTGTGTTTTTTTTGTTTTTTTTTTTATGGTTGTTTGGGTTCTTTTTGTAAAATTATCAAAAAATCATTGAGTTTTTCTTTTTGTTTGTATTTGCTTCGCTAAAAACACTTATATGTCTTTCATGTTGGTATGCTTAAGTCTAAATATAATTATGATTTTTGAGATTTTCTTTCATAGCTTAAAATTTGTTTTTTTTCCTGTTTCATGTTTTTGTTTTAGTTCAACATATATATGTATATATATATATATATATAGATGCATATGTATATCCACTATACAGTATATATATATATATATAATTTTTTTCCTTTACTTTTTTCTTTAAGTGTACATACATATATTTTGATAATTTAACAACATTTACAAATACACACACACACAGAAGGTTTACGTACGCATATTACATTGTTTTGCTTTTGTTTTGTTTAACTGCTTTTAAAAGTATTAACATTAATTTTTGTTTTTCTCTCTTTTGTATTTTAATGCTAAACGAACGAACCGATCGACTAAATTTATAATGCGGTAGATGCTTTATTTAATTAGAATTAAACACGTTTCAGCGCCTTTATTTCTTGGCTTTCAATTACACTTAAAGACTGATGGGATATTGTTTGTTTGTTTTGTTTTGTTTTGTTTTGTTTTTTTTTTATAAATTACTTTTTACTTTATTCGTACCGCTTACAAAATGAAAATCGTTTAAAAACTGCTAAAATGCGCTCATGCAATTTAAGTTAATTTTGTTTTTAATTTTTTGTTTTGTAAAAAATTAGGGTTCTCAGTTATCAATAAAAGTTTTTGCATCACTTAAAATATAATAACAGTAAATACTCATACATAATAAAACAATGTTTGTTTGTTTTTTTATTTTTTGTTTTGTTTTGTTTTCGCTTACTTCATTGTTTAACATAATTTTTTTATTATTTTTGTTTGTTTTAATTTTCTTCCTTTTCTTGTTGTTTGTTTGCATGATTTGACTCTCTGCTGTTTCTTAAAACCAAAACACAGTACAGTGCAATTAAGTTAATTCTAAGTTCGCTTTGTTTCTTCCTTCTCTCTATGCAATGCAACTCTCTTATGGACTACAGTTAAGAATTAACTTTAAGCTTATGATTATACGACGTCGCTGATTGTTTAGTGGGCTGTTTGTGTGTTTACCCTTTTTCTGTTGTTGTTTGTTGTTTGTTGTTTGATGTTCTGATTCTTTTACACTTGAAGTTGGAAATTGTGTTCTTCATAATTCATATACAATATATATATATATGTATGTATATATTAGTTGTAAAGGTTTGTTTATTAATTTATGAATTTCTGTAGCTAGTGCTATGCATATTTTGTTTTTATATAATGAGAACATTGTTTAGATATTAGATTGTGTTTGTATATAAGTAGCTATAGCTCTTGCATCGATTGTTGTTGCTGTTGTTTGATGGCTGGGTATTTTGTTTGAATTGTGAATTGGTTGGGCTCGCTTCTCAGTTGAAGTGGGTGTGGTGGCGATTGCCTTGCATGCCGCTTGTACTACGAATAATAGATTGTATCTGTTGCTGCCAAAAGAACTGCTGCCATAGTGCAATGCTGCTGTTGGCACTTAGTCAAGTTCAGTGAACCTGACCACGGGTCGGATTCTAGATGTTCGACTTGGAGAAGCTCACGCGCAAATGGTTCGATTCGGACAGCTGATGATTATGCATTTTGATGAGTGCCAGCACGGCCTCCTCTACCGACGACAGCTGCAGCAACGCCATTTTGCGGTCCTTGCTGTAAATGGATACGCATCTAATTAGATATAATTTTCCCTCTTTTTTTTCTTCTTATTATCAACTTACGGGAAAAATTTGAATGCTTTAACTTCAAAACTGTTGGAGGTGAAGGCTTCTTTGATGTCATCCTCGGTGCAGGATGAGCTGTAATATGCAAGAGAAAGAGCGTTCGTTCGCTAAATTAACACCTATCGATTTAAATGCGCATGCTGTGCGTCTATAGATATCGCATAAGCACCCTTGCGTCCCGCCCCCAAAACAGCGGGCATAAACACAGCCACAGCCACAGACACAGGCACAGGCACATGCACAGGCAAAGCTACAGGCATGGCCATAAGCATATAAATTCAAACGGCAGTCGTCTCTCCGCCTCGTTCGCTCCCTCATGTAGCACACAAAAACCTGGCGGGGCGCTTTGTCATATTTGGCAGACAAAGCGTCGCGGGGCGTTCGTCTCTGACAATGGCTGCGACTGTGAATGCGACTTTGGCAGTGGCTGGAGCTGTGAATAAGCCTCAGCTTCGGGGTTTGGGGTTTGAAGGTTCGAGTTTTGGTGCTGCCGCTCATAGCGGTAATTGTAATTGCCCGCGTGGTGTTGCTGATGAAAAAACCAACTCCAGCTGTGCATGCGTTACGCAGGACGCAGGATGCAGGACGCAGGACACCTTCAAGCGTTAGTTGCGATGTTATACAAAGGATACTTACGGAATGTTACTTAAATGCAGTGTCGCCGATGGCGGGTAGATGTTCTGATAGTTCTTGCTGCCGGGCTTCTTAAAACGGTGCAATGGATTCTGTGAATAGTCACGTGTGAGGCCCGCGTCCGGCTGTCCCTCCTTGGGCAGTTGCACGGCCTGATGTTTGCTGGCCATGACACGTATTGGCTTGCCCCATAAACGTAATTTATCAAGGTGAGACATGGCTGCAAACAAAAACAAAATAAAACACAATGTTAAAACGTTAAAACGAATGGCAATGCATGAATTTAGTGGCGAAAGTTGTGCCGAGGGAGCAGCTTCGTTCAACTTGTGCGGGTGATAGAATATTTGTTCACGTTCCTCTCGTACAACATGTGTTGCCATATGTGTACAGATGCAATTTACTATATACGAGAGTCTATATATGTTATATATACAGATATATAAATGCTGTTCTACAAGCTGTAAAATAAAGTTGGATTCGCCATTCCATGGCACACCATCCCAGCCCAACCACGCCTTTCGGGACCGAGACACAGCAATAAGTACTGGCAAATATTTACATTCTAAAATGTAACTGCAACTTTATCAATGTCGTCTGCCTTTGGTGATTTACAAGCAAATGACTCGCCATAAAATGCATTGGCCACAAAAGTTGCCGCTTGTTTCAGTGTTGCTTTTTTTTTTTTACTTTTTTGTTGCCCTCGCGACCCGGACCCGAAGTTTCCATCTATGTCATTTGTTTCTCATGGTCTCAATAGTCATAACACCTGCGGCTCAGTTGCAAATAGACGAGTGCAACAAAACACGCCGCTTAAGCGAAGTAAACACTGTTGCTTCCACTTTCATGTTCGTTTTCAATTCTGATTACGATTACGATTTCAATTTCGATTACACTTTTATTCAATTTGCTGTCAAGTCATGCTGGGACTAGGACATGGCCAGCCCAAGAAAGCACTTGTCCCTTTTTACATTATTTTAATAAATTATATATAACATTTTATCATTTTGCGCAGTTGTCATGAACCTTGAGGACGGGGGTGTGCATTGGTTACATGGAAAGTGGATGACATCGCGTTGGGCTGCTTATGTTTTATTGTTAAATAATATGCTTACTCAGCCGTTTATTGTTTGCCTAATGGATTAAATGATTTTACAAAAAAAATAAGGCTTGAAAATATAATAAATTGTAAAATAAAAGGCTGTCTGCCAGAGGACAGCGAAATGACGACGAGGCAACAGCAGCAGCAGTGACAAACGCTTCTTCCATTTCTCCACATGAGACTCTTATATATGTATATATATTATATATATATTTATATAATATATATATATGACAAACACTTGTAATAAAGATTAATGTGGAGCCGAGAGAGAGCCTGGTGTGCTTTGCTCTGCTAGCCCAAAATGTTAGGACCAACTTTGCCTATCATCTCAGCGCCTTTGAAATGGGCTGCAGCTGCGCTCGCTAGTCAGTGAGGCAGTGGCTTTCGTGGCTTTGGGCCTGGGGCCTGGGGTTTGGGCCCCAACTCAAAAAGTATCTTAAAGTTTTAATTACCAGCCTGACCAGTGGCAGCAACACCAACAGTAACAACAACAACAAATTATTATTAACTTACAAGACATAAAGAAAAAAATTGTAAAAAGTGCACGCACAGCTGAGCACCGTAGAAATACCACAGAATCCCAAAAACAAAAAAATGCGAGTTAGTAAAGTTTGCCCGAACCCCCAAAATGACTTGTAGAAGTGCCTGTCAGGATTTGTGACTGTGTCAAAATGGGTTAAGTCATTTCAGCCAACAACAAATGGAGTACATAATTAAAATAATATACCAAGATTATGCCAACTTGGGTCTGAGATATGAAGGAACTGATAGTCTTAGCTTGGCTCAGGTGATATTAATTGATCGAAAAAAGCGTTCGCCTTGCAATTTGATAATATATTATATTGACAGATGGTGCGCACTTCATCTAAAGTCAGTTCATCAAAAAAACTTAGCTGTGCCGAAACACTGCATAATTAATTTGGCGCACACTGGACACTGAATCACTTAATGCTAAACTTTGCCAAGTGACACATGGCGTATACGTATTCGGACATAGACACATGTGTGATATAGTAAGTGTATGTCTGTCTGCCTGTGCTGCTGAAATATTTGTTTGCATTTATCGTAAATACTTTTATGCGTAGGCTGATGCTGATGCTGCTGCTGTTGCTGTTGCTGCTGCTCATGCAAAATATTTTGTAGTAATTTGTATAGCAAAAATTTATTTAAGCCAAATTCCCCAGATAACAGCAATAACGGAGAGAAAGATAGAGAGGAAGGAGGCAGAGTTTCGCAGAATGGGGAGCTATACTAGAGTGTAGCGGCAGCTGTGCGTGTGTCTATCAATTTATATGAGAGTTGTGTCTATAGTTTGTTATAAGTTGTGCACAAACTTAATCCCGGCACGGCAGCCAACAAATGGCGCGCGTCCGGCCAACAGCCATTTGCACAATGTCGACAGCGTCGACAACGCCTGGCCGAAAGGGCCATTATAATATTTCCCACACACACAGACACACCTTAGACCTGCTCAAGTGGAGTGGACTCTACCGAACCCGCCCAATGCTTATTGTTTTTTCATTGTGTATGTTTTGTGTTTTTGTCTATTTGTGCTTTGGCTTTGCCTCTTGATTGCTGTCGCACTTTGTTTGGTCCGAGTTAGGTCTCTCGGACTTGGTCTTGGTCTGCTACTGCATCTGTCCGGCGTCTGGGTGTCTGAGTGTCGTCTGTCTGTTCGGCTGTTTGGCATCGTATTCGCATCGTTCTCTTGACTTCATTTACACTAAAAAAAAGTGTTTTTTCGCTTTTACGCTGTAATTCGTATGCTGAGTGTGCAATTGTAGCCGTATTTTGTACGCAACAACAAACGCCGTTCGGTCTTCCTCTTGCGAGACACTTTTATATGCATGGTGTGGGCTGGATGGTTGGACAGGGGATTGGACATCTGCTACCTGGGTAATAGACTGGGCTGGCCCCTGAGTCGATAATCGTCTTTGTTCTGCCAGAGTTGCGAGAGTTTTGGGCAAAGTAACGAATGAATTTGTTAATATTTTATGAGTGCATAAGTGCGCACTCACCGACCAACACCCGGGCACCCAAATAACCAACATACTTACGCGACTTCACCTGAACAAACGAACGAAAAGGACGAACGGACGGACAGGACGGACAGCACGGGCGGCAGAAAGGCTGGTGGCAACCGAACTCAGCCGGAAGTGTTTGCCATTTGGCAGCCCTCGCGGCACATTAGTAGTCTGTGTGTTGACGCAACGCCATTAATATTTCCACATGCCAGCAGCAAGGCTCTGTGCGTGTGTGTGTGTTTTAGCTGTACAATAATTTGCTTGTCGAATAGCATTGGTTTTGTTGCCACAAATAAAGCGAGGCATTTTGTTTGTATATCTACAATGGCTTCATCAACTGCACCACACTCTGTGGTTTACCTGTGTTGTCAACTCATTGACAAATACAATTAACAATACGCATACGAGACGTTGGCTGGCCATGCATTCGAAAAACTGTCCAAAATAAATAGTCGAATGCATATCACAGATTGCAAAGGACAAATATAAATCCGAACTAAATGAGCAAGCGAAAAAAGCGTGCAAAAGCAAAGAGACAAGTTTCGCATTACTTAAGCATTTATCCGCTTAACGTTGGAATGCTTTGAGCTCAAATATGCAGCAGCAAAATAATAATAATTGAAAAAATTAATTGGGTGCAGCACAAAGCATATTTTAACGAATCATCAAAGCTAATGGTCAATGATTGTTATTGTTGTTGCTGGTTGACATCGAAATCAATGAAAACAAGTAATGCGAACGATTACATATTACTCGTTCACTGTAAACAGCAAATAATTAAATAATTAAATTTATATTAAAAATACAATTCTTTTTCAGCACGAGCTCAATGAATAGAAAGTCGGACAGACGTTTCCGGATTCAGCTGACACCCGAGTATAGAAATGGATGCAAAGCCAATATACTCGTTGCATAAAAAGTGGCAGCAATAGTCCCTGGCGGCATTTATTTTTTCAGTGGATATGCGTAAATGGCGGCCAGCTTGCAGTCGCACCATTTGCTGACAATTTCCGCAGCAATGTTTAACCGACTTGCTGTGCACTGCATTTATATTACAAATTTAATTAATTTAAACTTTGCCGATGGCAATGATTGCTGCATATGCTGTTACGGGCAACAGGAACAAAAAATATATAAATTCGATATTACAGATGCATATATAGTATATACATTCATATGCAATATGTGACGACCATATGGAATATGTGGAAAATTATTTGTTAAGCATTTAAGCGTCAGCAGCTTGCGTAATTATTGCATATTTATGTGCATGTTGCATGCCTCAAAGCGGCTTTATGCGAGGCATATGCGATCGTCAGCTAATGAACACAAGCTGCCAGAAATAACTAAAAACGCCGCGTATGCGCAATACTTATACCCAATCACATTGTTTGAAGGCGGCTGGTGGCGTGGTCATTTTTAATTTTCAATTAAGCGCCTAGCGGCAACAGAACTTTGACTGCTTTTGAGTTATTTTGCAGAAGGACCAATGGGCCAGGCCGACCCCTGTCCATCTTCCGGACCAGGGCCATTGCTTGTCGAAGTATTAAATGGAATGAAACCAAATTGAAATTGAAAAGGTGTCGCTGTCAGCGCGTTGCTTGTTTTTCGTGTTTTTTTTGTTGTTTTTTTTTCGTAATAAAGTGGAATTTGGCACGTCGGTTGGGTGCTCTTAACGCCTCGCAATGCGCGGCGATTTTCATTTCGTTTAATGCGCACACAAACAGCCAAAGGGAAAGCGTTGTATGGAGCATAAGAGATGGGGACTGCGGCAGCCTGACAATGGCAAAGTGCACACAAATAAATGCAATAAAATGATTGGCATATCCCGCTGAGCAAGAGCTAAAAACGAGCAGCATGGGACAGTCCTTTGTTGGACCCACGGATCCCCAAACCGAGAGAGTGAAAGCGCGAGAGATATATATATATAAAGGGAGATAGAGAGAGATGTGACAGCTTGGGCTGAGAAGCAACAGGAAGGACCAGGTGTTGGGCAGGAGCTGGTAATAAAGCGCTTATAAAATTTCATTTATGTGCACAGGCAGCAACGAATCGAATCGCTCGGCTCGGCTCTACTCGCATTGCTGTTGTTATACTCTACTCTACTGTGCATATCTGTCCATTTTGCCATCTCTTTCGCTTTAACAATTTTTATTATTAATATATTTTGCTTGATGCATTTGCAGCTGTAGCTGCAACGAAAACAACAACAACATTGGGCAACAATGGCTGCCAAAGATATGCAATGTTTGGAATTTAATGTTGGAATTTTTCATTTTAAGCAAGCTGCAAATTGCAGTTGCCGCTGCCTTTGCTCGCATTTCATTTATTTTTTGTTTGTATACCCTGTACCACTACCTGAATATTAAAGGTTATCTCTGATTTCAGTCATAGTAAATCTACAGGGCAGGGACCTAAGATCAAAGCGCATAGCTGCTTAATACCCTTCCTTTTTTTTATATTTTACAGACTGTTTGTTTTTCTATCTTCCAATGAGACATTGTAGAGATCTCTTCTTATGTGTTCTATGTGTATGTGTATTTATGCATTACAGGGAATGCTCCCGCTAGGCACTCCCAGCTATAGCAACCTGTCATGGTTTCATTCTTCCCTTTGCCAAAACAAGCGCAGATTTTTCATTACTTTTTGGCTGGATCGTAGGGCGTGGGTTGTTGCGTTGTCTGTTTCGGAATGTTTGACTTACCCAAATAAGCCTGCTGCGGCTCTGCCATTTGTATGAGTGCCGAGTCCTTTTTGTTGTACAATATCTTTACACGTTGCACATCGCCGTATACACCTGTGAATTGCGAAATGGTTGGTATTATTAATATGGATTTCAGTTTATTGCAATGACGTTAAGAGTAGGTGGCAAAAAGAGTTAACACTAATACAAAAATTCACTATCCACTGTCCCAAGAACACACATTGTAGCTGCCACTGCTGCTGTGGGTCTAATGAATATATCCAAAATTGTTACTCTTTGTGCTTTAGGCAATAATAAATAGTCGAGCCAGCTCTTACGATGCAATCTACAAAGTAGACCGCGGCCATAAGAGGCGACTTAAGCGCCGCTCAATTCGAATGGCGGGCCAGGAAAATTCGGACAGCTAGCTGAGCATTTTATGCAACGCGCAAATGTTGCTGCCGTCAAAGGACGAAAGTTTTATACACCACCAAAAAGCCATAACGTGTACGAAGATGGTTTTCTCAGCCGCTGCTTCCACTTTATTCCCCGCCCATAGCTGTCGTCTAGCAGGTGCGGCTGAGGCTGCTACGTATTATTGCCGGAACGAAGCCGTTAGTATCATGTACGAAACTCATAACTAGCTCAATAAGTTTTCTCAGCTATTTTTTACGACCGACTCCAGGCAATGGCTTCGGCAAGACCAGCCTCTCTGGCTACAGCCACACCTAGAGCTCTGCAGCTTCAATTCTGGCTACAGCCTGGTTCCAGCTTGACTCCTTAACCGGCAGCATACATTTTAAGGCTGCGACACGCGGCTGATTTTACAGCTGTCAGACAAGGTGTAAGTGTGACGTTGGGGAGTTCGCGAGTTTCGTAGCTGGCCGCGTTATTGAATTGAATTTTATGGCTTTACTTACGCGGCGACTCAGCCAAATATGCAATATGCATTTGGTCTCGCTGCTCTGGCAGCATCTTGTGCCGTCAAACTTTAAGATACTTTAAGTGCAGAACAAAAGTATTTGCTAGCGATTTCGTTAGCCCGACCAATGGACTTTGCTTTGACAGCTGTCCGGAGCGGAGGTGAAAACACACTTACCCTATGCTACTTTTGACCAGCAGTCCGTGTGTAGCCAATCAGCGGCAAATTTGCAGCAGGGCGTAAATTGCCATCAAGCATAAAAAATAGTTGTTGGTAGCTAGCAGCTAAAAGGTCGCAGCACCGTCCTGACGCTCTCAACCACACCCAATGCAAACAATGTAAAGTGCAGGCGCCCTCGGTTGCCCAAGACAACAAATCGAATAATGCGAAAAGTAAATTTTCAACTACCCCTTCCCCCAAACGTCTCTCTTCTAAAACAGAAAGGGAAAAAACACATTCGAAAACCAGTGGCAGTAAAACTGAGTGGAGTGGAGTAGCAGTGGGAAGGAGCGCTAACAAGTTACAAAAGTAGCAATAGAAATGCAGGTAGTAAATAGTGCGGGAACATAGTTCAACAGTTGGCAGTAAATCCATTTTATACAGTCGACTGGCTGCTCGACTGGCTGACTGCACAGAGCGCAAACCAGAAAGAACTGTGAACTGAAACTTGACTTATGCCAAACACCGAAAAATTTCGTTTGCTTCAAATTGGCTTGCCGTAGCAACAATTGCAGCAATAAAGCAAGCCAAGCGAGCCAACTTACTCGGGCAAACATCGGACGTATCTGCTGCCAGGCATCGACTATGGAGCATATTGAATGCCAGTCTGCTGGCCGCCAGCCAGCATTGCACCAGCATTAGCAATAGCAGGCAGCGGACAACGGATAGCAGGCAGCAGTCGACGTAACATCCAGCAGCATTCCAGTCGCAATCCAACGGGGCGTGTGAGCAACTGCGGCTCTGTCAGCCGGTTGCCATGCAAAGTGGCTGAAGGCAGACCGCCTCCGGCTAGTGAGCCAGTTTGCCAGTCAGACTTTATAATAATTTATTATCGCAAAAAGATTTAGCTATATTTGTACAGCCATGCGGCTAACTTTGAATATGTTTGCATACTTTCTGGCGCTCGTGCTGATTCCCCGGCGGCCCATTAGTCGTACGCTTCAACATATACCGTAGATGAAAAAATATAGCAGTTGTCCGTCGTTTAATGTAAATTTTTTCTTGTGCCTCGTGGCCTCTGTGAGGCATCCTAGAAACTTGAATGATCAAGCTAAGTGAAATTCTAGTTGAGTTTCCATAAAGTCTTTGCCGCAATTCGCCAATGAAATTTGTGCAATAAAATTCAATAATCGAGCATTAGTGGCTTGGCTTGAGTACAGTTTTAAAGTCATTGTAATTTTATTGCGGGCAAAAGCACTTAGATACCTAGTTCAACGGTTAACATTTTCGTTAAACGAAACTTGTTAAATTATGAAAAAGTTTCATTGAAATTATTTGCACATGCTTTTCCTTTTTTCCGGTCACGGCATTTTATCAAATCGTGGCACATCCACACCCACACCCACACACACACACACCCATACGTCTGACTGCCCTGCTAAGTGTGGCACATAAAATTTTATGAAATTATTTGTGCGCCCAACAAAAATCACGCACACGGTTTGCAACGAGCTCATAAAAATTCAATTAAACACGTTTCAACAATATTTTCGGCAGTGATATAAATTTTTAGCACGCCATTACAATTACATAAGCCGATTACCAATATATACACGCACACACAAACGCATCTCAATATGTTATACTAAACGATTTGCAGACTGATTAAGTTTTTATTGTGTATGCAAAATGAGGGTCAAAAGCTGTGAATGGCCCAAAAAGTAGGCAACAGTTTCAGTGCCAGAAATGGGGTTCGATTAGAATGTCTGACAGCCCAACTGGCATACGGCATGCGGCATGCGGCATGCGGCATGCGGCATGTGGCATGTGGCATATGGAAAGCAGCATGTGTCAAGTGTCTAAAGAGCGTGTCATAGACATCGTAACATTGAGCAGGGCAACCGGCTGCTACCGGGTCGCCCGCTCAATTGACTCTTTCGGGGCTGGACAAACAACAAAGCGCTGTCAAAACTAATAAAATGTCTGCTTTAGAAAGGGTTGAGCTCCTAAAAATAGGCCTTTTTTCTATTTGGCTTGGATCAATCTAAGCGTAAGCGTTTGAAGTGAGCTATTTACGTGGGGCGTTCCAAGCTTTACGTATGCCACTTTTATTATTTGATATGCAAACAGCTTATAACCAAGAGCAGCAACAACGGCAACCAAATGGGACCTGAGATCCACGATTGAATTGCAAAAATTGCCACCTAAGCGTGGCCGTCAGACTTCGGCGTTCGCGTCATGTGTGAAAATTGTAGCCAAGCAGTTGGCACACCTGGCTGCCATTAACATAACAAATGGCGTTCGGTGTGTGTATATTCTATACACATTTGTGTGTGTGTGTGTGAGTGTGTGTGTGGGGCCAATCGCCTGTTTGTTTGCCGTGTAATTTGCTTCGAGTGTCACTCCTGGCCAGGTTCGTGTGCGTTGCGTTCAAGCTACTTGGAAATTCAAAAGTTATTACATAAAATTTTAGCGCTGCCATTTAGTTGATTGCCCGCTTAGACTGCCTGACCGCACAGCCGTCATGTCGCTTGGCGAGTCTATCTAAATCTATTGGCACGCCATTCCGAGTCTGGGGCTCAGCCCCAACCATGGCAAGCAGTAAGACGCTTTAGAGCGTTCAGCTTATCGACATTTCTCGCTTGCTGTGTGCAACGGGGCGTATGATACTCGTACATCTAACAATTTTCTGCTCTACGCTTCACTCGACTCTACTCGCTTCCTGGCCGTCTGCTGGCGTTAAATCAGCAATCGAAGCTTTATTAGCACTGCAGTCAGCTGCCAACTAACAACTGCCAACTGCCAACTGGCAAGCGAAAGCCAACTGCTGGCAGTTGCTGGTTGCAGTTAGTCTTAACTGTGGCTAACGAGCTGCTGATAGGATTTACTGTGGCTCAGTTGCTTTAAGCTGCCCTTAGTTGTACGGTTCGTGCGGTTATGCGGCCGGGCTGCTTTTATGTGCGTTACAGTATATCTAACAATAACTACAACAGCAGCCAACACACAACAAAAGCAATAATCATTTTTAAGCAATTAATTCGTTTGGCAAATTTTTGTTTACTTTATCAGCGATAAGTCCGAATTGCTGACAGAGTGAATACAATGCAATTTGTACATAAATACCACACAAACGAGTGTGTGTAATGTAGCTATGTTCATTTGTATTTAAAGACAATCAGTTTAAGCCACAGTCAGTGTTGTGTTGTTGGCTCCGCCCTACGCTGCCCACATTCTGGACCTTTTGCACTGTGGTTGCGTGTGTTTGTCAAAAGTTTATATTTGGGTATTTAAACTCAAATTAAATGCATTTGCATGTAAACAAAGCGCATAAACTCAACAGCGAGAGAGAGAGACACACATCCACACACATTCAGGAGAGACAACACACATGTCTCTGTGGGTAAACAAGCCGCAACAACAAACCGTTTTGTGACACCAGAGACAAAGGCGACAACAGACTTAACATTGTTCTGCATATTTCTGTGTGTGTTGTAATTGTGTTTGTCGTGGTTGCAAAGTTTTGTGCGTTTTATGCTGTTGCAGCACAAAAATGCGATACAGCCAGCCAGCCAGCCAGCAGAGGGCAGCAGCGCCATTTTGTGTTGTGGCAACAAATCCATTATGCTGCAATTATGCGCCACACTTGGCAGCAGCAACAATAGCAACAACATTGTGGCTAACAAACTGTGCTGCAGGCTGTGGCAACAATCGAAGTATTTTGGTAATTAAATAAAACAAACAGATAAAGGGACACGAGTTAGGGCTGTCCTCGGGCTGGCACTGAAAACATGTTATATGCAGCGCATGTGAAAAGTCAAATCTAAATACTATAAAATAGTTAAGCAACGCACGCTCACACACACACACACACACATGGACATGGAAGCAAAATCGTTGTTGGTTAGGGGAAGTTGAAGTTGCAATTCAAACAGCAAACCCCATTAACTTTACAAAGTTAGTTAAATTCATTTAGCAAACAGACATGCCGCATACGCCAGACGACAAAAAGGCAGTAAGAAGACAATAACGGAGCTAAAAAGCCACCAGCGCCCCGAGCCACCCAACCACTCAACTATCCAAAACAACGAACTACGAAAAGTCACAAGTAAATTTTATTTCAATTGTAAAGCCAGCAAAAACTGAGTCTGCGTGTGTGTGCGAAAGTATAAAATGCACACACATATGCATATAGTTTGACAGGGTGAACGAGTGAGGGAGACAGCATAGAACACACACACACACAATGGCAACAAGAGCAGCAGCAACAACAACAAGTGCAACAACAACAAGCGCAATGATAACTAAATAAATGGACATTTTTATAGCTATGCACTTCCGCACTCAATCTTTTGTTGTGCGAGCTCTGGTGTGTGTGTGTGTGTGCTGCAGGATGAGCGCAATGTTAAATCATGTGTCCTGTATATATATATATATATAAATATATATGTATATATATAAATATATATGTATATATATAAATATATATGTATATATATATATCTGTATACATATGTGCACATTTGAGCTGAGAGCGAGCCGCTCACTTGTATAACAATGGGCAACTGTTGCCATCGGGTGGGTTGCCAGGCGGGTGGTCACGCGACATGGGTGCAGCAGGCGTTTGTTCGTGGGGCACGGAGTGGAGCGCACTTAATTCATGTAATTTTACATGCACACGAGCATGTCGCAGACAACGACAACCAAGGAGCAACAGGATGCTGTTCAAGTGTGTGCCTGAGTGCGGTTTCACTTGTTGCCCGCTTGCCACTGAATGTTTTTTTAAAATGTTTACGTATGTGTGTGTTCGAGCGGACGTACGAGTGTGTGTGTGTATGTGTGTGCGAGTGTGTATGGTTAGTGTAGATTTATGCAAGTGCATATATTTTCATTTTCATTGTTTTACAATTTGTAAGCACAACTTATGACAGGATAACTGCCAGCAGGCAGCCTCTGCATATGCAACTGTTGCTGTCTTTCGTTCTCCTGCTACTCCCTCCATCCCTGGGTGTTTGTTTGTATGGTCCACCATCTACAGATAACGCTTAGACTATTTCAATTTCAAGCTGATGGATTTGCTACATGCTCCAGGCAAAAAGCTATTAGAAAGCCATTTGTATTACTTGCAATACGATAAATGTATACAAGTATATATATATATATATTGTATATATATATTATGTGAAGGAAATGCAGCAACAACATTTGTATGCTGTTATTTAATGCGCATTTCCTTTGTTGTTATTGCAACTGCTTACAGCTCTGGTTATGGCATTTTTATGCACTTAGGGCTTTATTATGCTAACAACTTGGATTGTAATAAAATACACAGCAATTACTGCCACAATCTGACCGCGAGTGGACCCTTCGGGATTTTAGATTTAATACAACTTTTAGATGGGATTGGATTAATGTTCAAGGTATTCAAGGCAATGTTTCATATTATAAACACTTAAATATAGTTCAGTCCTGTTTTACTCTTTTTTTTTTTTACCGACCTTTGCATTAAATAGCCAATCGATGTCGTTGCTGCATGGATTCAGTATTTAAAGCACTTGGTTAGTCGTTTGTCTTGTATGTTTTCAATATGCTCGGCATTGTTTTGTTATTTTGTTGCCACCCACGTAATTCTGTGACTTTTCGATATGTGTATAAATAATTCATAGCACTTTTCCTGATTGCACGTAGATGGCGTGAATTTTAAACGGAAGTACGCCAGCGATTCGCGCCAAGGCACTCCAGTCGGGCTGGGCTGAAAATTGTGTTGGTTGGCTTAAGGTTTACACTAGGGCTTGAACAGCTGCAATACAGCAACTACAATGTGTGTCTAAAGCTGTCAGCTATTTTCAATTTTCCTACGGGGTCTAAATTCAATGAATAAACAAGTGTTCTACTAATAAAGTGGTCAAGAATTACATTTGCGGTTAAGAAGGCAGTGGCACAGCCAGGCAGCTAGGGCGCAAAGCAAGGCAAGAGATAAAGGGTCAGTGTGGTAGAGGAGAGCGAAGTTGAACTAAAGATTGGATGCATTTTAAGAATTTGCCTTGCATTTTGCTTAGCTGAGCCACAGATATTGGTTACTTAAGAATTATATACATAGGTATATATATATACATATATAGATTTGTATAGCGTATATAGCATGTATATTGTATTTGGTTTTTGTTTTGTGCAGACGTACCAAAGAGGGTAAATAGAGCATCAGGCGTGACCATCTACAGAGAAAAAGAGAAAATAGAAGTTTGTCGTCAGTTAGCGAAAGTTTTGGTTGTAGATGTTTTAAAAATTATATAAATCATAAATAATAAACGGGAAAAATAATACCAAATAGTTACAGTAGTTTCAATTAGCATTCAATTGTGTTTCTCTTTCAGGAAATTAAATATGAAATTAATTATGCGAGGGTAATCGCGAAAAAATTTAAATAGGTAGGTTTGGGTGAAACCAAATGCAAATAAAAATATTTAAATACAAATAGTATGCGGTTTTTGTGAAAATATTTATAGTCGAAATGCAAACTAATTACAGGCTATGTACGAGTACTATTGCAATAAATATATTATATGTGAGTAAATGGAGAGTATGAGGAGCATGTAGGCATATATTTAAATATATATAAATTTCATTTGATCCATTACGGACTGATACTTAATCGGTATTTTGTTGCACTTAGGCCATATTCAAATTAGAAGCACTTACCTCTTCATTTAAATTCGATACGAGCAGCACATTCGAGTAGCCCCGCATAGCAGGTGCGGTGGTCTGCAGGGCGCCGCTGTTGGCTAGCGAGAAGGCTGCCAAATTGGGCAGGGCGTTGCTGTAGCCGCCGCTGAGTGGAGTGCCTAGGCCCAAGGCGAAAGGCGGCAGCACGCCAGGTGCACCCAGGCCGTTGACTAGAGTATGCATAGAGCGTGATACAGAGAGAGAGAGAGAGCGAGTGGGAGAGAGAAGAAGAGATACATATATAGTAATATAGGTCTTCTGACAAGTTGCACTGTTGCATGCGACTTAATACTAGACGAATCGATAGCGAGTGTCAAAGGCAAACAGTCTAAAATCAAAGCATTGGGTGTGTGTGTGTATGTGTGAGTGAGTCGTTATGTAAGCAGACCTTACTGGCACGAAAAATAAAATGATAATAGAGGGAAATTGTTCTGTTTGTGTTACCTATTTTATCACCTGTTAGTGAGGGCCGCTGACGGGCGGCAATCAAAAGCAGATCATTAGTATTCATTAAGCCGCCGGCGGTGGGCATGAGATCGACGCCCGGCTCGCCCGGTGGCAGCGCCGGATTCGTGAAGTCGCGTGACTTATCATTGTTGTACTTGACATTCAAGGCGGTCAATTTGCTGTTGTCAATGCGCAAGGTGCAGCAGCCATTGTATATGTTCTGACCATCCAATATTGACTTGGCCTGCTGTGCGGAGTGGGCATCCGGATACTGGATGAGAGCCTGAACAATGCATACAAGATATAGATTACTTATTGAATTAAAATGATTTTTACTTGTGCTCACCTGGAATGAATTGTTCTTGGTAAAGGTAACGATCTTCAGGACCTTGCCAAAGCGTTGGAATATCTGATGCAATATGTCCAACGAAACGGGGTACATCAGAGTTTCGACAATGACGCGCAGCACCGTATTGGGTCCGCCGGCTGCATTGGTATTGTTGCTGCCCGCCGAAGCATTCACAGCGCTCGTGTTGTTCTGCAAGATGGCCACAGTGCTGCAGTTGTTCTCGCCCGAGTTGTTGGCATTGTTGCTGGTCGCATTGGCAGCGGCGCACAGGGGCAACGGCGAGCCACCGGCAGGCGATTGTATGCGATAGTCACTCTGCACCGCCGACGAGTTCTGCTAGAATGAGTGAAAGAATGGAAGAGAATTGTTAAGTCAATTGACGGCAAAAATCATGTCTGCCAAACTTTTTATTGGTTAAGCGATGCACACGGAAAAACTTTGTGCATTAATCAAAAAACTTGCTATCCAACAACAACAACAACAATTTATGCATGTCGTTCAGTCTTAAAGGCAACTAGGCGAAAATATGCTAAATATTTATAGCAGCAGCAGAAACAGCAGCAACAGCAACAGAAGCAACAACAACAACAACAGGTAGTACAGTATATGTAATGGAAACAGGAAGAACCAGCCCGGCCCAGCAACATAAATCTCAATCAAAATCAATAATATCAAGTACCGTAATAATAAAAGGAAATCAGAGTGCAGAGAAAGACAGAGAGAGAGAGAGAGAATGGTAGGATGCTAAGGACGTAAGGACGACGCCAGGCCGTTAGAGCGCTGTCAGTCCCATGCAGCGCGGCAAAACTTCTTGCGTGAAATATACACGTTCTATCGGAAAACAATTTAATGACATTCGGAAGTAAATTTATTCCTATTCGTGCTGAATTTTGATTTCGAAAATCATAACGTAAACACATTCGACCGTCCTTAGCAGTCAGCCACCCTGCACACTGACCCCCTCTGCGAGTCCTAACGCGTTTTTTGTGTTTGTTAGCAACAGCAACAGCATCAAAGTTCTAGACACACGTGAAGCAACAATCCTCCCCAGGCGAGCCATTTGTTTTTGCTACCTCTTGCTAGATAAATTTTCGTAGACGAAACAAAGCCAAGGGCAGGGAACTCGGAAAGAGACTCTGCCTTGGGCGCTGACTTCTAGCTAGGTTTATAAAAATAATAAAAATTGATTAGAATTGCGCTGTGTGAGGTCTCTCTCTGGCACAGTCAGGCAAGCAGGCAGGCAGCCTACACACGAGTCGTATGTGTAATGGAATGTGCGTGGAGTGTGGCGGAAGAAAAGTGGATGATGCTGCGGCCGTTACAATTGCCATTCAGTTCGGCTCGTAGCCTATGACTGTAATTTGATACTTCACTTTGCTTGATTATTATTACGATGAGACGATGACGATGACGTTGATTGTGTAAAAATTGTAATGTAATTGTAGAGCAAACATTGCTGTTCTCAATCTATCTAGCTTCCTCTCTCTCTCTCTCTGTGTCTGTCTTATACTCCGCTATCATGTACTGATGTACTGGATGTACTTAAACTTTGCACATGTTAACTGAATGTCAAGTGGGCAATTGCAAATTGACTGCACTGATAATTGCGTCCAAACATTGTACTACAATTATGGCACCTAATAACAGGCCAAGTCACTTGACACATGCCTCTACTGCTATACTATTCTGGCAACAAAGGCAGCCAACTGGCTACATCATTAAACATGTGTGTGTGTGTGTGTGTGTGTGTGTATGTGTGTGTGTATGTGTGTGTGTATGTGTATGTGTATAAGTATGTGTACGAGATTGTTGGCTTTCCCTTGTCCGCGGTTTAGTCGCTTAATGAGTCAATTGTCCATTGTCTATTATTTCTGTTCTCATTCACGTTGTTGTTGTGTTAGTGTTGTGGCTGTGGGCGGCTTGCGGCATTGATTAGTTGCCATATATGTATGATATACATGCATACATACTCACGCTTACTCTGAGTGGGCCTACTCAGCACATTGTAATAATTTAATATGATAAGTCAGATAAGCTAAACTGCTTTGATAAGCAAAAATATCAAATCTGCTGATAAGCTCAATTATCGATCCATTGTCTTTGTAAATATACCCCTCTCTTTATCTCTCTGTGTGTGCATAAGTGAGTCTGAGTGTGTGTGTGTGTGTGTATGTGTGTGTATCTTTGTATGTGTGTGGTGTGCCGCATATCAAATGTTAAAATTTGACAGTTCCCGCCGGACTTGTGCTATCTTAAATATTAGACAGACAAAATATGTAATGCAAAGTCGAAGCGATTGTCAACTCTCCAGAGAATTGACGCGAGAACTGTGCCGAAAATAAAAACGAAAGACGCTAGCTGAGAGCACAAAAAAGGCTGATAAAAGCTTTTAAGCAAACTTTGGCAATATCAAGCAAAAAATAAATAAAATAAAGCGACACAATATAAAGGGCCTGCCTGCCAATTGTGGCTCAGTGAGTCCATGTTGGACAGGCTACCTGTGACAGCTGTCGGCTTCTGGTCTTTGCATAAGAAATAAGTCGATGGCAAACAAAAAACTCTAGCAAAGAACTGAAAAAATAAAAATAAAAATAAAAATCTTTATATTTTGGCTCTACTTTCACTTAGAGCTTTGCATAAATATTATTGTTTAATAGATGTGTGTAATGTAAACCTGCAGGTTCTCTTCTTCACTATGTCACCAACGTTTTACCTTTTTTTTTGGCGCACTTGAGGTGTGCAGGGCTCGGGCAACATGCACTTCAGAAGCTGGTCACGCCGTGCCAAAGTGGCTCAAACCTAAGCAAGTTGCTGGCTTAAGTGGCAAGCCAAGTGAGTGAGAATACCAGGCGGCTGGCAGCGAGTGGTAGTTGCAGCTACTCATTCTGCGCCCGCATGCATGCAACAAGGATGCAGAATTGAGCGGAGAGTTGCCTCTTTGGGCGGTTGCCAAATAGCTTCTTATACTTTTTTCTTCTTCTTTTTTGGGAAAGGGCGGGGACTGGCGCAGCACAAGTTATGAACTTGTACAGTTAAGTTTTAAAGCTAAGCTGCGGATTATGTATCCCTACATACTTTGGCAAAGTTCTTGCTAGCCCCGCTTCTTGAGCAGCTCGCATACTTTTTGTGGCCACTGGCCTCAGAACTGAGCTCTGTCAGAGTCTTCACTTAACCACAGCAAGAAAAAAGAAAAAAAACTCGTGGTTAGTTGAGTGCTGCTAAAGTCGTAACCACAGCAAACTCTGTGTACGTCTTATTTATGGCCAACACAAATATGGGCTACGGCCAAAATGCGTTGAAAGCTAACCAAAAAACTTAGCATACAAAAATATGCTAAAATGAGGAGCTGAGTAAATCCCACGTTATCCCTGGCCTAAAACTAAGCAAACACAAATACACAAACCGAAAAGGAAACATTGCGCAGACGAATGTAAATAAAATGTTGCATACTTTTAGGCAGCAATAACATCTACCGAAAGAAGAGAACTAATCAATAAAATGAAAATATTGTTGCTGAAAAGTCACTGCAGACAAGACACATGTAAAGTACGTTGTCAGTTGTTATTGTTGATGTTGATATTTCTACGGCTCTTGTGTTGTTGCTCCTTTTATCCTTGATGCTCGCAAATTTGCTCACGTACTCTTCTGACGAGTGTGTGAAACAATGTAATTTAAATCCATTTTCAGCACGCCAGAGCGTCACCAATCAAATTGGCAAACGGCTCGAGTGTAAGCAAACACTGTTACAGAATAACAGAATAGAACGAGGGTACATGCAGCAGCGGCTGCCACACTGCCACATAACTCAAAGGATCAACAAGCTATTGTAGAAGCGGTGCGTTCGCGACGCTCTTGTGAAAACAATAAGATTAGCTCACTTTTGCTGTCGACAGACGCTGCTAGCAAAAGTAAATGTGGAATAAAATGAGAAAACGACAACGCACGACAGCAGGCAGCGGCAAAGAAAAACAAAAGCAACTCATAGAAAAATAAACAACGTGCAAGTAGAGGCGCTTACTTACACCACCCACACACACATACCCGCACACAAATACACGCGTGAAGTTATTTGCGGCAGTGAAGCCTTTAACTGCACACGCCTTAGCATTGAGAGTTTAACAAATAGCCTGCCGTGGTAAAATGCCTTATATGAATCCGTGCAAACAAGCCTCCAACTCCTCGCTGCTGGCCCTGACTCACTCCAGTCAGGCTTCAGAAAATAGAAAGCCTCTAGCTGTCGTCGACTATGGAACGGCTGTCAGGAGGCAGCAACAAATTAAATAAACAGTGAGCCATCCGAGCACGGCTCATATTATTAACGACAAATCGAATGAGCAGACGCTGTTGCCCAATTTTCCTAGTTTTCCACATGCGCCAGAGAAAGAGAGTTGCTGAGTTTCGCAGTAACTGCAACATGGTTAAGCTTTTGTTAATCAGCCTGATCCTTTTTGTGGCTTATTCGCTTGACATTTGTATTAGTTGCTGTCGCCTTAACACCCAAACTGCGTTAACTGCGTCATAGTCTTAACGCACTCCCCGACTCCCCGCCTCCCCCAAACCCCCCACCTAACACACAGAACATAGAAACAAGACGTCAAATGTTGTCCACATTAATCTCATTTTGTGTTTGGCACTAATGCTGACGTGATTTTTCCTCTGATATTTATTCTATTAATTGACACTCTGCACTTTATTGGCAAAAAGTTGTGCTCAACTTTAAGAATTTCTCTGCAGCAAATCTTTGTAGTAATGTTACTGCGTAAAGGTTATTTGCTTTAACCAAGTAAATTACTAACTCTATGGCCAACAATTGCGGCAACTATATTAATATTATTTATTGACATATAAACTTATCGGAAATCACATTAGCATAGTTGACGAGAAATGTTTTCAATAAACTAATTACCTTAAAAGCTTTTAGCATATAATTTGATATTATAATTTGATTTTGCTTTAAACTTTTGTTGTTGAAAGCTTTCAAAAGAAAATATATAAAACCTTTTTCAGGATCTATTTGTTTTTGAAAGAAACGTTTTAGATATATATATATATATATAACAGGCCTCTTCACAAAACCGAATGTATGTAGGGAATATGCAAAACGACTGTCCAGCAGTGGGCTTTTGGCTCTGTATTTTTTCGCTGTGGACGGCAATTTAATTTAATCACAAGGTAACCTTATCACAGTGGAAACTCAACACCTGCTGCAACAGCCAGCACCGACTGACGTCCAACCACACACGCATACACACAAGTGAACACACACTCACTCAAATACAAGCATTCGGGCAAACAGTCATACATATTTGCAGCTTTATCTGATAGGCGTCACAGCCTGTAATCGGTGCGTTGAAAAGCGCGAGCGACAAAGTGCAGGCGACGACAGGTGTAATGCAAAAGTTTCGATTGAACTGTAACTGTTGCGTATGTGTCCTGTGTCCCTTATTTGCAGTTTGCTTGAGTTGTTGTTTGTTACCGCACAAGTGCCAATTATATAGATTCCTGAAATTAGAGGCAACATTTTGGTGAACCTTGTGCAGATTGCCCAAAGGCCTTGTTGACCAGTTAGCAGTGAGTGCGCCTTCATTTGTTTTAGTCTAATGAACGCATTGCTGACTTTTAGGCACGATTGCAAATGTTACACTGGAGACATGCGTTCGCTTGTTGTGTCCGTGGGATTTTGTTTTTGTTTTGAAATTAAATTTCAATCAATTTCGTTTTGTTTGAAATTCAGTCTCGCACCCGGAACCTGGTCCCAAGTGGATGGTAACCCTTTTCCGCTTGTTGGGGTTCGGCTAAAAAAATAATTTATCAAAATTACGAACATTTACACACACAGGCACACACATACATTGATAGAGCCAGAATCGGCAGATGCGCAGCTACAGACAAAGACAAAACAATCACATGTCAAATTTGCGCCGAGCCACTAAGCAATACAAGAGGCAGAGCTGGGACGGAGCAGGGCCCATTGCGAGACAAGGGACCGCTTGGGGGCCCTCGGGTTCTGTGGATTTGCGGCCAGCTTGTGTTGTGGCTGTAGCCGCGTGAACTTCCAGTGCATTTATCTTCATTTCCAAGCAGCAGCCGCAAAATCAGCATCCTAGCCTAGGCTCGCCTGACCCACTCCCAGCTTTAGTCCCAGTCCCAATCTCCGTGCTCTGGTCGCTGAAGCGAGTGACGTGTGTAGCATGTGCGTAGCATGGGGGAGCCGATTCTAAGATGCTCAAGCATAAGCATAAGAAGACATCAACGTAAATAGCAACGAAAATAGTCACAACAACTGTTGCCTGAAGTGCCTGGCGGTAGAAATAGTAGCAGTTGCTGAGCACTGGGGAGCTAAGCGGCATAGGTGAAAGGACGTCCCAACCGACATGACATATTAGAATCCTGTTACACATCTCTGCGATGCGAGCTCAACTCGACACAGCACAGCCACGCCGCCTGACTGCCAACTGCCAAATTGCCAACATAAATGTCAGTGGAGTGTAGGGCTAGAGGCTAGAGGGTTTTTCATTTCTGATGCTGCCATCTCGGTTTTCGTACGCTCATTCTCCTAACTTTTGTTTTATTTCTATTTTTTTTTTCTCAGTTTTCGTTCTGCTTCTGTATACGACGCAATCACTCAGGCGTTGAAATCTGCACGTGTGTTGTGTGTATGTGTGTTGTGAGCAGATGATTTGAAAATCCTGTATTGCTGATTTGCTACTTCTGCTCTTGCTGCTGCTTATGTTGCTGTTGTCGTCGCAGCTTTGCTTTCAGGTGTGTGTGGGGTTAAGTCCCTTAAGGTATGCAATGGATTTCTGTAGCCTCTGGCCTTTGGCCCGCCTAGCCCAAAAGTTTTAAAGGAAAATTTTAAAGCACACTTATTTGACGATTCATTCGGCCAATTGGTCTGACAAGCAACTGTTACCTATGCTGCAGGGGCTTTATGCAAAAGGAGCTCAATACGACTGCATATGCATACATTAGATCAATCGGAAATTTTGGGGTCACAAAGCTTGCCAATAACGCCATTACGTAAACAGGCACTGTTTGGCTTGGACGAAAGTCTTGACTAATATTTCAGGTCCACGAACCGCTGTTGCTACTGTCGGGAAAAGCCACTGTGCTGCACATCTTATCTGCAAGTTTTCACGTTGCAGCGAGTATAAAAAAAGAAAGATGAAAGCAATGCTCAAGACTGTCAGCGAAGATGTTGAGAAGCTTTAGCTTTGGTAAGACCAAGGGACAGAAGCAGACAATTCCATACAAAAGCCAATGAAGACACTTGTTAAAATGTGAGGCCAAACAGCAGTTGCACAACGAGACAAAACAAGAAGACACACACATATCAACAGTACATGTTGACAATAGGTCCCAAGAAATTAAAAAGAAAAGCCAGTAAGGAAGATCTAGTAGAGAGATCTCGCATGAGAGATACACTAAATGTCTGACCTTTATCAAATACGCTAGTCACCTGTATAAATAAATTGTCTTTTATCTTAAGTATACAGACTTGTCTAGATAGACTCAGCTAATTGTCGTGATCACAAACATATATTCTTTATGGGCTCTGGCACGGCTGCGTCTGCTTGTGACATGCGTTTGAACGAAACCAATATACCCTAAGATTCTATTTTCAAGGGATTCAGGGTATAAAAAGAAAGTGAATGAAATGAGAAATTGTATAAATATGTTGGGCAGGCGGCAGGAACAACAACAACAACAACAATGACAGCCAAACATAGCTCTACACACAATATTAAGCTCACACACACACACGCACATAGACAACACACACACATGCGTTTGAAGAGATTTTCCACAAGAGCAAAAGCAACGACAGCGGCGTTGACTTTTCCACTCGTTTGCGTTGTCATTGGGGTTGGGAGGAACAGCAGCAGCAGTAGTAGCAGTAGCAGCAGTAGCAGCAGCAGCAGCAGCCACAGCTAGAAGCAGCAGCAACAAGGCCTTTTACCAGGATTAGTAGTTAACAAGAGAAATCTGGCCACACCCACGCAAACACACACACATACAGGTACAGCCAAAAGGTAATCAGTGAAATGTAACTGTATTGTTTGGTCTGACGTTATTTCTGTTGTTGCTGTTGTTGATGTCACCTTATTCATAGGCACGCCTTCTCGTATTGTTGTTGCTGCTCAGTTGCTGCAGCCTCTTAACCTTTTTTGTTATTGTTGCTGTTGCCGCTGCTGTTGTTGCAGCACATGACTGACGATCTCTTTTTAAGTAGTTTTGCTTGGGGTCATTTTGGGTTACAAGGCTAGGCAGGTGGTGCCCACACACACACACACACACACACCGACAAGGTGACAACGTCGTTTTGGGTTTTCCAGCTGGCAAGAACAACAACAACAACACTATTGCGCACTTTGTTGCTGTTGTTGCTGCTGCTGCTTTCATTTAAGTAATCAAAATATGCTTTTGACTTTGTGCTAAGCAGCTGTCGTTCGTTTGTATGCGTAGGTATTTATGTGGCTAGAGCCTTGTGGTTTTCATTTGTGTATAGTCGGTTTGTCTATGTATGCTCGTGTGTGTGCGATTTGGCCACAAAATCCCAAGAACTATGTATGTCTCAGCTTTTGTCAGGCATGTATCTAAGGCAAAATATATATACATATATATATATATATACATATATATATATATATATATATATATATATATATATATATATATATATATATATATATATATATATATATATATATATATATATATATATATATATATATATACTAACTGTATATCTGCAACTGTATTTATAGTTGGTTTTGGTATTTGTGTGCGCGTTTGTGTATTTATTTGAAAGCTTTTTAAACTTTGCCACTGACTTTGTGGCTTACGAAATTAAAATTAGAAATTGGTTTGGACCGTCACTGACAAATATCCCTTAGCATTTATGAATGGCCAACATATGTGTGTGTCTAGAATTGAGCCTGTGTGTGTGTTTGTTGGGAATTAAGTTGCCTTAGAGATTATAATTAATCAGAGAGCGACCCACATAATAACGAGACAGCAGCAGAAACATTTGCATATAAATCGTTGTTTGCGTCTGACCTAAACTTAATTGCCACATTAATAACAGTTAAGGCCAACAGATTTAGCTGCTTATAGGTTCTAGCTTAAATAGTTTGGTATCAATTATATATTGTATATATACTTACATTATGACTCTGGTCCGTCTTGAGCTCGCGATGATTGGAGAACTGCACGTAGACCATGCGCCCGCGCATCTGTGGTGGATTCACTGTATAACAGGAGACCATCGATGTAGCGGATATTTCGTCGGCCATTTCAATAAATGCTTGATTCTTGCCCTTCAGCACCAGGACATTTGTCACACGCCCAAATGGTATGCCCAGTGCAACTACGTCCGATTCACCAGATTCGTTTGGAATGTTGCGCAAATGAATGACTTTCGAGGCTTTGGCTGCAAGCAGAGAAAAATTTAACTCAGTTAGTAACAATAATTTAAAGATAAATAATTAAAATAGAGAAGCTACACATAGCATGTAGCAAGTGGTTGAGTAGGTGGGTCAACTAATTAATAAGCCGCTTAAAATATTAACAGCTGCCATACCAAATGGCATCCTTCTCTGTCTGCACTTCCGCTTCTGTAAGTCGCTTAATTTGCACGTTCCCATTGTTGTTCTTTCATGCGTTTTGTTTTCTTTCTCTCTGTCTGTCTGTCTGTCTGTTTTTCTCTCTCCCTTTTACATTTCACCTGAAACAAGCACTGCGAAATAAGGCCCCGATAACATGGCAAACGCTGCGGCATTTGTATACATTTTGCACAGTTAAGCGGCACTGCATGAGCACTAAATGGGCATGGGGATGCCAGGTGCTATGAAGCGAGACGGGGTCGCGGCAATAGCCTAGCACATAAATTCATTCATTGCACTCTCTTTCGGAACGACTGTGAATAATCCACACAGCGACAATGTCCGGCCTGGTCCAGTCAGATCCCCCCCACACACACACTCAGATATATATATATATATCTATAGAGAGAGAGAGAGAGAGAGAGAGAGAGAATACGATTGTCTTTGTTGTAGTTGTTCGTTTGGCAGCTTGGTGTTTCGTTTGTTATTTTTGCATAAATAAAGTGGGCGCCACTGCAACAGGGCCGCACAAATGGGATTTTAGGCTGATGCTGTTTTTGGCTGGCAGAGAGCATTTTAGGGATTTCGCTGCGACCCCGTTGCACATCTGTCCAAAGTGCCTTAAATTTTTATAAACAAAAGCAAACAAATTTTCTGGCATGCCACATGCTTTATACCAACAACAACAATAACAAATAAAATATTGTTGTTCTTGTTGGAACAACTGACACCGAGAGGGACTGGCAGTGGGTCTTTGGCTGCAGCCAGTCTAGCTGGTGCTTAGTCAACACCTGTTAATGTGCTGGTTTTGTTTTTTCATGACTGTGTGAATGAGTTTGTGTGTGTGTCTGTGTGAATGTGTGTGTGTGTGTGTGAGTGGGTGTGTGCCCCCTTATATGCAAATGAAATGTTGCAAGATTTTTTGTTGCCTGTCTTTTTCCTGGCTAGCGTGTGCGCGTGTGTGTGTTTGCAGTATTTACCGCACCTACTAAACAAACAAACAGAATATGGCAAGAGATAGCCCACGGCAATGCCAATGCCAGTTACCACCAGGAGTTTGCACTTTTAGCTTCGCAGCACTTAGAATTCAACTCATTTTTAAAGGGTGCTATAATGTATGCAACTCAGGTAATCAACTCATAGTCATCGGAGAACAAGTATGTAACGAATCTAGCGGCGGAGCAAGTGCACATCTAAGAGAAGTAGCAAAATTTTCTGTCTTTATTTACTGCCGCTGCCAATGCTAATTCAGACTTAGTGTAGTATATTAGAATGTGATTATAACTGCTTAGCTTTTGCTTTCTCTTTTCAAATTCATTAAACTTTTCCACATGCTATTACTTGGACTCTGCTTAAGCAAGATTTGTGACAGAGTTTCCTGCAATGCCACAAAGTGACCGAAATAATATGGCTTAACTACATTTATCAGCAGTCTATACCACATAGTTGTTAACCGCATTCACTAGGTCCTTACTAATAACTTACAACATAAAAGGGTCATTACCCGACCCAGTCCTGATATGCACACTGACCCTTTTCAGCTGTCCACAGCCCGCAACGTTGCTTCACCGCCGACCTGCATGGGTCAATGTGCCAATTTATAACAATGCGCAAAAAAAAGTAGAAATAAATGAAAAATAGGCGCAGAGCCCCCAATCCATCCATCGTTGGGCCAACAGGCCGGCCATTCAAGCCAACTTGAGGCAAAAGTCATGCCAACTATGAGAGGGCTCGGCACGGCACGGCACGGCAGGACCTCTCGACTGCAGTTTGGTCAAAGTGGCACAGCACTCGACGCTGAATACAACTAATCGGAAATTACACTTTTTGATTAGTTCGGAACGGAAATGAAGCTGAAACGAAATTATGCAAGCCAGCGGCTAGGCAAAGTGCACGGCATTTTCGCTTCTCTCAACCTTTTGGCAGCTCAACAATTTATTAAAAATCGATGGCCATGTGCCGGTCCTGTGATGCTGACCATAAATAACATAATAAGAAATATCTTCCTTTCAATTATACGACTCAGATATACCAGCACCAGCAGGCTGATCCCAACTTGCCTGAAATATGTTTTTTATTTGAAAATATTTAAAAGCGCATCTATTTTGTGTGATAGAGCAGTCACAATCACTGCTTCATTTATATACCAGCTATAGCTCAGTTTAGTTAGGGTATAGGCAAAACTAAAAAAAATTGTACAGAATACCGGAAACGTGCTGCACAAGACAAACAACAAATCAAGTGCCGCTGGGCAGTTGCCGGGAAAAACGACAGCACTGAAAATATGTAAAACTATCTATCATGCATGATGACGTTGTCAACGAGCAGCGAAAAAAATATTGGCAAAAAAAAAGGATGCCAAACTGAAAATATGAAATCTACTGAAAGCGCGCGCAAAACGAAAATTTGTGGATTTTTTGACGTCCTCCATCAACAACTCAATTTGGGTTTGTTTTCCACTGGCAGTTGCGACTGCGACGTTGTTGCCGAGGTCTGCTGTAGCTGATGTTGTTGTTGTAGTTATAGTTGGTGCCGCATTGCTCGGCAACAAGAGGAGAATTTGTTACAAATCGCAACAAACGCTGCTTGATGGTGTGAAAACGAGAAACTACAGCAGCGCGATGAGTAAATCGACAACCATCGAAATTCACTCAACGGCGAGTGTAGCCGTGTAGCCGTCGGGCTATCCCCGCCCCTCCCACTCCCTCTTCTATCCATGCACCTGACCTGCAAATACCAACGGTAGGGGCATAATTGAAAAGGAAGATGGCGACGAGTCGACGACGGCCGGATACACAGCCAACAAGGCCCTGGAGCAGTCAGTTGCAACCGAAAACGAGCAACTGAACTGAAATAAAAAAATTTCGGTTCGTTCAGCCATGCTCGATGTGACTGTTGCCTCATGTCCTGCGGCTAATTTTTTTTGGTTAAAGTGAAGAGGATTTACTGAGTTTTTGAAGTATATTACAGAGTTATTCGCTGCATATTTTCGTATATATTTTACAGTATATAAGATTTAAAAATTCTTTAGGATTTCTTTTCCAAAAGATGTTACGCTTGTGTGAGCTGCCTGAATAAATTGATCAGCTGCAAGAGAAAGACCTTTTAATCTGTAGAACATGCTGACAAAATAATCATACGAGCACTGCAAAAAGTAAAAGGTGGGCGTGTAATAAAATTTGCATTCAATAATGACGCTTCCTCCACGATGGCGTATTGATATATAAATAACAATCATACGCACGGTTGCACCACGTTTAAAACGCGCTGCAATGGAAGGCGCGACTAAAGCTCAACCGTATTAATGACACGCACTTTATTCTGATGGGGCGGAGGCAGCAGCAGCAGCAACAGCGGGGCACCTCCTTTCAATTAAGCCCATACACATATGCCGTGTCATGTCGGGCCACGCTCCAGCCATCGATGAATTGCACGAAAAATATACATATAAACTATTTATGGCTAATTGAAAAGTTTACAAACTGTAATTGAGTTGGCACCGGTGTGGGCATGAAAATAATGGATGGTCAGCCGTTACATGTTCCATATGCACATATGCTGTAATGGTAGTTGTTGTTGTTGTTATTGTTGCTTTTGCTATTGCACAATGCGGCGTATGTGTAATAATTTGAAAGCCATGTATAAATATCTTTTTTCTTTACTTGCACGAACGCAACATGCCCAAAGTTAATTAATGACTATTTAAATTCATAAAGCAAACAAAAACTCCCATACGAGAATTATATGAATGTAAATGTAAATGAAAATAAATGGAAAAGTGCGCCGAGCATCGACAGTTGAAACAAAGCCACGCAAAATACCCGATAAATGGTCAACGCCCCAAACACCTCATTCACAAAAAGCAGCCACCCCCACACAGAGGACAAAAGGGAAAAAAGACTGCTGATTGTTAATAACAATTAAATTTGCGCTTACGTGGCGGCATTTAATCATTTTATATACGCTTGACGCCAGTGTTTGTCTGCTTGTGCCTTATGTGCGTGTGCCTATGTGCTTTGTGTGTGAGAGTGTGATTATTCCCAATATTTGAATACTCACACACGCGCACACGCTTTACATTTAATTATGCTACAGCAAATTAGGTTTTTACAGGCTCACACATCATAAATTTTCAATTGTTGGCCAGCAACTTGCCGTTGGGTGTATGTGCGGGTGTGTGTGTGTCTGCCTGTGTAGGTGAACTGTGCGTGCTTGTGTAATGACTTAATGATATTTACTTTGCCCGCGCTTTGTCTTTAATTTAAACATCTCTTTCTGTATAATCAATCATAGCACAAGTTTTTACATCAGCTGAAACTCAACGCCAGCAGCCATGTTCGAGCACTGCCTCTTATTTTTCAGCTTTTTTTTGGCCCAGTATATTTCTGTTTTCAGGCCAGCCATAATTGAAAATAACGATTTTTTTCTTGCTGGTGCTGCTGCTGCTGATACAAGCAAGACACGAGCCTAACACCCGCAAGTAATGTAATTCATTAAAAATTTGTTAGCACATAGACACAAGGCGAAGGGAAAGAGAGAGAGAGGAAGAGCGAGAGAGAGAGAGAGAGAGAAACTGTGCAAACGAGAAGTCAACGCACGCAAAGTCTGACGACGTTTACAAATTTTAATTGCATTTCAATTACGGGAATAGTTTCCATATTTTTTTTTTTTTTACCTAATGTTGGCAGACTGAGTAGCAGTCGGAGAGTGCAGTCTGCAGTAAGAGCAGAGACGCAGGTTCTGTGTCCTGTGTGCAGTCAAGTAGAGTAATCGGATAGGCGTCCTGAAGCGACGACAACTCCAACAACATGGGTTGAAGTTCTGTAAAGTATATCAATTGCATAAATTATAAGTGCACTGAGTTGGGCGAGTGGAGTCGAGGGGCAGCGACAAACGCTTCTCGTTTTCTACTTCATTTGCACTCTATAATTATGTGCAACTGTTTAAAGATGCTGCTGAAAAGTATGCTACGAATCGCCGCGACAAACAGGAAACAAGTTGTATGCTTAATGAAGTAACCCATATGTAAATACAAATGTGTGGCATGTGGCATATAGCATATGACATGTGGCAGCCGTAAGTCAAAAGTGAAACCATATAAATAATGACCATAAATGCACGTTCAACTAGCCGACGCGCACAGTCTCTCTCATAAATGATCAGAGTGGACCACACATAGCCCATATCCAATTGACATCAACTGTCAGTGTGCCCGTGTGCCTGTGTGTTTGCCTGTCAGCTGTTGTTGTTGCCGCTGACCAAGTGCAAATTCTGATTTTTATTCTGGTTTGCAGTGCTCTCTCAATATTTACACAGACGTTGACGGCGCCGCACACAAATAAATATGACAATATTATTTTATTGACTGTGAAAATATTTACACGCAACAGACGTGCGAGCTCGCTACGGTATCAGAGACACAAGGCGGCACGCGCGTCGCTCGAAACAAGACTCAGACACACACGCACACAGGACAATGAGCAGCAGTCACAGGACGCTGCATGCGCAGCACGCAGTTTGCAGCTCGCAGCTCGCAGCACAGTTGCCACACACACACTCAAGTACTTCACATGGTTTTGATCTATGTGCTTGACTGGCTGATTGAATTGAGTTTATGAAATGATTTCGATTAACCTTTGTCCGATCAATTACCAAGTTTATTAAACATATAAAATTAATCTTTTATGATCTTGTATTCATATTATTCAGCCTAATTTTCGAGTACATGTACTTTAAAATATTGCCCCAAAGCTGCTTATATATATTGTCCTAAATATGTTATATATATATATATATATTGCATGTGCATAGGTGATTGCCTTTTTCTTTCCGTCTACTAGTTTTTTATTCAATGTTACGTTTTGACACCTTGAACCATGCGCCTTGTTAACCAATGGTCACCCTCAAATCGGTCAATAAACAAACAAACATTGGCGGGGCTAGACAAACATAGCTTGCTTGTATGTATATGTATCTGTGTGTGTTTGTGTGTGTATGCAGCATGTGTGTGCGCGCTTACTGTAACAATAAACAACGAACACGCAGCAACAATAACAACAACAATAGCTACACATGCTGCTGTCCCAGACCAAACACGCGACATTGGCTCGGCTTAACTCGGCGCGACGCGACTCGATTCAGCTCAGCTCGGTTTGCTTTAGGTTTTTGGTTAGGTTTGTTGCGTTTTTGGCATGGTTTGAATTAGCCGGCACGGGGTCTCAAACTTTAGTCCCCGGGGTCTAATTTGGCTTGCATAAAATATGCATAATAATCAAAATAAAATAAATCAAACGCCGCTAAGCAAATGCGAGTATTTATTACAGAAGCAAACGAAAGTTGGAACATTGGGAAAAAGAGAAAAGAAATATACATCTATGGTACATATATATGTAAGATATATATATATATATATATACTGTATAGTACAGTATATGGAGTATATATAACAAAATAAGCAGTGTACGCTTTGCATTGTAAGATGAGCCGAACGGAGCGTGGCCACTTACTCGAAGTGTGCTTTACACACATACACACCACTCACTTGAAGTGGTTGGGTGTGGCGTTGCGGGAGCATGAGGCCAAAAGTGTTTTTATTACATTTACGTGCAAAATTTGTTGCATGTTCGATGGCTAAGCTCGTGTAACGGAAACGTTGCTCTGTGTATTGGTTTAGCATGGCATACAAATACAATTGACAACGGCCAACGACCAATGGACGTTGAATGAATACAGTGCCCAGTGTTGGGGCGTGCCAAACCACCAAAAGTAAGAGAAGCGAAGAAAAAAACAATTTTTGGCAGTGGCTCACTGTGCGCATAGGTGTGTGGGTGAGTGAGTGTGCGTGTGTTTATCTAAGGCTGGCCACACAATGCTTTTTGTTACTTTTGTTGGATGCTGCCTATTTACTTGTCTGGCATTTGTTGTTGTTGTTGTTTGCCCAGTGCTGCAATGCAATAAAAGTGTCCTTACACATTTATTTAGCAATTTCTTTTGTTATTATTTTTGGCATCAGCAGCGTATTTTTGCTTTTGTGCGTCAGCTTTAAGTGGTTGCCATATAAGCGACCTCGCACACACAAGCCCACAGACACACAACAAACACAAATGAATTCATTGGATTTCCAGTGGCACCTCTCACTTTCACCCGTCGCCAGCTTTTCTCTTTGTCTTTTCAGCTTTAAGCTGCTCATGACTTTAAAAATTTTGGGATGCTTTTGTGTTTGCGAATGAACTTTGCGTGGCAAATTAAAAAGGCCGCAGGTGGCATGTGGCATGTGGCGTGTGGCGTGTGCCGTATGGCAGGTGAAAGGTGGCAGGTGTCAAGGGGGCGGTTGATTCACAAGCCGTCGAATAACGTCCTCGATGTCTACCAACCATACTCCCAGCTTGATCAGCCTGCTTTGCTCTTGCGTTTGTATGCATGAGTTGGCACTCAAATGCCGCTGGGTCGTCTGTGTCTGGACCAAGCATTCAAACAATGAACGCCTGCAACTCTTTGCCAGTTACCAACTGGTCAACAGTGCGTATGTGTGTGTGTGTGTGTATGGGTGGGTGTGTTTGTGTGTGTGTGTGTAGGATAGAGCTTGTTGCTTTTTAATTAATAGAAAAGTCCTTTGTAGAGTAATAAATAAATATTATGCTTTTGCTTTTGCTTTTGCGCTTTTTCCGTTGCGTTCTCGATGGCCACTCAGTACGTATGTATTGTATATATAAATATATATATATATATACACCTATATACATATGTAAATAAGTGTGTTTGGGGTTCTTTGACTATCTGCTGTCTGGCAGGTGAAGGGCACAGCACAACCCGTTAAAAGGCTTACAAATTTGTACATTTTTTCTCTTTTTTAAGCCATATGGTTCCCATTGATTCCCATTGTGACACAGCAGATAATTGACGGAGGTTTTCAGTACTGCTAATTGGAAAACCAAAAGCGTATAAATTCTCAGCACAATTCTAATGGAATCATGCAAAATTGAAGAGCAAAAGGAGTTTCTTTTCTGATTAGCCCATTTTGTGATTACATTGGCATTTTGCACTCACTCTGCGAGTCTTTTTGTATGTGTGCCTGTGTTAGTGTGCATGGAAAATGTTTTCGCATGAATTTGTTGATATTTAAAATCATTTTGTGGCTGACTGATTTTTGGTTTCGACTTTCGGTTTAAACAGTGACGTTGACGGCCGCTTGGCAAATATTTGCCTAATGTGTGGTTCAGGTTCTGGTTTTTGGTTTCTGGTGCGAGCGGTTTTTGATTAGCTTTATTACTGTGTGCCAGAGCCGACACGCGCACCCTGTGTATTTGCTGCTGGTGCGGGTGTTGCAGGGGTGGTGGTGGTGGTGGTGGTGGTGGTGGTGCTGTTGGTGCTGTTGCTGGTGTCGGTGGTGTGTGTGTAGGACTAATTAATGTGCTCGAATTGCGTGGAGGGGATCTACTTATTACACAAACGTGGCGGCTTTACTATACTTTTTCATATTTCGCAACCAAAAACAAACCGTGCGTCGAATTGTTTGTTTCCATGCTAATTAGCGGGTTAATTGGCTATAAGAACAGTCGCGAGTACTAGGCCCATACTAAACCGCTTGGCACAAACAGCAAAGTGGCCGACACTGGCTTAAGCTAGCTTAGGCCATTGGCATTGCCTAATGCACGCAGCGGGGGCTGCGGCGGCTAATTGGCAACCCAACCTGGCCTAAACTATGGCTGCAAAGTGCACTTAAGTTGAGCGGCCCAGGCGTGCCATAAAATGGGTTTATATATAGGGCGCAACACAGACGGAGAGGGAGCCGAACGGTGGGGCAGGTGGTAGAGGCATAATAGGTAAAGGTATATTTAGAGACAGACATAAAGAGAGAGGGAGAGGGAGAAGAAGGTAGAAAGGGATAGAGAGCGTGCAGAGAAATATATAAGACTTACCAATTCCGCCAGCCAGCACGGTGCTCGAATCCAGTTTGGCTTTCTTTGTGGCCAGATCCTGATTATTGTTGTCGGAAGCGGGCGCCATGACTGCAGCTTGACTCAAAAGTTCGTCGCTTCCGCGCTGCATGGCCACACGGGCACAGATTCACGGTTATGCGCAACAAGATACAGATGGCATTCGCATTCGCATTTGCATTGGAGACACGAGATTTTATTTTTGGTGCAGGCAGCGGTTGGTATATTTTGTAGTTGTTGTTGAAGTTGTTATGTTAATAGATTGTGGTTGTAGTTGTAGTTGATGATGCAGAGGCACAGCACAGCAGAGAAGTTAAAGATGGTTTCAGTTTATTCAGTTGAGTTGAGTTGAGTTGAGTTGAGTTGAATTGAATTGAATGGTAGGCAAGTAGGCAAGTTTGTAGTTGTGTGTGTGTAGTAGATGAAGTATATACGATTACGGTACATAAAAAGAGAAAAATAAAAGAGAAGAGAACAATATAAATATTTAATATTTACGCAAGTTAGGTAAATTACAGCGAATCAGCTCAGATGAGCTCTTTGTTTTTGTTGTTGTTCTTGGTATTGTTTTAGTTCTTGTTGTTATTGTTTTTGTGGATTTTTGTTGCTGAATTTAGAGAAATTTGAGTGGTGCTCAAAGGCGAGCTTTGCATTTTGTGTTCAGTAAATTAGGTACGCTTGGGCAGGTTTCAGTTTAGTTTAGCTAACTAAGTCAACATAAGTGGGTGCGCAATAAATTCTATTAAATAATATTATACAGCATAAGACGAGGGCAGTTTAAGGTCTAATTGAAATAAAAAAACTACTTTTTAGCACAGACTACATAAATTCGAATAAGAAATTTAGCTAAGCACATTTCAGAAATTTACCTTTTTTAAGCTTTTATTATTGTTTGTTTTTTAGTTATATAGAAGTGATTTTTTTTATGAGTTTTATTGGGTCGTTCATTAAGTAATTTCGTTTTTTTTTTGAAATAAACACGGTTTTTTTTTTTTTATAAAAATTTTATGAAATTATTTTTCTCCTTTTGTGTGTTTTGCTTTGGGGAAAACCGTCATAATTTTTGTTGGGGAAAAAAGGGGGGGGGGGTTGGGTGGTGGGGGGGGGGGGAAAAAAAGGGGGAGGGGAGGGGAGAGGGGGGGGGGGAGGGGGGGGGGTGTGGGGGGGGGGGGGGGCACCCCTAGGGGGAGGGGGGGGGGGGGTGTAAAGGGTGGGGGGGGTCGTGGTGTGGGGGGGGAACAACTCTTTTTTTTTTGTGGTGTGGGTTGGTTTTTTTTTGGGGGGGGTTATTTGTGGGGGAGGGATAAAATAGGTAATTGTGTGGTGGGAAAAAAAAAAAAAGTCCCAAGATATTCTTTTTTTTTTTTGGGGGGGGGGGGGTTGGGGTTGGTGTGGGTTGGTTTTTTTTTTTGTTTTGTTCTTTTTTTTTGGTTGTTGTGAATTGGGGGGGGAGGGTGGGTTGGATTGGTTGTGTGTTGTTGTGGGGTGGGGGGGTGGGAGGGGGGGGAAGGAATTGGGTGTGTAGGAGGGGGGGAGAGTATATGTAGGGTTATTTGTTATTGGTTGTGGGGGTTTGGGGTGGGGGGGGGTGGGGGGTTTATTTTTTTTTTTTTTTGGGGTGTTGTTGGGGGTGGGGGGTTTTGTTGTGGGGGGGGGGGGGGGGGGGGGGGGGGGGGGGGGGGGGGGGGGGGGGGGAAGGAGAATGTTTGGGGGGGGGGGGGGTTGGTTTCTCCTTCCTTTTTGTCTGCTTGTTGTGTTTGTGGTGCGGTTTGTGGGGGGGGGGGGGGGTAAAAGAGAAAAAATGGAAATAATGTTTTTTTTTTGTTTTCTTTTAGAAAGGGGACAAAAAAAAAAAATAATATAAAAAAAAAAAAATATATATAATAAATAAAAAAAATATTATTACATATATAAATATATAAAATATAATATATATATATTATATATAGAAAAGAAATAAAAAATGGGTATTAAGAATAGTATATTATCTTTGTTAGCTTATGAAATAAACAAAACTCTATACTTTATTCAAGTATAAAAATTAAATAAATATAAATTAAATTTTCATTCTATTGTATGAAATTAAACACTGAAATAGAAAATAAGTTGATACAAATAATTTACAAAATTAAAGCTCAAAATCGTTAAGCTGAAGACTGAATTAAATCAAAATTCTGTTATTCAGAAAATTCTCCATTAAAAATTATTATCGTAATGTTTGACGTATCTGTAAAAGCGCCATTTATTTTATTCACATAGAGAAAAATTATTACAATTTCGTATTCGTTAATCAGAACTGACTGAGCAACCCGCGTTTAGCTCATCAAAATTCGCACTCCACTTTTGCGCAAATAGACCCAAGTTCTATTTAAGTAAAGTTGTTTGCGCTAATTCCCCGGGTGCAGCCTTTGGATAAACAAGCAGCGCGTTTTCTCATTTTTCCCCCGTTTTTGTGGATTTTCGGTGTTATTAGTTGGGATTTGCGAGAGGCAAATAATTGCAAAAAACACACAGAATATTCATTGAAATTAACCAGCAAATGCGGCAACTCCAAGCAAGTGGTAATCGAGCTTTGGCTAGCTTTTTGGTTTGTAGTAAATGATAAAAGCTAAGATTGACGCTAAACTCTAATTAGAAAGCCATGTTGCATGCAGCACATGCATAAGTGTATTGTAATTACATGTGACACTTAATTACCACACTCATGAGTGCGGCAACAATGCCAAAGACAAAGTCAGAGCCGGAGTCGTAGTCAGAGTCACAGCCACCGTAAAAGCCAGAGTCAGAGTCGAGCATCGAGAGTAACTAAGTTAAGCCACACATTAAACGTAATGCGAGCTATAAAAATAAAGCTGCTGTTGCCGCTGCCATGTGTGTGTAGAGAGAGAGAGAGACAGAGAGAGAGAGAAAGTATGGTTGCTGTTGCTTCTGTTTCTGGCTACTGCTATGCATTAGCAGCAATGACAAAAAGTCAATAAACGAGCAGCGCAGACAAAGGGAAAGTCTCTCTCCTGCACCACACGGTTGGCAAATTGAAAAGGGTAATTTTGTGTGAAGTAGGCACCTTTATACGATTACGGGGCAAGTGGGGTTGGGCGTGTGGTCTGACTGGGGTGCACTAGTTGGGTGCTGGCTGCTGGATGGCTGACTGCTGGCTGCTATCAATGCTGACTTCGCTTGAATTCGCCACTTAGCTTATCATCAGGCGGCGCTTTGCTTTACTGTTGTTGTCTTGCTTTTGTTATTTGTCGTTTGTTGTTTGTTGTTGGCTGTTTGCTGTTTGCTGTTTGGTTTTTATTTTTATGTGACTGCACGTTTTATGTACATAAAAGAATTAGCTTAAATACAAAAACAACATGTGGTAATAGTAATAATAACAAAGCCAAAACGCACGCACACAGGAATATATCAGCGGTGTGCAACACGACTGGGCGCGTGGGTGTATATATATAAATATATATGTGTGTGTGTATGTGTGATAGACAAAGCAACGGAAAAAACCGCAAAAGCACTTCACTTGATAATATCGCAAGCAGAGACAGACAGATAGACAGAGGCACAGGCAGAGACAGAAAGAGATAGACGTAAGGGAGAGTGAAATCGCGCAAAGCGCAGACAAAAAACCAACATGACACGCACACACGGGCTGAGCAAAACGAAAACGCGAATGCCGTCGTGTATATGTATATATATATACCATATATATATGAACGCGTTTGTGTGTGAGTGTGTGTACGTGTTTTTTGTGGCTTGTTGGTTGAGTAATGATATCAGAGAAGCTGTTGCTATTCCCGCCCGTCTGTCTTGCGTATTGTATTGTTATATGGGCACGGAGGCAGCAACATATGTTTTGTGTGTGCGTGCCATATGGTTAAAGGGATTTGTAGCATACTTTTTTGGGCGGCTTCCGCTTTAGTGTTGCAGCTCTTCATAGCCAACATTCGCTCTGTCAATGTACACTCATTGGACAGATGCAGAGCGAACAGGCGAAGCAACTGAGTATAGTAATTAAATTTTAAAATAACCTCCCTGGGCAACGCTTACAACGCTTACTGGAATGTCGGGAGAGTCTCTAATGCATTCGCTATGGCACATTAACGCTCCCAAATGCCGGCCAACTGGCATTCGCTGGGGATTTGCCTGGGTTCTCTCTGCGGATCATTGCATTACACGCTTCATGGGGCTGTTGCGGGGCCAACGCCCCCACTCACAGCACGGCATGGCTGCAACTGTTGCTTGAATCCCTGCCAAGCTGACCGGAAATGTTATTGTAATATGCTCGTATGGTCTGCTAAAAAGTATGCTAAATATTTGATTATGAACTGTGTCCGTCTGCGACGCGTGTGCACATATGGCCCAGCTGATAAGCCCCGAGACCCAACTGGACCATTGTCCATTGTTGCCATCCACTGACACTCTGGTGCGTTTTAATGAATTTTCCCAGAGCCTTTTTGCTTTCTATTTTCCATAAGCCGTTGCCAGCGGCCATTTCAGCTCCTGCTACTGATGTTACTACTGCTGCCCAGCTCCACACACTGATTTCTATGATGACATGTGCCTTTTTATTCTTTGCCCCCCCCTATCACACTGCGGCCTCTTCTCTTTCAGCATGTTTCCTTTGCTTCCGCCTTTGTTGCCGGGTAACTGGGTCAGCGCGCAATTGTTGAAGGGCTGCTAGTGGTGCTATTGCTTCTGCTTCTGCTTCTGCTTCTTCTTCTTCTGTTTGCCACTAAGGGGGTTGATGGTGGTGCTCCAGCCACTGTCGGACAGTCGCTGCGAGAGAGATAATCACGCATATGCCTAACGGTTAAGTTTTTGAAGTGCACGACGCAAACGGAAGCAGAGGGTGTCAGCATCATCAGCAACAGCACCGGCCGCACATGTGTTTGTGTCCTTTTTGCTTTTGGTTGTTGTCGTTGTTGTTGTTGTTGTTGCTGTAATGAGCGTCACAGTCTGACATGGCTGATCCAATTTGGAAGTGGGTAGTAGTGTTGGCATTTGTTTAATTTCTTGCTCCACATTACATTCTCCCCTTTAATATATACTTTAAACTGAATCCGACATTCAATTGGAACATATGCTAAATACGTATTTTATAACCAATTCTAGAAGACCCTGACTAGAAGTGGTAACACCAATTTTACTATAGCCTAGATTGTGCAACAAAAGCGGATCCTAAATCAGATAGACATCTGCACAATTTCCAAGCTTTATAAAATTCAAATCAAAGTATTATCTTTTTTTCCGACACTTAATTTATATTCAAATGAAGTAGGCCACAGGTATCACTGTTTAGGAACTGACTTTTGATAACTAACTATATAAGTTACGTGCCCTAGTGCTTATAATGCCAACGAAATCAGCCCGTGCTTTAATTGCATCCACCCGAAGAGCACGCGCCACCGGTGAAAAGTACATTTCATGAAGTGCCAGCAACAGCAACAGCTGTCCAAAAGACCCCAATATATCACTGAATATGAGGCATGGCATGGCATGCACGTATTTCTGCATATGTGTGACCATATCAACGCCCTCATATATTGCACGGGCCAGCGTTCGGCTGCCTTTGTTGTTGTGAATTTATGGTGGCATATGAATATTAAAATCGAATATGTTGCTGTCGATTAAAGGCTTTTTGTCCGGAGTGCACTCCCCGCCACGGGCCGCCGCAACAGAGCCAACCCGTTGCAATTGTGGTCGTTTGTTCTGTCTTTCTCTCTGTAGCCCACCCACATTACCCGCTGCTCACACTTTATGCTGCTCTCTTGCTGTGTTGTATGCTGAGCCCACAGCGACACAGATACGAGTCGACATTTCCGCTTGTGCGGCAAATGCTGGGCTATGTATCGGTCCATTGACGATGACTGTATGCACACAGTTGTTGTTGATGTTGATGACGCCGCCGATGATGACGACGATGATGATGATGGTGGCATCCTTGAAAATGCAGGCGTATGGTGTACAAATTGCATATGTAGGTAAAAATAACAACAGCGGAAAACTGACGATGCACCTCGACACGCCTCCTACCCTAAAACCGCAGCCATAATAAAGATCTGTAGTAACGGGAGCGACATCGGCGGCGGCAGCCTTTGAAATAACAATTATTGCTGGGCATCGCTGCAGCAGCAAAATCGGCAAATATGACGCATGTTGCTGGCTTTAAATTGTGGGTGCCCACTTTAAGCTGGCACTGTCAAGCAGCTTATAAATTCTAATTAGAAACTGTATTTGGACAGGCAGACAGGTACAGCTACCCCTCTTTGCAGCAGCAGCAGCAGCTGTTATAGAACAGCCCCATTCTCTCATTTGTTTGCTAGTGTGGTAGTTAATAAACGCAACTTGTGGCTGCGGCCTAGTTAACCGCCACTGCCAGAACCACAGCCAAAGATATAGCAATAGACACATAGATATAAAGACGCAGAGCGAGCGAGCGAGAGAGAGAGAGAGAGAGGGTGTGTGTGTGTGAGAAGGCGACAAACCCAACTCAAGGCCCTCCTGACGTTACTGCCTGGCAGGCCGAGAGGCAATAAATTATACGAGAATGCCGCTAAAGTGGAGCAGCTGTGGCTGCTACCAAACTCCAGCCACAGCAAAGCCAACAACAAAACACCTGAGATGTCGGCGGCAATAACCGGAGCCCGAGCCGGCAAGTGTAATACCAAAACACTTACTATGTATAGTGAAGCACTTGACGTCGTTATAACTAAAGCAAGATAGTGAAATTGAGAAGGAAAGCGAAGCGAATGGGAAACTTTATTTACATTTAATTTAAGATACATATTTAACTGGGCTCAACTTGTGACCGTGGAATTGCCTAGGAGCCGTGAGTTTTGCTGTTTTGTTTCAATTGGTATGAGTAAGGGTCGTCTGGTGTATAAGAATGTATATAAGTATGACATTACCTGATCAGTTTCAAGTTTTTAATAAGCCATAAAAGAAAGTGAGAGCCCACTGTGATTGACCAGTTTCTATCTTGTGATTCAAAAGTATTTGCACTCAATCTTGTGGTCTTTTTCTTCTACTATTTTCAATCAATGCTCAATTTGAATAAAATATAAGAATTACGAATATGCCAATTAACCTTTTCCATATCATAAGATAGTGTATACTTTTCATACTACATTTTTCGAAGAATAGCAACTTTAGCTATATGTATATATTCACAACATCGTTTTGTGTACGCTTGAAGCGACGGTCCTAAATATTTACATTTTGGATTTTATTGCTTTGAGAGTTAGAAACCTCTTCTTTTTTTATTTTTTATTTCAATTTGTTTGCATAAATATTTGAAGCGCAGCTAAATTAGAATGTGAAAAGCGAAGGGTGGACTCCCAAACATTTATAGCTACATTTGTCTGTGTCTGTGTGGCTGTATGTGTGTGTATTTGAGTTTCTGTGTGAGGCATAATAAACTTGCGCAAGTTTGGCCAAAACGATTTGTAGCAATTTCGCTATTAGTACAATTCTCTACCTCCTTCTCTAGCTGCTTACTCTGGCTCGCTCGCACTTAGCATTAATATAGACTGCCAAATCGAGAAGCAAAGTGGAAAGGCAAAAAAGTTCGCTGCTTATGCATTTATCACCTTTTTGCTTTGCCACGAGTGTGTGTGTGTGTGTGTGTGCGTGTATGTGCAAAAAACTTTGCCTGGCCTAGTGCCAAGTGAACAGGAGACTGCGACGGCGACGATGGCGGCAGGATAACAGGCTCAACTCCTAGCGGGCACATTTCGTGCGCTCGCCCGCATAAATTATTCAAAACATGTGTTCTCAGTGTCTGTCTGTCTGACTTCTTAGCGTTGCGAATGCAGTAGAAAAAGAAGAGGGGAGGGAGAGGAGGAGAGAGGAGGGGAGGGGGGGGGGGGGGAGGAGAGGGGGGGGAGGGAGGGGGGAAAAGGGGGGGAGGGAGGGGAGGAGGGAGGGGTAAAAAAATGGTAGGCAACAGTTTTTTCTTTCTGTTTCTTCATCGTTCTCTCTGTGTGTGTGTGAGTTTTTTATCTTAGGCTGTGGCAATTTACTTGTGTATGACATTTTCATTGATATTTTGGCATGGCGGCAGTTCATGCACGGCCGGAAAGTTTGGCAATTTTTTCCGCCAGTCGACGGTGGCATCGTGTCTATTAAGATATTCACTCTGCTGTAATGTGACATCATACATAAAGAGTTGTGCGTGAGTATTTGTGTGTGTATGTGCGTCGGTGTATTATGGGTATATGCAAATGGCAGGCATACGCTGTTTGGCATTTCTAATGAGCTAGAGTCAGATACGGACCCAAAGTCAAGGGTAGAAACTGGAGTAGGGGCACAGATTGTGGACCGGAGCTGAGCAGCGATTACCGGCTGCATAAATCTTGCTCTTCATATTGATTTTGTGGGCAGGAGTACCCGTACTCGGATTACCTTCCTGGTCTTGGCCATTTGACTTGTGTGTTGAGGGGCTCTTTTAAAATAAATTATATGTTTTTAAAGCAAAGGCGAAGCACGTAGACAAACGTATGTGATCGCTGCCACTCCTCATCCAGACCTAGGTCGTGCCGGGGTCAAGCATTACTCTGCTGGCTGGCTGGCTAGCTGCCCGCCTGCCTGGCTGGGGCCGTTGGGTTCATACAAAATTCAGCAGCATTGAAATTTATGGCGGCTGGACACACAACTTCAATACCAAAAAAATAAATAAAATAAAAAATATACATGCTGCGTTCGCGTTTCCTGTGCGGCTCTTGGACTGAGTGGCAGGAAAAGACGAAGTGTTAATATGGGCGACCTTTTCATATACTGCATTATATGTGTATACATATATATACATGTGTGAGTGTGTGGGTTGTGTGTCCCTTATTTATTTTTATGTGCATCTATTTGTTTGTCGTTTTTTGCGGCAGTCAAATAAAAAATGCATTAAAAACGTCTGAGCTAGAGTCGAGTCGAAGCACACTCAACGGCAAAAGGCACAACAGGAACTCCGCCTTATTTGTCTGCCCAAGTTTAAAACGTAGCGTGTGCTCTTCTTTTTTTTTGGGCTGGGGCTCTGCTCTAGGACACATGTCTTACATTTGCATGGCAGGTGGTATTGTTGGTATTTCTTTTAGCTTAGCTGGGGGCTCTGCTAGTCAATGAAAAATTTGCGATGCCAATTCTCAAATGTCTAATATTCAGCTGCTACTTCTTTTTATACATAAAATTTGCTGTTGATGTTTGCTGCTGTTATCCTTGCTTTGCCTGTGCGCTGTCTATTCTTTGTGCAACAGCCCCCTTCTAAGCTACTACCTTTTCGCTTTCATCCGAGCTGCGGCTGTCTATCCGACTGTCTGACACACCGTCAACCCAAACACCAAAACTTCCCAAGACCTAGCTGCCTTACCTCTATCCGCTTTCCCACCCCAGCCTCTTTCATATTCAGGCAAATGGCGTTTCAACCACTTTGCTGCCTGCCATTTGCCGCTCGCTTTGCTTTCACTCCAAAATTTTTAATGCCACGCCATTTTTTATGGCGCCACACTTGAATGCGCTTAAATATTTTATGTAATTTTTCGCAATTTATTTAGCGCATTATTTTTAAGGGGGGCGCGCAGCGCTGTCTGTCGGACCGTTTATATTAATTCAGGTCCCCAAAAATTGTTGTGACAAATTTGTGCTGCTGCGTCGTTTCCTGCTCTCGCTGTTGCTGCTGCTGTCCGTTTCTCTGGCCACAAAGCGTCGCCAGCTGCAAACAATTTTGTCAGCATTCGCAATTTTCGCGCGTCAATTTCAATTTTTGCTGGCAAATCTCAATTAATTTGCATGCCACATAATTCGATTTTATATGTCAAATGTAGGCGCCACGACAGCTAAATGATTGGCATTGATTATATTTACCAGTGCTCTAGCCATATATAAAGAATTTAAATCAGATATGCCTTCAGGATCCCAATTAAAGCAAATTTCTTGCTTTTGCTCTTGTTTAGCTTTGGTCGTTTGCATTCATTATATTATAATTTAATGAAAACTTTAAAGGATTTAATGCAGTTAGGCGGCTGCTTTGTGTGTGTGTATGTTTGTGTCTGTACGACTCGTCGACTTAACTCCCTTAAACCATTTTATGTGCGTGTCATGTTTGGCATGTAATTGATTTATATAAAAACATGTTGCATGCCAAACGACATGCAGCTTGTTGCTATCGCTGTCGCTGTAGCTGTAGCTGTAGCTGTCCCCTGTTCTTGTTGTCTTTTTGGGTTTGTTTGCCTCTAAATTTATACAGTCGCCGACTAACAGCAAAAACAACAACAACAACCAACAGCAGCCACATGCGAAAGCGTAGTGAACCGGCATGTTTACATATCGATTACTGCGCCCGCTGTTGCTGCATGCCGTTGCGGCTGTGGCAATAAAATCGACGGGGTGTGTCTGATGTTGGAGGCGGTAGAAAAACATGTTGCATTTTATATGTATGCACACATTCACGCCCACACACACAGCAACTATCACACGCACACACACACAGACACTTAAGATGTTTTCAACAGTTTCCGGTGCATACTTTCAGGTGTGCCCGCTTTAAAAATGCATTTTGAGACTAATTAAAAATACCTTTACGATTCTTACACAGCAACAACAACATCAACAAATAAAAGGTTTTAACAACTGTGGTATTTGGGACCACATAAGACACCCCCCACTAGGCCTGCCTGTCTACAATCAGTCAGTCGTCGATGGTCCTGTAGCTGCCTCGTTACATTTACGTTTTACGACGCGCCCTGAGCCAAAGGCCATGAAAAAAGGGGGCGGACAGAGACGTAAAACCTAGAGCCCATAGAAAATGGACGGGCAACAGCCAACGTAAAATATATAAAAAATTATCTACATTTAATGACGAGCCTTAAAAATTAGCGAGAAATGCTCAAATTAAACATAAAGACAGTCGCGGCCAGCCAACGAGTGGCCGCGCGGGTCAGGCGGTCAGGGGAGTGCCAGGGGTTTTAGCTGGGGCGGACATGCGCCTGGCGGAAACATCAAAATGACATCCATTAACACACCTATTAATCACAGAGCAAGAGCGAGAGAGAGAGAGCGAGAGCGCGAGCTGCAAACAAAGACAGAGAATCAGCAAAGAAAAAAAAATATAGAAAAATTGAAAGCTTTAGCAAACCGAGCGCAAATGTCGCCGCTTCTGTTCTGGCTATGCCAAGCTGGCCGAAACGTGACGCTTAAAAGTAGGCAATGGACAATGTTATGGCCCAGGTGACAGCTAAACAAAAAGTCATAGAAAATGCTCACATAGCCCAAGCCAAAAACGACAACAACAACAGCAGCAGCCACAACTAAATAGCAACAAAAATGTAGAATAAAAATGTCAAAAATGTGACAGGCGACGCCGACGCCGCCGTCAACGTTGACGCCGCGGAACAAAGTCATCGTTATTGCTGTTGTTTTTCAGAGGCCGGGTCGCAACTTTGGCGTCATCGTCGTCGTCGTTGTCGTCGTCGTCGCCGTCGTCACTGTAGTCATAAAAACCCGCAAAGTGGGTGGTGATGGCCAATTAAGTTAACGACGGCGAGCGCTAACTTTGCGGTCGATCCAGCTCGCTGGGCGGCCGCCGCTCCACATTCACACCACTGTTCAGTCTGGCTACCCACAGGGCTAATGTGTCGTCTAACGGTCGACCAGGCCGTTCACTATTGTAATCTAAAACGTTCATTGGGTAACTGGCATAGAGCCATGGGCGTTGGGTGACGGGTGCTAGCTTCCTTCCTTCCTTCCCATTTCGACGCGCCCACCATTCCTTCCGTTCTGTCGGCTCGGGTCGTGTACGCTTGACTGGCAGATCAAGAGACAGGTGACTGAACCAATTAACAAAAAGCTGCCAGACTACTACAGCTACGAAAAACTTTTGCCAGCAGCAACGGTCGCCGTTGCGGCAAAAAGTGAAAATTGCTGCAGGTGACGAGCGACTCGAAATTAGCACACATTTCTTTTTTGATATTGCTTCTTTTTTGCTTTTAAGGCAGAGCGCTAGAGCACTAGCCACCACCCGGCACACCAACAGCTGCGCACGCTAAAAACCTAACCTCAAAGCACTGCCAGCCAACTGGGCGTATACGTAATGTATACAATGTAAATAGACGCCAACGCCAAATGTCTCGCAAGTTGCAAATTAATTTCTCCCAGGAACAGAAACACCGCCTGTCGCCTGCCAGGCTTGCAAGCTACTGGTCTTCTGCCTTCAAGTGAAGCGCCCACATCCAGCCGAAAGACAGCAAATACACACAAACATGGCCAGTGGCACTTTGCAGTGGGCTGCTCATAATCACCGGGGCGGCCACAGCGTCAACGTCATCATCATTATCATCGCTATCATGCTCCGAATTCTCATCATCATGCTCATGATTATCGTCATCATAGTCAACGCTGTCAAAGTCGCCGTAGTTGGCACAGCATATTCCATTAGCAATTATGAATATGGAATGGCAATGTTTAGGCCATGACTAGCAGTAGTCCCAGTAATCACTGGCAACAACGCTGACTACTTAAGCCGCTCGCAACGATGTTGCTAAGTGCTGCTGCCGTCCCGAACGACAATGATGATGATGCTGATGATTACGAATATGAGGATGTTGAGCATGATGTTGCGTATGCCAAGCCGCATTTGGCTCGTTTGATGTGGGCATCGGAAAATATCGCGAAATTTGTTGCTCGACAAGGCTAAAATGTTTTGGCTATAAATGCCACTGAGTTGCTGTTTGATGTTAGAAAATTTACAATTTAAAAACAGCAAAAAAAATGAAAAGGACTTAAGAAATTTGTGGTAACTTGATCGCAAAACTACAGGACAGAGTTTCTTCGATATGCATTCATTAAATTGTAAATAGCTGAACTTCATGCTCGACTGAAACACTTGAAACTGTCTGCTGCAGCATTGCTTCGATTGTCTCTCGCTTATTGGCACAATGAAGATGTGTGTGCTGATAAACACATAAAGACACACACACAAACGCACAAAACACAGACCACAATTGTATTCCCACAACAAGCGGAAAATGGATTTCCAAGCAAATTATCTGCTTTCCATGGCATAGCGACTAGTCAGAGGACAACACAGACAGAGAATGGAAACCAAACACTAACAACAACACTACTAAACAGTTTCAATTTCAATTTTCCATGCGTGTGCGAGTGTGTGAGTGTGTGCTTATGTCGTTGGCATCATTTGAAAACGAGAGCAGCTGCTGCAGCAGCCACAACTAGCTCTCAGCTGCGTTTTGACAAATATGCATAGGACATTGTCTATTGGCGCTTGGCCAAGGGGGTCTACCCGGTTGAATACCTCGGCTTGGCGCGTGCTTGCCATCGGCCTGCTGCAAATCATGCTGTTGCATTTTTTTTTTCTAACGTGGACGTTGCTGCTGCTGTTGCTTGTATTGTGGGTAAATGTTTTTGGGCGCCACAATTTTGTGCGCGATATGTTAGCGGAGCCCAAGTTTTGAGGCTAGACGCAACGCGATGTAATCCATTTCAAGGTTCAAACATCCAGCGTGTGATTGGATTCGGTAATCATGTGACAAATATGTTGATGTTGATGCTGATGCAGATGCTGCTGGTGCTGGCGCTGCCTTTGCCTCTACTACTGCGTGCGTGCCTTTGATTATGCGAATTAATGAGCGCCATAGAGCAGCGATTGGATTGGCTGCTTGACTGGTTGACTGGTTACTTGCTGGTTGCTTTTCGCCGATTTGCATTTGCTCTTCATTAGCCCCTTCAAACACATTCTGATTCGTGTTTGTCAGTCGCTTGCAAAGCTGAAAAGCAGCTTCCGCTTTCATTTGCCAAATATGGGTAGCTTAAGCTGATCAGCAGAATTTGGCATTACAAATCTGCAGTTGGCAATGGCGTCCGTTAAAGGCACACACATACACATACACATACATACATACGCATAACCGCTGCAGTGATGAGCAATTGCGGACAGGCCGATGACAGCGAACGTAATGTGCAGACAAAAACAGCGACGGCACCACAGCAACAAAAACAACAAAAACGGAAATGACGAAAGCATAAAAACAACAAGCAACAACGTGGCAATCGTGGGGCCATATCTGCGATATGGCCATAAAAAGTGCGCAACGACCATAGGGCCCCACGTTGGCCGCTTAAATTGCAAACGAATTTCGTTGTAATGACCACAATACACGCACACAAATACGCGGACACATATCCAGACAGGGACGCACACACGCATACAGAACACAGCTACTGTAGGTTTGGCGGCATCATTTGTAACTGCATTTATATTGAAGCGACCGCATCTGTTGCGGTTATGTTGTATGCAAAAATGCATTTTCGCGCACAGATAAGCAAACAGAACTGCGAATGGTCAAACCTGGCGGGCGGATTCATATTAAGCAATGCATCAACAGCCACATGCCACTTGCCCCTCACACGTCACACTCCACACTCATATGTCTGTGTATGTTTATGTATGGGTTCAACGTCATGCCACTGTTTTTGCTTCATTTCCGTTCGAGCTTGCACTGTGCTTCCGGTCTATTAATGTCTGTTTTTTTTCTTTTTTGTGGATTTGCTGTCGCTGCTTCCCAAAAGTATGCAATTAAATTATGCATGTGGCTCTGGGCACTAAATTAACTGAACCAATTTCAGCCGCTTGACAGTGCTTTTGGCAAAGAAGGTAAAAACAATAAAAATAAGCCCAACAAATATTGGAAAATCAAAAAGCGTGATGATATGAAACCATTAATAAAAATGACAATCATGCAAGCGTTTTACAATATTTATAATATTGGCAATTAAAAAGAAATGCAACATGCATAATTATAATCTCATGCATTATGTACAGCCGTCATCTCTGCAGAGCAAATATTAAATTTCTGAAATTTCAATTGATATTTAATCGACTGTTAATAAAGTCAAACTGTCAACCAAAGTGGCTGATTAATGATTTCTTCGGGCATGTGTGTGGGGTGTGTGTGTTTGCAAGGACACGTGGCGAAGGTAAATGGATAAAAATTGATAGAGCCGAAAACAAAGCGAAAGTGTTTTACCTTTCACCGGCACGTCTATGACAGCAACAATAACAACAAAAAACAGTTAACAAAAATATGACGAATGACTGCAGCTGCCAACGGTCAACAGGAAATAGCTGAAACTAGCAAAAAGAATATCTAAAAAAAAAAAAAAAAACAACCAACTGATGAAATGATTTATTGAAGACATAGCGACTGACATTGACAATCAACGACCCTCTGGCTTGCTCTCTTTTCCTCTCTGAACGACAACGGAGTTTTATTGGAAAAGCTTACAAGCATTTGTTGGAAATCAACAAATCAACAGGACAACAACAAAATGTTTTGGCTTGAGGTAGCGAAAGTAAATGGACACGTCGACAACAAAATACCCTTTCAGGAATGTTACTATAATTAAGATATTGTTGCTTGCAAATAAATCGTAGACAGCTGCATAATCATAGTTTAACATATCAACTATATCCTATATATTGAATTCATTTATTCAACATAAACAATCAGAGTTGAGTTCTACAATCAGTGCAAAACGTAAGAGAGAACTCTTATGCCCTGTTTGGATTTGGAAAACAAAAAAAAAGTACAAACTGAAGTGGAAATTTTTGCATAAATCAAAGTTAAAAGTGTTAAAAATAGCAAAAGGGCTCAAATTGAATTTTTCGATTTTTTTTGTTTTTGTTTTTCTTTTTTTGTGTGTTTGGTTTTGGCAAGCCCTTGACGAAGGTCCGTCGCACTGTCTGATGGCCGTCCAGTTAGTCCGTGTACTCGTACTTTTATTTACTTGTAGGATTTTGTTGGCAATGGCATTCGTTTTCGTTTGTTGTGTGTTGCCCTTTGGGCAAATTTTTGGTTGCTTGTTGGTTTTCAAATTTGCGGTAAATCGGAAGTGCGCCGCAAGTTAAATGAACTTGCCACAGACGGCGTCCCCATTGTCCTGGACTCCGGTTTGAACCGTTTCATTTCGTTTCGCTTCCTTGTTGTCTTTCCGTTCGCCTCCGAGTGCGTTTTCAGCTCGTTTATTTATTTACATGTCGTTTGTTATTCTCGTATTTCATTTTTTGTGGCTCTATGTTCTTTGGTTTTTTTTTTGCCATTACCCGGTCGGTCGACTTGCTTTATGGTTTTGTGTCTTTAGTTGTTAATCAGCGGACAGTCTTTGATTTTGCTTTCTGGGCCCTTCACACAAATTTGCTTAATTGCGTATAATTTTTGGTCTAAAAAAAAGGGTCAGACCCACAGATTTGTGCATATTACCATGGAAATCAATTTGCAATCGTACTGGGGGAATATTTATGTATTTACAAATCCCCTTTCACTGATTTCACTAGCTATTGATAAGTCCTTGAAAGCAACTCACGTGTGGCTTAAATAAAATCATATTTGAAAAAAGATTTACCGTTCGACAGTTGAAATTGGAGCTAAAGCCAAATCTAAGCAGCCTGAATGCCAAACTGCCTGCTGACAGAAATAATGAAAAAAGGTTGAATCAAATATGTGTATGCGTGTGTGCGAACGCCTGTGCGTGCGCGTGTGTGTGTGGTATTGAATCTGAGATACGGCAGGCCAAGGGCCCTGTGCGTCCACATGGCGTATGATCAACCCATATGCGCACATACAAATTGTAGATAAATTTATTGAAAATGATTGTATAAGCAACTACTGGCAGAGTGTGTGCATATTTTTGTAACGCTCGGCAGCAGACTTTGCTCTCGGGGCGCTTCTATGCAACATGCATGAAGTTTTACAAAAATATTGATGATTTGGCAAATGTGTATTGAAAAGGTTGAATCTATTGAATTGCAGCAGCCAGGCAGGTGGGCTGGCCGTCATTCATGAAGGCATCCAATTCGCGCAATATGCTGGCTGCTGGCTGCTGCTGTTAGTTGCCAAGAGCAACAACAAGCAGAGCACTTTACATGTTAGCCCATGTATTTGAGCTCAAGCCCAAACTTGTTGCCAGCCAACAATGGAACACGAAAAACGTATTAGTGATCCGAGATGGCAAAAGAGAAGTGGAGAATATTTTATGGTGCTCACAAAATTATGATACAATATGCATGAATTTTTGTTGCATTTAATGTGAGAGTTTTTAAATTGCTGCAATTTGAATAAAAATACGCGACATTAAACAAAAACAACACCAGCAGCAGCTTCGCGTCCACATCAACAACGACATCAGCGGAAGCGGAGGTCACAGCAGCAGGAGCAACAGCATCAACATCCAGAGTATATAACGCAACAAGGCAAAAATAAAACGCAGCAGCAGTGAAATTAATCTAAAAAGTTTTTAATGCGCTTTTAAATGATGATGCTGGTAGGGTCGCTGTGTTTTTTTATCTTCGTGCTTGTTTTTTTTTTTTCATTCTGCAGCAGCCGTAGCAACTACGACGGCAGCAACTGCAACAGCTTTGCTGCTGCTGCCGTTGGTATTCATAACTGGAAAACTATCATTGCCGCTGCCGTTGTCTATAGCTTCGACTGCTGCTGCTGCTGCTGTGCAAATTACAAGACCCAGACATCCGGCCACAAAAGCGTGCACAAGTCCGCCCCTACATAAATACCCTAAATGAGTTTGCGCGGCCACCTGTTGCGTGCTTGGGTGCCGACGCAGAGACTTTAATTTTTGCAAATTTAAATGCGAAAAAAGTCCCCAACCAGCAGCATTCCAACGACGGCATTCAGTATGCAGGCAGAGCGGGGGCCTGCCGTTGCTTGCCAGGACAGCAGCCAACTGCAAGAGAGCAGCAGCAGCAGCAGCAGCAGTCGCAGGAAGTAAACAATTAAGTTTTAAGTTGGTGAAATTAAATGAAAACAGTGGGAATATTGAAATTGATGCAAAGTTGATTCAACCAACGAAGGGGGCGTTGGGCATGGCGCGGCAAACAGAATAGCGCTTGATTAAACTTTCTGCAAGGAGCGGACGAGCGGCGAGGGCACAATTTGAGGCTGACAACTATTATCCTTGCTTTGCTGTTGCTGAAGCCAGTCGTGCCTTTGCTATTTACCTTTTAATTTTCGTTGCATAAATCTGGGCGACCAAGTCAGTTACAGTAATTCATTAGCGACTGCATGGGCTACCCAGGGGGAAAGAGATTGAGGGGTTTCGGCAAACTTTTTCGTTTCAAATTTCAAAATGCATTGAAGTGCCGCCAGTATAACTTTTGGTTTCGCTCTCGCTCTCGCTCTCTCTTTTCCTCTATCTTCCTTTCTCGCTCTCTTTGCTAATTGTATAAGTTGGCTGGTTGAGTGTCAGCAAAAGGTCGAGCAACTTGCGCCAATTGAGCAAAATGTAATTAGTTTGCGTGACAAAGAGATGGAGCTATAGTTATATACATAGAAAGAGAGATAGAAAAAGAGTGAAAAAATGAATCATATGCATCTAGACATGATCTAATGTGGCTTAAAGGTAGCTTTGCACCGGATTTGCAGCTCTTCAAACATCTTTGTCTGCCTTTTGCGGGCTCGAGCGCTGACAATTTCAAGCACTTAGCAAAAATAGCAACTATTAAATATGCATAAACGACGCGACGGCGGGTCGCGCCCATTAAATTGCCAACAAGCCACACACACACATACACTCTGTAAGCTAGGCGTGTGATGTGGTTGCCACACTTTAAACACAGCTTTGCATACATTTGGGCAACAGCAAGGACGACGGCTGCTGCAGCGTCAGCTAGAAAACAAAAGCCATAGCCAGGAAATTTCTTTTGGGGGGCCCAGCCTTAAGCCAGAGTGAGCGCGTGCTTGGCACAACGTCACATAAATTTGCATACATGCTCACATGTAAATACATATACATATATATATATTTATATAGAAGAAAGTAAGCGACAGGATGCAGCACCCTTCTTAACCGCCAGCCCCTCTATTGCCCTTGTGTGTTGAGTAAACGCGGCACTGTATAACGAAAAGCTTTTAAAATATGCCGACGCGACACCTACAACAGTAAATTTGATATGCTTGCAGCTTAAATATTTACAAACACACACACACACACACACACACACACACAGGGACTAGAGAGTAGCATACATCAAGTTTGAAGACATTAAAAGCCAGTGGCATGATAATAAAATCTTTATTTAATTGTATAAATTGTGGCAACTAACTAAGCAGCCAGCGACCAGCAACAGACAAAGCGAGCGACACATGCCACACACATCAGCATCATAAAAATGAAGTTAATTTTAATTAAAATGCATGACAAAAGTGCGTGCGTCTGTGTGAGTGCGAGTGCGAGTGCGTGTGTGTTCTCTGGCATAACTGCTGAATCATAAAGCGTCGCTCGATGCTCACACACAAGCAAGATTTCTGTGTGTGAGTGTGTGTCTATGTGTGTGATGCGTGGTTGGTTTAATTTTAATTGTCAACCCTTTGGCTGTCATTTTTATGGCGCTGACAGGCGCGTTGCTGCTGTTGCTTCCGATGGGTGTCAAATTATAGGCCATAATTGTCAATATTTGCGCCTTTTTATGGTAAGCAAAATAACAACGAAAACAACAAACAACGCGCAGTGGTCGGGCCATCATGGATCCATGCATAAAATCTAATAATTACAGTAGCAACAAAAAGTACACAAACCTTTTCCCATGCTAATCAACTTCTTGCGCGCTTAGCTCAAATAAGTAGGCAACACAATTTTTTTTTGTGATTCTTTAATAATGCAAATAATGTAAAGGGCATAAAAGCTTTGTTAGGGTACAAATGGGCTTAAGGGAGTTCATCTCGATTATAAGCTACGTAAGGTGAATATGCAGCAGGTTTATGTTCTCGGTTCTATTATAAGGTTTTTAATTGAAAATAATTTCAAATGTTTTTGCTACAGGGTAGCTTCTAGTCGAGTAATTCTAGTTATCAGGCAGCCAGATCTAAAAATTTATGACAGCCACTGCGGTTCTGTGGTACTTAATGCGTGCGAGCAGCTGCCGTGTCACGGGTTACCGCCAAGGCGGTTACGAAGTGCGGAAAGCTGAGCCATGGACAAAATCCTTTAAAAAAAAACAATTTATGCCAACATTTTTGTGGCACGACGGTGGGCGATGGCAGCAGTATTGGTGGTGTGCTACCTTTTTCATCAGAGTGTTTAACAAAGTGCTAATTTAAAAAGTTCACCAAAGCGGCAACAACAATGGGTGGGAGGACCTCCATAACAATAAGGCGGCTGCTACTTTTGTTGTTGGGGTGCACAACAAAAGTAGGAAAATAGCAAAAATTGCTAATTAAAAATTTATATGAAGTTAGCAGTAATAGCATTTTTAATTATAGCCAACTCATGCGCGGGCAGCCAAACAGCAGCAGCAGCAACAACAGCAACAACAACAATAATCAGCGGAAGCAACGTAAGCAGCGGAAGTGTGGAATGAACAATTTTGAGGTCATAGGGCAAGCCTTTTTGCTGTTGCTGCTGCTGCTCCAACCGCAGCTGCTGCTATGCATTTGATAGGCATAGGCACAGGCAAATATTCTGCCACGTTTGCCAGTTAATGGAACTTAATGAAAATTTAAATGCTTTCATCATAATCAGAGAGTTCCCATCAGCTGCAACCACAAATTTTGTTACATTTAATCGTCAACCATTTAAATCAATGACTTACATCTATAAATTTATCAGCTCAGTCATGCATTCATAATTGTGGAATCAATTGTATTAGATATGCATGCATGTATGTGTGTGTGTGTGTGAGTGTGTGTGCAAGACAAATTGCAAGTTGCAAGTTGCAACTATTTTTCTGACTGTTAATTAAATGTTCACATGAAATATTCACAGAGCTGGAAAACCACAAAGTTCTGAAATACAGCCCAAGAAAAATGTGGCTTTTGTTTAACCAACAGAAACTAAAATAAATGCATTAGACTTATGGGAGAGTTGGGGGTGTGGGAGACATATAAAATTGAGCTTAGCTAAGCTTCTGCTTAACTTTTAAAGACAGATTTCCAATTAATATTTATTTGTATATGTATAGAAAATGAAAATATAAGAGCTTTAGGAAAGCAAAGATTGCTATACCGAATGACGATATATGTCTCACACGATGATGAATAGTCATGCATTCCAATGCAATCCAAGATCATAGGGTATTTATATTTTCACATATCTGAATACTTATCATTTTGGTATTGTTTTTTTTTGCCAGCTTCTACCTGATTTATTTTTGTTTATGACTATAAAAGAAGCCATAAAGAACTACTCAACAGGCATAGACTTGGAAGCCTGGTATTAAAAATAAATTAATCATTGGCTTCATCTGGCATATTGTTGTTTGAAAATGTAATTGTTAAGTGTTGATTTGTGGATTGGACATCTTTAGGATTTCTAGCAGTGGCATTAAAGCTGTGCGACCTGCACAGCTGAACTTCAATTGAAAACTTTTGTCAAATTAATTAATTAAACTACATAGCAGCAGCAACAGCAGCATCTACAACAACAATAACAACAGTGACATTAATAATGGAAAGGCGTCCGGTTGAAGTCAGCAGAGGACATGGCTCAAGCTTGTTGGCAGCCAACAGACAAACAAACAACAGTTGGAAGCATAGAAATAGCATTGCCAACTGAAATGGCGCAAAAGTTGTAAAGTTCAACGTGCAACTTTGTAGGCCGACGCCTGCCTGCCCAGGCGGTGGTAGTCTCAGTGTTTGTGTGCGGGGGTAGTTAATGGGTTGGGGAGACAGCATCTTCGGCTGGCTCGTAAAGTTTTTGACTGTGGCAACGCTTAAAGGCATCTTTTTAAAGCGTTTAGTGTTCCGTGCTGTGCTCCATTTCAATTTCAGGCACATAAAAATCAACGCCACGGCATTGTAATTAGTGCTGGGCTGTTTAGCCACTCCCCCACTTCGTAGAATGTTGGTTGCGTGGCTGGGTGGTTTCGATGCCACACCACGAGCCCCACTCGGCAAATAGTTGAAAAGTTGTGAACTTGGGAACGGACGGCTATCATTTTCGCATTGAACGCTACTCGGTTATGAGTAAGCGCCCCACGCACATCAACTGATAGATAGAGGAAGGAGGGCTGCCAGGAAACTTGGGCGCGGTGATAAGCGCATTTGCTTGTTTATCAAGTCAGGCGATTCGGGCAGTAAAAGTTTTGCTTACTGTCAGGCAGGCTAGCCGGCTGGCAGGCTGGCTGGCTGGCTGGCTGGCTGGCTGGCTGGCTGGCTGTGGAGAAGACAGCACTTCAAGTCATTAGGCAAGTAACTAACCTTTTGTTTATGGCTGCTGAATTTCTATAATAACAATTATGAAAATTAGGCGAAGCGAGTAGATGCGTGGGGTGGAGTTTGGGGGGCTGCTGGCGAAGGTATGGAGAGTTTTGGTTTCGCTTGTAACCGCCATTGTTTTGACGGCTAATTAAGTTTCTGCCAAATAGGCAGAAAAGATGTGGCACAGCGCAAAATATGCTCTCAAAATGAAACGAGTCATTGAGGCACAATTTAAGGCGTGCGCCTGACAGCTTTTCAACTGAATATTATTTTATTCTATTCTATTACTTACTAATTGTGTTGTCATTTGGCGATAAACGTGTGGACTCACCTGTAAAGAAAAAGAAGAGTGGAAAACGAATCGATAAGTATATTTAATCTAGCATAATTATTATTTTTGCCGTTGTTGGTATTTCTGTGTATACAAATCTTTTGAGCAATCAATTCTAATTAAGCTCGGCCCTAATCAGTTTTTGTGGTGCGCATCAGCAGCATCAGCAGCACAAACGGCGCCATCAGCAACAACAGCAACAACACGAACGACAACGTCATCATCAGCGATAGCCACAAAAACCGCATTAAATGCGATTAATTATGAACTTAATTAGCAAAGTAATAAAAAATAAAGTGCAGCGATTTGACCAGCTAATCTTATAGCCGTTGTTGTTGTTATTGCTATTGAAATTGCTGCGGTTCACAGTGCGTTGCAGGTCAAATAAATCCCTTTTAATTAAGAGATAAACAGAAGCAATTAAATTATTAATTATGCGCACAAACACTCATAGAAATATTGCATACTTTATGGGGCGCAAACAACACACACACACACACACACACATACGTCTATGTTAGTAGACCCCATGTACATTTCACATAAATCAATAGCTTGCACTTAAAGCTGCTAATTGTTGCTAAATAAACGCACATAAAAGCAGAGTTAAACATTTATATACAATACGGTTTAAGCATAGGGCATATGCTAGCCGGAGCTATTAATAATGTGGGACGTCAGTAAATAAAACAATAAAGCAAAACCAAATATCCTAATAGCAGATACTCTATGCGAATAAGGGACGGATTACGGTGCACAGGCAGTTAGAAAGAGTAATACGAACAACTAGAAGAATTCAGGTAAAGAGAAAGAAAAAAACTATATCTATCAGCCATGAGAATTGCAGAGAAAGGCTAATCGTATATTGTATATTTTCTATAAGGCACATTGACAACACTGTATTTAAGTCATCTTACCCATGTTTCATAGATACAGGGTATAACAATTCAGAGTCCACAGGGCGTTGATGCTCTGCTGAATTATCGATCATCATTAGTCAGGCTGAAGCGAAAGGGCACCGCAGCTAGATATGTTTGCACTAATTAATTTCCTATAGAGCCTAGTCAGCCAGCAATCAACACTCATACATGTTCACCATGCAGACACACACACACACTCACACACATACGTACGTACAGCTCTTATTTGAGGGAATATTGTATTGTGACGATTGCATTTGCAAATTTTCACATGCAATGAGATTATGCATATGCGTGTTTTTGATTTTCGTGCCTCGGTCTGCATATGTTAATACAATATTTATGTGAACAGTTGGACCAGAATAGACAGAAGCTAGACGATGTGGGTTAGGTAGGTGTAGTTTGAAATTTCTGACAAATTGTTGTTACTATTTGATAAATCGCAGCTTATTGACCACGCAGCTGACCGGACGCAAACTATGTAAGCCCGGAACACCAAGTCAAATACCATTTGGGGGCCACAGCAACAGCAGCAGCAGCATCAGCAGCAACAACTACCACAAAAGAGCGTTGGCTATTTTGCTGACCTTTTGCATAATGAAAGTAACATTGTGGCTGCCATTTTGTGGTTTGACAAATGTTGTGTCAAATTCGGCTACACAGCCGCAAAACACACAACCGCACAAAGACAGCGCCAGACGAGACCAGGCGAACAACTTTGTCAACAGCTAATGGACTCACACATACACACACGCACAGAAAGAGAAAAATTAGCCATGGTCGCACTTTTTGTAGGTGCAACAACAGCAACAGAAGTGGCCACATGACATGAAGCACCAAAGCGATAGCAAGAGGTGGACACAGAGAGAATGAGAGCGAGCAATAGAAAGAGAGAAAGAGAGAGAGAGAGAGAGAGCTAGGGAGACGTAGCGCAAGCGACAAGGACTACGTAACGGACACGAGCATGCCACACATGGCTCATGTTAGACTTGCCAAACAGAGTGAGCGACCACCAACAGTTGACCATAGCGGCAACCACTGCTGATGACAGCAACAATATCATCAGCGTCAGCAGCAGAAGCAGCAGCAGCGGAGGCGTTGGTCAGTTGCAACATGAGCAACATTAAAAAACATTAAACCAGAAATCACTTTGCACCACGTCGTTTGTTGTGTGAGCGTTGAGGTTGCACACTAGCAACCGTGCGATGAGTTTAAGGGTTGACGGGTTGAGGGGCGTCACTTGAATCCACAAAATGCGGCTTACTTAGGCGCACAACTGATGATGATGATGTCCATGCTGCAGCACTTTGCTCGCTTTTTAGCCAGCTAGCCATCGGGTAGCCAACGGGTTGTCCTGGCAATGATTTGTTGGCTTTTGCGCGGCTAGAAGCTAGTCAGCCTGGCAGCCAGCCAGTTGGCGAACGTTGTCTAAATACCACAACAATGAGCCGAAGCAGGAGCACTACCTACGTCATCGCATTACCAAAGGCTGCTCTGCGTAAATGTAATCCTAGGTAGCACACTTGTCTGCCTACCCGACCGCCCCCTCCACCCATCGCTTGCTGCTTGTTACACTCCATTTATTTTTCACTCCTTTTGGCTGGCTTGCTGTGTAAACAAATCTAACACGCAAGTCGCAAAGGGCTTTGGGTACTTTTTTGGGAAGCAGCGGTGGCTGCTGCGCCAAATGCATTTGCCAGCCAACAGGCAATGCACTTTTTAGGCTAAATGCTATTGTTGTTGCTTGGTTCCACTTTTGGAGCACTTTACATGCCTGTCAGCAATAGACCAGGAGTCTGAGGCTCCCTCATTTGCATATTTGAGCGGCGAGACGCGGTGCCTGCTGCCTTCAGGCTGTTTACTATATTCTGTTGTCTGCGTCCTTGCCAGAAGCTAATGTAAGAGTTTGGCCATTGAGGGCATAAAGTTTACCAGCCACCAGAGGTAAACTGGGCATACAAATTTGTCTTACAACAACTTCATGTATTTCTAGACTAAAATATTAGCGAACCATTTGGGTTCATGGCTATGTTCATCGAGCATTGCTTAGATCGACTGTTAATAAGGTTTTATATTGCTTGCCATTTAGTGCAGAAAAACCCTCAAAATAGTAGTTAAACTAAATGCATAAATAAACGGAATTCAGCTTTCAAGCTAAATTTTGCCAGGCTTCCGCTAAATTTTACTGTTCGACTGTTGAGCAAAGGTTGAAAAGTCGAAATTTCCAAAGAAATAAATATGCAAGAATTGAAATTGAATTACTCGCCGAAATAGTTGACCCAAGAGCAAATCAACAAACTAGACAAACAATGTGAACAACAACAAGTAAATAATATAGGACAAGAAGTGCATTTACAAAGGGCTGAAGCTGAAATTATTTAAATCACCAACAGAAACATCACAAAATATTGTTGAATAAAATAAAAGGCAAATACAATTTACCCATAAGCACACACAAGCACACACACATGCTTACATATGCATATGAAAAACTCCAAGTCACACAATGATTAGAAGAACAGGTCAGAGGGCTGAGGGGCTCACAGATTTGTGCAGCATCATCTCAGTGAACGAGTCGGACGTCAGAAACTTTTGTGCGCTTTTGCATGCGAAATTTTTGGGATTTATGCCGAAAAATGCATAAATAACTGTTAATATTTAATATTGTTAACTTGTAAATTTTAAATGAAATATGTGTGGAGCAGCCATGTGGAAGAGAGCATGTTGACGACCATAACGACAACGGCTGCTGCTGCTGTTACTGTTGCTCTGGTCAGCGTAGTTCAGGACATAGCCCGGCACATGAATTATGCAGTTTTTAACAAAAATGCCACATGGCATACAACTCGAGCTACAAACACAGACGGAGAGAGAGAGGACATCCTCCTAGTCGTCGCCAGAACGACATGGCAAAAGTTTAATTGTTTCTACTGCTGACTCTACAAATGTTATTATTGTAGAATTTCTGTATTTTATTTCGCTTTTGCATTTTACATGCGCAATTATTATTCGGTAAAACTCTTGCGGGGCACCAAACATGTCAAATTAGAAACTATTCTGTCATTTACTTCATTTGAATGACATCATCAGCAACCAGAAATGATGTTGATGTTGTTAAAGCAACGAGTATGCGCGGAATTAGCATAATTAACAAAGTACATAAGGGTCTATTTAAAAGTTTACGAACATCTGCAGTAACCTAAGCTGAAGAGACCCGGCAGCATACAGGCATACAAAATAATAGTAATTGTAGTAATAATACTGATACCTCATATTTAGGTAAAGCTGCTGGAAGTGTCTTCAATTAATTATTAAGCAAATATCATTTTCTATAGGTCAATTACCATGAACGATTATGAATGTTCAATGAACGACACTGCTGATATCTTTAAAACAAATTCTATAATGCACAAAATAATTATTCACGCATATTTCCGATTTCAATTATTAAAAAAAAAAAAACAAACAAACAGAAAAAATCCATTGATAGCTGCTAAAATACATGAAATAAAAATAAGAAAATTTATTTTACGTGCGATAGCATTTCATTATTATTTTTGTAATTCTTTTTATCGTCTGTTAAAGTATTGTGAAATGATTTCAACCTAAGAACTTAAGTGCATTTCAATTACAAAAATATTCGCTGCACTTCATGTTGCATCTGCCGTTGCATAAATCATGAATATAACACACACTTCCACACATATCAAAGCCGTTCAATATAAAACGTGTTGTGTGAAACAAACTAAGCGAAAAGCTCACACTCACACACAGCCACACACACACACACACACACACACACACACACACACACACACACACACACACACACACACACACACACACACACACACACACACACACACACACACACACACACACACACACACACACACACACACACCCACAGCCACGCTCACATTGCAAACTGAAACTCTCTGGATTTGGACGCCTTTTTCAATTTAGCTGCGCCTAGCTGCAAATTCAGTTTTCGTTTGGCCAAAAACAACAACAACAACACCAACACCGACATACAGTTTGGTCATTGCCTAGGAAATTTAAAACTTATAAGCAAGCCACGCTACCACGGTGCCACGTTGTATGCAATGGCCGCTAACTGTTGACGGTCGAGACGCACGCACGGCTAGGCTGGCACCACCAGCTAAGCCACCCAACAGCTCCACCGTTCAGTTCCGTCCGCGTCCATCCACTGGCGCAAAAGCCATAAAGTTTTTATTTATTTGCATTTGCTCACGTGTGCATGTTTAATTAAATTTGAAGCGCCAGAGCGGTCGCTCGGCCGCCCATCGAGTCACGGCTTGAGAGAAACTTTTATTTTTTTTTGGCCGTCAAACACAAAAAATACATGCAAGCTTCTGTGGCGCCACCTGCCGGCCGTCAATGCGCTGGCACGAAAAGTTATGTCTAACGGCTGTGTGTATTTGTGGCCGGGCAGGCAGGCGAGAGGTGCGCTGGCAGGTGCACTTGCACCTGTACCTGCACCTGCACGGGCGGGCATATGATGCAGTTTACGTAACGAAAATTGAGTTGGACATGAACAAATTGCGGTTAGGTTGGTGGATGGATTTGTCGGCTTCTATTTTTGTTTCGGTTTCGGGATTTGTTTTTATTTCTTGATTTCCTTCCTTTTTTTTTTGTCGGCATGTTCACGAGCATGGGCATGCAGGAGCAGCATGTGGGGATAGTTGTAATATGCAAATTGGAGCGTGACATGCATTTCGACAGCTTTGAAATGCAAAAACTGTGGATGAATTTTTTTCTTAAAGCTGGCCTTTAAAGCCTTTAGAGCCTACTTATCTAACTGGAAGGCGCCGAATCTGTGTTCATCCTAAGCAAGTTATTTATCTTGTGAATTGTCAGTTGGCAACGGCGATGAAAAGTAGGCAACAGTCGCGTGTATTTTATTTTTCCGGCGTTTTGACTCGCATGACAAATGACAAACAGACGAGGTTAGCTAAAATGTGTTAATTAAATTTTGTCTCACAACTGCTTGAATGCGTAGACGAGCCCAAGGGGACATTACCAAAGCAGCACCGTACACACACACGCACACACAGACACACACACACACATACGACTACGCCCACGTGTCGCATTACGTTGCCTACTTCTAAGCGCTGACATCTTGTTTTGCCAGCAGCTCATAAAATTTGCAGCTTGTTTCAAGCATTTTGCCAGCTGCTTTAATATGCATATGCGTGTGTGCGTGCGTGTGTGTGTAAGTGTGTGTGTGTGAACGCGTGTTAGTGTAGAATTTATGCGCCTCATTAGTTGGTCCAGCCCCAGGAGTTACGCTCATCACCTTGGATGTGGCTCAGTCACAGCATCATCATTAGTCACAAGTAGCGGGTCACAGGCCGCTGAGTTTACGGCGTCTAAAAATATGCTAAGCATTTGGCACTGCGTCAAATTAAATGGTTTCGACGATGTTTGACATATTTGCACAGTTTAACTATAGCGGCGTCACGTGGCCTCAAAATACAAAAGCCTTGCCAAATATATACATAAACCCATGCAAAGATTTTTCATATTTCCAGCAACATTTTTCACGGCGTCAAAAAGGGTTGAAGTGTCTCAGCGCAAAACACGAGCACAAAAAATCAAAAGACAAAAAAATGTGAAAGTGCGCCAAGATACATATGGAATCGGGACAGAAGGGTGCATAAAAGTAGGCGTATCTCGCATTGATTTTTTTTTCATCTTTTGCACGCCGACTATTTTCCGACGTCGTGGTCGTTGTCGCGGCTGCTGCGCTCATTCATTTCATTTCTCGTCTTGCGTTTTATTTTATGCTCTGCTTTTCATTTTTATGAGCGTGTACAAATGTGTGTGTATTGTTGAGGGTGTGCGTGTGTGTGTATGAGAGAGTCCTGGCTGGCTGGCTGGCTGGTTGGCTGGCTGCAGCATGGTCTGCTCGACTCAACTCTGCCTACTTTTTATGGGTTTTTATTTATTTGCGCCGCTTTGCAATTTCAAAAAGTGTTCGCGTGTAGCCCCAGACTAAGGCAAAAGGATTTGGCTTAGCCAACTTGTCTGGGCCGGGCCTGGTCGGGGCCATCGTCCTATTTCGTGCTGCGCCGGGTCTTGCGTGTTTCAGTGCCTTATATTGCAAAGCGAGCATAATAAATATTTGACGCTTCATAAATCTTTAAAGAGTTGCCAAAAGTAGCAGCAGCAGCAACAGCCACACCAACGACTACAGCCTCCAACTGACTCGGCTCTTATTTCCAGAGCCTGGGTGCCAGCCGAGCCTTCTCTTAATGGATTTGCTATTTTTCGGCGCTCCACGTTTATGCTAATGACTTAGCCTGACCCATGTGCCCGAGCCGAGGCCAGACTAGGAGGCTGCAATCGGAAGCCACTGTGCAAATTGGACAATGAACAGCAACGTTGAAAGGTGGTGGAGGGCGGCCGGATAGACAGTGTCGGCCACTTGGGAAACCCTTGCAAATTGCATGGCCAAGAGCGGCTTGAAATCTTTGGCACAGTTTTCACTTGCACTTGCGCGCCGCCATTTTTGATTTCCCCAATGATTTGCATTAACATTTTTGACTTTGGGTGGATACCCACTCTCGTACATTTCGCAAGCAATTTAAAAGCCACACACGGAACACAACGTAACGCACAGAGAATGGAGAGTGCTGAGTTGGTTGGTTTAAGCCACAGTAGCTACAGACAATGAGCCAACGATCCGACCATAAGCGCATTATGCGGGCTAGTTCCTTCGGTCTGCTTGTGGCGCTAACAACCCTTCTCTCCAACCCCTTTGACGTCCTCTTCAGTTTGCACACAAATGAACTATTGTTTATAAACCACATAAACAAACTCGAAACGTATTTATGTGGCTGTGTTGAATGATGGCTTGCTCTAAGTTTTTGACCTCTTTGCTGGAATGCGCCTATTGCAATTCCCATTCGAAATTGTGTTAAATGTTTCCACAGCATATGGCAATTGATATAAATTCAGATACTTCTAGATATATATATATATAAATGGTATATCCGTTTACATATATAAATTGTAATCAACGATAATGGAAAATATCCAGTGATGAATAACACAAACGGGTAATAAAATATTTTATTTAAATTGAACAAACTAATTGTTTGCGTACGCATTTAATATTTAACAAAATTTTATTTAACTATTTGGAAATAAAATTAGAAAAAAATTTAATGAATTCGTATTGGAGTGGAATTGACGCAGCTCATCTTCCTGAATAAGAATGTATATACATACATATACACATCTGCATAAAAATAAATTTAAGTTTAAGTTTTTTTTTTTATTATTATTCAATACTTTCAGCTATAATAATATAATTAATAATAACCAAATAAACTATTCGGTAACAGCAAAATTTATTTTTAACTAAACGATAATTTTATCCATTAAATTATTGTATAATTATAATTTGATTTAACTGATGTTCTGCTTAGCTTTGATAATAATTTTTTAATTTTATTTAAAAAGGATTGATAAATTATTGAAAATAAAGTAATGAATAAAATAAATCAAACCCTAAAACAAAATAAAAATTATTTGCACTTTAAAAAATTCAGGAGAGAGAGAGAGACAAGAGGGATTTGGTTTAATTAGCTAATAACCAAACTTTAACTTTTTATGTGCGAGAAACATTCTCTGCGCAGTTGTTTTTATTTTGGGTAACGTGTTTTACAGTTCATTAAAATTTGGCTCACTGCCAGCGTCAATGAGCATTAAAGTTATGCCCAATACACATAGTGCACATAGTGTCTGGGGCTGGCACGTTGCGTGTAGCTTGTTGTTGGCTGAGCGGCTGCTGTGTTTGTTGTTAAGCGTGTTAACAGGCATTATATTGCACACTAACACAGGCACACACACGCACGCAAACATACACAAACTTATGGTGGCGAGGCTGCAGCTCAGGCTGTCTGTCTTATTAGCGTTCAACAACGGCGCCACATGCTGCTCATTGGGCACACGCTTGACATGCGGAGAGCCAAAGAGACAGGGGCAGAGACAGCTTGTTGGGTTGCGGTATATCGCTTGAGCTGCTTTAAAATGGCATCGTCTTAAACTCGGGCAGAGCACACACAATTGCTGCGCAACATACTTTTGTGCGCGACCGGGCTGACAACTTCCGACAGTTGCCGCCCGCCGCAGCTGTACGTAGCTATTATTATGAGCATTTCATTTTTGTTTCACTCTTTTTGTAGCCTGGCTGTGAAATAAAAACCGCAATTACCAGCGAGTAAAACATATATATATATATATATATATATATATATATATATATATATAATGTACAAATGTATGGCAATGAGAGGGCAAATAAACCTGTGAGCCTGCTCATATACAAAAATGGAACTGTGTGTATGTGTGTGTGTGCGACATAAAGCAAACAATATGGCGACACGCAACACTAAGCAGATGAGGCAAGCGTCACAGAGAACTCCGCAAGCACTATGTGCCAAGCCGCAGCAGTGACGACTTTTGTTGTCCTCCCTGTACAAGTATATCACGCATACGTCGTGTTGTCAACGGCGCCAGCAGCAATGGCAGCAATGCCAGCAATGGCAACAATGTTGCAGCAACAAAATTGTCAAGCCAGTCGACTGTGTGAGCGACTGCCCGAGCGCGTCAACATTAGTTTAAGTTGCATACAAAAGCTAGTTTCAAGCAAAAGGGCGCAAAATGGAATTATACGAAGGCGTCAATCTGTGTGCGCTTCTTTGTTGTTTGCGTGTTTGTGTGTTTGAGGTTGTGCAGACCCAGTGCCTTTTGGCTGCACTCATTGTGCGCTGAAGTGCGCTGCCATTAAGTCGCATTGTTTCTGTTCTGCTACTTTTCCTCGTTGAGCACAAAAATTGAGTAACTGCACGTGAATGAAAATGAAAACAAAACCGGGTAAAGGGACGAACGCCGGCCAGGCCAAACAAGACCAACTTTCACGCTAAAAACTTTCGCATTTCTTAACTAGTTTTTGTTATTGTTAGTCGGTTTTATTTTCTTGTTGTTGCTGTTGCTGCTGTTTTTTGGTGCTTGCCGTCGCCTTCGTGCCCTGCACAAAATGCGGAAAATTAAATTGCCCTCGTTCTGGCTCGCTCCTTTGCTTTGCACGACAGCCAAAAATACAACACACACACACACACGAAACCTAGGACTAAACTCAGAGATGGCACACACACATACAAACAATAATTGAAATAAACACTTAAAAAGTTTGACTATACGCTGCTGGCTTTGCCTTTACGTTTATTGTTGTCTTTGCTTTTACTTTTTGCATTTCTTTTTCCCATTTTGTTGGAGTTGTATTTTTTTTTTTAAAAAAATATTTTTTTTTTTTGTTTATTTGAAATAGTTTGCTTGGTTTTAATGCTGCGCGTCGTTGCAGCTGTTAAATTTTATTAAGCAGCCAACAAAACTTGAAACAATGAACAGATTTTCACTCCGTCTTTGTGCTGTTTTGTTGCAACTATTGTGCTAAACGCCAGCCATAAGCAAAACAAATGAGAAACAACAATATTTGTTGCATACTTTTGTGCGCCGTAGAAATCTAATTATGCCTGAGCAACTTGTGATTCACAGTTAATTACAACAAAATAAATATAATTAAGCCATTGAAACGATTAGGTAAGCGCAAGAAGCAGAGCAAAAGTCAAAAGACAAAGTCAAGGCAGATATCCTGCAGCCACTTGTTCAGCTGTCCATGGCCAGGCCATGCAGACAAACGAAGCCTCTTCTATTTACATTTTCACTCATACTTAACGTTCTCTATTATGAGGGAGCTATCTGACTCTACATGGCAATTGGCCTAAGATGTTGTTGTCAACTTCAGCTTGACAAACAACTTGTGCTGCAGAGCTTGATAAACTGAAATCTTTTAGATCAGATTTAGAAATTAGAAAACATAAATCAAGGAGCCTCTAAGCAAATATACTTATAATGAAGTGGCCCTTGGCACAGGCACGGTACACTACGTAAAGTAATATATTTATAATTGCTTGTCCAACAATATAAATTACAAGTGCCACAAACTAAATGCACTAAAAAGCACTAACTAATTAGTCTGCCATAGCTTAAGCAAACATGGCATTCACTATGAAATGAAATGAGTGAAGTACCATTTCTATATGAGAGATACAAAAGCAGGAAAGTTTTGATAAAGTTAAAGAGTTTAGGCAACATACTACATGATGAATTGAATAATTAGTAGTTAGTTTATATTATTGACTGGAGCGCAATGATCGCGGTGTCTTAATGAAATGTCATTCTTTAGAGATTTCAATAATTTGGATCAAATATTACAACATATAATAGGATGCTTGAAAGTTTTTAAATATTCTATATAAAATATATACTACAAATAAATATATAAATTCATCGCCAAATCGTGTTCCGATTGATTACTATAGCATTGCAAAGAACATATTTCTCCTTCCAACTCTTTACTGGGGGACTTCCTACTTTATTTCTAATTGCTGACAATAGTTAGCTTTATTAATTTTGTTGCCATTTTATTTATTCAAATTTTGTCATGTTGCAGAAGCATGACGACAAAGAGCAACTAATTAATTTGATATTTTCTGGCTGACAAAGCCCTAATGGCAACAAACTTTGACGCTGCGGTGTAAAGACACAAAATATGAAGAACATTTTCTTTTTTTACGTCTATGCTATACACATAGCTAAATGCTTTTTTTCGTTCTTGGTTTATGGGCATTCCACGCGTAGCGTTGCAAAAAGAAAAATTAATATCAATTTTCAGCTTTGCCTATGACAGAGCGAGAGCTTAATGTCGTTTTTGTTCTTGTGCCTTTAATATTATTTTTTGCTGTTTTTTTTCTCCATTGTTTGTGCTTTTATAATTTCGTTGCGTGCTTTTGGCCGTTATGCATGTGTCCTTTTTGTCCTACCTTATTATATTAACAATAATTACTCACAATTATGCGACCTCTATCCCACACACTTTTTTCTTTAGCTCTCGCTCGCTCCACACCACATACACTTAGCTGCAATTAACTTGATTACAATTGGAGTGAAGGGTATTTTTGTTTGCCTCTGCTTTTGCTTTTTATTAAGCTGCACTGACCAAAGCCAGTGGCGTCGCACGTATACAGAGGCAGACAGCAACAACAAAACAAGCCCATCGCATTGTTGATGTGAAAAGTGGAGTGCCCCGAAGGGTCGCACCAACTGATGTACATGCTGATTAGGGCCTGTCTACAGGCAGAAACAGAGCTTGAAGAGTCGCTCCTTTATAGCGGCGTTTGGTTTCGATTTACTTTGCTTTTATTTTCCACTCAAATTCAGTTAAATGCCTGCGGCTCGTATCTGGGGCATCTTTTGAGTGCGCTTCCCTGATGGATATTATTTCTACGCACAAGGAACACACACACACACACACACACACACACACACACACACACACACACACACATACACACCTATAGACAACACAGATAATAGAACATTTGGCCGCAGGACAAATTATGCGCCCGTAACGCGAACTGCGCACCGCCAGCATCGACAATCAGTGTCAGCAACAGGATGCTGTCGGTTCGGTGTTTGGCTTTTTCATTTTTTTCCCCTTAGCTCCACATTTTTTTCCCCGTTTGTTATGGTGTAATTGAAAAGCGCCAAAAGTCAAAGTGACAAACACAGCAGCATCAATGGCTGCAAGGATGCGTCAAGAACTCGCATTTACTGATTGACAACAAGCTCAGCCCTCCCGCATGTTGACGAATGTTCGTCCTAACGCGATTTTCCATCTGCTGCTGCTGTTGTTGCTTTGATTATTTGTGTTGTTGTTGTTGTAGAGGGCAAATTAATTAACAGAATCTAATTTTTTCAAAAGCAAGCGCACCACTGCAATTATCGTTAATGAGTTTAATGCCAAACGGCCCCGCGAAACGCGCTTCGTGGTTACCTTCCCTTCTTTTTAATTTTTTTTTGCAGGCCTTTGCTACTTTCTTAATGAATGGCACCAGTTCGTAAAGGAAATAAAAATACAAGCAAAGGTAGTCATTTGCCCTGTCTATTTTCACTTATATTCTCACCTCACTCCATTTCTAAGACGCAACAAGTTTGTTTTTTGTTTTACATATTCCACAGAGTTTGGAAGGGTTGCCTAAGCGTAAAGGGTGTGTTAATGTTGATGTTTCGTAAGAAAGTTTGTAGGGTATATGCTTTTTGGTCATTTATGTTAGCTCGCTTAACTTTGCCTATTTTCTTGGCTACAGAAATTACCCTTTTTACCAGCCACATTAATTTGCCCAGCTTCCGTGATTTTGAGCAGGCAGCACAAGAATGGCAGCCGCAGCATACACCTGTCCGACCTTTTGAGCATTTGACCGGTTCATTGAAGCGTTTTGTGTTAAGGTCAGAAGCTATGTCCTCGGACTGGACTAAACGGAGCCAAGTTCAACCCTAAATGTGCCGCAAATAGCATTAATGACTGTCAGGAGTTGGGAACGAAGAACCAGCAGCTGATAACTCTCTGCTCGTTTGCTTTCAATTTTACTTTGACTTTCCACTTAAGTCTGTCGCTGTCCGACTCTCTGCCTCGCCTGTCTTTCTTTTTTCCTCAATTCTTTCTGATTGAATTGGCAAATGAAAGCCAATTAGTTGTAGGAGACTGCAGGGGTTTTGATAAGTGTTAAATTAATTATCTAATGGCTGCACATTACTTCGTTGACTTATTAAACTTTAAATAAAATGTAAGTGAAGAGCGCACTCCATATCTCTGCTTGTCCCTTTTCAACATAGTTAATTATATTTGCGGATAAAAATGAAATTGCAGTTTATCATAGACGCAGGTTCAAGTGCTGCGCAAATAGCCAGTGCAGGCCAGTTAGGGTCACGTTGAGCGGTCAGAGACGACAATGGCAAAACAAATATTAAAGCTAGACAAACATGTGTGTGCGTGAGTGTGTGTGGTTGACTCCTGACAGCACTGCCACTGCCAAGTGGCAAGCCGTTGAGCTGACCGGCTGCCTGGCTAAGATGCTGCGAGGAAATCCTGTTATAAAAATAGTCAGCCAGCAACTCATGCAATGCAATGAGACGAAAACAACAACAAACATACAACATACACTTACACACAGCCACACACACATACATAATATATATATATATATATATATATATATATATATATATAGTTACAAAATGGCAAATCTTGTGCCGGAGCCATAAACAGGAGGCAGGATCAAGTTGCGAAGCGTGTGTAAGAAATGTAAACTTAAATATTTTATAACATTAAAGCAACAAATAAAAGTGGCACAGCAGAAAGCAGAGAGGAGAGGCCAGCTCAGTTCAGGCCAGTCGGGCAGGTAAGTGCCGGCCGGGTGCACTAAAATAAAATTGCATACTTTATGGTGCCGGATGCGGCTGAACACAGGGCGAAACGTTGCCTCGCAACGATATCAACGTCTTCAAAGGCAAAAGGAACGCAAGAAAATTCGATGAAATTTATTTACAGTTAAAAAGCAGACACTTTGGCCAGAGGGTCTTACTACCTGTGTGTGAGTGTCGGTGTATGAGGTGTGTTCATATGTGTGTGTATTATTTGAGGGAGTTTATTTAAAATTCAATTATGCAGCACACGATCTGCCTCACAACAAATGCTACGCAGTCTACGGGCAGACCGGGTGTCATTTTTGTGTGGCTCGAAATTGTTATTGCAGTCTATGTTTACACTTGATATGTTTGCATTGCGGCTTACCCAATGATTAAATTTATATAGAAATTGTTCATCGATCCTTACCTGGAACAGAGCAAATGAGAGAAATTTATTAATTATTATCGAAAATATAAGGAGCGCTTAAGTCTAAAAAACAAGTGTACAACTGGACATCAAATCCCTATATATATCTATATATATATTATATATATATATATATATATATATATATATATATATATATATATATATATATATAGTTATTACATATATAGTAGTTAAAGGGCACACAATATCAAATGCAAATATTTAAATTTACAGTCACTAAAATGTAAATTGTTTTTTCGCTTATGAAGAAAAGCCAACAAATTAAATGAATAAAATTTCTATAAATAGGTCATACAAATTAAAAATATCTTAATTTTAATGAGTATAATCAAATGATGAGTTTTTTTCTATTTTTTTTTTTTTTTTTTGACGTAGAAGTTGTGTAATTATATAAATTGTTTTTCTTTTCGAGAATATTAAATTTCAACAATTTTGACATTTTCTTTGCGCGTAATGAGCCTATTTCTCAAACCGTTAACAGCGATTGCTTGAAGCGAGTCTGCAGCCTTAGGCGTATCATTTTCAAGGTCTCACTTGCAATCAAATTATGAGTAATTTATGCCGTTGCCTGCTGCCTACTTATAATTTTAATATCATGACACCCAAAATCTTGTTAAAGAAATCTCAATTATCTACTTTTATTGATTTGCTAAGCAAGCAAAGCACAGATGCTAAACAAGCGGAGCGAAACGGAGATCCTGATGCCATTTACGCACCATTTTGTCGCTCTTCACTTTCGCTTTTGCTTTCGTTTTGCTTTCCGCTTTTGACAAACGAAATTGGGAGCCAAAGAAAAAAAAAAACACAAGATGCACGAAAACAATTACGATAAAAATATATATGTATATATATATATATATTTATATATATATATATATATATAGACTTGTAAGTAGGTTAGGCCCAGGTTGCCGGGGTAGTCTGTGACAAGCCCTGAGCATGGATAAAAGCAAATTATGATAACAATAAAGATTTAACTAGAGGAGCTCGTGAAGTGGCAGCAGGCGGCATGCCGCTAGACACAAAGCCCTGCCATGAAACGGCACGACCCCGAGAAGCTCGACCAAGGCACATAGCGAAACAGGGACAATTTAAATAGACATTTATCTTGCCAAACGACAGCCCAGGTTGTGCACCCCCACACATACCCACACACACACACACACACACACATACACACACGTGCCATTGCCTATAACAAAATTACAGCATTGCGGCTGATCCATGACGATGACGATAATGTGCGGGTTCTCATAGCTCGACAACGAGCCATCCCACCATCTTTAGCATCCCACACCGCTACCTTTCTGACATTGATGATGTGTACGAGAGTTGGTTCGGTTTTTTGTTTGATTTTATTTATGCGCTTTCGTGTATTTTGTTTAACAAGAACAGCGACCGCAACAATTTTCATGGCGTTCGCTGCTCGGCGTTCGGCTTTCAGCTTGTCTACGCGAGCTGAACTTCTTCTACTTGTTGTTTTTGTTTCTTGTTTTTATTTTCTTTACAATTTTTGGCTTGCCAAATGTTTTTCAAAGCATAAAAATTTCTTTTACATTAACTTGTTCTAACAACACACACACACACACACACACACAAACACACACACAAACACACGCAACCAGCGGCAAAAGTTGTAGAAAATTGTTGTTTTTTTTTCGTTACATTTTGCGTTGCTTTTAGCGCTCAACGACTTTGCAGCTTTCTAGCACTGTTGCTGTTGTCGTGATATTGTTGCCTACTCTTAGGAAAAGCGAAAGTAGCGCAAGAACAACAACAAACTCGAACCAGCGCAAATGTGGAGCGTGCCACGTTATGGCAAGTGTGTGTTTATGCACAAAGTTTTGCCAAAAAATAAGGAAAAAGGTAAATAATAAAAATAAAAAAAACAAAAGCTGCCTAACAAAAAAGTTGCCCTTCGCTATATCAACATCATTTGCGTTAAGTGGTTTGAAAGCAATGCGTGAAAAGTCGAGCAGTTACAAATATGCCTCATGCCTAATGCCGGCGTCTTTATCTGCCGTTTTTACTGGCACTAGGCAAACGCAGCCGTCGTTGTCGTCGTCGCCGTCGCCGTCGTCGCCTATTAAACTACAATAAAGCTTTGCTGGCACGACGCCAACAACTGCGCAACAGGAGTTGAAACCAGTTGCTGCCGCTGCCTCTGCCTATGCCTAATTGGCTGTTGTCTGCTTGTTGGCAAAAACTGTTGCATGCTTTAAGGCGAGTGCCTAATAAAATTTGCTATGCCTGACAATGAAGCAAAAGGCAGCAAAATAAATAAAATGGCAGCACAAATACACACACTCACACACGGACATATTTGTAGAGAAAATGCCAAGCAATCTGAGCATATTTCATGGCGCTCTACGTGCTGCGATTTTTCGTGTATTTTTTTTCCTAGCCAGAAGCAGATGGGATAGGCGGGACCACCTGCTTGCTTGCCTGGAAGTCTTTGCCTTTGTATAGCGCACTTTGTATAGATTTTGGCATATCGATAGCATATATATATACACACAAACACACACACACACCCACACACACATAGAAAAGGGCTTTTACATTGTGTGTGTGTGTGTGTGTGTGTGTGTGGGGTGTTGGGGGGGGGGTTGGTATCCTTTTTTATGGCTGCTAGCTAAATTTATGATTTCTATTCATGCGTTTGCTTTGTTCAAAGGATTTGTTCTTTGTGTACCTTGTTACCTGGATGCTGACGCAAGCCAAGTAATTTATAAGCTTTAAACGTGTGCGTCAATTAAATTTGCATGGGACAAACCAAAGCAGTCCAAAAACAACAATAATGACAACAAAAGCGTTGCCTAAATTATGGCAATTAAAGCAAATTAAGTGTAGTCGAGAGCCTGGCTAATAGACAACGAGGCGGACAGCCACACTGTCAGATAAACTTAAGAAAATTGGATATCAAAGTTCAAACACTCAATAAAGTTAACTAAACAAAGCGGTTTTTGTTGTTGTTGTTACAGCTTCTGCTGTTGATGATACTAATGAATCTGCCAAGTAACATTTCGCACAGCAAAATGAGACAACACAAAGCAGCAAGTTGCTGTAGCTGTAGCAGTCTACAGCAACTTGAACCACACAAAGTAGACAAATAGCCACATCGGCAACGCGCTCTGCAAATTGATTTGCATAGCAACCAAAGGGAGCGACCAGTCTGACAAGTCCTTGGCTAAATACAGCATATGACCCTAGTCTGCTTTTGGCTTGGGCTTGGACGAAAATCACAAGATGTACACGCAGCAGCGGCTTGCCTAGTCCTCGCTAAGCAGTTTAACTATTTAGGGCAGCAACAGTAACAACAATGTAGAATCTATGGCAACTTCAATTTGCTGTCCTATCCCCACCATCCCCACCATCGACTACCTACATAAAGCGCCGCAGGTCGAAGTGTCAAAGACATGGCCCGAGCTACACAAATGTTGACAAGCTAATGAAATGTGAGCAGCTCCTTAGCTCCTTAGCCATAGAATAGGTGGGTTGAGTACGTTTGGTTGGCCAGGGGGGTTAAAGGCAGCCTGAACCCAAAATTGATACACTGTCGTAACCTGAACAGTTGAATGCCCTCCCCGTCATGAGCCGCTGCTCCTTCTGTTGATGAACTGTCGCTCCTGACGATGTCAGGGAAATCCCGGGCGGTTCAATTTGACGCAACTGGCAGCAGCTGTAGGAGATGGGGTGCGCTACCGAGTTGTTGCTTAGACATTTGCTTATGCAAATCGAAATTATAATGAAATCAACTATAACAACTGAGCTATGAAGGAACAGGACAGCTTCTGCAACGAAGGACAATTGCTACCCTGATGAAAAGTGGGTTTTGGGAGAATCTGTCAGCAGTAAGTTAGGATATATTCAAAATCCATCAAATCGATGCTGGCGGCTTCGAAAATATATATTTTGAATGGCGTTTGGACCGCATGTCAAGAGCAAAAGCAGAACATGTAAACTAAGCTACCATGTAACAGCCCAGACTCCTACTGTCTTAACGAGCTTCACATTTGCCACATGTATCATAGCCGACGGAGACACACATACAACACACACACACACACACACACACACACACACACACACACACACACACACAGTCACATGGACAGGATGAGAAGATGAGGGATGCTTAATTCAAAACTGAATTCCAAACAATTTGCACTGTAAACTGTTGGACGCCCCAAAGACATAAGTGGTAAATCACATCAATATGTAAGAGAGGCAACAACAGCAAAAAGCGAACGGTTCTTGGGTCCTAGGCAAGGATGTTTATCTAAGGACATGGCCACATCCATCGCTAAAACCGGACTACGATTTGCTATGCAATTTTACACACTTGACCATTAAACGTAGCCATTGGGAGCAGTTTGCATAGCAATGAAGCCAACGGGCCCTGTCGTACCGCAGGCTAAAGAAACGGAATGAGAGCTAAGCCAAACCAAGCCATAGTCGGTCAACTTGATGAAGTATGAATGATTACAACAGCATAAGAGTTAGACAGAGAAAAAGTAGGCGCAAAGAAAGAGAAAAATAATGTATAAGAGAGAGAGAGAGAGAGAGAGAGAGAATGAGATGGCAAGCGGACGTAAGCGTGCTCATCTTTATCCACATTGAAAAGGTGTAGTTGACTGTAAAAACTTCAATGAATAAATTTTTTCTGTTTTTCTACGTTGGGTCATTTCGTAAAAGCCATAAATAAAACAGACATTCGGTCAGTCACACACACACACACACACACACGCACACATGCAGACAAAATATGGAGCCCAAAGTAAATTGATCGAAATGAAAATGCTCATAAATTTGCATAGAGTTAAAATATTGTAATTGAGCATTCGAAAAAGCGGCACCTTGAGGAAGGCAAAATGCCAAATAGAATTTATGTGCAAGCAGATAAAAGCCAAGTTAGTCTAAACTAACTGTTCAACTCAACTCAACTCAACTGGCAACCATTTAACCCATTAAAGAAGCCATACTGTGTGCGGCAGACAAAGTGCAGCAGCAGGACGAGACGTTCAAATTAAATAAAGAAACCTCCTCTGACACTTGACGATTTGTCATGTTGCCACAATAAAACGTCACACAGTCAAGTATTTTAAAGCCAACCGGCAGGCAAACAAAGAACAAAATGGAATGAAAGAATATAAGGCAGCCCGCAGTTCATTCTATGAAATTATGACAAACTGTCTCGAAAATGCTGAAAATACTGTTAACGTTTTGAGTGTGCCAACAAACAGATACGGCCAAGAAGCTGGGCAAAGCTGCAAAATAAACCGAGAAGAAATGCAGGCAAATAAAAAATGAAAAAAAAAAAAAAAATGAACTGATGCCGCCTTTGTTGACGAACGTGGCGTATGAGCAATGTCTGCTGATGAAAATGATGAAACAGCACAAAAATATGCCAAGAAGAGCTGCTGCGACGAGACGAAGGCTCCATGCAAACACAATGAGACTGTGATCCAAGGCAGAGAAGGAGAGAAGGGCACAGTTTTTGGACCCTGTTGTTGCTGCTGCTGCTGCTGATGCTGGTGTTGCCTTTGCTGCATTTATGAGCATAAAAAATTGGCGCCGGCACATTTGCAGCATTTACACACACAATCAAACCCGTTTAAGTGTGTTCTGTTCGTGTGTGTGTGTGTGTGTGTGTCTATGAGAAGGAGAATTGCTTAAAAGCAAGCAAGGAGCAACGAGAGCTAAAGACGACAACAGAACTGACAATGGGGCTGCTGCAATAGCAATTTTTTCACAGCCTCTGGCTTTTATATACCCTAGCAGAGGGTATTATAGCTTTTGACATTTGTTGAGCCATCTCTAAACATACATTTAATCAGCATCCATAGACGATAGCTTTAATGCATATATATCAGAGATTCTTAGAGTTGATTAGAAGATATATTTATACTGATATATTGTGCTATAGATAACATGATCAAACTTAGACATATTGATAATAGTTTCTTTATAGTTCTAAGAATTAATTTAAAATAAACAATTAATTTTATTATATCTCTGCAGAAGAGCATTGCATCTTCTTCATGTTATTGAAAAATTTTCTCATTTTAGGTCTTTCGCTCGAAGCTGCGCAACTCATCAAAAGTCTGACCATCTGTCTGTCTGTACAACTGTCATTTTGCATTTTGCATTTATGCACATAAAACTAGCGGAAAATTTGATGTTGACAAAGGTGACAATTGTCGACAGCTTTAGCCATTGCCTCAGTTTTGGCCAGCAGCAGCAGCAGCAGTTGAAGCCTAGGCTCACAACTCACCCTTAGATAAACTAACTGACAGACACTCTTGATTAACTAACTGACTGACTGACTGACTGACTGGTAAACTGAGTGGAATTGTTGTAGAGCTGTCTCGTTATGCGGCTTATCACAAATAAGATGACATAAACATGTCATGTTTATTTCCGCAAGTCAAATCAAAGACTGCAAATATATAAATTATTTGATGTGTGCTCGTGCAGAATTCAGAGATTGCTGCATAAGTTTATGCATAATTAAAACACTAAAAATGATGCATACAAAGTTGTGGGAGCACATTAATTAGACTTAAACAGGATTCGTTCATTCACTCCCTCCCTCTTTGACAAGCTAAGTAAAGTATTTATTAATCAGCGCATGCATATATGCAAAAGGCAAAATGAAAAAGCGAAGCATTTGCATTGGCTCTTGGCGCTGCCAACTTTTCGACAACTTATTTTCAACAAATTAATTTGCCAACCACTGCAACATGCCGCAAGCGACCGCAGCACCAGATGCAGAAGCTGCCACACACTTTTCTTTTTTCTCTATCACTCTCTCTCTCTCTCTCTGTCTCTTTCCCTGTGTGTGTTGGCCTTGTGTTTGCATATGCTGAACTTTAGTTAATGTAATCAGCTGCGCCCTGTGTTCAGATTTGTGGCGCGTGTGTGCGCGCGTGTGTGAAAATTTTGTTAACTTCAAACTTAAGCCAACATTACGAGTGGCGCGCGTTGAAGCGCAGTGCAGCTGCATTCTAGCCCCATGCTGGCTGCTGCTGCTGCTTTGCACCGCTTCAGCTCATTCTCTGACGCTTGTCTGTTGCCAGACCGAGAGCGTCTGTCTGTGTGTCTGTCTGGCTTGCTTTCACATATAGTTTACGGCAGCTTGCGCGCAATTTGGAGCATGAAAATGCCTCATGCATTGAGGTTCACCTTTGCTATTCTTTGGAACACGATTGCAGTCAGTTTTTGGCTTAAATATGCAGCACATGCAATTTCCAGCTGCCAACTGCCATCTGTCAGTGGCAGTAGCAGTCATCAAAAGGAAAGAGCGTTTGAGGTGAGCTCGGCGTCAACTACTTCTGGCCGCTCTGTCCATTCAGACTCTCGGTGCTTGTAATGTGAAACGCAGTAAATTGAGTTCATTTGCTGCCAGCAAAACTCATCATTAGTATCGCTTTACAGTGGACTCGCGTTGCATGCGAATGCACCAAACAGTAGCACCAGACGCCACACTGCATAGCAAGTCAAGCATATTTGCCACCCTCCCACACACACTAACACAACAGAAAACACACACGTACAAAGGTTAGGATCTAATAATTACTTTGCTCGAGGTGTATCTCAACTCGACGCACATCCACTGAAAGTTGTTCACAAGTTTTTAGAGCATACTTCGCGGCGTGTTAAGGGTGGACTCTGTCTGGAATAACTTACCGGCTGCCTGACTAGCTGGCCGTGCTAAGCGTATATTAGTGGAAATTTAATATTGCAATTAATATAGCAACAAAGTGTGCATTGCATATTAATAAGTTCGTTTGTCGTTTCTAGTTTATAGTGCGCCAAAAAGTTGGTCAACGCGACAGCTCAACCCCGGCTGGATTAGTATACTCTCACACTCCCACAACGCACACACACACACACACACACACACACACACACACACATACATACGCACGTAGTGTAATACAGTACACTAAAGGGCAAATTCTGGCGCTCGTAAATGCCAAAGTTACAACCCCATAGGTTGGCTTAGGGTTGTTGAGCGTGTCAACTTTTAATGGGTTGCCAGTCAAGCGACTACGCCGCAAAGCACACGCACACACATACACACAGCCGCACGTGTATATTCAATATTCATATTCATATTCATAATTATATTCATATGCATATACTCATATTTATATACACCAGGAGAACGCATTAAAGCTTTTAATGAATCAAACTTTACTTTAGTTGCATTAAGTTTCCGCTGTAGCCGAAAAGTATGCACAACTTTTTTAATGCGCTTTGCTGCGGCCGCTTAGCCGCGCAAAGCTTAATTCTCGCTGCGGCGTACTCTCCCCTTTGCCCACGCCCAAAACTTCTTTAACACATTTTTATTCACGCTGCCTTTCAAAAGGAAATCTCCTATTTTTTATGGCACTGGCGACAAAAAACTATTTGTGCAAACAACAAAGAAAACTTGCGCACAAAAAGGAAAATCATCATCAACAGCACCAGCAGCAGCAGCAGCAAATGCAGTCAGCTTCAAAAGCGCAACAAAAGCAATTTAAATTTGGCCAACGGCATTTGGGAGTTGGCCAAGCGAGCGTCAATTTCATTTTAGCCTAACGTTTTAAGTCATAACTTTTTAATTTGTTTGTCAGAGACAGAGAGTAAGAACTGTGCGTGTGTGTGTTTTCCTCTTCGTCTCTTTTGGTACTATTCCTTTAGCACATGTCCCACGACTGATTAGCGCAATTGTATGAAAACTGACACACACACACACACAACAACATTCATACTCTAATTGTGTGACAGGGCCCATAAAGTGTGCTATAATTTTCAATAGCCCAAAATCGATATGGCCCATTCGTTGAATTTGTGATGCCTACCGCAGGCCGCCGCCTGCATGCTGTAGAAATCATAACAATGCCTAACCGTATGCCCCTCTCGCGCCCCACACAGAAGAGGCTCAGCTGGGGTGTGCCCAGCTTTTGATCAATGCAAAAATTTTCGGGTGTACATGTCCCTAGGGTTGATTTATCTATTTAATCGACAACATTGTTGGCGTTTGGGCCAGTTGGGGCTGGCCTGACGGTGGGAAGGGAATGACTACAGTGTAGGGAGGAGCAAGCTGTCAATATTTAAAACGTTGTCCTTGTCGCTGTTACAGCAGCAGCAGCAACAACTCAAGCCAACACTCGTCCTGGACGACTCTCTGCGTGCTTAACAAGAGTTTATTGAATTTTATTTTCTCATCTCAATTTGATGTGCGTGGCCCCTGTCCCCGCAGCCATCTGATCCACTCAACTTGTGCGCTACATTCTACATTTCTTCTTGTCGCTTGAGCTGGGCAACAGATTGTCTGCCCTATTTGATGGGGCGCAGGGGGCCCAGGCGTCTAGTGCATTTAAATTTCAAATTATTTTATTGCTGCTTGCCAAAATAATTGAAATTTTAGTTAGAAAACTCGTTTTTTTTTCTTATTTTGTTGCTTGTAAATCGCTTATTATAAATTTCTCTTCGAGCCGAGCGGAAAACTTTTGCGCCGTATTCGTGTTGTCCAAGTTTTCCGATTACGGATTAATGTAATTTAATTTTTTTTTTTTACTATATATATATTATTTTTCTTTTTTTATTTTGTATTATGAGAGAACGCACTTTATATACGCGTTTTTGCTGACTTCTATGAAGGGACTGCTGCTGACCCCTCCGCGGGCTGTTTGCTTGACGCGGGCATTTCAAAGTTTGATGAATTTTTAAATTTAAAAAGTTTATTTGTGCATTTCTAAGTTGGACGTTGGCTTATTAGAAGTGCAGGCTGGCCAAACGGCAGACGCCGGCCCTCATGTTCATGCCCCCACTTACACTTCAAAGCCAGCGATGGCTTTGACACTTTATGCTTGCTGCTTTGTAGACACAAATTTATTATTATTTTGGTTTTTTTTTATTTTTTATTTTTTGTGTGTTTTGTATCTAATGCTTTTTTGTTTTTTTTTTCAACCACAAAGTGAAATTTCAGTTTAAATTAAAATTGCGTGCATTAAACGCAATCTCTATTTGCTTTGCAAACTTTTCTTGCAGCCCGAGGCCCTAATACTGAACACAGATTTTATAAGCAGCTCGAGGCTATTTGTATATATATATATTTAATATCAAATATAACCTGACAATTGCACGACGTCTATTTGAACATTTTCCCCACAAAATATTTACTTTTTAATAAAAATGACAAGTTTTTAGGCTATTTCATTTATGCGCAACAATTAATAAATGTATTTGTGGCTGTTTTTAAATTTTATTTAAAAAAAATACATTTATAGACAGCCATAAAAGGAAATATGAAAACCTCTACTGTCGTCCACTAATCCGAAACAATGAAAACAAACATTGGATGTTTGATGTTTGTTACATGAACAAAACGCATTTGTAAACAACAAATTCAAATTAAACCATAACTACACCAAATTTATTGTTTTTGACTTTTTGTCCATTTGCCGCGTAAAACATTTGCAACATTCGCATGTTGCCATAGCCATATTAATGGCAATAATGACCATGTTGCGCAACGTGTACAAAACTATGTAATAATTATAACAAAACATCCAGAATATATATATATTGTATATTCATAAAATTTGTTGTACTCCACCTCGATTATTTTACAGCTTTTAATGTTCGTGTGCAAAATAAATGCAGCGCAAAAAAAGGTTTAATGGATTTAATGGGGCAGGAGCGAGTCGGCGGATCAACTGGTCGAGCGATTCATTCGGCTGTGCGATAAACAAAATCAATTACAGATAACTTAATGTCGACGCCAATGCAATTGTTTGTTTGTTTACTCTGCGGGCGGCTTATAATACAGTCATTTAGCTGCAGTTGAAGCACAAACGACTCGTGCAATTGTGACAATCAGGACACATTCTGTGTGTGTGGACGACAAATCGATAATGAATGCCAATGGACACGGTTAAAAATGTGTTCAGCTGAATATGAACATGCACATGCACACACACTCAGACGCACATATACAGAGAGCATACAACATTGGAATCGCTGCAGGAGCAAAATGCAACTAAAAACTGTTAGTCAGTGTTGCCAAAGGGAGCGAGCTCATTGGCTTGAGGTGGCAAGTGAGCGCAGTTTTTATGTGCAACTTGCAACAATTTGCAGCGACATTTCCAACGTCCCAACTAATCAATATGGGCGACATGTGGCACCACCAGCCGAAGGGGGGTTGCAGCTAGAAATCAACTGCTGCCACGTCAGGCCATAAGTGCACGCCAAACAATTGCGGTTAATGCTCGCATGTGCGAGATATTTATGACTGATAAAATAATAAAGCAAGCACGACCACACAAAGCTTGCAAAGCGTCAACATTGAGGTACCAAAGTTTTTCAATGCAATGCATTTGCTAACTTCTAACGAGTCGCCACGTAGGCCTCAGCAATCGTTCACATTTCTCAGGCATTCTTATGGTCAAATGTGAACTTTAACCGCGGAGTCACCTAAGCTCCATTATCTGCCATTCCTGCGACACTCACTTAAGTTCTGCGGCTGTTTGTCCTGTTTTGTTAAAAAAAAGCCAGAAGCAAAAAGGGCAGTGCCATAAATATATTCACGACCCCAAAGACTACCACTCAGACTAGCACTCATCAGTATGCCAGTCGCATGGTCAAGCGGTTGCACATTATTTTATTACGCACAATTGAGTCGCACGATGTCACGCCCATCGATGGGCGACGCCACAAATAGTTCGGTACGTGTGCAAAGTCCACCAGCACCAATAATAAAACACAGGAAAAATACGCAAAATGAGACAAATAGAAAAAAGCGCACAAATCGAATAGCAAAGACATGTGGATTAGATATATACGTCGATATATGTCAATATATATATGTGGAATATATATTCTGTAGTAATTAAATTGCAAATTAAATATTCGTACAAATGATACGTTTGTAGGGTTCTGGGCTCTCGTTAGTTACCCACATAAGAAACTAGGCATATGGCATGAATATGTCAAAAAGTTGTCTGGGAACCTGAACAGATTCCATATAATATTTTATGTTATGTGAATTAAAAATGAGGTTCTTACAAACTAGCATGATTTGGCGAAACTTAAGCTAGATATTACAATTTACAAGTCTAAAGTTGAATAAATATGAACAATATATATTAACAATATTACAACACGCATACAACATCAAATAAGGAGAAGAAGCTACTCAGTAGTGAGAGCGAGAGAGTGGGTGGTGGGGAGAGAAAGAGAAAGAGGGCGAGAGGGGTATATATTTTTTTTTTTGGTACTGTGTGTTTAGCTAAAGAGCGCAATTAGTGGATCAAGTGATCAGTGATCAAGTTATTAAAAAGATAACTAATTGTTCTAGACCTACAATAAAATGAGTTAAAAGTTGTTAGTGGCACGCAGTGTAAAAGAGAATTTAGAAAAATTCTAACTACTTGAGAGTTTTGAGAAAAAAAAGAAGAATTATGAGTGTGGAAATAATAAAAGAGAAAAGCTTATTTTTGTTAAATTAATTTTGAAATGCAATGTTTTGTTGTTTTTAGCGTTTTTAGTGAACACACAAACCTTTTTAGGAGAAGATAAGTGTAGTGAAGTTGGCGATGGCATAGAACAATCAGAAGATGCAGAGCTGCAACCGCTACTGCCGCTGCTGCAGCCAACGACGCCGGCATGTGCGACGGTTGTCGGCGGCGGTCCCAGTAGCGAGACCAGACGACCGCCAACACCGAACGCTGGATGGCCAGCGTCGCCAGCGGCAGCCGTGGCGGGCTGCTTAGTGGTAGTGGTGGTAGATTTGGTAGTAGTTCTAGTTACATCACATAGATTAACTGAATTATTTACATTGTTGCTCGGGGTGGTTGCCGCTGAGGTGGGCGTGGCGGCTGTGGCAAACATGGCGGCAGCACCCACAGCGGGTCCACTACATGCCGGTATAATCGTGAGCGGTGTCGTCGGCGCTGCAAAATACTGTGCTCCAGCTGGCGGCATTCCAGCTGAGACATATTTGGGGGGCGTAGCCGGTGCAGCAGCCATATTGTTAACCTGCAGTTGCATATACGTCTGTAGCATGGCATGAGCTTGAGCCTGTGCCTGTTGCTGATAGTGGAACTGCTGCTGAGCGGCCTGTTGCTGTTGTGCCTGATGGTGTTGCTGCTGCAGTTGGAACTGCTGTTGCTGCTGTTGATGCTGCACCTGCTGCTGCTGCTGCTGTTGCTGTTGCTGCTGATGTTGTGCGGCAACGGCAGCCGCAGCGGCCTGATGATGTATAAGCATTGCGTGTTGTTGTAGCTGCTGCTGCTGTTGTTGCTGTTGATGATGCTGGACGGCGACGACGTTACTCTGCTGCAACATTGCAGTGGCGGCGCCAGTTGGATATGCTTGATATGCGCCCGCGGCAGCAGCTGCGGCGGCGGCAGCGGCGGCTGGATGCTGCAGGTGCAAATGATGTGGATGCGTGGGCGGTGGTGCTTGCAACAGTTGCATTTGCTGTGCGTGGTGTGAATTTATGCGCATTCAGATTATTCTCAATATTTTGTTTGGGGCTATTTGAAGTTTAAGTTTCAGTTTGGTTTTGATTTTGGCTGATTTGGCAAATGTTGGCAAACAATAATCCATTTAACTGATAACAAAACACAATATCATGTACGCACAACTGGCGAACCAAAAATATATTCATATAAACAAAACAAACTGAAAAGTTTTTCACATATCAAATCAAAATAGCAACTCCATAACTTCCCAGAGTTGCAGTTGCACTGACCGTGCCCCACCTATGGGGTAAATTATAAGATATGTATACGACTAAATCGTAAATTCGTGTGCGAATTGCACCGCAGTAAAAGGTGACAAAATTAGCAGGGATAAAAGTGAGAGCAGTGACTAAATGTTATAGTATAGAGTTCGTATAGAGAATAGGTGGTTAAAACTACAAGTTATTAGTAAGCAAGAGATAGAGAGAGAGAGATAGAGAGAGAGAGAGAGAGAGAGAGAGAGAGAGAGCGAGAGAGAAATACAGAGATAAATAGAGAGAGAGAGAGAGAGAGAGAGAGAGAGAGAGATGAACAGAGAGAAAGAAATACAGAGTTAAATAGAGAGAGAGAGAGAGAGAGAGAGAGAGAGAGAGAGAGAGAGAGAGAGAGAGAGAGAGAGAGAGAAAGAGAAAGAGAAACAGAGCAAGTAGAATATAGATAAAGAAAAGAGCATAGGACAGCTACAGCAGCAATATAGAATTAGTAGTAGAATTAGGAGTAGAAGTGTAAGCTAGTTTCAAGACCAGAACTCGAGCTAGAAATTGTGTGTGTATATAAGTTTTTGATTACGAGCCAACGAGCACATCATTCGCGCTCTTAGAAACTGGAAGAATAATCGACAGACCATAGAACCTTCCTTTTCTTTGCATATCATCAGCACCAATCATTGATACAAGCACATAAACTTTAATCAGATGTTTGCTTTCAAGCCGAATTTTAATGTCAATGGTAAGAGGAAGAAAAATAAAAACAAAAATTCCTTCGGTGAGCCGAAGATATAAAACCCTTGCAGTTAAAGTTTGCCTATCCACATGGTAAGATATGTTAACATAATAATGTTAATGTTAATGATATGTTAACATAATAATGTTTAACATCTTAATTTAGTTTGGTTTGGTTTGGTTTTGTATTCGAATCCACTTTCTTAATAATTTGTTAAGCTCTTCCTAGAATCAGACACCAATTTTTAAAACTTTTCAAAAATTCTTATTTTTTCCTGTTCAATTTTAAATACTTTCTGCAAGTGTTTTACAATTTCAAAATAAATTACTTTTATAAAGAGTAAGTGTATATACAAGAACGTGAAAAGCGATAAGAAAAAATAACTTCAATGGCCTAAACAAGTTTTCTTTAAATCAAACGAAGTGCTTAATAACATGACAGATTCTTTACAACAACTCCACCGCAGTGGAGTAGAAATGATAACTGAAAATATATCAAATGGTTAAATATATAGGCTAAAAAAACAAATATAGAACCATTGACATTAGATTTTGGACTTTTGGGGCTCGCATAGCTCGTAACCGAACTGCTTATAGTTCGTTTAAGTTATAGTTAGGTAGTAAGTATTTATAATAACTAAAAATATGAGTAGGTAGAGAATAGGAATAGTTTCTTTTTGCATAGTAAACTGTACAAATTTCTTTATATGGATTATTATATACTGGTTAACTCGATTCGAATCGATTGTATTGTTATTTAATTATAGGTATGTATGAGTATTAACAAAAACGAAACGTTGGATTCTATTTTCAATGTAAATGGTAAATATCTCAACTTTCGTCTTATATAATTTTTTTTTTTTTATTTTTTTATTGGCAAATTTTGGTTTGCGCTTCTTTTTCAAGTGGAATTTCTTGTGCATTTTGTTTTTTTTTTTATATTTTGTTGTTAGGATGTGGGCGGCGCTTACCATGATTAAATCTTGTATAGGGGAGGGCTCGGCTGTTGAATCAGATGTAACGATTTCGCTTTTTACCGTTAACGGTGGCGACGGAGTTGCTGCTGCTGCTGCAACTGTTGCTGCTGTAGCGGTGGCTGCGACTGCGACTGTCGGCGGTGCGGCGGGGCTGGGGCTGGGGCTGGCGTTGGCGCTGGCGTTTGCAAGCGACGCTTGAGAGCTGCTGCTGATACTGAGCGCTGCAATCGCTGCTGACGCCGTGGTTTCTGTTAACGCGGCAATGATGACAGTTTTATTGGCAACAAATGTTGATTGAAAAATTCTATATTCTGCACTGTTTTTTGTTTGTTTGTTTATTTTTTTGTTTTAGTTTTGCTTAAGTTGCGTTGTTTTGCGCTTTGGGTTGTTTTTGCTTTTTTCTCTTACTTTGCTCTTATTTTTTTTTTAATGTTTTTATTTTTAATCTTATTTTTGTTTTTGTTTTTGTATGTTATTTGGTATTTTCTTGATGTGGGAATTGCACGGGTTTTGGTTTCGGGTAGTCGAGAGTTAAGTGCTTGTATGTTTAGTGATCTTGTTTATTGCCAATTCTGTTTATCTATATGACGATATATCAATATATATATCAAGTGCCAATCGAGTAATTTTAAGTAATATGCCAATTGTGTTCAAAAGTTTTACGCAAATTGTTGTCAAGTACTGATGAGTGCTGAGACTTCAATTAGGTTTATTTTATATTTCGAAAACACGTTTCTATTACGCCAGGAAATATTTAAGTAGCTAAGTTAAGTTTAGTATTTACTAAGTTGTTGTTGAGCGTAGTTTCAAGTTATTACTTGTCTGCAGATTGTCTTACTTATATAGGCACTCTATAGTGCAATGTGCTTATGTCTATGGTGTATCACTACTGAGATTGAATAATTAGACATGTATAATATGTTCTGTATATATATGTATATATATTTTGATTTAGATGTATAAGTATAGAGTATATGTAAAGTGTATAGCGTAAAAGTTTTGAAAACCGTTTGAAGATTGTTTAAAGTTTTATGATTGATTGATTGATTGATTGATTAAGCTTTCTTAAGTTAAGAGGGAAATTGCCTTCGAGATTGTCGTAGAGGTTTTTAAAGTTTTTTTTTGTAGTTTGAGGTTTGATTTGAGTTGAGAGCAAAAGTTGCGAAAAGTTCTTTATAAATATAAATATGTAGAACAGCTGTATATATATATATATGCTACTTATATTTTTATGTATATATAGTATAATGCTCTGGTTATTGCCTGACTCTGAATGCTTTGATTGCTGCTACTCAATTTCGGCCTTAAGTATATACGCTAATTTTTATTGATTGTCAAAACGCGTACTCTTGTCGATCGAGGCATCAAGTCCCAACGATTTCTGTGCCTAACCCTAAGGAAAATAATCTACAAATATGATTGCTAAAAACTTAGCCACCTGCAACTACAATTAGTCAAGAGAGAGCTAATGAATAAATCTCTGGTTGATTGACACCGTTTTTGCTATTATTTAATCTAGTTGTAAGGTAATTCTTGCTACAATTGACTGCTTTTTGAATTCAGTTACAACCAATTAATTATGATAGACACATAACAGACACACAAACAGATTAATATTTGTATTTGATTTTTGGTATTTACTTTATATATATAAATATATTTATATATTTTTGTTTGCTGTTTTCTTTTATTTTGTTGTTTGCTTTTGATTGATCTGCACTTTCAATTTCAGCTATAATTAAAAAATGCTAATTACTTGTTTGCATTTCCTCTTTTGATATGTTGCTATTTATCTGACTGCTATTGCCGAACCTTTTGTAAATATTTATACTTAATTTCAATTTAACAACCTTTGCATTCTTCCAAAAATTCTACACTTTACTCCCGAAAAATAAAGAAAAATTAACACAAAAAGGACGCTAAGTATGAAGTTCCGTTCGGTCTGGGGGAACTAGAACTGTGGGATGGGGGCACAAAAAATGCAAATACTTAACCCTTGACCGCTTTTGCTTGAACGTTATCACCTTTATATATCCCCTGTTGCTAGGCCTCCTCCTTTTTTCACCTGGCTACAAATCTTGTGCCTACCTGTATTTTGAAAGTGGTGTTCCTAATTGATTTTCCTTTTTATTTGCTTTGGCTTTGCCAGTTTCACTTGCAAATTACGCTCAAAAATTAACAACAAAATATACAATTCAATCGATGAACTGCCAACAATTGTTTTTTGCGATATATTTAATTTAATTAAATTTTAAAAAATTTGACTTCTTTGTAAATAGTTTTTAAAATCTTTTTAAATTGGCGCTACGCAATTATTACACAATTCTTTTCGCTTAATACTGTTCTGAATTTTGGATTTGATTTGAATTCTCAGCTTCTCAGAGGCGGAAATCAAGATTAATTTGACTTTGATTTCCTTGTTTTTTTCTTTCTTTCGTTTTTTTTTTAATATATCATTAAAGTTAACAACAATTTGCCACTTTTATTTTTAGCTGCCTATTGTGCCGTAATGCTTAATGTTTTTATTTTTTGAATGCGTTCTGTTTCTGTTTGGTTTCGGTTCTGATTTGGGATTTCTTTTGGATTGGTGTGGGAAAGAGTTTTATGATTTGGGTACAGAAAAATACCAGTTGATTCTTATTGTTTATCAATTATTATATTTCTCGACCTTTAGCTTGTTTGTACTGGTAGTTAAAAAAAAAAGTACAAAATTGTTAGATTATTTTAGTGGGTGAGTGTCAGAGTTTTGCATTAATTACGAATTATATTTTTTGAGAGAATGAAAAAGAAAACCAAAACACAAAGTTTAAATTTAAATTGGGTTTTTTTTTATTACTTTTTATTATAACATAAATGTATTTGCCAATGGAAAATTATAATAATTGCGTCACTTTTCTGCAATTATTTTTCTAGATGCTTTTTTCGGTTGCCAATTCAAAGCCAAACTTGAAACTTAAGTAAAAAAGGGGGAAATTCGTGAAACAAAAGAGAAACTAAATGAAGCGCAAACAAATAATAACAAAATGGCACAAAATAAGTAACATAAAAACACACACAATGGGCATGAGAATACTTAATAATAATTTAGCTCTTATTACCAATTAAGTGTCGAGTCAAAGTCGTTGAGAAGATGAAATGAAGTATGTTGGTTTTTTGTATTTGATTTTTGTGATTCAATAGTTGTTGGTGTTGCCACTTTGTTGATGTTTATATTCTGTTTTACAATTTCAAGTTGTCTTTAATTTTGGTTGCTTTTGATTTTATGTTAATATTTCGTAACTTTTGGAGCTAAAATGTTGGTTTTTTTTATAGATGTTTCTTGTTGTTGTTGTTGTGTGGTTACTTGTAATTACGGCTCTGAAACAAAACAAAAAATTTGCCTTTGAATATTTTGTGCTCTTCTTTTCTGAAGTGCGTTAATAATTTTTATTATTATTTTTTTTGTTGCTGCTTATTTTTTACGGTACGCACAAAAACACGTTTTCAGACCTTACAAAAAAACAAAAAAAGCGGCTAAATGACTCTTGGCCAACTCTGCTGCCAGTTCTAACAATTGTGCGAGCGCATTACGCTCTCCGTGATTAGCACGCACGAAATTTCTTTGCCTTTACCGGTTTTGCCATGTTTTTTTTTTTGTATTTTTATTTTCATTTTTTATTCTTTTTTTTGTATTTTGCCTGACTCAGAGCTTTTGGCTTTTGGGATCGAGTTGCCAAGTTGGTAAAGCGCTCAAAGCAGATTCAGACTTGAGAAGCTAGCTAGAGATATGAGCATACTCTGCACTCTCGCGATTGGCTTGGAGACGTGTAATTACAACAATAAAAATAAACTAAGGGAATTATTTCGATGCGTACTAAGTACGCGATTGCGACCAAGCAACCCAGTGAGAGAGAGAGAGAGAGAGAGAGAAGAAGAAGAGAAGCGGGCAGGCAAAGTGAAGTGAGTGTGCGGCCTATTGGAACGTTGGCCATAAGGTTTTATGGCTAACAGACACACAAACACAGACAAAGTTTTAGTTTTTTTCCCTTTTCTTTTCTTTCTCTGTGTTTGCCTTTTTTATTTGGCTTTTCGTTTTGTGTTTTGGTTTTGTGGCCCGCAAACACAAAAACGTGTTTCTTTGTTGCCGCTTGCTGCTCAGCTAAGACTCAGCTCTGAGTTAGTGTTACCTTTCCCGTCTAACGTCTCATGCACTGCTGATATTTTTTGTTTTTTGTATTCTTTCTGTTTTTTGCCGGCTTTGAAATTTCTTTGGTACTTTTGAGCCTATTCGCTTGGACGGACGTGGACTGGAGCTGCTGCTGTTGTTGCTCTTGACTGAGCGAGCGAACGAGCGATTCGTGAGCTCAGTTTAGAACGTGTTCTTGCGTTGCTTTTGTAGCTGGCTTACTGGCATCTACTGGCAATAAGAATTAAAATCGAGTCGGCGAGCAACGAACTTTTGGCCAGCAATTCTTTTTATTGTCATTTTGTGTATATGCGAGTATTGTGTACAGATATTTCAACAATTTTGTTCGCTATTGGCTTACAAATTTTATTTATTCTAAATAAATTTTGCGAGCACAAAATATTTGTGTCTTAATTTATTTTTAATTTTTATTGTTTTCTTTTTTTTTAAATTTTAATTTAATTTTTGTTCGTTTTGCCTAATGAATTTTAGCTTACATCTTGTGGTTGTTGTTGTAGCTGTTGTTGTTGTTGTTGTAGTTATTGTTGTTGTCGAGTGTCAAAAGATACAAAATAGCGATACACTGATAGCTGGTAAGTTTCAAATCAAGTTAGAAGTTCAAGTTGTTAAGTGTTTGTAGATCTTGTAGTTTATTTTTAGTTTTTTTTTTTTTAGCACACACGTAAAGTGAAAACTCGAGAATTGCCGAACTAAAGCCGTGTGAAAAAGTTAGCGGATTTGTTTTTAATTGAATGAAATTAATTTGTATTTAGAAATATTGTTTTATTTTTATTGCAGCTATTTGTGAAGATTGATATGATTTTATTTTATTTATTCAGAACTTGGCGATTTTTGACTATTTGATATGCTGCGTGTGTTTTTTATTATCCGCGTGCTATTTGCGAGACGTTGTTGCTGGTATTGCGGCTGTTTTCGATTTGAACTCAACTTTGATTTGGATATTGAAATTTTCGTGAGTGAGCGAACGCGTATGTGTGTGTGTGTATGTGTGTGTGTGTGTTGCTGCTGCTGCTGCTGCTTCTGCTTCTGTTATTGTTGTTGCTGCTGTTATGGGTGTTTGCGTTGGTGGTGGTGGTGGTGGTGGAGATGTTGTTGGTAGTGGTGGTGGTTGGTTTGTGATGTGTGTGCTGGCTGCGACGGCGACGGCAGCGGCAGCGGCGGCGACGGCTACGACAGCGGCGGCGGCTCGGCGGCGATGAGGCTACGACTGACTACGGCTACCCTGTTGATGATGATAACCAAAAACTCTAGAACTCTAACTGAAGAGAAGCAACTGTCGGTGCGCGAGTTGTTCTATAGCCAGGTATAGTTGCTGTTGCCGTTTTTGTTGTTGCTGCTGATGTAGTAGTTGTTGTTGTTATTATTTTTATTATTACGGTGCCAGTTGCTGTTTTTGTTGTTGTTGCTGTTATACTACATATGATTTCTATAGAGCGAACGAGCGAGCGAGCGTACGAACGGCGGACAGAATTGGAACGGGTTAAAGCAAAGACTGTACGAAGACTGAAGTAAGAACGACTGGCATTCTAAGGTAATATACCTTTTTTTTGTTTCGGAGTGCGGCAGCGCTGCTGTCGCCAGATTGAATCTGTTGCGCCAACGCCGACGCCAGCCGCGACTGCGGCAGCGACAGCGACAGCAACGCGCGTTAACCAAAATAAAGCAACAGTAGAGGCCAGAACCGGACGAGTTCGACACCGATACCGACCACCAAGAGATGCTAGCTCGTGTACGAGACGACGACGACGACGCCAACGACGACAACGACGACGACGACGTCGTTGACGACGACAGCGACGTAGGCTGGCAGCATTTCTCCTTCTAGAAAAATGGACTCCGAAAATTGTTTTCGGACCGCGTAGCACACCTTTTGCATTCTCCTCTCCGGTCTGCTATTTCTCTCTATCTCTCTTTCTCTGTCGTTCATTCTCTCTCTTTTGCTCTTCCTCTCTGCTGTTGTTTGTTACCTGCCGGTTCCTTGGCTTGTTGCCTCTTCAGCGTTCTTTTGCCTTTGCCTTTGGTATTGTTATTGTTCTTGTTTTTGCTGTTGCTGTTGCTGGTTGGAGATTTTTCATATTGAGGCTCGGCTTTTGTGGTGCCTCAGGTGCGCAATTATTAAACGTCTTTTGTTCATTATAATTTTTGCTTGTTTGCTGTCGTCGTTGTTCGCTGGGCGCGATTTGGTAACGTGTTCATCATTGTGTGCAAAATCCCATGACTTGAATTATATAACACTCGTATAAGCTATCCACGGTTCGTATAAGACTTTTTGAGGATCAGATGGGGAAGGCGCATACCAACTGGCTCACCTGAGCAGCCGACGACGCCGTGGGATTCACCTTCGTGCGAAGGGACACTCGCTGCTGCTGCCGCTGCTACCTATGAGTTTTGCTGTTGTAATAGCAGCTATTGTTGCAGTAACAACATTACTAGCACCCACCTACACTCGCACACACACACACACACACACTGACAGATAAGGACACACACACATTGACACACACGTGGGCCATGTGAGACAGCAAATGCAAGCGCCATGCGTGCGCGCCCTGCCAATAGCCGCGCGTTAGTGTGAGCGAGCGAGAGCGCTGCTGTGCGAGCGAGAGACTGCGTTTAAGAGAAATGGAAAATGGAAAATCAAGAGGCGGCGGACGCAGGGCGACGGGCAGAGCGTGCAACGCAAAAAAGGCAAAGCAACAACGACGACGTCGTCGTCGGCAGCGGCTGCGACGACAAAATCAACGAGAAAATAATAATTGTTACACCTGCTTCGGAAATGCGCGCAAGGGGTGGAACCAGAGCGCCCAACATACGACCAACGGCGACAGCGACAGCGACGACGACAAAGCAGCATTCGCTTTCAGGTGAGCGGCGACGCTTTTGCCACCCTCCCACCAAAGGAAAGGCGAGCGTCGCAGCTGGTCGTGCCGAAATGCCGAAGCACGGAAAACCGAGCGGCTTTCCCGATGAAGCCCCACGAGCCGATGCTGCCGCTTGCCATCGCGTCGCGTCGCGCGCTATTCGTGTACGAGAGTCCGAACGCACGCAGCGCGCATGACACCAAGGTGCAAATACGACGTAGGTGTGAATGAGGCAGTTGACGAGTTGTGGGTGGCCGACACGACCAGGGGAAAACATATCGTCTAGGGGGTGGCTGGAGTTGTTGTAGGGGTAGTTCTTAAGGGGAATTTATTATCTGTCAACAGTTTTGCCACTGTTAAGTGGGAAAGCTTTTCGGAAAAGCTTAACTCTGTATGATATTCCTTTTGACTGAGCGAACAGTTTTTGGTAATAAACGAGCCCATTTATAGGTTGGTAATAAATGCAATGTGTAAAAAATAAAATAAAATAAAGTTTGTACAGGGAAAAATTACTGAAAAAATGTTTAAATTTATTTGTTAAATTATATATTGGAAAGTTTTTATAATGGCTGTACCAAAAAGCATTAAGTTAAGTTAATAGTATAAAAAAACTGTTCAAAATTGAAACATGTTTGAAGAATTAAAGTATAGAAAAATATACCATCAGCAAAGCTGAATTACCAACTTCATATTCATTGATATATTTTACATTAATTTTATTTGTATTTAATTAAATACAATTAATTTGTTTTTAAGCTTTTTTTACTTAAGTTTTATTAGAACTGAAGTATGTACGACATCATTAATTCAATAAAAGTAGTAAATAGTAATGATTGGAATGATTTATCTGAGGAATGTTTACATTATAAAAAGATGGACATGCTTCAGGGGTTTCACATTCCGATTATACAGAAAAGTAGCTGCACAGAATAGAATGAATTCAAACAAAATTTTAATACACTTTAAGTGCTATTTATTTTATAGATACAAGGCCAACGGTGCTTCTACAATAACAAATAACTTTAACATACCAATTGGATTGTTAGCTTTATAAATACAAGAAATAAAAATAAATAAATATAGATATTTTTCATAAATAAACTCATTCAATTCGTATTGCATGAAGTGCACTTTTGACGGCAAATCCTTTAATACACTCAGTGGCACCCAGAGAATGCAAATGTTGCCGCTGATAACCAGCGAAAATCCCGTAGATTTGACCATATGATTCGGCACTGATAGAAATAAATTTCATTTATCGACACTTTTCGGAAACAGCAATTTTTGGATTGTTTTTGTTTTTTTGTATAAACAACTTTTAGGCTATTGGCTATGGGCTCAGGAGTGTTTTAGCTTTGTCGGCTGTCCGCCTGTCGCCCTATCCACTAACATACCGATAAAACCGATGCTCTGCATAAAAATCGGGTCGTTATTGTTGCAGGCGGGAACGTTGATGGCGGCGTCATCGATGATGCCGCATCGCGTTGAGCTGTTGTAGTTGTAAACGGTTTATGAGATTTACGCGCAATTTGTTGCCAAGTTTCATTGTTGTTACTGTTGTCGTTGTTGTTATTGGCCATTGTTGTTGTCGTTGTTGTTGTGACTGTGCCAGCGGCATATAAAACAATATGCGCCCAGTCTAAGCTTGGCTCGTTAAATGATTTGCGTTTGTTTTTACTCACGCTCTTTATGCCGCATTAGCCCCAGCTCTAACTGCCGCTCACTGTTCTTGTTGGTAGTTCAAAAAATGTAAAATGGGGCTTACCTGCAACGACCATAAAAAAAAGACCAAAAGAGACCGAGCGAGAAGGTGGAGCACCAGCCATGAGCATAAAAATTATTTACTTTCGTTTAATGCACAAATATTGATTAAGCTGTAAAATCGTAATACAAAACTGAAGTGCACACGCATCAAGTTTTTCAATTGGTTGTGCGAATTTGAACATGATCGACCCATTTGAGGGCGAAGAATGCTCCAGCTCAAGCTGTGAGGGGTACAGAAAGTACAGCACTACACAAAAATATAAACACAGAATGTGGTCTACCAGTCGCATGCAACATTCATGTTGCCGCAAGACAAAGCAGGGGCCTCCACCATATAGATACAGATATATGTGCATATAATTTTTGCTAGTCAAGCGCAACAGCTGCAAAAGGGGCTGGGGTGAGCAGCTAGAGAGAAACAGAATAAAAGGTAGAGGCACATGCAGTCAGTTCAACGGCTGTGGCATGCAACAGGCAATGAATCTCAATCTCGGTAACGTTGTCGCTAGCTAGCTAGCTTGCTGGCTGGCTGGCTAGCTGGTTGGTTGGTTGGCTGGCTTAAAACGCAAAAAAAAAAAAACAACCAACGAGAAGGAGCCGTTGACTTTGGTAATTCAATGGCAACAACTGGCGGCCAAGGCAGCCGCTGCAGCAACATCGGACTCGGAGCCGCAGACGACATTCAACTTCAACTTGAATCTTTTGGAGAGAAATATGCGGTAACAACATTTACTAGCTAGCCAGCCAGCCCTGTCTTGGCGACTCCCGACGGCGGCGGCCAAGCGACGCAAAACCAACCAAGCAGCCAACAAGCAACAGCACCAGACAACAGGCAACAGACAACAGGCAACAACTTAACGCACGAAATAGTCAACTTGCCACATTTTAATTCAGTCGAATATTTCTTTTGCTGCTGCAGCGCCTTTTTCTCTGCCCTGCTCGTCGTTCTTATTGCAAATGGCATAAACGGCGAAATTGCATGCAACACAGACACAAACACAGACATACACATACAGAGTGACTGCGACTTGACTTTACTGCCTGCACTTGGCTCTGACCAAGGCTTGGAATGTCTTCTTCTCTTCTATTACTTTGCCTTGCGCTTAACTTGGCTCTTGCTGCTTGTTGCTGTTGCCCCACCACATTCCTGAAGTTGCTGCTTGCAACAACAGTGCCATGTGCAATGTGCACTCGCAATAGAATTATAGTCACTATAGTTGCTGCCTCTTGGTTTATTTTAAGCTGAATTTATTACCACAAACGTTTTGCATTGTGCGAATGCGAAACTAACATCTTGGCCAAGAACTGTGCTAGCAACTCGCTGACAAATGCAAATGAAATTGGCTCTCAAGAGTTATTCCCGAAATAATATTTTTTCAAATGAAATAATCACTTAATCTTGACTTTTGCAATATATTTCAATTGAAAAGAAAGTAAGTAAGATTGCTCTAAGCGGGAGTGTTTGTTAAGTTTGTTTTACAGTCAGAAGAAAAAGGGATCCAACGCAGCTAGAACTGGTTAAGTTAACGGCCATTGAAGAGCACTGTCAAGTAATTAAATATTTAAAATTTTCCAAACTGCAAGTTGAAGTTTAGCCTTAGAAACAACGTTTACTAAATTCTACAAATTAAATTGGACCACAGCTAAGTTTCCAAACTATTTAACTGAATAATTGTTTGTATGTTTAAAAAGAGGGAATTAATTGCAACAAGTGCTGATAGTCAATGCTGCGCATTGGTGCATGCAACATTAAGCTGAACAGAGCAGCAGCAGCAACAACTTTTGCGTGCTGGTATAATTGCTTTCTGTTGTTTTTATTATAACTGTTGCTATTGCTGTTGTTGTTGTTCCTGTTGTGCAATTCAATTGTTTTGGCCATGAACTTGCCAAGCCACTGCAAGCAACACCATCAGCGCCACCATCAAAAAAAATACAGAACACATTTTTCAACCTATGGCCATTGTCACTATCCATTTAAACGTTTGTTTACATCCTTAACTATTTGTTGCTGCCGCCACACACTTCACCCTTTAGTCTTTCCACGGTCATAAGCCACTTTTGTTTATTATCATAACATTCCAGCTTCACAAAGGCTTGCGGCATTTGCATTTTTCAGCAGCTCTGCTTTTCTGGCAAACCACCCAGAGAATTCTTCATAAAGGAACTCTTGACCCACTGTTAGCCACGGGTGAAGCGGGACGCCTCTTAAAATTGAAAATTGAAACAAAAAAAAAAATAAGAAGAAACACAAAATACACAGCCTGCATCAGGTAAGCAGCAGCAGATTTTCAGACCATCCATCGAAACATTTCCAATAATAAAATTCCAGGCAAAAAGGGCAGTAAAATTCGCGAACTGAGCCGCCTTGCCGTCATTGCCGTCGTAGCCGCAATTATACTTCCACCGCAAATGAAACAAGTTTGGCAACTTTACCAACGACAGGCATTTTGTAGCCATGGCCGCACAGCTCAACGTGCCAGACAAGCAAAGGCTCCAATGCGTTTATACATACATACATGCACCGTGCCCAGAGCCAGAGCCAGACTCCAAGCCTGCCGCCTGAATGGGGCAATGCAGCGACCGCAACAGCTTCATCATCATCATCGTCGTCCATGGCGGGCCAGTCGAAAGTCTGGAGCTGCTGCATTTTTGAGATTCCGGTGCGAGAACTCACTTTGCATTGATGTGTTGCTGAGTGCACGGCCATGGACTGGGAAAGGAGTGCGGTGCGGTGATTTGGTTTGGTTTGGTTTGCATTGACTGCGGTAGTTGTAAGCATTTAACAATTGCAACCGCCCCCAATCGATGGGACGGGCAAATGGGTGGTGTATATCAAGCAGGACGCTATCCATTAGTTGAAGCACTTACGCTATTATCGACAGCAACCGCGATGCTAATGGTGCGCAAAAAGCTTGTTATGATTGCCACCAGCAGTTAGTCAGTCAGTCAGTCAGTCAGTCAGTCAGCCTGACCCGATGGTGGCGTGTAATGAAGCATAATCTCATTGTTACCACTTACAACCAATAAGGTCAAAAACAACAGCAACAATAACTACAGGAGCAACAACACCATAGAAAGACTGCTAAGCGGATTGGGTCACAGCACGCAAGCAGCTAAGTTCCTTGCAGGTCGGGACGGTTCAAGTCGAAATAAGTCATCCAGGATCGAGAGTCACAAGCGACAACTACTTGGCATATCCTGGCACACTCACTGACCGACTGTTAGCACCGTGCCACCGCCCAACCACCCATCCATCGAGTGGCGCCTTTTAAGTTTATTTGCTTGCCACTTGTCCTTTGCGCCGAGGTTTGGCTCGGCTTTGGCTTTGCCGTGCCACCTATTGATGATGTCGATGTGAATGGCATTCGCAAGGCTTTTCATTAGCGTGATTTGCTCAGTGGCATTATGTTTTATTCTGTGACACTCAAGCCGAGCCGCGTTGAGCTACCGTCCACACCCGTTAATCCAAAGGAAATTTGTCTAATTTGCTGTTAACGAGTGAGCACGGCTAGTGCAAAAAAAAGTATGACTGGTAATCATTGTCTTTTATCAAAGAGAGCAGACAAAGGACGAGTTTCAGATAACAATAAATGAATGCGAAACTGCAGTAAGTGGGTCTAGTAGATTTACAACTGGAAAACTAATTTTCTTATTTCATATATATTAAGTAATCAATAAATAAACAATTTTTAAAACTAAGCCCATATTTTCAAATAATGCTTAAGAAATTTCAATTTAAACAACAAAAAAACTGTTAGCAAACTGAGTATAAATTTATATGTCTGTCTGTTAATGTAAATGTGTTTAGTTGTAAATATTTATGAACAGACTTGGAAAAGGTTTCAGTTCTTTTTGAATATCTGTCGAAGAAGCAATACAAAAGTGACATAATATTACAAATATTTAAATTGCAACAAGAGCAACGCAAAGACTGACTCGCCATTGTAATTGTCACAAATACAACGCAAAAGTTTGTCGCTAAGTAAATCAGGTAACTCCTTTATTAATCAGCAGCAGCCAAATGCTGAGTATGAATAAAAAGAAACATTTATCATCTACCATGCACCGAATGTTATATACACTTGACTAAGATATTTTACAAAATAATACTATTAAATATATAGAGAAATAAATGTTTGGTCCATTTTAATGGTGCTACCCATAGATAAAGTTAATATTTAGCAAATATAATTAATATCAGAATAATAAAGTTATGAGTTCTTCAATTTAGGATGATTTATTAGGCTTACCTGGCTTACCATGTTGAAAATTGATACTGATCAAGAATATATATATATATATACTTGCTACGTATTTCCTGACACTATCAAAATACCTTCCTAAATAGTATAGGTTTAACAAATTTTAATTCCAATTTACAAACCAAGCAACGAAGTGCTTCAAAAAGAAGTCAAAAGTCGTTCTAGAATACAATTTCAAGCCGAGGATAACTAAGGAGACGCCAAATAAAATCCAAGTTTTTGTTTTTATCAGAGGATTGAGGAACGGAGCAGGGTTTAAGCAATGAAGAAGCTTTTTAACTTAAATTCAGTATAGTCCTAGCAGGCAACCAGGTAGCCGTCATGCAGCAAAAACAAGTACAATGGGTATAGATAATAAGGCGGTGCTGGTGCTGCTGCTGCTGCCGTTGCTGTTGTCGCTACTTCTTGCCTTTTACCTTTGGCGACCTTCGCGAAGCACCCTGGTATGCCAGCATCGGTCTGCAGTTGCTGATTGGAATTATTTAGCCAGACTGTGGCAGCAAAAGGAACAAAGCTTAAAAACAACAACAAGGAACTGGCTTGCGCTCTTTAAATTGTGATTTATTGTATTTATGGCTTACCGCTGCCGCTTGCCACAGTTTAAATTGAGTTTACAACAAAAGAATTTTGGTTTTGTGTGCGGGTTGAATGCAACTAACGGCTAATGAGGCGCATGTTAAGCTCCCAGAATTTGTAGCTGGCCACAAAAGTGAAATCAAAAATCCAGAGCAGCAGGAGCAGCAGCAAAAAGTATTTCTATACGCCATTTTTAATTTTTTTTTTATTTTTGAAGACAAATGCGAAGGCCAAGCCAGACTTTGATTGCACAGCGACAGCCAGATAATATGTGGCGACTGTTTGCAAAATCGAAAGAGAAAAAAAAACGAATGAAACTGAAACAGAAACAGAAAAAAAAGCAAAACAGGCAACAGCAACAGGAACAGGCTTTTGGCCTGCCAACAACAACAATTTACGATAGCAAGTTGCGCGAACAGTGCGCCATTTAAGGGCCTCAAGGCCAAGGTTTAACCAGTGCCAGCAACGACTGATCGAAATCCAACCAACAGAGCAGACCGAACCAGCCAACCAGCCAACCAGCCAAGCAACCAAGCAGCCAAATGGCCAGCGCACTTGGCACACATACCTTCAACCAATGCATCGCATCCTAACAAAGCGCGGTCAGGAAACGTGCGAATGCCACAGTCCCACAGCCAGAGCCAGAGCCAGAGTCAGAGCCACAGTCCCAGCCACGTCACAGCCATGCATAATAAATGCGCAACTGGTGTGCAAAGTAACCGGTTTTAGGAAACGAAGAGCAGCCCGAAGAGGGGGCCCTCCCTCAAACTGTTATATGCCTGGGGAAATGTTAACATAAAAAGCTATAGACGTCTGTTAGCCAACAGGATAAGGCATTCGGGTAGGGGCAATGCTGTTAGCACAGAGCTTTTCGCTAACAGCCGTCGACTGCTTGCTAACAGTATAAGACGCGACAGCAGCGAATAGAAAATTCTGCTGCTTATCGAGTCGTACTTCCGGCGGCAAATCAGCGCACCAGACAAGAAGCAAACAACTGATGCGCAGAGCTAGTAACTGGCAAATGGCCAATGACTGGCTAGCTGGTCAACTAGCTAACTGGCTAAGTGACTGAAGATTGTAGAGCTGACGCACATCAGCATTTAAATGGTCTTGCAGGAATGCAGATTTTACTGCAACGCATGCCAATGTCTGGCCAAGAACAGTTTGAGTTGCCAAGCCGCTAGACAAGTCAAACCACTCGCGGTGCTGCTGCCGCCGCCGCTGTTGACTGTTGCTACGACGCGTCGTAGAGTACGTTGACCATTTTGGCAACACTTTTTCTTACATTGCCGCGTCGTCGTTATCGTCATGAGAAAATTACAGCACTTGATGTTGTCGCAGCCGGCCCGACGCGTCGTCGCGGCTTTTCGCTCTTGGTCAGTTCACATGAATTGCAACTGAATTCGTAACAAAAGCAACCAACAGCTGACAAAAACCTAAACATGTCTTCCTCTCGGTTCGACTAGAAGCGACAAAAGAATAAGAACTGGTTAGAAATTGTGGCGTCATAAGCGTCACACAGTTCGGCCAGTCAGTCGGATAGGCCAACTCAGACAAATGTCTGAGAATTATACAAAACTGAAATATTATCGCATTTACATCTTGTATAGAAATTTTTTTGTTATGATTACGATTATCACGTGAAATTTCATACTCCCAGCAATAGGTTTAGATGGCGTAAGTATATGAAATGTTATTATAGAAAAAGGATTCAAAATTGGTCTAAATCAATATTATAACAGAGCAAGCTTTCCACTTAAATTGATTAAGTGATGAACATCATGAGAATTAGCCAGATTAATGTATTATTCTGTATAAATAAAACTTTTTATTTATGAGCTCTTATGATTACTAAGAAATAGTAATAGATTACTATTGAGATTAGGATTTTTTAATAGCAAACAGTTTGAAGATTACAAATTAGGCAACTGTGTGAAATTTATCTAAGCTATATGTATTGGCCTGGCTGACAAAAGTATATTTCTAAGGATTTATTCGTGTACAACATAGAACATTTCATGAAACTAAGTACAACAAGTAAACTAAAGCGCTTTTGCAATTTCTGGTTCTTTCTAGCGAGCACCCAGCAGAAAAAAGCGGTAGCCAAGCACAACTTCAACTACATGTCACGATCACGAACATGCTCCCAGTAAGAGTAGGAGCCAGAGCCAGAGCCAAAGTCAGTGGAAGAGCAAGCTCACAGAAGTGTTCTACGTACTTAGCTAGCCAAGATCAGCGCGAAACGAGCGAGTAGCTGGATGAGTGACGGCGGCGCTGCGCTTGGCTGGCGTTTATTGACCCTAAATGAAATTGCAGCCCCCTTATGAGGTTGGTTATATTTTCACATGCATGTATTTAAGGAACAATCGCATGCACTGTGTGCCTGTGGCAGCGCATTCAAATTTCAAAGTTAAACAAAGCGCGTGTTGCCAATTGGCCGACGGGTTAGTAGCCAGGTGAAAGAAAAAAAAAACAACAAATCAGCTTACAAACAAGCCAAAAGACGAATGACGACGTTGCTTCCTCTGCTGCTGCAGTTGCGCCAGCGTAGATGTCGACTGAATTTGACTTTGGCCAAGTTCAAGCAGCAAAGTCAAAAACAAAGTCAAATTTGATTTTGCTCGAGAAAGAATACATTTGTACCCTGCTCCCAAAGTGAAAGCGAGCATATTAGTTTGGTCTTGTGCTTTACGTGCGAGTAGATCGCAATGAAATTGACTCAACAGTTAACAGGGTATTGCGTCGACTGCTGCAGCCTATTCTTGCTGCTATTCATACATGTTTTCTGTTTTGAAATGCATATATTTGTCTTCTTCTCCTTTGGTTTGATGTTGTGGTTGCAATATAAACCTGTTTTTGTTGCCATTTCTGTTGCAGTTACTGTCTTACTCAGACTCGCAACCACAAAGCATTTAAGCAAAAGTTGTCTACGGATTCCTCCTTTGTACGTTCTGGCTTCATGCGGTTGATCTGGATATTTATTTATATTGTATCTCTGGGGTGCATTTCATTTGGGATTTTAATTGAAATGCCTGCGACAAGCAATAAAATCCTCATAAAAGTATTCAAATTAAATGCACATAACATATCGTTCAAATATGAAGTGGGTGGGTGGTAGTGATGCTGATGCCAGCAACACCCACCTGCCTACCACCGCCCCTTATCATCAGCGTCATCAGCTTTGTTATCTGCCTGCCAAGCTAATAATAAAGTTTACAAAATATGCCAAACTTTCTGCTCAAGAACAACAACGGCCGGGGCCAAAAGTTTAACATAATAAATAAACAAAAAGCCAATCATTTAGCGGCGCAGCAACAACAGCAGCAACGAAAAATATATAAACAAGCGCAGCAACTACAGCAACATAATGAGAATAGATTTGTTATTTTAGGCGAAAAATGTATTTGACGGAAGTTTTCACTTTCCTTTGCAAACATCATTTTACATTTATCATAATTATAAACGTTGATTTATACTCACGGATGAAGCAGATGAAGAGTAAGCCAAAATAAAAAAAAAAAACAATGCGGCCAGAAATTCGACACTCACCTGCAAATACAAGAACGAGAACAAAAATTATTTTTAAATATTTAACAAGTAAGAGGAGATGGAGAGATGGAGAGAGAGAGAGTGAATCTTATCGAATGCATTAAATTGTAATTTAATTTAAATGTAGAGTTAATTTATTACGGCATGTTCGTTGTTGGCTCTGATAAATTTGCCACTTGCACTGGCGGCATCAATTTGCGTGGCGGCCCACGACGGGACGGGGCAAGGGAACTTGGTTTGGCGCAAAGCAGCTCAATTATTAATGCGCTTTTGTTCATTGCATACTTTCAGGCTGGCATTGAGAAATCAGCAGCACGCACAAACACACACTCACAACACTCGCACACCGACTTTGATTTGGCCTTAGTGCGGCGGCAAACAGCACAGTTCAAGCATATAGAAACTGCTGCCACGAATTACAGCCATAATAAATGAGAACTAAATAATTAATGTGATTGCAAGTGTGATTGTTTATTCTAAAAGGATCTTGGGTCGCGCAAGTAGAAACACACGAGTTCTAAGCTATTTAATTTATAACATTTAGATTGGGAAACGCTGGCGTATTTGGCCAGCACTGTGGCAGCACTCAGCTCTATTTATAAATGTCTCACTTGGCGGCTGGCAATCGTGTGCCTCTGCATGAGTTTCACATTTCAAACGGTAGCAGTTAACAGCCCCGCCGCACTTAGCTCCGCCCATTGGCCTAATGTCTTGGGCGTTTTAGCAAACAAATCACTTTTAATTTTCGGTGACTTTGATTTTTGCACCCCGCCTGTCAGTTGGGCCAATTCGGCGTCTGACTAGGCATCTTCATTATCATTTGCAGTAGTGCTTCGAGGCAAAGCCTACGGGCCTGTGTTCCGGGTATTTTCCATTCCTTTCCTTTTCTTTTCGCTTTTTATACCCTGAACCCATTGAAAATGGGAAATCAGGGTATAATGTTTTTGTGAAAATGTATGTAACAGGCAGAAGGAGACATGGCAGACCCAATAAAGTATATATATTCTTGATCAGCTCGACAAACTGAGTCGATATAGCCATGTCCGTCTGTCCGTCCGTCCGTCCGTCCGTCCGTCCGTCCGTCCGTCCGTCCGTCCGTCCGTCCGTCCGTCCGTCCGTGTGAACGCAGCGATCTCGCAAACCACAAAAGCTAGAGACGTGAAATTTGAAATGTATACTCGTGTATATCCTACGCAGTACGAGTTTATCATTTTTTTTCGATAACTCATCCCATTTTCTTATTATCGATAAAAATCGATAACTTTTCTTCGTTTTTGAATACCGTTATAGCTATAGACTTCAGATTTACTGTGTGTATTCGTGTAATGAATACAAACATTTTGCAATTTTGGATTTTGGATACCACGCCCCCTTCCCCCCAAATTTAAAAAAAACGTATTTCAAATACTAGAGACTTGTGCTTTGGCAAATACATACATATGAATGTCATTATTACGCTGTAAAAGTTTGATTACGAAAGTCCATCTGGAAGCAAACCTATTCAACAAATAAGTTTCCAAAATATAGCCCATACTGCAGCCCAAGCGCTGCCCGCGCGCAGTCGCTGCGTAAACTGCGCAGTAGCAGAGAAAGTGCTTGTGCGTGCGTGTGCATGTGTGTGTGTGTGTGTGTATGTGTTGTTTGTGTATATGTATATATAAAACAAGCGTAAAATGATTTGAATATCGCATCTTCACAGGGCTCAGGGTATCTCTTAGTCGAGCAGTCTCGACTAGAGCACTCTTACTTGTTTTTTTTGCCACTCTGCATTTGTCATTTATGCTTTGATTTTGGCTTTTATTTTGTTTTTCTTGACACACACACACACACGAACACATCCAGTGGCAAGAAAAGGAAGCCAAAGTGACTTTTGAGTGACAAATTGTTTTCAAATTTTGGCTGCCTGCTTATTTGTGTTAATGGCATAAATTTGCATAAAAGCATTAACTGTTTATTTGCTTTGCCGCTTGTGTGCTCACGTGCTTTTTCTCTGCACACACTCGTACGCACACACTACCTTAATCTTGCTTTATGCAACCCCCTCCCCTTGTTGCACCCAACCCTCGTGAAAATTTGCAAATTGGCCAAAAAGGCAAAACAAGCGGCGGGCAAATTGAAATCACATCGCTGCTCCGACAAATTCACATATGAGAACAGCTCTCGAGAACAAAACGACTTTTTACTGTTGCTGCTGCTGTTGTTGTTGCTTTGATTAAGGATGTGGGGTGGTATGGAAAATATGAGGCTGTGAGGGGTGGCTGCTGCCGTTGCCCCCTGGAGGCTGAATATAATTTTCTGCTCGTATTTATTTGTTAAAGGCCAAACAGCAGCGTACTGATTGAATTGTGACAGACTGCTCCCTTCGACCACCCTCCACTCTAATAAAAAAAAATAGCCAAGAATGCAAATTAAAATAAGGCAGCTTTCAAATAGGAAGCTGGGACGCTTGTGACTCAGATGTGTGTCAGATAATCGCCTATAACTGGGTTGGTAACAATTTTTTACAAAAAGGCATCGAATTAACTCCTACAAAAATCGGAAATTCTCTTGAGAAATAAATATATATCAAAAAAATAAAAACAATATTCTGGAGAATAAAAGCCAAAGTGCATGAATTATTAAAACATTTTGGATGACCAGCAAGGAGCTGACAAAGGCACGCATAGCTTCTTAGAGCAGGCAGCAAAGAAAGGCTTTAAAGCCTTTTGCAGAACTCTCCCAAACAGCCTATGAGGCGCATTAAAACGGCTTAAAGGCGTAATATGTTGTGGCTTAAATTACATAATAACAGCGGAACGAGCCAAGCGCAAACAATAACAAGGCCAAACACAATAACCGAAAAAAATGGAGGCTTACAAAACATGCTGCTCATACCCTGCAATTGACTTTCCAATGAGATAGTTTGAAAAGTTCTTTGATTTGTATTCTACAGTGTATGGCATAAAATACTGAGCATTTAAGAAACGAAATCATTCGAAAAATCCAATGCATACCTTATTATGGAGCCATTTAGTTGGTGCTCGCCTAACTCATAGTCTTATATACCCAATAATTGCGTAGTATTACGTGCTACTTGTTTTCGTATTTTTTAATTATATGCAAAGAAATTTTGCGAGTCGGTCGTCAAAAGGCTTATAAAGAGCCTTTCTTTTGCCTGCCAAGGCAAACACGTGGCTCTACTGGCTCCAAAAGGGAACAAAATCAGTCAGCTTACAGGCGCTCGTAGACCCGTAGCTGCCAACATAGTTGTTGCCTTTGTTGGCTTTTATCATTAACATAGCTTCAAATTAACGGAAAAACACAGTCAGCAGAAGAAGCAGCAGCATCAAAAGCAGCAGCAGCAGCAACAGCAGCAACAGCAGCAACAGTGGAGCCAGTGCAGCGAGTCGTCCTCTGCCGCCTCAGTTGGGGGAATTATAATTTTTTGTTCACACTTTTCCAGCGCCTTTTCTGGCCATGTTGCAGCCACTTCGCAGCGCTGTCACTTGGCGACGCAAAAGTTTGTTCGACGTCGGTGTCGCCGGCGTGTCCCGCGAGAAGTGCATGAATATAAAATTGGGTTGAAAAGTGTTAATTTCAAGGCAGCGCGATGACAGACGCCTGGCAATGGCCTAAGACAGCCGCCCGCCCGCCCGCCAAGAAGGTTGCCGCACAACTTGCACCACTCTCAAGACGTTACAAGTTTTTTTTTTTTTGGCAAATTGCCGACAATTTGTGTTGCTTTGTAATTAATTGAACAACACTTCGCATCAAATTTATTGGAAATGCGGTTCTCAATTCGTTTTGCTGGTTGACGACGTAATTAACAAGCTGACAACAAGCTAATTAGCAATCAAATTGTTGTGTCGTGCAATTCAAAGTCAAACAGTCTTCTCTACCGCAAAGGGAAGGTAATGAAACTTAATCATGTATAGTGGAATAGTTCACATATGTAGAACTACATATGAATATGTGTGTGCATAGTTCAAAGTGTATTAATCATAATAAATAATAATGAATATTAAAGCACACTTGGCTTTTTAATATAATTCAAAGACAAAGTATGCAGAGATAATGAATATTTCACTTTTATGATGCTCGTCTCATTCTCATAAGATGAGACTACTTGTATAGAAATTTCTATAGATAATTACTTTAAAATTTTGATAGTAAAATATTAAAATTAATACATCTACATTTGTTGTTAAAATGTCGATGCATGTTATACAGATATATGGGGTTAACGATCTCACTTTCTGTCTAAGCCAGTTTTAGAACCAGTCTGCAACCAATTTGTAGAAATGCAACTGAACAACGAACTCACTTCAACAATTTTCGATTTGTATACTGAAGATAATTTAATATTCGAGAGAATGATTGTAATAAATGTTGCACGCAGAGACATTTTGGATATAACAGCTCGTATATAATAATATCATAAACAATTTATAATTCAATATAATGCAAAACAGAACAAAACTTGTTCTCAAAATTTTATACTTTTAATTGATTTGTTTTTTATTTAAAACCAGTTCAGAGCGCTTGAAGAGTTATTCACGTGACGAAGTCATGTTTAAATAACTAATGTAATAAATGAAAAATAAAAATAAACACATATTCAATAAAAATTTAAAATATAATACACTAAAATAAAAATATAAAATATAATTATATTATAATAATATATATGACATATATTCTTATACCAAGACTTTTCAGTTTGCTTTTTGGTAAAAATATGAAATACTGTTTCTATAAAATGTATAAAATTTGTAATTCAATTCGAGTCTATATTTTGTAAATCATTAATAATTACCATTGAGCAAATCATTAATAATTAGCTGAATGACTAAACTCACTTTGTATGTCCATAAATTTATACGAGAAGTATCTGAATCGACGTCTAGTTGATGTATCTTTAAAAACTGATTGCAATTCACAAAGAGAAACACAACACAGTTCTCCCAAGTACATACCTTTCTTAACAACTTTCCTCAAGTCAAGTGTTTGAATACAGAAAATTGACAAGTTCAAAGCTATCATATGCAGCTGTCATATATGAGCAATTCCTTAGTTTTGCATACGTAATGCTGTCATTAGACGCACATGCAGTGAGCTGCTAATGCAAATCCCTCGTGGCTGTTGGGCTCTCTAAACTGGCTGCTATATTTATTTTGGAGATTTTGTATACTTGCAGCCACGTCCCAGCATCAAGTTGTGCGTGTGTGCGCGTGTGTGTGAGTGTGTGCACGCGTGCGTGTGGGCTTGTGCGTGTGTATGTCTGATTTGGGTGTCGTTGGTTTTGTGCTGCTGCTGCTGTTGTTGTCATTGTCACGTGTGAAGTGCCATCGAGTGACACAAATGAAGTGGCTGCTATTAGCTTTAAAACTCACAAGAGCACAAAGAGCAGAAGAGCTCCAAAAGTGGCAAACTTTGCGTGCATCTCGTTTGCCACTTGCTGAAAGGCAACAACTACTTGTAGTCTTAAAGTTACCCCCACACACACACACACACACACGCAGCGCTTCAAGTTTGCTTTTTGCTTTCATGTGCGCAAATTAGCTTATCTGATACATCAAAATGCTACTGCATAATTCAGCAACATTTTTTCTGCCACTTTCATTCAATTTGCACCCAGCCAAATCTTTTGGCGTAGCTCTCGCTGAGGTTTATGGACGGGTGGTTGCGTGGTGCTCTACTCCTGATGCTGCTAGTACTACTTTTTTGTGTGTGTGTGTGTGTGTGTTTTGATGATAGTCTTCAAGATGATGGCTGTTGTTTGGCTCTGCAAGTTTACTTTACTTTTGGCACGAACTGTCTTAGCCCTTTTTGCCATTTTGTTACTTTGTAAATGTAACTTTAATTTTTCATTTACATGCGACACGACATAGCTGTTGCCCACTATTGACACCACCAAGCCTCATTTCTTGCTACGCCACCATAGACTGTTGCTGTTGCTCCTTGTTCAAAATTTACTTATGAGATATTCAATCCTTGGCATCTTTTAGATTATCACGAGGCAATCGCATGTTTTTGCTACAAGTCGGTGTGTGTGTATGTGTGTGGGTGTGGATGTATGATTACTTTCTCATTCTCTCTCTCTCTCCCTCTTCCTCTCTCTCTCTCTATCTCTGCTCTGTAGGCTCCAATGGGATTTTTGCTACTTATCTCATTTTTAGCATATTTTATCAAACATAAATATGTATATTTTGCGCGTCGCTTGCCCTGACAGCCCGATTTCTTGCCTGGTCCGTGTGCTGCTTCTCCCGCTGCTATGGTCCTCAAGGATTTGATTCTCATTTTGTGCGTCACCAGCATTAGAGTTTGCGTTGCGACTTGGCGTGTCTGTCTGTTTGTCTGTCTGCCTTACGCTTTTTAAGCTGCTTGATTGACTTGAAGTGCTTGGATTTAAGTGGTCGTTGGAGATTTGCTTGTTGCTGTACTCCTTACTATTGTTATTGTCGTTGTCGCTGTTGTTGTTGTTGTCGCTGTTGTTGTTGTTGCTGCTGCTGCTGCTGTGGGTGGCATCGCAGCGTTACATTATATTCCTGATTATTTGACTCTGTTGACTGCCGTTGAACGACAGATGTCTACGAGCTTTTGTACCATATCAAAATCTACGTTTCAAAATTCATTCAGTTTTACCTAATTGACAGGTGAAAATATAACCGTTACTTAAAGGGAACATCTCGATAAGCCCAGAGCTATTTAAGTGAAATCAGTTTAAATATAGATAAAGTAACAGCAAGAACTTCAAATGTGTTTTGCAGGCAGTTCCTTTGACCAATTACAGCGCTCAGAAGCATTGGGGTCGAGTACTTGAGCGAGTACGAGCACGAGGACTACTGGCAAAGCCGCTTAGCATTAGTTTGTTTGACTCGTCACAAGTTCAAAAGTCAACCTTGCACACTGCAGCTGCAACTTTGTGTGTGCGTGTGTGTGTGTGTGTGTCTGTCTGTGTGCGTAAGTCACTTAAGTGCCCAATATGTTTGGCCATTTGAACAATTAAAAGTTTTGGTCCTAATACGCTTCATTTGGTAAACTTTCGCAAAGGGATAAGTGACTGGGGAGAGTGGTTGATAGATCCAAGTAATGCATAGGGTATGGTATTAAAAACTTTCATCACATGTACCGGCGTGGCTATGCCAGCTAGTCCAAAGTGATTTGAATTATATGAAAGTTTCAACCAAAGTAGAAATCAGAAAAAAAGAAAAAAGAAAGTAAAAAATAACGAAAAACTTTGCGTGGCTGGCGAAATGTTCCCTTTGTTGCTTATTGAAATTTATTGAGATTTATGCATAATCTGGCTGAGTTCAGAAAACAAAAAAAAAATTTGCCAGCTGTCAATCACAGAAGTTAAAGCTCGAACTGGCGTGAGCGCTGAGCACCCATTGGGCGGCAGTTTCATCCTCCAGTGACCAATAAAAATGACAGGCACAAAACATTTGATGAAACACTCGGCTAACGCTAACGCTAACGTCGTCAGCGGCTAACATCGGCTTCAGCAGCTGTCCAGGAAATAAGCGCCAATTATGCCACCAGCAAATGCGTTCGGCCTGCTGCCCAGCAGGAAGCCAGCTGGATGGCCAGTTAGCGACCAGAATTCATTTCGTTCGCTCGTTTCGTTTCGCTTCTTTCAATTCCAATTTCAATTTGCTGCACGCTGAAATGGCGCTGTCGTCGTCGTCGTCGTCGTCGTCGAAATCATCATGCGTTCTACGTAGCTTTCGCCCTGTATTGGGGGCGCATATCTGCTTGACCAAGCGCACAGCTGAAAGACTGAAGAGAGTCATCGAGGCGCTCAAAATGACCCACCTCCGTGAAGCAATGTTTCATTTTGTACGCACTTCCGCCGTTAGCGTGCGCCCTTCCATCTCGTAAAGGGATTTTCCTGTATCCTGCATCCGCCTGCTGCCACTGCTGCTGCTGCTGTTGCTGCTGTTGCTACTGTCATCTTGCGCCATTGGGTCATCCATCTACCGTTTCATCCTTTGTGCAGCCCACAAATGTTTTATTTATATGTGGACAACGTTGGCGGCAAAGTTTTACTTAAATATGCGTAGCAGACCGACAGGCCCTTGGCCAAACAACAACTGCTCAGGTGTGGATATATATGTGTGTGAGTGAGTGTGTATGTTTGTGTGCGTGTTTCCCACTCGCCAGTTGACTTTGATTCTGGTGTATTGATATGTATAAGTTCGGGTGTTTCATTCTGATGGCACGGCATACTTTTAGGCGCAGCCGGAAGGTCTCAGCCTTTGATTGAGTGGAGCGCGCGCAAATCCGCAAAATAGATTTCCCAATTGACACATATTTTCTTTTTTCAGAAAAATTGCTTGCATGAGTGAATGCTGCTACTGCCACTGTTGTTTTCCTTCGGAGAGCACGTATTTCGAATCTTCTTAATAAGATTTTAATATTTATGGCGTGGACACACGGCCAGTGTACATAAACAACACGTGTTTCACTTCTCGCAGAAGCCAGATCAAGTTTTCCAGTTAATTTGGAGTAAGTTGAAGAAAATCAAAATGAATTTTGATTATGATTTTGAAGGCAAGTCCATCTGACAATCTCGTGCATTATTCATTGACTTCATACATTTCTTTTGTTATGCTTTTAATTTTAATGCTTTTAATTCATATTTGTCTAGCTTTGGGAGAAAACCTGGGCACATAATAAATTAAATTTTATTTAATTGCTTCGGTTAAACGGGTTGCCTGCCACTTGAAGCATGAAAACCCGCTCGGCGAAATGCCTTTATTAATTTCGAAAACAGACCCCAACACTTAAAGCAGAATGTAAAACCTTGCCCACTTCATCTGAAGCATTCGCATTCGTTCATTTTCTTGCCAGCGGCTGCTGCTTCTTTATTTGCTTTGCTGATTGTCAACATCAATTATTTAACTTTTGCGTGACAGACCACCCAAAACTGGTCGGGTGTACGTACCCCTTTTGCCCTCGATGGTCTATTTAAAAACAGTCAAATAAGCGCACATAAAACTTATCACGCCTGAATTTGTCAGCACAAAAGCCAGGCACGAACGGAAAAATTTCGCGGCTGGCTTGAAAGACGGTAGCAACCCTTTTTTTTCTTCTTTTTGTCATTGTTGTTATGTGCCCTACGCATCCTTTTTTCAGATACCCTGTAACTAACTATGTGAGTACGTGAGCGGCTTTGAGTGTTAGAGAAATATGAATGAGATTTCTTGGCTTAAGCAAGTTGCACAATCAAAAATATTTAATTAACATTAAAAGGCAAACCAAATTCATCAAAACACATAAAATAAATTTGCTTTTAATAATAAAGGAAAAACAAAATTTATAAAATGTAAAAAACTATTTTCTCACATAATTATAAATTTGAATAAAACTAAGTAATGTGTTTCAAATATTAAAAAAAAACCTTTATACGACTCCTACTTCAGTATCTAATCCCCATTGGTTTACAGGGTAGCGCAAGGCCGAGCCTATTGGCGTTGCGTTCACGAATTTGGTTAGTCGAAAATTTGTCGCGGCTTCTGCTTTGCACTTCATTTTGTGTTTGTCTTGTTGAATGCCAAATGCAAATGCTCTGCATACTTTATGGCGTTTTGTACGCTTTTTTCACACTTTCCTAAGCAGTTGCCGCCGCGCGCACGCGATGAATGGAAATGCCTACGGGGGCTAAAACAGCCAGCGGGTCGACAGCGTTGCCGTCGAAAACTTGGGCGGTGACTGCCACTTAAGACAAATTGCGGGTAACAAGTAGAGCGCCCACGTAAATAGGCAAAGCTGCACAACGCAACCAACACAAAAATAAAAAAAAAAAATGAGAAAAAAAGAAGTGAAAACTGGGTGCAAAAAATATAAATAAATACCCCATTGAAAGCTAGGGAGATGGCAAACTCTGATACAATGGAAATTTGCGGCACCAGAATCTGCATACAATTTCGGTAAAAAGGGTTTTGTGCAAAGTATGCAGCAAAGTTTTCAATAATGCCAAACAACTCCCCCGTCCCCATCCAATTTGCCCCCTTCACAACGACAACGACAACTACAACAACAATTTGCTTTGCTTTTTTCCTTCTTGCTTTTTTCTCTGCGCAAAGCACTTGAATGCTCAAGCATTTCACGCCGATTTCTTGCCATGTTTGCAAGCGTTCATTTCAATTGGCAAGCCTGAAAGCTGACTGCTTGTAGAAGCAGAAGTTGCAAAGTTTAATTTTTTTTTTTTGATTTTCGCCTTCTGCTGCTTGTTATAAATATCGTGGTTAATTTACCACTAAAAGTTTGAAGCAGCTTTCCAACTTTCCGGAGTAGAAACGAGTAATTAGGCAATTAGATAAAGCGTGGCCAGCGATTTGATAAAGCGGTATATCAAGCATACGACATGTGGCGCATGTGGCACATGGGGCATGCGGCTTTGCAATAACATCGCAGATTTATTTGCCAGCCAGCTCCATTCGGATTGGGGCATACATTATCTGCCACTTTATAGCCAAGGATGCTGCAGCAACAGCATCATTGCAATAATCTGGGGCGACTGCACGCGCCGCCACTAAAAAAGGGCTTAGCCCTCCCTGTGGGCGTGGCCAACACGGGGGCTGTCATGCGGTTTTATTAGAAATTGTTATCGCCACGCCTGTTGCATACACTTGTACCCATGGCTCGAATGCTGCTAAACTTCGATTTTTATCTAACGAAACTGGCGAGCGGACGGGCCGCGGCCGTAGCGGCAGCGACCTGTGCTCCGCCGCTACGGCCCCGGCTTATTGCTGCTCGCAAGCAAGTTGCTCTATTTTGTCATTGCCATTTGCTGCTTACGGCTGGTGGTGCTGCCATCGCCGGCTTTGCCACGAGTGCTTTGTTATCTGTGGAATTAAAAACGTCGCCATATTGCTCTGCCAGGACGAGCTCTTAGCCCGACGGCTGCCAGCAGAGGGCGGCTGTGACGTTGCTGCTGCGGCTGTGTTTGAGTGCACTTTTAGCGCCATAAATCAGAAATTGCTGTTGCTCCCGTTGGCGCAAACTGGGCGCTCGACTACGTTGGATGTGGCATGGCCTTTTATTGTTGTAATGCGAATACAAATTTATATTGACATCGTAAAGGTAAAAATCTTTTGCCGCAACTCCTTATATATACGTGTGGCCACGATTTTTTGCCCCCTGCTTCCCCAGCCACCCATCGAAGCTAAGCATATCCTTAGAAGGCTCAACAGCAGGCAGCTCGCGGTGCTGTTCGCCAATCGCATATGCAATGTCAATATTTGTATTTGCTTTCTATGCGAACGTTTGTTGGTTTCCGCTTTTTTACGATTTGGGGTTTATGTGGGCATTGAGGCAATGGAAAAACTCCAGCGCGCAGTGCCAACTGTGCAATGAAAGTGATTTGGCATCAGTAAAGGGGGGTGTATATACATATGTTTGTGTGTGTGTATGTGTGCTTAGCGATACATCTGATATGGATTTCAAATGGAATATGATAGTCATCGCGCCAATTTAAAGTGCTTCAATGGTTAGATACGATGCGTAAATAATTACATCTTGCACTTCTCATCTGCAGTTTAAAAACGATTACTGCGAATAACTCTGATTTCATTTTTATAATATTACTAATACCTTAATATTTGCTTATTTTCAAGCAAACATTAATTATGAATTTAATTTATTTTCGTTATTGGAAATGAATTTAATTACACTCATATGGACTATATTATTTATTTTATTTTTTTTGCACTACATTCTACCATATGGTACATGCAATAGCGTGTCCACACTATTTGTTTTATTGGTGTATGCAGTAAGAGGGATATTGCAGCCTCTCGTTTCTTATTGGCCAGCCAGCACAGAAGGCAGACACTTTGCTGCTCCTCTGCCACCTTTTGCATTCTATAGGTATTAGGTAGAATTTATGACATTATCGCCGTATGTTTGCATTTGATTTTGCTGGCTAACTAGCCCCAATCAGCGTTATGGGGATGATTTTGCTCATTGTTGTTATGGCAACAAGAAAAGCGCATTAACTATTCGACGAGCCGTAAATGTTGGTGCAATAAAATAAGCAGCCTACTTTTAAGGGCACACACTGTTAAAATTTAATGGCGGGAAGGCGAACATCTTGGGCTAAGCTCGCCTTTGCGGCGTAATAAACAAAATTCTAAAGATGCCGCCGCACACGAAAAGTGCTCAAATCATAAACCAAATAATAATTACCCAAAGCTTTGCAAGGGACTTTACAACAAAAGCCAAGCCCAGTTACACATACACCCACACACACACACACACACATGCCTGCTGACACACGTATACGCCCAAAAGAGACACATGGAAATTTATTGATGTGCGCGTGATGTGCCTAGACAGAGCGGAAGAGCAGCACATGCAGGACAGACAGGACAAAGAAATTGGCAGTAAGGACACACGGCGAGACTCACTTGAATCAGGCGCGTACGTTGAGCCTTGGCAGCCATAAAAGCGCACATAATAATGTCAAATGAGTTACAACAAAAGCCGACTCCACAAATCCCACCACAGCACCCCACCAGATATATTTTTCCTTCTTCTTTTTGGGGCGGTTGGCTGGTCCTTCTACCCTTTCGCTGATGACTGTATTAGGGTTGGCATTGCCAGCCTTTTTGGTCGTTTGCAGTTTTTATTACGAATTTATAGGCGCACATGCAAATAAATCGCCAGGCAGAGAGTGTGGGCGACGTTCGGTGGGCCTTGTCTCAAGGTGCGCTCATCACTTCCACTTTCTCTTGGGCTTCTCGTGTTTAGTCTCTTTTTTCCCGCATTTTGTTTCTAGTTACTAAAGTATCCAGACAAGTTTTAGTTGGCCCCATTTTTAGTTTCGCTTTCAGTTGAAAACATTTTGCGAATTTTATAATGCTTATTTCACTGGACAATATTTGCGCTGGCCCAACACTTTCGCCAATGGCAGACGGTCCAAAGTTTTTACTGTTTGTGTGTGTTTATCTTTGAGTTTGGTCAACAAGTTTTCGACGCGCACCTGCAGACAACGGCGACTCGAACAGGACACAGGGTGAGGCAGGGCAAACAGGAAAATATAGAAAGTGTATATGGAGCAGACGACCAAACGACAGGTGGGCAGGAAGTGCCAACATCACCAGGACACAACTGACGACGATAGTTAAGCTCAACTAATGCATGTGTCCGTTTGTTTGTTGTGTCCACATGCGACGACACTAAGCACGACTAGGACAAGGTAAGTGGAAGCGATGCCGGTGACGACAGCGTCGACAAAGGCTTCTTCGTTTTGGGCCAAAGAAAAGCAATCTTTTTGCCGTACAGCGTGAAAATCGCGAAAATAAATATTGAACTGTAAAGCCAAAGTCAACATTGTACGATGCTGTTACCTAGAGTAACTGAGTGTATGTGTGTGTTTGTGTGTTTCTGCCTGTGTACGAACGCTAGCGTCCAAAGAGCAAGGCAAGAGTTAAAGCCGTTTCTGAGCCACAGCTGTGGCTCTTAAGTTGTTGCATAAAACTCAAACAACAACTGTTCCTTGGCCACAATTCGCGCTCTCCGTGTTTGAGCAAAAGCTTTCAGCCCGGCGTGTTTATCGATAAATTATGAAAACGAGACGCTAATTATGTCTAGCAAAATAAGCGATTGCTCGCACAGCTGCTGCTGCACAGAGCTCACAGTCTCTGTACTATTTTATTATATATAACATTTATTTATACATATATGAGCATTATTGAGGTCTACAAATGTGGAAAATATTTGAGCTGAAAAGGTATTTTCTATGAAACTTATTAAACATAAAACTCCAGAAACTCCAAGTAAAATTGAAAGTTAGGTACGAAAGTTCTCAGAAATTCAATTTAATATAGCAATGTAGTTCAGAATACTTGAGCAAGTTGACATTGGTTCGCATTAGTATTTTTTCTGCACGATATGATTTGCAAGAGAGAATGTTCTGTGTTTGTTCTTACAATACTTGTGTAATACTGAGTGCAGTATACAGTATACGACGATCTTTTGATTCCTTAAACTTCTCTTAACTTTACTGTTCGTAAATACACTCATCTGTTAACGCTAGTGTTAGAGTTACATTAGTTGGCAGATGTATTTATCTGTATCATATATTAAAATAAAGAAGAGCGTAAAACGAATAAACGTGAGAGTATATGCCAAATTAACCTGTCTTGCTCTCTACATAACTACGTTTTGTCAAATTTGAATTCTTTAACATTTGAATGTAGGAATAAGAATAAAAAATTGGATTTGTAAGAGCGGCATTTGGAGTTTGATTTGTAAGAACGGGAATGCCGCTCCCCCTGTGCTCGTTATCCCTGTGTTCGTTTACTGCAGCTGAGCATGAATGATGAATAAAAGCATTGATAAATTGAAGCCAAAACGGAGCAGTTGTACTTTGTGTTGGTGATTCCGCGAGCGAAGAAGCCGTAAGTTGCAAATTAAATATTTTTGACCTTAGCTTAACCATCACATCAATAATACTTATATTTTGTGGGCTCAGGATCGTCAGAATTCGAGAAAATCGATTGCATAATTTTATTGTATTTCATTTATAAATATTTTTAAATTATTTCATTGACCATATTAAGTCAAAATATTGTATTACATTGTATGATTTCAATAGGAACAATCAGTCAGATATATTACTATTGCATTAAGCCCTAATATGTTTTCGTACACAGCAATTAAATTACATAAATACATTTATGTGTAATATACCAAATGCGAACTCTTTAATGAAGTGTGTGTAAAATTCGTAAAAAATATATTTATTTAAACTTGTCTTGTCTCGTCTGTCGCTCCGCAAAACTATACTACATTTTTCGGTCACCCTCTTGTGAAACTTTAACGAGACATCTGGGAATTGCATCATCTTGTGCAATTTTGTGCTAGTCGTGTATGCTGTTGCTATTATTTTGTGACGAGAGCGCTGTCCTTCTGCCCTTTGTGTCAACCATAATAAATAATGCGCGCTTCTCTCCCTCTCTCTCTCTCTCTCTCTCTCTTTATATCTATCTCTCTCTCTCTGTCTATGCGTGTGTGCATGCACGCAAAAATTGTAAACAAAACGATTGCTTAAACAGCAGAACAACAGCAGCGTCGCTTTTCATGCCCGGCAGCCCGGCAACAGGACAACCAGCAAGCTGCTACAAGTAGCTGGCACACAGCTCCTACCTCCTACTTAAATTCTACTTCCACTTGAAGCGTCAGCAAGCTGAGTAACTTTGGGGGCGTAGCAGGCGACACGCCTTAATTGAAATTAATGTCTATCCCTTTTCGATTTCTATACACGCTGTATGCCCCGACCACGGCCATCACGGCCAGAAGTAAAGGGTCTGCTTTCTTCCTTAGCTCCATCTTGTACTTTGTACTCGAACATAGTTTTTGCTCATTTTCAGCCAAATTGTTTGACTTATGTGTACAACAACGACAAGGGCTGCTTGTTAACTAATCCTCTTGTTCCTTCTGATGTCTTTCAAGACACGCATCCACCTCATGGTGCTGCTGCTGCTGCTGCTGTTGCCACTTAGGTTGTCTTACTAGCTAGTTATGCCCCACGCATGTTTCTCGGACATAATACGCTGGCTGGTTGCTTTAGGCTGCGTGCCGCATTAGTTTGGACACGCACAGAAATGAGCGGCATGCTATAATATTTTTGTTTAACGATTGTTTTGTGTGCCAGCGCCCGTTAACTGGGGAATAATTAGCCGTTAGCCTTTTGTTGTTACCGTTACATTTGCTGTTGTGTAATGGGCTACCGCAGAATGGAGACGCGAAGAGCAATGAAACTGGAATTCCCATTTTAAAGGATGGCGTGTGCATGTCTAATGTGCCGCAAATTCTTGGGCCCGAATTACCCCAAAACAATCATACTAAATAACTATAATTTTTAACGCTTGCCAAGGCTGGCGAAATAACAAAGGCCACAAGGCAAAAATCAAATCGAATTGCACCCAAGTACAGCAATTTTCGTATGTTTTTGGGTTTCTTGCGGATTACGTGGCGCATACGCAATGCCAGCATTTTTATTTATTTTTGTTTGCAGAAAGTATGTACGGCACGGATTTTGGGCAATTTGGTTCGCATCTCCTTTCTTTTTTAATTTCTGAAAAAGGTTTTTATTATGACGTACACACAACGTACACACAAACTCAGCTCACACAAAAGTGCCCGGGCAAATAGCAACTACTACGCTCTGCTTTTTTATATGAATTACAATAATAAAAACCAAAAAGCAAACAAAGCAGCCAGCCAAGCAGCCAGTCGCATTTTCTGTTTTGCTGGCTGGCATGCGTGAGGTGAGGCAAAGAATAAAATCATAAAAATTACGAAAGGTAAGAGACAGCTAAGAAAAACGACAACATACGAAAAATGCGTTCAAGAAAAATCGCTGTAATAAAGCCAGTCGTCTGGTGCTCTGTGCGCGTTGCTTTGCTGCAAATAAAACAATTTGAGTGGAAATAAAAAATAAAACAAAGTACAGCCAGGCAGCACCACCACCAGCAGCAGCAGCAGCAGCAGCATCAACAAAAACAACATCTAAAGGTAGCTGGAAATGAGCGCTTAATACAACACCCCGAAAGGTAACTGAAACGCAATCCTTTGTAAGAATAAACTGCGCAGCAAAGCGCCAGACAAACAGTCGGACAGCCAGAAAGACGTGGAGACAGACAGAGAGACAAACACCGGCAAGAAACAAACAATGCTGCGACGCAGTCCTCATCGGCAGCATCCTCGTCATTCTTACCTCATCGTCTTCATGCCAAAGTAAAGCGCAACTTAAATTATTAATAACAAGCATAAGAAAAATAAATGTACGCGAATGAACCAAGAAGACAAAAGGATCAGGCAAAGGAGCAGCTGAGTCTGCCAACGGCACTTCGCTGCGCTTCACTTCGTAACCCGGAAGCATTGGCCGGTCAAAGTGCTGCGCAGTTGGAATTAAGGTTTATGCCCTGGACAGTCATGGCTACAGTGACGGGTCGCAGCGCAGACAGGGTGCATGCGAAAGTGGGTATATAGGTACAATCACCTGCTGTCAGAGCAACAAAAACAAAAAAGACGGGAAGTTCTTAAGCTGAGCGCAAAAGCTCTCATTGGCTTCAAGATTTACGAAATCAGACAAATTAAATATAAGTTTTCATTGTATGAAGCGTTTCACTTTTTAACCAGTAGCCCATAAACCAATTTGCTTGCAACAACTAGACCAAAAAAACAACTAAAACTACTTTGGAGAAGTCTAATATAATACAACTTGATCACGATTTTTACTATATTGATATGCAATATATAGCTTTCATATTAGATTTCAATAGAAATATAAAACAGAGTTCAAACACAACCCTATTCGACCTATAGCCTTAATGGCTTCTTAAGGTACATATAAATATGTAAATCATAATATATAATAATAAAGAATCATACTCTAATATAGAAACTCTACGATTACTGGCAATCTGACCATTTTATCTATAGAGACATAATAAATATAAGAAATAAACATATTTCATATAACATTTCTTTATAGAATCAAGTCACAGCATAGAGAAAAATACATAATAAAATAAAATTCTGATATTCTACTTTCATTTAATAATAACTTCAACAGCAGCTACTCAAGCCTGATTCAGTTCTGTTCGCAATGTTTGAAAGATGAAAGTTTCATGAATATATTACGACTAAATTAATTTGCTATTGGTTTATTGATAGCATCGTGCAAATAAATCAAGTCGTTGATCCTTACCATGTTAATATTATTTTTTTAAACAACAAACGCCCATTTTCATAGCCTCTCAGTTATACTTGATAATGAAATTTCCACCCAAGACATAAACTTCCTCCACACCCCACGGACACTAAAAGGTCTATATAATATGCGTATCTCATTGTCTTATTTCTGGTTTTAAATATTATTTAGCCGACACACCTTTACAGCCATTTTTTTATGGGGCAAGGAGATAGATAGATGCTACTCTTGCACCACCTACAAATACCCAACTTGCTAAAGCCACCCAGTTTAATTCCCTGCTAGATGATTTATGCCGTGCGGTCAAGTGTAAGTTTCCGTTGATTCCTCGGGCGGGAAATTGGGTTTAACGGCCGTGGCTGGTGGGTCGTTAAATATGACCCCTCTAAGGCAACCCTCGCTGCTGCTGTTGTTGTTGCTGGTAGATGTGTCTGACGTTTTATTTAATAATTTTTGCCTTCGCTTTTTTATGAACTGGTAACCGGCCTGTTATCACTACGGCTCAGACAACCGCTGTAACTGGCCTCGGCTACTTTGCGTGCTCTGATTTGCCGTAATTAGTCGAGTCAGATCCGAGCATGCCTATCAGCCAGATAATGTTGCCTGATAATTAGCCGCGTGTCGTTCTTTAAGCTGTTTCCTTGTATACAAAAAGAAAAAAAATGCGAAAAAAAAAACAAATTGACAACAGATTTATGAGCTGCCAATTAAACTGTGATCCTTGTTGACAACAAATACGATAAACATTTAATAATTTTGTCATAATTATACGCTTACAAGCAAATTCGTGTATATAAATTTACTGGAAATGCTTTATAGACAATTAATAATGCAAATCTCTAAAAAAGATACAGAAGATACCGTTTATTGGAGTAACATTAATAAATATGACTTAATATGACAAATATTAAATATTTTAGTTATATGATCCATAACTTAAGTCGATTTCATTACTTTTCATGTGATCTCGATACCCTGTACTACATGACGCGCGTTTAGACCGACTCAAATGGTTGTTCTGATCAAAGTAAACATAAAAAATTATAAATACTATTTTCTAAGTGTACGTGAACTGATATATATAAAAGCATATTTTAGTCAAGCACGCTTCATCGATTGCTGCTTGTTGTTTTTAAAAGCATTTGTCAGTCAACAATTGACATCTCATGTTTCATTTATTTTCCTTTTTATTTGAGTTCTCGAAATAGAATTAAATGCATACATTGGCCAAATCCATTTATGAACAAAATCTTCTTAATGATGAACACTACAAACTAACGCTACCACAGTACAACCTCTGGGCATTGGACATTGACCAGTGACAGTAGTCAGCTTTCGTACTCGACAAAAACACACACAGAAGAAATATTTATCTTTGATCTGAACGGTTGGACTCGACTCTATTGTGACTTTGTTGGCATGCTTTCATTTTGGTTTTGGCAAAAAAATTCATTTACCATGTCACACAGCCTTTGTGGCATCAAGAACGCAGCTGCCGTGCCCCAAGGATAAGAGAGAAACGATGTCCATGCATTGCTGGTCAAACACAGGAAGGGGGAATACCAGGAATTCATTTATTAAACGTGCACTGACAAACGCTGACAACGATTTAAAAAGCAGTAGCAGCAGCAGGAGCAGCTGCTGATATGCCTTCTAGGCAGGATGGAAAAAATAATAAGTTTTAAATAAAACAAATTAAAAACGCATTTATATTGGTTCAAGCACTGTTTGCGAGATTGCAAAAATGTTGCTTTAAAGGATCTGCACAATTCCTTACAATCACACACAGACAAATACATACACCCAAAGATATATATGTTATACAGCGCTAACGAGCGTCCATTATGCAAACAATAAGCGCCGTTTCCTTCAGATAAAAGCAAAACAGCCAGACAACAACAATAAAGTGGAGCAAACAGCCAAAAAGATGTGTATGTACATATATATTGTCCATACGCCACGTTTTGCCACGCAGTGGCTTTCATTCAAAAATAGATTTATGTGTGGCATTTAAACGAAAGGACAAACAAAATCAAGAAATATGTTGCAGCATTTATCAAACGTGACGCATTCCACAACATTTTTAACCCCCTTTAGCTCCCACTCCTGATGCACAGGTTTGACATCATTATTCCTCAGTGACAACAACAACAACAACAACGTCAACAATAGCAACAAAAACAACGAGAATATGCGGGCACTGCATTTTGGTATCATTAAAATGTGATCACTGCGCATTAAAGTTGTAGTCAAATGAGGATGTGTGTGGACGAGGAGAGCGTCAAGCGTCACCATCTTGGCAAGCAACAATTTGATTTAGTGGCGCGCATTATACTCTGTTCCCGTTGTATATCTGGGTGAATATGTATATAAATTTATATATACATAGAAATATCACAGTACATGTAGGTGTGTGTGTGTGTGTGAGTGCCTGCAATAATGTCAACAATGAAGCAACCCCACTCGACATGCTGTCACATCCTGCCTGTGGTACTGCTGCTGGCGCTTGGTCTTGTGTGCCAGTTTAGCGGCAACATTTACATATAGCATTTTGCTCCACTTGTTGACTTTTTGGCCACGGAGGTCGCGATTTGCATGATATTCGCATTTATGGGCTTAATTTACTATTATATAATGAGACAATGCGCGTGGCCCGTTTCGCACTCGAAATTTTATTGGGATAATGGAGACAGAGAGCTTAGTAAGAGACTCACCTTGACTCCAATGTGAACCGGTGAGAATTCAGTTTTATGTATTGAAGGTATTGGTATCGGTAATGGCATAGGTAAGGGGCAGGACATCATGGTCGCTACCTGTGAATAAAAATGAGATGAAAACAGAGAGACATGTTAGTTAATTAGTTGACATAAGTAATTGGAGTACATAATGAAAATGTTATAAGCCTCACACAATACAAAAGTTTAAGGTACACTAACAATATTTATAGAAATTGTATTAAGTAGCGAATTCTGGATTAATACGAATACATAGGTAGTTATTATTATTGTGAGGAAGTCAAAGGATCGTATAGAAAGACAAAAATGAGAAAAGATACTATTATTAATGCTACCTTCATCCATTACTATTCAATTCGATTTATCAAATATAAAGCAAGTAAGAATGCTCTAGTCGGGAGTGCCCGATTAGACGACAACCAACTTATTTTACATATTGAATATATTTGGAAATAACTCTTAGTCAAATTTGGAGCCAAAATATATGAAACATCATAACTATATATAAAATATACATAAAACTAAAAGCAAAAGTTAGAGACTTTACCTCCAAAGACGTAAGAGATATAATTTAATAACTGAAATTCTATAAAGTTTTTAATTGATAATATTAAAACGGGAATAGTTATCGATTATTTGTAACAAACTTGATATACAACGTCTCTAGGTTCTTAGATCGAAATGCTCATACATACGGACAGACGGACACGTTCAGCTCGACTCAGCTTCTCGTCCTGATCAAGAATACATATGTATATACCCTGTGGTGTCGTCTGCCACGCCTTCTTTTATTTTGTAAATACATTTTAACAAGCCCATTATACCCATTTTCAAGAGGATATCTTTATACGATATTGCTAAGCCCGATTGAAGGTCATGCATAGCTCCACAAATTAAAATCTGAATTATTTCTTAGAGTGAATTTAGGCTAAGCTGCACAATTATTATAAATCAATGTAGTCCAAGTCAATGTTAGTATATAAGTTCAGTTAAAATTTCCAAATGGTTCAATTTCTAAGTTCCCTAAAGAAATGAAATCATAAAATAGTTTTGTTTTCAGCTTAAATTCAAGCTGTTTACATTTTATTCATTATTTTATTCATATTTTTTGTAGTTTTTCTCAATTGAAAAGTTGAAGTTTTCAATATATGTATATTCCTGTGCATGACTAAAACCAACACGCAAAGCTATTCAATTGAATCCTCACCGTTTCATTCAATCAATTCACATTCATTCTCAATAGTAGAGAATGAATTCAAATAGTTTTGGTAACCTACATAGCCTATTATATCGAGGATATAAGGATCGACTTTTACGATAGCCATTGCAATCAGGCTAAGCAGTTGGCCAGGAAAATGGTCAACATGACCATCAAATAGTTGACGGCTTTTAGCACTATGTCCTACATAAACTGTTTCCTGCTGCTGCTGGCCCTTGCTGTTGGCCAAGCTGGGTTCAACGCATACTTTCTCTTTCCCTGGTGATTGACACAATGAATACGACTTGTCCAACAGTTTGCCAATTCTGTTGGCATTGCAATTTTTCGCCTTTTCAATTTCACGCGTTTTAATAGCAGCGGCAGCAGCAGTAGCAGCAGTAGCAGCAGCGGCAACAACTACATCAGCTGCAGCTCCACGTCCTGCACAGCAGCACAAATCACAGCCGCATTCCCATTGCGTGCACATCCTTCGCCTGCACCATTGCTCACTATTTTATTTGGCATCATCATTCCCATCACCATCATCAGCAATAGTATCATCATCGTGGGCATCATCGTCATCATCATTGTCATTTCCGCTTTTGCGTAACGACGTCAACGTTTTTGATGGCTTCATTTCGTTGCGCTGCGTTTCGTTTTGGGACAGCGTTTGGCAAGTAAATCATAACTGCAGCAGCAGACCTCAATCCCCTCACTTGCCCACCCTTTTACCCACCAATAAAAAAACTTTTCGACTTTGTCAGAATACGAGCAGTGCTTTTGACTCCGACTACAAAGTAAAAATTGCAACGCAACGCAGCGCAGCGCATTGCGAAGCTTGAAATTAAAATTGAATGACAAAGTGGCAAATGTTGTCAAAACTTTGCATTGCTCTTGGTAACAACAACAATCAGCAGCTGCAGCGACTTTGCCACGAGCCATTAAAGAAAACCAGAAGCAGGAGCATTGACTGCACTTGCTGCACTTACAACATTTCAATTTCCGCTCTTGATTTCGGTTTCAGTTTTCGGTCACAAGCAGCATGTGAGTAATTGTAGATTGGATTTTAAAAAACAACATTTTTAATCGCATTACCGCAGCGCCAAGGTGGTCTTAGAATTTATTTTGACAGCTCTACAAATAGAAACTCATCAAAACGTATTGATTACACCACTGTCTCTCTTCGCACTTAGTCACTCGCATAATTTTGTCTCTCTGCCTGTCTGCACGTCTGTCTGGCTGGCTGACTTTCTGTCAGCTGGCTGTCATCTTGTTTATGCAGACATTTCAAATTGTGAGAGTAAATTGTTTTAAGTGCTACAAGAGTGTCGCTTACATACGTTGTGCGCCACAACTAATTAATAGAATTCTGCGACTTAAGCAACCAAAAGTGGCAGCAGCTTCATCTTCATTCTCCTTTCATCATCATCATCATCATTATCGTCATCATCCTCATCAAAAATAGTGAGTGGCAAAGTGCGGCCAGGCATGACCGCTTGCGTTTTAATGACGACAACAAACGGAAATTGACGTTGCTTGACTTTCCAACAATGTTGTACGTGTGTATGTGTGTGCTGATTCTTTAATGGTGACACGCGACACAGCAGCAGGGACAGCAAGAGCAACCGGAGAGCCAGTGCAGCAGCACCAAAAACAGAAATGACACACATGTGGCGGCCATATGAATACATGGCAAAGTACGATTGTTGCAAGTACATTTGTTGTTCAACTGTTCAACAACGACTCCAAGTCCAAATAACGAACAGCAAACGCGACAACAACAAGAATGACATTGATGCATGACCCGGACCGGGTCGAACGGGCCACCCACGCGTTAATTTGTCCAGCTTTATGTGGCTACTACGTTTGGCATTTGGCATTTAAGCAGCATAATAAATGCCAGGCAATGAGAGCGAAACGAGTAACGGACTTGGCTCGTGCTATAGTTGGCTGTTCTCCACACCGGGGCCATCACAACACAAATGCGATCCATACCATGATTAATGTGCTGTTAACTTGCATGCATCATGCTGCATTCAGCATGCACCATGTAGCATATAGCCCAAAGCTAAGTAGCGGCCTGTCACGCTGTTGTCATTGCAACAAGTTCATGGCATTTGCCGTTGCATTTTCCGCACTGTCGACTATGCGCACCGCATTGCTGCGGGGCAATACCAACATTAACAACAACAATAGCCCCAACAACAGCATTAACAACAGCTGTGCCAGCCGCGCACCAAATGAAGCGAACATTTTTGCACACGTAAATTGGCAATACAATGGCAGGTAGTGAGCTGAGCGGGATGAGGGCGTTGGCATAGCTGCGCCACTGGCACTGATATTATACACAATGCCGCACAGGTTAATGAACAGGTGGACAGCCTGAAAAAAAGCGGTGGCCTGAGCTGCAACTACGGCTAGTTGCATGACTCAATGACCACAACGAGCTTAACTTAATTTAATGATGAATAATGTGAATAATAGCTTTAAATATGTATGCCGAAAACATTCTTTAAAATAACGCCAACACTGACATTTTTGAAGTCAAATTGGATATTTTAATTAAAATCAATTCAAAATTCCAAGCCTTTGCAAATTCCAATAATGGTGCAAAGAAAAATAGTTTTACAACTCAAGTTTGATTTTATCACAAATAAAAATACTGAGAATCTAATTCATTTATATCCTGATGCAAATGCTGAAAGTTTCTTGGGGAAAATACCTGTGTACCTGAGTAAAAAGACAAGAAAACCAAAATAAAGTGAACGATGCAGTGTTTCTATTAAACAAAAATAAAGAGGACAATGCATTGTTTCTAATAAACAAATATAAAGTGGACAAAGCATTGTTTATATTAAGCTTTACAAACTTAAAGCTTAAGCTGAAAGGCTTTAAAGTTGAGAATCTAATTGACAATTATGAAAACACAAATTTCCTCTCTTTGTATTTAGCATAACAAACAAAAGTAAACATAAATAATTTATATAATAGAAAAAATGCTTTTAACTAACTTAAAACAACTATTTTTCTTTCCCATCACAATCAAATATAGGTAAAAATCGAGCAGCTCTTACCTTTGGACAGACAAGCAGAAGCCGTCCAGAGCAAAAAAAAGGTATAAGCCGCAGATTTGCATAGTCAATACCATATATCCAGCTTATGCACAGCACTAACAAAAGGAACTCAAGGGCTTCGCCGTCCAGCTCCAATCGAAGCCCCAGAGCTAGGCGCATTTAAAAGCTAAAATCGTTTATATTTGTGACACTTAACCAGCAGCAGCAGCAGCAGCAACAGCAACAGTTGCTGTAGTAGTAAAGCAGCAGAGAAAAAGGAAAAAATCAACAAGAAGCAAATGTAACCCAAGAATTGTAAACTGAATTGTGCAGCTTTGGCACGAGAAGTGAACGATGGAAGTGAAAGTAAATAAAAGGATGAAGAGATGCAAAAATGATGAGAGAGTGAGATGCGGCACTTTATGCAAAGAATAGCACCCATATTTCTCACAAATCCCCACAACTGTGCTCAAACTTAATGCGCTGGGAAAACACGGCAAGAAGTTGCCGAGAAGACGAGCTGAGAGTAAAACTTGTTGCCGGTTTGTACAAGCGAAAGGGAGGGAAAGAGAACGTAAAATGAACGAAATTGAAAAGCAAAATGCAGCATTTGCATAAATTCAGTGCACGGTGCTGGTGCTGGTGCTGGTGTTGGTGTCGGAGCCGGTGCCGGTGTCGGTACTGATGCCGGCTATTGAACGGAAGCACCCAGATAATAATGATAAGAGACAGGCGAAGAGTAAGCTAAATAATATGCTTTTGTGCGCCATGCATTTGTGATGACGTTCGGCTCTGGCTGTGGCTGTAGCTGCGGCTGTGGCTGTGGCTGTAGCTGTTGCCGTTGTCGTTACCGCCTTGGCAAATGCCCGGCTTAGCGCGTTGCATGCAACGCCTAAAACTATGCAACGAACGCGAGCGCACAAGCAAATGTGTTGAAAATCCTATTCTCTTAAGGATTTGTAAAACCTCCAACGCAAGCGCTATAGCAGCCAGCCAAGGCTTTTGTTGGCTCACAGACTAAAATGCTGCTCATGTCTGCGAGCATGTGTATGTGCATTTGTGTGGTTTTGTGCCGCATCAAATTGCATTAGTGTTGAAAGCTGCAACTACCAGAAAGAAGAACACTGAGCTACGACCGTCTCCGCTTGGGCCTGTGTTTGCTTTGCATTTTGATGCCGCCGTAGCCGCCTTTTTTGGTGGCACCCATCACCCATCACACACACACACACAGATCCGCCCACGATTGCAGAACCCAATTCGAGTCATGCCTTGTAATGCTGTGTGCTGGCTTTGGCCTAAGCCTGGCCAGGCATACTGCATGTCAGCTAGTGCTCTGGCTTCCAGACTTGATAGAGTAGAGTGCAGCAAGCAACGTGACGTATACGTGTTGCATATTTCATCTCCCCCTAAACAACAGAGCAGCTATCATTTATCATTTACCAGGTCGGAACACCTCCGTAACACCCAACCCCCACAGCCTTCTTTACATGACAGCCTGTGTTTGTATGTAATTAAAAATGCCAACGCACAATGGTTTAGGTGACACTACAATCAGGTTGCACAGCTTTCACATTGGCTAATACTGGCAACACCAGCACCAGCACCAGCACTAACCCCAGCACCACCAACGGCAGCAACAGCATCAGGCGACAGCAACAGAATACATAAGTATACCATTGCACCTGGCCAATGAATGGTAACAATGGCATGCAATCAGCCAGCTCGCCCACCAAACAATTGATGACTGATGCCCCTACTAGCGGAGACACAGTGTGCGCAGTGTTAATTAACTAGAAAGCAAACTAACAAATGGCACAGCTGAATGAAACCATATTCGGCTTTCATTGTGCAATTTCAGATAAACAACAGCAAAACAAAGACAGAGAGAAAAAGAAAGAGAGAGAGAGAGAGAGAGAGACAGAGAGAGAAAGAGAGAGAGTGAGAGAGAGACAGAGAGAGAAAGAGAGAGAGAGAGAGAGAGAGGGAGATGGAAAACAAAGTTAAAGTCAATTCGGAATTCTACGCAATGTTTTCTTTTATTACTTGCAACAAGCGAAATCCCATTGGAAGTGCCTGGCACCTGAGCTTCTCGCCGTCGCCTTGTACAGATGTTTTCATCATTTCCTTTCTGGCAGATAACATTTCTCGCAAATTAAATGAAAACACCTGATGATATTTGAAATACTGCAAGCCCTCTCACTAGGTTTTCGTGAGTTTTGCCTTTTTTTCTGACAACGTCTGCTGTAGTCCATTTAAGAAATTTCTTACAGCCAAAACAAAGATTTTACTATTGCATTGCATGGCGGACGACTGCTAAAAAACGGGTAGATATTGATATAACGATCAGATTATGAAATCGAAAATTGATTTATTCTTGAATTTGATACGCATAGCAGTGTAGGCTCACAAAACTTCAATACAAGAAAATATATAAACAAAATTTAATATACGTATGTTAATTAAAATAAAATGATAATAAATGTAAATAAATGAAGCCAATCATTTGCTTTATTCCAGCGCTCAAAGGGTTTACAATCTCTGGAAAGTGCATTACAAAATTCTGTAACTTCATTTCAATGTGAGATAAAAAACCAATTAGATACGCTCAATTACAATAAGAGTTTCTAGATTATGTAATATTAGAACATGCTATAAGAGCTTTGAACGTCAAATACTCCACTGTTCCGTGGAGATAGGGTATGGTACAGTTGAACGTAAACAAAAGAAGACAAGGCGAAGACTGCCAATTTAAAGAGCTGAACAAATGGTCGCGCAGCATGGCGAGCACATTTGCCTGTTGTTTGCGTTGCTGTCTGCTCGTTTTGCCTGCACACATGTATTGTGAAATTAGTTTACAGAGAAAGAACATTTCTATGAAATTAGTTTGCTGTTGCGTCAAAAAATCTACGTCTGACACAAACACACACATCCATACATATATCTATACACATACATATGTATATTTATTATCTAGAGATGGCAGCGGATTCGCAAAAGCGACGATTCAATGGAAGCTGCAATGACTGAAGTAAGTCACGGCTGGCCTTGAACTGAAGTAAAGCGAGGGAATTGCGTCGGAGTTGCGACTGCGCAATTGAGCTGTCAAATGAGAATCGCGAAATCCGAATCGGAATCAGAATCAGAAACAAAGGCACAACAGAGTGCACAGCTAAGCTAAAAAATACGTTGGATATCGCCCGTCTCAGTCTCTTACTCAGCCGTCATCATCAGCATCCCCATCTAAATATTTGTTGCTTTTGTTGTTCATTTGGACTCCATTTGACGTGGCGTGGCACGCAGTGAAACGTAACCCCAAGCAATAATAAATGAGCTTCATTATGGTGTGAAATTCAATGCGCAAAAGATCAAGTGACGTTTGTACATGTCTGCTGTTCGTCTGTGCGTGTGTGCGTGAGGGGTCAGGGATGGGGGTTGAAAACATGAGTTCGAGATTTCCATAAATGTACAATTCTTAAAATTTAATAACTGCAGCCATTTAAGGAAGCGAATGCTTTGTTTAACCGGTTATACAATGAACTGCAAAAACATAGATGTGGTAACTATAAATGAATCTGTATCTTAATATGTATATGAAATTATTACAGTACCTATACGACAGAGGTATCTCTATACTTTAGCGATAAACATAACAATCTCATATTAATCAATTTATTATAGCTTGTAATTAACTATAATGCATTAAATGCGTAATTAATATATCTATGTTGATCTTATGTATACAAACTATTATTTTATTTTACATATAGATACTAGTATATCTAGTTATTGTAGCTGTATATGAAATGTCCACATCGGTGCAATATAAAGTATCTATATTTTTTTTGGTATCTTAACTATTGCGGCGTTTGTATCTCTGTCTTGCATACCTCCAAATATGTTTCTTTATTTGTCGGTATCTGCAGTATCTGCCAGCCACAGCCAGTCCTTTTATGTCGCTTCAGCAACAAACACAACAAGCTCATAATAATCAATTTGTCATATCTTGAAACAAGTGCCGAACATTCCAAGCATGGTGTAATGTGCTTTGCAATTATAGTTCTAACATAGAAATAGTAGCTTTAATTTTTGCAACTTTTAGCCATTTAATTTTTCATAATGTTTGGTAAGGCCATGTTTGGCGATGAACAAGTGTTAATGGCATTTGTATTTGAGAAAGAGTCGTTGTCAGCTCGGTTTGGAACACTTTCGTCTCTGGCCTGTCAGTCAACGTTGAAAAATGTTTATGCATGAGAAATTGTTTGGCCAACGCCGCTGCAGCAGACACATAAATTCTCATTTAGCATCGTCAAATTAATGACTGAAAAAGTTCCAGAATGCTGTCGAAACTGTAGGCACGTTCACGAAACGCACACGTTTCGGGCTGATGGGTTCAAGTTGAAAGTCAGCACACAGCACAATTGCACAAAAAGATCTTGTGCGATGTTCGCCTTGTGCCTGTGCCTGTTGCCTCTGGTACAGCTGATCGCCACCATGTGGTTGCTCCGTCGATGAGCTCATCACATTGCAGCAGCAATTGGCAGCCAGACGGTGCCAACGGGGCAAGTGGAAAAACTTGTCAAACAACTTAGCCGGCTGCCGGCTGCCGGCCGGCACAGTTACAACTTGCTACGACTACCAACAACAACATCAGCAGCAACAGCAGCAGCTGACAACAAGACGCAACCACAACGTAACAACATTGAATGAAATTATATAATAAACTATAAAGCTCAGTGCCTTGTTATACGGCATACTCTACAATAGATTAGTAAAACTTTCCCATGGAACTTGACTGACAACTGCTAACGATCGTAGACATGCTAAATTATTAATGTGTAAGTATATATGTACATATATTAGTTTATATACAAACTACCTTGTTTATTCTTTAACGTAGATACAGTAAGCAGATTAACAGATATGTTGAAATGAAATATAAGTTAGAGTTTATATTGTCTGTTGACCAAGGATATAATATATGCATAAAATACAGAATGTAAAAGTAATACAAATTTTAAAAAATTAATATTTATGAATAAGTTTGGTTTTTGTTCAAATTAGAGAATTTAAAACCCAAAACATGCCTCAATCGGATTCCGCTGGAGTTACAAATTTTTCATTCCATAATACAACTATTTCTAGAACTAGACAATTTTAAGATAACACAGTTACAAACTAGAGTTAAGAAGTAAACTAGTACACTAAACTAAAGTTTAGACAGTGTATCCATGTTTTGCTATGCGGCACATTGACTTTTCTCGATTTCTCATAAAATTGCCTCCAGACTCGCGTCGCACACAATCGTAAAACATGTGAAGGGGCCGCAAACTTTTAATGCTTTGTCCACCGAGAGGAAACGAAACTTGGGACACACTTGTTGCCATTTTTATGGTTTTCCCAAAAAAAAAAGACTAAAAAAAAAACTATATGGAACCTCTGGCTATCATTTATAAAGTGTTCACAATACATTTAAGTGTAGTTTTGTTTTTTACTAGAATTCTTCTTTTTCAGGCAATTTTATTTATTTTATTTTTGGTGTTTTATGTTCAGCGCTTGGCGAATCAACAAACCCAAGCACTTGTCATTGCTGACGGCCTTGCAGTTGGGTGTTTTGCTGCAATTAATCACAACTAAACATGGCTCATTAGCTTTGCAGCTGGCAGCTGCATCTACTTGGACCAGTCATGCACATTGTATATACA